>CM054058.1:145112655-146558911 GCA_028641055.1 Alopecurus myosuroides
AAAATTCAAAATGACCTGATTTTTTTTTTTGCATAATCCTGGGATATATACGCAACTTTTATAAGTTGACCACTTTTTTATTTGAGCAATAGAATATTTTCGAAAAAAATCATCTTTACCTGATGTCCTGTTTTGACAGATTTCTGCCAATAATTGCATTTGCATCTTAATCTCTTTCTTTTGGTGTTCTTTTGAGAAAAAGAGATTTAAAAGAAGTTGTGACATTAGATAATGTGTTTATGTGTGTTAGTCTTGTGTTGAAACTGAACCATGTGAATTTATTATTTCGATTGCACTAACGTTGCTAATGAAGATTGTGAGAAGTTTGGTGTGAAGGAAGTTTTCAAGGGTCAAGAGAAGAGGATGATATGACGTGATCAAGAAGAGTGAAAATCCTAAGCTTGGGGATGCTCTGGAGGTACATCCCAGCAAATTCCAAGAAGACTCAAGCGTCTAAGCTTGGGGATTCCCAAGGCATCCCCTTCTTCATCGACAAATTATCAGGTCACTTCTAGTGAAACTATATTTTTATTCGGTCACATCTTATGTGCTTTACTTGGAGCGTCTTTTATTTTTGCTTTCAGTTTGTTTATTTTTCTTTTCTGTACTTTATGGTTGGATCTTATCATACTTGTGTGGGAGAGAGAGGCGCTCCGTTTTCATTGCTTAGAACACTCTAGTTTTCATTCTTATTGTTTTGTGAGTGTTCACTTTTTGCTAGTACTGCAGTTAGCCTTTGTTTTGATGCATCTCTTATTCAGAGCTGTTAGTTTTAGTAGTGTTATGTGAGTGCTCTCATGTTTTCTTGCTTTATCATGAAGATTATTTTTGTTAAAACATATCTTGTATGGTGCTTGTTGGCAAAAGAAACTGCTGCTTGAAGTAGAATTTTTAATGGTGCAAGTAGAAGTTTGTATAGACTGTGGCTAGAACTTTTTCATATCATGCTAGATGTTATTTTAGTTTTAAAGCCTTGTGGTTATTGAGTATCTTGATTAGCCTCAAATATCTGAGAGTGTTTAAGGTGCCATTGAAAGAATCATGAGTTTTTCTTGTCATAGTGAAGCATAAATTTATTGTATTCTCTTTCGAATGTTTTATTTGGTTGACTTGGCACATGCTCAGACCATATTTATGACTATGAACCAGTCACTAATAGCCTCTATGATCATTTAGTTTTTGAACTTGTGATACCGCTCATGCTTTGATTAATGATGTTTATGTCGCTATGCATGATTATGGCTCTTATGCTCTCTTGATTTGGCGTTCCCAGTCTTTTGCTAGCCTCCACATGTACTAAGTATGGAATTCTACTTGTGCATCCAACTCCCTAAACCCAAGTTTTTCCATTGTGTCCACCATACCTACCTACATGTGGTATTTAACTGCCACTCCAAGTAAATTGCTCATGTGTTACCTTTAAAACCTTCAAAATTACTCATGCTTTGTGTTCCTGTTTTGCTCATGAGGACGTAAATATGAAGGGTTCGTTGCATAGAAAACAAAAAAATTCCTATGCGAGAGACACCCGAAAGGCCAAGATCTAGTCTAGGAGATGAAGTGCAACGGGGAACGAGAGGGTTAAGGAGAACACATACCCTTGAAGACACAAAGCGTTACGAGATCAAATCTCGTTGTTGGCGTAGCCGAACTCACACCGAACCTGACAGCGAGAAGATGTGCACCGCATCCGGCGGTGTCTCCGTGATCGGTCACACGTACGATTGATGACGACCTCCGTTCCCTCGATCCAGCGGGGCGCGGAAGTAGAGGATCCCTTGGAACTCCAGCAGAACGACGGCATGGTGGTGGTGAAGAATCCCATGGTCAGGGCTTCGCCAAGCCGGAGACCATGGAATGGAGCAGCGGGTGGAGAGGAAATGAGGTGGGGAAGTGTGTGGAGGAGGGAGAGCTCTCACCCTACTTTTATAGGAGAGGGGGGAGGCAGCCCAAGGGGGGTGCGGCCATCCCCATGGTGTGCCCCCACCTCTTCCCTCATGATGTGAGTGGACACTCCACTCACACCCACTCATTTTTCCTTAAAACTCCACTTAGAAAATCCAAGAGTTTTTCTTTAATAAATAAATAAAACATTTTTTTTCTTTATTTCATCATTTGTTAATTCTATTAACAAACTTTTGCATATAGAACCTCGAATCATTTGTTAATTCTATTAACAACCATTCGACAAAAAAACCCTCGAACTATTTCAATTTTCCCCGAAACAATTTCGGTGCTGCCCAAAAGATTCTTCGATATTTCGTATCCTCTCAAACGCGTCATCGAACCTTAAGTGTGTCACCCTACGGTTCGCGAATAAGATAGACATGATCGAGACTCCTCTCCGATCAATAATCAACAGCGGGATCTGGAAATCCGTGATGACTCCTATTTATTCAACGATGACTCTCGTGATCGTGTGAACCAACAACGTCGTGAACTATTCCCTTTGTCTCGCGATATTTTACTTGTCCGAGATTCGATCATTGGTATCAACCATACCTTGTTTCAATCTCGTTACCGACAAGTAATCTTTTCTTGTTCCCGTGATATAACATCCTTGTGATCATATCACGTGCTTGCAAGCGGTATCGATGTGATATCATCGAGAGGGCCCAGAGTATATCTCCCCGTCATTTTGGATGGACAAATCCCACTCTTGATCCATGATCCTCAACTAATATTTTTCGAATACCTAACGGCACCTTTATAGTCACCCTGTTACGATGTGACGTTTGGTGACATCAAAGCACCCTTCCGGTATCAGTGATTGACATGATCTCATGGTCTAAGGAATAAGTTACTTCGTATGTTTGATATAACAATGTAAACTTAATGACTTGATCGCATTGCTATATTCACTTTGGGTATATGTTCATCACATCATTCTACTAATGACATGACCTCGTTATTAACAACATCCAATGTTCATGATCAGGAAACCTTGACCATCTATTAATCACCGAGCTAGTTAAAAGAGAGGTTTTACTAGGAATAATTGTTTGTTTATTAAACACACATGTATCAACGTTTTCGGTTAATACAATTCTAGCATGAGAAATAAACATTTATCATAAACAAGGAATAAGATAATAACCACTTTATTATTGCCTCTCGGGCATATTCCCTTCAAAATTGAGAATCTTTATCTCACTTGTTGATTGGATTTCACACCCTGGACTAGTGGCTTCATCCTCTTATCCAAATGATAGAAGAGCTGGCAGCGGGGTGCCCAGCCCCAAATTAATACACACAAAATCCCTTCACTATTTTTGCCCCTGATTTATCAGTCAAAGCATAATTGTGTAAACAAAAGAGAAAGAGGGATGACATTCTATACCAGTTGTGTCCTTCATATGGGAGCCGCTCTTGTGAAATCTAGTTAACTTGTGACGTACTGTATTTTCTGTTTACCATTCGTTGACATTAGCATACATCTCCCTAAATATAGACACTCCTCCATGGTATGTGATTGTTGGCAGGCACCCGAGGATTCGGTTAGCCATGGTTTGTGGAAGATGGATGGGAGGAGTGTCAAACTTTTAATACCTCTGTTTAATAAAATAAAAATCTCTAACACAAGAGTGATTCCTTCTTCCCTCTGTGAAGGGCCTTTCTTTTACTTTTATGTTGAGTCTCCATCTTCTAATTTTATGCACAATTGAGAGAGCATTTTTTCCATTCCGAGTTTTATGTACATTTGTCTTAGAAACATTATTAATTGATTCATGATGTGTTATTGCTTGTTCTCAAATTATTTGTTCTAGTCTTCCTCATGAACTTTGAAGGTGTCCTGGCATTTATGTTTTGCCCCACTCTTAAGGACTAGTGAAATAACACTTTGCCATGCTTTCTCTATACTTGAAACAAACGTATATCTTTCTTTGCATTGTTATTCATGATTTTTTATTTGAGATACTTCTCATGATGCAAAGCGATTGCTATGCTTTATCATTAAAGTTCTATTATCATGTTTGTGTTAAAGTTCTATGATCTCACCTTACATATGCTTTTACATTTTTATGATCAAGATTGTGTGGTAGCATGTCACCATGGAAATTATTTTGTTTATTGTTTACCTACTCGAGGACGAGTAGGAACTAAGCTTGGGGATGCTTGACACGTCTCCAACATATCTATAATTTTTGATGTTCCATGATGATATTATGCCAATTTCTACATGTTTTCTCCCTTCTTTGTGTCATTTTTATCGATTTTCCGGACTAACCTATTGACAAGATGCCACAGAGCCAGTTCCCTGATTTCTGCTGTTTTTAGTTTCAGAAAAGTTGTTCTAGAAATATTCTCAGAATTGGAAAATTTGAAGCCTGGAAGTCTTAGAATCCCCGGAAGCATCCAGAAGTCCCAAAGAGCCCCGGAGGGGGGCCACAGGGTGGCCACACGATAGGGTGGCGCTGCCAGCCCCTTGGTGGCGCCACCTGGTGGTGTGGGCCCCCTGGCCACCCACCGACGTTGCCCTTTCGCCTATGTATACTCCCCCGAGGGAAAACCCTAAAAGAATCGACATTTTTCACAAAATACATCCGTAGCTCCGCCGCCGCTGACGACAAGTTTCGGGGGACATATTTCTGTTCTCGCACCCTGCCGGGACGGGGAAGTGCCCCCGGAAGCCATTTCCATCGACTCCACCGCCATCTCCATCGCCGTTGTTGTCTCCTATGATGACGAGGGAGTAGTTCTCCCCCGAGGCCGAGGGCTCTATCGGTAGCTATGTGGTTCATCTCTCTCTCCCATGGTGTGATCTATATGTGATCGTGAGCTTTCTAATCTAGTTGAATAAGTAGATGTTACTCTTCATCTTGTGCTACTCAAGTGTTTTATTAATATGAACTTTGGAGTCACCTTGTCCTGCGGTGTGAAGATGACAGTGTGCACATCGTGTGTGTCTACTCTATGAATTGTGGTGTTTGTCTAGTACCTTCTAGGGCGCTCATAGTGACAGCGTGGGGTTAACTAGACATGGGAATGCTTACTTTAAGGAAAGCTTTTTGCAGCCCTACGCAATTATTAGTGTTCGTTATCCAACCGGAGAGGGTTAATAGTAGCATAGTGAAGAGAAGATATTTAGTTATTCAATTATGTGATTATTGTTTAGAGTGTCCGCTAGTGAACGTACGATCCCTAGGCCTTGTTTCCAAGCATTGAAACACCGTTTTCCGCCTGTTCTGCTACATGTTTGCTTGCTGCCATATTTATTTCAGATTGCTATTATTACTTATAACCATCCATATTACTCGCATTTCACTATCTCTTCGCCGAACTAGTGCACCTATATACATGACAAGTTTATTGGGTGTGTTGGGGACACAAGAGACTTCTCGTATCTTAATTGCAGGGTTGCTTGAGAGGGATATCTTTGACCTCTACCTCCCTGAGTTTGATAAACCTTGGGTGATCCAGTTAAGGGAAACTTGCTGCTGTTCTACAAACCTCTACACTTGGAGGCCCAACACTGTCTACAAGAATAGATGCATGCGTATACATCACTTATCACCTCCACTTTTTTTGTATATTGAGTGAAGTGATATTCCTTGACCAACCCATACCCTAGTAACCAGGTTTTAAACCCTTTTACCATAATTATTTTTGTAAATTGAATTATGTGTTAAGCCTAACTCAAACCACTATATTTCCTTTTCATAATTCGAATTACTGTGATAGACGTGAACTTGCCCCTAAAAGACCAAACGATAACCACCTCATCATAATTCTTTTTGCATATTGAATTATGTGTCAAAACCTTGTCCATGCTAACACAAATCAAGTTGAATAACTTGTTATGCTTCTGTATTGTATATTTTTTTTGTATTTGTTTGCTTGTTGGTGAATTTCTTGTTTATCGTTATTTATTCGTATTGGTTAGATGGTACGGAGAGCAACGTTCTATTTGTAAAGAGAGTGCCTCTATACCAACTTCCACAAGGCAAGTGATACTCATGTCCCACCTTTGTTTTACATTGCATTAGTGTTTTCAGTAGTATGCATCACAAGTAATTTTATTATTTTGCAAGTATATGCTATTCTCAGAAGACCTAGTAGTGTGTAGCCAACCTGAAACCCCTCCTAGGTACTAGTTTAGCTATACTAGATTACTATCACAACTGCTGCTGTTACACTTTGGGTTGTGGTGTTTTGCAAATTGAAAAATATCAACCCAATGAAACACCTGGGTGGATTGAACCTTGCTTGGATTATGTTGAGTGGCTACCCAGGACCATGTTTATGGTGGTTTAGCCATGAATGTGAGGGTTGTCACTTGAGAGTACACTTGTGGACCGCCACCCAGGAATAAAGAGATTTGTAGGTCTTGACTGTATAGTTAGCTTCTAGTGCAGCCTTGAGGTAATATGGGCTCTTCCAAGATTAAGAAAGTTGTGGGGGTTCATCCTGTTGTATGACATTGGGTGGAAGAATTTTAGGAGCGTCAAGTCATGCTGGTATGGTTGAATCCCCCTTCCCAAAGATCTTGTCTCATTCTTCTCTCGGGGAGGATGAGTCTCAAGGTGAATGTGCACAACCTCTGCAGAGTTAAAAACTAAGATCTTAGTCGTGTCCCCGGTTATGGGCCAATTGAGCAGCTAGACAGAGTTGGCGCCGAAGGATCTCCTCATCTTTTCTGAATGAAATAAAATAAGGTAGAAACCCTTTATAGGGCACATGGTGGTTTAGCCATGATGCCACAATCAAACTTCATGGTGGTTTAGCCATGATGGTTTACCAAACTTCATGGTGGTTTAGCCATGATGACTTTCAAACTTCATGGTGGTTTAGCCATGATGATTTATCAAACTTCATGGTGGTTTAGCCATGATGATTTGTCCGACTTTATGGTGGTTTAGCAATGAATGATTGTACAAATGTTTTCATTTGTTAAAATGGTTTACAAATATCGTACAAAATTGGCTTTATGCAAATAGCCCAGACTCCACCACCCAAGTATCATGTAGTTAGTTTATTCCTCAAAACTGCCACCATACAAGTGTCACTTGAGAGTACATTGTTTGTACTGACTTGCTCCCCCGTGGGGGCTGCATATTCCAACGTGCATATGAATCTGAAGACGAGTGAGGATTTCGTTTAGGATATCGAGTCTATCGCCAACATGTTCTGCCTGTGACGCATGAAGTAAAGAAGGCTCATTGAAGTTTTATTTCCTCCGTTTTTACTTTGAAACTCTGTTATTAGGGCTAGTCCATGATGACTATACCAATTTTAAGACTATTTTATTTCTTATCCACTGGACCAACGATGTAGAATGATGCTACTGCAATGAATATTTCATTTTGTCATGTGTATGTTATCAGAGATCCCGGGAATAGCAGGTTACACAGGTGTTCTACCTTTATTAAAAGGTAGGGCGCTACAATGAACCTACCCAACATGTTAAACTAACTATGTGTGTGTTGTAGGACTTTAGCTTTAGATGGTCTTCAACTAACCCTATGGTCTATTACAAAATTTATAACAAAGCTGTAGACTTGCCTTTCGGTGATTTTTGTGCAGCTATCAAGGTACGAGAGTGGGGTTCATGTGAGAAAATAAGAGGGTAGACTAAACCACCGCTGGATTTATATGAGGAGATTTGCCAAGGCAGAAGCTTCACGGGGGAGAGTGGTAAAATACGAGAAATTCAACTCCTTAGCATTCCATACTTTGCTTATTTTATTTGTAAATGTGTGTTAGCTAGAAAAACTGCCAACAAGCTATCTGTTTATGATCTAGCTTTTATCTCAGGTGCCCTACAACGTAATAGGTCTTATAACTTAGGTGCTTTAATTTCTTACCGTCTCTCACTTAACCGTGAGAAGGGCGGGATTTGTGGAGGTATTATTGCCTCACGCTTGCTAGCTTTGCATGGTGTGGAGCCACACCCTTTAGACCTGCAGTTTCCTTTAGAGAGGATGGACCCTGTTTCCATGATTCAGCATAAGTTTATGTCTACCCATGCTCACCTGATAAATTTATCTTATGGAATAACTTTCTCCAAACAATCCGGGTGGAGACTGACTAAAACTGATAGAGTAGAACTTTTGCATGCACCTCTTTTGTTTAATCTTAATGACAGGCAAGGATGGATGCTTTCTGAGAGTGAGCTGGACACATACATTGAGCACCACACCCAGCATGGGAAGGATGCCGGAGAGGGGGACGATAGTGATTTTGTACAGCCCTCTGACACTGTGGGAATCCCATACCAGCACTCCAGTTATAACTATGCGCCTGCTGCTTCATCTTCGTCTTGGCCGCCCGAGTACGACCATGCGAGGGACGACCCACTACAGTGGGGATACTTCCCACGTCATGATTGATCTCCACTTAGGCCAAAATACTAAGCTTGGGGGGAGGTATATTGACATCACACACTCATATATATATATCATTTTCTGTCGGTCCCTTGTATATCCATGTTTTCGTTTCTTTCGCTTATTTTTGTTTTTATTGTTTTGTTCTTGCTTTCCAAGACACAAAAAGACCAAAAATATTTCTGTTGTTTCTCTTTATTTTCTTCTTTAGTTTATTTTGTTGGTTTGCTTTACTTTCTCGTTTCGGTTTAGTTTTCAAAAATCCAAAAATATTTTGCTTTGTTTGCTTGTTTCTTCTGTTCTTGTTTTAATTCGAAAACCCAAAAATATTTGTTGTTCTTCTTTGGTTTTGTAAAGTTTGTTGCAGAGTTCACCGGACTTCCGTGCCTTCATTGGAGTTTGGTTATCATTCTATATTATTCAGTCCACAAGTGAAGAGCAATAATGACGATTTACGACAATTCAAGTTGTGGTGAGAGGCTGGTATGAACTCTATTTGTTTTATTTTTGTACATATACTCATCCATGTGAACATGCTTAGTTCGTTCGCGTAAGGTGTATGTTATTTAATTTATGCTTAGTAGTTCGTGCTCTCACGTGTTTAGTTCCAACTTATTAATATAAGATAACATGTCGTATGAATGTTTGCTCTCATTGTTTTATTCATAGAAGGGTATGACATTGTGGTATCTCCCTCTGATTCTTTCTCTTGAATCGACTTGGCACATGCTCATGCATGCTTATGACTGAAAACAAACATTCAATTAAGCCTCGATGATTTATTTTGCCTCAAAGTATTTGTATCACTTTTATGCCGCTGTTAATTTTGTTTTATCGCAAGCATGATTATGACAATTGTTGCTCTCTTGATTGTCGCTCCCCGTCTATTTCTAGCCTCCACCTGTACCGAGTATGAGCTCTACTCGTGCATCCAACTCCCCAAAACCAAAGTTTTCCAAATGTGTCCACCATACCTACCTATATATGTGGTATTTAACCGCCACTCCAAGTAAATTTCTCGTGTGCTACCTTTAAAATCTTTGAAAAATTATTCCTGTTTTGTGCCCCTGTTTTAGCTCATGAGGATGTAAATAGAGAATCTTTATCTCACTTGTTGATTGGATTTCACACCCTGGACTAGTGGCTTCATCCGCTTATCCAAATGATAGAAGAGCCGACAACGGGGTGCCCAGTCCCAAATTAATACAACAAATACTCTTCACTAATTTTGCCCCTGGTTTACTAGTCAAAGCATAATTGTGTAACCAAAAGAGAAAGAGGGATGACCTTCTACCCAGATGCGTACTTCTATGGGAGCCGCTCTTGTGAAGTCTAGTTGGCTTGTGACGTACTGTATTGTCTGTTTACCATTCGTTGACATAAGCATACACCACTCTAAAAAATGTTTTCAATGCCTCCGTTTAATTAAATAAAAAGCTCTAGCACATGAGTTAATTCCTGCTTCCCTCTATGAAGGGCCTTTCTTTTATTTTGATGTTGAGTCATCACCTTCTCACTTTATGCACCTTCTTGAGAGCATGGTTGTCATTCTTAGTATAATGTGCTTGTCCCAGAACACGGTTGATTGTGGTATAACTTTGGTGCTTGTATCTTTGATATCTTTATTTCTAGTCTTCATTTGAACTTCAGAGGTTCCCTAGCATTTTTGTTTTGCTCCATTATTAAGGGCAAGCGAGTACACTTTATCAAACCTTATTATGAGCATTGCAATCCTGCAGATTGATATACCTTATGTTGTTTATTATTAGTTTATTGGTATCTCTTCATGGTTTGCATAACTGCTAGGTGACTTTTATTTTGCATACATCTTATTATGAGTTGCCTCGGCTTGATCATATAGTGAGTATATTTACATCATATGAAACAAATGTGTTTGTAAAAGTCTTTTATCGCACTCAGTTGTCACTGAATTGTTTGAGGAGAAGCAATAAGCTAAGCTTGGGGGGAGTTGGTACCTCCAAAACGTATCTCCTTTTCTGAACACTTTTCTTATTGTTTTCCTCTAAACTTGTGAGTTTTGGATACCACTAACACGGACTACGACTGTTTTCAGCAGAATTACCTTAGTGTCTCGTTATTGTGCAGAAAAATCAACTTTTGGGATATTGCCCAAAAAAGACCCCATTGAGCTTATATCACCACACGACCCCGGTAGCCAGAAGGACACCTGGAGGGGGGCCAGGAGGGGCCCATACCACCCCTGGGAGTGCCCCCTAGGCCGCGCCGCCAGGTGGTGTGGGGGCCACCTCCACCCCCTTGGCTCCCCTTTCGACTACATATGTCCCGTAAACCTAAAACGCGAGAGGGCTCGTCGTATTCCACAGAAACACAACAGAGCACCGCCGCCGCCTCAAAACCCAATTCAGGGATCAGAAGTTCCTGTTATGGCGCCCTGCTGGGACGGGTATTCGAAGGAGATAATCGCCATCGACACCGCCACCTCTTCTCCATCAACCATCCATGATTCCCCCGTCCATGTGTGAGTAAACACCTCTGTAGGCTGAGAGGGATGGAAGGGATTGGATGAGATTGATCATGTAATAATGCCAGATTGTTAGGGCATAGTGCCTAGTATCTATTGTTAGTGTTTTCTACCGTTGTTGCAACTTGTTATGCTTAATGCTTGTCACTAGGTCCCGAGTGCCATGATTTCAGATATGAACATGTTATTGTTTCATGAGTATAATTATGTTTCTTGATCATACCTGCAAGTTTTTTACACACATTGTTGTCCGGAACCCGAGGCCCCAAAGTGACAGAAATTGGGACAACCAGAGGGGATAGCTGTGATGTGAGGATCACGGAGTGTTAATGCTTTGCTCCGGTGTTTTATTAAAAGGAGCACCTTAATTACCAGTAGTTTCCCTAGAGGCCCCGCTGCCACGGGTTGGTAGGACAAAAGATGTTGTGCAAGTTTCTCATTTCGAGCACGTACGACTAAATTGGAACACATGCCTATGGTTTTCCTAGAACTTGGATGCTTTGTTATTATCTATCTGCAATGCCCACGTTATTATTATTTCATGCACTACCTTAACCATGCAACGCCCGTTCATCTATCCTCTATGCCTACGGTATTTTCATCCTGGTGTTTTCACAATTGCTACTGTTGTTTTCATGATTGTTACTGTTGTTACTATTTTACTACTGTTCTTATTTCACTATTGCTGCTGCTATAAAACTGTCACCACCGATAAATTGTTGCAAGCAAGTCTACTTCAGGTGCAGATGAATTGACAACTCAGTTGTTAAGGCTTATAAATATTCTTTGTCTCCCCTTGTGTCGAATCAATAAATTTTGGTTTTACTTCCCTCGAAGACTGTTGCGATCCCCTATACTTGTGGGTCATCACTCCGAGCGCCACCAAATATATTTGTGATTGTAGTGGTCGTATTATAAGTATAAAGGAAATGGATCGGGCTCCACGGTTCACTAGTGGTGTCTCTCCAAAACAGAGAGATAACATGTTGGGTAAACAAATTACGACTGGGCAATTGACAGATATAAAGGTTGCACCGTGGTGCATATGCATGACATGATGATTACTATGTGATTCATGCGGGTATTACAACAAGATACATAGACCATTATCCAACCGCATCTATGACCAATAGTCCACCCTCGGAGTGTCATCCGAGCAAACCTTGGGTATTAAGTTGCAAGCAACTGATGGCTAGGTTGAGACTCCAAGTGTAGAGTGTGTAGCTAGTGGCAAGCCTTCTTCCCCACGAGGGTGACTCGAGGGTTTATATCGAACTCTTGGGGAGCCGGTATTTCAGCAGTTGTCTTCCAAGCTTCCTCCAGGATCCTGCAAACAAGTAGAGAATTTTGTGCCCTCAACCTCACCAAGTGGTTGTCAAGCACAAGGTGTGAGACTGTCGCACCCGGACTTCTAGAGGATACTCACAGCCCACTAAACAGTAGATAGTTGGATTACGGGGCCTACCTGCACCCGCATCTCTTACGAGTAGGCCAACACGTATACGTGTGACAACCAACCTCTACTATTCATCGTCTGCGTAAACCATCCCATAGAAATCCGAATACTTCCATTGACGTACTTCATAACATACACACATGGTACGTCAACGGCATTTGAACAAGTGATATCACAACAAATCTCTAAGACACAAAGAAATAGAAATAAGTGGCAAATAGCTCTCACTAGAGCAGAGATAGCAAATACGATCATGCAGAGGACACATGTCCCAACAAGTCATCATTACAACACAGCGGAAGCATCCAAAGTGTCTGAGTACAGACAAGATCCAAATAGGCCTAAGAGGCCGGAAACGAAAAGTACGGAGCCCATCCACGAAGTCTCGGATCCTGCCCGGGTCCGCTATCTACTCGTCAGCAGCCTCGTCATACTCCACGTAGTAGCCACCATGGGGATCCTCGGAAACGTAGTCTGCAGAACACGCAGCCCCAAAGGGGTCAGTACAGACGAGTACTGGCAAGCAAGACGCACAAGGTACCAACGTATACCCGGCAACACCAAGTACAGATGCTTTGGGTTCAACGGAAGATAGGTTATACAAAGGTGCGGCAGCAGGCTGTCCTAACCAACTACAGAGACACGCTACAACATCCGGCTAAAAGAAAGGGATAAGATAGTGAATCGGAACCAACTACCGCTAACCTCAAACAAACCCATCCTAGATCTCGCCCCTTATCCAAAGAAGCTATCCGAGGATAACCCACACAGTTGAATTAATGAAGGTTCAAGTTATTGTGTCAACAAGCCTATTACTAGTCAACTTATTATTGATTAGGTGTAAGTTGTCTAATCCATGTTAGCCAGCCCTATCACCAAGTCATCCATAACCGCGGACAACACGGCTTCTCGAGAAGATTTAACCCTGCAGGGATGCACCAATTTGGCCGTACACGTAAGAATATCCCGCTAGACGGGGGATCAACCCACCAAGCGAGGTACTCAACACAACCCAACTCTTCTTCGCATCAAGCCCAAAGAACCCCGTGCAATTGAGCGCACGGCTAATCAAGCCCCACGAAGAAAAGGGGACCCTCATAGCACTCTAAGAACGTGTCTCCCTAAATGCCGACAACAAAAGTTACCACCCTGGCGCCAAGGGTTTGCACCTACATATGCATGCAGCAAATGGAAAACCCGAACTAAATGAGGCGATTTGGACGAGATGCGAATCGAATCAAAGTTGAGGGGAGCGCCCATACACGCTTCCCACATGCGGTTAGTGCGCTCATCATGGATCTAGAGGACAAGAATTTTTCCTGAGTTCGACACTAACATGCCTCAAAACCATACCCAGCCTCCTGCCGGTGCCTTATCATCAAATTAGCATTACCTCAAACATTAACAGGTTGTTGTTTAAACATCGAGCCCCTAGAACATGATAAATATGGTAACAGAAATAACGGACATCAGACTCGAGCATAAACAACCCTAAGCATGCTAGTAAGACACAGGCAACAAGCAACAGGGTTATAGGTGTGGAGGTGGGGCTATATCAGGGTTACAGGATAACATGTGATAGGATCGGAACACAAGCAACGAATCCTAAGGCTAGCAGATTAGACAACGGAAAGTATCGGTATCCAGTGTGGAAAGGACACAATGGTTCAGGTGAGTGAATACTTGCCTGCAAACTCAGTAGCCTGGTACTGGGCTAACTCCTCTCAAGTAGTGTTGTAAACCTCGTCTGTCTCAACGTCGTCGTCTATTCGGGAAGAAGCAAACAAACAACGCAGAGAGACAAACAATCAATAACATGGCATAATGCACAAACATGGTATGATGCATGACAATTTAATTGATGCATCAAAGATAAGCTAGTTGACATGGTAAACATGTTTAATTGGGCCCATATGCAATTTGGGTTGCATATACAAAGGCCCAAGAATTAAAGTTGAATTAAGTGATCTACAGATAACCATCATGTGAAAGTTGATTAGAATGATGCATGGATGATGAAAACAATAAGAAAACAACAATAGCTTCAATTTGATATGTTGTTTACCGAGTTTGGAATTTTATTTATTAAGTTATGAAATTTGGCTTCTTAAATAAGTTACACAAGCATTTGTTGTTTTCACCAATTTTAAATGTTCAAAATAGATAACAAAATTCATATTTGGAAAGAACACAAAATTTTAGGTGGAATACATGTTTCATTTGTTGAAAAAGGAATTAAAATGAGCAAGTTATTAATTTGACAATTTTAAATGCATCAATTAAGAAACAGTTGTTTTCAGCAATTTAATTTATTTAAAACAGAACACAAAGTTGATATTTGCAAAGTTCATGAAAAATGGAATGGAAAACATATTTGGTTTGTTGAATTTGGAATTTTTATGCCCAAGTTATGAATTTTGCAATTTTAAATGAATTAAACAAGGATTCAAATATTTCACCAATTTTAATTATTCAAAACAGGAAACAAAGTTTATATTTGGAAAGCTTGTTCAATTTTGCATGGAAAACATATTTTACATGTGCCATTTGAATTAAATTTGAATTAGTTATGAATTTGACCAAATTTGAAAGAGTTGTTTGAATTTGAATTTTTGAAACCATTTGAAATGTTCAAAACAGTATACAAATGGTTTTAACATGTAGAGAATTAAATTTGGTATGGAAAACATATTTTATTTATTAAATTTGGATTTGATTTGCAAAAGATATATGAATTTGAATTACAGGGGCTATTCTGTGATTTTAAAAGTATCAGATTTGTTCCAGGGGCTTAGGTGCAAGATTTAGAATTTCAGAAAGGGCCCTGGAACCTTTTCTACGCGGGTCAGAGCAGCCCTGGGTCACTGGCCAGTGGGCCAGCGCCCTGCTGGCGCCCGCGTGGCGCGGGTGTGTGCGCTCGCGTGGCCACCACGTCGTTGACGGGTGGGGCCAGCGTGGCTGCGTGGCAAGCGAAGCAAAGAGGGGTGGATTTATTCGCGCGGCTGGGGTTCGAACTCGCGACCGCGCGCTGCGAACCGCTGGATCGTGCCACTGGGCTAGCTCGACGGTGGTGATGGAACAGAGGCGCGCGGGGTTTTGAGGTGGGCTTCGTCAGTTAACTGAACCTGAACGAGTTCAGTTAACTGAACCTTGGCGTCGGGACGGTGATCGCCGGCGGCCTGCGCTGCGCTGCTGCGGCTGTTGCCCGTGGGTGTGTGCAGGGGTGGGTACGTGCGAGCAACAGGAAGAAGCAGAGAGAGGGGAAAAGGGATGGCGCTCACCGGGGAGAGTAGAGGAAGAAGGAGGAGGGTTGCTCGGCGAGGTGGCGGTGACAGTCGCCGTCGACGGCGCGGTAGTGGAGCTCCGAGGCCGCCCGGGCCCCAACCTGGAAACGAGGGGGAAGGTGGTTGCCTGGGGAGTCGATTCCCGCACCTAGCCTTCTCGAAGGGCCCCCATGGCGACGGTGATCGCCGGAGCTGCTCATCTGTCGCTGCGGTGGTGGAGGTTCAGAGAAAAATGACGCAGGGCAGCGAGAGAGAGAGAGAGAGAAGAAAGGAGGAGGAGAAATGGCGGCGGCGGCAGAGAGATGGAGGAGGGAGAACTAGGGCAGCAGGGAGGCGCTCGCGGGCGTGGTTTTAAGGAGGAGGGGGCACGCTCCCGGCCGTCCCATCCTCTGCCTTTTGACGTGGACATCGTCGATGTCCTGCCGTACAGAGGTAGGGGATGGCGCAGGGAGTAGGTGGGCTGGGCCTGGGGGGTAGTAGGTGGCCTGGGCCGGCCTGTTGGCTGGCCTGGCTGCCTCCCCCCCTTTTCTTTTCTGTTTTTACTTTTTTTTGCTGAAAAGAAAAGAAAGAAAAGAAGGTTTTTTTGGTATTGAAAAATTTTGGGGGTAATTTTTTATAAGTTATTTATTACAAAAGCCCAGTTGTGCAACTTTTTTTTTCCAAAATTTTAAATTTTGTTGCTGTTTGTAATTTAAATGGATTTGAGTGAAATTTGCAATAATTGAATTATTGAAAAATTAAGTAAGTTAATAGTATGAAAATTCAAGTTTATTGGAAACAAAATAAATGGTTTGATTTGAATGTTTTATTTGGAAAGGTTGTAACAGAACAAGTATGAAACAAAGGTTTGAAATTTGATTTGAAATTCAAATTTGAAACACATACCACATGCAATTCTTATGATGACATGATGCAAAACATAAATTAAACAAGGAGCAAGCATTCTAAGGGTGTTTTTCATACTTGGGATGTTACAAAACGCCCCCCCTTGATGGAATCGCGCCCCGAGATTCCTACTGAGAAGAGAAAAGGTCCGGATACTTCTTGCGAAGATCCTCTTCGGTCTCCCACGTTGCCTTTTTACCGGAATGATGAAACCACTGTACTTTTAAGAACTTGGTGCTCTTGTTGCGAGTTTTGCGCTCGGTCTCATCGAGAATTCGAATAGGGTGCTCCTCATAAGAGAGGTCTTCTTGCAGTTCAATGGAATCATGATCAACTGCACGACCCGGATCTTTGAAGCACCTCTTGAGCTGTGACACGTGAAACACATCGTGCACCTTGGATAGCTTTTCTGGAAGTTCAAGACGATAGGCATTTTCTGCACGCCTTGAGAGAATGTTGAAAGGACCAATATATCTTGGTGCAAGCTTTCCTTTTACACCAAAACGATGAGTGCCTCTGAGGGGAGTTACACGGAGATATGCTTTGTCTCCAGCTGCATAGACCATGTCCCTGTGTTTGCTGTCATAGTAGCTTTTCTGACGAGACTGAGCAATCTTCAGATTGTCACGAATGATGCGAACTTTCTCTTCGGCCTCGTTAACAATGTCAGGGCCTAAGAGTGAACGTTCACCAGCTCCAGACCAATTGATTGGACTCCTGCATCTGCGGCCATAGAGAGCCTCAAATGGTGCCATGCCTAGGCTTGCCTGGAAGCTGTTGTTGTAGGAGAATTCAGCATATGGAAGACATTCCTCCCATTTCATGCCAAAAGAGAGACCACATGCTCTGAGCATATCCTCGAGAATCTGATTGACTCTTTCGACTTGCCCTTGAGACTGAGGATGGTAGGCTGTGCTGAACAGAAGCTTGGTGCCCAAGGCTTCTTGAAAACTTTTCCAAAAATGAGAAGTGAAGATGCTTCCACGGCCTGAGCTTATTTCCAATGGAACACCATGAAGAGGAACAATCTTTGCTGTGTAGAGCTCTGCTAACTGACTAGCTGAGATTGTCTCTTTGACAGGAAAGAAGTGAGCAACTTTAGTGAGTCGATCAATGACAATGAAGATTGCATCGTTGCCCCTCTTGGACTTTGGAAAACCAGTGACGAAGTCCATTTCAATCATGTCCCACTTCCACTCAGGGATTTTCAGAGGTTGGAGAAGACCGACTGTTTTCTGATGAACTGCCTTAACACGTTGACAAACGTCGCATTCAGAAACGTATTGAGCAATTTCACGTTTCATGCTAGGCCACCAATACAGTGTCTTGAGATCCTGGTACATCTTTGTACTTTCAGGGTGTATGGAGAGAGGAGTTTCATGAGCCTCCTTGAGAATGACATCTTTGAGACTTTGAATTTGAGGAACTGCAATGCGTCCTTCGAAGAACACAGTTCCCTTGTCATCAATTGAGAAACACTCAAATTTCTCATTGCCTGCTTTGATGTGTTCTACAATCTTCTTGATTTCAGCATCACGAAGTTGTTCAGAACGAATCTTGTCCTCGAGAGTTGGACTGGCTGTCAAGTTTGCAAGATAGCCTTGAGAAACAAGACCAAGGTTGAGCTTCTGGAATTCTTCATGAAGAGGAGGTTGGCTTTCCATGATCATGAGATTATTGCAATACGACTTGCGACTGAGAGCATCGGCCATAACATTAGCCTTGCCTGGAGTGTAAGAAATTGTAAGATCAAAGTCTTTGATCTTTTCAATCCATCTCCTTTGCCTGAGGTTTAGATCTGGTTGAGTGAAGACGTACTTCAGACTCTTATGATCGGAAAAGATTTCAGTGCGATTACCCAACAAGTATTGTCTCCATTTCTTGAGGGCAAACACCACTGTTTTAAGTTCAAGGTCATGAGTGGGATAATTGAGCTCATGTGTGTTCAAATGACGTGAAGCATAAGCCACAACTTGACGTTCTTGCATAAGAACTGCACCTAGACCTTGGAGGGAAGCATCACAGAATATTTGGAAAGGTTTGGTAGGATCTGGGCCAACCAGAACTGGTGTAGAAGTGAGTTTAGTCTTGAGGAGATTGAAGCTCTCATCACATTGTGGAGACCAAACGAACTTCTTGTCCTTCTTTGTGAGGTCAGTGAGAGGTTTGGCAATCTTGGAGAAGTTTGGGACGAAGCGACGGCAATAGCTAGCCAAGCCAAGAAAACTTCTTACTTGCTTCACCGGCTTTGGAGGTTTCCAATCAACAATTGCTTTAACCTTTTCTGGATCAATGGCTATGCCCTTGGCAGAGATGACATGACCAAGGTAAGCAACTTCTGAAATCCAGAACTCACATTTGGAGAACTTGGCATAGAGACGATGCTCACGAAGCTTCATGAGAGTGAGACGAAGATGTTCTTCATGCTCTTCCTCGGATTTGGA
The DNA here is from genome assembly GCA_028641055.1 of Alopecurus myosuroides. Lineage (NCBI taxonomy): Eukaryota > Viridiplantae > Streptophyta > Magnoliopsida > Poales > Poaceae > Alopecurus > Alopecurus myosuroides. The sequence goes on from CM054058.1 coordinate 145,131,552, forward strand.
GTAGACAAGAATATCATCAAGATATACCACAACAAACTTGTCGAGGTATTCATGGAAGACAGAATTCATGAGTCGAGAGAAGGTCGCCGGTGCATTGGTGAGACCAAAGGACATGACGGTGAATTCATATAGACCGTAGCGAGTGGTGAAGGCTGTCTTTGGAATATCCTCTTTTCTGATCTTTATTTGATGGTAACCCATTCTCAAGTCCAACTTGGAGAATATTGAGGCTCCAGCAAGTTGATCAAAAAGATCATCAATACGAGGAATTGGATACTTGTTTTTGATGGTTTTCTCGTTAAGAGGACGATAGTCAACAACGAGTCTCTTTGTTTGATCCTTCTTCGCAACAAACAGAGTTGGGCAACCCCAAGATGAGGAACTAGGTTGAATCTAACCTTTTTCCATGTACATATCAATTTGTTCCTTCAACAATTTCAGCTCGGGAGTTCCTATCTTGTAGGGATGCTTAGAGATTGGAGCAGTACCTGGTTCAAGTTCGATCACGAACTCAACAGCTCTGTCCGGAGGCATTCCTGGCAACTCTTCTGGAAAGACGTCAGGGAATTCGCAAACCACCGGAACATTTTCAAGTGAAGGTAGAGGTTTTGCATTGAGGGTGCATAGCTGAATGGAACTTGATTCATTTGGAGAATAGATTATCTAGCCAGAAGGGTGGGGCAGAGTTATTGACTTTTGAGCACAGTCAATCCTTGCTTTATTGGCCTTCAGCCAATCCATACCAAGAATGACATCAATGTCAGAATTTCCCAGCAACATGAGAGAAGCAAGGAATATGTGGCCTCCAATTAGGATTTGATTGTCCTTTCTTATCTTGGAAGTCAACATTTGAGATCCCGGGGAGTGAACAGTGATCTGATTGCTTAGTGGAACCACAATTAGGTTGTTTGTTGTGGCAAAGGTCTTTTACACAAAAGAATGTGATGCTCCGGTATCAAACAACACTTTAGCTGGAATAGAGTTTACGGGAAATGTACCGAGAACAACGTCAGGAGCTTCCTCAGCTTTGTCGATCTTGACATGATTCACCCTTGCGGTCCTCTCGACAGGCCTGTTGTTGGAGTTGAAGGCCTTAGGCGGGGGAGCGCGCACCATTGCCTGGTTTGTGTTAGGACGAGGTGGTGGTGGAGGTAGCTGCCTTTGCGTGCACTTGTCGGCGTAGTGCCCAGTCTGCTTGCACTTGTATCATGTGACGACACGAGGAGGCCCTGGCCTTGGCTGCCCCATTGAAGCCCTTGGATCATGCATCTGAGCAGGGTTGGGTGGGCGGGGAGCAAAGCCTGGAGAAGTTTGGGCGTATGGAGCCCGAGTGACAGCACCATTTGGTACCCAGATGCGGCGCTTCTGCGGAGGGGTGGTCATGTTGGAGGAGGAACCACCCTCACGCGAGTGCTTGCGAGACTCCTCGAATGCCTTGCGCCTATTTTCTTCATTGAGCGGGGTGTTAACGAGATCCTCGAAGGTGTTGGCCTTGATATTGGTGAGGGCATACTTGAGTTCCGGGTTAAAACCTCTTCGGAACCTTGCCATCTTCTTAGCTTCAGTGGACACCTCATCTCCAGCGTATCGAGCGAGGCGATTGAACTCAGTCCGATACCCGATGACGTCCAACTTGCCCTGCTTGAGAGAGCAAAACTCTTCACGCATTCTTTCCATGAGACCATCTGGAATGTGGTGCTTCAGGAAGGCTTCCTTGAAACAAACCCACGTGACTGGCATCCCAGTTCTCATGGCCTGGAAGTTTTCCCACCACAAAGCTGCCTGATGTGACGCCCCGAGATCGGGCACTATGAAGATTTCAGCATTCCCGCCAAAATCCACATAATAACCGATTCCAGGTTGCCATTTGTGATAACATTACAAAAGTTCACGAATAATCCACAACAACAACAGAAAAGATATATACAAGAGGACTCAAACGAGTCAAGGATACAACTGATACAATACAAAGATCCAAATAACAGCGGAAGAAACAACATAGCGTCCGACTACGGACAAGATACCAATTGGACTAAGAGTCCTGAAGATAACCGAGAGCGTCCAATCCCTGCCCAGGCCAAGCCGGAGGGATTCCCAAGCTAACGTCGTCAGACTTCAAACCTGTTGACTGCAATTTGGAATATGCAACCACGAAAAAGGATTCGTGGGTCAGTACGGTTAAGTACTGGCAAGTGGATAAACCATACTCACAAGATACCGGCGTAGCCAGTCATCACAAGATACAAATACTTTGGGTTCAACGGAAAGGAAGGGATTATTGCAAAGAAACGGCAGCGGGCTGCACTAACCAACTACAGAGACTCACTACAACATCCGGCTAAAAGAGGGGGATAAGATAGCGTATCGTAACCAACTAGTACTAACCACCCAAACAAACCCATCCAATGTTACCCCCTACTAAGGAAGCAACCCAAGGATAACTCACACTGTTGGATTAATGATGGATCAAGTTATTGTGTCAATAAGACTATTACTAGTCAAGTATCATTAGTCAGGTGTAAGTTGTTCTGAGTACTTGTTAGCCAGCACTTTCACCAAGTCGTCACATAACCGCGGACAACACGGCTTCTCGAGAAGATTTATCCCTGCAGGGTGTGCTCTAGTACCCGTACACACTCGAGCCACCAACTAAAACTCAGGTTGGCTCGACACGACCCAAACCGTCTCTACAACCCATCCTAGGAGCCACGGAGCTATAAGGTCCCAGCCACGCAGCCGAATACTCAGCGCAAGTGTGCAAAACTCCCGCAGGACGCAACACCCCGGCAATACAGGCCTCGCCCTATATGCATCATCATCATCATAACCATCACCAGTAACCATGGGGGCGCCTCCCATTATGCAAAGGAGCAAATGGAACACCCGAACTAAGTGTGGCTCTTCGGACAAGCTGCAAATCAGGTCTAAGTCGAGGGGGGTCCCATACTACCACCCGGATGCGGTGAGCATGCTCATCATGGATCAGTAGACAAGACTCTTTTCCTAATTAAGTTCGACACTAGCAGGCCTCAAAACCACGCCGGGCCTCCTGCCGGTGCCTTACATCAAATTATTATTACCCCAAACATTAACATGTTGTTGATTGAATTGAAACCCAACTATCAAACTAAACAGGTGATCAGACGGACAACAAGACTTGAGCGCAAACAACACTAAGCATGCAACTACGACACGAGGGCCAACAAGGTAAACAAACAACAATTAATAGGAAGTGGAAGGAAGGCTATATCATGGCTGCAAGGTAAACATATAATAGGATCGAGACACAAGCATCGAATCATAAGGCTAGCATAAGAACAACGGAAAGAATCGGTAACAAGTGATGAAAGGCAGCCATTTGGCAGCAAGTGAGTATACTTGCCTGGAATCCAGCAAGTAGAGATACATCCGAAGAACTTGTCGTTGCTCACATCATCTCAATTCCTATCCGGGAAGAAGCAACGAACCTCGAACAAACACCAGATGCAACAATTACTTCTACGGCAAAAGATCCAGCATGCTCAAGATATGGATGCATGACAAGTTTAAAGATGCATCAAGATAAACTAGTTGACATGGTAAACATATTTAAATGGGCCCATATGCAATTTGGATTGCATATGGAAAAGCCCATGACTTAATGTTGAATTAAATGATCTACAACTAGCCATCATGTGAGATTTGGTTAGGATGATGCATGGATGATGAAAACAATGAGAAAAAACAAGGGATTCAATTTGAAATGAAGTTTACCAAGTTTGGAATTTCATTTATTAAGTTATGAAATTTTGCTTCTTAAAGGAGTTACACAAGAATTTGTTGTTTTTCACCAATTTTAATTGTTCAAAATAGATAACAAAGTTCATATTTGAAAAGTACACAAACTTTTAGGTGGAATACATGCTTCAATTATTGAAAAAGGAATTAAGATGAATTAATTATGAATTAAACAAGTTTAAACAAGATTTAAATGAATTTAATTCAAATATGAATTTATTTGAATTTTTATTTGTTCAAAACATTAATTCAAATTCATATTTGAAAAGTTTATACTTTTCTGGTTTGAAAACATATTTTATAAGTTCAAAAATAATTTAATTTGACCAAGTTATTAATTTAGCAATTTTAAATGAATTAAACAAGGTTTAAATTATTTAACCAATTTAATTATTCAAAACATGAAATAAAGTTTATATTTGGAAATGTGGTTCAAGTTGGCATGGAAAACATATTTTATTTGTTAGGAAACAATTTTAAATGATTTAGTTAAGCATAGTACCAATTTAAATGCATTAAATAAGAGGTGAAACAATTATCCAATTTAATTGTTGCAAACCAGAAAACAAAGTTGATATTCAAGTGTGGCATTTAATTTTGGATGGAAAACATATTTTGAGTATTTAATTTGGAGCAACCATTGGAAAGTTATTAATTATGCCATTTAGTTTGTCATTTTTAAGGATTATTAAATAACCTTAATTTTAGTTGTCCAAATTGCAAAACAAAGTTGATAAACAGAAAGTACATTGAATTTTGACTGAAAAACATATTTTACATTTTAAATTTGGAGTTTGTTTGCAATTTCTATGTGTGTTTGAAGTTCAGGGATTGATCTGTGATTTTACAGGGACCTGGATGTGAAGGAAACGGTGGGGTCAGGGGCCTGTGTGAGAAAACTGTGCGAGAAAATGGGTCTGCACCGCGCAGCGGCCGCCCAGGGCCACTGACGCGTGGGCCAGGCGCCACGCTGGCAGCCACGCGTGCGGGTGTGGATCCCCCGTGGCCACCAACGCCACTGAGCGGTGGGCCCGGGCGCGCGGAGGAAATTGCGAAAAAGTTGGCCTTTACGCGGCCGAGGGGGATCGATCCCGTGATCGATGCGTGCACGCGGGGGAGCAGAGCCACTGGGCTAGGAACCGTTTCGTGACAGGTAGGGGCTGCGAGCAAGGTTGTAGTTACTGCTGTTAACTGAACTTCGTCAGAAAAGTTCAGACATCGAATCACAGCGATCAAGATCGGCAGCGGCTGGACGGGGATCACCGCGGTGGTGTGCTTGTGCTTACGTGAAGATCGTGTGGAGGCGTGCAGGTAGGAGCGGGAGGGAGAGAGGAAGGAGGAAGGGTCGCTCACCTGCTGCTGTCGCGGAAGCAGAAGGCGGGCGGGGAAGGAGGCCGTTCGGTTGGTGGTGTCTGCGCCGTCGACGGCGCGGGAGGGGGGCTTCCAGGGCATCTCCGGCCCGGTGAGGCGACGAGTAGGGGAGGCCGGCCCTCGGGTTCCATCCCGGCCTAGCCTGGCCGGTAGGGCCACCGTGTCGACGGCGGCGAGCCGGAGAGGGCGGCGGTGGTGGATTCCGGTGGGGTTTCAGAGTAGCAGAGAAGGGGGAAACAGAGGGGAACGGCGGCGGAGGAAGATGGGAGAGGGGTAGGGAGTGGCTAGGGCACACAGGAGGGGGCGGAGGCTAGGCTTTATGGTGGTTTCGAGCTTGTACGGCAGCAAATCGGGAGGGGGAGAGGAGATCACACGGTGGTTGGGGGGTTTCGTACTACTGTGACGTCAAGGAGGAAGAAGATGCCCTCGATCGAAAGGGTATCGGGCCAGAGAGGGGTGGTAGGTGGGCTGCCCCTTGTGGGCTGGCCTGCCTCCCACTTTTTTTCCTTTTTACATTTCTTTCTCCTTCCTTCCTTTTTTTTTCTTGCAGGAAAGAAAAGAGATAGAGAAAAGAATAGATTCTTAGGGGTTTTTATTTTATGAATGAATTTTTATTAATTTGCAAAACAGTAATTAAAAGCAATGTTTAACACTATTTCCAAAGATTTGAAAAGTTAATTTAATTTTTGTTTGCTATTTGTATTTCAAATAGGGTTCATAAGGATTTGATCTCTTAAACAATTTTATTCAATAAACTCAACAATTATGAAAACATTATTGAATGTAATTGTTTGCAAGAATTTAATTTTTAAACCCACATTTGAAACATGCCAAGCATGGATGAATTGATTTGAATTTGAATTTGCCATTTGGGTGTTATTAAAAGGGAAATTTTTTATTAACAAGCAATTTAAATAAATCAACTTCAAACTATTTGAAAACAAGTGAGTTGTTTAGGTTGCAACTTTTAATTGGAAATTTTAGACATGTTTTGAAAGTTTAAATTGGTTTGGATTTTTGAGTGGTTTTGAGAACAGGATCCAATGCATCTGATGCATGTGATGCAAAAAAGAAAAAGGAAAGCAACCAACTCTACTTAGGGGGGGAACACCCCAGGTGTTACAGACGACACCACTAACAAGGGATTGCGCCCTCGCAATCCACCTGCTAACCCGGGAGGGGAAAGAAGTTCGACTATCGATTCTTCATGCTTCCAACTGATCTCCTCGACACCACTAACAAGGACTTCTCGACACCACTAACAAGAGATTCTTGCTCGGAGTGACGACGATGTTCTTCTACCAGGAATCTTCGATGATCGGACCTATTAGGTTAAAGGCTCAGAAAACGTCCACCCACGTAGGATCCTAACACTTTGAAAGATAGATAAGGGAAGAGACTCCAAAACAAATAAGATGGGAGGGGAAATAGAATAGAGATAAGGAGAAAACAAGAATCCTATGAGATGTTTTCCAAAATAGTTTAGCAGAAATAGTTTTTGACATTCTAGAAACAACGATCATTAGCTAGGTTATCCTACAGGCTTTGCGGACCCGTTGCTTCGATAACCATTCGTATTGAAACAATCTCGGGAATCGGAACCAAGGCTCTGATACCATTTGTGACGCCTCGAGATCGGGCACTATGCAGATTTCAGCATTCCCGCCAAAATCCACATAATAACCGATTCCAGGTTGCCATTTTGATAACATTACAACAGTTCACGAATAATCCACAATAACAACAGAAAAGATATATACAAGAGGACTCAAACGAGTCAAGGATACAACTGATACAATACAAAGATCCAAATAACAGCGGAAGAAACAACATAGCGTCCGACTACGGACAAGATACCAATTGGACTAAGAGTCCCGAAGATAACCGAGAGCGTCCAATCCCTGCCCAGGCCAAGCCGGAGGGATTCCGAAGCTAACGTCGTCAGACTTCAAACCTGTTGACTGCAATTTGGAATATGCAGCCACGAAAAAGGATTCGTGGGTCAGTACGGTTAAGTACTGGCAAGTGGATAAACCATACTCACAAGATACCGGCGTAGCCAGTCATCACAAGATACAAATACTTTGAGTTCAACGGAAAGGAAGGGATTATTGCAAAGAAACGGCAGCGGGCTGCACTAACCAACTACAGAGACTCACTACAACATCCGGCTAAAAGAGGGGGATAAGATAGCGTATCGTAACCAACTAGTACTAACCACCCAAACAAACCCATCCAATGTTACCCCCTACTAAGGAAGCAACCCAAGGATAACTCACACTGTTGGATTAATGATGGATCAAGTTATTGTGTCAATAAGACTATTACTAGTCAAGTATCATTAGTTAGGTGTAAGTTGTTCTGAGTACTTGTTAGCCAGCACTTTCACCAAGTCGTCACATAACCGCGGACAACACGGCTTCTCGAGAAGATTTATCCCTGCAGGGTGTGCTCTAGTACCCGTACACACTCGAGCCACCAACTAAAACTCAGGTTGGCTCGACACGACCCAAACCGTCTCTACAACCCATCCTAGGAGCCACGGAGCTATAAGGTCCCAGCCACGCAGCCGAATACTCAGCGCAAGTGTGCAAAACTCCCGCAGGACGCAACACCCCGGCAATACAGGCCTCGCCCTATATGCATCATCATCATCATAACCATCACCAGTAACCATGGGGGCGCCTCCCATTATGCAAAGGAGCAAATGGAACACCCGAACTAAGTGTGGCTCTTCGGACAAGCTGCAAATCAGGTCTAAGTCGAGGGGGGTCCCATACTACCACCCGGATGCGGTGAGCATGCTCATCATGGATCAGTAGACAAGACTCTTTTCCTAATTAAGTTCGACACTAGCAGGCCTCAAAACCACGCCGGGCCTCCTGCCGGTGCCTTACATCAAATTATTATTACCCCAAACATTAACATGTTGTTGATTGAATTGAAACCCAACTATCAAACTAAACAGGTGATCAGACGGACAACAAGACTTGAGCGCAAACAACACTAAGCATGCAACTACGACACGAGGGCCAACAAGGTAAACAAACAACAATTAATAGGAAGTGGAAGGAAGGCTATATCATGGCTGCAAGGTAAACATATAATAGGATCGAGACACAAGCATCAAATCATAAGGCTAGCATAAGAACAACGGAAAGAATCGGTAACAAGTGATGAAAGGCAGCCATTTGGCAGCAAGTGAGTATACTTGCCTGGAATCCAGCAAGTAGAGATACATCCGAAGAACTTGTCGTTGCTCACATCATCTCAAGTCCTATCCGGGAAGAAGCAACGAACCTCGAACAAACACCAGATGCAACAATTACTTCTACGGCAAAAGATCCAGCATGCTCGAGATATGGATGCATGAAAAGTTTAAAGATGCATCAAGATAAACTAGTTGACATGGTAAACATATTTAAATGGGCCCATATGCAATTTGGATTGCATATGGAAAAGCCCATGACTTAATGTTGAATTAAATCATCTACAACTAGCCATCATGTGAGATTTGGTTAGGATGATGCATGGATGATGAAAACAATGAGAAAACAACAAGGGATTCAATTTGAAATGAAGTTTACCAAGTTTGGAATTTCATTTATTAAGTTATGAAATTTTGCTTCTTAAAGGAGTTACACAAGAATTTGTTGTTTTTCACCAATTTTAATTGTTCAAAATAGATAACAAAGTTCATATTTGAAAAGTACACAAACTTTTAGGTGGAATACATGCTTCAATTATTGAAAAAGGAATTAAGATGAATTAATTATGAATTAAACAAGTTTAAACAAGATTTAAATGAATTTAATTCAAATATGAATTTATTTGAATTTTTATTTGTTCAAAACATTAATTCAAATTCATATTTGAAAAGTTTATACTTTTCTGGTTTGAAAACATATTTTATAAGTTCAAAAATAATTTAATTTGACCAAGTTATTAATTTAGCAATTTTAAATGAATTAAACAAGGTTTAAATTATTTAACCAATTTAATTATTCAAAACATGAAATAAAGTTTATATTTGGAAATGTGGTTCAAGTTGGCATGGAAAACATATTTTATTTGTTAGGAAACAATTTTAAATGATTTAGTTAAGCATAGTACCAATTTAAATGCATTAAATAAGAGGTGAAACAATTATCCAATTTAATTGTTGCAAACCAGAAAACAAAGTTGATATTCAAGTGTGGCATTTAATTTTGGATGGAAAACATATTTTGAGTATTTAATTTGGAGCAACCATTGGAAAGTTATTAATTATGCCATTTAGTTTGTCATTTTTAAGGATTATTAAATAACCTTAATTTTAGTTGTCCAAATTGCAAAACAAAGTTGATAAACAGAAAGTACATTGAATTTTGACTGAAAAACATATTTTACATTTTAAATTTGGAGTTTGTTTGCAATTTCTATGTGTGTTTGAAGTTCAGGGATTGATCTGTGATTTTACAGGGACCTGGATGTGAAGGAAACGGTGGGGTCAGGGGCCTGTGTGAGAAAACTGTGCGAGAAAATGGGTCTGCACCGCGCAGCGGCCGCCCAGGGCCACTGACGCGTGGGCCAGGCGCCACGCTGGCAGCCACGCGTGCGGGTGTGGATCCCCCGTGGCCACCAACGCCACTGAGCGGTGGGCCCGGGCGCGCGGAGGAAATTGCGAAAAAGTTGGCCTTTACGCGGCCGAGGGGGATCGATCCCGTGATCGATGCGTGCACGCGGGGGAGCAGAGCCACTGGGCTAGGAACCGTTTCGTGACAGGTAGGGGCTGCGAGCAAGGTTGTAGTTACTGCTGTTAACTGAACTTCGTCAGAAAAGTTCAGACATCGAATCACAGCGATCAAGATCGGCAGCGGCTGGACGGGGATCACCGCGGTGGTGTGCTTGTGCTTACGTGAAGATCGTGTGGAGGCGTGCAGGTAGGAGCGGGAGGGAGAGAGGAAGGAGGAAGGGTCGCTCACCTGCTGCTGTCGCGGAAGCAGAAGGCGGCGGGGATGGTGGCGTTCGGTGGTGGTGTCTGTCGCCGTCGACGGCGCGGGAGGGGGGCTTCCAGGGCATCTCCGGCCCGGTGAGGCGACGAGGAGGGAGGCCGGGCCCTCGGGGTTCCATTCCCGGCCCTAGCCTGGCCGGTAGGGCACCGTGTCGACGGCGGCGAGCCGGAGAGGGCGGCGGTGGTGGATTCCGGTGGGGTTTCAGAGTAGCAGAGAAGGGGGAAACAGAGGGGAACGGCGGCGGAGGAAGATGGGAGAGGGGTAGGGAGTGGCTAGGGCACACAGGAGGGGGCGGAGGCTAGGCTTTATGGTGGTTTTCGAGCTTGTACGGCAGCAAATCGGGAGGGGGAGAGGAGATCACACGGTGGTTGGGGGGTTCGTACTACTGTGACGTCAAGGAGGAAGAAGATGCCCTCGATCGAAAGGGTATCGGGCCAGAGAGGGGTGGTAGGTGGGCTGCCCCTTGTGGGCTGGCCTGCCTCCCCACTTTTTTTCCTTTTTACATTTCTTTCTCCTTCCTTCCTTTTTTTTTCTTGCAGGAAAGAAAAGAGATAGAGAAAAGAATAGATTCTTAGGGGTTTTTATTTTATGAATGAATTTTTATTAATTTGCAAAACAGTAATTAAAAGCAATGTTAACACTATTTCCAAAGATTTGAAAAGTTAATTTAATTTTTGTTTGCTATTTGTATTTCAAATAGGGTTCATAAGGATTTGATCTCTTAAACAATTTTATTCAATAAACTCAACAATTATGAAAACATTATTGAATGTAATTGTTTGCAAGAATTTAATTTTTAAACCCACATTTGAAACATGCCAAGCATGGATGAATTGATTTGAATTTGAATTTGCCATTTGGGTGTTATTAAAAGGGAAATTTTTTATTAACAAGCAATTTAAATAAATCAACTTCAAACTATTTGAAAACAAGTTGAGTTGTTTAGGTTGCAACTTTTAATTGGAAATTTTAGACATGTTTTGAAAGTTTAAATTGGTTTGGATTTTTGAGTGGTTTTGAGAACAGGATCCAATGCATCTGATGCATGTGATGCAAAAAAGAAAAAGGAAAGCAACCAACTCTACTTAGGGGGGGAACACCCCAGGTGTTACAGACGACACCACTAACAAGGGATTGCGCCCTCGCAATCCACCTGCTAACCCGGGAGGGGAAAGAAGTTCGACTATCGATTCTTCATGCTTCCAACTGATCTCCTCGACACCACTAACAAGGACTTCTCGACACCACTAACAAGAGATTCTTGCTCGGAGTGACGACGATGTTCTTCTACCAGGAATCTTCCGATGATCGGACCTATTAGGTTAAAGGCTCAGAAAACGTCCACCCACGTAGGATCCTAACACTTTGAAAGATAGATAAGGGAAGAGACTCCAAAACAAATAAGATGGGAGGGGAAATAGAATAGAGATAAGGAGAAAACAAGAATCCTATTGAGATGTTTTCCAAAATAGTTTAGCAGAAATAGTTTTTGACATTCTAGAAACAACGATCATTAGCTAGGTTATCCTACAGGCTTTGCGGACCCGTTGCTTCGATAACCATTCGTATTGAAACAATCTCGGGAATCGGAACCAAGGCTCTGATACCATTTGTGACGCCTCGAGATCGGGCACTATGCAGATTTCAGCATTCCCGCCAAAATCCACATAATAACCGATTCCAGGTTGCCATTTTGATAACATTACAACAGTTCACGAATAATCCACAATAACAACAGAAAAGATATATACAAGAGGACTCAAACGAGTCAAGGATACAACTGATACAATACAAAGATCCAAATAACAGCGGAAGAAACAACATAGCGTCCGACTACGGACAAGATACCAATTGGACTAAGAGTCCCGAAGATAACCGAGAGCGTCCAATCCCTGCCCAGGCCAAGCCGGAGGGATTCCGAAGCTAACGTCGTCAGACTTCAAACCTGTTGACTGCAATTTGGAATATGCAGCCACGAAAAAGGATTCGTGGGTCAGTACGGTTAAGTACTGGCAAGTGGATAAACCATACTCACAAGATACCGGCGTAGCCAGTCATCACAAGATACAAATACTTTGAGTTCAACGGAAAGGAAGGGATTATTGCAAAGAAACGGCAGCGGGCTGCACTAACCAACTACAGAGACTCACTACAACATCCGGCTAAAAGAGGGGGATAAGATAGCGTATCGTAACCAACTAGTACTAACCACCCAAACAAACCCATCCAATGTTACCCCCTACTAAGGAAGCAACCCAAGGATAACTCACACTGTTGGATTAATGATGGATCAAGTTATTGTGTCAATAAGACTATTACTAGTCAAGTATCATTAGTTAGGTGTAAGTTGTTCTGAGTACTTGTTAGCCAGCACTTTCACCAAGTCGTCACATAACCGCGGACAACACGGCTTCTCGAGAAGATTTATCCCTGCAGGGTGTGCTCTAGTACCCGTACACACTCGAGCCACCAACTAAAACTCAGGTTGGCTCGACACGACCCAAACCGTCTCTACAACCCATCCTAGGAGCCACGGAGCTATAAGGTCCCAGCCACGCAGCCGAATACTCAGCGCAAGTGTGCAAAACTCCCGCAGGACGCAACACCCCGGCAATACAGGCCTCGCCCTATATGCATCATCATCATCATAACCATCACCAGTAACCATGGGGGCGCCTCCCATTATGCAAAGGAGCAAATGGAACACCCGAACTAAGTGTGGCTCTTCGGACAAGCTGCAAATCAGGTCTAAGTCGAGGGGGGTCCCATACTACCACCCGGATGCGGTGAGCATGCTCATCATGGATCAGTAGACAAGACTCTTTTCCTAATTAAGTTCGACACTAGCAGGCCTCAAAACCACGCCGGGCCTCCTGCCGGTGCCTTACATCAAATTATTATTACCCCAAACATTAACATGTTGTTGATTGAATTGAAACCCAACTATCAAACTAAACAGGTGATCAGACGGACAACAAGACTTGAGCGCAAACAACACTAAGCATGCAACTACGACACGAGGGCCAACAAGGTAAACAAACAACAATTAATAGGAAGTGGAAGGAAGGCTATATCATGGCTGCAAGGTAAACATATAATAGGATCGAGACACAAGCATCAAATCATAAGGCTAGCATAAGAACAACGGAAAGAATCGGTAACAAGTGATGAAAGGCAGCCATTTGGCAGCAGGTGAGTATACTTGCCTGGAATCCAGCAAGTAGAGATACATCCGAAGAACTTGTCGTTGCTCACATCATCTCAAGTCCTATCCGGGAAGAAGCAACGAACCTCGAACAAACACCAGATGCAACAATTACTTCTACGGCAAAAGATCCAGCATGCTCGAGATATGGATGCATGAAAAGTTTAAAGATGCATCAAGATAAACTAGTTGACATGGTAAACATATTTAAATGGGCCCATATGCAATTTGGATTGCATATGGAAAAGCCCATGACTTAATGTTGAATTAAATCATCTACAACTAGCCATCATGTGAGATTTGGTTAGGATGATGCATGGATGATGAAAACAATGAGAAAACAACAAGGGATTCAATTTGAAATGAAGTTTACCAAGTTTGGAATTTCATTTATTAAGTTATGAAATTTTGCTTCTTAAAGGAGTTACACAAGAATTTGTTGTTTTTCACCAATTTTAATTGTTCAAAATAGATAACAAAGTTCATATTTGAAAAGTACACAAACTTTTAGGTGGAATACATGCTTCAATTATTGAAAAAGGAATTAAGATGAATTAATTATGAATTAAACAAGTTTAAACAAGATTTAAATGAATTTAATTCAAATATGAATTTATTTGAATTTTTATTTGTTCAAAACATTAATTCAAATTCATATTTGAAAAGTTTATACTTTTCTGGTTTGAAAACATATTTTATAAGTTCAAAAATAATTTAATTTGACCAAGTTATTAATTTAGCAATTTTAAATGAATTAAACAAGGTTTAAATTATTTAACCAATTTAATTATTCAAAACATGAAATAAAGTTTATATTTGGAAATGTGGTTCAAGTTGGCATGGAAAACATATTTTATTTGTTAGGAAACAATTTTAAATGATTTAGTTAAGCATAGTACCAATTTAAATGCATTAAATAAGAGGTGAAACAATTATCCAATTTAATTGTTGCAAACCAGAAAACAAAGTTGATATTCAAGTGTGGCATTTAATTTTGGATGGAAAACATATTTTGAGTATTTAATTTGGAGCAACCATTGGAAAGTTATTAATTATGCCATTTAGTTTGTCATTTTTAAGGATTATTAAATAACCTTAATTTTAGTTGTCCAAATTGCAAAACAAAGTTGATAAACAGAAAGTACATTGAATTTTGACTGAAAAACATATTTTACATTTTAAATTTGGAGTTTGTTTGCAATTTCTATGTGTGTTTGAAGTTCAGGGATTGATCTGTGATTTTACAGGGACCTGGATGTGAAGGAAACGGTGGGGTCAGGGGCCTGTGTGAGAAAACTGTGCGAGAAAATGGGTCTGCACCGCGCAGCGGCCGCCCAGGGCCACTGACGCGTGGGCCAGGCGCCACGCTGGCAGCCACGCGTGCGGGTGTGGATCCCCCGTGGCCACCAACGCCACTGAGCGGTGGGCCCGGGCGCGCGGAGGAAATTGCGAAAAAGTTGGCCTTTACGCGGCCGAGGGGGATCGATCCCGTGATCGATGCGTGCACGCGGGGGAGCAGAGCCACTGGGCTAGGAACCGTTTCGTGACAGGTAGGGGCTGCGAGCAAGGTTGTAGTTACTGCTGTTAACTGAACTTCGTCAGAAAAGTTCAGACATCGAATCACAGCGATCAAGATCGGCAGCGGCTGGACGGGGATCACCGCGGTGGTGTGCTTGTGCTTACGTGAAGATCGTGTGGAGGCGTGCAGGTAGGAGCGGGAGGGAGAGAGGAAGGAGGAAGGGTCGCTCACCTGCTGCTGTCGCGGAAGCAGAAGGCGGCGGGGATGGTGGCGTTCGGTGGTGGTGTCTGTCGCCGTCGACGGCGCGGGAGGGGGGCTTCCAGGGCATCTCCGGCCCGGTGAGGCGACGAGGAGGGAGGCCGGGCCCTCGGGGTTCCATTCCCGGCCCTAGCCTGGCCGGTAGGGCACCATGTCGACGGCGGCGAGCCGGAGAGGGCGGCGGTGGTGGATTCCGGTGGGGTTTCAGAGTAGCAGAGAAGGGGGAAACAGAGGGGAACGGCGGCGGAGGAAGATGGGAGAGGGGTAGGGAGTGGCTAGGGCACGCAGGAGGGGGCGGAGGCTAGGCTTTATGGTGGTTTTCGAGCTTGTACGGCAGCAAATCGGGAGGGGGAGAGGAGATCACACGGTGGTTGGGGGGGTTCGTACTACTGTGACGTCAAGGAGGAAGAAGATGCCCTCGATCGAAAGGGTATCGGGCCAGAGAGGGGTGGTAGGTGGGCTGCCCCTTGTGGGCTGGCCTGCCTCCCCACTTTTTTTCCTTTTTACATTTCTTTCTCCTTCCTTCCTTTTTTTTGCTTGCAGGAAAGAAAAGAGATAGAGAAAAGAATAGATTCTTAGGGGTTTTTATTTTATGAATGAATTTTTATTAATTTGCAAAACAGTAATTAAAAGCAATGTTAACACTATTTCCAAAGATTTGAAAAGTTAATTTAATTTTTGTTTGCTATTTGTATTTCAAATAGGGTTCATAAGGATTTGATCTCTTAAACAATTTTATTCAATAAACTCAACAATTATGAAAACATTATTGAATGTAATTGTTTGCAAGAATTTAATTTTTAAACCCACATTTGAAACATGCCAAGCATGGATGAATTGATTTGAATTTGAATTTGCCATTTGGGTGTTATTAAAAGGGAAATTTTTTATTAACAAGCAATTTAAATAAATCAACTTCAAACTATTTGAAAACAAGTTGAGTTGTTTAGGTTGCAACTTTTAATTGGAAATTTTAGACATGTTTTGAAAGTTTAAATTGGTTTGGATTTTTGAGTGGTTTTGAGAACAGGATGCAATGCATCTGATGCATGTGATGCAAAAAAGAAAAAGGAAAGCAACCAACTCTACTTAGGGGGGGGGGACACCCCAGGTGTTACAGACGACACCACTAACAAGGGATTGCGCCCTCGCAATCCACCTGCTAACCCGGGAGGGGAAAGAAGTTCGACTATCGATTCTTCATGCTTCCAACTGATCTCCTCGACACCACTAACAAGGACTTCTCGACACCACTAACAAGAGATTCTTGCTCGGAGTGACGACGATGTTCTTCTACCAGGAATCTTCCGATGATCGGACCTATTAGGTTAAAGGCTCAGAAAACGTCCACCCACGTAGGATCCTAACACTTTGAAAGATAGATAAGGGAAGAGACTCCAAAACAAATAAGATG
Source organism: Alopecurus myosuroides (assembly GCA_028641055.1). Lineage (NCBI taxonomy): Eukaryota > Viridiplantae > Streptophyta > Magnoliopsida > Poales > Poaceae > Alopecurus > Alopecurus myosuroides. The sequence goes on from CM054058.1 coordinate 145,148,090, forward strand.
GGAGGGGAAATAGAATAGAGATAAGGAGAAAACAAGAATCCTATTGAGATGTTTTCCAAAATAGTTTAGCAGAAATAGTTTTTGACATTCTAGAAACAACGATCGTTAGCTAGGTTATCCTACAGGCTTTGCGGACCCGTTGCTTCGATAACCATTCGTATTGAAACAATCTCGGGAATCGGAACCAAGGCTCTGATACCATTTGTGACGCCTCGAGATCGGGCACTATGCAGATTTCAGCATTCCCGCCAAAATCCACATAATAACCGATTCCAGGTTGCCATTTTGATAACATTACAACAGTTCACGAATAATCCACAATAACAACAGAAAAGATATATACAAGAGGACTCAAACGAGTCAAGGATACAACTGATACAATACAAAGATCCAAATAACAGCGGAAGAAACAACATAGCGTCCGACTACGGACAAGATACCAATTGGACTAAGAGTCCCGAAGATAACCGAGAGCGTCCAATCCCTGCCCAGGCCAAGCCGGAGGGATTCCGAAGCTAACGTCGTCAGACTTCAAACCTGTTGACTGCAATTTGGAATATGCAGCCACGAAAAAGGATTCGTGGGTCAGTACGGTTAAGTACTGGCAAGTGGATAAACCATACTCACAAGATACCGGCGTATCCAGTCATCACAAGATACAAATACTTTGGGTTCAACGGAAAGGAAGGGATTATTGCAAAGAAACGGCAGCGGGCTGCACTAACCAACTACAGAGACTCACTACAACATCCGGCTAAAAGAGGGGGATAAGATAGCGTATCGTAACCAACTAGTACTAACCACCCAAACAAACCCATCCAATGTTACCCCCTACTAAGGAAGCAACCCAAGGATAACTCACACTGTTGGATTAATGATGGATCAAGTTATTGTGTCAATAAGCCTATTACTAGTCAAGTATCATTAGTTAGGTGTAAGTTGTTACGAGTACTTGTTAGCCAGCACTTTCACCAAGTCGTCACATAACCGCGGACAACACGGCTTCTCGAGAAGATTTATCCCTGCAGGGTGTGCTCCAGTACCCGCACACACTCGAGCCACCAACTAAAACTCAGGTTGGCTCGACACGACCCAAACCGTCTCTACAACCCATCCTAGGAGCCACGGAGCTATAAGGTCCCAGCCACGCAGCCGAATACTCAGCGCAAGTGTGCAAACTCCCGCAGGACGCAACACCCCGGCAATACAGGCCTCGCCTTATATGCATCATCATCATCATAACCATCACCAGTAACCATGGGGGCGCCTCCCATTATGCAAAGGAGCAAATGGAACACCAGAACTAAGTGTGGCTCTTCGGACAAGCTGCAAATCAGGTCTAAGTCGAGGGGGATCCCATACTACCACCCGGATGCGGTGAGCACGCTCATCATGGATCAGTAGACAAGACTCTTTTCCTAATTAAGTTCGACACTAGCAGGCCTCAAAACCACGCCGGGCCTCCTGCCGGTGCCTTAACATCAAATTATTATTACCCCAAACATTAACATGTTGTTGATTGAATTGAAACCCAACTATCAAACTAAACAGGTGATCAGACGGACAACAAGACTTGAGCGCAAACAACACTAAGCATGCAACTACGACACGAGGGCCAACAAGGTAAACAAACAACAGTTAATAGGAAGTGGAAGGAAGGCTATATCATGGCTGCAAGGTAAACATATAATAGGATCGAGACACAAGCATCGAATCATAAGGCTAGCATAAGAACAACGGAAAGAATCGGTAACAAGTGATGAAAGGCAGCCATTTGGCAGCAAGTGAGTATACTTGCCTGGAATCCAGCAAGTAGAGATACATCCGAAGAACTTGTCGTTGCTCACATCATCTCAAGTCCTATCCGGGAAGAAGCAACGAACCTCGAACAAACACCGGATGCAACAATTACTTCTACGGCAAAAGATCCAGCATGCTCAAGATATGGATGCATGACAAGTTTAAAGATGCATCAAGATAAACTAGTTGACATGGTAAACATATTTAAATGGGACCATATGCAATTTGGATTGCATATGGAAAAGCCCATGACTTAATGTTGAATTAAATGATCTACAACTAGCCATCATGTGAGAGTTGATTAGAATGATGCATGGATGATGAAAACAATGAGAAAACAACAAGGGATTCAATTTGAAATGAAGTTTACCAAGTTTGGAATTTCATTTATTAAGTTATGAAATTTTGCTTCTTAAAGGAGTTACACAAGCATTTGTTGTTTTTCACCAATTTTAATTGTTCAAAATAGATAACAAAGTTCATATTTGAAAAGTACACAAAATTTTAGGTGGAATACATGCTTCAATTATTGAAAAAGGAATTAAGATGAATTAATTATGAATTAAACAAGTTTAAACAAGATTTAAATGAATTTAATTCAAATATGAATTTATTTGAATTTTTATTTGTTCAAAACATTAATTCAAATTCATATTTGAAAAGTTTATACTTTTCTGGTTTGAAAACATATTTTATAAGTTCAAAAATAATTTAATTTGACCAAGTTATTAATTTAGCAATTTTAAATGAATTAAACAAGGTTTAAATTATTTAACCAATTTTAATTATTCAAAACATGAAATAAAGTTTATATTTTGAAATGTGGTTCAAGTTGGCATGGAAAACATATTTTATTTGTTAGGAAACAATTTTAAATGATTTAGTTAAGCATAGTACCAATTTAAATGCATTAAATAAGAGGTGAAACAATTATCCAATTTAATTATTGCAAACCAGAAAACAAAGTTGATATTCAAGTGTGGCATTTAATTTTGGATGGAAAACATGTTTTGAGTATTTAATTTGGAGCAACCATTGGAAAGTTATTAATTATGCCATTTAGTTTGTCATTTTTAAGGATTATTAAATAACCTTAATTTTAGTTGTCCAAATTGCAAAACAAAGTTGATAAACAGAAAGTACATTGAATTTTGACTGAAAAACATATTTTACATTTTAAATTTGGAGTTTGTTTGCAATTTCTATGTGTGTTTGAAGTTCAGGGATTGATCTGTGATTTTACAGGGACCTGGATGTGAAGGAAACGGTGGGGTCAGGGGCCTGTGTGAGAAAACTGTGCGAGAAAATGGGTCTGCACCGCGCAGCGGCCGCCTAGGGCCACTGACGCGTGGGCCAGGCGCCACGCTGGCAGCCACGCGTGCGGGTGTGGATCCCCCGTGGCCACCAACGCCACTGAGCGGTGGGCCCGGGCGCGCGGAGGAAATTGCGAAAAAGTTGGCCTTTACGCGACCGAGGGGGATCGATCCCGTGATCGATGCGTGCACGCGGGGGAGCAGAGCCACTGGGCTAGGAACCGTTTCGTGACAGGTAGGGGCTGCGAGCAAGGTTGTAGTTACTGCTGTTAACTGAACTTCGTCAGAAAAGTTCAGACATCGAACCACAGCGATCAAGATCGGCAGCGGCTGGACGGGGATCACCGCGGTGGTGTGCTTGTGCTTACGTGAAGATCGTGTGGAGGCGTGCAGGTAGGAGCGGGAGGGAGAGAGGAAGGAGGAAGGGTCGCTCACCTGCTGCTGTCGCGGAAGCAGAAGGCGGCGGGGATGGTGGCGTTCGATGGTGGTGTCTGTCGCCGTCGACGGTGCGGGAGGGGGGCTTCTAGGGCATCTCCGGCCCGGTGAGGCGACGAGGAGGGAGGCCGGGCCCTCGGGGTTCCATTCCCGGCCCTAGCCTGGCCGGTAGGGCACCGTGTCGACGGCGGCGAGCCGGAGAGGGCGGCGGTGGTGGATTCCGGTGGGGTTTCAGAGTAGCAGAGAAGGGGGAAACAGAGGGGAACATCGGCGGAGGAAGATGGGAGAGGGGTAGGGAGTGGCTAGGGCATGCAGGAGGGGGCGGAGGCTAGGCTTTATGGTGGTTTTCGAGCTTGTACGGCAGCAAATCGGGAGGGGGAGAGGAGATCACACGGTGGTTGGGGGGTTCGTACTACTGTGACGTCAAGGAGGAAGAAGATGCCCTCGATCGAAAGGGTATCGGGCCAGAGAGGGGTGGTAGGTGGGCTGGCCTGCCTCCCCACTTTTTTTCCTTTTTGCATTTCTTTCTCCTTCCTTCCTTTTTTTTTGCTTGCAGGAAAGAAAAGAGATAGAGAAAAGAATAGATTCTTAGGGGTTTTTATTTTATGAATTAATTTTTATTAATTTGCAAAACAGTAATTAAAAGCAATGTTAACACTATTTCCAAAGATTTGAAAAGTTAATTTAATTTTTGTTTGCTATTTGTATTTCAAATAGGGTTCATAAGGATTTGATCTCTTAAACAATTTTATTCAATAAACTCAACAATTATGAAAACATTATTGAATTTAATTGTTTGCAAGAATTTAATTTTTAAACCCACATTTGAAACATGCCAAGCATGGATGAATTGATTTGAACTTGAATTTGCCATTTGGGTGTTATTAAAAGGGAAATTTTTTATTAACAAGCAATTTAAATAAATCAACTTCAAACTATTTGAAAACAAGTTGAGTTGTTTAGGTTGCAACTTTTAATTGGAAATTTTAGACATGTTTTGAAAGTTTAAATTGGTTTGGATTTTTGAGTGGTTTTGAGAACAGGATGCAATGCATATGATGCATGTGATGCAAAAAAGAAAAAGGAAAGCAACCAACTCTACTTAGGGGGGGGGGAACACCCCAGGTGTTACACCTGACCCTTCAGCAGATAGGAAGCATACTTTACCTTGTCTTCTTCAGCTACGTGTGCAATCTCCAGAGCCTTGGCTATCTCACGGATCCAGTCATCAGCGTCCAGAGGCTCGCGTGTGGCCACGAAAGCTCTTGGGCCCAGACTGAGAAACTCCTTGATGCTGACTCGTGGAGCTGTCTGGTTGATGTGCTGATTAGCCTAAAACTGGGCCATCTGCGTCATGACTTGGGTCATCGGAGTCAACAGCTCCGCGATTGGCGGTGGCTCAGGCGTGTTGTTCCTTGTTGGCGGCATCCTGAATGGAAATGCATTTTAGCACAACAATAGAAAAGGATAGACTTGGCAACCGAAAGAGAGATTATTCCGACGCATGAATAGATAACCAACAGGTACACCATCACATGTTCAAATACATCAGAATATCCAACACACCATAAATAGTTCGAATGCCAAAGGATAACTAAACATAGCTAAGAATGGATACATCAGTACTCCCATGCTCATCACGCAGGACGGCGGCGAGGAGTACGGCGAGAGGTACGGTGAGTAGCACGCTCACGAAAGTAGGTGGAACGACGATCCACGTAGATCTGACGTGGTCTGAGACCGACTCTAGGCGTGGTGAAGTACATAGCGTCGACTCCCTGTGCTCCAAAGCGGGGAATCCCAGTGTAACCAGCACCAAGATTAAGGAGTGGACCTCTGATCGGCTCGTAACCTCCAGCATCTGGAAGACGACGCCCCACTGGCTGATCGAAACGTGCAAAGCGCTCGTCTCCAACAAAGTCTGTGGTGTAAGTTGCCAGACGAGTCAAAGCAAGGTAAAGCTGCTCTCTGACTGAAGCCAACTCCTGAGATAGTGTGCGGGCAACTGCGTCACTGTGTCTCACAAACTGAGCGGTGGTGTGCAGCCTGGAGTTATCATGCTCGTAAACATCCAAGTTGTCGTAGAGAGTGAAGTGAGCTCCCTCCGAAGTGATGTAACCACGGGGGATGTGGCGATAGATAGAATCGTCAAATCCCCAGTAGTCAGCACGAAGGACGGTGAGGCTCACATAAGCTGCCTGCTGCACAGCCATATCCACTGTGGAACCCACTGCCTCGTAGCGGTGGACTACACTCATGCCATCATCTGACAGAATGTAGACGATAGCCTGGTAGTAGGTCTGGTCAAACTCTCGCTGCTTCTCGTAGACCTGGTACTCTGGTGCCCAACGGAACCCCAGAAAAGTGACCATGTCTCTCAGCATCTCCGGATAACCGGCAGTGCTCTCGCAACAAGTCATACGAACCACCTGCGGGTAGAACCTGAGATCCATCTGCAGATGATCGGGGAAGCTTTGATTAGACGCCGGTAGAAAAACTGAAGTGGCAAGCAACAACAAGGTTCCAACGGACGAAAAGGATCTTGAGAAGAACAGGATATCGAAGCAACATTCGGGAAACACGAGACCAAACACTCCTGAGGTACTACGGAAAACCCATCCGGGCTTCTAGAGGATCAATATCTACTGCTTAAGGAATAGAGGATCTGCTTCCGGGGCTTATGTGCCTCCGTTCTCAATCATGAGTAGGAAACATGATAAATCATGTCACAACCACCTCCATTCCTATGGTCTAGTAGATATAACCATCCTAGAGAAACCAGGATACGTGAAATCCTAAGTTGAAAGTTTAGATGAGAAGAGAAAAACAACGTTGCACTTCCTTACCAGAAAAGGGAGGGTGGGTGGGGAAAGAAATAAAAGAACAGAATTCCTACTCTCACGTTTCATTTTTCCTATATAGCTACAAAATAGTTTCTAGACTCAACTGCGACCAGTAAAAGGGATCCTACAGGCAGATAGGCTCTGATACCATTTGTCGCACCCGGACTTCTAGAGGATACCCACAGCCCGCTAAACAGTAGATAGTTGGATTACGGGGCCTACCTGCACCCGCATCTCTTATGAGTAGGCCAACACGTATACGTGTGACAACCAACCTCTACTATTCATCGTCTGCGTAAACCATCCCATAGAAATCCGAATACTTCCATTGACGTACTTCATAACATACACACATGGTACGTCAACGGCATTTGAACAAGTGATATCACAACAAATCTCTAAGACACAAAGAAATAGAAATAAGTGGAAAATAGCTCTCACTAGAGCAGAGATAGCAAATACGATCATGCAGAGGACACATGTCCCAACAAGTCATCATTACAACACAGCGGAAGCATCCAAAGTGTCTGAGTACAGACAAGATCCAAATAGGCCTAAGAGGCCGGAAACGAAAAGTACGGAGCCCATCCACGAAGTCTCGGATCCTGCCCGGGTCCGCTATCTACTCGTCAGCAGCCTCGTCATACTCCACGTAGTAGCCACCATGGGGATCCTCGGAAACGTTGTCTGCAGAACACGCAGCCCCAAAGGGGTCAGTACAGACGAGTACTGGCAAGCAAGACGCACAAGATACCAACGTATACCCGGCAACACCAAGTACAGATGCTTTGGGTTCAACGGAAGATAGGTTATACAAAGGTGCGGCAGCGGGCTGCCCTAACCAACTACAGAGACACGCTACAACATCCGGCTAAAAGAAAGGGATAAGATAGCGCATCGGAAAAAACTACCGCTAACCTCAAACAAACCCATCCTGGATCTCGCCCCTTATCCAAAGAAGCAATCCGAGGATAACCCACACAGTTGAATTAATGAAGGTTCAAGTTATTGTGGCAACAAGCCTATTACTAGTCAACTTATTATTGAGTAGGTGTAAGTTGTCTAATCCTTGTTATCCAGCCCTATCACCAAGTCATCCATAACCGCGGACAACACGGCTTCTCGAGAAGATTTAGACCCTGCAGGGATGCACCAATTTGGCCGTACACGTACGAATATCCCGCCAGACGGGGGATCAACCCACCAAGCGAGGTACTCAACACAACCCAACTCTTCTTCGCATCAAGCCCAAAGAACCCCGTGCAATTGAGCGCACGGCTAATCAAGCCCCACGAAGAAAAGGGGACCCTCATAGCACTCTAAGAACGTGTCTCCCTAAATGCCGACTACAAAAGTTACCACCCTGGCGCCAAGGGTTCGCACCTGCATATGCATGCGGCAAATGGAAAACCCGAACTAAATGAGGCGATTTGGACGGGATGCGAATCAAATCAAAGTTGAGGGGGGCGCCCATACACGCTTCCCACATGCGGTTAGCGCGCTCATCATGGATCTAGAGTACAAGAACTTTTCCTGAGTTTGACACTAACAGGCCTCAAAACCATACCCGGCCTCCTGCCGGTGCCTTATCATCAAATTAGCATTACCTCAAACATTAACAGGTTGTTGTTTAAACATCGAGCCCCCAGAACATGATAAATATGGTAACAGAAATAACGGACATCAGACTCGAGCATAAACAACCCTAAGCATGCTAGTAAGACACAGGCAACAAGCAACAGGGTTATAGGTGTGGAGGTGGGGCTATATCAGGGTTACAGGATAACATGTGATAGGATCGGAACACAAGCAACGAATCCTAAGGCTAGCAGATTAGACAACGGAAAGTATCGGTATCCAGTGTGGAAAGGACACAATGGTTCAGGTGAGTGAATACTTGCCTGCAAACTCAGTAGCCTGGTACTGGGCTAACTCCTCTCAAGTAGTGTTGTAAACCTCGTCTGTCTCAACGTCGTCGTCTATTCGGGAAGAAGCAAACAAACAACGCAGAGAGACAAACAATCAATAACATGGCATAATGCAGAAACATGGTATGATGCATGACAATTTAATTGATGCATCAAAGATAAGCTAGTTGACATGGTAAACATGTTTAATTGGGCCCATATGCAATTTGGGTTGCATATAGAAAGGCCCAAGAATTAAAGTTGAATTAAGTGATCTACAGATAACCATCATGTGAAAGTTGATTAGAATGATGCATGGATGATGAAAACAATAAGAAAACAACAATAGCTTCAATTTGATATGTTGTTTACCAAGTTTGGAATTTTATTTATTAAGTTATGAAATTTGGCTTCTTAAATGAGTTACACAAGCATTTGTTGTTTTCACCAATTTTAAATGTTCAAAATAGATAACAAAATTCATATTTGGAAATAACACAAAATTTTAGGTGGAATACATGTTTCATTTGTTGCAAAAGGAATTAAAATGAGCAAGTTATTAATTTGACAATTTTAAATGCATCAATTAAGAAACAGTTGTTTTCAGCAATTTAATTTATTTAAAACAGAACACAAAGTTGATATTTGCAAAGTTCATGAAAAATGGAATGGAAAACATATTTGGTTTGTTGAATTTGGAATTTTTATGCCCAAGTTATGAATTTTGCAATTTTAAATGAATTAAACAAGGATTCAAATATTTCACCAATTTTAATTATTCAAAACAGGAAACAAAGTTTATATTTGGAAAGTTGTTCAATTTTGCATGGAAATTTGAATTAAATTTGAATTAGTTATGAATTTGACCAAATTTGAAAGAGTTGTTTGAATTTGAATTTTTGAAACCATTTGAAATGTTCAAAATAGTATGCAAATGGTTTTAACATGTAGAGAATTAAATTTGGTATGGAAAACATATTTTATTTATTAAATTTGGATTTGATTTGCAAAAGATATATGAATTTGAATTACAGGGGCTATCTGTGATTTTAAAAGTATCAGATTTGTTCCAGGGGCTTAGGTGCAAGATTTAGAATTTCAGAAAGGGCCCTGGAACCTTTTCTACGCGGGGCAGAGCAGCCCTGGGTCACTGGCCAGTGGGCCAGCGCCCTGCTGGCGCCTGCGTGGCGCGGGTGTGTGTGCTCGCGTGGCCACCACGTCGCTGACGGGTGGGGCCAGCGTGGTTGCATGGCAAGCGAAGCAAAAAGGGGTGGATTTATTCGCGCGGCTGGGGTTCGAACTCGCGACCGCGCGCTGCGAACCGCTGGATCGTGCCACTGGGCTAGCTCGACGGTGGTGATGGAACAGAGGTGCGCGGGGTTTTGAGGTGGGCTTCGTCAGTTAACTGAACCTGAACGAGTTCAGTTAACTGAACCTTGGCGTCGGGACGGTGATCGCCGGCGGCCTGCGCTGCGCTGCTGCGTCTGTTGCCCGTGGGTGTGTGCAGGGGTGGGTACGTGCGCGCAACAGGAAGAAGCAGAGAGAGGGGAAAAGGGATGGCGCTCACCGGGGAGAGTAGAGGAAGAAGGAGGAGGGTTGCTCGGCGAGGTGGCGGTGACAGTCGCCGTCGACGGCGCGGTAGTGGAGCTCCGAGGCCGCCCGGGCCCCTTCCTGGAAACGAGGGGGAAGGTGGTTGCCTGGGGAGTCGATTCCCGCACCTAGCCTGCTCGGAGGGCCCCCATGGCGACGGTGATCGCCGGAGCTGCTCGTCTGTCGCTGCGGTAGTGGAGGTTCAGAGAAAAATGACGCAGGACAGCGAGAGAGAGAGAGAGAGAGAGAAGAAAGGAGGAGGAGAAATGGCGGCGGCGGCAGAGAGATGGAGGAGGGAGAACTAGGGCAGCAGGGAGGCGCTCGCGGGCGTGGTTTTAAGGAGGAGGGGGCACGCTCCCGGACGTCCCATCCTCTGCCTTTTGACGTGCACATCGTCGATGTCCTGCCGTACAGAGGTAGGGGATGGCGCAGGGAGTAGGTGGGCTGGGCCTGGGGGGTAGTAGGTGGCCTGGGCCGGCCTGTTGGCTGGCCTGGCTGCCTCCCCCCCTTTTCTTTTCTGTTTTTACTTTTTTTTGCTGAAAAGAAAAGAAAGAAAAGAAGGGGTTTTTGGTATTGAAAAATTTTGGGGGTAATTTTTTATAAGTTATTTATTACAAAAGCCCAGTTGTGCAACTTTTTGTTTTCCAAAATTTTAAATTTTGTTGCTGTTTGTAATTTAAATGGATTTGAGTGAAATTTGTAATAATTGAATTATTGAAAAATTAAGTAAGTTAATAGTATGAAAATTCAAGTTTACTGGAAACAAAATAAATGGTTTGATTTGAATGTTTTATTTGGAAAGGTTGTAACAGAACAAGTATGAAACAAAGGTTTGAAATTTGATTTGAAATTCAAATTTGAAACACATACCACATGCAATGCTTATGATGACATGATGCAAAACATAAATTAAACAAGGAGCAAGCATTCTAAGGGTGTTTTTCATACTTGGGATGTTACAGAGACTTCTAAATTGCAATGCAAAACTGAAAATAAATGTGCAATAATTAAATCTACTACTAAATGCAAATGAGAAAATAAATATGCAATGGATTGTTTTTGTATTTTTGTGATGCAAGTGGTGATGGAGATAATGTAAATTCGAATTGGAGATGCAAGTAAAGTAAATATCAGCAAAGTAACTAGAGTGTTTTCTTATAATTAAAATAGGACCGGGGTTCATGGTTTCACACTTGCATTCTCTCAAATAAAGTGGTACACGATGGACATAAAGAATTACATGTGAGATTACAATAACATGTTTAACATTGAGTACTTTCATATGGGCATCACGTCCTAGCATAGAGATCTCTATGGTCATATTGATCCCTCTTATACTCCACCAAGATGCGAAATAAATCATAACACCTCGATAATTAAGGAAAAACCAGAATATAGCTTTAAGCAATGTGACATGAAGTTGAAGTAAGAACTTGCTAGATCTAGTCATGGAGATTGATTAGTGTCACTTCAAATCCCCGGTAACAAGGTACTCCTTTTTATCCCTAGTGAGGTAACTAAGAAAGGTTTAACAAAACCTAAGTGGATCGCTGAACTTCTGTCACTTTCACAGCACTAGCCACCCCCCGTTACTCCAACTAATGCACCCATCACCCCACACACGCTCTCAAGAACTAGATTTATCAAAGCTAGCAAATAAGAACGGGGTACATAAGATACATCTACTCAAATAACTCAAGAGAAACAATTGCAATCTCAGATTCAATAACTCATAGAAAAGATCCACCACATAGGAATTACAACGGTGCCCGTAATCATGTGAGGCAGCTCATACGGATCTAATTAGTGAAGCACATAGAGAGAAAGATACAAGTGCTACTTCGACAAACCCATAGCCCTGGGGTGGACTACTCCCTCTTCATGGAGATGTCGATGGAGATGACGTTGGAGGGGTAGGAGATCACACCGGCGGCGCCCCGCTGGAGTTTTCCCCCTCCAATCTGGAACTCCAGGTCTCTGTTTCGGTGTTTCGGCGCCGCTCCTCCGTAAGGGTACGGGGGACCCTTTTTATAGTCGGTTTTAGGTCAAGACGGAGTCGGTAAGTCGAAGATGGAAGGAATTGGGGCCACAGGGGCCAAAAGGGGGCCTCTCACGCGGCCAAGGAATCTGGCCGCGTGGAGGGTCCTCTTTTGGGCCTCCTTGCCCAATTCTCGCGGATCCTTCGCCCGCAAGTCTTCTCCTTCCAAGAAAATGACCCCCGCAGATTTTCAGGTGATTTCGCGGAAGTTTGCCCCCTGAAACATCAAAAATATAGAAAACGTGGTTTCTGACAGGCAGGGTTAATTCCATAAAAGTTGGGGGACTTTGTAATTTAACCCCAAAATACTATAAAACATTGAATTATACCCTTATATGATGCAATATGTAATAGAAAACCATGTGAAAATATGCAAAATTCATCTATGCATTTTACAGAGGACGAAAAGTTGCAGAACATACTAAAAAATTAGCTCAATCCGACATACCAATAAAAAACGTAAAATCATACGGTGAGCAGACTCGTGCTGAAACAGAAATTTCATGCACTAGGATAGCAACTTATAAGTCTAAATGGGTTTGACTTGACTCTTTATTGAAAACTCCAGAATTAAAAAAAAAACTAATCTCTTGAGACAACAAGAGGACACTAGGAAAATCCAAACAAAAACAACCGGGTTGCCTCCCGTAAAGCGCTTTCTTTATAGCCATATAGCTAGGCTTTACTTACTTGATAATCAAGTGGGATAAAGCTCATGAGGGAGCTTGTTCTTCAGCGTGCCCCTCTTCCTTGGGAAGTGCTCAATGCTTTTCTTGTGAGGGAACTGAAACTTGACATTCCCTTCCTTGGAGTCTATGATTGCACCTGTAGTACGAAGAAAAGGTCTACCCAAAATAATAGGACTAGGGGATTTATCCCCCATATCCATAATAATGAAATCAACGGGTACGAAAGTCATGTGGAATTCAATCATAACATCTTTTACTTGTCCTACAACATGTTTAGTAGAGTTATCAGCAAGGACAAATTCACTTGAGCACTTTCCTAAATTTTCTAGTTGTAGCAATTCATATAATTCTTTAGAGAGTACCGATACACTAGAACCTAGATCTAACATAGCATGGTGAATTTCTTTTCCAATTGAAACTAGCACCTTGGGGATCCATGCATCCCCAAGCTTAGGAGGTATCATGGCCTCATTCTTATACCTAGCAATTTTTTCTTGCAAGACATGATTAGCAATATAAGATCCAAAGCCAGGTTGATTAACATTTATAGTGGGATCACTAGCAAATTTTTGTAGAGTAGCAATAAGTTCTTGCAAGCTACTTTTTTCTAAATAAAGCAATGGATCCTTAAATTCAGTAAGCATCATAATTTCCTCTACTTTACTCTCTAATTTAGCTAGCATGCTTGATTCATGAGGACTAATTTCATCTTTGCTAGCAATATAAGACATATATGGAAGTAAATATTCAGGGTACTTCACTATTTCATTCAAAGTTTCTTCTAAGCTAGTAGGGACATGCTCACTTGTATTCTCAGCAATATGATCAATATTTTCAATAATAGGAGCAGCAATAGTAATAGAATTCATTCCTACACTAGGTTGTGCTTGTGGCTTTCCTGCCGACATGCTTAATAGAGTTGCTTGATTATCAGCTAATTTTGACAATGCTTTATCTAAATTCGAAGATTGAAGTTGCAATCCTTTAATATCACTACTAATGGATTCAATAGACTTATTTAACTCATGTATCATAGCATTATGACTAGCAACTTGTTCCATAAGCAATTTATTAGATTCAGAAATTTCACTAGAAGGCTTCCACTTATTTTCATTAGCATTAGGATATGGAACAAAAGGTTTATTTGGCACATAAGGAGGTTTACTATATGAATTGTAAGCATTACCAAAACCATTGCTACCATAATTCCTAACAAAATTAAAATCCACACTTTCAGAATTACTACCAACTAGCTCCTGCAAAGGAACATTCTCCATATTTTGTTTATTAATAAAAGCAAGAATAGTGTCCATTTTAGAAGACAAATCATTGGTTTCTTCAATTGAGTTTATTTTCTTAGTGGGATTGGGTGCTCTTTCAGTATTCCATTGACTATAATTTTGCAATATGCTTTCTAATATGCTCTTAGCCTCACCTACAGTTTTACTCATAAAGGAACCTCCAGCAGCAGAATCAAGTATATTTGTAGACATGTAGTTTAGACCATTATAAAAAGAGTGTAATATGGTCCATTCATTTACTCCATGTGATGGGCATGTTCTAAGCATTAATTTAATTCTATCCCATGCCATGGCTACATGTTCATTATCATTTTGCCTAAATGGGAGGATATTATTCCTATTTTGCAAAATTTTAACGGGAGGATAATATTTCTTAATGAAAGCTTCTTTTAAATCATCCCAAGACTTCATACTAGCTGTAGGTAGTGAAAGTAACCATTCTTTGGCCTTTCCTCTAAGTGAAAAAGGAAATAATTTCAGTTTTAAAACACTACTTTCCACATTTTTAATTTTTTGCATATCACATATTTCCATGAAATCATGAAGATGCATAGAGGCATCCTCCATAGCACTACCACCAAATTGCTCTCTAGTAATTAAATTCAATAAACTAGGACTTACTTCATAGCTTTCAGCTTGTATTTCAGGTGTAGTAATTGGCCTAGCAATGAATTGGTCATTGGGTGTATTTGTGTAGTCACTTAATTTAGTTCTATCACCCATTTTAACAGTTTTTATGTAGTTTTTAATTTTTTATGCAAAACAAAAGTAAAGTAACTAGGCAAATTCGAAATAATAAAATAAACTAGATAACTAAATGCAAAACTAAAATGCAAACTAAAATAAAATATGCAAGACAAAACAAAAACAAGAACAAAAACAAAACAAAAACAAAAACAAGACAAGAAACAAAACAATCTACTTGAAAGAAGGTGGAGATAGAAATGACGGTACTCATGTAAGTGCAACCTCCCCAAGCTTAGGTGTTTGCACACCTTGTTGGTGATGAAGACTTCTTGTGAGCTCCCTTGGACAACTCCTTCACCTATGGCTCCCCGGCAACGGCGCCAGAAAAACGCTTGATGGCTAGGTAGAGACTCCAAGTGCAGAGTGTGTAGCTACTGGCAAGCCTTCTTCCCCACGAGGGTGACTCGAGGGTTTATATCGAACTCTTGGGGAGACAGTATTTCAGCAGTTGTCTTCCAAGCTTCCTCCAGGATCCTGCAAACAAGTAGAGAATTTTGTGCCCTCAACCTCACCAAGTGGTTGTCAAGCACAAGGTGTGAGAATTCTAAATTGCAATGCAAAACTGAAAGTAAATGTGCAATAATTAAATCTACTACTAAATGCAAATGAGAAAATAAATATGCAATGGATTTTTTTGTATTTTTGTGATGCAAGTGGTGATGGAGATAATGTAAATTCGAATTGGAGATGCAAGTAAAGTAAAGTGCAAGTAAAGTAAATTGCAGAAAAGTAACTAGAGTGTTTTCTTATAATTGAAATAGGACTGGGGTTCATGGTTTCACCCTTGCATTCTCTCAAATAAAGTGGTAGACGGTGGACATAAAGAATTACATGTGAGATTACAATAACATGTTTAACATTGAGTACTTTCATATGGGCATAACGTCCTAGCATAGAGATCTCTACGGCCATATTGATCCCTCTTATACTCCACCAAGATGCGAAATAAATCATAACACCTCGATAATTAAGGAAAAACCAGAATATAGCTTTAAGCAATGTGACATGAAGTTGAAGTAAGAACTTGCAAGATCTAGTCATGGAGATTTATTAGTGTCACTTCAAATCCCCGGTAACAAGGTACTCCTTTTTATCCCTAGTGAGGTAACTGTAATATCCCAGTGTTTGGGAGGTTATAAGGATCTAAATTTAATATGTGCCTTTGCATAGCATGCATCTAAAAGTACGGGAAATTTTGGCGCGAAAGTTTAAAAGAACCAAAGTGACCAAAGTTTCACTTGACATGATGAAATAGGTCTAGTTCATCTAGTCAGGAGTTCATTTGGAGTGATCTTTATAACATTGTATCTCTACAAACTAAATCATCGGGTTATACAAACCATAATTGGATGTAACCAACACAAATTCTCAACCACCTAAACCTCAAGTCTATAAGTGACTTGGGATAATTTCCTAGGTATCCAGAACTCAAAGAGGGATGAGTATCCAAATCCCATATCTGATGATCATACTTCCACAAAGAAGTAATACCTAACTGAACCATCTCATCAACAGATATGTGATCTTCTATAAAACAACAACTCCCTAAGTTATCAATTCATCTCCACAACATCTCTATAAACCATCCCATATTTGTATCAGGTGAACCATCACAAGTAAATAACAAAGTTTTAATAGAACACAAGTGATACAAACAAGTATTAACTTAAACCCCACAAGTGGGAAATGACATAATAATTGTATTAACATATTTATCGAATATGTACATATCTCCTCAACCATAAAAGAAGTATCAACAAGAAGAAATAAATCTTCTTCAACTAATAATAAACCTTGATCATTACATATGATATTCCCAAATCTCTATATCTGCATTGAGAATAACAAAGTTAATAAAGTGATGAATATAAATTAGATCATGACACCTGGGAGAACCACTAACAACTTTGACATAAATCAGTAAACCCCAATCATCTTCTCATGATCATTGTTTCAATCATCTTATACAAGTGAGAATATGAAATCTCAACACATCATTAAACCATTTGATCAATTTACTGTTAATTCATCATTCCACAAACATTCCACATTTCTATCCAACTCATCATTCAACAAATAAAGTATATCTAGATACAAGTAATGAATAACAACTAGATATAAGCTCTATTAGAGGAATTGGATTGAAAGCTAAATAAAATCAATTATGTATGAATAAGAACATATCTTATGGGAAATAAAATAAGAAATGTATGTAAGGATAATAAAAGCATGAAATAACTCTTAACCTAGATCTTGTTATGTTGCTAGACCAATGTATATTGTTTCCCAATCTTCTCCAAGTTATTCTGCAAGAGAAGCACCCACAAGAGAAGAGGAACTACCACAGGAAGATATCCAAGAAGATTATTTAGAGTGTGCTAGAAGTGCTACTCTAAGCTATTATAAGAGTACTTGGAAACTCTTATAACTTGATCTGATCATATTAACCCTCTTGAAATTGTGTGATACTCCAATGTTATTGTTATATAGAAGTAGTTTGGTAACAAGCCTGTACACCTTGTTAACAGATCACTTTTGTATACTCAAACAATTGAGTGTCATACACAAACAAACATAATGTTGAATCACCTAGTACATCTCAGTCTCTTGTATATGAAAAGTAATTTGGGGACAAGCCTTGCAAACTTGTCAACAGATTCTTCTTATATGCCTAAGGCTAACTGATGTCATAAACTACACCTACACTCCTTTTATCACCAACCAATAGAAATAATAACACCAAGGAAACAAGAAATCACAATATAATCATCTAAGTAAAATTTATGCTTGAAGTAAGTGTTTGTTCTCACCACAAGGGTGAGATAGTTGAAGATTGAATCCAAGAGATGATATTCTTGCAATTGACACAAGGTGAAAACAGAAGGCTAGTGTCAACTAGAGACAAGAACATCAAGCAACAGAAGACTACAAGAAGCAACACTGCCTCAGTAAGGAAGCATAAGAAATTATCCAGTGAATGATTAGGTATTACTAGAGAACCTATAATTTCTATTCCTTGACAAGCTCATCTGGGATGAGGAACTCATAATGATATCTTTAATGGAAATAATTATCAAGTATAAAATGATAACCAACCATTGCATCCACATGTCTTATGATATGTGGGGTTAATGGAAACAAGTTTAACACCTGGTTTTCCAGATCAACCTCATCCATAAGACCAATGTATAATAACCAAAAATCTATCCATACATAATTATACAATTTATTAGATGTTATAAAATCAACAAAGGATAATCTCCATAGTGGAACCTATGTGGAAAACAGACAAATGAGGTTCCACAACCACACATGTTTTCCATTTTATCAAGTACTGAAAACAGCAAACATAGAATACACACACCTAAGTAAAATGTCAACAAAACTTGATAGAAGTTTCAATTAGGAAATAACAAAGACTCATAAGTTGAAAACAACTATCTTCACCTATTAAAAATCATGTGATGTGACATGGAATATAATTCCAAATTAAATGGTTTCATAACAGTACATAGAACCAGCACCAAGTATTTTACTTAATTACTTTCTATGAGGAATTTGTATCTATAGGTTCCAATGAGAACACACCACTTGGTGGACCCCATGTGTTTTGTGTGAATATAATTTTCATGCCTAAAATAGGTTTTAAGACATTTAATAAATTAAATAGAGGGAAAACAACAAAAATCACTTAACTTAGCACCCTAAATAAAAAATACAAATATTGCTCAACTTCACCAAAACAAAACATGGTGAGATTGCAAATTTAATGAGCTTTCCAAATATATTTTTTAATAATTTTTATATTTGCAAATAAGCCCTGAAAACAGGGGTTTCTTCTCTGTTTTCTTAAACAGAAGGACCTAGTTGTAACTGATTAAAACTTCTAGGGGGTTTTCTTGGAAACGTTTAAAAACATTGTTTCTTCAACCTCTGGCCAGAAGGCCAGAGGCGTGCGACCACCTCCAACGTCGAGGCCACGTCCTGCTTGCCGCCCTCGTGCGCGGATAAGTAGAAGGGAGGAGCCCTAGAACTTGCCCTCTCCCTCACTCGTTGCCTCGCCTAGCTTTCTCTCTCTCTCTCTCTCTCTCTGTAATAGAGCATGAACCGAAACCCTAGCTCTCGGAAACCGCCGCCGCCGCCGTCGATTCCGGCAGTCCCGGAAGCAACCGAGACCACCACGGGGTGCGTCGTGAGTTCCTCTACTACCTCGAGAACGTGCGCAAGCTGGGTGAGCCAGGAGAAGCCGGAATCCTCTGTTCCCTTTCTCTCCGGCCGTCGGCCACCGCGCTCAATTACTGTGGAATTCGACCCCGCCGTCCTCAACAGTCATCACCACCATACTCCTGGTGAGCCGATGGAACTCGTGGTCCTTTTAATTTCCATTTTTGTCGACGAATTCCTTCCGCCACCGAAGCACTGCCACCGCCGCCGCGTAAACTCGCCGCCGGCGATGCTCCCGCGACCAAATGGTCAAGACGCCACCACCCCTAGATTCGCCTCAACTCGCTCTAGCTTGCTATCCCTCCAATTCCAGGAATCGGTCGATGAATCCATCGATTGCTTGAGCAACTGAGAGATTTCTCTCTGTGTGAGGTCATGGTGACATCACTGTGATGTCACAATGTGGCTTTATTACTTTCAGAAAAATGATTACTAAATTCCAGAAAATAATTAAATAATAAAAAATTCATATCTCTTATTTTGTCAATCAGAAAATAAATAAATAATATATCGTATTAATCAGAAAAATAAAATCTATTTGATTATGACATTTTCAAATGAATTTGATAAAGTTTAAAATTAAACATTTTTCTTAATTAATTAAATCATTTAAAATAAAGAAAAATAATAAATAATTCATAAAATCAGAAAAATACAAGTTATATACCAAAATGCTCAAAATGGCTAATACAACTCATCTATGATGTTTCCAAAGTCATTTGACCAAGTTTTAATGTGTGCAATGTTTTGCCTAGTCATTAAATTCATTTAAACTTAATAAAATAATAACTTATTCAAATATTTTCATAAAACATCAATTGATATACCAAATTAAAGAGAACCAAATTTCCAACTCAAATCTGTCAATTGTAAAACATTTTACTTAACTTCTAAACTTGCTTTTATAAGTATATTGAAAGTCTATTAATGTCTATTAAAAACCAGAGATGAATCTCACATCATTATTTTCCTTATTAAATAAAAATCTCATGTATTCACACCTACTAAACCTATCATCACAAGTCTCTAGCAAGTATTGTGATGATAGAGTTAGTTGTATCATTTGATCACTCTTATTTAAACTCTTTATTAAATAGCTCCATTTATTTCAACAACATAAAAGAATATGTGTGTTATCTTTCCAACAGTTGTTTTCCATGTGTTCTTGTTTTGTTATCCAACCAAGTCATCAACACTTCTACTTAAACATGATAACAAGTGTTTGTTAAATAAAAGTGAAACACACTTAAGCCTAAAAGAAATAACAACATCACCACAAGTAATGGAACAACTCTAAGCCACCTAACAATTGTGTGAATGTTTTATCGTTTCAAACATGGCTTACACTTGTAAGCTGGGGTATTTTCCCGGGGATTTCACGATGCATCTCATTACTATGCATATATCATCTTGCCAGCGTTTTCTGTAGTCCTTACCGGGACTACTTTGCTATCTTTCAGAAGTCGGGATTTTCTACGCAACCTCGAATTCCGAAGACCTGGATTATTATGGTTATTTCAATCTTAGGCAAGTTCATCACTTGTTCATATCCTTTGCAGTACTTCATAACAAACTAATTGCAAAAACCCTATCGTCTTATCACCTACTCTCAAAAGAATGCATGATCCTATTTTTATAATAATATGACTAATTGAATGACTACCCGAGTGGTAGTGTTCTGTTTGGTGGGCGGATGGAACCATGGTAAGATGAATAGGTCAAAGGAAGGTTCCATCTGCATGGGAACGTATTACCTAGGAATTAACAACAACTGCCGTCAGGATTCTTGCGCCGTAAATTCGCGTTGACCATGGATCTTTTGTGGGGGGAGTAAGTCAGCCGTGATACTTTTCTCGTTCGCATGTCAACGGACGCGCCAGAGACGTACGCTGTAGGTCTTGCGGGACTACATGCACATGGGTGGGAGCCCTTACGTCCCACGGACTCTGGGGTCTATGAGTGTCTGCCAGGGGCGCGTAGATCTCCATCGTGAGGGGTGGAATCAGGCGTTCAACCTACTGGCAGAAATGGGTGGGCATGCGTTGTGCGGAGAAGCACGGTTTGGCTTGGACCAACTACCGGGCCCCACACCTGAGTGGGAGTGGACAGGATCTCGAGCCTGGTTGTGCAACATGGTCTTGGTCGTCCATGGGTAAAGTAACGCACCTCTGCAGAGTGTAAAAGGATGTGACATGTTACCCCTTGTTCCGGGAAGGAGCTGCGAACGCCGCAGGAAAGGCAACTCCATGAAAGTTCTAATCCTGTGAAGAATGGCGGGCATAGTTTTCAGAATTAAAAGCAACCTCTTGAAGAAAGTTTTACAAAACCTTGCATTAGCTTATGACTCTTTCAAGTCTAAAGCTGTAGTTAGTGCATCAACCACCCACTATATATCATGAACTTGCTGAGTAACGCTCGTTACTCATTCTATCCCGTTTGACCCCTGCTTAGAGTTGAAGCCCTTGGAAGTCGTCATCGTGAAGCCATCACTACATCATGAAGCTAGGTGGAGTGATCTACTGCTTAGTCGGTAAAGCATCATCATCAACAACGCTGGTGGAGGGCAAGCTATCAAGGTGTAGGTAGAGTCCATCCTTGGACTTAGTGGTTATGAGCCATAGATTAGGGCTGACACCAGCCATAGTGGATTAGTTCTGAGCTAGCGTTCTTCTCCGGCTCGGAGCTTCGAATTGCTTCTTCTGATGTTTCATTTGTAGGAGATCTTCTAGATTCCTCAAGGAGATTCTCAAGATTTTGTAATGAAGTTTGTATTCTATAGCTTTGCTTGGACCCGCTGTGTTTCTGTTGTACCACTCTGAGAGATGTAATATTCACGGATAAGTCCTTCTGTGAGTATTATGTCACCGACTTGCGCACTACACATGCAGTGGTGTGCTGGGTCATCACAGTAACTAAGAAAGGTTTAACAAAACCTAAGGGGATCGCTGAACTTCTGTCACTTTCACAGCACTAGTCACCCCCCGTTACTCCAACTAATGCACCCATCACCCCACACACGCTCTCAAGAACTAGATTTATCACACCGGCGGCGCCCCGCCGGAGTTTTCCCCCTCGAATCTGGAACTCCAGGTCTCTGTTTCGGTGTTTCGGTGTTTCGGCGGCGCTCCTCCGTAAGGGTACGGGGGACCCTTTTTATAGTCGGTTTTAGGTCAAGACGGAGTCAGTAAGTCGAAGATGGAAGGGATTGGGGCCACAGGGGCCAAAAGGGGGCCTCTCACGCGGCCAAGGAATCTGGCCGCATGGAGGGTCCTCTTTTGGGCCTCCTTGCCCAATTCTCGTGGATCCTTCGCCCGCAAGTCTTCTCCTTCCAAGAAAATGACCCGCAGATTTTCAGGTGATTTCGCGGAAGTTTGCCCCCTGAAACGTCAAAAATATAGAAAACGGGGTTTCTGACAGGCAGGGTTAATTCCATAAAAGTTGGGGGACTTTGTAATTTAACCCCAAAATACTATAAAACATTGAATTATACCCTTATATGATGCAATATGTAATAGAAAACCATGTGAAAATATGCAAAATTCATCTATGCATTTTACATGCATCAGCAACAGATAATTGCATTAAGCAAAGTGTGTAATGTAAACAATGTAAACATCGTTGCTTTCTCCCTAATGGAAACCGCACATCCCCCACCCGTTACGTTTCTGTCACTCGAGCGTGAGTAAAAGGGAGGCATGAACCCACTATCGAGCATAAATACTCCCTCTTGGAGTTACAAGCATCTATTTGGCCAGAACATCTACTGGCAACGAAGAGCATGCAAAATCATAAATAACATACACATGAAAAGAACATTATAGATTGATAATCATTGCACATAGCATTCAATATTCATCAGATCCCAGCAAACACAACATGTAGCATTACTATAAGATATCTTGATCATGTTAGGCAACTCACAAGATCTAAACATGAGGCATAAAGAGGAGAGAACAACCATCTAGATATTACTATGGACCCGTAGTCCAAGGATGAACTACTCACGCATCATTCCGGAGGAGGGGATGGTCATGTAGAGCCCTCCGGTGATGATTCCCCCTCCCGACAGGGTGCCGGGAAGAGCAACAGAACCCTCCCAAACTAGGATTGACAATGACGATGGTTGTAGATGTTTTTTTGTGGAAAAGGCTCGGGTATATAGGGTTAACCTCCCGAGAGGTATAAATAGGCGAGAGGGCAACGTCGGTGGGCGGCCAGGGTGCCCACACCACCCCTGGGCGCGGCCAGCGGGGGGCGCGCCGCCCTATGGTGTGGGGCCCCTGTGCCCCCCCTCCGGGTCCCCTCCGAACTCCGTGTGCGCGACAACTTTCTAAGACTTCTAGGTTTCGAATCGTCCAATTCTGAGAATATTTTTAGAACAACTTTTCTGAAATAAAAAACAGCAGAAAACAGGAACCGACTCTTTGGCATCTTGTCAATAGGTTAGTCCCAGAAAATCGATAAAAATGGCATAAAATGTAAAGGAAACATGTAGCATATACTATGAAAACAACATGGAACATCAAAAATTATGGATACGTTTATAACGTATCAACATCCCCAAGCTTAGTTCCTACTCGTCCTCGAGTAGGTAAATGATAAAAACAAATAATTTCTGAGGTGACATGCTACCAACATAAACTTTATCATCATAAAGTAAAAGCATATGTAAAGCTGAGATCATAGTACTTTAAACACATGCATGATAGATATAATTTTAACAATGAAACTTAGCAATCACTTTGCATCATGAAAAGTAACACAAATAAAAGATCACGAATAATAATGCACTTGAAAGCTATATGTTTGTTTCGAGCATAAAGAAAACATAGCAAAGTGATATTTTGCTTGTCCCTAAGAGTGGGGCAAAACATAAATGTCATGACACCTTCAAGGTTAGAGTGGATGACTAGAACAAATAATTTGAGAGCAAGTAATAATACATCATTAATCAATCAATAATAATCTTTTGTGCCGATGCACATTAAACTCAGAATGGCAACTACACTTTCTCATTTGTGCATAAATTTCGAAGATGGAGACTCAACATAAAAGCAAAAGAAATGCCCTTCGCAGAGGGAAGCATGGATTAACTCATGTGTTAGAGCTTTTTATTTTATTAAACAGAGGTATTGAAAACATTTTTAGAGAGGTGTATGCTTATGTCAACGAATGGTAAACAGACAATACAGTACGTCACAAGCCAACTAGACTTCACAAGAGCGGCTCCCATTGAAGGACGCAACTGGGGTCAGAAGGTCATCCCTCTTTCTCTTATTTTTAAACAATTATGCTTTGACTCATAAATCAGGGGCAAAAATAGTGAAAAGAATTCATAGTAACCAATTTTGGGGCTAGGAACCCCGCTGCCAGCTGTTATATCATTTGGATAAGCGGATGTGCCACTAGTCTAGGTGGGAAAACTCCGATAAACAAGTGAGGTAAAGATTCTCTATTTACGTCCTCATGAGCTAAAACAGAGGCACAAAACAGGGATAGTCTTGAAAGTTTTAAAGGTAGCACATGAGAAATTTACTTGGAGTGGCTGTTAAATATCACATGTAGGTAGGTATGGTGGAAACATTTGGCAAACTTTGGTTTTTGGGAGTTGGTTGCACGAGTAGAGATCATACTCAGCATAGGTGGAGGCTAGCAAAAGACTGGGAGCGACAAATCAAGAGAGGAATAATGGCCATAATCATGCATAGTGACAAAAACATCATTAATCAAAGCATAAAGGGTATTACATGTCAAAAAATAAATGATCATAGAGGCTATAACTGACTGGTTTGTAGTCATAAACATGGTGTAAGAATGCGCCAAGTCAACCAAATAAAGCATTCAAAGAAGAACACCACAAATTCATGCTTCAATGTGATAAAAACAACTCATGATTCTTTCAATGGCACATTAAGAACTCTCAACTATTTGAGACAAGTCATGCTAAAATAACAACCACTAAGAGTAGAATTAAAATAACATCTAGCATGACATGAAAAAGTCTGGCCACAGTCTATACAAGCTTCTTTTTGCACCGTTATAAGCACGAAAATGATACTACTGCTTTCCAACACCAATCATTTTATACTAAAAAACACTCTCCAAGAGATATAGCAATGAAACAAGAGAGAACTAGCATAAATATACTATAACTAACAACTCTAAATAAGAGATGCATGAAAAATAGGAGCTAAAAGGATTTGCAGCAGCTAGAAGAAAAAAACTAAGAATACGAGCATGGAAGAAAACAATATTCATATGAAAAAGCGGAGCGTGTCTCTATCCCACACAAAGAATGCTGGGTTCCAACATATTTATTGCATCAAGGAAAACAAAAGAAAACAAAACAAAAACAAGCAGACGCTCCAAGTAAAATGCATATGATGTGACCGCATAAAAATATAGTTTCACTCGAAGTGACCTGATAAATTGTTGATGAAGAAGGGATGCCTTGGGCTTCCCCAAGCTTAGACGCTTGATTCTTCTTAGAATTTGTTGGGATGAACCACAGGGGCATCCCAAAGCTTAGGCTTTTCACTCTTCTTGGTCACATTATATCACCCTCTTCTCTTGACCCTTGAAAACTTCCTTCACACCACGCTCAAAGTAATTCGCATTAGAGGGTTAGTGCACAATAAAAAATTCACATGTTCTGCATGGACACAAGCGTTATTAATACTTTTAAACATTAGCTAAAACAACTGATGTTTCGTGAAGTAAAGAAATCCACTCGACATAGTAAAAGAGAAAATGCAAGTAAAAATGCAGAATCTGTCAAAAGCAGAACAGTCTGTAAAAACGAATTTTTTTGGGGCACTTACGTTTCTCAAATCGAAAAGAGTAAGCTAGAAAAAGTTTCGGAATTAGCTGAGGAATAAGCACAAAAATTTGAAATTCATTTTAATCTTTCTGTCAATTATGCGATTTTATACGGTGGACAGCAGAAATCTGTTTCCTGCGCAGAAATCCAAAACCAACCTCAACTTTCACTATAGACTTTACTTGGCACAACAAATGCAATAAAATAAGGATACAAAGGAGTTTCTACAAAAGTATACAACACCTTGACTCAAAATAACAGAGAAAAACAAAGCAACAAAAAAAACCATGTGTTATCTCCCAAGAAGTGCTTTTCTTTAACGCCTTTTAGCTAGGCATAGAATCAAAAAATCAAGTGTTTTCAAGTGAAGAAGAATCCAAATCAAGATAATACAACTCCTCAATAATGCATTGTATTTTATCGAAATGAGTTTCAGATGTTCCTCTCTTAGAACTTTTAGGTTTACTACTCTCATCAAATAAATTTTGAGGAACAATCCAGTCAAAATTCTTTTCTTGGGCTTCATGCAGTGCTAAGAATTTAAAGCGGATTGGTATTTTCTTCTCCTTTTCACTTTTAGGTTCAACTTTTTCAAGAGAACCAACAACATCTACACATGAGCCTAGCATATTAAATCAATCAAAAACTTTTCTAGCTTCTATAGCAACATCTCCAAAAAAAAATTAAGCATGGTTTCTAAGATAAAATTTCTTTTCTCAATATCTTCAATATTATTCAATTTGAGGAACATTTTCTGCAGTATAGGGTGAAGGTTAACAAACCTAGCTTCTAACATGTGAATTAAAGAAGTTGCAACATTTGCAAGATCTACTATGGATTTTTTTCCTTAAAATTTTCATGCTTACTAACATGATCAAAGAATTCTTTAATGGTATCCTTTCCAAGTATAGAACCACTACCTACTGGTAGATCTTTCAGGGTGAACTTAGGGAGCAACATGATGAAAAATAACAACAGGGTAACAAAAAATAACAACTAGAATAAGAACTATTTTTGTGTGTTTTTGAAGGGAATATGCCCGAGAGGAAATAATAAAGTGGTTATTATCTTATTCCTTGTTTATGTTAAATATTTATTTCTCATGCTAGAATTGTATTAACCGGAAACATTGATACATGTGTGTTTAATAAACAAACAATGGTTCCTAGTAAAGCCTCTCTTTTAACTAGCTCGTTGATTAATAGATGGTCAAGGTTTCCTGATCATGAACGTTGGATGTTGTTAATAACGAGGTCATGTCATTAGAAGAATGATGTGATGAACACATACCCAATATCAAGATACCAATACGATCAAGTCATTTAGTTTATATTGTTATATCTTGCGTACGAAGTAACTTATTTCTTAGACCATGAGATCATGTCAATCACTGATACCGGAAGGGTGCGTTGATGTCATCAAACGTCACACCGTAACAGGGTGACTATAAAGGTGCCGTTAGGTATTCGGAAAGTATTAGTTGAGGCTCATGGATCAAGAGTGGGATTTTCCATCCAAAATGACGGAGAGATATACTCTGGGCCCTCTCGGTGATATCACATTGAAACCGCTTGCAAGCACGTGATATGATCACAAGGATGTTATATCACGGGAATGAGAAAAGAGTACTTGTCGGTAAAGATATTGAACAAGGTATGGTTGATACCAATGATCGAATCTCGGACAAGTAAAATATCGCGATACAAAGGGAATAGTTCACGACGTTGTTGGTTCACACGATCACGAGAGTCATCGTTGAATAAATAGGAGTCATCACAGATTTCCAGATCCCGATGTTGATTATTGATCAGAGAGGAGTCTCGATCATGTCTATCTTATTCGCGAACCGTAGGGTGACACACTTAAGGTTCGATGACGCGTTTGAGAGGATACGGAATATCGAAGAATATTTTGGGCAGCACCAAAATTGTTTCGGGGAAAATTGAAATAGTTCAAGGGGTTTTTCGTCGAATGGTTGTTAATAGAATTAAGAAATGATTCGA
This sequence comes from Alopecurus myosuroides, assembly GCA_028641055.1. NCBI lineage: Eukaryota > Viridiplantae > Streptophyta > Magnoliopsida > Poales > Poaceae > Alopecurus > Alopecurus myosuroides. The sequence continues at coordinate 145,175,800 of CM054058.1, forward strand.
GGTGCTATATGCAAATTTTTGTTAATGTAATTGACAAATATAAATAAAGAAATAAAAATGTTTTATTTATTTATTAAAATAAAACCTTTGGATTTTCCAAGTGGAAAATAATGGGAGCATGAGTGGGTGTGAGTGGAGCTTCCACTCACATGAAGAGGGAAGACGTGGGGGCACCACTATGGCTGGCCGCACCCACCCTTGGGCTGCCTCCCTCTCCCTATAAAAGGAGGGTGAGGGCTCCTCTTCATTCACACACTTGCCCACTAGCTTTTCCCTCCACCCGCTGCTCCATTCCATGGTCTCCGGCTTGGCGAAGCCCTGACCGTAGGATTCTTCTTCACCACCACGTCGTCGTGCTGCTGGAGTTCCGAGGGATCCTCTACTTCCGCGCCCCGCTGGATCGAGGGAACGGAGGTCGTCATCAACCGTACGTGTGACCGATCACGGAGGCACCGCCGGATGCGGTGCACATCTTCTCGCTATCGGGATCGGTGTGAGTACGACTACGCCAACAACGAGATTTGATCTCGTAACGCTTTGTGTCTTCGAGGGTATGTGTTCTACTTAACCCTCTCGTTGCCCGTTGCACTTCGTCTCCTAGATTAGATCTTGGCCTTTCGGGTGTCTCTCGCGTAGGAAATTTTTTGTTTTCTATGCAACGACCCCTTCAGTGGTATCAGAGCCGGATCTATGCATAGATGTTTTTGTACGGGTAGAACACATAGATGTATGTGGGCGTTGATGATCATGTTATTACCTCCTTGATTATTTTATGATCTTAGTGGCATAGTGGGATGAAGCGGCCCGGACTAACCTTAGATGTCCACGTACATGAGACTTGTTCCACAACTGACATGCAACTTGTATTACATAAGTGGCTTGCGGGTGTCTGTTTCTCCTACTATAGTTAAGATCTAATCTACAAAGGGTTGTTAAAAATGTGTTTATCAACGTTGTGGTTGATGTTCGTAGGTATGAACGGTTCTATCCTCGAAAGCCCTAAGCCACGTAAAATATGCAAAAATAAATTAGAAGCGTCTAACTAGTTTTTGCTGGGCATGTGATGTGATATGGTCAATGCTACAAATTTGATTATGAGATGATCTCTTTTGTAAATTATTGATATACCGGAAGGTATCCATATGGCTGTCTTATTATTGATGGACAATCAAGATTGGGGTGCCATGGTACTTGGTACCACATCGGTGGAATGATGGAGATCATACCATGATGCACATGATGGAGATCAAGTGCAAGGAAGACCATATCATATCACGTTATCCTTACATGTGAAGTCTGTGATGTTAATCCTTTTATGCATCTTGTTTTGCTTAGATAGCGACGGTAGCATTATAAGATGACCCCTCTCACTTAATATCAAGATAATAATGTGTTCTTCCTTAAGTATGCACCGTTAAAAAGTTCGTCGTTTCGAGACACCACGTGATGATCGGGTGTGACAGACTCAACGTTCGCGTACAACAGGCGTTTTCAAGCCTAGCATGTACAGACATGGCCTTAAAACACATGCAATACTACGGTTCTAGTTGGCGAGCCTAGCATGTACATACATGGCCTCGGAACATGTAACCGAAAGGTAAAGGATGAGTCATATGGATGATATGATGAACATGTCGATGTTCACCTTTGAAGCTACATCATCTCACGTGATGGTCGGTTTTGGTGTAGTGAATTTGGTTCGTGTAATCACTAAAGACGACTAAGAGGGATTTTGTTTTTGAGTGGGAGTTCATGGTTTAATTTTTAATTAACTTGAACTTATTTATCATGAACAACCAATCAAAGTGAATTTGCACAAATTGTAGTATTCATTGGCATCCACATAACTACCTTACACTAAGATTGTTGATTGAGATATAACTGTTATGATCAGGTAAAAATCATTTAAGATTGGTACTGTATTAGTGAAATTTAAAATTGAGTCCTATTGTAGATTTTTGGTATTTCCTACCTAGCTCCATATGGTTAATGATTGATTGATCTAAAGAGCAACCAATTCCTACTAAGAATCTAGATTCATGGTTGCTTTCATATTACTTTATCTTCAAAAGAATGTTTTGTTGATCAAGGTGATTTTGGAACTGAAAAGAGTTGTTTTCAGAAACAATCAAGTGAAAGATATATTGATATCTAGAAACTTATTTGTGGCAACATGACTGAGTATAAGTTAGCGTGACAATGTTTGCTTATATTATCTGAATATATGAAATGATTGAAGACGCTAGGCGTTTGAATATTCCAAGAAGTTGGGCACTAAAAAAATTATCCTCTAAATTCCTTCCTTCGAGCTATAGTAGCTTAATCATAAAATTGTTATGATGGGATGGATTAAAAGTATGGGTAAAGCCGTTTACCTTACTTGGAGATTGCTAAGAGTGGAATCTAGAAGAATACTATTAATATGGTGATATTAGTAGAACAGTCAAACTCAAAGTATGACTCAATGGGTGATAGTATATGACTAACACGCCAAGGAAAATGTGCTAGTACGACTAGCATTGTTTCATGTTGAATGATTCTTCTATAAAGGAAAGGGAATATTGAAAATAGAATTACAAAAAGATATATGGCAGAAAAAGAAGATAACTGGAAAAGTCCAGCTCAGGAGTATATGCTTGATATACAAGTTATAGATGTATTACTAGTTAACAAAGTATTTTTGGGTATTTTGATTCCACATTGGTTGGTATGAGTTGTCATACAAAGCAACGCAATGCAAGAAATACAAGGGCCTAAAAGGAACTAGTAATAGATGTGGAATCGATTATGACAAGAACATAAATAAAGTATTATTGTGTTCATTGTCGTATCGAACCAAACATTCAAGATTTATTTTAAGAACTTAATAAGTTGTTGTTTTGTTCTGGTCTTTTGTGAGAACAAATGAGATTGTTCAAACTATGACCATATTCCATAATTGATCGATATGTTAATATAAATCATGTTGGTAAAGTAAACATCTATAAGACTAAATGCTAAACGTTGCAAGACGTAAAAGAGTTTCACTTAAATTGTGACACCACCATTTTAGTTCATATGGAAAGGAAAACATGAAGGAACTCTATATTGATGGACTTCCGGAGTCATTTTATTTTGAATAAATTGACGCTTGTGAGACCTCTTCCAAAAGATGACTAGAATTCCGTTCTTAGGACAAAGTATAATGGACGACTAATTTAGTGGAGATTATACATATTGATGTATATAGTCCATTATGTGTAGTCATGTATGGTGGATTAATTTTTCCTTCATAAAATTATGTCGATGATTTGAGTAGATATGTGAGTATATCTATTTAAAGAGAACGGAGTTTGACTTTTGAATTGGTTCAAATAGTTGTTAATATGAAGTAAAAATCAATGTAACAAGATAATCAAGTATTTATGATTGGATCATAAAGGATAAAGTTTGAGTTACAAGTTTAGCAAAACATCTGAGAATTTGCAGAATTGTTCTACAACTTATACTTCTCAAATACCCCACATTAGTTTGGAGTATTCAAGAGACAAAATCAAACCTTGTTTGACATGGTAAGATAAATAAAAATGCCATTATAATTTTGTAGTTTATACATTAGTGACAACCGTTTTTCCACTGAAAAGAGCACCATCATGATCCGTTGAAATTGACAACATATAAGATATGGTTTGGGTAGTGACCCGAATTGTCATTTTCTTAAATTTTGGTATGCATACATGTGTAAAATGTTTACAACCAAAATGGGATAAATATATGTTTATAAGGTTATCCCAACGAATCCATTGGTTATTTCTCCTATCACCGACCAAAGACAAATGTTGTTTTTCAGAAAGGGTTGATTTCTCGAGAAAGTAGTTCTGGCGAAACAAGTGAGTGGGAGGATAGTACAAACTCAGCGAGATTAGAGAATCTCCATTACCATGTCAAGAGTAGCGCATCACTGGAAGTTGTTCCGGGGTTTCCTATTTTGACTAAGTAGAAGACACTACAAATGTTCTAGATACTTCGAATGAGTTTGCGACCTAAACCACAAGAGTCCTAAAAATTTGTACTTAGACCAACTTATGGTTTAAGAGTAAAGTGTTGTTTTGACAATAAAGGATATGGACCTTATAAAGGAAGCAAATGATGGGCCCTGACTTTGTAAAATTGACTATGAGTCATTATATCCGCCATAGTATCCTTGTATGAATATCAAGTATGTGACTTGGTAGTCCTTTCGATAGGCTTGATGCCTAACGATAGCAAAAGTGTCTATATAGCGACAAAGACATGGATTTTTACATCCATTGAAAGTTGTACTCATCGAAAAGTTGTTTTCGATGAAGTTCAAAGAGTTGACTACTACAAGATTTTGATCTTCCGTAGTGATGCTTAGTCTTTGCGGATAGTTCTAGCAAAGTTACATATTATGATATGGATGTTGAATAACAAAACCAACTCTCCTTTCGAGGAAGTTTGCTCAAGGATGTGTACTTGACACAGTCTGAGAGTTTTGTAAAATTCAAAAGGTTGCTAGAAAGATATGCACACTTCAATGGTTGAAGTGAGCATAACGAAGTTGAAATCTTTACCTTAATGAAGTTATCAAAAGAGTTTGATTCCATCATGAACGATAAAGATGCTTGTAGAGTTACAAGAAATTAAGTGGGAGCGCTATGACATATTTCCAATACATTATGTAGATGACATATGGTTGATTGGAAAATATGTATTTTAAATTAACACGGTTAAGATTTTCTTATTAATGAAAGGCTTAGAAGATATTGGGCATCGATATCTATAAGAGATGGATTGAAGCGCCTGATATGATTGAAGCCAAATTACATAGATGAAATATTGAAGTAAGTCAATATCAAAATGAGAATAAGGAGTTCTTGTCACATGGAAAATAATTGAGCAAGATTCAAGTGTTTTGACACATGATGAGCATCATTGAAATTGAGATTTCTAAGTCATGTTTCCATGCTATGTACACAACCAGATAAGTCCTATGCTATAAAATGTTATAGCAGGATAATTCATATGATGATTAGACAACAGTGGGAGAGATCCTTGTGTCATTTTAGAAATGCTAAGGATATGTTTTCCTATGTAGTAATGACAAAATATAAGTTGTAATATGTTAAACTAATAGTCTTGTCATTTATTCAAGTAATTTTATCTCAATTAAATTATGTGATGAAGGGTAGCACAATAGGCTGGAAGAAAGTTCTATGATGGATTTGAAAGAGTTTCAAAATTAAAATATTGTGACAGATACTACAACAAAGGCTAAAGTATATCGTTGTGTTGATAACTGATAGTAAGCGTATTTTGTGTCAAGGAGTTCTTTATTGAACTTGGTGAATTTCCAAGAATGCTGACACTATGAAGCTATATTTTCACAATGTTAGTAACATTAGTTTAAGCTGAGGAATTAAGGTATCACCGGAACTTGGTGAATTTCCAAGAATGCTAACACTATGAAGCTACATTTTCACAATGTTAGTGACATCAGTTTAAGCTGAGGAATTAAGGTTTCACCGATTGACCATATATATACAAAGCCATCTCATTAGAGAATGAGTGATGCGTGTAGACGCAAAGAACATGCAAATACAATAGGACCTGAACCGTTTAGATTTTTTTGATGATTTTTTACCACATGCGAAGCATGGTAATAACACTGGAACGCCATATGTGTTAAGTGCTTACAGACTAGATTATTGACTCTAGTGCAAGTGGGAGACTGAAGGGAATATGCCCGAGAGGCAATAATAACGGGGTTATTATCTTATTCCTTGTTTATGATAAATGTTTATTTCTCATGCTAGAATTGTATTAACCGGAAACATTGATACATTTGTGTTTAATAAACAAACAATGGTTCATAGTAAAGCCTCTCTTTTAATTAGCTCGTTGATTAGTAGATGGTCAAGGTTTGCTGATCATGAACATTGGATGTTGTTAATAACGAGGTCATGTCATTAGAAGAATGATGTGATAAACACATACCAATATCAAGATAGCAATACGATCAAGTCATTTAGTTTATATTGTTATATCTTGCGTACGAAGTAACTTATTCCTTAGACCACGAGATCATGTCAATCACTGATACCGGAAGGGTGCTTTGATGTCATCAAACGTCACACCGTAACAGGGTGACTATAAAGGTTCCGTTAGGTATTCGGAAAGTATTAGTTGAGCCTCATGGATCAAGAGTGTGATTTTTCCATCCAAAATGACGGAGAGATATACTCTGGGCCCTCTCGGTGATATCACATCGAAACCGCTTGCAAGCACGTGATATGATCACAAGGATGTTATATCACGGGAACGAGAAAAGAGTACTTGTCGGTAACGAGATTGAACAAGGTATGGTTGATACCAACGATCAAATCTCGGAAAAGTAAAATATCGCGACACAAAGGGAATAGTTCACGACGTTGTTGGTTCACACGATCACGAGAGTCATCGTTGAATAAATAGGAGTCATCACGGATTTCCAGATCCCGATGTTGATTATTGATCGGAGAGGAGTCTCGATCATGTCTATCTTATTCGCGAAACGTAGGGTGACACACTTAAGATTCGATGACGTGTTTGAGAGGATACGGAATATCGAAGAATATTTTGGGCATCACCGAAATTGTTTCGGGGAAAATTGAAATAGTTCAAGGGGTTTTTCGTCGAATGGTTGTTAATAGAATTAACAAATGATTCGAGGTGCTTTATGCAAATTTTTGTTAATGGAATTAACAAATATAAATAAAGAAATAAAAATGTTTTATTTATTTATTAAAAGAAAACCTTTGGATTTTCCAAGTGGAAAATAATGGGAGCATGAGTGGGTGTGAGTGGAGCTTCCACTCAGATGAAGAGGGAAGAGGTGGGGGCACCACCATGGCTGGCCGCACCCCACCCTTGGGCTGCCTCCCTCTCCCTATAAAAGGAGGGTGAGGGCTCCTCTTCATTCACACACTTGCCCACTAGCTTTTCCCTCCACCCGCTGCTCCATTCCATGGTCTCCGGCTTGGCGAAGCCCTGACCGTGGGATTCTTCTTCACCACCACGCCGTCGTGCTGCTGGAGTTCTAAGGGATCCTCTACTTCCGCGCCCCGCTGTATCGAGGGAACGGAGGTCGTCATCAACCGTACGTGTGACCGATCACGGAGGCACCGCCGGAAACAGTGCACATCTTCTCGCTATCGGGATCGGTGTGAGTACGACTATGCCAACAACGAGATTTGATCTCGTAACGCTTTGTGTCTTCGAGGGTATGTGTTCTCCTTAACCCTCTCGTTGCCCGTTGCACTTCGTCTCCTAGATTAGATCTTGGCCTTTCGGGTGTCTCTCGCGTAGGAATTTTTTTGTTTTCTATGCAACGACCCCTTCAGTTTTCGATATAGAGAAGAAAAAAAGACAAAATAAAATAAACTAAGCAAAACAAAAAACAAAGTAAAGAGATTGGAAGTGAGAGACTCCCCTTTCATAAATCCTCTTTCTCCCCGACAACGGCGTCGGAAAACTTTGATGACGACTGATGCGCGTTCGTTGGGAGACCCCAGGTGTAAGGTGTGAAGAGTGAAGCAGCAAGTTTTCCCTCAGAAAGAAACCAAGGTTGAATCGACCAGTAAGAGAAAGAAATCACTTCCGAAGGTTGATGCAGCTGATGATGGCAGGGTGCACTACCGGTTCAGCAGCAACGTGGAACCTACACGACACAATCAAATCACTTTGCCCCAATGAAGCAGTGAGGTTGTTAATCTCACCGGTATTGCTGAAAACAAAGAGGTTAAACGTATGGTGTGGAAAACATTACTTGTTTGCAGTAGATGAGAAGAGAACAGTGATGGCAGTAGGAAAACAGTAGTAACAGTATGAAAACAGTGATTGCAGTGGTTGTATTATCAGTATAAAGGAAATGGACTGGGGTCTACAGTTCAGTATTGGTGTCTCTCCAAAACAGATAGATAGAATGTTGGGTAAACAAATTACAGCTCGGATTGACAGATATAAAGGCTACACCGTAGTGCATATGCATGACATGATGATTACTATGTGATTCATGCGGACATTACAACACGATACATAGACCGTTATCCAACTGCATCCGTTACTAATAATCCACCCTTAGAGTGTCATTTGGGCAAACCTTGGGTATTAAGTTGCAAGCAACAGATAATGTCATTAAGAAAAGTTTGTAAACAATGTAAACATCGTTGTTTTCTCCCTAATGGCAACAACACATCCCCCACCCGTTACGTTTATGTCACTCGAGCGTGAGTAAAAGGGAGGCATGAACCCACTATCGAGCATAAATACTCCCTCTTGGAGTTACAAGCATCTACTTGGCCAGAGCATCTACTAGAAACGGAGAGCATGCAAGATCATAAATAACATACACATGAAAAGAACATGATAGATTGATAATCATTGGACATAGCATTCAATATTTATCGGATCCCAGCAAACACAACATGTAGCATTACAATAAGATGATCTTGATCATGTTAGGCAGCTCACAAGATCTAAACATGAGGCATAAAGAGGAGAGAACAACCATCTAACTACTGCTATGGACCCGTAGTCCAAGGATGAACTACTCACGCATCATTCCGAAGGCGGGCATGGTGATGTAGAGCCCTCCGGTGATGATTCCCCCTCCCGGCAGGGTGCCGGCGAGAGCTCTAGGATCCTCTCGAACTAGGGTTGACGATGACATTGGTTGCCGATGTTTTTGCTAGAAAGGGCTCGGGTATCTAGGGCTAACCTCCCAAGAGGTATAAATAGGCGAGAGGGCAACGTCATTGGGCGGCCAGGGGGCCCACACCACCCCTAGGCGCGGCCAGAGGGGAGCGCCCTCCTAGGGTGTGGGGCCCCTGTGCCCCCCTCTGGGTCCCCTCTGGACTCGTGTGCGCGACGACTTTGTAAGACTTCTGGGTTTTGAATTGTCTGATTCTGAGAATATTTCCAGAACAACTTTTCTAGAATAAAAAACAGCAGAAAATAGGAACTGGCTCTGTGGCATCTTGTCAATAGGTTAGTCCGAGAAAATCGATAAAAATGGGGTAAAGTGTAAAGGAAACATGTATCATATAGTATGAAAACAACATGGAACATCAGAAGTTATGGATACGTTTATGACGTATCAGTGAGGTTGAGGCTCCGAGGACTAGGAATAAGAATGTTGACCCTCCTACTCAACTTCACGGCAAGAAGGTGGTCCAGGATGAGTTCAAGATGATCACATGGTTCCAGCGCAACATACTGTGCATGACTGTTGTTGTTCACAGGGAGAACCACGAGGCTTACAAGGCAAGGAGGGAGATTAAGAACTTGCTAACTACTCTTCAGGATAATAATTGTATTGTGCGTACCCCTCCACTTGAGCCTCCTCCTGAGTCCAACACCATGCATTATCATGAGTGGAACACCTCCTCGTTTCCTTGGGGTGATTTTGATGAGGTCATGATGTTGTGTGTTGGGATACTCCAAGAGGAAGGTGTGATGAACACAATGTTAGGAAATTCCCCTTAGTTAAGAACCAAGGTTACCAATCCACTAGGAGAAAGAGGACCTTCGGAAGGTTGATGCCACTGACGGTGGTGATGGATCACCGGTGTCAGCAACAACGTGGAACCTGCACACAACACAACCAAAATACTTTGTCCCAACGATACAGTGAGGTTGTCAATCTCATCGGTCTTGCTGAAAACAAAGATTAGACGTATAATGTAGAAAATAATGTATGCTTGCAGTAAGTAAAGAAAGCAGGAAATTGTGGTGGTTGGTTTAACAGTATAGGAAAATGGACCAGGGTTCATAGGTTCACTAGTGGTGTCTCTCCATAAAAGATAGCATGCTGGGTGAACAAATTACAGCTGGGCAATTGACAAATAGAGGTTGCACCGTAGTGCACATTCATGACATGATGACTACTATGATATTTAGTGCGGGCATTACAACAATATACATAGACCGTAATCCAACTGCATCTATGACTAATAATCCACCCTCAGGTTATGATCCGAACCCCCTTAGGTATTAAGTTGCAAGCAACAGATAACTACATTAAACATAGTGTGTAATGTAAGCAATGATTATGCACGCGGGCACTCTCACCGCTGTTTTCTCCCTAATGGAAATAACACATCCTCCCCCTTCACGTTTCTGTCACTCGAGCAAGGTGGTGAGGAGGCATGAACCCACTATCGAGCATAAATACTCCCTCTTGGAGTCACTAGCAACTGCTTGGCCAGAGCAACCACTAGCAACAGAAAGCATGCAAGATCACAAATAACATATGCAATAAAGACTATAATCAACTTGGCATAAGTTCAATATTCATCGGATCCCAACAAACACAACACATAGAGTTACATAAGATCAATCTCGATCATGTTAGGCAGCTCACGACATCTAAACATGGAGGCATATGAGGAGAATACAACTATCTAGCTACTGCTATGGACCCGTAGTCCAAGGATGAACTACTCACGCTTCACTCCGGATGCAGGCATGGTGATGTAGAGGCCTCCGGTGATGATTTCCTCTCCGTCGGGGTGCCAGAGACAGCTTCAGAACCCCCCTGGTCTAGGGTTGACGGTGACGACGGCTGTGGAAGTTTTCGGGGATATTTGATCAGGTGTTTAGGGTTTTCCATCCGGGGGGATTAAATAGGCGAAAGGGCAGAGGCGGTGGAGCTCTGGGGGCCCCACGCCACCCCGTGGCGCGGCCAAGGGGGGGCCGCGCCCCCCCATGGTGTGGGCCCCCTGATGCCCCTCTTCGTCTCCTCTTCGGTCTTCTAGATGCTTCCGGGGAAAATAGGACTTCCGGGCTTCGAACTTTCCAATTCCGATAATATTTCCAGAACAACTTTTCTGAAACTAAAAACATCAGAAAATAGGGAACTGGCTCTATGGCATCTTGTCAATAGGTTAGTCCGGAAAATCGATAAAAATGACATAAAGAAGGGAGAAAACATGTAGCAATTGGCATAATATCATCATGGAGCATCAGGAATTATAGATACGTTGGAGACGTATCAAGCATCCCCAAGCTTAGTTCCTACTCGTCCTCGAGTAGGTAAACGATAAAACAATGCTACTAACATAATCTTGATCATAAAAATGTAAAGGCATATGCAAGCTAAGATCATAGAACTTCAAACACAAACATGATAAATAGAACTTTAATAATAAAGGAAAGCAATAACCTTTCATCATGAAGAGTATCTCAAATAAAGGATCATGAGAAACAAAGCAAATAAAGATAAACGTCTATTTCAGGTATAGAGAAAGCATGGCAAAGTGATATTTTGCTAGTCCTTAAGAGTGGGGCAAAACATAAATACCAGGACACCTTCAAAGTTTATGAGGAAGTCTAGAGCAAATAATTTAAGAACAAATGATATCACATCATGAAGTAATTATTGATGTTCATGGGACAATGCATGTAGAACTAAGAATCACAAAAATGCTCTCTCAACTGTGCATAAAGTTAGAAGATGGAGACTCAACATAAAAAGTAAAAGAAAGGCCCTTCGCAGAGGGAAGCAGGGACCACTCATGTGCTAGAGCTTTTATTTTATTAAACAGAGGTATTAAACGTTTAACACTCCTTCCATCCATCTTTCACAAACCATGGCTAACCAAATCCTCGGGTGCCTGCCAACAATAACATACCGTGGAGGAGTGTCTATATTTGGGAGATGTATGTTAAAGTCAACGAATGGTAAATAGAAAATACAATACGTCACAAGCAAACTGGATTCACAAGAGCGGCTCCCATGTGAAGGATGCATCTGGGTAGAAGGTCATCCCTATTTCTCTTTTGTTTACACAATTATGCTTTGACTGATAAATCAGGGGCAAACATAATGAAGAGATTTTTTGTGTATTAATTTGGGGCTGGGCACCCCGCTGCCAGCTCTTCTATCATTTGGATAAGCGTATGAAACCACTATTCCAGGGTGTGAAATCCAATCAATAAGTGAGATAAAGATTCTCTATTGACGTCCTCATGAGCAAAAATAGGAACATAAAGCAGGAGTAATTTTGAAGGTTTTAAAGGTAACACATGAGAAATTTACTTTGGAGTGGCAATTAAATACCACATGTAGGTAGGTATGGTGGACACAATGGGAAAAACTTTGGTTTAAGGGAGTTGGATGCACGAGTAGAGATCATACTCAGTACAGGTGGAGGCTAGCAAAAGACTGGGAGCGACAAATCAAGAGAGCATAAGAGCCACAATCATGCATAGCGACATAAGCATCATTTATTAAAGCATAAGCAGTACCATAGTTCAAAAACTAAGTATTCATGGAGGCTATTCGTGACTGGTTTGTAGTCATAAACATGGTGTGAGCATGCGCCAAGTCAACCAAATAAAACATTCGAAAGAGAATACCAAAAATTTATGCTTCCTTATGACAAGAACAGCTCAAGAATCTTTCAATGGAATATTAAACACTCTCAGCTATTTGAGACTATTCATGCTACTCAACATCACAAGGCTTTAGAACTAAAATAAAATTTAGCATGGCATGAAAAAGTTCTAGCAACAGTCTATACAAGCTTGTACTTGCACGAGTATAAATTCTACTTTAAACAGCAGTTTCTTTCTCCCAACAAGCACCATACAAGATATGTTTTAACAAAAACTCTCTATATGCTACACTAAGAAAACATGAGAGTACTCACATAATACTACTAAAACTAACATCTCTAATAAGAGATGCATGCAAAACAGGAGCTAAATAAATGCAGCAGCCAGACAAAGATTAAGAATACAAAGTATTCTCATGAAAAAGCGGAGCGTGTCACTCTCCAATAAAAGAATGCTGGGGTCCAACCAAGTTTATTTAAAAAGTAAAAAACAAAATGAAAGAAAAAACAAAAACAAACTGAAAACAAAAAATAAAATCTGCTCCAAGTAAAGCACATAAAGATGTAACCGAATAAAAATATAGTTTCACTAGAAGTGCCTAGATAATTTGTTGATGAAGAAGGGGATACCTTGGGCATCCCCAAGCTTAAACGCTTGAGTCTTCTTGGAATTTTCTGGGATGTACCACCGGGGCATCCCCAAGCTTAGGCTTTTCACTCTTCTTGATCACATCATATGATCCTCTTCTCTTGACCCTTGAAAACTTCCTTCACACCAAACTTCTCACAATCTTCATTAGCAGTTAGTGTAATTGAAATAATAAATTCACACGGTTCAGTTTCAACACATGCCTAACACTCAAAAACACATTATCTATTGTTACATCTTCTTTTAAAACTATTTTTCTCAAAAGAACACCAAAAGAAAGAAATTAAGAGGCAAATGCAATTATTGGCAGAAATCTGTCAAAACAGAACAGTAGGTAAAGATCAATTTTTTTTCAAAAATCTTCTGTTGCTCAAATCAAAAAGTGGTCAACTAAGAAAATTTGCATATACAGCTCAGGATTACGCACACAAAAACTCAGGTCATTTTAAATTTTCTGTGATTTTATACGGAATAAACAGTGGACAGCAGAAATCTGTTTCCTGCGCAGAAATCCGAAATATAGCCTCAACTTTCCACTAGAGGCTTTACTTGGCTCAACAAAAACTCAAAATAAAAGATACAGCGGGGTTGCTAAGGAAATAGACAACACCCTGGTGCAAAGCACACCAAATAAAATGAAAGAAAACGGGTTGAAAACAGCGAATAAAACGGGTTGTCTCCCGGTAGCGCTTTTCTTTAACGCCTTTCAGCTAGGCATAAAAGTGGCAACTCAAGTATTTTCAAGTGAAGAAGCATCAACATCATAACTTTCTCTAATAATAGAGTCAAAAGGTAGCTTGATCTTCTTTCTAGGAAAGTGTTCCATACCTTTCTTGAGTGGGAATTGATATTTAACACTCCCCTCTTTCATATCAATAACAACACCAACAGGTCTAAGAAAAGGTCTTCCCAAAACAATAGGACAAGAAGCATTGCATTCGATGTTCATAACAAAAAAATAAACAAGGACAAGGTTATTGTTAACCATAATAAGAACATCATCAATTCTATCAAGAGGTTTCTTCTTAGCATTATCAGCAAGATGAACATCCAAATAACAGTGTTCCAATGGTGGTAGATCAAGCATATCATAAAGCTTTTGAGGCATAACAGAGATACTAGCACCAAGATCACACAAAGAATTGCAATCAAAATCATTTACTTTTATCTTAATGATAGGTTCCCAACCATCATCTAATTTTCTAAGGATAGATGTCTCAAGTTTCAGCTTTTCTTCCCTAACTTTCATGAGAGCATTGGTAATATGTTTAGTAAAGGCCATATTCATGGCACTAGCATTGGGACTTCTAGAAAGCTTTTGTAGTAACTTAATAACTTCAGAGATATTGCAATCATCAAAATCAATATTATTATCATAAAAAGTAATGGGACCATTATCTCCCATATCTCTAAAAATTTCAGCACTTTTATCAGAAGCAATTTCAGCAGTTTGAGTCAATTTAGCACGTTTCACAGAAGGGGTGGAGTCTTTGTTAACACCAACTACTTTAACATCAATAGTAGGAGGTTTACTAGCACTTGGAGCTTCAGTTTTACTAGTGGTTGTGATAGTGCAAAATCTAGCAATATTATTCTTTGTAGCCAATTCATCTTCTCTTTCCCACCTAGCACGTAATTCAGCCATCAACCTAACATTATTATCAATTTGAACTTGGATGGCATTGGTTGCAGCAAAAGGATTATCTTCAATGGTTTCAGTTTTAGCAGCCATTTTATTGATCAAAGAAAATTGTGCCTCTCACAGGGCCGAAATATTAATCTGAGCACTTGAAATTTTACCTTGCAAACCACAGATTTCTCTATTCAAATTTCCAATTTGTTGGCTGATAGTTCTCAACATAGCAGATTGTTCTTCCATAGTTTTAGTAAACAACTTATTTTGTTCATATTGCATTTGCATATAGTTCTTAGTTGCTTTTTCAACTTCTACAATCCTTTCCTCACTAGGCATTCCAGATCTACCATAAGAATAACCACTACCACTATTAGGAGGATAGGGATTATAATTGTTTCCACCAAAATTATTTCTATGAGTATTGTTGTTAAAATTATTATTTCTAATAAAGTTCACATCAACATGCTCTTCTTGAGCAACCAAAGAGTCTAAAGGAACATTATTTGGATCAACTTGAGCTTTACCATTAACAAGCATAGACATAATAGCATCAAGCCTTTCACTCAAAGAGGAGGTTTCCTCAACAGAATTTACCTTCTTACCTTGTGGAGATCTCTCGGTGTGCCACTCTGAATAATTGTTCATGATATCATCAAGAAACTTTGTTGCATTGCCCAAAGTGATGGACACAAAGGTACCTCCAGCAGCTGAATCCAATAGGTTCCTTGAGGAGAAATTCAGTCCTGCATAAAATGTTTGTATAATCATCCAAGTATTCAGTCCATGAGTGGCACAATTCTTCACCATAGTTTTCATTCTTTCCCGAGCTTTAGCAACATGTTCGTTATCAAATTGTTTAAAATTCATTATGTCACTACTCAGGGATATAATCTTAGTAGGAGGATAATATTTTCCAATGAAAGCATCTTTACACTTAGTCCATGAATCAATACTATTTCTAGGCAAAGATAGCAACCATTCTATAGCTCTTCCTCTCAAAGAGAAAGGAAATAATTTCAGTTTAATAATATCTCCATCCACATCTTTATACTTTTGCATCTCACATAGTTCAACAAAATTATTAAGGTGGGCAGCAGCATCATTAGTACTAACACCAGAAAATTGCTCTTTCATAACAAGATTTAATAAAGCAGGTTTAATCTCATAGAAAGCAGCAATAGGAGTAGGTGGAGCAATATGTGTGCAAATAAAATCATTGTTATTTGTGCTAGTGAAGTCACACAACTTAGTATTCTCAGAGGAACTCATTTTTAGCAGAATAAAAGCAAATAAATAACAGCTATAAAGTAAACTAATTTTTTTGTGTTGTTGATAAAGAGAAGCAAAACAAGACAAAAATAAAAACAGACAATAAACAAAATAAAGAGGTTGAGAGTGAGAGACTCCCCTTGCCAGAAGACTTCTTTCTCCCCAGCAACGGCGCCAGAAATTTCCTTGATGTTGTGTGTTGGGATACCCCAAGAGGAGGGTGTGATGAGCACATCGGTAGGAAATTCCCCTTAGTTAAGAACCAAGGTTATGAATCCACTAGGAGAAAGAGGACCTTCGGAAGGTTGATGCCACTGACGATGGTGATGGCTCACCGGTGTCAGCAACAACGTGGAACCTGCACACAACACAACCAAGATACTTTGTCCCAACGATACAGTGAAGTTGTCAATCTCATCGGTCTTGCTGAAAACAAAGATTAGACGTATAGTATGGAAAATAATGTATGCTTACAGTAAGTAAAGAAAGCAGGAAATTGTGGTGGTTGGTTTAACAATATAGGAAAATGGACCGGGGTTCATAGGTTCACTAGTGGTGTCTCTCCATAAAAGATACCATGCTAGGTGAACAAATTACAGCTGGGCAATTGACAAATAGAGGTTGCACCGTAGTACACATTCATGACATGATGAATACTATGATATTTAGTGCAGGCATTACAACAATATACATAGATCGTAATCCAGCTGCATCTATGACTAATAATCCACCCTCAGGTTATCCCGAACCCCCTTAGGTATTAAGTTGCAAGCAACAGTAAACTGCATTAAACAAAGTGTGTAATGTAAGCAATGATTATGCACGCGGGCACTCCGCACGCTCACAGATGTTTTCTCCCTAATGGCAACAACACATCCTCCCCCTTCATGTTTCTGTCACTCGAGCAAGGTGGTGAGGAGGCATGAACCCACTATCGAGCATAAATACTCCCTCTTGGAGTCACTAGCAACTACTTGGCCAGAGCAACCACTAGCAACGGAAAGCATGCAAGATCACAAATAACATATGCAATAAAGACTATAATCAACTTGGCATAAGTTCAATATTCATCGGATCCCAGCAAACACAGCACATAGAGTTACATAAGATCAATTTCGATCATGTTAGGCAGCTCAAGAGATCTAAACATGGAGGCATATGAGGAGAAAATAGGCGAAAGGGCAGAGGCGGTGGAGCTCTGGGGGACCCACGCCACGCCGTGGCGCGGCCAAGGGGGGGCGCCACCCCATGGTGTGGGCCCCCTGATGCCCCTCTTCGTCTCCTCTTCGGTCTTCTGGATGCTTACGGGGAAAATAGGACTTCCAGGCTTCGAACTTTCCAATTCCGAGAATATTTCCAGAACAAATTTTCTGAAACTAAAAACAACAGAAAACAGGGAACTGGCTCTGTGGCATGTTGTCAATATGTTAGTCTGGAAAATCGATAAAAATGACATAAAGAAGGGAGAAAACATGTAGCAATTGGCATAATATCATCATGGAGCATAAGAAATTATAGATACGTTGGAGACGTATCAGGTCACTTCGGCTCCATATTCATCTAACAACCGCGGCAAGGCTCCCATGACCGAGGAAGAAGAGCAAGCTGAAGAAGAAGAGGAATATCAGTGTGATGATGAAGAGGATGAAGAGGATGGGCAGCAAGATGATGATGACAAGGAGTACGGGGAGGATGATTGATCCTTTGGGTTTCGTGTAGTTGCTCTTTTCTATTTTTTGGTGTCTCGATGGCAAAGGGGGAGAAGTGGCTATCTAGACTTCTCGGTGATTTGCAAGGGTTGCTTTGCTTCGGAACACAAGCCTTTGGACTTGATTTGCTTTTTATGGCTTGTGTCTCCTTTTATCTTAGTTTCTTTCGAAGTTTCCCTTTCTTAGTGAACTTTAAATTGTGTGTGGTGAGACTATGTTGTGAAGCTATCTTATGGTTGTGCTAATGTTTCCATGCTTTACTTATCTTACCTACATGCATACAATTGTATTTGTTCACTATATTTGTGCTTGTGATGTTAGTTTGTAAAACATAGGGATGAGCTCATAACTTTGTTGTTGTGTATCATCGGTGAACACATCAAGGGGGAGCCCGTCTATTTTTTACAAACCAATGTCTAGCTATGATTATGATTGAAAATACTAGTGTTGTCATCAAACACCAAAAAGGGGGACACTGAAAGTGCAAATTCACCTAAATCTTGTTTTGAGTGTTTGTTAACAACACAGGTATATCTATTAACGTGTGTTGACGATTCAGGGTCAATTGATAAAATTAGTAATGGTGGTGCGGTATCTAAAAAGTTCAAAGAGATCTACATGCTGGAGTTGCTGGAATTAATTCTAGGCTGGACTCTCCGGTCCCCTAGACCAGAGTCTCCGGTGTCAGGATTTTCCTGCGAGGGAGAAGAAGTGTGCAAGTGGTTTCATCCAGTAGTCACACTCCAGAGAGTGTGCGGAGACTTCCGGAGTCTCCGGTCCAGACCGGAGTCTTCGGGGCACAGGGGCCCGAGTCTCCGACCTCCCGGTTGCTTCACTGCGCTCATGCACCCCAGACGCCCTCTGCGCTTAGGAGAGAAGATTCGGAGGAAACTCTGCGGATTCTCCGGCTTGAGGAGTTTCCAGCGCAAAGACAAGATGATTTCATCCACTAGATTGGGTTCGGAGAGTGCTCGGTGTCTCCGATCCAGTGCGGAGTCTCCGGCCCTCCGGCAAGTGTCCGGACGTTTGGCGGGTCGGAGTCTCCGACATTTACACCAGAGTCTCCGGTGTGACTTTCGCAGAAAGCCACCAAACGGCTAGATTTTGGTATTGGGGTATAAATACCCTCTCCCCTTCTTCTTCTTCTAGCTAGCTCGTCTAGAATTTATTCCCCCGTTGTTTGAGTTCACCCACCAAGCTAGATCTCCCAATCCCTCCCACCAAACTTGTTGATCTTCGGAGGATTGAAGGAGAAGGCCCCAACCTACATCTTCACCAATCGGTTGTCCATCCCCTCTCATTTGCTTGAGGGGATCTTCTCCAGGGTTTCCTTGTGTGGAAAACCTAGACCTCATTGCTACTCTTGGTGATTCTTGGGAGCCTCCAATTTGGTTGTGGGTGTGTGCCCCAAGCTCGTTGTAAAGGACTCAATTCCCACCTCAAAGGGGATCAATAGTTGAAGGTGGACTTTGTGGCGGAGTTCATCGGAGAATAGGTTGAGGACTTTGTGACGTTGATTAGGCCTTCGTGGCGAAATGCACACCCCTCCAACGAGACATACTCCCCTAACAAGGAGGAACTCGGGAATACATCCGTGTCTCCGCGTGCTTCCGTTATCGTTTACCTCGTTCTCTCTTCTTTATTTTGTGTTTGTATTGTATTTATTGTTGTTCTTGTCATATAGGTAAATTCACCTTAGTTGCATAATCTAGAGAATTTACCTTTGTGTCAAGCCTTAATTTGAAAAATAAAATAAAATTGGTCATAGCACCTATTCACCCTCCCATCTAGGTGCCCATACTATCCGTTCAGCTACTATTACCAACCTAATGAAGGGAACATGTGGTCAGAACCGTCTGTCCGGACCTCACACCAATGCACATCATCTACAACCGAACTCAACGTCCAATGGCGGTTCGGGAGAACTAACCGTCTAATAGTCTCAAAGCGGGCACCACTGCGCACGCTCCAGAATCCGCCGCCGCCGTATTCCGTAAACCCATCTTCCGAACAAGTATCAACACATAGACCATGACAGACATGTTGTCGACGCCGCCACGGTGCTAGACAACTCCACCATCCTCCGCGCGTCCATCAACACGCTTCCGTCGTCAAGACCCCATTGTGCCACGCCACCGAGTGTCACCATTGTCAATGCGGTACATGCAACACCGCTTATCCTTCTGATCCCTTTAGCCACTAATTGCTCCAAAACAATGTTCTAAAGAGGTAAACAACGTCTCAACGTCGCTATCATCCGATCCGGGAGACCAAGATCTAGGGTTCCCCCAAGGAGCCCGAGGGAGGAGACAAGAATTGCACTGATGATGCCTCCATCAAGGTAATGACGCCACCAGACGCCGCCATCATCCGCCTCCAAGGACGGTCTGGTATTCACCGGCATCCCCGTCTACCTGTTTTCACCACAGACCCGAGTCGACGGAGCAATGAGTCGGACGACGATGCATACCTCCCACCGTTTATCCAAGTACATGTTTTTTCTTGTTATAGCATACCGTCAAGATGTATAAACACTCATCGCCATTGTACATGTGTATTGTGTTTGTACGTGATGTACACGTACTCACGTAGTGTATGTGTACGTGTGTGGCCAGTTGTATACGTGCATGTGTTCTAGTATGTGTGTACATTGGTGAGTTGTGCTAGTATATACTATGTATACATGTGCTAGTGTTCAATGTGCGTATGATAAACTATCCTCATGTAACATTGTGTGTTTTGTGAAATATAGCAATCTAATTTTAGGATGCTGGCAAAGCAAAAAAAGAAGAAAAAACATTTTTGGTTGCTATATCTTCTCTCTCTCCTCTTTCTAAAACCAGTTTTAAGCAATAATATAGCAATGTTCTTGGAAATGCTCTGAGAGAAAATTTGTTTATATTTAGAAAATTTTAAAAAAATCTTCGGAGCTCATTTCAAAGTACTTCCTCCGTCTTTTATTACGGTATGGTTCATGTTTTTACATAAAAAAACTTCCTCAGCTGATATAACGGTCGGGGGAAATGAACTAATTATACATTTTAACGGTATAACTCACGACACTCTTTTGGAATCAGAGGGAGTATTGATTTTGGCTATTATATGTGTAGGAAGCAATACCCTTGGATTTTAATTTTCACTAGCCAACACTGGACAATAGTTTTCAAACTAGAAATATACAAGTCCCAAACTCATACCTAGTTTTTTATCCAAAAGGATGACATGAAAATGCTATCAAATATGATAAAAGAAATATTGAGCGAATTCATGAATCAAATGCCACCGCCGTGGCAATCGATGTATGTCAAGCGCCAATGTTGTCGTCACCGTCACCATCATTTCGCTCGGAAGACGTGTGCATGAATGTGTTAGATTAGCATCCCCCTTTCCCATGTTTACGAACAGTCGAACACCATCATTCCGGTCGTGTAGTTAAACTACAATCCAAGCGGGCCTTGAGGAAATATATATAGTCACTTATCGGCGTTGCGGTTGGCATAGAATTAGAAGCTTCTTCACAATTCAAGTTGTTCCTACGTAGCTGCAACAAGTTTGGAGAAGAGAACCATGAGATTTCACGGCGATTTCGAGTAAGAAAAAGAAGAACACGGTCCTGCTCCCATCCCAAGTCCCAACCTTCAACGCAAAAGGTATGATGTAGTTCAATCCATTTCCATGGCATATTTCGGAATCTAATAAACTCAGGTGGTCAAGTGCTGCACTAAGTACTCCCTCCGTCCAGGATTATTAGACTCCTAGTTAATTGCATCACGACCAATTTTTTCCAATGGCATCCTATTGGCATGATATATCGAGGCATGATCTTCCATTTTTTTTTCCAATGACGTGACAGTTTCGAATTTTCTTAATAATAATCATTAATTAGGTCACGCTTATGTAGAGAAATTAATGATTATGGCCCTATAGGAAAGAGAGGAGGGTGGGGATTTTAAATTAATTAGGCCCGCTGGTTTAGGACAATTAATGGTTACGGGCCTTATGGGGAATGGGGAGATAATTTCTAGATAAATAGTTTTTCAGACGGAGGGAGTAAAACAGCCAAAACAGTGCTTGGCAGATTATTTATTAGTATTAGGAACCTGCTTGGCGTTGCAGATTGCTTCGTGAAATAGCTTACACCTGGAAGGCTGGAAATCCTATGCTAAAACAAGGCTTTCACGAGATCCGTCACTTCCCAGCAGGATATCCGAAGCAGACACGCACATAGCCACAGATTATTAACGGGAAGCATCCGTCACGACAAGGACGCTCCGCTGCAATAGAGTACCACGAGACGATACCGACGCAAAGGCTGCCGGTGTCCGGCGCCAGGCCATCGCGCGGCCAGTGGATGAAGCCGCGCGTGCCGCGTGGAGAGACGCTTCTAGTGGCCGTCCAGGTGCGCGTGTCAGTCACGATGACGATTCGCCGTATGATTGGGCTAGTCGGAAGGGGGCAGGATCGCCTGTGGCTGCCGGCGAAGCGACCGCGTCTTGTCTCGCTAGTGCTCCAGGCAGCCAGTGCTCCACCCGTTGGCCCGAGACCTCAGACTGACACCCCCAATGCTGCTGATCATATGAGTATCTACGAGGAAGGACGAATAGTCTCCCACAGCAATAAAATCGTTTCAAGTGAGGCTGCGGTCTAATAGGAATCTTATTTCATTTCGTACCTTCATTCCTGACACATGCCACCTATTTAAAAAACAATATTGTTATAGCTTAAAAATGACATAGTGAAGAGAATCGAGGAGATCAATTCCTTGTATCATTTGCAGTGTCGATTTCATGTCTGAATAACATGTGACTGCCACGGTGGCATATACAGCACTAGATATACCATCTGTTCATGTCTTTTTTTTAAACAGGAAAACTCAGCCTCTGCATCTAGTTGATATATACGGATTTTATATTAATAAAAGGAGTGGCATCCAAATACAAACGTGGTAGCATGTAGACCTAAACAACATTTACGGATCACAAAGAGTGGCAACATGAATAAGCCACCCGAAAATAGAAGGAAGGACATCACTACACATCCGTGAGACGTCTAGTGTGCAACCAACCACACTTGTTGAAGATAATCCGTACGATTGCCATCAACCGAGTGCATCCAGACTCCAAACGTCCTCGCTGGTCCTGTGGGAGAAGATGAGACCACATGCTTATCCAGCTCGCACATTGTTAAAAACAACATCATTTCGATAATTCCAAATTGCCCAAAGGAAAGCACAAAGCCAATACGAATGGATGCTTTAGTGTTCTTATCAATCCCTTCTAACCAATGACCAAACATATTCGCAACACTACATGGGGGGCGAATACTAAAAGTACAATGCACGGGTCTCCAAATCTTCTTAGCAAAATCACAATTGATAAAGAGACGTTGAACAGATTCATCCATATCACAAAAGACACATTTTTTACTACCCGTCCATCTCCGTTTAGCCAGATTATCTTTTGTTAGTAGTTCTTTCATACGAAACCACATAATTTTTTTTTTAATTTTTAACAGAACCTTTAACTTCCACAAATATTTGTGTAAGAACATAACATTCTCATTCATCAAATGTCCATACATTGATTTAACTGAAAACACACCCGACGGTGTTAATTTCCACGTAAAGGAATCCGGAGAATTTGATAAAGAGACTGCCATCAGTTTCTCTACTAACTCTAACCATGCAATTCATTTAGCCCCACCAAAGGCCGTCTAAATTGAAAATTAAGATGGTCATGGCTAAGAGCGTGAGATACCAAAACATTCTTCTGTCTAACAACATTAAACAAAATAGGATATTGAGATGAAAGAAGTGTGTCTCCCAACCACAGATCCTCCCAGAATCTAATTCCTTGTCCATTCTCAAGAGAGAAAGAAATATTGTCAAATAACACACCTTTAACTCCCATATTCCCTTTCCAAAAAGGTGAATCGATAGGCTTTGCCTCAATCTGAGATAAAGGCATATCTTTAATGTATTTATTGTGTAGAAACTCATGCCACACTCCTTCCTCAGTGAGTAATTTAAACAACCACTTACTAAGAAGACATTTATTCTTAATACTCACCACCTTAATACCAAGCCCCCTGGTCTTTAGGCCGACGAATGATGTTCCACTTAGATAGCCTATATTTCTTTTTTTTGTTGGTCACTTTGCCAAAAGAAACGGGATCTATAGAAATCTAGCCTTTTCAGTACACCAATAAGTACTTCAAAAAAATATAGAAGAAACATCGGTAGACTCGTTAGAACTGAATTTATTAGAACAAGCATGTCTCCATATGAGAGTAGATTTCCTATCCACGAGCTTAGCTTCTGCTCAAAATGATACTCAACAGGTTTCCATTCTCTATTGAGAAGCTTCCGATGATGGATTGGAATACCTAGATATCTAAATGGGAGGCTACCGATTTCACATCCAAAGATCTATCGGTATTCGTCCATAGAATCTCTAGATTTCCCGAAACAAAAAATCTCACTCTTGTGAAAATTAATCTTTAACCCCGACAACTGCTCAAACAAGGACAAGATTAATTTCATATTTACTTCCTTCTCCAAATCATGCTCTAGAAACAAAATAGTATCATCAGCATATTGGAGTGTAGAAATCCCACCCTCAACCAGATGAGGAATAAGACTTACAACTTGTCCATCCTCTTTTGCACGTGCAATAAGAATGACCAACATATCAACAACAAGGTTAAACAGGATAGGAGATAACAGATCTCCTTGTCTTAAACCTTTTAATGTCTGGAAAAAGTGACCAATATCATCATTAACCCGGATCCCGACACTACCTCCCTGAACAAATCTGGATACCCAATCGCACCACTGAGGAGAGAAACCTTTCTTGTGAATAGTCTGCTGAAGCAAAGACCAATTAACTTTATCATAAGCCTTTTCGAAATCGATTTTGAAAAGAACTCCATCCATTTTCTTTCTATTAAGTTCATGGATAGTTTTATGTAGAATCATAGCTCCTTCCAAAATATTTTTACCAAGTAAAAAAGAAGACTAGGAAGGTCTAATCACCTTCTGAGCAATACTAGTAATCTTATTTGTACCAACTTTTGTGAATATCTTAAAACTCACATTAAGAAGGCAAATCGTCCTGTATTGCTCGATTCTGCTCGCATCTTCCTTCTTAGGCAAAAGGGTAATAATGCCATAATTCAACTTAAAAAGAGGTAAATTTACAGAATGCAGTTGTGCAAACAACCTCATCAAGTCAACCTTGATAACATCCCAAAACACCTGATAAAATTCAGCAGGAAAATTATCCGGACCAGGAGCTTTATTATGTTCCATCTGAGCAATAGCATCACGCACCTCCTCTTCCAAAAAAGGAGTTGTTAGAAAGCTATTCTGAATATTCGAGACCTGAGGCATATCCTCGATCCTGGATTCACACAAAGAAAAGGTAGAAGGATCCAATGGTACAAACAACTTTTTTGTAATGTTCTGAAATAAACACTTTAAGATTCTCTTGTCCAACCATGGTTCCTTCATCCTGTTCCAACTGGAAAATCTTCTTTTTACGATGTTTTCCATCTGTTCATGCTAGATTCGCTTATTTTTGTCATCTTTGTGGTAGCAAATCTCATTTCACTTCCTTTTGACACCGCGGAAAATTTGTGTGTCGATATACTAAGGTAGAGACTTAACATTGCTTTGAAGAGTTCTAATGCCGAAATAACTGGCTACAAGGGTCTTGCGTCCCAAAAGCGAAGATTACACGCTCTAGCCTATCAATCCATACCGTCTTTCATTCGTGGCACCGAGACGTGATGTTATCTACAATTGTCGAGGCGCTTGAAATCTTCTCCTTGAGTATATAATGTCGGGTCAAATTGATTGATTTAGCTGACGACGAAAAAGAGCCCCACCCTCTTGAGAGATGCAGCTAAGGGTGCACACAAAGACAACGCTGGCACCACAATGGTAGCCTGTGATGGATGTCATTTTAGCACTCTGACACCGATCCACATCCTGAGGAGATATCACACCTCGGGTGCAAAAGAGTAAGAAACTAGGAGATGGTCGATTGACTCCACCTCGCAACACTAGGCGGTCGAAAGTCCAGCAGCTATTGAGTAACGCAAGCTAAGAGGAAATTTTAAAGTCTAAGATGGGCTCGAGGAATCCATATGAAGTTGCTCCAACGACAATCCACTCTAACCGAGAAGACCAAATTGACAATCGGTCTCGAGGAACGTGAGGCATCAGCTGGCAATCTCAATTTCCACTTGGCGATCTCTTCCCACGTCAATAAGAATTGAAGAATAAATGTCACGCCCCAGCGACTGTTCATCATGCCCTCCATTGTCACCCCAATGATGCGAGGTGATGACCTGGCCCAAACGTTGATACCAGGAGCATCTTGGCATCACCCTGATATTTTGGTGTGATCCAAATTCGTATTCGTATATACTGATAAAGGTTGAACTTCTGACGAGTGGAGCCGGAGGCGCAACGAATACCACCTTGTCTAGGGTTTCGTGCTCTTTATATACCTCATGTAAGCCGCTGGTTGGGATAAGTCATACATTGTAAATCCCCGACGTTTGTAACCTCACCCCATCATAGTGCAGATTTGCAGGCTGGCGCCCGTGGTTTTTTCTCTTCCTCATTGGAAGGGTTTTCCACGTTAAAATCTCATGTCCCCTGTCGTGCTAGATCTCTTTTGTTCATCGTTTTTGTGCTATCGTTTCCCTCTCCCCCACCCCCACCCCCATAATCCACCGGTCATATAGGATTGTGCTATCTGTCGCCAATACTAATGGTCACAGAGGTGGCGAATATTGTGTGAGTCTCAACGTAGACGACATATGTGGACTGGACCATGGTGTGTCATTTCATTTTTTTTTAAAATAAAGTCAGATCTAAGGGGTCTACGCGGTCTAGCTATACCGTTAGTTCATTTTCAACTCTTAACATGGTTGCGTGAACAAAAAATATCACCACGAAGAGTACCGTTAATGCACACAGTAGAGACAAAGAATGTTTGGATCTCATAGTAGGATCAATGATACATAATGGGATGGGGTAAAATATCTGCCCTCTTATGTATTCGGGCATAAATAAAAATGATGAATTGGGAAGGCACCCTCCTTAGCCGACACAACTGATCGATTGAACTGATCACATGTTTGTTTTCCAACACTCTTCCTGGTCAATTTATCATTTGTATGTAGCGAATTGAAAAAAAAAATCCTATGAGAAAGTATGATGAGAAAAGCAATAACACCATGCCACGAGAATAAAATCATTTATGAGCAATGTGTTTTGTAATAGTACATAACTTAACCCTTATACATTTTAGCAATATGAGTGGCATTATCATAAATGGATAAATATAGAAAGATTCTTATGGATCATTACCATATTATTTTTAAATGCATTTATAAATCTTTAAAGCGAAATCATAAGCATATCTATGTGGTGCTTCCAATTATTGGCTTGGATCCTTATTCTTTCGCCTAGCATGAACCAATAAGTAGGTAGAAGAAAAGTGAGCCTGTGGATTTAGTAGGTATTTTATTTCATTTCCATCCTCCATTCTTGACATATTCATCGTTTTTCGTTACTTGTATGCGTAGTAACATTGTATCCTTATACCATTATGAATTATGAATACATGTACTGTACACGCCTTACATTGTCGAATAAAAAAAAAAAGATATGTGTCACCAGCTTAAAACAGCAGCCACAGCGTGGGTCAGTGAGACTAGCACCCAAAAGGGATCACCACATCTTGATTCATTTTTAATTCTTTTTGGGAAATAGGGATCACATATTTATCTTCTTCCTATTTGCCCTGACACGGCAGCTGTCCAATGGGCCAAGTCAAGAAAAAGAAGAAAAGAAAGGAGCAGGGGCTGCCGGCGCGGCCGCTCTGAGATCAAATCAAACCCCCCGAAACCGCGCGAAACACGGTTAAACCCGCAATCATTCGACGCAATCGACGGCTATAAACTCTCCACCGTCTCACCCCGCCACCAATCATCCCATCGCAACGCATCGGTCACTCACTCGCGGAGGAGTAAAGTAATCACACTTCCGTAACAATCGAGAGCGAGGAGACGAAGCCACGAGAAGAGCACACGTCGCCAACGCCCACGTTTCGAATCCAGCGAGCTCGCCTCGCCTCGCTCCTCTGACCAGCCAGCCAGCCAACCAACAACCTCGCGCTCCCCCTTACGAAACCTTCGACGGGGAACCGGAGGCGCGGCGGTGGCGGCCTGGGGAAGGGGAGCGCGCAACCGCATGGCGTCGTCGAGGGTGATGTCGTCGCCGTCGCACACGGACTCGGATCTCGCGCGCTTCGCGGGGAGGCCCGGCGGCAGCGGGAATATGGGCTCCATGAACGTGGAGGAGCTACTCCGCGGCATCTACGGCGGCGACATCCCTGCAACGCCGGCGCCCGACCGGCCGATGTCGCCCGTTTTGGCGGTGCCGCGTCACGAGGCCGGCGCCGCGCCGCGGACGGCGGTCGAGGTGTGGAAGGAGATCACGGGTGGTAGCAGTGGCGGGGAGGAGCTGGCCCCCGCCGTCGTTGGCGGGGCCGCGGAGATGACGCTGGAGGACTTCCTGGCGAGGGAGAAGGAGGACGCCGTCAACGTCAGGGTTCCCGGCCCGTCCGCGGCGTTGGAGGGGCAGCTGGCGATGGGGTTCCAGAACGGGGCGGAGGGCGCGCGCGGCGGCGGAGGAGGGAGGGGGAAGAAGAGGCAGCTGATGGATCCCATGGACCGCGCCGCGATGCAACGGCAGAAGCGGATGATCAAAAACCGCGAGTCGGCGGCGAGGTCACGAGAAAGAAAGCAGGTGAGTGGGTTAATTATGAATTAAGCCTCCTTACAGGTTTTGCAGAGAGATCAAGCTCCCGCTTGTGCAACTTATTTGACCGAGTAAATATTTTTGGTTGGTGAAGGCCTATATAGCCGAGCTCGAGTCCATGGTCACGCATCTCGAAGAGGAGAACGCCAGCCTGTCCAAAGAACAGGTATTGCTCCCACATCTCCTGCTGGAGGACGACTTAACTGGCTAGATCTTGCTTGGTTGCATTGCATGCTTAGTTTCAGTTGGAGAAATCTGATGGCAAATTTCTTTTTGGCGTGTTCTAGGAGGAGGCAAAGCAGAAACGGCTTAAAGAGGTATGTTTGTCAGATGTTACTTCTCTATCATGATCGTTAAGAGTTGCACTACTTCTTTCTTAAACACACTGCCCCGCAAACTCAAATGTAACTAGAATCTCACATGCTAACCTACTAACACAACTACACAAGCAAGCATACTATCGTGTCGAAGTATTATTGCTCTTCTTCCCTCGATAGTTGCCGCATGAAGCTCAATAAATCTGGTTTTAAGTCATATGCCCTCCTTCACTCAAGAACTTTAGACCTTCAATTTTTTTCTAGATTTCCCTTCAGCGCTCCGCAATGTTCTATTGGATACTTCCATAAAGCATATATAAGTCAGATCAAGTTCCATCTTAGTCTGCCAACAATGTGGAAAAATATACATTACAGAAGAAAAACATGCTCTGTTGTTTCTCGAGTCTGGACTGTTCGATCTGCTTTGGCTATTTGGGAGTCCAATGAGCTATAACGTGCTTGAGGTTCCTAACCGGCCGGCTCTCCTCCACTAATGGACTTTTCAATCAATTGAGTAAGATGCGATGTTGACACGTCGTGACGAGCCGGCACAACACGAGGCATGCCAAGTGTGAGATCATCTATGCTCTGTGTCATTTTCTTTACTTTGGACCCTTTCCAACTCAACATGGGCGCATTGCATAAGCTCATGCTATTAAAATGATCACGGCCTGCAGTTCAGCTTTGCTCTTTCCCATGACAGATTTGTGTGGACGGAATGGTATGCATCTTAGCTTAGAAATAGCTCATTTCCAACTGGTGCTGCAGGCTTGCTTTCAATTAGTATAGGGGCTCCCTAACTCCTATTCTAGAACAGGGAAACCCCCTTTCGTTGTTTTCTTCTTTCATGTCTGAAGAAATTTATTTTCTTCATGCAGCTCAAGGAAAAAGTGACTCCAGTCATCATCGCGAAAACACCATCACAAGATTTTAGACGAACAAACTCAATGGAGTGGTAGACGACCCAAGCTCAGTAGCCGTTGCCCTACAGATATATAGGTTTTGATCTACTCCCTCCGTTCGGAATTAGATGACTTATGTTTGTCTAGATACATCCATATTTAGACAAACGCAAGTCATCTAATTTCGAACAGGGGAGTATTTGTTTAACAGAAACAACAACTTGTCAGATAAAGCATGCAGTTCTATTTACCTTAGCTGTTGTAATTTTAACAGAAATCAGCGGCATATGCATTGAGGTGACAAGCTTGAATGGAATCATACTGTGTAGAATGGGATGGCATCTTGTCACAAGCATCTGTACTGATTTGCCTTTCTTTTTATTTGCGCTGTGGCCAGCATACACAGCGATAAAGAGCACAGTAGAAACACGAGCACTTAAACAGCAGAATCAGAATGCTCGAAATAATAAGCAAACCGAATAATGCTCGACGCTATAGTGAAATAATAAGCAAACTGAACAATCGGTAAGTGAACCATAAGCGGACGCGGAACCTGGCTACCAGTGAACCTGATATGGGGAAAAAGTTTTAGAAATTCAAACGATGGTCGAAAAACTCTAAGTACATCTTTTTGCGCTCAAATATAGTCAGGTATTCTACTCGTGTAAAATAAATGGCTAGAAATGATTCACATTGACTTCTAAGCAAAAAAGGAGAAATCTATGACTAATATATTGTGTATATAGCCTTTTTTTTAGCCAAATCTTTTGCCCCACAGGGTGCAATGAAAGTTAGTGGAATTTTTTGTACGAGTACAATAACTGATAATGTTTGCCCGAATGCCGGTTTTGGAATTTGTTGAACTTTTTTAAAATTTCTATAAAAAAAATCAGGTGCAATGGTACCCACGTTCTCCAATGTATATTCGAACCATAAACGTGTGTCAATCAAATTTAACTTTGTAAGCCACCAAAGCTCATTAGCATATTTCTGATAGTACAATAAGCAACAAGGCACTTCCACCCTCCAAGAATATACCATACGCCTAAGAAACAGCTATGTGCTTCTGACTACCTGGTCTACTACCCCCAAAAATTGCTCGACCCGGAAGAATGGGGGAGAACGCAAAATGGCTCCTTGGATGTCTGATGACAAGCTTGCACACTCTCATCACCCTAAACCCCAACTACCGAGAGAAGATCCTGCCTAACATCAGCAACAAAGATACTTCCAGATTCGCACCACCCAGCTACCACGTCGGTATCCGCACACTGCAGATCATAATGGAATTTGCCGCATCAGTGATTTCGTGTGTGCATTTGTTACATAAGCATGCATACATGTCTTTGCCAGGGGCTCAGGAATACCTTTGAAAAGCCTAGCCAGTTCGAATCACCTCGAAACGAGAATGCACGCTCACTTTTGCTCCAACGTCCACAAGTAATCTGAAGTGAGATCATACGTTAGAAAAGCTACAATTTCCATGGACATACAAAAGTAACACACGAGCTTAAGCAGAATCATGAACGAAGTTCTTCATAGATACAAAAAATTGCAGAATCATGAATGATTTGTATCTTCTGAAAAAGAGTAATTGCAGAAGCGAGCTTCTCTTCTGCACTGCCTGATGTTCATACAGTGCAGAAGAGAAGCTCACTGCTGCAATGACGCTTTTTCAGAAGATATAAACCATTTATGTCTTGTCCAAAAGAAGAATTTGCTGAAGTTGCCAAAGACACTGAATTCTAGAAACACGAAACTAGCAAAGATTTAAACTAAATAAGCAGAGGTTGTAGTGTTATAATATTTGATCAACCGTCAAACAACATCACACCATAGTAATGGACAGGCAACAGGTACTAAGCAGTAGTAATAATAGCTAAAGACGTATGAGAAACAAAGCAAGGTCCAAGGTTAATGAGTCAGATGCATACCTCATAATCAACACCTTGGACATATACGAACGATTGGTCAACAGACGAAAATGAAAGGCCTGTAATCTGTGGGTAGGAAGGAAAATTCACACTGTGATCATTTGCTGATAAATTGTCAGATTATTTCTACCAGCTACAAAAATTAACATCAGAAGAAAGTAAATCAACCTCATACTTGGAGCAGCCCACCCATCTTGACAAGGCCGACCACCTATACACAATAACATGATCATAACTTTCAATTACTCTGGCTACTGCAGTACCACATAACTGCTCAGATCCTTGAATTGAAAGAAAGAACAGAAAACCAACTTGCGAGGATCATAAATGGTGACGGCACGATCAGTTCCGCCGACAGCAATCAGTCCTGAGGCAGAAGTACAAACAGAGTATAACATGCCTCCAACAGGACCAGAAACATACTGTACGCATCCACCATTATTATGCATTCTTAAGTCCCAGATGCTCAGCTGCAATTAACCACCATGAGAAAAGATGCTGGGGAAATAAAAATTTACAGGGGCAGCCTGAAGTCTAACCTGAGAACCTTCAGCAATTGCCAACATCGAACAACTATCACTTTCTTGACGAAAGCATGGAACAAAGGTAACTGAAGATGGGTACCATAGCCTGCGGTCCAGTTTTATAAATAAAGTTCAGCTCACGGATGCCATAGGATATCAGGAACGGTCATATAACTTGGATGATGAAACATGTTTCCGTTTTCACGCGCAAGGCCTAGTTCAAATGTTAAATTTTACAAGTAAAGGTCAAATGAGAATTGAGAAGAATTCATGAGTGGGAAGACAGAATCACGCGAAGACGTGGATGCCTAGTTTTTAGTTTCAAGTAACAACTCCTACAGATACATGTAACTTGAGCACCACATGTAGGATTTAAGAGCAAACAAAACCAGATGGCCACCATAAACTGTGATGAAGGTAAAATCCTGGTAAGAGGAACTTACGTACGTAAACTGCGAAGATGAATGTCTTGATCATAGATGTCAATGCTCTTGCACAATTCACGAGCAACAGCTACCTGAAAAGAGTATAAAATTGTATGCATTTTGTGGCATGCAAAGTGTAATGGCAGTGATTTTGATGCTACACTAAATGTAAAAGGTCAATGGGAAATGCGCCATGCTAAGTTTGAACAAGGACAACCAGTGGATTCAGTTGGTAATATGGATGTCAATGAGTATACCGTGGATTGGTGCGTCGGACTAAAACTTAACCCAGCCCAACTTCCTTCTCCGACACCACTATCACGAGGTGGTACTGAATAGGACGCCCTGTCGATGTCTGAGCAAGTTTAGTAATAACATATTCATATGCTGCCCTTATTTTTCTACACTATCAATGACTTCCCGTCAGCATTGATAATTCAAGAATATGATCATCTTAGGACCATGTTAGAAATGGTATGCCTAAAAAACTAATGGTAAAAAAGACTCATTAAGCTTCTCTTCATGAAGCTTGAGCATTGCGATTACAGTCTATGATATTATCCACCAGGACCAGATGGAACAAAGAAGCTAGAATAAGGCATGAATAAAAATGGGTTGTATGATGCAAATGTGAAGCAGTTTCAAGAAGCTTATTGCATGACGAATCACATATATCAATAGAACT
Source organism: Alopecurus myosuroides (assembly GCA_028641055.1). Taxonomy (NCBI): domain Eukaryota; kingdom Viridiplantae; phylum Streptophyta; class Magnoliopsida; order Poales; family Poaceae; genus Alopecurus; species Alopecurus myosuroides. Next base: position 145,209,064 of record CM054058.1, read on the forward strand.
GAAAATTATGAATTTAAACCATGCTATCCACTAAAAATACAGGGTAGTAAAGTTACCTTCAGCCAGAGTGTCTAGGCGGGATACAATGAGGTGACCATAAGAGTCGACAGTTCCCAGAATCAAGCAGCTATCACCTGGGATGTTGCAAAACATTGAATGAAATAAATTATAGAATACACAAGGTTATATTTTAATAAGACACAAGAGCTAACCAAACTCTATAGCCACACATGGAGTGGGGCAGGGGATACAGCAGAAACGTATATGTTTAGTGCCAGCACTAAGTAACCTAGCTTTCTGCATACGCTTCTAAGTTTTTTTCCATAAAAAATAAATATTTCTGCATATACTTCTAATTCAAAACCTTTTAAATACACTGAAACAGTGAGCTCAACTTACGAGCCTAAGCCAAAACCTAGTCGAGGCATGCTGCACATATGATACGGTATAGTTGCAGCTCGGTGAAGTTGGATACACCAACTCAAAGAAATTGCAGATGGTAAATACTGATTACAATTTGATAGCTGTTTTACCCTATGCCAACAGCACAACTACATCATGTGTTTCTGGCAAATAATATATGGTGCCACGTTATTACAAAAAAAATTGAAGACTGCACCTTCACCCTCTGCCAGAACTACACTCTGAATCTCCGAACGATGCGGGCAGCGGTCCACGACTGATGAGCTTATTACCTTCCATTAAGAATGAAATTCAGAGTAAATAACCACCCAAAACTGATAATTTTCAAGAAAGGCGAGAGTATTACCTGCGCATTGATAGGAATCAGCAGGCTCTGTTTTCCTTTGGACAGCATCTCCTCTTCCATGGATATCTTTAAATTCCAAGAGAAAGAGAAGTCAACTTGAGAACCCACACATCACTGAGCTGCCATTTCAGTAATACAAACAATTTTGATATCATACATGACAAGTTCTAATAGTTTCACCGAATGGGAATTGCTAATGGGCAGGGACAGAAGTAGGCACCACAAACGCGATATGTCCTTAGAGCATGTCTAACAGACCCCCTAAAGCGCGGGCACCCCTTATAATTCCGGCGGCATACGGGGTGCGGGCCAAAATGGCCATCTAGCAGCCCCCGTATGCGGCCCGGCCCGTACGGGATTTTTAGGGGGCCTGCGAAATCGACCCCGCCGCCCCCTACAAGTAGCGGGTGAGGGTGGGGGTGGGGGTCCAACCCCCCACTCGCAACCCTACCTCCGCCGCGCGCCGCCCTAGCTCCGGCGAGCAATCCCGCCCCCCACGCCGCCGCATTTCTCCTCCTCTGCATTTCCACGCCTCCGCCCACACACAGCCTCCTCCTCCGCGATGAGTTCTCCCCGCGGATCGAGCTCCTCCACCGCCGGATCGAAGCGCAGCCACGAGCCGGAGACGCTCGAGGAGGCGTGGCGCGTGCACTGCAAGCACTCCTTCGCCGGGAGTCGCCGCGCCGCGTGGAGGTACGTGGCCTTCCCCGAGTCGATGCCGCCGTCGCTGGTCGATTTCGCGGAGGGCGGCCGGTACTACGCGGTCGACCCGCCGCCGAGGCCGATGCGCGGCCCCCAGTTTGAGAAGTGGCGCGCCGATTGGGAGCTGGAGCAGCGGTGCAAGCGCAGCCGCGGCAGTGGAAGCGGCGCAGTGGCGGTGGCGGCGACAGCGGACGAGGACGCCGCGTTCTTGGCAGCCGTGGAGCTGTCCAAGAAGGCCGCCGAGGAAGCGGCGCGCGCGGAAGCGGAGGAGGAGGCGCAGGCCATCGCCGACGTCGAGGCGTTCAAGGCGATGGAGGCCGCCGGCGTCGTCATCCTCGATTAGGCAGTAGCTAGTAGATTAGGCAGTAGCTAGATGGACGAGCTCGAGCAATGTAGCAACAATGGTGATGATGCAATGAAAATGTTTTCTCCCGGGAAATTTCAATTCAAATATACAGGCCGGCATAGGGGGTCTGCTAGATGGACGAGTTCATTCGAGCAAAAAAATTTGCTCGATTTCGTGTACAGGGCCCTCTACACGCGTTTTAGGGGGCGAAAACGTAAGGGGTCTGTTAGACATGCTCTTACAAAGCTACATTCCTAATTGTTATTGTTATTATTTGGAAAAAAAAAGATTGTATTGCTCTGCTGGCCTCTGCACCAAGAGGATGCACCGAAAACAGCCCAAGCTGCCTACATTCCTAATTAACATATGACATTGCACTTTTGCTGTGAGCAAACGCAACAGAGCACCAACTTCTGTGTCAAGTTCGAAAGCAGAATTCATGATTCAAATGGGCTAAATGACATCCGAAATTCGGCCAACCATTCTAAGCAACTACTCCACCCAATTAAGTTTCAGAGGAACATGACAGGGATACCGCGCTACAGTTCCGGAGAAGAGATGGAGATGTACCTCGATCTTGTAGACGCGGCCGCCGGAGGCGAAGTAGACGGAGCAGGAGTCGCCGGCGCCATTAACCTGGGAGTGGGGGAGGAGAGGTCAGGGCTGAGAAGTGGGAGCGGGGGTTTAGGGCTTTGGAGGAGATGTGTTGACCGTGCGCGAGGAGAAGGCGTGTGCAACGGATAAGGTGCGGCGTAAGCGTACGTACATGGACGGCGAGGCGGGTCGGCTGGAGGCAGCCCGGCGAGGGGTCGGAGAGCAGGGACGGCGGGACGGACGCCTTCCGCAGGCTACGCGCCGACAGCATCGCCGGCAGCCCGTGTCTTCTCACCCTTTTGGTAGGCGAAATCCTTTGCTCCGTCCGTTGCTGTCGTCTGCGAGGGCAGGTACTGTCCGCGCACGGGTGTGGATGAGCGTGACGCGGATCCCCTCTGATGTCAGCGGCAGGAGAAATCAGCAAGCAGGAGCAGGATGTACACAGACAGACAGATCGGATCGAATATGGGCCGTGCTGGCAGTTCCCAGGGCTCCAAAATTTACAGCCCGGGTCCCGTGCTACACGTGTCCCTACTCCTCCCAAATCCCGCTTTTGCTTTTTTCTCCAATGTAGCAAAAAGAATGTTTTGTCTCAGAAAACTGAAAATAGACAAAGCTCGTCGGAGACTCGCTGGAGAACTCGCCGGAGACCCGTAGCAAAAAAATTGCTACATTAGCAAAACTCGATTTTTCGCCGGAGGCATGGCCCAAAGATTCCCGCTCGCTGGAGAATCTCATAGCAAAAAATAGTGTAATGGTATAGCAAAAATATACACTTATTGTAGCAAAAAAATATGTTCTAAAAAAGCAAAAACTCGACCTCGACGGAGATATCACCAGAATCTCTAATAGCAAAAAGTTTGTACAAAAAAGCAAAAAAAAAAATGTAACCAAAATTCGTGGTAGGGGAGCCATCACGACGGCGGCGAAATCGGGGCGCCATGGCATCCATCTTCGACGGTGTGTGGCGCCGGCCACGACTCATTGCCGCATATCGAGACCGCGTGCTTGCCCAGGAGCTCGCTACGAAAGCCTCCCTTCATGGCGCGCGGGTCCATGTGCCGGTCCACCTTGACCCTCTTCCGCCGGTGGTGCTGGTGGTGGCGCGCGTCCGTGCCGACGGCGCCGCCACCGCTCTCCCTGACGAGCAGCGTCGTCGGCTTCCCTAGGCGGACCATGCGAGAATTTCTGGAGGAAGAAGAGAGGGGATAAAAACGTGGGGTGGGATCCAGCACGTGTGGTGGAGCTCTCTCCACGTATGGTTCCGACCGAACCGGAGTTTCATCCCCCGGGAGCTCATAGCATTTCTCATAGGATATTGCTATTTCCATATCGTCTACCTATCATATTTTTTCTGTCGAATTTAGATTGTACCTTATAATGATCGGATAGAGATTTAAATGAGAATTATTTCGAATTGCGGGTATGGAGCGGTTTTGGAGCACAATCGGATTGGAAATAGATAAATCAAATATATATACACATAAAAATAAAATTGTGTTTATTCATCGAGATAACATGAGTACAAAGTGTGTAACATTGGAATATATCCAAAGAACATTGTCCATAGAAAATAGCAGTTATGTGCTAGCACAATATCACGATGATCCAAAAACAACCCAATATGTTAGCACTAGAAAAGAATAATAGTGTAAATATGTAATACCGATAATAGTATGCCACAATGGACTAACTTGGTCATGAGAGTTTTTGGGGTTAGACTAAAGTTATCAGATAATCCTATTTCGGGTCAACGGGTTATCCGCAAAAATTGGCGGATAATTATTTTATCAATATCATTCTTGCTACCATATTCGTCGAATATCCGCTTGTTCAATATCCACATGCGCATCTATATTCGGTTGATTTCTATATCTACGTATCCTATCCTCAAAAATGAATGTGGATGCGGATTTGCAGCGAAATTATCCGTACCATTTACATCACTACCAAATATGGATAGTTGAAGCTATATTGTGGGTTATGGATAGAAGATTGACCTAGACAAGTCTTTGGTGTTTCTTGTCAATCAATGTGATGACCTGATTAAAGGAAGAGTAGAGGATAGTCTTAGAGTTCAGAGTAAAATAGATATGACTTTCGTATGGGTATATGCCTAATTCGGTTGGACACTCTCCAACAGCCACCTCCAACTTTATTTGTGATATGATGTGGAAAATGGTTAATGGAGTAACGGATATATCTATGTCACACGCGGGTAAGGAAATTTTTTTTGAAAAAAAAGGTTATCCAAGCTATCACTACTTATGTTATGAGTTGCTTCCAAATTCCCGCAACAAGTGACAAGATGGGACAATTATTGTCAATCAGTAGTGGGGTGTGGAAGATGGAAAAAAAAAGATGCATCAGAGGTCGTGGGAGTGACTCTCGTCCCCCAAGGCTCTTGGTGGTATGGGTTTCGAGACTTACCAATGTTTAATCAGGTAATGTTGCAAAGAGGGTGGAGGCTTCTAACCGAGCCTATTTCTCTTTGTGATTGTATGCTTAAATGAAGGTACTTCACTCATTTTGATTTTTGGCATGCAAAGAAACCAAGATCGGCATCGTACACTTGGAGGAGCGCCCCGTTAGGGAGGGACCTTCTTCGTGTTCGGCAAATCGATCAAGATCACATATGATCATTGGATCACGGATAGCCCCTCGTTTAATCTTTATTTCGCCATGTCCCTCTCTCTATTAATGGTGCGACACATATTCTTGCTAGAACCTGTAACGTTGCTAGTTCTAGTTTTATTGTTGATTATGCTCCGGATTGAATCTGAGAGACTATATAACACAATTTTAGTAATCAACAAAGTGGTGTTTACACCTAAAAAATTGTGTAGTATAATAACCTCTTTCATTGGTAGGTTTCGGACTTTTTTACTAGAGTTTTTTTTAGAGCTGTTTTTAGATTGTTTTAGAAATATTGTTTTGGACTGGTCCATTTGTTGGAAATATGCTCTAGAGGCAATAATAAAGTAATGTTATTATCATATTTCCTTGTTCGTGGTAAATGTTTATACTCCGTGCCATAATTGTATTAACAGGAAACATAATAATGTCTGGTTTCATATACAACAATGTGTCCCTAGTAATCCTCTATTAGACTAGCTCGTTGATTAACGGATGGTTACGGTTTTCTAATCATGGACATGAGTTGTCAATTAATAACGAGGTCATGTCACTGGAGAATGACGTGATGGACATACCCAACTTAAACATAGAAATTGATCGTGTCACATAGTTAAAACTGCAATATCTTTTATTGTCAAGTACTCTGATTCTTAGACAATGAGATAATGTTACTCCCGGGTACTGGAAGAATGCTTTGGGGACATCAACCGTCACTTCGTAACTGGGTGATCATAAACATGTATTATAGGTATATCAGAAAGTACTTGTTGAGTTATATGTATCAAGATTGAGATTTGTCCCTCCATGTGACAAAGAGATATCTTTTGGGCCCACTCGGTGACACACATTTGGTAACGCTTGCAAGCACGTGATTAAGTAGTTAGTCACAGAGAATATTATGTTACAGAACGATTCAAGAATACTTAACGTAGACGATATTGAATTAGGTATGGTGATACCGTCGATCAAATTTCGGGTAAGTAAAATATCATGAGATAAAGGAAACGGAATATGGTTTATGACATAGTGGTTCGGTCGATAAATATCATCTTAAATATATAGGAGTCAACAAGTACATCCAGATCCCGCTGATGGGTATTGATTAGAGAGGAGTCTCGATCATGTCTGCATGTTCTAGAACTCGTAGGGTCACACACTTAACCTAAAGTAACCGTCGTGGTGTTGTCACGGCAAGTGTCCTCATGTGAGAACCAGTTCGTGAGGCCATTACTTCTAAGCGAAGTATCGGAAGGGTTATGGTGGAAACGAGAGCCGCGAGTTTACCCAGGTTCGGCCCCTCTATTGAGGGTAAAACCTACTCATGCTTCTTAACTATTGATGATTCGATGTCTTGATTACAAGGAGCGATTCTGGTTTTCGATATCTCGAGAGCTATTGCTATGAACTAGAACTTGATTTTCTACATCTCACAAACTCGCTTTATATAGTAGACGAGTTCCTGAGTTTACAGATGAATCTGAATTACGCCCGTAGTCGGAGTCCTAACGTAACCCGGCCTGGCGAGTCTTTATCGGTTCATATGGGAGGTCCGATATGCCCTGGCCGGTTCTGGAACCTTTTGTCAATCCCCATATCTACGATGGGCATGGTTCTTGTTCTTGAATCCTTAGCCGGCTCACGGGCCAGGCCTCCTAGTCTTCCATCTCCAGCGGTCGGCTCATGGAATGTCCCTTCGGTGGGGAGCCGGCTCTTCCTTCTTCATCCGGTTCTGGGATAAAACGGCTCACACTTCTGTGAACCAGATTTCCCCAATCCGGTTTAGGAACAGGCGGGTTGGGGGACCCCCTTAGTCATTCCCCCAACATTAGCCCCCAGGTTAATATGAACACCAAATCGAGGTTTGCTCGTTTCTTCCAGGTTAAGCTTCGAGAGGAAAATATAAACTTGCTCTGATCCAAAGGATAACCTGGTCTCTGTTCTTCAGTCTGAAATGGTTAACCCGCATTTTCTTCAACCAAATCTTGACCTAGATCTGTTGGAGATTTATCTCCCCTTCTCTTCGCTCTTTACTTACCTGTTTAAACCGATCTGGTCTATCCAGGTAGTTATGTTTGCGAGTCTATCTCCAGGATTTTAGGAACTGAATATTTTCAGGCTTATCCCGAGATTTTGCTCCACGTATTTAATATCGCGAATCTGGGGCATTTAATCTTTGTATTTTATTCACTTAGACCTAGGTCAAAATTCGAAGATGTGGCATTTTCTGGGGTCCTTTTTGCAAAAAGGGCATGGTAACTTATATTGTTTTACCCGTGCTTATAAATAATTGGGAGGGGGTAAGCCTGGGTCATTCCAGACCCTCCCCAGCCCACTTGTTCTTCTTCCTCTAGCGCGGCCCGGGAGCTCAACCAGAGCTCCAGCTTCGCCGTCGTCGGAACTCCACCGCCGTCGCCGGAGAAAAACACATGGGGGAGAAGTCCATGGCAAGCAAAGACGCTGGATTTGGAAAAAAAAAAGATATTGGCTGATGCAGCCGGTTCATTTGCGAAGAACAAGAAGGAGATCATAGTTGACCGGGGTCCAGCTGGAGGAGATGCAAACATCCGGCCTTTTGACGGATAGTATATCCTGGCGTGCGCCTGAAGAAGAGATTCGGCCCACTCCTAGGCCGGTGAGGAAATTGTCTTTGTTGACCACGTGACCCGGGGTTTCTGTTCGCCAGGGTCTCGTTTTTTTCCGTAGCATCCTAAGCCATTATGGTTTACACATTCAAGATATTCCTCCCAGTTCAGTCCTCAATGTCAGTAACTTTGTAGTCCTTTGTGAGGATTATCTCCAAGTAGAGCCAAACCTAGATTTATTTCTAGAGTATTTATATTGCAAGAAGCACCCAAAAACTGATTGTGGTCCCCTGATTTGCTCCGGGGGTGTCCCTTTTCAGAGGCAAAAAAGCATAGTTTACCAGACTGTTGAATTAGATAGCCACCCCAAGTTATGGCAGAAATGTTATTACTATTTCAAAGACACTTCTCCAACCGGCGAACCTCCTTTGTCGGGTTACCGTGCCGAGTGCTTGGTTTTTGATGAAAAGATGAAATCCTTCGCTGAGCCGGAAGCCCGGTCCAAAATCATCCCTTTGCTTAGACGTGTCAAGTCCTTGATAGTTCACGGCTTGAACGGTTTAGATCTTACCCAAACTTGGGTGACCTGGCATATCCAGTTCTTAGCATCTGGAACCGGATTTTTCATCAATATAACGGTTCCGTCACACATCCAATGAGATACCCTGTCAACACTCCATCCAAAATTGAACTGACCAAGATGTTGAAGAAATTGGTTGGATGCCATAAGGATAGAGTTCATGATTTTGGTCTTCGTGCCTTTTTTGTGCTGAACCTGTCTCCTCCAGTGAGTGGACTTGTCTTTTCTTATGAACTATTATATTTCCGGTTTATGAACTGGCAGATTTGTGTTTAAACCAGACATTTCTGGTTCTGCAGCTTTTTGATGATATCTGGGTTACTACCGTGGATCACCTTCGTCATTTGAGGACGATGACGAACAGGAGAAAGGGGACGAGGAGGAAGAGGTTTCTGAACTTGATTCTCTTGGTCGCTTGCATAATCAATTAGCTGACACCGGTTTTTGCAGGATGAATAGGGAGATGGTGGTTCTGATCATGTCCAGTGATCATATGGTTAGGATGCGTCGGTTCATCAGTCGTTGGTTCATCAGTCGCTGGTTCGTCAGGAGTCGGATCTTCAGGCGTCGGATCTTAATCCCTCCACTCCGATAGCCAGTTATGTCGCGGATGTTGAGATGGACACACCAACGACTGAAAGGAGAGACCGACGAACAATAGCAAACGTGCCTCAATCTCGATTCTCAAAATCACCTTTGAACCCATCCTTACCTTTGAAGGATATGCAGGATGACGAGGAGGCCACCGAAAGAAAAAGGACCCGGAGTTCTGGATCGAGTGAACTAGACAAGTTTGCCTGATAAACCTTCCAGACGCTGGGTTATAAAGCATCAACAATCTCCTGCGGCTTCTCACCCTTGAGAGAGAAGGATCCGTCCTGAGCTAAGCCACTCATATCACACAGATTCTCCAAACTCCGGGTCTTCCCATTATAGCGTTGGGAGTGATTTTTCTATCGATTCTGGGTAAGTCTTTTTCTTGTTTTCCTAGTTATCAAGGACTTGTCTTTTATGTCATTTGTTATAAGCTTGTATTTTCTCCTTTGGAGCGCCGATGTTGTTACTAAGTTTGTCCCAATATCAGTTGTTGATCCCACGAGCAACTTAAAGAAAGAAACTATCAATGAAGAGGTGGATGAACTGGCGGCATCGATGCCGGTTCAAAGACAAGATGAAGATCCTATGACTGATGTGCAGATGAGGGATGACCCGGCAAGTTCCCAGCCGATTCCCCACGTTGTTGAGGATACCAAGACGTTGAGATTATCGGTTTCCAATGAGTTCAACGCTCTGAAACCTCCAAGGTTTTGTCCAACTTTCCTGATGATGTTAAACCGGTTTCTGGTGCCAAACTCCAGCTCCTGATCTTGGCTCTCTTGAGGGCCAAGATTTTGAATCGTTGGTCCAAGTATTATCTCAGAATCGACTGCGAGAAGATGTAATCATATCCATGCCAAAAAATATATATAAGGTAATCTTTTCTTCAAATATACATATAGTCTCTAGCCCCCAATCTTCTAGTTTGTACTTCAGAAAAACTTGAAGATTTAACCATTTGATGATAAGTTGAAATTGTAGCCCACAAGTGCCGGTTTATAAGTTCATTGTAAACTGGGACCTAATTCTTATCCTTGTTTATATGTATAAAAAAATTTAAATCATGTAGCCCCCCAAGTGCCGGGTTGCGTGCTTGCAGCCACTCGGGACTTAAATCTTTTCCTGCCATATTATAGACTGAAATAGTGTAGCCCCCAAGTGTCTAGTTATCTTTGCATGCGGTAACCTGGGATTTTCACCTGATTATAAACTGAATTTGTATTTGTGAACTTCTAAATTTCCATAACTCAATATGCTTAATCATGTTTATATTTGCAGGTTTTGGAAACTACTTCTCAGAAAGATATTTCCAACTTACAGAATCTGCTTGCTTAAGAGGTGATGAGAACTAAAAAAAACGAAAGAACTACACAAGGAACTAGAGGAAACAATTGTATCCACTGATGAGAGTTTATCCAAAGCTCATTATGATTTTGAGCAGAAGAAAAAGTTGCTTGTTGCGAGGGATGAAAAGGCTAAGAAGGACCTGGAGGAGGTGCAAACTAGGTTTAACAACTTGAAAAACCTATTAGGTGATATCACCAACAGTGTCTTTGGTAAGCCGGTTTATCCAGGTCATCCTTTGACTCTTGCTTGTGTTTTATCTTTATAACTCGGGTTTCTTACTTTTTTATATCTTGTTTCCACAAGAAGGATGTAGTCCAATAACCGACAACTGCCGGATCTGAAGCTGAAGGCACTATTCAGCCTAATCCGCCAACTTTACGTTGGAGGGGGAGAATGCATCACGGCTATTAGAAACTGGAGAATGTGCCAAAAAATCTCCATGACTTCATAGTTAAACTCTCCAATGTTCCCAGTGGATTGAGGAGCGCAAACTGTCTGGTTTATGTCCTTGGCAAAGGCATATCATTCGGAATTAAATCCAGATCTTCTTGTTGGAGGCTTTCCTCGGTTTAAGGTTGATGGCGGCAGGTATGATAATAACAATTTTGCCAAGATTGAGAAGGAGTTTTGGATGCAGGCATGCACAATAGCTGATAAACTGAACCTGAAGGAGTTCTTTGCCAGTTTCTACCCTTCAGGGGAACGTAAACCGGATTTCACTCCTCAGAATATAACTATGGTTCATCAGGTTCCGTAGAAAAGCCGACTTTTGTTCCAATCACGGCTTCTTCCTTAGCTTCTACTCAATCCAGAAGTCCTTCCGTTTCAGCTCCTCCACGCCCATTATATGAGTCGGACGATGTTGCTGATGCTCTGGCTTTGCTCGAGTGGAAGTATATTACAGAGCCGGATTCCAATGAACCGGCTGGGGAAGCTGAAAAAGAGGATGAAGCCGTCAAGACCCCAGAGAAGGATGATCCGTCCGCCGCTAGAGGTGCCGGTTTAGACACTTCAGATCCCGCATAGCAGAAGGGCAAGGATGTTACCGGTTGAACGGATAGTATGAGCACCTAGAGGGGGTGTGAATAGGTGATATGGCCAATTTTAATTTTTCTTCAAGATTAGTCTTGACACATAGGTAAATTCTCTAGATAATGCAACTATGGTGAATTTACCTATATGAAAAGAACAACAACAAATACAATACAATCACAAGTAAAGGAGAGGGGAACAAGGTAACCGATAGGAAGCACACGGAGACACGGTGTATTCTCGAGTTCCTCCTTGTTGAGAGAGTACGTCTCATTGGAAGGGTGTGAGTTTTGCCACAAATGCCTACTCAACGCCACAAAGGCCTCACCCTATTCTCCGATGAACAACGCCACAAAGGCCTAGTCCACCTTCCACTATTGATACCCTTTGAGGCGGAAATCGAATCCTTTACAACAAGCTTTGAGCACACGCCCACAACCAAATTGGGGGCTCCCAACACCAAGAATAACCAAGAGTAGCAAAAGTTCTAGGTGCTCCAAACAATGGAAACCCTATACTCAAATCCCTCAAGTGAATGAGGGGGAAATGAAGAATGGCTTGGTGAAGATGTAGATCCGGGTCTTCTCGTTCCTCCTCTAAATATAAACGAGTTTGGGTGGAGGAAATGGGAGAGATCTAAGATTTGGTAAGCTCAATAAATGCACATTAATGCCTTGGACGAACTAGAGCTCAAGGTGGAAGAGGAGGGGTATTTATACCCCTCCCAAAATAGAGTCGTTTGAGAAGGAATCTAGTACCGGAAATTCCAGTTGGCTTCTTTTCTTCAGATGTGAACTCAAACTGGGTTGACTTCTACCGGAAATTCCGTTTGGAGCAAATAATCTGGTTTGAAAAATTCGGCTGGCTCCCAAATCAGAAATTCCGGTTGACCTGGAGATTTTCGGTTGGAAATTTCCGGTCCATCTCTGCGCCTTCAACTTCCAGTCCTTAGGCATTTTTGAGATCGAACTTCCACAACCGGAAATTCCGGTTGTTCCATAAATTTCGGGTTGGAAATTTCCGGCTAGTCTCTATCTCAAAATTGGGCTGGGATCTTCCTAACCGGAAATTCCGGTTGCCTTGGAAATTTCCGGTTAGAAATATCAGGTTGCTCTCTGTCCCAAATCTCACTGGTCTATCTTCACCACTTTTTGGTGTTCGGTGTGAATGTTTAAAATAATACCTTCACACTAAACACCTCGATAAATAATGTAATTAGTATTGTTAACTAACACACAAAACCATCGGGAAAACGAAATGCACTTTCAATCTCCCCCTTTTTGGTGTTAGATGACAATACTAAGATTTGCAATAAAAATAGACAAGATCATGTTGTGAAAGCTATGGAAATTGCTCCCCCTACAAGTATGCATATATTTTGTTTTCCTGACATGCCCAATACACTCTCTAAGGGGACAGTAATTTCCAACAAGTAATACAACATGATTGAAGGAGACAAAAATAATATGTTGAGGTAAAGATGGAAGATATACCTTGTGCGGAGAGATAATGAAAGGATCATACCGAAGCACAATAATAGATGACCTCATAGATAACCTCAAAGATAACAACGTCTCATAACACATAGTTCAAACGAAGGAAATAGCAAATAGTTCTCAATTCCGTTTGGAGCAAATAATCTGGTTTGAAAAATTCGGCTGGCTCCCAAATCAGAAATTCCGGTTGACCTGGAGATTTTCGGTTGGAAATTTCCGGTCCATCTCTGCGCCTTCAACTTCCAGTCCTTAGGCATTTTTGAGATCGAACTTCCACAACCGGAAATTCCGGTTGTTCCATAAATTTCGGGTTGGAAATTTCCGGCTAGTCTCTGTCTCAAAATTGGGCTGGGATCTTCCTAACCGGAAATTCCGGTTGCCCTGGAAATTTCCGGTTAGAAATATCAGGTTGCTCTCTGTCCCAAATCTCACTGGTCTATCTTCACCACTTTTTGGTGTTCGGTGTGAATGTTTAAAATAATACCTTCACACTAAACACCTCGATAAATAATGTAATTAGTATTGTTAACTAACACACAAAACCATCGGGAAAACGAAATGCACTTTCAATCTCCCCCTTTTTGGTGTTAGATGACAATACTAAGATTTGCAATAAAAATAGACAAGATCATGTTGTGAAAGCTATGGAAATTGCTCCCCCTACAAGTATGCATATATTTTGTTTTCCTGACATGCACAATACACTCTCTAAGGGGAGAGTAATTTCCAACAAGTAATACAACATGATTGAAGGAGACAAAAATAATATGTTGAGGTAAAGATGGAAGATATACCTTGTGCGGAGAGATAATGAAAGGATCATACCGAAGCACAATAATAGATGACCTCATAGATAACCTCAAAGATAACAACGTCTCATAACACATAGTTCAAACGAAGGAAATAGCAAATAGTTCACGAGACAACTAAATGGACACAAGCTCTCAATAAATGATAAAGGAAGATGCTTGTGCCCGAACCCATGCAAATCCCGTAGGCCTAAGACTACTTCTCCCCCTTTGGCATCGAGACGCCAAAAAGGAGATAGGTAGTGGTGCTAACATACCACAGACAAGCTAAGCATCTGAGTGTTGAGAGGACTCTCCAGCTGACGTCTCGGAGACACCCTCGGCGTCCAACTGTTGGTCTTCATTCATGTCCTCATCATCCTCAGGATCAACAGGAGCACTAGACGAAGTAGTAGTGACACGAAGAGCCTCCTCAATCTGCTCCCAAGGGGTACCGTCTCTGGAATCCCACGGTGAGTAAGAATCAGGAACCAAGGTTGTAGGACTATCACTAGAAGCACCGCTCAGGTGATGAAGAATCTGTTGATGAGTGCTGGACATAGCAGTGTCCCCACGGTAAGCCTGATACTGCTCCTTGTGGATATCCACCTTCATGCAAAGCACACTGCGCTGGAACCAAGAAAGCTTCTTGACATTGCGCACAGTAGAGGTGGTGTCAGCCTTGCGGGCATGAGAACCACCCTCGGGAGGAGGAGCAGGAGCACCATCGATAGAATTCCTCTTCCCATACAATTTCTTGAAGGCATGATCTTGCATTGGGATCTCACGGAAGTTTCTCCTCATGATGTCCTTGATCAACATCATGATATAAGGTCCATATGGGATAGTGTTCCCACCAATCATAGCATCGCGGAGCTCGTGGAATATGAAGTCCATGACATCCACCTTATATGATGATGAAGGGTCAGGGTCCTCAATACACTACTTTGCCAGAATCAATAAGTTTTAAAGCGTAATTGTGAGAGCATCATTGTTTCCACCACTAGGAGCCAAGAAGGACCGAAATATGCATACCAACTTACCATATAATGGGAGGATCCCTTCCACCTTACCAATAGCAAACCCAAGTGCATACATGCCAGCCATATGCTTCTCACGATGAGGTCTGTCCACTTCATGCATGTGGTGTCCAAGAGGAGGATGAGATCAATACTTGTGCCCAAGAGCCTTACCAAGCTTGAAGAACTAAGCCTCACAAGGAGTGGACTGGTTCATCCACTTCAAACTGCAAACAACACTCGAATCAAACACCAAGGTAGACATGAACTGAACCACGAGATCAGTGTTGTATGGGCAGCGAGTCTCCATGAGCTTCACAAGATCAAACCTCTCAATCACACTAGCAGCATCCGCAAACAACTCCTTATCCCTGATAAGCTGGATCTTGGTGGGATTCATTGGGCGGACAGGGAACTTGTAGTAAGAGTATATGTCAGCAAAGATGTAAGACTGCTCCAAGCACCAGAACCTAGGATCATGAATCTCCATATCCCTAGGAGTGTTGTACCAGTCATGCTGACGAATCTGAGCATACTCCTGAGTGGTCACATCATGCTTGTAGTTCCTCCTAGTTTCCTTACCTTTCTTCTTCCTCGAGGAGGGCTTCTTTGCAACGGACTTTGCTTTCGCCTTGGCCAGACCTTTCCTCGGAGGCCGAGAGTCATTGGGGTCCTCATCATTAGTGTCCTTGTAGGACGGTGGCTTGCAAGTGCTCAGCTTGTCAACATGAGAGCCAAATGTGAATGAAGCACATATGATGGAAGCAAGGCGGTAAGTGCACACAAGTCAAGGTAATGGAATCATACTGCAAGATAAGAGAAGAGAGTCCACTAAACGATCAAGTGAAATTCCTAGAGATATCAATTCAGACTGGAATTTTGGGACAAAACCCAATCGGAAATTCTGGTTCAGTTCTGGACCGGATATTCCGGTTCCACAATTTCAGCACAAAATTGATTCTTCACCTAGGTCTAAAAACATATCGAAGTATAGGGGTGCCAACCTATTATCCCTAACATGCATTGGAGAGCCTAGGGAACATCCACAACCAAGCAATGACAAGAAAAACATACATCCAAGAAGGGGTAGGTTTAGGACACCCAAGATTCAAAAAATTGAGGATTACCCGCTTACATGGATGATTTTGCTTGGATGAGATTGATCCCGGGGATATGGAGCACAAGATCCGGCCAATGGAAAGCAAATATCATGGAGTAAGTAGCCCGGGGGGCTAGGATTCAGTGGGGCGGCGATTTTGGAGGAGGAGGTTGGGGAAGAAGGCCACAAACTGCCTCTTCATCCTAAGCTCCTCATATTTGAGGGGATTTTGCCAGACCGGATATCCTGGTTCAAGTATGAACCGGATATTCCGTGTCCATCCGTAAATTCCGGTACAAAACTGTACCGAAAATTCTGGTTGCCTTCTGAACCGAAATTTCCTAGTTTCAAAGATAGTACTTGTGTGCAACATAGAGGTTGGTTTTTAGATGGGAATTCTTAGGATAGAAATACCAAACTGAAACTACTACTTATCCGACTCATTTGTAATAAACAAACTAAATGGCCAATTGAGTGAGATTTACCTACAAAACACTTAGCAAGGGGAAACGAGAGAAATGCAATGAAATCCAAATAAACCTGACCTGAGATCCAACTCTTCACAAAGAAGAGGTTGGTGTCCTAAGACACCATGTAAGATATTATTGTTATGCCACCGCGAAGATATATCTTCGGTGCATTGCCAATTCTCGACATTGAAGATCACAATTCAACATTAGAAAAAAAAAAAGATAACAATGAATTTTTGCTTTGGGCATAATGGGGGGAGGGAAAACCCAATGTGTTAGGATAACACTCCTCCTGTGTTCATACCTACACCTAAACCCAAACACGTATCAACTATAGGGGTGTGTGCAAGATACTCAAGTCAAACTCCTTGAATCTATGATATTCAGCTCATTCCTCAGGAACATGAATCTTGCATCATCAAGTGGCTTCATGAAAATGTCTGCGAGATTATCCTTGGTGGGGACATATGCTAGCTCAATATCACTTGTTGCCACATGATCCCAGATGAAATGATGGAGAATATCAATATGATTCATCCTTGTGTGTTGCACGGGGTTGTAGGCGATCTTGATGGCACTTTCATTGTCACACATAAGAGGAACCTTATCCAAGTGAACATCATACCCTTTGAGGGTTTGCCTCATCCATAACAATTGGGTACAAGCACTAGCGGCTGTCACATACTCGGCTTCGGTGGTGTAGAGAGATATAAAGTTTTTCTTCTTGGAAGACCAACTTACCAAGGACCTACCAAGAAATTGTCATGCCCCGAAAATAGACTTCCTATTATCTTGATCACCAGCCCAATCCGAGTTTGTGTACCCCTTGAGAGAAAATTGTGCCCCCTTTGGGTACCACAAACCAAACCTTGAGGTATGAACCAAATACCGAAAGATCCTATAGACCGCCACCAAGTGGCTTTCCTTAGGAGTCGCTTGATACCTTGCAGACACACCTACACGCAACACAATATCAGGCCTAGATGCCTTTACCCTCTTTGTGAAAAGGGTGGGGTCAATCTTCCCAACTTCAAACCCACGATCTTCCAACAAATCTCTAAGGTGCCCATACCACGCACGTGGTGCTTGTTTAAGTCCATAGAGAGCCTTATAGAGCTTTGATGACCCACAAGTACTTTCGATAAATAAGAGTGTCGAACCCAACAAGGAGCAGAAGGTGTTGACAAGCAGGTTGGATAGAGGATTCAATGTAAACACTAGGAAACGGGTTTTTGGTGGTTTTTGATATAGCAGATAAAGAAAGTGCGAGTAAATAAAAGACGGTAAATAATATTGTAGCGAGTGTCCCAATGCTTTTGAGAGCAAAGGACAAGCCAGTTGTTCTACTTATAATTACCAAACGTTCTCGAGGACCCATGGGAATTTCGTCAAGTGCTTTCGCTTCATATAATTGATTAACATTTATGGGTTCGTTAAGTGTTGTGTGGGTGAACCTATGCTAATGCACCACCCAACTAAGACTAATACATACTTGTGATTATGCCCCTCGCAAGCATCCGCAAATACAAGAAAGTAATTAAGATAAAATCTAAACCACAACCTTAAAACTTCGGGACCCAACACTCCCTCGTGCATTGGTTTCCTAACGGGGGTTTAGGTTTCTGTCACTCCGGCAACCCCACAATTAGTATCCAAATACACAATGCATCCTCCTAGGCCCATAAAGGTGAAGTATCATGTAGTCGACGTTCACATGACACCACTAGAAGAATGGCACCACAACTTAAATACCGAACCGAGATATATTACTTCAACACTAAAATCGTGACTTCTCCCATGTCCTCAAGAACTAAATGAATTACTCACAAGACATCATATGGATCATTAATCAGAGGTGGTATAATGGATGATAACAATCTGGTCATAAAGTGTAAACACCGATAAATCTCACAAGCATCAACTACTAACAACTAATCCACACCGGGAGAGAGATATAGTGAAGAGCAACAATAAAGACCCCTAATTGTTACAACGGGATGAAGGTGGATGGTGGCGGTGATGGTGATGGTGATGAGGATGATGATGATGATGATCTCGATGAAGATTGGAGCGATGACGGTGACGATGGCGACGATTTCCCCTCTTCGGGGAGGAATTTCCTTGGCAGATTTCTCCCTGACGGAGAGCTTTTCTCTCTCTGGTGTTTTCCGCCCCGCAGCGGCGGCGGAATAATACTTCGATGACTCTCTGGGGCTTAGGGTTCCCTCGGGGTCAAGTACGCGAAAGGGGGCGCCTAGGAATGGGCCAGGGGGCCACACCACCCCCAGGTGCAGCCAAGGGGGAGGGGCGCCGCCTGGTGGTGTGGGCCCTAGGAGGCCCCCTTCCGGGTGCCCTTCTGGCTCACTTCCTCCTCGGAACTTCTAAGACTCCTCCGGTATTCCCCCTCTTCTTCTGATCTTCTGAAATAGGGTATTGATGTCTATGCACGCTTCTATTCTTGTAGACAATGTTGGGCCTCCAAGTGCAGAGGTTTGTAGAACAGCAGCAAGTTTCCCTTAAGTGGATCACCCCAAGGTTTATCGAACTCAGGGAGGTAGAGGTCAAAGATATCCCTCTCAAGCAAACCTGCAATTAAGATAGAATAATTCTCTTGTGTCCCCAACACACCCAATATACTTGTCAGGTATATAGGTGCACTAGTTCGGCGAAGAGATAGTGAAAGCGAGTAATATGGATGGTTATAAGTAATAATAGCAATCTGAAATAAATATGGTAGCAAGCACACATGTAGCAGAACAGGCGGAAAACAGTGTTTCAATGCTTGGAAACAAGGCCTAGGGATCCTACTTTCACTAGTGGACACTCTCAACAATGATCACATAATTGAATAACTAAATATCTTATCTTCACTATGCTACTCTTAACCCTCTCCGATTGGATAACGAACACTAATCATTGTGTAGGGCTGCAAAAAGCATTCCTTAAAGTAAGCATTCCCATGTCTAGTTAGCCCCACACTGTCAACTTGAGCGCCCTAGAAGGTACTAGACAAACACCACAATTCATAGAGGAGACACACACGATGTGCACAATGTCACCTTCACATCGCAAGACAAGGTGACTCCAAAGTTCATATTAATTAAACACTTGAGTAGCACAATAGATGAAGAGTAACATCTAGTTATTCAACTAGATTACAAAGCTCACGATCACATATAGATCACCCCATGGGAGAGAGAGATGAACCACATAGCTACCGGTAGAGCCCTCAGCCTCGGGGGAGATTTACTCCCTCCTCATCATAGGAGACAACAACGGCGATGGAGATATCGGTGGAGTCGATGGAGATGGCTTCCGGGGGCACTTCCCCATCCCGACACGGTGCCAGAACAGAGATATGTCCCCCGAAACTTGGGTTGACAATGACGGCGGCTGCGGAAAGTTTCGTGGAATTTCGCCGATTAGGTTAGGGTTTTCGAGAAGAAGGCCTTAAATAGGCGGAAGAGCAACGCCGGGAGGTCACCAGGGGACCCTCACCACCCCCAGACGCGCCCTAGGGTGGACCCGCGCCTGGGCATGGTGAGGTCCACCCGGTGACCGTCTTCGACTCTTCTTCGGACTTCCAGAAGCTTCGGAGAAAAATAGGGACTTTATCTTTCGTGGCATCCAATTCCGAGAATATTTCCAGAACAACTTTTCTGAAACTAAAAATAGCAGAAAACAAGGAACTGGCACTGGGCATCTTGTTAATAGGTTAGTCCCGGAAAACGTAGGAAAACATAAGGAAAACATGTAGCAATTGGCATAATATCAACATGGAACATCAGAAATTATAGATACGTTGGAGACATATCAAGCATCCCCAAGCTTAGTTCCTACTCGTCCTCGAGTAGGTAAACGATAAAACAAAGTAATTTCTGAGGTAACATGCTACCACACAATCTTGATCATAATATGTAAAGTAGATCATGTAAACTAGGATCAAATGAACTAAAGTTGTGATCTATATTTGATATCAACAAGTAATACATAAACAAATAAGAAGAAACAAGCAAAACTTTTAATGAATCAATACTAAAAGACTATCAACCGTGCAAAGTTTATTAGAGATGATTTAAGCTTTCAAGAACAACAATACCATGCACGTCAAACGATCTTCACAACCCCTATAAAGATCAAGTCAAGCTTTCCACACGATGCAATGCTCGAATCTTAAACTATTTGCGCACTAAAAACAAGCAAGTGTTCTGCGTTGGTCCCTGGCACCGGGATATTATGGCAAAGAGAACATTATGGGGGGTTTGGAAGGTCAATGGAAGAAAGGCTCACAAAGCTGAAAGTGGTCATTAGACAAGAGAAAGTCTTACAACCGAAGCTATGCAAGGAGTAGGGATTGCCACACAACGGATGCACATAGAGCTATAAGTGTATGAAAGATCTCCAATGGAACTAGTGGGGGTGCATCCAACTTGCTTGCTCACGAAGACCTAGAGCTCATTTGAGGAGGCTCATCATTGGAATATACAAGCCAAGTTCTATAATCTAAAGTTCCCCACATAGTTATGAATGAATGATAATATGAAAACTTTCTCCAAACTGAAGTATTGGTTAAACATGAAGCACAAGTGTGGTATATAAAGGATAGTGATGCGCCCCCTCTCTCTTTATTCTCTCTTTGGCCCTTTTTTTGGGATTTTTCATTTTTTTTTATATATCCTCACCAGTAGGGGAAACATCCTATATTACAATGAGTCATCACACTTTTAATACTCATAACTCATAAAGAAATATCTCTGATGTCTCTAACTGCATGCTCCTGCCAGTGTAGCAGTATGCATAAATAACCATGAAGCTCATCATCAAGTAACATAATGGAGGTGGATGTTGTGCAACAATATATCTCGGAATGGCTATGGAAATGTCATGATAGGTAGTTATGGTGGCTGTTTTTAGGAAGAATATATGGGCTTATGCGTATGAGAACAAAGTCCTCCCACGAGATTTGGATGCACTGGCGAAGTTTGCACCAACTCTCAATGTGAGAAAGGGCAATGCACGGTACCGAAGAGGCTAGCAAATATGGATGGTGGAAGTGTCAGGAACCTCAGCATAGACTCACGATTTAAAAGATTATAGCAAGCAAATCATCTTACAAGGAACAATGCAAATCACTCCAAGAGGGTCCGTGGCAGTGACAAGTCACTCTTAGTTACCCCGACTGTAGTGCGTAGCAAAAGGCTGATCGAAAATGTATCACTCGTAGAAATCATATACCATTGTTTCTATCAGCTGGTAATTTAAGTGCGGCACAACTTCAAGTTTCTTAGACCAACCATTAAAAGTTTCTACTTACTAGTCCTTCCCATTTATCCATTAAGCAAATTAATATCTCAAAACAACAACAATGATTCAAGTGAAGCAGTTTAGTGATCTACAAGACCATGCAATCTTTTCCACTATACCAACTATCACAATAGCGTTCCTATTTCCAAGAAAACACACATATGAGAACCACCTAACTACAAAATCTAACAGCTCTGAGCAAAGGATGCATGCAAAACAAGAGCTGGAAGCACTAAAATATCTAAGCATGAATACTGAACAAATATAAGTGAAGCACAAAAGTATTCTAACGAAAAGCGGAGCGTGTCTCTCTCCCAAAAAATATGCTAGGATACAACTATTTATTATAGAAAAGAAAACCAAAAAAACTGAAAACAAAAATAAAAGACGCTCCAAGTAAAGCACATAAGATGTGACCGAATAAAAATATAGTTTCACTAGAATTGACCTGATAATTTGTCGATGAAGAAGGGGATGCCTTGGGCATCCCCAAGCTTAGATGATTGAGTCTTCTTGGAATTTGCTGGGATGTACCTCCAGGGCATCCCTAAGCTTAGGATCTTCACTCTTCTTGATCACTTCATATCATCCTCTTCTCTTGACCCGTGAAAACTTCCTTCACACCAAACTTCTCACAATCTTCATTAGCAACATTAGTGCAAATCGAATTAATAAATTCACATGGTTCAGTTTAAACACAAGCCTAACACTCATAAAAACATTAGATACTGTCACAACTTCTTTTAAAACTCTTTTTATCAAAAGAACACCAAAATAAAGAGATTAAGAGGCAAATGCAATTATTAGCAGAAATGTGTCAAAATAGAACAACAGGCAAATATGATTTTTTTTTCGAAAATCCTCTTTTGCTTAAATAAAAAGTAGTCAACTAAGAAAATCTGCGATATATCCCAGGATGACGCACAAAAAAATCAGGTCATTTTGAATTTTCTGTGATTTATGCGATTTTAACAGTGGAGAACAGAAATTTGTTTCCTGCGCAGAAATCCGAAATATAGTCTCAACTTTCCACTAGAGCCTTAACTTGGATCAACAAAGACACAAAATAAAAGATACATAGGGGTTGCTAAGGAAATAGAAAACACCCAGGTGCAAAGAAAACAAAAATAAACGAGGAAAACAGGTTGAAAACGGAGAAATAAAACGGGTTGTCTCCCGAAAGCGATTTTCTTTTAATGCCTTTCACCTAGGCACAATGATTTTTAAAATATGCTCACATAAGAATAAGAGTTGAAGCATAATAAGAGAGCATCAAGAAGCAAATATAAAACACACTTAAGTCTAACCCACTTCCTATGAAAAAAAAATCTTGTAGAAAAACAAGTCAACGAAGCACAAAGTGACTAGCATAGGAAGACAAAATAAGTGCAACTTCAAAAATTTAAACATAAAGAGGGGAAAATTAATATTGTTGAGATGCATAAAACCATGTTTCCCTCTATCATAATAACCTTCAATAGCATCACGAATAAAATTAACATTATAGCTATCACATAAAACATTCTTATCATGAGCCCCATGCATAAAAGAATTAATACTCTCCACATAAGTATAGTCATTCTTATTAATAACAACGGGAGTAGGATTATCATAAAGAACTCGAACATGATAGACAAGTTTCACATTAAAGAGATGGTTTTAAGTAATCCCACCATAATTATGGCAAGTTTCATGAGGATGATTGTAATTATAGCCTATGTTATAACTTTGTTTATAATAATTATCAAAGACTGGAGGCATATTGAAATCATAATTAATTTTCTCCTCAATAGTAGGTGGACTAAAAATGTCATATTCATCATTGCAATCATCATATATTGGAGTCATAGTATCATCACAAGCAATAAAATAGTTTTCTTCCAAAAGGCATTCATTTGTAAACATATCATCATTTTTACTAGGAGGAGATGTATCAAGCATATAATCATTAATAACAAAGGGATTTTCAAACACATCATCCACAAGTTTAGAGCTTTCTATATTATCATTGGAAGGAGAATGGATAGTACTAATAGTACAACAATTGTTAATATCATCATTTTCTGAATTGGTACCAAACAGATTTTCAATATCAAAAGTAGTGTGTTTGTCCCAATCATGATCACTTTCATAAATAACAGGCATAGGAAAATCATCGAGTTCAGACTCATCAGCAAAAGCTGTAATATGAGCAACATGCTTAGGGAGAGATGTCGTTGCCTCTCTCCTTTTACTCCTATATTTCTTCTTCTTCCCCTCTTTAGGAGGGAGAGGCTTAAAAGGAAGCTTCTCCACATACCCTGGTTTACTGTCAGAAACAATAGAAAGAACTCTGGAGGATTCCTCCTCCTCATTAATAAGAACAAAACTCATATTAGTCCTGTCATATTTTGGTAAAGTATCCTCTTTTAGAATATTTTGTATGTAAGTATTTGCATGACAATTTTCAACACAATAAAGATGGCATTCATGCAAGACACTATGCATAACATAAGCACTCATATCAATCAAAGAAGTTTTACTTAATAACTCTTCACACCCCAAAAATAATTTAAGTTCATCATGCTCATTAGGGGTGATCATGTAATCACAATACAAACTTGCATTACTCATAGGATTCGAAAGGCTACTATCATGGCTTAAGCATTGAAAATTAAAATGACCCACTTTACAGCAAAGTTCACAAATAAAAGGATAGAGGGCACAAACATTTTCACCAAGATCATTTAGAGCCCTATCCCACATTCTAGTTTTTTCATTCCTATGATGGATACAATATTCTTCTTCAATTTGATTCTTTTCACAAGGTCTAAGTGATCCACATAAATTAACATGCTTATAAGAAATAGTACTTTCAGAAGTTTGAGCATGTTTATTGCAATCATCAATAACAATTTCATTTTTCATGCAAGTGTCTTTAAAAGGTTCATGATATATGTCCCCTTTTTAGGAATATTAATATAATAAGCAAAGGATCTATACCAACCGACAGCTATTTGAGGATCAAGACCATATTTAGCATTAAGCTCATGAAAATCAGCAGTTTCAGCAAAAGTCTTAATGCAATCACACTCATAGTTTATACCTGATTCTTTACCTTTGTTGTTATTCCAATCTTCACTATTGATTCAAATTCTCTCAAGAAGATCCCACTTAGCTTCAACCTTCTTACTACAAAAATAACCCTCTGAACAGGCATCTAGATAATCCTTCCAATGTCTTGAAAGCCTTGCATAAAAATTAGTAACAATTATTTCCCTAGGAAGATCATGGTTAGGACATTTGAGTATTAATGTTTTCAGTCTTCCCCAAGCTTGGGCAATGCTTTCTCCATCACGAGGCCAAAAATTATAAATGTAATTCCTATCTAAATATAGTTCATGAGAAGGATAAAATTTAGAGTAAAAGAGAGATTCAAGTTCCTTCCACTCCAAATGATGAGGATCATCTAGTAGTTCATACCAGTCTCTTGCTTTGTCCTTAAGTGACAAAGGGAATAGCCTCCTCTTAACTTGGTCTGTTAAGATACCTGCACACTTGAATAACTCGCATAATTCATGCATAAAGTGTAAATAATCACTAGGATGGACAGTTGCATCTCTAAAATAACGGTTATCCATGACAAGTTCAACAATTTTCTTGGGTATTTTAAAAGGAATGCTTTCACTAGGAGGATTTAAAATATCACAAGCATCATTAGGTTTATCACATATGGGAGATAAAGTATCATCAGAGCAAATTTTCTCCTCTAAAGCTGGAAAACTAAAAAGATCGTAAGAACTAGCTTCCCGAAGCTTAGACTTTTCCCTAGCATTAGGAATGATGGGGTAAAAAAAATTAATGCTAATAACATTGCTATCACTATTATGCAAACAAACTTCCATAGGTTTTTTAATTTTCTCTTCAAAAGCATCATGTCCTAATTCAAGATAAATATTATAAAGTTCTATCATATTTTTGTTGTTTTCCATTATGACTACTAGTAAAAATAAAAACAAGAAGCGAGTAAAAATAAGCCTAACTAGTGAAAAGAAGAAACAAAAAGATGAAATTGCAGAATCTAAACGAAATAATTCCGAGCACTCACACCCGAGGATATGAGTACCTTTTACCTTACCTCCCCAGCAGCAACGCTAGAAAAGAGTTTGATGTCTAGCACGCTTCTAATCTTGTAGACAGTGTTGGGCCTCCAAGTGCAGAGGTTTGTAGAACAGCAGCAAGTTTCTCTTAAGTGGATCACCCCAAGGTTTATCAAACTCAGGGAGTTAGAGGTCAACGATATCCCTCTCAAGCAACCCTGCAATTAAGATACAAGAAGTCTCTTGTGTCCCCAACACAGCCAATTTACTTGTCAGGTATATAGGCGCACTAGTTCGGCGAAGAGATAGTGAAATGCGAGTAATATGGATGGTTATAAGTAATAATAGCAATCTGACATAAATATGGCAGCAAGCAAACATGTAGCAGAACAGGCGGAAAACGGTGTTTCAATGCTTGGAAACAAGGCCTAGGGATCCGACTTTCACTAGTGGAAACTCTCAACAATGATCACATAATTGAATAACTAAATATCTTCTCTTCACTATGCTACTCTTAACCCTCTCCGGTTGGATAACGAACACTAATCATTGCGTAGGGCTGCAAAAAGCATTCCTTAAAGTAAGCATCCCCATGTCTAGTTAGCCCCACACTGTCAACTTGAGTGCCCTAGAAGGTACTAGAAAAGCACCACAATTCATAGAGGAGACACACACGATGTGCACACTGTCACCTTCACACCGCGGGACAAGGTGACTCCAAAGTTCATATTAATAAAACACTTGAGTAGCACAATATATGAAGAGTAACATCTACTTATTCAACTAGATTACAAAGCTCACGATCACATATAGATCACACCATGGTAGAGAGAAATGAACCACATAGCTACCGATAGAGCCCTCAGCCTCGAGGGAGAACTACTCCCTTCTCATCTTAGGAGACAACAACATCGATGGAGATGTCGGTGGAGTCGATGGAGATGGCTTCCGGGGGCCCTTCCCCGTCCCGACAGGGTGCCAGAACAGAGATTTGTCCCCCGAAACTTGGGTTGACGATGACGGCGACCACGGAAGGTTTCGTGGAATTTCGCCGATTAGGTCATGGTTTTCGGGAGGAAGGCCTTAAATAGGCGGAAGAGCAACGCCGGGAGGTCACCAGGGGGCCCTCACCACCCCCAGGCGCGCCTGACGTCTACGCACGCTTCTATTCTTGTAGACAGTGTTGGGCCTCCAAGTGCAGAGGTTTGTAGAACAGCAGCAAGTTTCCCTTAAGTGGGTTACGCAAGGTTTATCGAACTCAGGGAGGTAGAGGTCAAAGATATCCCTCTCAAGCAACCCTGCAATTAAGGTACAAGAATTCTCTTGTGTCCCCAACACACCCAATATACTTGTCAGATATATAGGTGCACTAGTTTGGCGAGGAGAGAGTAAAATGCAAGTAATATGACTGATAATAAGTGATAATAGCAATCTGAAATAAAAATGGCAGCAAGCAAACATGTAGCAGAACAGGCGGAAAACGGTGTTTCAATGCTTGGAACTAAGGCCTGGGGATCCTACTTTCACTAGTGGACACTCTCAACAATCATCACATAATTAAATGCATAAATATCGTCCCTTCACTATGCTACTCCGAACCACTCTCCGGTCGAATAACAAAAACCACTTCATTGCGTAGGTCTGTAACATCACTCCTCAAGTTTGTATTCCCATGTCTAGTTAACCCCACGGTGTCACTATGAGCGCCCTAGAAGGTACTAAGCAAACTCCATAATTTCATAGGGTCATCCAACACAAGATATAAATATCATGCTAAACCACACAGTGCAGACATTGTCACCTTTACACCGTGATCAAAGTGTTTACGGAGATCTCATAACAAAACCACTTGAGTAGAATAATACATGAGGAGAAACATCTACTAATTCAATTAGATACGAAACTCATGATCAGATATAAACCACACCATGGGAGAGAGAGATGAACCACATAGCTACCGGTAGAGCCCTCAACCTCGGGGGAGAGCTACTCCCTCCTCATCATAGGAGACATCAACGGCGATGGAGATGGCGGTGGAGTCGATGGAGATGGCTTCCGGGGGCACTTCCCCGTCCCGGCAGGGTGCCAGAACAGAGATCTGTCCCCCGAAACTTGTCGGCGGTGGCGACGGAGCTACTGATGTATTTTTCAGAAAAGGTCAATTCTTTTAGGGTTTATGCATCGGGGAGTATATCTAGGCAAAAGGGCAATGCCAGGGGGCCCACACCACCTGGTGGCGCGGCCAGGGGGTGGTGGAGCCACTCTATGGTGTGGCCCTCCTCCGGGGCTCTTCGGGACTTCTGTATGCTTCCGGGACTTCTAAGACTTCTGGCTTTTGAATCGTCCAATTCCGAGAATATTTCCAGAACAACTTTTCTGAAACTAAAAACATCAAAAAACAGGAACTGGCTCTGTGGCATCTTGTCAATAGGTTAGTCTCGGGAAATCGATAAAAATGACATAAAGAAGGGAGAAAACATGTAGAAATTGGCATAATATTATCATGGAGCATAAGAAATTATAGATACGTTGGAGACGTATCAAGCATCCCCAAGCTTAGTTCCTACTCGTCCTCGAATAGGTAAATGATAAAACAATAATTTCTGAGGTGACATGCTACAAACATAAACTTGATCATAAAAATGTAAAGGCATATGTAAGCTGAGATCATAGAACTTCTAACACAAACATGATAAATAGAACTTTAATAATAAAGCAAAGCAATCACTTTTCATCATGAAGAGTATATCAAATAAAGGATCACGAATAATAATGCAAAGAAAGATAAACGATTGTTTCAGGTATAGAGAAAGCATGGCAAAGTGATATTTCGCTAGTCCTTAAGAGTGGGGCAAAACATAAATGCCAGGACACCTTCCAAGTTCATGAGGAAGACTAGAGAAAATAATTTAAGAACAAATAATATCACATCATGAAGCAATTATTGATGTTTATGGAACAATGCACATAGAACTAAGAATGGAAAAAAAATGCTCTCTCAACTGTGTATAAAGTTAGAATATGGAGACTCAACATAAAAGTAAAAGAAAGGCCCTTCGCGGAGGGAAGCAGGGATCACTCTGGTGCTAGAGCTTTTATTTTATTAAACAGTGGTATTAAAAGTTTGACACTCCTCCCATCCATCTTTCACAAACCATGGCTAACCGAATCCTCGGGTGCCTTCCAACAATCACATACCGTGGAGGAGTGTCTATATTTTGGGAGATGTATGCTAATGTCAACGAATGGTAAACAAAAAATACAGGATGTCACAAGCCAACTAGATTCACAAGAGCGGCTCCCCGGTGAAGGACGCATCTAGGTAGAAGGTCATCCCTCTTTCTATTTGTTTACACAATTATGCTTTGACTGATAAATCAGGGGCAAAAATAATGAAGAGATTTTGTGTGTATTAATTTGGGGCTGGGAACCCCGCTGCCAGCTCTTCTATCATTTGGATAAGCGGATGAAGCCACTAGTCCAGGGTGTGAAATCCAATCAACAAGTGAGATAAAGATTATCTATTGACGTCCTCATGAGCAAAAACAGGAACATAAAGCAGGAGAAATTTTGAAGGTTTTAAAGGTAACACATGAGCAATTGACTTGGAGTGGCAGTTAAATACCACATGTAGGTAGGTATGGTGGACACAATGGGAAAAAGTTTGGTTTAAGGGAGTTGTATGCACGAGTATAGCTCATACTCACTACAGGTGGAGGCTAGCAAAAGACTGGGAGCGACAAATAAAGAGAGCATAAGAGCCATAATCATGCATAGCGATATAAACATCATTAATTAAAGCATAAGAGGTATCACAAGTTCAAAAATGAAGTGGTCATGAAGTCTATCCGTGAATGGTTCATAGTCATAAACATGGTGTGAGCATGCGCCAAGTCAACCAAATAAAACATTGAAAAGAGAATACCATAAATTTATGCTTCCTTATGACAAGAACAACTCATGAATCTTTCAATGGCATATTAAACACTCTCAGCAATTTGAGGCTATTCATGCTACTCAATATCCACAAGGATTTAAAACTAAAATAACATTTAGCATGGCATGAAAACTTTCTAGCAACAGTCTATACAAACTTCTACTTGCACTGTTATAAATTCTACTTCAAGCAGCAGTTTCTATTCCCAACAAGCACCATACAAGATATGTTTTAACCAAAATACTCTACATGATACAGCAAGAAAACTTGAGAGTACTCACATAACACTACTAAAACTAACAGATATGAATAAGAGATGCATGAAAACAAAGGCTAAAAGCAGTACTAGATAAAAGTGAACACTCACAGAACAATAAGAATGAAAACTAGAGTGTTCTAAGAAATGAAAATGGAGCGTGTATCTCTCCCACACAAGTATGATAAGATCCAACCATTTATTACAGAAAATAAAACCAAACAAACTGAAAACAAAAATAAAAGACGCTCCAAGTAAAGCACATAAGATGTGACCGAATAAAAATATAGTTTCACTAGAAGTGACCTGATAATTTGTCGATGAAGAAGGGGATGCCTTGGGAATCCCCAAGCTTAGACACTTGACTCTTCTTGGAATTTGCTGGGATGTACCCCCGGGGAATCCCCAAGCTTAGGATCTTCACTCTTCTTGATCACATCATATCATCCTCTTCTCTTGACCCTTGAAAACTTCCTTCACACCAAACTTCTCACAATCTTCATTAGCAACGTTAGTGCAATCGAAATAATAAATTCACATGGTTCAGTTTCAACACAATCCTAACACCAATAAACACATTAGCTACTGTCAGAACTTCTTTTAAAACTCTTTTTCTCAAAAGAACACCAAAAGAAAAAGATTAAGAGGCAAATGCAATTATTGGCAGAAATCTGTCAAAACAGGACGGCAGGTAAAGATGATTTTTTTCTAAAATCTTCTGTTGATCAAATAAAAAAGTGGTCAACTAAGAAAAGTTGCGTATACAGCCAAGGATTACGCACAAAAAAACTCAGGTCATTTTCAATTTTCTGTTATTTTATACGAAATAAACATTGGACAATAGAAATCCGTTTCCTGCGCAGAAATCCGAAATATAGCCTCAACTTTCCACTAGAGGCTTTACTTGGCTCAATAAAAACACAAAACAAAATATACAGCAGGGTTTCTAAGGAAATATACAACACCCAGGTGCAAATCACACAAAAGAAAACAAAGTAAAACAGGTTGAAAAACAGAGAAATAAAACGGGTTGTCTCCCCGGTATCGCTTTTCTTTTAATGCCTTTCAGCTAGGCATAATGATTTTTAAAAGATGCTCACATAAGAATAAGACTTGAAGAACAATAAGAGAGCATCAAGAAGCAAATATAAAACACATTTAAGTCTAACCCACTTCCTATGAAAAAGAATCTTGTAGAAAAACAAGTCAACGAAGCACAAAGTGACTAGCATAGGAAGACAAAATAAGTGCAACATCAAAAATTTCAACATAAAGAGGGGAAACTTAATATTGTTGAGATGCATAAAAGCATGTTTCCCTCTCTCATAATAACTTTCAGTAGCATCATGAATAAAATTAACATTATAGATATCACATAAAACATTGTTATCATGAGCCACATGCATAAAAGAATTAATACTCTCCACATAAGCATAGTCATTCTTATTAATAGTAGTGGGAGAAAATTCAACAAAATAGCTATCATTATTATTCTCATCACCATAATCGTCAAATATAGGAGGCATAGTGTAATCATAATTAATTTTTTCCTCAATAGTAGGTGGACTGAAAATATCATATTCACCATTGTAAACAGGTGGAACTAGAATACCACAATCATTATAATCATCATATATTGGAGGCAAGGTATCATCAAAGAAAATTTTCTCCTCAAAACTTGGGGGACTAAAAATATCATATTCATCGAAACTGGCTTCCCCAAGCTTAGAATTTTCCATAGCATTAGCAATAATGGTGTTCAAAGAATTCATACTAATAACATTGCTACTAGAATGCAAATAAAGCTCCATAGGTTTTTTAATTTTCTCTTCAAACACTTCATGTCCTAACTCAAGATAAATATTATAAAGCTCTCTCATTTTGCTGTTGTTTTCCATTAAGCCTAACTAGTGAAAACAAGAAACAAAAAGATATAATTGCAGAATCTAAAGGAAATAACTTCGAGCACTCACACCCGAGGATGTGAGTACCTTTTACCTTACCTCCCCGACAACGGCGCCATAAAAGAGCTTGATGTCTATGCACGCTTCTATTCTTGTAGAAAGTGTTGGGCCTCCAAGTGCATAGGTTTGTAGAAAAGCAACAAGTTTCCCTTAAGTGGATTACCCAAGGTTTATCGAACTCAGGGAGGTAGAGGTCAAAGAAATCCTTCTCAAGCAACCCTGCAATTAAGGTACAAGAAGTCTCTTGTGTCCCCAACACACCCAATATACTTGCCAGGTATATCGGTGCACTAGTTCGACGAAGAGAGAGTAAAATGCAAGTAATATGGATGATAATAAGTGATAATAGCAATCTGAAATAAAAATGGCAGCAAGCAAACATGTAGCAGAACAGGCGGAAAACGGTGTTGCAATGCTTGGAAATAAGGCCTAGGGATCCTACTTTCACTAGTGGACACTCTCAACAATGATCACATAATTAAATGCATAAATATCGTCCCTTCACTATGCTAATCCGAACCACTCTCCAGTCGAATAACAAACACCACTTCATTGTGTAGGGCTGTAACAACACTCCTCAAGTTTGTATTCCCATGTCTAGTTAACCCCACGATGTCACTATGAGCACCCTAGAAGGTACTAAGCAAACTCCACAATTTTATAGGGTCATCCAACACAAGATATAAATGCTAAACCACACGGTGCACACACTATCACCTTTACACCGTGATCAAAGTGTTTACGGAGATCTCATAACAAAACCACTTGAGTAGCATAATACATGAGGAGAAACATATACTAACTCAACTAGATACAAAGCTCATGATCACATATAGATCACACCATAGGAGAGAGAGATGAACCACATAGCTACCGGTAGAGCCCTCAGCCTCGGGGGAGAACTACTCCCTCCTCATCATAGGAAACAACAACGGCGATGGAGATGGCGGTGGAGTCGATGGAGATGGCTTCCGGGGGCACTTCCCCGTCCCAGCAGGGTGCCAGAACAGAGATCTGTCCCCTGAAACTTGTCGGCAGCGGCGATGGAGCTACAGATGTATTTTGTGGAAAAGGTCGATTCTTTTAGGGTTTATGCATCGGGGAGTATATATAGGCGAAAGGGCGATGCCAGGGGGTGACCAGGGGGCCCACACCACCTGGTGGCGCAACCAGGGGTGGCGGCGCCACCCTATGGTGTGGCCACCTTGTGGCCCCCCTCTGGGGCTCTTCGGGACTTCTGGATGCTTCCGGGACTTCTAAGACTTCTGGCTTTCGAATCATCCAATTCCGATAATATTTCCAGAACAATTTTTCTGAAACTAAAAACAGCAAAAACATGAACTGGCTCTATGGCATCTTGTCATTTGGTTAGTCCCGGGAAATCGATAAAAATGACATAAAGAAGGGAGAAAACATGTAGCAATTTGCATAATATTATCATGGAGCATCAGAAATTATAGATACGTTGGATACGTATCAGCGCCCTAGGGTGGACCCGCGCCTGGGCATGGTGAGGTCCACCCGGCGACCGTCTTTGACTGTTCTTCGGACTTCCGGAATCTTCGGAGAAAAATAGGGACTTTGGCTTTCGTGGCATCCAATTCCGAGAATATTTCCAGAACAACTTTTCTGAAACTAAAAAAGCAGAAAACAGGGAACAGGCACTGGGAATCTTGTTAATAGGTTAGTCCCTGAAAAAAAGTAGGAAAACATGTAGCAATTGGCATAATATCAACATGGAACATCAGAAATTATAGATACGTTGGAGACGTATCAAGTATCTCGGCGGTCCTTTTTCCATCAGATTTTTTGTTCCGGTGTTTCTTCTCCCATATTTATTAAACATGCAAAATAAGATCAAATAACATAAGTAATGTATCATAACATGAAATATATCGATGAATAACAAAAAATAACGATATAAAATAGTGATGCAAAATGGACGTATCAAGCTTGTAGACATGGTTAGGGAAGTTGGGGTTCTCGAACCCCGGAGGTTATTTAACATATACCTCCTCTTTCAAGGGACAATTTAGAAAATAACTTTTGACATCTATTTGTTGCCATTTTAAATTATGTGAAGATGCATATGCAAGAAGGATACGAATGGACTCAAGGAGAGCCACGGGAGCATAGGTTTCATCAAAGTCAATGCCTTCCACTTGAGTGTATCCTTGAGCCAGCAATCTTGTCTTGTTCCTTATGACAATACCATGCTCACCTTTCTTGTTCTTGAATATCCACTTAGTGCCAATAACACTATGGCAATCCTTGGGCTTCTCAACTAGCTTCCAAACTTTATTGCGCTCATAGTTATTGAGCTCATCATGCATAGCTTCCAACCAATCCGAGTCCTGAAGAGCTTCGAACACTTTCCTTGGTTCCACCATGGATATGTGAGCTTGATGCTCACTAAAGTTTGCCAATTTCCGTCTTTTAGATCTTCTACCTTGAACATCTTCCAAGACCTTTTCATCGGAAGCATCAATACGCTTCAAGGCCTTTCTAATCCTTCTAGCACGGCGGGCTTCGATCTCCTCATTATTGCAAGAAGGAATCACTTGATCATCTTGATCATTTGGGTCCCCGTCTTGACCAATTTGTTGGCCTTGATCATCATCATCGTCATCATCATTATCCACACTAGCTTCAACTTGTGGAGAGGAGGACGAAGAAGGTTGACCTTGGCCTTGACCTTGACTAGCTTGAATGATAGGAGTGGTTGCTTCTTGCATAGTAACTTGGTAAACAAGAGGAGGGTCTTGAACTTGTTCTTGGGTAGGTGTATCACTTGGATCCTTGGTTTTTTCTTCAATTGTAGAAGAAGGCTCCACTTGAGTAGATCATAGTTATTCTCGAGTTGCCATAAGGTGTCCCTCAATGGGGCGGAAAAATCCCACACCCATCCTTCCTATGGCTTCTTGAGGCATATTTCCATATCTACATTAGAAACATGAAATTGCGCCACTTGGGAGCCATCATTTTTCTCGAAAACCACACTATAAGATTCCATGACTATCCCTGAGGTTTTGTCAAAGACTCTATAAGTGTGGGATTTGGCACCGTAACCAACAAATATACCCTCAATAGTTTTAGATCAGAATTTAGACAACCGAACACCCTTTATCAAATAGAAACACTTACAACCGAAGACATAGAAGTAGGAGACGTTGGGTTTCTTGCCGGTGAGGATCTCATATGAAGTCTTCTCTAAGCCCTTGCAAATGTAGAGGCGGTTGGAGGAGTGGCATGAGGTAGATATGGATTCGTCCCATAAATATTGGGGAGACGAATACTCCGCCAACATGGTCCTTTCCATATCCAAAAGAGTTCGATTCTTCCTTTCGGCTACACCATTTTGTTGAGGGGTATATGCGGCAGAATATTAATGATGAATACCCTCTTCACTAAGGAACTCATTCAAAGTGTAGTTCTTGAACTTGGTGCCATTGTCACTCCTAATAGCCATGATTTGGACATTGTGTTGATGTTTGACTTGATTGGAGAAGTCGATGATGGTTTGTTGGGTATCACTCTTCAACTTGAAGAAATAAACCCAAGTGTATCTTGAATAGTCATCGACAATCACCAAGAAATACTTCTTGCCTCCGAGACTTTCCTCGAGCACGACACCAAAGAGATCAACATGGAGAAGCTCCAAGATCCTCTTTGATGAGATAATGGTCTTGGCTTTATGGGAGGCATTATGCATCTTTCTTCAACAGACGACCTACAAACGCGATTTTTGGAAAAGGAAATTTTTTCTTTTAGTCCGAGGATTAGGCCACCTTTGTGAAGACTTTGCAAAGTTCTCATGTTGGCATGGTATAAGATGCAACGCCACAACCACCCCACGTCCGCCTTTCCGAAAAGACACATCGCTTGAGAGTTGGTGGACTTCAAAAAGTCCACCACAAACAACTCATCTTCTACATGTCCCACGTATGCGACATCAAGAGTCTTGCTCCTCAAAAGGACCACAACATCATCATCAAAGAAGATGGAGAAACCCATCTTTCCAAGAGAACGAACTGGAAGTAAATTGAAACCAAGGGATTCGACAAGCATGACATCAACGATAGTGACATCGGGAGCAATCACAACCTTGCCAAAACTCGTTACCTTAGACTTTGACTTATCTCCATAGGTGACAGACACATCATTTGTATTTCGGCGCAACTCCGTCACAAGTTCTTTGCTTCCGGTCATATGACTATTTCATACACTATCAATTATCCATTTAGACCCACCGGAAGCATAGTCCTGCAAGAGATCATTGACTACAGTTAGGACCCGAGGAGGGTACCCTCGTGTTAGAAACAAGGGTCTTTGGAACCCAAATAGTATATTCAATGAAACCTTCAATTGGGCCGACATATTTAGCTTGCACAACACCATAATAATCAACATATAAGAAATGGTATAGATTGTTCCCTAATGACAATACCACTCTAAGAAACACTCTTCTTAGCTTGTGCGGGCTTGGCATTGTTCTTGTTCTTCTTCTTGGCAACATAGCCAAGACCTTGCTTGCACACTTGTGGTCTAGGAGAAACCACTCGTGGCTTGGGAGCAACTTGTAGCTTAGAAGCCACCACCTTCTCAACACATGGGCTCTTGCCCTTGAGCCTTACTAGCTCTTCCTTCAACCTAGCATTCTCCTAAAAAACATTTGCATGATCACAAGAAGAAGTAGAGGTACTAGGCACATTGAATTGACTAAGTTGAGTTTGAAGTTGTTCATGTGACTCTTTGAGGGTAGAGTGTTTACTTTACAAGGATTTGTGGGCCTTGGAAAGCTTCTCAAACTCCTTGGTTAGTTTATCACGACCAACCCCAAACTCAGCCTTATCCTTTTTAGCTTTATTATATTTAGCAATAGCAAGGTCACGTTCTTTAGTAATTTTAGAAACAAGTTCATTATGAGACACCTCAATATTTTCAAGTTCGTCCTCAAGAGAAACTCGACCATCATGCTCTTACTCAAGAGTCATAGAGAGAGATGCTTTTTCATCCGCATTCCTCCTTTCAATCTCACCTTTCTTCTCAAGAGCTTCATGGGACTCTCCCAATTGGATCATAAGGAGATCAAAGTACTTCTTGGTATCTCCTTGCACGTTTGACATAAAACGATCCAAAGAGGCAATTTCATACTCTACTCTAATACTAGCATTGTTATCCACTTCATTTGGAGTCTTAGAGTTGGGAGAAGGTGATACCTCTGAGGCATGAGCCATGAAGCACTTGGCGGAGGGTTGAGGAAGATTGTCATTGGGGGGGGATCAAAGAGTGATGAAGATTATGGTGTTGAAGCAATAGCAAGAGCGTCCACTTCATTTGTGGATTCTTCCTCTTCATCAATTCCGGAATCATACTCTTCTTAAGTCACTAGCACAAACTTGGTGGGAGACTTCTTGTTGAAAGGTTTCTTCTTGAAGTGAGGTTTCTTGTAAGCAACCTTGGACTTGTCCTTGCGAATAAGCTTGCCACCATGATGTTACCTATTCTCAGAGGGGCACTCTACAATGAAATTGTGCTTATCTTGACAATTGAAGCAAGACCTCACTTTTTGAGTCCCTTCCTTGCATAGCTAGACTTGGTCTTATCCTCAACATATGCCTTAGCCTTGGGTGGATTCTTCCAAAACTTTTGCATGGCAAGAGAAATGACATCCTTGAGTATAGGTTCATATTATTGATCCTTCAAAGGGGCCAAGTCCTCAATGCAAGCTTCTTGATAATCAACCTCCCTTGACACAACCTTGAACTTCAAAGCAACATATGCTCCTTTGTGCATTCCTATGGCTCTAGCACGGTTGTCAAGAGCATTATTTTTTTGCACTTGGAAGGAGCTAATCTATTGCATCACTTGAGTTGAGGTAAAATAAGCAAAGTCGTGTCTTCCTTGAAGGTTCTTCAAGTCCGCAAGCTCAAATGGCATGAGAGCAGAAATGTACTTCCTCTTGATCCAAGCATCATAAATATACTTGGCACCAACATTATTGAATGCGGTGGCAAGTGTCTTGAACCTCCGATACATGTCTTCATGGTTCTCACCATCATGCATATAGAATCCTTCGGCTTCATTGTTCAAGGTATCATACCTATTCCTTTGCATGCTATCATTTCCCACAAACATGACGAAAAGAGCATCCCATGTTTCCTTGGTGGTGGAATATCGTTAAAGATGATGCATGTGGTTAGGACCCATGGCTTGTTGAATGATGGACATGGCGGTGTAGTTGAGTTGACAATCTACGGCTTCTCTTCTTGTCAAGTTCTTGGGGTCATGTTGTTTGTATCCATCTTGAGTGACCCTCCAAAGCTCAATACAAGAAGAGTTTAAGTGAGTTTCCATGTAATATTGGCAATCACCAAAAGAATGTGCATCAAGTTTAGGAGGTTCTCCTCTAGGAATTATATTAGGATGTGGGACGGAAGGCTCAGGAGAGTAGTGTCCTTCGATAGAGTGAAACTGTCCTTTTCCTTCCGTACCCTTATTAGTGGAGTTCTTAGCGGAAGCATCTTTAGGTGGTTCACCATTTGCCCCATTTTTGCCACCCTCCGGATTTTCATCCAGAGGAGATGAGTTGGACGTCTCCGGTTCCTTGGCTTTCATGAATTGCAATATGAGAGTTCGCAACTCATTCATTTTGCCCAACATGGATGAGGTCAAGAAAATTTTCAAGTCCTTGAGATCATCCATAGTGACTTGTGCCGCAGGACCGGTGACTCCAGTATCATAATCCATAGTAAACTCTTAGGCGGCTAAGCCCAATAATAAGAGCTGAGGCTCTAATACCAATTGAACGGATAGTATGGGCACCTACAGGGGGTGAATAGGTGCTACGACCAATTTTAATTTTTCTTCAAGATTAGGCTTGACACAAAGGTAAATTCTCTAGATAATGCAAATATGGTGAATTTACCTATATGACAAGAACAACAACAAATACAATACAAGCATAAGTAAAGGAGAGGGGAACGAGGTAACCGATAGGAAGCACACGGAAACACGATGTATTCTTGATTTCCTCCTTGTTAAGGGAGTACGTCTCGTTGGAGGGGTGTGGCCACAAAGGCCTACTCAATGCCACAAAGGCCTCACCCCATTCTCCGATGAACAATGCCACAAAAGTCTAGTCCACCTTCCACTATTGATCCCGCTTGAGGCGGGAATCGAACCATTTACAACAATCTTGGGGCACATATCCATAACCAAATTGGGGGCTCCCAACACCAAGAGTAGTAAGAGGTCTAGTTTGTCCGAACAATGGAAACCCTAGACTCAAATCCCTCAAGTGAATGAGGGGGTAAATGAAGAACGGCTTGGTGAAGATGTAGATCCGGGTTTTCTCCTTCGATCCTCCAAATATCAACGATTTTGGTTGGAGAAAATGGGAGAGATCTAAGATTTGGTGATCTCAATAAATGCACATTAATGGCTTGGACAAACTAGAGGTTAAGGTGGAAGAGGAGGGGTATTTATGCCCCTCCCAAAATAGAGTCGTTTGACCAGGAATCTGGTACCCGAAATTCTGGTTCAAACTTGAACCGGAAATTCCATTTGGATTCTCTTCTTCAAATCTGAACTCGAACTAGGTTGATTTCTACCGGAAATTCGGTTGGAGCAAATAATCTGGGTTGAAAAATCCGGTTGGCTTCTGGTCCATCTCTACGTCTTCAACTTCCAGTC
Organism: Alopecurus myosuroides; assembly: GCA_028641055.1. NCBI lineage: Eukaryota > Viridiplantae > Streptophyta > Magnoliopsida > Poales > Poaceae > Alopecurus > Alopecurus myosuroides. Next base: position 145,248,357 of record CM054058.1, read on the forward strand.
CTTAGACATTTTTGAGCTCGAACTTCGACAAGCGGAAATTCTGGTTGTTCCAGAAATTTCCGGTTGGAAATTTCCAGCAAGTATTTGTCTCAAAACTGGGATGGGATTTTCCTAACCGGAAATTCTGGATGCCCTGGAAATTTCCGGTTAGAAATATTCGGTTGCTCTCTGTCCCAAATCTCACTGATCTATCTTCACCACTTTTTGGTGTTCGGTGTGAATGTTCAAAATAACACTCCACACTAAATACCTCGATAAATAATGTACTTAATACTGTTAACTAACACACAAAACCATTGGGAAAACGAAATGCACTTTCACCGGTTTCTGAAAAACTTCTTATCAGATGAAATAAATTCAGCCATATGGGCTTGTGATAAACCTGTTATTTCTAGTCCTATTATTTTGATAGTGCGGCGTGCACTTTAAGATACACTTTGCTATGTAATAAGCTGGAATTTTTGCGAGTTCTGCAAAAAAATTACATGTTTGCCTGTTTTGCAAATTTTTCTTTGGTTTTATAGCCCTTTCAGTTTATATTTGCAAATCTGACACAGCCGGTTTATCGCGTGACTTGTTCTAGTGAGTTTAATTCTGAAAAAGTTCAGGGCCAGAATAACTCCCTTTTAGGCTTATAAACAGATTAACTTTTCAGGTCACACATCTAGGTCACAAAAATCGTGTGTAACCACTGACTAGCAGGAAAGTTCAACAGAGATATAAATTTTGGCACATGCCAGGTTTGAGAGATATGAACTAATCTCTACCATTACCCCCAAGTAACCATATGAACAGTGATAGAAATAAATACTCTTCCAAACTGTGATAAGTTGGTGAAATGACAGTGACCCGAATTTCAAGGCCTACCAGCTTTATTCCATTGATCAAAATAAGAACATAGTGATTACAATGATCCTATGTATAGTATGATCGTAACTGAACTATATTCCAAGGTCTCAGAGTTTCTTCCTCAGATGTCCGTGACATGTCTGTGTCACGCATATCAATGAGGTAATATGATCAGTTGTGCAGGTTCTTGCTGACCACAAACAGTTATTTCCATGGTGGGCTCAGTTTATGCATCTCGTCTTTTTCTGAATCATACGAAGAACTAGGTCACCTTTCTAGAATTGGCGACTTCTTACTCTGCGGCTATGATAACAACGCAGGTCTTGCGGATATATGGCTGATCTAGATGTTGCGAGTTCTCGTGCTTCTTCCAAGGCATCTAGTTGGTTTTGACGAGCTATCTCATTTTTAGTTTCCACATATGCATCAACTCTTTGTGAATCGTGGCAAATATCACTTGGCAGTACGACTTCTGCACCATAAACTAGAAAGAATTATGTATAACCATGTTGATCTATTGGGAGTAGTCTGTATGCTCCATAATACAACATGAAATTATTCTACCCAGAAACCTGTCGTGCGATCGAGGGGAACCTGGAGTCTGGGTTGAATACCTCTCAGTACTTCCTGCTTAGAATGTCTGCCTGTCCATTGGATTGCGGGTGTGCAACTTAATCAAGGTCAAGCCTGATATGATTCAGATCACAATTGTTTGCATTACCCCTTCAGACAATTTTGTTCCATTGTCTGTGATTATGTTGTGTGGATATCCAATCCTGAAGATCCGTTTCTTCAAGAACTTGACTGTTGTAGCCGCGTCATATTTGCTAACGGGTTCTTCTTCGACCCACTTTGTGAACTTATCAACTGTCACCAAAAGATGAGTTTTCTTTCCTAATAACATTTTGAAGGGTCCGACCATGTCAAGACCCCAGTATGCGAAAGACCAGGTTATTGGGATCATAGGTAAATCCTGAGCTGGCATGTGTTTATGTCTTGCGTACTTCTGACAACCCTCACAAGTCCGTACAATCCGTTTAGCATCTGCCATTGCTGTAAGCCAGACAATTCATGTCTAAATGCCTTAGCAACCAATGACCTAGAACTTGCATGGTGCTACAATCTCCTATGTGGACCCCGTTCAGGATCTTACACTCTTCTTCTGGAGAGACACACCTTTGAAAAACTTTAGTTGTGCTTCTTTTGTACATTTCACCATTGATGATCGCATATGCTTTTGATCGTCTTATAACCTGGCGGGCGATGATTTTTCTCTTGTGGGAGCTTGCCTCTTGTGAGATAAGCCAGATATGGTTCTGTCCATTCCGGTGTTGCATGAAGAGCTGCTACCAATTCTGATTCAGGATCCGGATTTTCCAGGTCTACCTCTGTAGGGACTTTGACTAAAGGATTGTGAATCTCATCCAAAACGACGTTGGGTGGAATCTGTTTTTTCTGAGAACCCATGCGAGACAGTGCATCAACTGCTTCGTTAAGTCGCCGATCAATATGATCAACTTGATAACCCTCAAAATGTCCTTCTAGCTGGGTAACTACTCGTGTATAAGCTTTCATAACAAGGTCTTTACAATCCCAGATTCTTGTAACTTGCTCAGAAACCAGGTCTGAATCTCCTAGGCATCGAATCTTGGTTATACTCATTTCCTTTGTAATTCTAAGCCCATGAAGCAAAGCCTCGTACTCGGTTGCATTATTAGTACATTTGAATGAGATTTGTAAAACTTCTCAAAATTTATCACCTCGTGGAAACGTCGAGACCCCACCGTCTCCTGATCCTTCCAATTCTCATGACCCGTCAAAATGCATGGTCCAATACTTTGTATCAAGTTTCTCAGGTGGAACTTGCACCTATGTCCAATCATTGATAAACTCGATTAGTGCATGCGACTTGATTGTAGTTCTTGGTTCATCTTTGATTTGATATGGCCCCATCTCAATAGCCCACTTAGCAACTCGATCAGTCGCCTCTCTGTTTTGTATAATGTCTGACAAAGGTGCAGAACTAACAACTGTGATGGGGTGTTCCTGAAAATAGTGTTTCAGTTTATGAGTTGCCATGAACACGCCAAAAACTAGTTTCTGCCAATGTGGGTATCTTTGCTTTGATTCTGTTAGGACCTCGCTCACATAATAAACATGTCTCTCAACCAGGCCTTCTTTTCCTTCTTGGCTCCTCTCCACAATTACAACCGCACTGGAAACTCTGTTGTTCCAGACCAACTTGTTAGTTTTCTTCAAGAGCCGGTATAAGGGTATATTCTTTTCTCCAAGTATGATTACAAATCGTCTTAGAGCTGCAACACACCTTGTCAGTTTCTGGACGTCCTTCAGACAAACCGGCTTTCCTAGGTTTTTTTATGGCCTGAATTTTTTCCGGGTTTGCTTCGATTCCTCTCTCAGAAATTATGAAAACAAGCAATTTTCCGGCTGAAACCTAAACACACATTTTGCCGAGTTAAACTTTATCTCGTACTTGCGTAAACTCACAAACGTCTCTTCTAGATCACAAATCAAAGTATCACCCTTCTAGGACTTGACCACACTATCATCCATATATGCATGTACGTTATGCCCAATCTGTTTTTCCAAACAGTTCTGGATGCATCTCTAATAAGTAGCTCATATGTTCTTCAATCCGAAGGGCATGGATGTGTAGCAGAATGCGCCAAAAGGTGTAATGAACAAGTTCTTCTCTTAATCTTCCTCTTGGATCTTGATCTGATGATAACCTGAATAAGCATCTGGGAAACATAGCAGTACACAACCAGTATTAGAATCAATGATATGGTCAATACGAGGTAAAGCAAATGGGTCCTTAAGACATGCTTTATTCAGGTATGTATAATCTATGCACTTCCTCCAGGAACCGGTTTATTTTCTAGAACGAGAACTGGATTTGCTAATCACTTTGGATGTAGTACTACCACAATGAACCTGGTTGCTAGAAGCCCAGCTATTTCTTCTCCAATAGCCTTTCTTGTCCCATCATGTAAGCGACAAAGTAACTGTTGAATGGGTTTCAGTTTAGGATCGACATTTAAATTGTGCTCAGCAAGTTCCCTAGGAACACCAGGCATGTCAGAAGGTTTCCATGCAAAAATGTCCTGATTCTCATAGTTGAACTTGATGAGTGTGTTTTCTATTTATCATTCATATGAGCCCCCAGGCTGAACTGCTTTGAAGAGTCGCTTGGGGTGAAGTCTACCAGTTTAGTATCCTGGGCTGGTTTGAATTTCAGTTTAGACTCAGTTGACGACTTCTTGAGCGAGGTCATATCCTCAGAATCAACCTGGAGCTCGTATAACTTCAATTCTTCATCTGCACATGCTGATGCTACGTAGGTTGCATCACCTTCCTCACACTAGGAGTGGTTGTATTTTATTATTATGGAATAAGGAAATTGTAATACAACCTATTTTTCAACGCCAAAGTACATTGACGTCCGTGTAGTGGAGGCAGATAACTCACTGGTATCTATGGAGAACCTAAATGGCAGGAGAGACACAAAACTTGGGACGAAATGAGCGAATTAAAAGCACAACATGATCTTCCTTGGGTGATTATTGGAGATCTTAATGAGATAATGTTTTCACATGAAAAGGAAGGAGGCAATCCCAGATATACATGCAAGCTTTTCGTGATGTTTTAGAACATTGTGAACTTAAAGACCTGGGGTTTTGGGGGGGGGACTTCACATGGAAGAGAGGTCGTATTCAAGAAAGGCTTAAACGAGTCGTTGCTAACAATCAGTGGATGACAATGCACCCTGGCGCTGCAGTCCAACATTTGGAATACTGCACGATCATGCCGAATATTGCGTATCAGGTTGATCTGGCTCGACCGAAGCAAAGCTCTCACCCATTCGATGCCAAATGGTTACAAGAGAAAAACTTTCGTGATATTGTACGAAAAGCATGGGAAAAGGCTTCTACAGACCTACAAGGAAATGGCGTACTAGCTAAGTTGGGACTCATCCATGGTACACTGCATGATTGGGACAGCGGAATTCTGAAAATGCCGAAGCAAAGAATTAGACAGGCTTAGCGGGAATTTCAAAGAGCTGGTAGTGGTGTGATCACCAATGAGAGGGAATCCAAAGCAAGGGAGATGGCTGATTGTAACACCTGGGGTGTTCCCCCTTAGTAGAATTGGTTGCTTCTTTTTCCTTTTTGCATCACATGCATCACATGAGCATTGCATTCTGTTCAAAAAAACTCAAAATTCAAAACTACTTTAAACTTTCACACATGTTCAAAATTTCCAATTTCAAAATTGCAAACTAAACCACTCAATTGTTTTTCAATAGTTTGAAGTTGTTTTAATCAAATTGCTTGTTAATAAAATTTTCCCTTTTATTAAAACCCTAATGGCAAATTCAAAAAATTCAAATCAAATCAATCCTACTTATCATATTTCAATATGGGTTTAAAAATTAAAATTTTGCAAACAAATTAAATTCAATAATGTTGTATAATTGCTTGAGCTTATTAAATAGAATTTGTTTATTTCCAAAATTCCCAAATCAAACCTTGTTTGCAATTCAACTAACCACTTAAAATCAAACTAATAGTTCCAATTTTGAAATCAATAACTAACCTTACTTTCAATTATTGTTTTGCAAATTAATAAAATTTAGTTATGAAATAAACACCCTCAAACCCTATTTGAAAAATTCAACTAACAACTTAAAATCAATTAAAATTTCAAACCTGTGAAAATAATGCTAACATTAGCTTTTATTTTTCTGTTTTGAAAAGTAATAAAAATATTTAATAAAATAAATCCCTTCCAAATTCTATTCCTATTTTCCTCTTTCATCCTTTACCAAAAACAAAAAAAATAATAAAGGACAAAAAAAATTAAAAAAAAAGGAGAGAGGCAGCCAGCCTTCTCCCTTTTCCCTCAGCCCACCCCCAGCCTGCCTCCTTTTGGCCCATACCTCTTCAGGTTGTCGTCTTCCTACTGCGATCGTCATCACTGTACGACTGCACCTCCACCACCCGATCCTCTCCCCCCTCCTCCGATTGCCTGCCGTACTAGGCTAGGATCCCCCATAAAGCATCCACCACCTCCCCCCTCTGCCTAACCTAAACCCTAGTCCCCTCGCCCTAGCGCCGCCGATCCCTTCTTCCTCCCTGCTTCCCCTGTTCTTTTTCTGAAACCCTGCACCGCACCACCCAACCGCCGTCAGAGGCTCGCCGATCACCGCCACCACGGCCATCCTAGGGCTAAACCCACCACGGGAATGGAACCGTGGTGGTTCCACCTCGCCCCTCGACCCCTCGACGCTTGCTGGGAGCCCCCAGGGAGGCCGCGACGGCGAGCTGCCGCCGTCTGCACCGCGCCGGCCGCAGCTCGGTTTCTGGTCGCCGTCGCTCGGTTTCTGGTTGCCGTCGCTCGGTTTCTGAAACCTGACGAGGTGTTCGAGCCTGTGTTCGAAATTCAGTTAAACACCGAAAACCACACCTCTTCTTTCGTCAGTCAGCTGTACCAACACAACCGTGACAGTACCGCATTGGTTCAGTTCCCTTCCGCGCAGCGAGGCGACCCGGGTTCGAGACCCCGCGGGCGCACACCCCTTTTTGGAATTCTTTCGCGCGCGCGCAGGCCCCACATGTCATCGGCTCCGGAGCCTCTGTGGCTACACCGCGCCTCGTCAGCGCCCGCGTGGCGCTAGGGCCCGCTGGCCAGCCACTGCGGTTAGGGCGCAGATGGGTACAACTCGCCCAGATCCAGATCTGGATCTGGGATCTTGCGTCCAGGCCCCTGGCCTTACCGTGTTTACACCGGAGCCCCTCTCTACTGTTTTTTCCTCACAACCACATCCCTGTCTTTTGCAAAATAAACCCTAAAACTTGAAATGCTCATAACTTTAAAACCACAAACCCAAATGACACAAATTTTATATGTATCCCAATTAAAATTTCATGAACTTTTCAAACATGTATTCTGTTTGCTGTTTTGAACATTCCAAATAATTTCAAAACTTCAAATTCAAATAACCCTTATGAGTTTGATCAAGTCCATAACAAATTCAAATATCTTCCAAATGGCCCATGTAAAATATGTTTTCCAACCAAAATTTCATGCTCTTTCCAAATATAACATTTGTTTTCTGTTTTGAATAATTTAAATTGCTGAAAACAACTATTTATTAATTAATGCATTTAAAATTGCTAATTTGATAACTTGCTCATTTTAATTCCAAATCCAACAAATAAAATATGTTTTCCATGCTATTTTGAACCACCTTTCCAAATATAAAATTTGTTTCATGTTTTGGATAATTAAAATTGCTTAAATAATTTAAACCTTGTTTAAATCATTTAAATTTGCTAAAATTCATCACTTGCTCAAATTAAATTATTTTTGAACTTATAAAATATGTTTTCAAACTAGAAAAACATAACCTTTTCAAATATGAATTTGAATTTATGCTTTGAACAAATAAAATCCAAATAATATTCAAACTTGAATTAAATTCAATTAAAACTTGTTTAATCTTGTTTAATTCATAATTAAATCATTGTAATTCCTTTTTCAATAATTGAAACATGTAATCCACCTAAAATTTTGTGTTCTAATCAAATATGAACTTTGTTATCTGTTTTGAACAATTTAACTTGATGAAAACAACCAAATGCTTGTGTGACACCTTTAAGTAACCAAAATTCCCAAAACTTAATAAGTGAATTTCAAAATGGGTAAACCTTATTTCCAATTGATTCTATTGTTGTTATTTTGTTGTTTTCCTCATCCATGCATCATACTAAACCACTTTCACCTGATGATTAGTTGGAAAACAATTGTTTCAACCAAAATTCATGGGCTTTCCATATGTAATCCAATTTGCATATGGGTCCATTTAATTATGTTATGTTATCATGTCAACTAGTTTATCTTGATGCACCTTTAAATTTGTCATGCATCCATATCTTGATCATGCTGGATCTTTTGCCGTAGTAGTAATTGTTGCATCCGGTGTTTGTTCGAGGTTCGTTGCTTCTTCCCGGATAGGACGTTGAGATGATGTGAGCAACGACAAGTTCTGTGGATGTACCTCTACTTGCTGGATTCCAGGCAAGTATACTCACTTGCTGCCAAATGGCTGCCTTTCATCACTTGTTACCGATTCTTTCCGTTGTTCTTATTCTAGCCTTTTGATTCGATGCTTGTGTCTCGATCCTATTCTATTGTTTACCTTGCAGCCATGATATAGCCTTTTCCTTCCACTTCCTATTAACTGTTGTTTGTTTACCTTGTTCGCCCTCGTGTCGTAGTTGCATGCTTAGTGTTGTTTGCGCTCAAGTCTTGTTGTTCCTTTCGTATCACATGTTTAGTTGATAGCTGGGTTTCAATTCAATCAACAACATGTTAATGTTTTGGGTAATAATAATTTGATGATAAGGCACCGGCAGGAGGCCCGGCGTGGTTTTGAAGCCTTCTAGTGTCGACCCTAATTAGGAAAAGGGTCTTGTCTACTGATCCATGATGAGCGCACTAACCGCATGTGGGAAGCGAGTATGGGCGCCCCCCTCAACTTGATTCGATTCGCATCTCGTCCAAATCACCACACTTAGTTCGGGCTTTCCATTTGATGCATGCATATGCAGGTGCGAACCCGAGGCCAGGGTGGAACTTTTGTAGTCGGCATTTAGGGCGGCGTGGTCTTCCAGTGCTATGAGGGTCCCCCTTTTCTTCGTGGGGGCTCGATTAGCCGCGCACGCACAGCACGTGGTGCTTTGGGCTTGATGCGAAGCAGAGTTGGGTTGTGTTGAGTACCTCGCTTGGTGGGTTGATCCCCCGTCTGGCGGGTTATTCTTACGTGTACGGCCAAATTGGTGCACCCCTGCAGGGTTAAATCTTCTCGAGAAGCCGTTTTTTCCGCGGTTATGGTTGACTTGGTGAAAGTACTGGCTAACAAGTACTCAGAACAACTTACACCTAACTAATGATACCTGACTAGTAATAGTCTTATTGACATAATAACTTGATCCATCCTTAATCCAACAGTGTGAGTTATCCTTGGGTTGCTTCCTTAGTAGGGGGTGACATTGGATGGGTATTGTTTGGTGAGTAGTTGTAGTTGGTTACGATACGCTATCTTATCCCCCTCTTATAGCCGGATGTTGTAGTGAGTCTCTGTAGTTGGTTAGTGCAACCCGCTGCCGCTTATTTGCAATAATCCCCCCTTTCCGTTGAACTCAAAGTATTTGTATCTTGTGATGACTGGCTACGCCGGTATCTTGTGAGTATGGTTTATCCACTTGCCAGTACTTAACCGTACTGACCCACGAATCTTTTTCGTGGCTGCATATTCAATATTGCAGTCAACAGGTTTGAAGTCTGACGACGTTAGCTTGGGAATCCCTCCGGCTTGGCCTGGGCAGGGATTGGACGCTCTCGGTTATCTTCAGGACTCTTAGTCCAATTTGTATCTTGTCCGTAGTCGGACGCTATGTTGTTTCTTCCGCTGTTATTTGGATCTTTGTATTGTATCAGTTGTATCCCTGACTCGTTTGAGTCATCTTGTATATATCTTTTCTGTTGTTGTTGTGGATTATTCGTGAACTATTGTAATGTTATCACAAGTGGCAACCTGGAATCGGTTATTATGTGGATTTTGGCGGGAATGCTGAAATCTGCATAGTGCCCGATCTCGGGGCGTCACAAATGGTATCAGAGCCTTGGTTCCGATTCCCGATATTGTTTTGATACGAATGGTTATCGAAGCAACGGGTCCGCAAAGCCTGTAGGTTAACCTCGCTAACGGTCGTTGTTTCTAGAGTGCCAAAAACTATTTCTGCTAAACTATCTTGGAAAAACATCTCAATAGGATTCTTATTTTCTCCTTATCCCTATTCTATTTCCCCTCCCATCTTATTTGTTTTGGAGTCTCCCCCCTTGTCTATCTTTCAAAGTGTTAGGATCCTACGTGGGTGGACGTTTTCTGAGCCTTTAACCTAATAGGTTCGATCGTCGGAAGATTCCTGGTGGAAGAACATCGTCGTCACTCCGAGCAAGAATCCCTTGTTAGTGGTGTCGAGAAGATCAACTGGAAGCATGAAGAATCGATAGTTGAACTTCTTTCCCCTCCCGGGTTAGCAGGTGGATTGCGGGGGCGCAATCTCTTGTTAGTGGTGTCGTCTGTAACACCTGGGGTGTTCCCCCTTAGTAGAATTGGTTGCTTCTTTTTTCCTTTTTGCATCACATGCATCACATGAGCATTGCATTCTGTTCAAAACAACTCAAAATTCAAAACCACTTTAAACTTTCACACATGTTCAAAATTTCCAATTTCAAAATTGCAAACTAAACCACTCAATTGTTTTTCAATAGTTTGAAGTTGTTTTAATCAAATTGCTTGTTAATAAAATTTTCCCTTTTATTAAAACCCTAATGGCAAATTCAAAAAATTCAAATCAAATCAATCCTACTTATCATATTTCAATATGGGTTTAAAAATTAAAATTTTGCAAACAAATTAAATTCAATAATGTTGTATAATTGCTTGAGCTTATTCAATAGAATTTGTTTATTTCCAAAATTCCCAAATCAAACCTTGTTTGCAATTCAACTAACCACTTAAAATCAAACTAATAGTTCCAATTTTGAAATCAATAACTAACCTTGCTTTCAATTATTGTTTTGCAAATTAATAAAATTTAGTTATGAAATAAACACCCTCAAACCCTATTTGAAAAATTCAACTAACAACTTAAAATCAATTAAAATTTCAAACCTGTGAAAATAATGCTAACATTTGCTTTTATTTTTCTGTTTTGAAAAGTAATAAAAATATTTAATAAAATAAATCCCCTCCAAATTCTATTCCTATTTTCCTCTTTCATCCTTTACCAAAAACAAAAAAATAATAAAGGACAAAAAAAAATAAAAAAAAGGAGAGAGGCAGCCAGCCTTCTCCCTTTTCCCTCAGCCCACCCCCAGCCTGCCTCCTTTTGGCCCATATCTCTTCAGGTTGTCGTCTTCCTACTGCGATCGTCATCACTATACGACTGCACCTCCACCACCCGATCCTCTCCCCCCTCCTCCGATTGCCTGCCGTACTAGGCTAGGATCCCCCATAAAGCATCCACCACCTCCCCCCTCTGCCTAACCTAAACCCTAGTCCCCTCGCCCTAGCGCCGCCGATCCCTTCTTCCTCCCTGCTTCCCCTGTTCTTTTTCTGAAACCCTGCACCGCACCACCCAACCGCCGTCAGAGGCTCGCCGATCACCGCCACCACGGCCATCCTAGGGCTAAACCCACCACGGGAATGGAACCGTGGTGGTTCCACCTCGCCCCTCGTCCCCTCGACGCTTGCTGGGAGCCCCCAGGGAGGCCGCGACGGCGAGCTGCCGCCGTCTGCACCGCGCCGGCCGCAGCTGCACCTCGACAGCGACCTCCTCTTCTTTCCCTTCGTCGACTACCCCGTGGTGAGCGCTCCTTCCTGGCCTAGGCCCCCTCCTCCCTCTTGCTCTGTGATGTATGGCCGCACCCCATCGCCTCGCCGTCGCTCGGTTTCTGGTCGCCGTCGCTCGGTTTCTGAAACCTGACGAGGTGTTCGAGCCTGTGTTCGAAATTCAGTTAAACACCGAAAACCACACCTCTTCTTTCGTCAGTCAGTTGTACCAACACAACCGTGACAGTACCGCATTGGTTCAGTTCCCTTCCGCGCAGCGAGGCGACCCGGGTTCGAGACCCCGCGGGCGCACACCCCTTTTTGGAATTCTTTCGCGCGCGCGCAGGCCCCACATGTCATCGGCTCCAGAGCCTCTGTGGCTACACCGCGCCTCGTCAGCGCCCGCGTGGCGCTAGGGCCCGCTGGCCAGCCACTGCGGTTAGGGCGCAGATGGGTACAACTCGCCCAGATCCAGATCTGGATCTGGGATCTTGCGTCCAGGCCCCTGGCCTTACCGTGTTTACACCGGAGCCCCTCTCTACTGTTTTTTCCTCACAACCACATCCCTGTCTTTTGCAAAATAAACCCTAAAACTTCAAATGCTCATAACTTTAAAACCACAAACCCAAATGACACAAATTTTATATGTATCCCAATTAAAATTTCATGAACTTTTCAAACATGTATTCTGTTTGCTGTTTTGAACATTCCAAATAATTTCAAAACTTCAAATTCAAATAACCCTTATGAGTTTGATCAAGTCCATAACAAATTCAAATATCTTCCAAATGGCCCATGTAAAATATGTTTTCCAACCAAAATTTCATGCTCTTTCCAAATATAACATTTGTTTTCTGTTTTGAATAATTTAAATTGCTGAAAACAACTATTTATTAATTAATGCATTTAAAATTGCTAATTTGATAACTTGCTCATTTTAATTCCAAATCCAACAAATAAAATATGTTTTCCATGCTATTTTGAACCACCTTTCCAAATATAAAATTTGTTTCATGTTTTGGATAATTAAAATTGCTTAAATAATTTAAACCTTGTTTAAATCATTTAAATTTGCTAAAATTCATCACTTGCTCAAATTAAATTATTTTTGAACTTATAAAATATGTTTTCAAACTAGAAAAACATAACCTTTTCAAATATGAATTTGAATTTATGCTTTGAACAAATAAAATCCAAATAATATTCAAACTTGAATTAAATTCAATTAAAACTTGTTTAATCTTGTTTAATTCATAATTAAATCATTGTAATTCCTTTTTCAATAATTGAAACATGTAATCCACCTAAAATTTTGTGTTCTAATCAAATATGAACTTTGTTATCTGTTTTGAACAATTTAACTTGATGAAAACAACCAAATGCTTGTGTGACACCTTTAAGTAACCAAAATTCCCAAAACTTAATAAGTGAATTTCAAAATGGGTAAACCTTATTTCCAATTGATTCTATTGTTGTTATTTTGTTGTTTTCCTCATCCATGCATCATACTAAACCACTTTCACCTGATGATTAGTTGGAAAACAATTGTTTCAACCAAAATTCATGGGCTTTCCATATGTAATCCAATTTGCATATGGGTCCATTTAATTATGTTATGTTATCATGTCAACTAGTTTATCTTGATGCACCTTTAAATTTGTCATGCATCCATATCTTGATCATGCTGGATCTTTTGCCGTAGTAGTAATTGTTGCATCCGGTGTTTGTTCGAGGTTCGTTGCTTCTTCCCGGATAGGACGTTGAGATGATGTGAGCAACGACAAGTTCTGTGGATGTACCTCTACTTGCTGGATTCCAGGCAAGTATACTCACTTGCTGCCAAATGGCTGCCTTTCATCACTTGTTACCGATTCTTTCCGTTGTTCTTATTCTAGCCTTTTGATTCGATGCTTGTGTCTCGATCCTATTCTATTGTTTACCTTGCAGCCATGATATAGCCTTTTCCTTCCACTTCCTATTAACTGTTGTTTGTTTACCTTGTTCGCCCTCGTGTCGTAGTTGCATGCTTAGTGTTGTTTGCGCTCAAGTCTTGTTGTTCCTTTCGTATCACATGTTTAGTTGATAGCTGGGTTTCAATTCAATCAACAACATGTTAATGTTTTGGGTAATAATAATTTGATGATAAGGCACCGGCAGGAGGCCCGGCGTGGTTTTGAAGCCTTCTAGTGTCGACCCTAATTAGGAAAAGGGTCTTGTCTACTGATCCATGATGAGCGCACTAACCGCATGTGGGAAGCGAGTATGGGCGCCCCCCCCCAACTTGATTCGATTCGCATCTCGTCCAAATCACCACACTTAGTTCGGGCTTTCCATTTGATGCATGCATATGCAGGTGCGAACCCGAGGCCAGGGTGGAACTTTTGTAGTCGGCATTTAGGGCGGCGTGGTCTTCCAGTGCTATGAGGGTCCCCCTTTTCTTCGTGGGGGCTCGATTAGCCGCGCACGCACAGCACGTGGTGCTTTGGGCTTGATGCGAAGCAGAGTTGGGTTGTGTTGAGTACCTCGCTTGGTGGGTTGATCCCCCGTCTGGCGGGTTATTCTTACGTGTACGGCCAAATTGGTGCACCCCTGCAGGGTTAAATCTTCTCGAGAAGCCGTTTTTTCCGCGGTTATGGTTGACTTGGTGAAAGTACTGGCTAACAAGTACTCAGAACAACTTACACCTAACTAATGATACCTGACTAGTAATAGTCTTATTGACATAATAACTTGATCCATCCTTAATCCAACAGTGTGAGTTATCCTTGGGTTGCTTCCTTAGTAGGGGGTGACATTGGATGGGTATTGTTTGGTGAGTAGTTGTAGTTGGTTACGATACGCTATCTTATCCCCCTCTTATAGCCGGATGTTGTAGTGAGTCTCTGTAGTTGGTTAGTGCAACCCGCTGCCGCTTATTTGCAATAATCCCCCCTTTCCGTTGAACTCAAAGTATTTGTATCTTGTGATGACTGGCTACGCCGGTATCTTGTGAGTATGGTTTATCCACTTGCCAGTACTTAACCGTACTGACCCATGAATCTTTTTCGTGGCTGCATATTCAATATTGCAGTCAACAGGTTTGAAGTCTGACGACGTTAGCTTGGGAATCCCTCCGGCTTGGCCTGGGCAGGGATTGGACGCTCTCGGTTATCTTCAGGACTCTTAGTCCAATTTGTATCTTGTCCGTAGTCGGACGCTATGTTGTTTCTTCCGCTGTTATTTGGATCTTTGTATTGTATCAGTTGTATCCCTGACTCGTTTGAGTCATCTTGTATATATCTTTTCTGTTGTTGTTGTGGATTATTCGTGAACTATTGTAATGTTATCACAAGTGGCAACCTGGAATCGGTTATTATGTGGATTTTGGCGGGAATGCTGAAATCTGCATAGTGCCCGATCTCGGGGCGTCACAAATGGTATCAGAGCCTTGGTTCCGATTCCCGATATTGTTTCGATACGAATGGTTATCGAAGCAACGGGTCCGCAAAGCCTGTAGGTTAACCTCGCTAACGGTCGTTGTTTCTAGAGTGCCAAAAACTATTTCTGCTAAACTATCTTGGAAAAACATCTCAATAGGATTCTTATTTTCTCCTTATCCCTATTCTATTTCCCCTCCCATCTTATTTGTTTTGGAGTCTCCCCCTTGTCTATCTTTCAAAGTGTTAGGATCCTACGTGGGTGGACGTTTTCTGAGCCTTTAACCTAATAGGTTCGATCGTCGGAAGATTCCTGGTGGAAGAACATCGTCGTCACTCCGAGCAAGAATCCCTTGTTAGTGGTGTCGAGGAGATCAACTGGAAGCATGAAGAATCGATAGTTGAACTTCTTTCCCCTCCCGGGTTAGCAGGTGGATTGCGGGGGCGCAATCTCTTGTTAGTGGTGTCGTCTGTAACACCTGGGGTGTTCCCCCTTAGTAGAATTGGTTGCTTCTTTTTTCCTTTTTGCATCACATGCATCACATGAGCATTGCATTCTGTTCAAAACAACTCAAAATTCAAAACCACTTTAAACTTTCACACATGTTCAAAATTTCCAATTTCAAAATTGCAAACTAAACCACTCAATTGTTTTTCAATAGTTTGAAGTTGTTTTAATCAAATTGCTTGTTAATAAAATTTTCCCTTTTATTAAAACCCTAATGGCAAATTCAAAAAATTCAAATCAAATCAATCCTACTTATCATATTTCAATATGGGTTTAAAAATTAAAATTTTGCAAACAAATTAAATTCAATAATGTTGTATAATTGCTTGAGCTTATTCAATAGAATTTGTTTATTTCCAAAATTCCCAAATCAAACCTTGTTTGCAATTCAACTAACCACTTAAAATCAAACTAATAGTTCCAATTTTGAAATCAATAACTAACCTTGCTTTCAATTATTGTTTTGCAAATTAATAAAATTTAGTTATGAAATAAACACCCTCAAACCCTATTTGAAAAATTCAACTAACAACTTAAAATCAATTAAAATTTCAAACCTGTGAAAATAATGCTAACATTTGCTTTTATTTTTCTGTTTTGAAAAGTAATAAAAATATTTAATAAAATAAATCCCCTCCAAATTCTATTCCTATTTTCCTCTTTCATCCTTTACCAAAAAAAAAAAAAAAATAAAGGACAAAAAAAAATAAAAAAAAAGGAGAGAGGCAGCCAGCCTTCTCCCTTTTCCCTCAGCCCACCCCCAGCCTGCCTCCTTTTGGCCCATATCTCTTCAGGTTGTCGTCTTCCTACTGCGATCGTCATCACTATACGACTGCACCTCCACCACCCGATCCTCTCCCCCCTCCTCCGATTGCCTGCCGTACTAGGCTAGGATCCCCCATAAAGCATCCACCACCTCCCCCCTCTGCCTAACCTAAACCCTAGTCCCCTCGCCCTAGCGCCGCCGATCCCTTCTTCCTCCCTGCTTCCCCTGTTCTTTTTCTGAAACCCTGCACCGCACCACCCAACCGCCATCAGAGGCTCGCCGATCACCGCCACCACGGCCATCCTAGGGCTAAACCCACCACGGGAATGGAACCGTGGTGGTTCCACCTCGCCCCTCGTCCCCTCGACGCTTGCTGGGAGCCCCCAGGGAGGCCGCGACGGCGAGCTGTCGCCGTCTGCACCGCGCCGGCCGCAGCTGCACCTCGACAGCGACCTCCTCTTCTTTCCCTTCGTCGACTACCCCGTGGTGAGCGCTCCTTCCTGGCCTAGGCCCCCTCCTCCCTCTTGCTCTGTGATGTATGGCCGCACCCCATCGCCTCGCCGTCGCTCGGTTTCTGGTCGCCGTCGCTCGGTTTCTGAAACCTGACGAGGTGTTCGAGCCTGTGTTCGAAATTCAGTTAAACACCGAAAACCACACCTCTTCTTTCGTCAGTCAGTTGTACCAACACAACCGTGACAGTACCGCATTGGTTCAGTTCCCTTCCGCGCAGCGAGGCGACCCGGGTTCGAGACCCCGCGGGCGCACACCCCTTTTTGGAATTCTTTCGCGCGCGCGCAGGCCCCACATGTCATCGGCTCCAGAGCCTCTGTGGCTACACCGCGCCTCGTCAGCGCCCGCGTGGCGCTAGGGCCCGCTGGCCAGCCACTGCGGTTAGGGCGCAGATGGGTACAACTCGCCCAGATCCAGATCTGGATCTGGGATCTTGCGTCCAGGCCCCTGGCCTTACCGTGTTTACACCGGAGCCCCTCTCTACTGTTTTTTCCTCACAACCACATCCCTGTCTTTTGCAAAATAAACCCTAAAACTTCAAATGCTCATAACTTTAAAACCACAAACCCAAATGACACAAATTTTATATGTATCCCAATTAAAATTTCATGAACTTTTCAAACATGTATTCTGTTTGCTGTTTTGAACATTCCAAATAATTTCAAAACTTCAAATTCAAATAACCCTTATGAGTTTGATCAAGTCCATAACAAATTCAAATATCTTCCAAATGGCCCATGTAAAATATGTTTTCCAACCAAAATTTCATGCTCTTTCCAAATATAACATTTGTTTTCTGTTTTGAATAATTTAAATTGCTGAAAACAACTATTTATTAATTAATGCATTTAAAATTGCTAATTTGATAACTTGCTCATTTTAATTCCAAATCCAACAAATAAAATATGTTTTCCATGCTATTTTGAACCACCTTTCCAAATATAAAATTTGTTTCATGTTTTGGATAATTAAAATTGCTTAAATAATTTAAACCTTGTTTAAATCATTTAAATTTGCTAAAATTCATCACTTGCTCAAATTAAATTATTTTTGAACTTATAAAATATGTTTTCAAACTAGAAAAACATAACCTTTTCAAATATGAATTTGAATTTATGCTTTGAACAAATAAAATCCAAATAATATTCAAACTTGAATTAAATTCAATTAAAACTTGTTTAATCTTGTTTAATTCATAATTAAATCATTGTAATTCCTTTTTCAATAATTGAAACATGTAATCCACCTAAAATTTTGTGTTCTAATCAAATATGAACTTTGTTATCTGTTTTGAACAATTTAACTTGATGAAAACAACCAAATGCTTGTGTGACACCTTTAAGTAACCAAAATTCCCAAAACTTAATAAGTGAATTTCAAAATGGGTAAACCTTATTTCCAATTGATTCTATTGTTGTTATTTTGTTGTTTTCCTCATCCATGCATCATACTAAACCACTTTCACCTGATGATTAGTTGGAAAACAATTGTTTCAACCAAAATTCATGGGCTTTCCATATGTAATCCAATTTGCATATGGGTCCATTTAATTATGTTATGTTATCATGTCAACTAGTTTATCTTGATGCACCTTTAAATTTGTCATGCATCCATATCTTGATCATGCTGGATCTTTTGCCGTAGTAGTAATTGTTGCATCCGGTGTTTGTTCGAGGTTCGTTGCTTCTTCCCGGATAGGACGTTGAGATGATGTGAGCAACGACAAGTTCTGTGGATGTACCTCTACTTGCTGGATTCCAGGCAAGTATACTCACTTGCTGCCAAATGGCTGCCTTTCATCACTTGTTACCGATTCTTTCCGTTGTTCTTATTCTAGCCTTTTGATTCGATGCTTGTGTCTCGATCCTATTCTATTGTTTACCTTGCAGCCATGATATAGCCTTTTCCTTCCACTTCCTATTAACTGTTGTTTGTTTACCTTGTTGGCCCTCGTGTCGTAGTTGCATGCTTAGTGTTGTTTGCGCTCAAGTCTTGTTGTTCCTTTCGTACCACATGTTTAGTTGATAGCTGGGTTTCAATTCAATCAACAACAAGTTAATGTTTTGGGTAATAATAATTTGATGATAAGGCACCGGCAGGAGGCCCGGCGTGGTTTTGAAGCCTGCTAGTGTCGACCCTAATTAGGAAAATGGTCTTGTCTACTGATCCATGATGAGCGCACTAACCGCATGTGGGAAGCGAGTATGGGCGCCCCCCTCAACTTGATTCGATTCGCATCTCGTCCAAATCACCACACTTAGTTCGGGCTTTCCATTTGATGCATGCATATGCAGGTGCGAATCCGAGGCCAGGGTGGAACTTTTGTAGTCGGCATTTAGGGCGGCGTGGTCTTCCAATGCTATGAGGGTCCCCCTTTTCTTCGTGGGGGCTCGATTAGCCGCGCACGCACAGCACGTGGTGCTTTGGGCTTGATGTGAAGCAGAGTTGGGTTGTGTTGAGTACCTCGCTTGGTGGGTTGATCCCCCGTCTGGCGGGTTATTCTTACGTGTACGGCCAAATTGGTGCACCCCTGCAGGGTTAAATCTTCTCGAGAAGCCGTGTTTTCCGCGGTTATGGTTGACTTGGTGAAAGTACTGGCTAACAAGTACTCAGAACAACTTACACCTAACTAATGATACCTGACTAGTAATAGTCTTATTGACATAATAACTTGATCCATCCTTAATCCAACAGTGTGAGTTATCCTTGGGTTGCTTCCTTAGTAGGGGGTGACATTGGATGGGTATTGTTTGGTGAGTAGTTGTAGTTGGTTACGATACGCTATCTTATCCCCCTCTTTTAGCCGGATGTTGTAGTGAGTCTCTGTAGTTGGTTAGTGCAGCCCGCTGCCGCTTATTTGCAATAATCCCCCCCTTTCCGTTGAACTCAAAGTATTTGTATCTTGTGATGACTGGCTACGCCGGTATCTTGTGAGTATGGTTTATCCACTTGCCAGTACTTAACAGTACTGACCCACGAATCTTTTTCGTGGCTGCATATTCAATATTGCAGTCAACAGGTTTGAAGTCTGACGACGTTAGCTTGGGAATCCCTCCGGCTTGGCCTGGGCAGGGATTGGACGCTCTCGGTTATCTTCAGGACTCTTAGTCCAATTTGTATCTTGTCCGTAGTCGGACGCTATGTTGTTTCTTCCGCTGTTATTTGGATCTTTGTATTGTATCAGTTGTATCCCTGACTCGTTTGAGTCATCTTGTATATATCTTTTCTGTTGTTGTTGTGGATTATTCGTGAACTGTTGTAATGTTATCACAAGTGGCAACCTGGAATCGGTTATTATGTGGATTTTGGCGGGAATGCTGAAATCTGCATAGTGCCCGATCTCGGGGCGTCACACTGATTTAATTGAAGTGCTTCTAGAACCGGAGGAGATAAGTTGGATGCAAAGATCTAGGGCAAATTGGCGAGCTCAAGGTGATAGAAATACACCTTTTTTACAATTTCCCATGGCGCTTCGTAAGAAGAATTTTACAAAATGATTGAAGAACAATGAGGATGAGTTTGTGGAAGGTACGAATTCCCTTAATCCCTTAGCCTTCAATTATTTTTATGACCTTTTTACCACCGAGGTACGTGATGTTGATCATGCGTTCTTAGAGAAAGTCCAACCAAAAGTTACTCAAGCTCTAAATTAAAAATTAGTGGCGCTGTTTTCAACGGAGGGGGTTAAGAAGGCAACATTTAGCATAAGCAATTTGAAACCTCCAGGCCCAATTTTCTACATTTTTTTTGGAATATTTGTGGAGTTGAGATAACCCACGAGGTTTTGGAGGCTCTTAACACTGGTGCTATCCCTGGTGGATGGAATGATACAACAATGGTTTTAATATCAAAAACAGATGTCCCTCGGCTGATCACTCAATTTTTTCCAATAAGCCTTTGTAATGTGATTCGGAAAATTATTTCGAAGATGCTGGCTCTACACTTGAAATAGATCATTCTAGAGATTATTTCTCCCATGCAGAGTGTATTCGTTCATGGATGTCTAATCACAATGTTCTTGTCTCTTATGAGTGTGTTCATGCAATTAAAAATAAAAGAAGGGGCTTATGTGGTTTGTGTGATGTAAAGTTGGATATTGATGGTGCAGATCTTGCACTCGTTGGGAGACCCCAAGAGGAAGGTATGATGAGCACAACAACAGTTTTCCCTCAGAAAGAAACCAAGCTATAATCGACCAGTATGAGGAAGGAGTAACTTCAAAAGTTTGATGCAGATGAGGTGGTAGGGTGCACTACCGGTTCAGCAGCAACGTGGAATCTACACAACACAATCAAATCACTTTGCCTCAACGAAGCAGTGAGGTTGTCAATCTCACCGTTTTTGTTGAACACAAAGAGGTTAAACGTATGGTGTGGAAACAATATGATAACAATATAAAAATAGTAGCAACAGTGTGAAAACAGTAATTGCAGTGGTTGTATTATCAGTATGAGAAAATGGACCGGGGTCCACAGTTCACTAGTGGTGTCTCTCCATAGAAGATAAATAACATGTGTGGTGAACAAATTACAGCTGGGCAATTGATAGAAATGAAGCCTGCACCATAGTGCATATGCAAGACATAAAGATTACTATGTGATTCATGTGGGCATTACAACAAAATACTTGACTGTCATCCAAGTGCATCTATGACTAATAATACACCCTCCAAATATCATCCGAACAAACGTTGGGTATTAAGTTGCAAGCAACAGATAATCGCAGTAAGCAAAGTGTGTAATGTAAGCAATGTAAATGAAGTAAGCATCGTTTTTTTCTCCCTAATGGCAACATCACATCCTCCATCCGTCACGTTTCTGTCACTCAAGCACAGATGCAAAGGGAGGCATGAACCCACTATCGAGCATAAATACTCCCTCTTGGAGTCACTAGCATCTACTTGGCCAGAGCATCTACTAATAACGGAGAGCATGCAAGATCATAAATAACATATGCATGAAGATAACATGATTGGTTGATAATAAGAAGACATAGCATTCAACATTCATCGGATCCCAGCAAACACAACATGTAGCATTACAATAAGATGATCTCGATTATGTAAGGAACCTCACGAGATCTAAACATGAGGCATAAAGTGGAGAAGACAACCATCTAGCTACTGCTATGGACCCGTAGACCATGTATGAACTACTCACGCATCACTCCGGAGGCGGGCATGGTGGTGTAGACCCCTCCGGTGATGAATTTCCCTCCTGGCAGGGTGCCGGGGAGAGCTCCAGAACCCTCCCGATCTCGGGTTGACGATGAAGGCGGCCTCAGGTATTTCTCAGGAAAAATGGTATATCCTTAGGGTTCACATATCGGGAGGATTAAATAGGTGAAAGGTTGATGTCGGTGGATGCCCGAGGGGCCCACACCACCCCACAGCGCGGCCAGGGGGAGTGCCGCCCTATGGTGTGGCCCCCTGTGGGCCCCCTCCGGGCCTCTTCGGGACTCCGTGGAACCTTAGGGAATTCTAAGACTCATGAGCTTCGAATTTTCCAGTTCCGAAAATATTTCCTGAACAACTTTTCTGAAACTAGAAACATCAGAAAACAAGGAACTGGCTGTGTGGCGTCTTTTTAATAGGTTAGTCCCGGAAATCGATAAAAATGACATAAAGTGTATAACAAACATGTAGCACATGAAAACAACATGGAACATCAGAAATTAAGAATACGTTTATGACGTATCAGATATGCACAAAGCATACGATAGAGTGGAGTGGACCTTCTTAGAGAAAATGATGAGAATATTGGGTTTTGATGAAAAATGGATTTCAATTATGATGGCATGTGTTTCTTCGGCGAGATACCAAGTGAGATTTAATTCAGAAGAGACATACATGTTTACTCCTACCCGAGGATTGAGACAGGGGGGCGCCACTTTCCACTTACTTGTTTTTTATGTGCTGAAGGTTATCAAGTTCTTTGTTGTACGAAGAGGAAGTTGGTGACATCGATGGGATTAGAGTGTGTAGGAATCCACCGTCAGTTTCACACCTTTTATGATTCCCTAATTCTCATGAAGGCAGATATGACTAATGCAACTTCATTACAACAAATTCTGAATTCTTATTGTGCAAACTCAGGCCAACATGTGAGTGTGAAAAAATCAAGTATATTCTTTTCTTTAATACTCATGTGATTTTAAGAGCAGAAATATGTGAGGCTATACACATCAATACAGAAGCATTTTATGATAAATACCTAGGTCTCCTGCTCTAGTGGGCCCCGACAGAAGTGATTTCTTCAAGCACTTTATTAAAAGAATTATTCAGCGCGTCAATGGTTAGAAGGAGAAGCAACTTTCTATTGGCGGCAAAGAAATTTTATTAAAGGATGTGGCACAACCAATATATGTTTATGATATGTCAACATTCCAGATCCCTAAGGGAATTTGCAAGAGTATGATGGACGCCATATCCGTATTTTCGTGGGGAGATGACGAAAACAACAAGAAAATGCACTGGCTTGCCTGGTGGAAAATTTGCTTTCCAAAGAACCAGGGTGGAATGGGTTTTAGGGATTTCCATTCCTTTAACCTTTCTGTGTTAGTTAAACAAGTATGGAGACTCATAGACGATCCTAATTCTCTTTGTGCTACAATCTTACGCGCAAAATACTATCCTAGCGGAGATATTCTATCGACAGGTCCAAAGGCAGGGTTATGTTTTACCTGGCAGAGTATCCTTGCAGGGATATCAATGTTCAAAAGAAGATTTATTTGGAGAGTTGCAAAATATTAAAATCTGGACTGGTCCCTGGACACCCCGAGTTCGAATAGGAAAGTTATCACCCAACGAGGCGAAGCCTTATACACTCGGGTCAGTGAATTGATCAATCCAATTACGGGTCAGTGTGAGCAGTTAATTCGGGTTTTGTTCTACCCGTGGACGCTGCAAGAATCTTACAAATATAGTTACATACAAATGTCTTTAATGACTTCATTGCATTGAATTTGACTACACATTGTAGATACACAATACGCTCTAGGTAGAATAGTCAATGGAATCACCAGTTTGGGGCGTCCGCCGGCCAGCTTGCTTTACCTAGAGGATCAGTCTCCAACCCGGTCCGGAGAATTATTTGGATTCTTAAAATCCCCAGCAAAATTGAAATATTCATATGGAGAGCCCTCCATGCTATCATTCATGTCATGAGTGTCCTTGCTAATCGACACATAAGTACAACCGGAAGCTGTCCAATATGTAATCAGAATGCGGAGGATATACGCCCACCTTCTTTTCCAATGCACAACGACGAAGGAGATGTGCGGTGTAGCTTTGGGCTGACATAGATGATTGAGGAGGCATTGGAAGCCGATAGAGCTGGTTCGGCCATCCTGAAATTCTTCTTAAGATTGCCCGATAAACCATTACCCGGATTTACTACGGTGGGTGTGAAGGAAACTATAACGGTATGCTGCTGGTACTTGTGGTGGATTCGTCGTCAATGAACACACAACGAGGATGTGCCTCCATTATTCAAGTGCAAGATGTCGATTTTAGCAATAACAACAAATGCACGCAAAGCTCACCAAAAAAAAGTTCCAATGGTTGAGACCAAATGGAAACGTCCAGAGTCAAGAAGAATCAAAGTCAATGTAGATGCCACTTTCTTCGCGGATAAAAATGCAGGAGCTGCATGGGCGATTCTACGAGACTATGAAGGTACTTTTGTTGCTGCTCCATGTATACCTCTAACTCATGTCTCTTCTGTGACTATGGCAGAGGCTTTGGCGGCGACGAGAGAGGGTTTATCTCTAGCCAATAATATGAGACTTCACAACATCATAGCAGAGTCTGATTCTACGGAAACAATTGAACCTTGTAATGGCAAAACGAGGTGGCGGAACGAATCTTCTTCTATCTATGCCGATTGTGTGGACCGAGGGTGTCTTCTATAGGACATGTTTCCTTCCAACATTGCCTCCAGTTTTCCATGAGATAGCTAGGTTCTGTTTCTCTCATGATGATCAATGTAATTGGATCGATGAACCCCCTATCTTTATCCTAGATAAACTAATAGAGAGGCGATGTATCTTTTGACGCACTCTTTTCTTTATCAGGGTATCTATGGGGATTGAAAGAATTTTAACGAGGACGGCTTGCGTGCTTGATTTGTATAGTGATTTTCAAAAAAAAAATGCACCAAACCTACGGCATTGGACAATCTTAAGGCTGGTGCCAACCGGGGCTATAGGGGCGGGCGGTAGCGGCGCTACCGCCCGGGGCCGGGCGAGAGGGGGCGGTAGGAGGAGGCGGTAGGTGCCGGCGGGCGGCTGCGCTGCCGCCCGGGCTGTAGGGGCTGCCGCCCGGCTTGCCGCCCGCATAGGCGGGGCAGTAGCGACGGGGTGGGGCGGTAGGGGGAGGCGAGAGGGGCGGTAGGCGGGGCGGTGGGATGGCAGGCCGGGGCGGTAGGGCGGGGCGGCAGGGAAGAGCCGTTGGCTCCCAACGGCTAGCTGACGTGGCGCCCCCCTATTGGTCCACGTCAGCTAGCCGTTAGGGGTATCCGTTGCTGTCCAAAAAAAATGAAAAAAAATTCGAAAAATTTGAAATTTGGAGCTGATCCCTCCTATAAATACCCCCCCATATGCTGCACTCATTCCACACCAATTTCATCCTCTCTACTCTTCATTTCCACCCTCTCGACGCCATGTCTTCGTCAAGCAGCAGCGATTCGAGCGAGGGACTGGAGGGTGAGATGATCGCCGCAATGCAGGCGGCAATGGAGGCCGAGTACGAGGCGGCGCTCCAAGCGGTGCCAAGACCGCCGCGGCGCCGTCGACAGTTCATCAGGCGTGATCGTGTTGGCGCCGCCGAGCGGCTCTACGACGACTACTTCGCCCCCAACTGCGCTTATCCTCCGAGCTTCTTCCGGCGAAGGTATCGGATGAGGCGATCCCTTTTTCTACGCATTGTGGATAGATTGGGTGAATACTCTCCGTATTTCACCCAAAGAGTTGATGCTCTGAACCGTACGGGTTTTACTCCGCTACAAAAGTGTACTACGGCGTTGCGTCTGTTAGCTTATGGATCCGGTGCTGATACCATAGATGAGTGGCTTAAGTTAGCTAGACAAACTTCGTCAGACTGTCTAGATCGATTCTGTGAGGGCATCATCGACTGTTACGGTGAAGAGTTTTGCCGTCGACCTAACGTCGAGGATACTCAGCGTCTGTTAGCGAAAGCCGAGGAGCGCGGCTTTCCGGGCATGCTAGGGAGCATAGATTGCATGCATTGGCAGTGGAGGAACTGCCCAGTTGCGCATGCCGGTCAGTTCACAAGGGGAGACATCAAACACCCTACCGTAATCTTAGAAGCCGTTGCGTCGTATGATCGTTGGATCTGGCATGCTTTTTTTGGAGTCGCCGGGTCCAACAACGACATCAATGTGCTCAATCAGTCCCCATTGTTCACGGAAGTGCTTAGAGGAGAAGCACCCACAGTGAACTTCACGGTGAATGGACACCAGTACAACTGGGGTTACTACCTTGCCGACGGCATCTACCCCTCCTGGCCGGTGTTCATGAAGGGTGTTACTCTGCCACAAAGTGACAAGCAACGTGTCTTCACTGCTGCTCAATCGTGTTGGCGCAAAGATGTGGAGTGTGCATTTGGAGTGTTGAAGTCTAGATTCAACATTTTAGCAGTTCCCGGACGCTCCTACTCCATGCGCACTCTTGGGTTGATCGTGCGTGCATGTGTCATTCTGCACAACATGATCATCGACGATGAGCGTGGTACCAATTTGGAGAACACCTATGAGACAGTTGCGAGCAACGTCGGGCCTCCAATACATACCAATGCACCACCAAGCCTAGCAGCAAGGATTCAGATGGACAACGAAATGCAGGACTCGCCGATGTATACACAGCTCCAGGGGGATTTGATTGAGCATGTGTGGGCTCATCAAAACTAGATTATGTAATTTTCTCATTTTTTATGTAATTTTTATTTATTATTATGTAATCGGTACAATTTTAGTTGAATAAAATAATTTCTTCTATTATTTGCAATGTTTTTAATCTTCAAAATATGTGTTGACGTGGAGGAGAGAGAAAAGCTGATGTGGCAGAGAGAGAATCTTACAGCCCGGGCTATAGCGCGTGCACTGGCACCGTGCCCGTGAGAGTGGCGTGATAGTGGTGAGAGAAGGTGACGTGGCGGGGGCTATAGCCCGTGAATAGTGGGCGGTGCATTGGCACCAGCCTAACCCAGCACCGGCCCTACCAAGAGATCTTTTGTTCCCATCCTCATCCGAACACGCGCTAGACACTGTCCTCCTGTCCAGCTCACGCAGCAGCCGTCGTCGAACGAAGAAAACTGCTCTCTGAAAGCTACCGCCACATCACAAAATACCATATCTCCACCGCAATAAACAAAGTACAGTACAAAAAAAGGACGCGTAATACACCATACCAGTACACCGATGCGCACACAAGTAAGAGGTTTTGCTTAGCTCGCGGTGCAACTGACTGTCTGAGTCGATTACTGAATGCATTACATTAGCGCCAGCTAGCCAGTGGACACATCAATCAACACTTAACGTAGAGGAACATCGCTGTTGCGCGTGCTGCCACAAGTCTCCGTCGTCGCTCCCTGTTTATCTCCTGGATATCTAGCCTGAAACTTGGCCATCCCTCTCGAATCTCGATCACGCGTACTCGTGGAGCACTACGCGAAACAATGGCTTCTCGGCACACAAAAGCGATGCAGGGATCAAGGTGCGTAGGTCCAGGTGGCCCTCGCCCTTTCGCTCCTACGATCTTTCCCCCCTTTTCCATCTTTTCCTTTCCACATACATACCGCAGCGACTGCGCTGCACGCGAGTGATACACACACACACTGATTGGAAGAGCTCGATTCTACCTAAAGAACGCACAACTGGATCCATCAGCCGGCTCTTTCCTCACGAGACGGGAAAAGGCAGGCAGCGCCCATGTGAGACCGACGGCGCTACCTCCCGTCGGACGAGACGACGCGCCACCGTTTTGTCTCCTGTGACTAATGCGCCACCGGAAGGGCCAGGGCCAGCGTGCCGGCCGGGCATCCATCTACATCGTGCAATCATTTTTCTGCACTTGCATAGGCGTGGTCACTCACGCATGGCCCTCCATCCATGACCACGACCGCCAATTAAAGCGCCATGCACGCCGGCCAAAGTCTCGATGAACCCCTTGGGGCGAGGAGAGACAGAGACCTGCACATTTCGGGGCAACGAACTTTTCCTTTCTGAAAATGTATCAGAGATCATGATAGTATGTACTCATGAATGGTTGAATCATGTAAGCGTACGGGAAAACTCATGAATGGTAACTTTTCTTATTGTGCGGCACTGCCAAGGCATGTACATTACACCCTGGACCAGGTGTAGAGGACTAGAGGTTGCATGGGAGAGGGAGGGCAGGCCAAGAATATCACATCAATTTCATGTATGTCCAGTGCACTACTACAGCAAAGCACAATTATACAACCGAGAAAACATGACTGTGAGATGCAAACATGAGCTATAACAAGAACCTAAGGACCACGCGCCGTCTTCTGATCCGCGGCGCCGCGCCGCCGTCCTTCTTCGGTATCGACTTCAGTTCCTTGCACAACAGACTATTCACAGGCCAGCTTCGTGTCGAAGCTGCTGAGGCAGATGGCGAACGCCTGGAAGGCCGAGAGAGGGTACCGGTAGTCCATGGTGAACATATCCCTCGCGACTTTCCCAAACTGCAGGATGACCCTGTCGGGGTCGACCGGGCCGGGCTGCGAGGGGGTCGGCGCGCCCGCAGGCGGCGGGTTCGACGCGGCCATCAGCTGAAAATTCTTGACCGAGGCGATGGTCACGCGGCCGCGGAAGTTCAGGCACCAGCACTGCAGCTGCTCGTGCCACCTCGGGGGCTTGTTGCGGAGCACCAACGGCCTGTCCTTAACCTCACCGCCGTCGCCATCCGTTGCCCCGCCACTCATCTCCGAGAAGCGAGCGCTGTTGAAATCCATGGACTGGTCCATGATGGAGCTGCTGGAGAAGGTGGCGGAGCTGCGGAACGACTGGGACAAGGAAGTGAGGCTGCGGAACGAGTCCCCTAGAGGCCGAGGCACGATTTTCTCGGGCTGGCCGGGAACGGTGCCGCCGGGCTCGACGGATGAGGCGGGTATGGAGTGCATGAAGCAGCGCATCCGCCTGGGACCTCTTGTGCCGAGGACATTTAGCTCGTATGTCACCTGAGCTATGTTGTAACTCACAGGAGGCACCTTCGGAGAGACTTTTGTTGAGTTGAACCTCCGGCTGCTCCTTCCAACAGGTGGGATCACAGCCCCATTGTAAGGGGGCTGTGTATCATAAATTAAAAACTTCGTCCCAAGGAAGTTTGACCTGGAAAAAAGGTAGGCTCCGTGTTGAGGTACTTCAAACAAGCAAAATGGTAAAAGGTTTATCTTCCATAAACCTAACAGTTACCTCAGTTTTCCAATATAGGTTCTATTTGATCTTGAGGTATTGCCACCGTCCATTGAGATGGCATACTCCGTGCAAGATGCTTTGCGGTTCCTTCTAGCAGATAACAGGAATTTCCCGCTCTCTGCTGTAACAACTGCTCAACAGAAAAACATTCAGCATATTTGCTTTGATCAGAGCACATAATACATGTGTTCAATCATTTCATAAACAAAACATCTCACATGAATGCATATAGTAAATAAACAAAAAATAGAATCTTTTTCATCCTTAGCTTAGTTAGCTATATAACCGAGAGATGAGAACCTGGGATGCACGCAAAAAGGAGAACTATAGGAATTGCTAGCACACAAAAAAGATACAAAAAGGTGAACTATAGGGATTGCTAGCACACAAAAGGACACAAAAAGGACAACTATAGGGATTGCTAGCATACAGAAAACATAACATACCGTTGGTAAGGCACAGGTAGAGCTGATAGGTGGATTTTGATTTGTTCCTCTTTATAAAACACTGAATCATTCCATCTCGAGGACCAGGCTGTAAAACAACAAAAATGCCATGTATCAAGCACAAGGAAAGAAATCCGCTGCTCACGGTTAAGCACAATTGTAGGTATCTTTCAGTAAAGTATGCGCCTATCTTCTTTTTTCCCCCTTCACCTGCTTTAGAGATACTCGGAAGGTAAGCTTCCCACAAAATTCGGGGCTCAACACAATCTCTTTGCACATATCCCTCCACGTCCTACAGACAGCCGCAAAGCAGACGACATGCTTCCTGGCTGGCCAGGTGCTTTCGTCAGCTTCCAGCCTTCGTATGACATCGCGGAGGAGTTCAGGAGGAAGACTCGCCCAGTGGCTCTCTTGGAACACGGGAGCTGGGTCATGGAGCTCGTCCAGTGAGCTGTGACCCTTCCCCCTGTGATGCCCGGTGAGACCGTAGATGCTTGCGATCGTCACGTCGATGCTCCGTCTCGACAAGCTACCAAAGCCATCCCTAACGTCACGAGCAATGCTACGAAACGACATCTAAGCCAACCGGTGCCGGATGATAAGGCATACGATGTTGCCTGCAATTGGAAAATAAGCAAGGGTTACTTATAACAATAGTTTTAGCTGCTCTACTCAGGAGAACAATGAATCGGTGTACTTATTTTTTTGGCTGAAAGAAGAATGGAAAAGTAGTTTACCACGCCTTTGTCGGGAAGATCAGATCGCCAGGAAGTGTGTACTCGCCGGAGCAACCACTACAAGCTGTCCCTGCAACACAAAAGACTCTCCATGAGCAAACATAGTAGGAATGGCACAGATGGACCTGAATGACATCTGCTCACAGCGACAGTGTAACAACCAGGTAGGCCTGACTAGCAACCAGAGAGGAACCTAAACCCATATCTGGCTACATATATACACAAACCAGGCGTCACTTTGAACGCAAGAGAGCTGGATGTTCGGGGAACTTCCGCAACGACAGTTCGGCAACCACACAGGGCACATCACATCACCATGTTTTTTGTACGAGCACTAAACTTCCCGTGGAAGCTGCTAGGATGCGAAGTTCAACGGGATACATACACGTATCCTAGAAGCATAGCTAAGATAACGTATATAACAATATTAATGAAACAGTCCCAGTCTCAGAGGACATAAAAAATTGAGTTAGCAGCAGGTTTCAACGACCCCCTGCAATGTAGAGAGCGGCAAAGAGAAAACAAATTCCGAGGGCGGCAGCTGAGACGAGGCCGAAAGTCCACGCTCTTCCGCGGGGGTTTTGTCCTGGAGAACACGGCTGGAGGTTGTACCGGGTCAGAGGAGAGGTCGTACGATCTACGGATCCGGCACGCCCCGGAGCACGGCAGCGCCATTACCGCACGGCTAGTTCCCGACACACACACTCGCTACTCAAACACGCCCGGACCGAAACAGAGCACCGGTAAACCAGAGAGAAAGAAGAAAATCGGGTCAAAGGTGCCCGGGGGAGAAGGGAGGACAGGTGCTCACATCGCATTCAGCCGCGCCGCCGCGCCTCGGCCCCGGGCGCGCACAGGACAGACAGAGAGCAGAAGACAGTCTCGCCCGGCGGTTCCGGCCGAGCTCCGGGTGGCGCTGCTTCCTGCACTTGGCGCTCTGTCTCTCTCGGTCTCGGGTGCCGCGGCGTGCGCGCTGGGAGGAAGAGGAGGTGGTGGGGGCTTTGTGTGAAGAAGGCGAGGGGGGGAAATGAGGAAAGGTACGGGAGCGGGGGCGGTCTGCTCCGGTTTGTTTATCCGGCGTGGCGGTGGTGGGGTGGGTCGAGTTGACCGCGACTTTTCCGTTCCGTCGGGGAGCGTCTAAACG
Source organism: Alopecurus myosuroides (assembly GCA_028641055.1). Taxonomy (NCBI): domain Eukaryota; kingdom Viridiplantae; phylum Streptophyta; class Magnoliopsida; order Poales; family Poaceae; genus Alopecurus; species Alopecurus myosuroides. Next base: position 145,279,614 of record CM054058.1, read on the forward strand.
GCGTCGCGCTGGGTCGGGTCGGGTGGCAGCATCGCATCGCAGTCGCAGGGCTTGCCTTGCCCAGTTGGCCCGGCGCCCACGGCACTCAAAGCCAAGCCCGACAATTCGACCCATGGGTATGTCTGCCCATGGGCACCCGACCCGAATAGATAGGGTATGAGTCGCCAACTTCGCCCATGGGTAAGACCCATGGGTGACCCGATTAGTCGTGGGTAGGGTATGGGTACAAGGTTATACCCATGGGCAACCCGATGGGTCACCCAATTATTATTAATGATCATATAAATTTTAAATATACATTATAGTTGATATATTTTGTGTAAATACACTACAAGTAACATAATTAAACCTAACAGCTAGCGACCTCAACTCTTATACACCAATAGCAGCAATAACCATTTGGTTTGGCCCATTATTGTACATATAAACTAACTAGAATAATTATTTATTAACTTTATTTTATCGCATTCCATTTACGAAAAAGCAAAACTTTGACCCAATGGGTTACCCGTTAGAGTCGACGACCCGATGGGCATGGGCATGGGTATGTCCCAGCGCCCATGGGCAGGGTCGTGGGCAGAGATGCTTGCCCGTTTAACAAATGGGCATGGGTTTGGAAGAGGTCGACCCGACCAAACCCGACCCGATTGCCAGGCTTACTCAAAGCGGAGGGCGTGTCTACTGCCAGGCTCCCTTCTCCTCTCCCCTGCTTTCCGGTCTCGGGCACAGTAGTGGACCTGCAGGACGGGGTGCGATTGGGTATCTGGGTAGGTGCCTGCAGCGCAGCGTGCACCACCAGCGCCGGCAGCAAATGCCAACACAAGGGGTTTACCATGTCCTGGTCCTATCCTGGTAACTTATCAACGTTACTTTTTTTTCTTTTACATGTACGAATGAGCTTACAAAAAGCAACCACACATTTAGGGCCTCTTTGGATTGAAATATTTTTAAAAGAATTTTGGAGGATTTCAATCCATAGGATTCTTTCCTAAGGTATGTCTTTAGATCAAAGGAACAATGGCACCTACAGAATTCTTATGGATTGCATTTTTACAAGTCAATCTCATAGGTATTTCAACATCCACTTCAATCTTTTTTTTACACTTATTTGAGTAGGATCGAGGCAATTTTCACGTGGTTCATCCAAATGACTGTTTTCACGGTTTTTCTCTGTTTTGTAATCCTATGTATTGCACTTACAATCATGTCAAATTCCTCCGTTTACTCGGTTCCTCTGTTTTCTAATCCTCTTATTATCCAAAGAAGGCCTTAGATGGATTTCATGATGGACTAGATGGTGTTCATCGTATCGTGACATCTAGAGTAACGCCTCGTTTGTTCATACTGCGGCACCCTGAACATATCTAAGAACCGGAAATATGCTTAGAGCAAAAGTCTGAAGGCTGTCGTGACAAGTGGAGTCTGTCGTCTCCGAGTTTCTATAGAAAATGTGAAATGTTTTCATAATTTTGTAGGGTAATATCAAATAATTGGAAATCTCGGTTGCAACTCTCAGTCCAGCAAGAATCGTGATGCAAATCCAACAATTTGGACATTTATTTTCGCAACCCATGTGCTCGATTACGATTGAGTTAATTTTCCATCGACCCAGGATTAGCAAAACCCCTTGAGACATAGAGAGAACAAGTCAATAACGGTTATTTGATGGGCCAACAACACCTAGTATATAACCATTACATTTTGTAGGAGATAAGATCAAAGAGATCACATAAAACATGTGACCTCGGTCCAAGGAGATGAAGCCGAGACATTTTTTTTGTGTTGTCTTACTCAGGAATAACGGTGGTACAAACACTAAGCACATATAACCCAACCACGCAAAGTATTTGTCGTCGAAAGTTGCCATGTTTGTGTTGTCTGCATCAACAAGTGGATTCCAAGTCACCGTGCCATGTAAACTTTGTCGGTTACCCAACTTGTCACGGCCTGGAGAAATTTTTAAATCCGATAGTGTCGTTGTCATGCTCAAATCCGTTGTATCCATAAATTTCATCTTTAGCAGATTACGTGAAAAGACATAACCTATAGACAACATGTAGCTAGATTCAAAGGGTGGTTATACCTGGACCCATCAGATTTTAATGCTATTTTTTTATCGATTAGTGACAGCATTTATATCAATAGTGAGTCGGCGAATGTGATGACTTCGTCGATGTTACAGCTTAGTTGTATTTGGTGCTTCTTGTTTATTTATTCTCAAACAATTGATGCTTCTAAGAAAAGTGCTCAAACAAAAAAAAAATGTTATCATACTCAATCGCAATGCGTTACCCTTTGGACAACATGCGCTAGACTAACATGTGAAATATCTAAAACATCTTATATTATAGAACAGATGAAGTATATAATAAACATTGCTCTGTCAAATCAGTGTAACATGTGAAATATCTAAAACATCTTATATTATAGAACAGATGAAGTATATAATAAACATTGCTCTGTCAAATCAGTGTAACCATATAGTACGTTACCCCTTTGGACGACCACATGATACCCAAGTGCATGCAATCTGTGGTGAATCGATTGCCCTACCTTTATCCCACCATCGTAGCAGGCGTACCATGACACCCAATGATGCTTAATTTGACCCAAGGACTACCGCGGGCATGGTTCTACTTATATAACCATATAAAACGAGCGGTGCACATCAGATTCCGCTTAGAAATCATTTCGAAAGTACGCATCGCAGATTAACTTCTCGGTACTACGCAATGAAAAAAGGAGAAATAACAGAGGGTACGTTGTGGCTGGTGCGATTCCCGCACCAACCAAGATTGATAGTGTCGCATTGTGCTGCACACGTACGTACCCCTCGCATCACATGGCTGGTAACGATCGAAGTCGAACACGCAGCTGTGTACAGTAAAAGGGTGGAGGTAAAATGCGTAGCGTGCAGAGGCGAAGCAGCTAAAGGGAGGAGGCTTCGGAAAGCGGTAAAGAAGCCAATCAGGCGGACACAGTAGAAAAGAAGCTTTCGAAAAAGAAGGAGCGAGCAGTAAATAATACTCCCTCCGTTCATAAATATAAGATGTTCTAACTATTTGCTCATATTGACTAGATACACACTAATATGAGTTAATATATATACTAAAAGTTGTCTAGATACATGTAGATATATTTGAATGTGGAAAAAGGCTAAAGCATCTTATATTTAGGAACGGAGGGAGTAAATTTTAAAAAAGAGCGAGGAAAACTTTTGGCTTTTCCATCTGGAGACAGGATGAGTGAGATGCACTGTAACAAAATATTCTGAACCTCGTAACGGCGACAGCAAGGTAGTGCCGCCGGAGGAAGCCGGAGCCTTTGCTTCGTTCCGACCACACTAGCTTTGCCAGTGGTAGTAGTCGTCGTAGGCCGTAGCTCAGCGAGGCTAGGGCTAGGGGTGGTTGCGCGCTTGGGTCCGTGCGGCCGGCCAGGCGTCCCCGTGCCGTGCCGTCTGTTCGGTGGTGGGAGCAGGAGCTCCGACGACGTCACGCCGCGCCTGCAGGCTGCAGGCCACCGGAGCTCCCGAACGCCAACCGGCCGCTATGTTATATTTGTCCCTGTGCGCGCTGGATTCATTCGTTTCTTCCCCGAATCGGTTCATTCCCTTTGACCTCCTAGCTATGGATGACCTCTCATCCCCTTCTGCCCTTCAGGTCTTTGGTAAGCACCACACACATTTATTCCATCAGCGAACTCCCAATCAGCGATCCTTAATTAAGATCCTGTTTGTTTTCTCATTACTCTGTCAGGCTAGGCTGCTGCAAGCCTGCAACAAATCAAAGACGGCCAGATTATAATGGAAGCCAAAGTACGGCCGGGTGAGGGGTTCCTTTCAGCAACCTGAAAATGATTACATAAGTGAAGGCCGGATTATGGTTGAGTTCCCTCAAATGTGTTCTGATACGACTCGTGTGAGAGATAATGGCGTGGGCCTTACCTGCCCTGGTGTGTTTGTGCACAAGCATTTGGCAGCAAACGGAGTTAGCACCAGCAAGCAAGGACGCGTGCATGAAATCATCCCCAACCACTGCACCATATCTAAACAGTTTCTTAATTCCAGGCAGCTAGCTGCCCGCCCGCCCGCGCGCTTGTCAGCTTGGGCGACTGACTAATTAAACCAGGTCCACGCACGAATCATGCGTATGTGATCTAACCGCGCTGGCTGGCGCAGGCGATAAACTAAAAGTGTTTTTGAACGGAGGTTGATGCGTTGCACAATAGTCCACGCGCCGGCTTCGTCAGCAATCAGCTGAGGTGAGACGAGAGATACTAAGCAGAAATTACCGGAAGGCTCTCTACTTCAATCCTCCCGTTTCTGTCAGCGCCCTGCCCTCAATGCAGAAGCTAGCTAAATCCTGTGCTTGCTTTTGCTCGTCACGTCAAATCTTACCGTTCGTCAGAGTGAGTGAAAGATGTGGGCAAATCTTGTGCCACCCACTTCAATCAAAAAAAAAAAAAGATGTGTTGGCTTCGTCCTGCTGTTTCTTCTCACTTTGCAGCGATACGTTCGTTCGTTCGTGTCGACGCGCGAAAGACAGGCTGACGCGAACCGATGCTAGCTAGCTACCTGCCACTTTTCGTTCCGTTCAACGGCAGCATCAAGCAAAACGTCTGCAGCTACTAGCACGGGGGCGTCAGACCCGGTGACTAAAAAGCTCGAAACTTTCGGGTGATCTAGATCGACCGATGGAGGAACGAGTCGTACGTGTTTAGCCGGAAATGCCAAGAAACTATACTAACCAGTGGAGCAGGTTTGTCAACGGGGCAAAATACACAAATGCATATATTCGTCACTTGTCGATCGGTCAGTCAGGTACAGCTAACTGCTCCAGGCTGAGGGCATGTGGGCCGGCCGAGGATTATTTTTGCTGATAGAAAAGCTGTGTGGATGGGTGTAATCGGCGTGGATCAGCGGGTGGCGTTCAGTATGTTCCATGTGTGGATATAAAACAAACAATCCCCGGTGGACAGCGGTAGTTCGATTTTAATTCGATTCCGAAGGATCCAGAAGCAAGGCGACGAGAGGGACGCGATAGGAAGACCAAGACGAAACAGGGGATAGCAAGATAGAATGGGGATCATAAGTCTGAACAGCGCGCTGTTTTCCTCTTGTACTGTACGAAATACTCCAGGGCACCTTAAAGAACCGAACAATTGCCGTCATGTTTCAGCTGAACGCAACCATCTATATTTTTTTAAAACGAAAAACCCGGCATTTGCATCTAGTTGATGCGCATAGCCCTTTATTGTAAAGCGCCTAAATCAGCGCCCAAAAATAGCAACAAATTATAAGTCACCGATACTGAACCATGGCCACGTACACCGGCCAACAAAATAATAAGCACATAGACAGGGCCGGTCCTGAGATTTTCGGGGCCCGGGGCGAGGCGAAAATTTGGGCCCCTTAATACAAGTAGACATATATATATATATATATATATATATTCAGCACCTTGGGTGCAGAAAACTTATTTTGCACCCATAATTTTATTTTATGTTGCTAAGTCATAATATTATATTACATACGTAAATGTTGATCCGTAATAGAGAAAATCGGCATAAAAAATAAAAAAATATGTTTTATAGCAGCATAAAAGTCATAAAAATAGCATAAATATGTCTATTTTTGTTATATTTTGTCACGTCATGTAAATAAAAAATTTACATCATGAATATATTTTATTACGTTCTACTCGACATAGGAAATACGACAAAATTTACGTGACGTAAAAATCATGTACGGTTAAGGAGATAGAGGGCGGGTGTAGAATAACTATTCTGCACCCTGGGTGTCAAATAGCGCGACCCTATATATATATATATATATATATATATATATATATATATATATATATATATATATATATATATATATATATATGTGCTGAGAAATCAAATAAGAGAAATAAGACACATTTTTAATTACATGGAAAGCCTTGCGGGAAAAAATACAGATGCAGGAAGGAAAATTTATTATGGAGTAATATAACAACTTCGGTATACCTTAAAATTTTCTCCTTACATTTTTAGAACCAAAGTGATGGAATCAATGTCAATATCATCCAATGACTTCTTCTCTATGCATAGAGTTGACAAACCATTTAGTATCTCTTTGTGACATCATAGATCTCAAATAGCTCTTCAATAATATCAATATTGAAAAGTTTCTTTTAGCTGTTGCAACTGTCACGGGCATAGTAAATAACATCCGGTAAGCACCATACATATTAGGATAGCAATCTGCTTGTAACAAATTAAAACATCTCCATAGAAGGTATTGTTCTATCTGGCAAGGTCAATTGCATAACACTTAACTTCGAAATTAGATCATTTAACTCGATACCACATTTCTTACCGAGAGAGAAAGTATTTGCAAATGTCTTTAATTTGAGAACCATCCATTGACTTCAAATTTGTTGAACTCAATAAGAATCCAAATATACTTATGAACGACTGTAGTTCTTCAAATCGCCTCTTCAAATGCCATATCTATGGAAATGAATCACAAAATCAACTAAGTTATGATGGACGTGCGACGGCGGCCGAGCGGACGAGGGAGGGCTGAAGCAGACAAGTCAATGGTCGATGTGATCCGATCCTAAATCCTTTATATTTAGATGACGTACACAGGTCCGGAGTTGATCACCTATTGGTCTGGCCAGCCGTGCTCCGCTGGCTCTCTGAGTAGGAGTTATTACGAGTGAGCCTTTAGATCAAATTGCTCGTGAAGGGATTTTCAATTACCTAGGACGGCCTTGATAAGCTGTTAATTGATGTATTGACAGAAAAATCTACGAGCCGACCAAACTATTAAAGCTAATTAATATTTTGTTTCTTTGCATGCACACAAACTAGGCCTACTAACACATATTTGAAATGGGCCCCCAAATTTTTTGGGCCCAGGGCGGCCGCCCCTCTCGCCCCCCCCTCAGGACCAGCCCTGCACATAGAGGAACTACACATGTTGTAATCTTCTAGTGTGCAACCAGCCACCCTGCTTGAAGATAGCCGGCACGACCGGTATATCCAGAATCTAAACGTTCTCGTTGTCCCTCTAGAAGAAGGAAAGACAACATGTGAATCCAATGCGTGGCCCGATGAATAACCCGCAGACATATCATGTCGTTGCGCATCCAACATCTCGGCCTTCTCCGACACCGGCATATCGGTATTAGGCTGAGCGCACAGCCTCACACTCGAACGCAGCTCCGACCTCGCCGGCTTTGCAATATCCCCATATGCGACAATCTCCTCCCGAGACACTCTTGGCGTCCATGCCGTAGAATCATCCGCCGAACTCCTGGAGCCACGGGCTAGCATGAGACGTTGTGACCGAGCGGGCCACCACATCCCCCTCCACCAATGGCTCGAGCCCCATAGGTCCACCTGACCTAGGTAGACCAAAGCTATGTAGACGAAAAGAAAGTCACCTTGTAAATGGTGATACATATGATAATGTTCGCCCTAGTTAATAAATGCAAAACCTGCAGAACATCCTAATGACTGAACAATTGTCATCATTTTTTAGTTGAATGGAATCAGATCAATGTACCCTGTACGTCCAAGACGGGGAAGAAAAGTACATGTGTTAATTGGTGATATGAACCCGTAGAGCCTTGAAATATTTGTTCTTGGAGCAAGACATAGTATGCATTTCCCTGTAATTTTCAACCACATTTCCCAAGTGTATGTGTTACATCATGATGATCATCTAGGAAGCACTTCAAAACCAATGCATAAGAGAAAATATGGATTGCACAAAGCGGTGCTCCACGCAATCTCGGTTATGTAGGCCGGGACTTCCACCGAATGGATGCCCGCGCAAGAGGCGACGCCGATGTCGGAGTGGGGGTCTCCCACCAAGTGGACGCTCGAGTGGACAGTACCACCGTGGCCCCTAATGTCAGCGCCGCCGTGGCCATGGTCACCGCCGATTTTCATCACCACTGACGACTCTAACGGCGAGCAGTAGGCCACCAGCGGTGCAATCCCTAGATTAGCTAGGGTTTTATTTGATTATATGTTTCATAGTTTTTAATATATTTTTGTGGCTAATGTATAATTGTTTTAAATTAAAAACTAACAAATAACTAAAATGGGTTGCCACGTTTGCACCAATGGACATGGAGTGTCCTCAACGCGGCCCAAGCAGACCAAACTAAACACATTTGGTATTCGTATTGCGTCCCCGCATTGGAGTTGCCCTAACTTACATCTGAGTGTGCATGCCTACCTAAGGGAGCCAAGAAAGTACGATAGATTGTGCTATCATTCATTTCTTTCTTCTTGGTTTTAGGTTACTTACTATAACGTGCCACACATGATTAAGCTTTTTTTTGGCAAATTATTTGACCGATTATAACTCAAACCAATTTAAGGTAAATATGACAAAACCATAAGTATTAGGGATATGATTTCCATAACTACAATTGAGGAGAATCTTATCCTAAACTTCTCAGGAAAGTTTTCTCACAAACCCGTGTTCAGTGGTTTGGATAGTCACACGCCATGTGTCAAAGGATAGGATTAACTCCGGTTTTCCCCTATCCGGATTTGACATACCATGGTAAAAAGCTATTAAAAACTGAACTCTAAGTAATTCAAAGTCTCAAACTACCTTACACGAGTAATCTGAGAAAAAATAAGTTCATTTTCCTAATTCATTTGAAAGCTCTTACAATTTTTGTAACTTCTGGACAAATTTTAACTTTTTAAAAGAAGTATAAAATTATTTTAGCGATTCAAACAATCTTCATGATTAAGTGAGAAAAATTGTCCAGCCATTTGGAACTTTATGTGACTTTCAGCTAATTTTCGTTCAAATTCTGATAAAATCTAAAGGTATTACTGAGTACGGTCCATGGAAAAAGAAATAATAAAGCAAACCAGCTGTTTTGCGACTAGTTTGTGATTCTTGGACGAGGGTGTTGAAAATGTTGTTAGACTAGTTAAAACACAAGATTTGGATCCTTTGAATCAATTTATGTTGATTATTATTGTTTTGTATAAAAAAATTTAGCCGAGTTTTGTGTGAAAATACTAGTAGGTTCTTTTGTGTGAAACCCTAGCTTCCCAGCAATTATGGTTTCGTGACAGTTATTTTTGCTGTGGGAACATGTAATCTTGATTTGGGCTTACATTTTTTAGATTGGTTTGGGTTTAGTCTAAAACAAGCCCACCGGGTCTGGCTGCGCCCTGGGCCCTTTCTACGCGCACCAGAGAGAGACCCAGCAGGCCAGCACGCAGGCCATCCAGCACCCAAAACCGCGAGCATCTCCGGAGCGCCGACGCTTTACTGCGGCTTTGGCGAGTTCGATTGGGTAGGCCGAAGCTAGGGTTTAGGTTTTAATCCGGCGGAGCGACAGGAGTACCGGCGAAGGACAAGGCGATGGCGTCGGCGGAGGAGGAGATCGCGGTGAAGGAGCCTCTGGATCTGATAAGGCTCAGCCTCGACGAGCGCATCTACGTCAAGCTCCGGTCCGACCGTGAGCTCCGCGGCAAGCTCCATGTAAGCACTTCCGGATTCTCTTCCGTTTGTTTGTTTTAGTCTGCGCCCTCCTCTGTTGGTTAGTTGGGCGTGGGATAAATCCTGGTTACTCTGTCCTGCATTTATTCGTTATGCGTGAGGGGAAGAGCTTTTAGGCTCTCAATTTGGTCCCCTTTTTATTTATTTAGGTCGTATCCTCACTGCTTTTTCTAATGTCGTCGCTGAAGCGAACCGAACTGAATGTGTCAGTTTATGTGTAATCCATTCTAGGAGGTGAACGAGTACATGTGCAATAACAGAAAAATGCATGGTAGCAATTCCACAAAGACAAGGATAGGGATCTCATTAACATAAAACCGAGGGCATTTAACAGGTTTCTTTGTAACACTGGTTCCACTGGCCTTCAGTTATTCATTATGCGCGAGGAGAGGAGTTTTCAGGCCCCCAATTTAGAAACTTATTTTTCTGTTTAGGTTGTATCCCTGCAGTTTTCTCTAAATATATCCTTACCGTTTTCCATACGCAAAGCAATTCGAACTAAATGTGTCAGTTTATGTGTAATGCAACGTTGGAGTTTTAATACTCCCTCCGCCCACTTTTATAAGGCATGGTACATATTTTAGTTTGATCTACGTTCATATCAAAATGGATGAATCTACACACTAAATATGTCTATATGCACTCATTTTGATACGAATATAGACCAAACTGAAATGTGTACCATGCCTTATTAAAAGTGGACAGAGGGAGTATGTTTATGTGCAAGAACAGAAAAATGCCTTGGTATTTATTTAACATAGATAAGGTCATAAGGACGAGCATCTCAATAACATAAAACTGCGAGGGATAACAGGTTCGTTGGTAGCATGGGATGAGTTCCTGGTGTATGTGCTTGTTGTTTTGAGTATGCCTTTGGCAAGATGGTGATTTTTGTTTACTAGTTTGTTGATAATTTTAGGGATCACAGGCGTGATATATATGATGTGCATTCTCCAATTGTATGCTGTGCTGCTTTGTCATCGCTTGCTTCTGCACAACAATTAAATTCCATTTTACACCCACCTTCTAATTATTTTTAGGACCATATATTATAGCATGTAAAACATCCTGGGATGATAGTTGCTGATATGTTTCCCTTGTTGCCCAGGCATATGATCAGCACTTAAACATGATCCTTGGAGATGTTGAGGAGATTGTAACAACTGTTGAGATCGACGATGAAACATATGAAGAAATAGTGCGGGTAAGTTTTTCTTTTGACCTTTTGTTCTTAATTTAGATGAATATGTTGCATTGTCAACACTTTTGGAGGTCATGTTTCCACGCAGTTTACCATTTGATGAATGATCGTAACTGTTGCATGCAAGTGGACTCTGTTTATTGCTATGTTCAGCGTATGTGTGTTGAAATGTATGGGAGCTCCTCGAGTAATGTTGTCTAAGGCATGCCAAAACCACAACTGAACATCATAAGAAGGAGCTCCTCGAGTAATCTTTTATACTCCTGCTCCGTGATTCTGAAGTAGTGTGATGTTAATCAATTGAATACCATAAGAAGGCGACACTATCTGAATCATTTATACCCCTGGAGCTGTATGATTCTGCTGATGCAGTGTGATGCTATTGCTACCTGTTTTTATGTATGTAATATTTAACTGTTGGTTCTGCTTGACCATAACAATTACTCCTACTTGTTTTGGAGGAATCTAATTCTAGAGGCAAAGCTTATTATCTGTTAAACGTGCCATGGAATGATGATATGCTAATTACTGCAAACACTGCACCTTTTGCAGACCACCAGGCGCACCATCCCCTTCCTTTTTGTCCGAGGCGATGGAGTTATATTGGTGTCTCCGCCTCTGCGAACTGCTTGAGCCATGAAGTTTGATGGGGCATCCTGCTGACTGTCAACTATGAGTGGTCAGCTGATGTGACATGTTGTGTGTGGGTGTGCGTGCTATGTACTAGAACGGTCTCTGTTGGTCAGCTGATGACATGGAGTATGTTTTAGCCTGTGAAACAATTGTGTAACGGCACTCTTGTGTTTGAATTTATCTGACTGAGGCACTACTCTATGTCGAATCAATCTTGCTTGGAGTTTGTGTGTGGCATTGCAGAATTGCATGTGCTGTGAGTATACAATGATGGTGTATACTAAGGTGCAGTGGTTGGTAAACTCTACTTCTCCACTGCGCCTAAGGCCATGTACAATGAGAGGTGTATAAGGAGGTGCTTAGAAAAATAACCAAGTTCTTTCATAAACTCTAATGTTTTTTTCAAAGGAGAGTTGCCATGTTAAGCATTTCTCTTGTGTAAATAAGCACTGGTGCTCAATAAAAAAATGGGTCTATTTTACTACTACTTCGCATTGTACATGCCCTAACACAGTCTTGCGCTCTTGCTAGAATCTTTGATGATGCTTAAGAGCAAGTTATCTTCGGGCAGCAATTTTCAAATTTATAATGTTCCATGAAATTTTCCAGCCATGGAAAACCACCAAATATTCGATTCCCAGCCCACTAGACTCCTGGAAAAACAAAAAGATCGACGGACAAATTCGTGATTCTTCAGAAACCACATCAGAAATATTCCTGGCAAGTGGAAGATAAAACTGATAGACGAAGGGGCACGCCAAGTTGGAAGTCGCCTTCTTGCTTTGCCTTCGCTCCGCCGGAACAGACGAGACAGAGAGACCGAGAGGAGAGGGAGTCGCCGCTTCGCCAGCCATGGGCGTCACCAAGGAGGACGTGGAGGCCGCCGTCGCCGCCGCCCTCAGCCCCACCCATCTCGTAAGCCTCCCTCCCTCCCTTCCTTCTCCCTAAACCCCTTCCGCCAATCCGTCCGTAGTTCTTGTCCGCCTTAAACCCTAACCGTCGTGGTTCGTACGATTTTCAGGTGGTCACCGATACATCCGGCGGGTAAACTCCCCACACAATCGGCCGAAACTTTTACTCTTTTTTATTTCCTTTAGCTTGCTCGTTTGATAGTCTTGGTGCGATTGATTGGCGTGAAGGTGCGGCGCGAGCTACGAGATCGAGGTGGTGTCGGACAAGTTCGAGGGGAAGCGGCTCCTGGAGCGGCACCGGATGGTCAACACCGCGCTGGCGCCACACATGGCCGAGATCCACGCCGTCTCCATCAAGAAGGCGCTCACCCCGGCGCAGGCCCAGCCACAAGCAGAGCCCACCGTCGCCGCCGACGACAAGGCCCAGGCCTGATTCATTGGCTCCAGGCACCGTTGGATGTTGGGAACACCCATCAAACTCTCTGCCTGAATAATGTAGCAGAGGCACCTGCATAACTGAAACTTTGATGTGATGCTATGCTGCTTGACTTATCAGATTTTACTGCACTGTGTCTATGCTGCAATCGATTGGTGGTTCTGTTTGATCTCATAGCTTCGATTGCTGCAAGTGCAAGCTGGTTAAGGTAGTTTGCTATCTTTCATAGCAGTTAGGGGTTCAAATGGCAGTTGATGACGCACTGTTTTCTCTCCTTTGAAGCCTACAAATGTATGTTCTAGGTTGATGCTACCCGGTGGACTTCCATATCTTCAAATGCTACCAAGGCATCTGAAGTGTCCACTGCTCTCCTTGAGGCATTGGACTTGGAATAGCATGCCTAGCCTGTAATACTGGTATCTGCATCATAATTTCAATTGCTTTGGTAAAAGTAGCAGACATCTTTCTGGTTCTGTTCTTTTCTCAGATGGATAGGAGTTTTGTCTGTCGTATTAATTCATTTCATGTCAGAGTAAATCAGAAGATTGACCCAATTCGGTTCATGTCAGCGTAAATAGGAGCATTATCATGTTGGTGTTAGGCTCATGAAAATTTGGTGAACACTGGAGCAGATTCTAATAGACTAATTGACCCCGTTTGCTAGTTCTCCGTAGACCGAGAATGAGCTTAGAGCTCGGTCGATCCTAGGGTCATTGGATTTGTATCGTGATTTGTGCACATGAGAACTACATTGCACATTGGGTTTAGGGTGTTTTAGCACAGACAAACCTGAACGCAAATGGGGAAAAGAGTTACAACGACATCTGTGTGAAATTAATTGGTTAAGCTGGGTCGTTTACTATGCTGGATGAGATCTCACTGCTAATTCCTGAGCACAGACTCAAGAAAGCATAAACGAATAATCCTGAAGAGCAGCAGAACAGCCATATTATCAATTCCTGCTCTATCTCATACTCCAAATATATCCATCCTGCATCGCTGAAGAAGCAAAAAGAAACAAGTCAGGCCGCAACGAGTTGTCCTGCTTGGCAAACACGGCCATAAGCCCATAAGCCAGGATGAAATGCACCTTCAGCTAACAACCTGCTTCATTCTTGGAGTTATTGCTGGGGGTCTGAGGAGTACACATCAAGGAAAATTTTATAAATTCTGCTTTAAAGACCATGAACCTCACCAGGCCTTCAACTGGATATGGAAATCCAAATGCACCCCAAAAAGATAAAAAAAAAAATTGGCTATTGTTATCTGACAGACTGAACAGGAGATATGCTGAGAAGGAGAGATTACAACAGAAATTCCTCCTATAAATGTGAACTCTGCTCAGCTGATGTTGAGGAGACCATGGAACACCTCTTTTTTCAATGCAGTTTCAGTAAAGAGTGTTGGAAGCACATTGGAATTAACTGGCAGCAGGATGGGGACAGACCATAACTTGTATCAAATGCAAAAACACTTTGGGGAAACCTATATTTCAGGACATCTTCATGACTGCTGCTTGGAGCATTTGGAAGGAAAGGAACAATCTGATTTTTGAGGATATAAGTCCCTCAGTTCAATCCTGGAAGGAGAGATTTAAGGCTGACTTTGGACTGCTAGTTCACAGGACCAAAAGCTCAAAACACTCTTTCATCACATCTTTTACTGACAGCTTGTAATCTTTTTTATTTGCCCCCATGAGGGTCTGTCATATAATTATGTAACAGCTGGTTCTTTATTTTGAGTAAAGGACAGTAGGAGCCTTTCCTACTGTCATTAAGGTTAAAAAAAAACCCTGCTTCAATCTTTCTAGATGCCTGCTTAGGATTTCAACCTATAGCATATACCATTGCACATGGATTGACCTGCAATCCACAGAGCCTTGTGCAGATGACAAGCTAAAAGGACAAATTCTGGAAGTTTTCATTTCCTACACAGAGAAAGCACCCAGTTATCCAAATGCTAGTCTTGTACTGCGCTCAACCTTTCGTCGATTTTTTTTTTTGAAAGATCCAGCAAAATTGCTGGCTTTCTATTGATAAGCAGAGGGAAAACCGTACAGGTGGCTACCCGACGACGTTAGGGCGGCCAGAAAAGATGAGAAAAACAGAGAGAAAACAGAAAAAAAAACGTGCCGGGGAAGATCAAGGTGGTTCGAACAGCAGCCTGCGCATGACCTTTCGCCGATATAATACCTCTACTTATAAACAGAAGAAAGCTCTTCATCTTAACAGCTATTTTAAAAACAAACACTGGTAAATTATAGGTGTACTTATTTACAAGCTCCCCTGGTTTCAAGTCTACTAATTTTGCAAGCTTTGCCTCTATGTCTTGTCACAATTGCGTATGAAGTTAACCGGCAGAAGTTGAGCAGAGATGAACTGCCTTGAACACCCCAAGGGATAATCCTAGAAGCGAGATCTGTTGACAGTGTATTTCCCTGATATTCCCCATTTTTCAATCACCACACTCTCCTCCAGACCCTCTCAAGAACAGATGGTAATAAGACAACTCGATTTTCTCCAGTTGTAATGTGTAAATTCTCGGTTTTAATACAGGGACAAAGAAAAAAGAGAAGGCCTATTGGGATGCAGATAACAAATATAAACTACCTGTCAAGAAAGCATTTCCTTGATTAACATGCATAGATGTAGATATGCCATGAACAACATGAAAACAAATAAGATATCCTGAAGAAACACTTAAGGCACAACTGCTTTGTACTACTCATCAGACAATGACCAGATAAGTTGAAGGTCTAATAGTAAAGATTTGATCAGCAAACTGACCTGAGCAATATCGTTCACAAAACGATAAAGACACAAAGTGAAACCAACTCCTTAGAAATTCAGGATAGATGCAGTCATATACCAATAGAAATAAGCGATGTCATAGCATTAGAAACCAGGGGATAACATTGCTGCAACAAGAAAACTACCTAACATGATAATCAACAGATTAGCGTCGCTGAACTATGGCGCCGAGCACATGGAGATCAACTCTTTCACGACAGACGGGCACACTGCGGTTAGATGCTCGAAGCCATTGCTGGCCATGGCTGCCCTCAGATTTGCTGGAGAGCTGAGAAAATCAACGCACGCCTTCTTCAGGCCATGGCAATGGTGCACTTCAGCCAATGTCAAGATGTTCACCACAGTGTTCACGTCGATGTAATTGCACAACCTGTCCTCACAAACCAGCTTCATCCTCTCCATGCCATACTTGTCTGCCGCGACAAGCAGATGCTGGCACATGACATCTTCCTCTTCTTTTTTCATCTCCGGCAAGGAGTCAGTGTACACAAAACAGAGCAAAGCCTTGAACACCTCCGCCTCCATGTCATCTATGCGGACCAAATCGTCGGCCTTGGCGTTTCCCTCCTTCATTGAGCCAAAGAGCTCCGCGCTGAAGACCGGAGATCGGGCCGCGAGCACGCAGCGGTGCGCGGGGAACGTCTCGCCGCCAGCCTCGAACACCACATCGGCGCCCCTTCCGGCCAGGAGGAGAGAGCCGAGGTGCTGGCTCAGGTCGGACGCGGGCACGATGACGAACTTGGGAGCCTCTTTCTTGGCGCCACCCTGGACGCGGACCCCGTTGACGACGGCGATGTCGCACCGGATTGTGAACGAATCGCCCTTGAGGTGCCTCGATTTCTCCAAGGTGTCCCATTGGATGAACTTTGTGTACCCAAATGGAGCGTGGCCGACGAAGCTGTGCGCAAATGGTGGTGGTGTACTCAGCACTGGCTTGGCTTTCTTAAGGGGGAAGATCTCTGGGTTCTCCGCTTTGAAGCCAAACCGGAACCGCGCCCTCACTTCCTTGGCCACGTTCTCGTCGAGGACGAGAAAGACGGACATGTGGCCCGCGCTCGCCTCCTTGTCGCCGTTGGGGTAGTAATCGATTCTCCAGAGATGTCCTCCGACGGTGAAAGGGACGGAGCTGAGGCGCTGGCCGTTGGGGAGGTCCTTGAGGCTCGAGTAGCCGTCGATCTTGAGGTGGTGGTACCCGCTCGACGTGTCGGCGACGATGGCGGAGGCGGAGGCGGTGGCGGTGGGCGACATGGCGAGCGCCGCGAGCCTATCCTTCGTGGAATTGGGGGCTCCGGCGAGGCCTGATCGCTAGTTGGCTACAGCCCTTGTAGGGTTTTAGAGCAGAGTGGAGTGGGGATTGAGGAGGAGGAGAAGGAGATCGACAAGGCCAAGTGGGGAAAACCGGCCAGGACAGGAAGCCGAGGACATCTCCCATTCTCGGCAAACTCTCGGAAATTTCCTTTTGATGGGCCTTGGAATGTTTTCTGGGCCTTTTAGGTACCGTACTGACAATTAGTTGAAAAAAAGTCCCTAAAAAAAGTTGAAAAAGAAAATTCACCTCAAAACAATGTCAAAACGAAATACTATGGTGTTCGTACAGAAACTTTGATGTGAAATAAGGGTTGACTGTTATAAAGGACATCTTGTGCTTTTGGACCACGTAATTGACTACTCCGTCAAGGGGCGAGCCAGGCCGTGGCCCGGGGCGCGAGCGTGGCGTGTAGACTATTTCCTTCCTATCGTAGCTACTGTAGCAACGAAGGTGGCCCGGGGTGTGATCTCATCCTGCCTCAGTACTCAAACAAGTGTATTTGTAGCATTTGTCTAGATTTTTTTTTAAAGATTTAACTTTATAGAAAACAGTATCTAGATTTTTTCACAAATTTTGTTATGTTTCCTACAAAATCGGTTAAACTTTAAATATTTGACTTTCATAGAGGTAAAGTACACTTATTTGAGGACAGAGAGAGTGTACATCATACACAGCAGCTGTATGGTTTTTCAACGAAACTAGGCAATTTATCTAGCTATATTTTTAATTACTGTGAGGAATCTGGTTATATTTCGAATGTTACATCCGTATGCCAATATTTGCCATGATAGGTAACTTGCTCTCTCATATCTGTGTTGCGGTCTTGCTTTTCTGTTGTAGTTTAGTTATACCTGTGCTGTTTGTGTTGTAGATCAAGAGCTGAAAACCGAGTGTAAAGGGAGGTTTGCATATAGTTGGGGGAAAGCGTGTGCTGAAGGCTTTCACACTGCTTATACGTTGTCAGGACCAGGACTGGACGAGGGGCATCATGATTTGATTTAGACGACTGCTATCCAACAAAATAAGCATCAGCAACAATCAGCTTTAATGTGTGTACATCACAGATCCCAGCTTGTCCCGTAGAAAATCAATAGTAAATAGAATGAAACTAAGGGTTTATGCATATACACTCTGAACATTTCTTTTGGGGGCACTCCGAACATGTGGTGAAGGAAGCAGATAAAACAGCTTTATCAAAGGATAATGTTCACGGTGAACCAAAAGATCAAAGGGGAACCACACAAAAAAGAATCAACTTCACACGAAGCAATCCAATTTATATGACGGAAATCATTGTGAAGCAAAAGAAAACCAAAGGAAGTTACTTACAACCGAGGTTAAGAAATTCAAACTGATGTAATACCCCTCAGTTCTCTTGTTTCATTAATCCATGATAGTCTAGTGAAGTGGTATAAATGCTCAACAAGGAGCACATCATATCGCATAGTACATGGGAGGAATCAATTGAAACTAGGGCAGACAGGTCCCTTTGACAGGCCAAGGCGAACCTCCATCCCGTGGTGCATGTCCGGAATACGGAGGGTGTCAGAGTCTTGGGGCACTGCAAAGTAGCCAAGGAAAGAAAAATATTAAACCAAAAACTGAAAGATATTTCTAGCAGAAGAAAAAAGGGTTAGTTGCAACTTGCAACGACAAAAGTGGAGCCAAAAACTGACAAAAAGAATTCATAGTGGTGTAGGCACAAACGACCATTCATCAACATAAACTACACCCAAGTGATAAAGTTAAAATAAGGGCACAAGCTTGGATCATTTAGTGCGACACGCTTTGTTCTTTGTCGTTGAATATATTCCTCAAGAAAATTATTGAGCATCATTAGTACTTACCTTGTGAATAAGTTATTTTTATAGCAAATAATAGTACTATAATTATCATCACCTCTGTGACTACGCCATTTTAATTTAAAAAATCTTGATTTTCCAAGAGCCTATCTTCATAGATTGAAAAGATCTGCTCAAGTGTATTCTCTATGAGCATAAGAACTACCTCCGATATAAAGGTGAAGAGAGTTTAGAGATAACAGTCCTCCCTAATTCAGATTGAGCAGTGCTACATATACTAGCAAGTTCTTCACAAATGCTTGCACAAAATTGTGAAACAGCAAGCAAGAGGATCAATGCACTTTATCTCGTTGTTTAATAGATTCCTTAAGGAAATTATTGAGTATCATTAGTTACTTACCCTGTAGGTAACTTGTTTTTAAAACAAATACTCCAGTAATCTAATTATCATCACCTCTCTAAGTACGTCCTACAGAACAAACTCTACACTACTTGCTGCAAACCAGTTGGAAGTATGACAAATGAGGAACAACAACATTTTAATTTCATAAATATTGACTTTCCAAGAACTTTCTTTATAGATAAAATCAGATTAAGAAGATCTGCTCAAGTGCATTTGACTATGAGCAAAAGATATTTGTCCTCGGATTGACCAGTAGTAAATATACTAGCAAGTTCTTGATGGAGAACAAAAGGAAATGAATACTTACTGTTAAGATAATCTTCAAATCCAAAATCGTCCAAGGAACCTGTCATGGCCTCATATCCTAGCATAGATGATGGCACCGCGCCTGGGGGCCTTTGGAACCTGGCAATACAAAATTCCGTCAGTCAAAACATTTTTAGCACTTATCTGATAATAAAAACTTCAATATATTATATATGATTGTGCATTCAAGCAGAGCAGGAGATCCAAGCTAACCAAGCGACCCATTCTAGATGAAAACAGTATCTTAAATACTAATCCTAGGGTAGTGACCCGTGTATTTGATCTACGTAAATGCTCTCGAATGCAAAGATTAACAGAAGACCTCATGCAACAGTCATAAAGTCCAATCATTCAGTGATATACGCAAGCATAACAATTTAGATATAATCAACCATGCAACAGAAGAACAAATGGAGCGTCTGGTAATAAGTACTTGTACTGTTGTACGGCGCAAGGAAAGAGCAACATGGCGCGAACTAACGATTATCAGAGCAACAGATTTGCGGTAAAAGTAAAATACTAACAGGTTGACATTTTATTTTGAGCAAAGAACAGCCTTATGGACGCCAGGTACTCCCACGCCAGCAGCATGAACAAAACTTAACATGTCTTAAATAGTTGCTGTCCGGGCTATCCAACAATTGAAAAACGCAAATATGACTACCGGCCGCAAATATATTGACACATCTCGAGCTTAAGTTCCCATCGACACTTCCAGCGACAAGATGATGCCGCTAAAATTCTCTAACGCCCAAATCAGCTACCACTAACTCTTAAGTCTTAACCCACGCAAACAACATCAGAACCCCAAATTTACCAGGAGGGGAGAAGGAGGGCAGCGAGTGACTAGTACCTGGAGAGGATTTGGGCGTCGAGATCCTTGCGGATGTTGAAGGCGGAACCGTAGATGGCCTCCGTCCCGAATTTCTTCTTGTCGTCCCAGAACTTGGTTTCCTGCGTCGCGCGCGCGCGCGCGTTCAACGACACAGATTAAGCGGCGTTAGGGTTTCACTCGGAACGAGCGGGGAGATCGGAGAGGGAGGGGAGGAGACGGCGGTTACCGATTGGATGGTGGCCTGGAGAGGGTGCGGCGGAGCGAGGTCGCCCCTCACGCTGTCGTTTACGCCGAAGCGGAGCACGTCGTGGCTCTCGCCGATCTCCTTCTTCGTCATCATGCCGCCGTTGGCCATCGTCGCTGCTGAGCTTCTCTCTCTCTCCTCTTCGGAATTACTTTCTTTGTGGAGAAGAAAGGGAAGACGGCATTTGGGCTCGGTCCATATGCTTGCGAGGTCGGACACGTCTTCTGGGCTTTTTTCCCCTTGTTGGGCCGGCCCAGCTGCTGCTGCTCCTATCAGCTGTCTTCGTTCAAGCAATTATGATGAAATTGGGTTTTGCATCTCGTTTTGTTCAAGCAATTATGAGAGGGGTCACTTCTGTTACCTTCTCGGTTCTTTTTAATGGATCGAAGACGGAGGAATTCACACCATCGAGAGGTATTAGGCAGGGAGATCCCATCTCTCCCTACCTTTTTCTGTTGGCGGCTGAGGGGTTGTCATGCTTATTTAAAAGGGCGATGAATAATGCTGAATTGATGGGAGTCAAGATTGCGGAGACGGCTCCGAATGTGAATCACCTTCTATTTGCAGATGATTGTATCCTCTTCTGCAAGGCATCCGCAACGGAAACTTCGAGGGTAACGGAGATTCTAAACACATACTGTTCGGCCTCGGGTCAACGGATCAATAATGATAAATCCTCCATATTTTTTAGTAAAGGTTGCTCAGCAGGAATTAAAGAGGAAATCAAAGGGATCCTTAATGTTCAGAACGAGTCGTTAACAGAGAGATATTTGGGGCTGCCATCGGATGTTGGGAGGTCCAAAAACGGTGCTTTTTCGTATCTTAAAGATCGTTTGTGGAAACGGCTCCAGGGTTGGATGGAGAAGGCTTTGTCCGGAGGTGGTAAGGAGATTCTTATTAAATCCGTTATCCAGGCATTGCCAACATACTCAATGGCGTTATTCAAATTGCCAAAAGGTTTGTGTGAGCATATCACTTCAATGACTAGAAAGTTTTGGTGGGGATGCAAAAAAGGTGAAAGGAAGGCAGCGTGGGTTTCTTGGGACGCTATGACAATGCCTAAATATCAAGGAGGTCTCGGTTTTAGAGATGTGGAGGTTTTCAACCTCGCTCTATTGGCGCGCCAGGTGTGGCGCATTCTTGAGGAGCCGGATACGTTGAGTGCTAGAATTTTGAAGGCGGTTTACTTCCCAAATTGTGATATTCTCTCAGCTTCACTTGGCTCGCATCCATCCCAAATATGGAGATCTTTGTGTGAGGGACGAGATGTTCTTAAAATTGGACTTATAAGGAGAATCGGAGATGGAGAGAGTACACGTATCTGGAATGATAACTGGGTACCCCGCGATCACCAGCTGAGACCTGTGGTGTGCACTGCCGAGACACCCCCTGTTTGGGTTTCGGAGCTAATCTGTTCGGCCACTAGGACATGGAAGCTAGAAGCACTCGAGGCATGCATGCTACCGATGGACGTAGAGGCAGTGAAGGAGATACCTATAAGCTATGTGAGACAGCAGGATTTTTGGGCGTGGCACTATGATAGACGGGGTATTTTTACGGTAAAATCGGCATATCATGCAATAATGGAAACGAAACGGCGTAGGGAGGATTATTGGGATGGAAGATCATCCAACTCAAACGCCATGGAGGCGGAGAAGGGTTGGAAAAAGCTGTGGAAGGTCAAGGTCCCTTCTAAGGTGAGAATTTTCGCGTGGAGGCTTGCAAAATCGTCGATACCCACGGGGGATCTTCGGGCGAGTAGGGGCATGGCGGCTACTGCGGTATGCCCCATATGTTTATCGGCTACGGACACGTGGAGACACGCACTTCTTGATTGCAACATGTCGAGGAGCGTGTGGGCGATGAAAGAAGATGATCTTGCGGTACCCCTATTCGGAGATGAGACGGACGACGCTAGGCTGTGGTTGTTCTCCTTGAGTGAGAGTCTCAGCCAGGCTCGGTTCATTGAGGTACTGATTACATTATGGGCTATCTGGTGGGCGAGGAGAAAGTTGATACATGAAGGAGAACAGCGTTCTCCGCTATCCACCCATATGTTTATTACCAGATACCTTGAGGAGATCGGCTATGCGAATCGCCAACCGGAGAGAGCAACGGTTCCAAGAACTCGACAGGCACGATGGATTCCACCTCGTGATGATATGGCCAAGATTCAGGTGGATGGGGCTGTTGCCAAACAATTGCAGAAAGGCGCTGTGGCTGCAATTTGTCGAAGTTCAGATGGTCAGTTTGTAGGGGCTTCGGCTGTTATTTTCGAAGGCGTTACTAATCCCGAGGTACTGGAAGCTTTGGCATGTTCGGAAGCACTAGCATTGGCAGAGGATGTTCAGGTGGGACGTGTCCATGTTTCCTCCGATTGTCAGAATGTGATTAATGAAATTATAGAAGCACGTGAGAAGGGACAACATTGCATGATTATAAAGGAGATAAAGAATAGAAGAGGGAGATTTTCGGAAGTGATCTTCAAGCATGAGAGAAGGGAATTTCTGATGGAAGCTCATAATTTAGGTAGAGTAGCTACTACTCTTCCTTCTGGAAGACATATTTGGTTCTCAGCTCCCATTGAGATGGGAGTTTCTGTAAACATACTATCACCTTAATAAAGCTTAGGTCTGTTTTGCTCAAAAAAAAAAGCTGTCTTCGTTCAATTTTTATAAAAAAAAAAGCTGTCTTCGTTCAATTTCCTACTCCCTCCATTCCGATAAAAGTGTCGGGAGGGTGAACTGGTGCTGCCACAGATTTTTCGGACCGGAAGAAGTAAAAAAAATGTCTTGGTTCAAATGTACAGAGTGTGGACCAGAGTTCAGGGAAGGATGGAACAAGTTCTTTCGCGCGGGGGGGGGGGGGTACTAAAAAAATCTATAGCGATGAGTCCCTACATATTATGTGTCGTGTTTTAAACTGTCTAGGGGGTTATGTAAAAAGATCAACTCAATGATCAAGAGTTTTGTGTGGTAGCAAGGAAAGGAAACGCAAACCCCATTGGGTTTCATGGGACACTTTTGGCGTGTTTGGTTGCCTCGAAGCCTTTCAGCTAAATCTGGAATTGGATTTCTGAAATCCACGGACTTTGGACCTGAAATTAATTGTATCCGATTGGACGGAACTCTATTGGACGTGGACCTCAATAGGATATAGGATCCAAAAGCATTGGATTAGCTGGATCGCGTTTGTTGGACAGTCCAATATCCATTGGATCCTATCATGCTGCTCTCTCCCTCCCCAACGCCAGCACGTCATGTTCGCCAAGGCAGGTCCTTCCGCCGCCTCATCTCCTTCACCAAGCATGTCCTTCCTCGGCTCCTCCTCTTTTCCCCCATCCCCAGTAGCACGAACTCGTGCTGTCCTGCATCGGATAAACGTCACCATCATCTCTCCCCGTCGGTGGCTAATCCTCGCAGCTCGTCGGCGGCTACTCTAACCTCGCAGCTCGCCGGTGACCCCAGCGTCGCTTCTCGCCGGAATTATTCTTGCTATGATCCCTCAGTTATCATGCCTTGTTCTACTTCTGTCTTCACTTCTGTCAGCTATCTCGAATCTGATGGGATACCTCAGAGCGAGTAGCTGATTTCATGTTTTGCCTATGTGGCTTACTCGGTACATGCAGTTCCAACGATTAGCAACATCCGTTGGACCTTGGGTATCCAATATTAAAACAACATGGACTTGGATGGATTTGTATATTACGTAGCTAAATGTGGACCGGAAGATGGAATGGACCACTTTCCAATGGACGCTAGCTGGACTTCCACGTTTTGGATGTGGACTCGGGTCCAATTCCAGATTTACTTTCAGCCAGGAAGGCGGAGGAAGGCACCGCCATTGGAGGCGTAGCCCAGGCATCCAAAAAGCAGAAAGGGAAACCCTCTCAACACCCACGTTATTAACCTGAAAGGGGCTATGGTAGTCTCCCTGGAGTAAATGTCCTTTCCGGTCTTCTATTGACGCCATATTCTATAAATTACCTTTCGACCTAAAAAAATGGGGACTGAGAAGTTTTCCACGAAACAGATAAGGAGGGCCGTCATTTAGAAAGTACAATCTATGACTTATGGAGTCCTACTTTAGTACCCTGCAAAAGGGGGAATCGTCACTTGAGGCCTCTACATCACCATGATTGCCCCCGGACAGATGCATGAGTAGTTCATCCTTTGACTACAGGTGCATAGTAGTAGCTAGATGTTGATCTCTCCTCCTTGTGATATCATGTCACGGTCTTGTGAGTTGTCTAACATGATCAAGATCGTTCTTATGTAAGTGTTTCTGTTGTGTTTGCTGGGATCCGATGAATCATTAAATTATGATCAATTTGTTCATGTCTTTATATTGAGCTTCACTTATATCTTGTTAGTGTTTTAATGTGTTTCTTCACACTCTCTGATGTGTATGGCTACTCTGGTCAAGTTGTTTTATGCATCCCCAAGAGGGAGTTTTATGGATATAGTGAGTTCATGCCTCCTTGTTGCCTGCGCTCAAGTGACATAAACGTGTAAGGGGAAGTATGTGTTGTCGACACTAAGGGGGGAAAACGGTGTTATTGTTTGCATGATGAAAATTATTTCTTACATTATGTATTGATCTTAATGCAATTGTCTGTTGCTTGCAACTTAGTACTAGAGATATTTACTAGATAACTTTCTTGAGATGGACTATTAGATATGGATGCATGTAGAATAGCGGTCCATATGCCTTGACGTAATGCCTACATGATTAGAACTCGTGAACTATATTTTGTCATAATAGCATTGTTCTTTGGAGAGACACCACTAGTGTATTGTTCTTTGGAGAGACATCTCATGATTTTTCAATTTCCTAGCTTAATTTTTTACCCCACATGTGTATTGTTCTTTGGAGAGATACCACTAGTGAAACTTTGGACCCCGGTCCATTCTTTTGCATTAATTATAACCTTGTATACTTGCTTTTTATCATCACTTCATCGATGTTCTGTTCTTATTTTAATTTCTAAACACTTGATACGTTTAGTTCTCTTGTTGACATCAAGATGGGTATTAATGTATGTAGCAGAAATTAAAATTTTCCATCTTACGTAGCACACAACATCTACTATGAAGGTAAATCCGTGGATAGATCTGATTCGTTACCGACACGAAGCGCAGAAGTGGTGTTGATGACAATGTTGATGAAGCCTGATGAAAAGTCCCACGTCTAAGACTAGCGGTGGGACTGTTGCCGATTCCTCGTATCCCACCTTCTGGATCCAGCAGAGTGAGGGCATCACGTGGTACCCCTCTAAGAGTTCGCACACATACGTCCATCAGAATCCTACATTGCTTTGACGTCCAGTACTAGGCACCGCGGGTTTACAATTGAGGTGGAAAAGTTCCCAACACATGGGAGAGAGGGGGAGAGAGATTAGAGCTAGGTCTAATCGGGAGAGGATCACCTCAGCCTAATTAGAAGAAGCTCTAATTATATTAGACCAAGCTCTAATCCAATTAGAGGAAGCTCTAGTCCAATTAGAGGAGACTCTAATCCAATTAGAAGATCTCGAAGCCAATTATAAGGGCTCTAATTATATTGCTCTAATTAGTCTTCTAATTATCAGAGGGGTTCTAATTCCTATTAGAAGTTCTCTAATTAGAAGGTCTAATTAGTTCTTCTAATTATTAGAGAGGCCTCTAATCAATTAGAAGTGCTCTAATTAAAAACTCTAATTAGTCCTCTAATTCTTCTAGAGAAAGAGAGAGGCCAAAAGGCTCAATCGTGTGTCTAAAAGAGAGGAGGGGTGGGGATTGTATATTGGGACAAAAGGGAGGCCTGCCAAAGGGGGAGAGGTCGGTTTCCCCTCTCCCTCCTTGGCCGCACCACTTCTCCTAGGAGGATTTAGATTGGACTCCCTTGTGGAGTCCAATCCCACCTCCTTTTTTTCTTTTTCTTTTTCCCTCTCATCTATTTATCCAATAAGTTCAGGAAAAATACTTATGGAAACCTCGTACACTTTGTGAGGACATGGGCCCCACCTGGCATTCCCACGTTTTTTCCATAGGGGGAAATCTGCCCCCCTCCGACACTGCTTCCATATAAGGAAAGTCCCCCGGAACTTTTCCGGAACCACATTATCCCTATAGATAAAATCATCGATATTATCTAATGATGTTATAAACATATTTCTAACGCCCCGGGACATCTCACGTCCTTCGTTATATCTCATATAACATTATGTCTACACCGGCATTATTTCTCTCTCATGGTAATTTTGCCGAAACGACTTCGATTAACACCAGACTTATTTATGTGATATCGTAATGACATCAACCATTACCTATTGATGTTAAAAGCATATTTCCAACATGTATGGACATCTCATGTCCTCTGTAATATCTCTTGAATATTTATTCTATCACGTCGGAATTACCCAGAGGATACCCTACTATCCTGTGAAACCATTCCAATGCAAACAACAGACTTTGACGCCTTAAGTGTGTGACCCCTATAGGTTCGATAACTAGTAGACATGATTGGAATACATATTTCCCAATAAATAATCAACATTGGGACCATCGACGTCCATATTGATTCCTACAAGTTATATGAAGAAAAATGTTGAACCTGTTGGTTGTTAAGTAAGTTCCTATTACTTCACGATACCAATCAATACCTCGAGACGAGATAAATGATAAGGCCACGATTAAACTCTTTAATCACCTTATCATATTATTCCCGATATATAGTAAGATTCCTTTTACTCATTACTGTGACATAGTATCCCATGACCAGTGTCATGTCCTTGTCTACGCACACTTATTTACCGACACTATTTCACCGAGTGGATCCTAGATGTTCCTCTAACTAGAGGAGTAATTCCCAATCTTGAACTATCACAATGAATGAATACTTTTGTCACCACCCGGTGTTAGCCTTTTTGATCACCCAGGTGTGATACTTGACTATACCAAAATGATCCTTACGGTAAACATCATTGAATATTCTCATGGTCTAAGTAAGCAAACAAAATGACCAATATGTGATGATACTATTTAACAAAACTAATCTCGTAGTATCTCAAGTTCTTGGGTCTACCCAGCCACAATATTGAAACAACATTGTGCTCCCATTAATATTGACATAACAAATGTCCATGACCAGGAAAACATGGTCATTTAATATTAAACAGTTTGTATGTGAGACATGACAAATGGGTATAATGGTGTGTTTATGTTTTTATACATGTGTATGGGTTTTCCTCTGAATCTCATATATTCGGTGACCATAGAAGTTATAGCATAAAAACATAATACATTAATCATGAAACTGATGTATGTTATTGTATCTTGGGAATACATCCAACAGTCTCCCATTTGCACAAGAAACAATAATATGGTTCCTTTGCTCAACACCCAATGGCATTGAGGTGTTGACTGTGGTGTAGAATCGGCCCTTGGATATGAAAATTCAGGTCCATGTAATCCTTGCGGTTTAAGTGTTTGGTGCTTTAACTAAGATGACAGTATGTTATACACGACATTTATGTATCTTTTGTAGAGTATCCTATCCAGTTCTTTGAAGAACTCGGATCAAAACATTTAATCTTCACACTTCCAAAGTGTATCTCATCTTACCGCTATTGTTATAGATTCTATCATAGTGTTAAACCTTGGAATTTCCCTCCAAGTTATATCATGGAATTTCTCCCATCTCACTATGCCACCTTATTGACACTAAGTAGATTGAGTAGAATATTTATGAGCAATCCCCTCTTCACTAAGAAATCCCTCCACGGTGTAGTTCTTGAACTCCGAGCCATTATCACTCCGGATAGCCATGATGCTAGTATTATGTTGGCGCTCAACCAAAGTGATAAACTCGATGACTCTCTTTTGAGTCTCACTCTTTCTTTTGAAGAAATGCACCCAACAATATCTTGAGTAATCATCCACAATCACGAAGCAATACTTCTTGCCTCCAAGACTATCATAAGATAGTGGACCAAATAGATCCAAATGAATGAGCTCGAGAATTCTTGAAGTGGTGATGGTGGTCTTGCTAGGATGGGGTTCTCCATGTTGCTTTCCAAGCACGCAAGAACTACACACACGATCTTTGGCAAACTTAGCATTCGTTAGTCCTAGAACATGATTGCCACTTTGAAGATCATGCAATGTCCTCATATTTGTGTGGGCTAATCGGCGATGCCAAAGCCAACCCACATCAACTTTAGCCATTAGGCATATCGCGACACACGTGTCTCCTTTAGATAAGTCCACTACATACATGTCGTTCTCGACATGCCCAACAAAAGCTACTTTACGATTAGTTTCCCAAGTGACAATCACATTCTCATTATTAAAGAAAGAGGTAAAGACACAATTTGCAAGTTGAAGGACCGACATAAGAATATAGCCAAGGTACTCAACAAGGAGAACATTCTCAATTGATAAATCATTTGAGATAGCTACCTTGCCTCGTCCCAATACCTTTAGCTCGAAGTTATCACCAATAGTGACGCAATTGAGATATGGTGAAGGAGGAGTAAGATCACTTATTGCATTTTTGCTTCCGGTCATATGTTGGGATGCACCACTATCCATCATCCATTTGCCCGACCCAGAAGCACTTCCCTACAAGAGATCAATTTCTTGATTTAGGTACCCATATTTGAATGTGTCCTATTTTGTTAGCAACAAGGGTCTTAGGAACTCAAATAGTCCAATGATAGTCATCACCATAAGAAGTACCAACATATTTATGACAAACATGACCATCTCTAGATTTCATGAGAACATAAGAGGGTTATATTTTCCGGCAAAGTCATTGTGAGTGGTGCTCCCCCTAGAGGTCTCACCACCCACAATGGTGTTGGTCTCCTTCTCTTTAATCACCTCTCCTTCTTTCACCAAGGTAACCTTTTGTGTAGGAGAAGTGACTTTCTTCTTGTTGTTGTTCTTAAACATGATCATATTTATGTTCAAAACATAATTCATATCTGGTTTGTGTACATATTATGGCGTGCATGACTGGTCTGATTTCATATGTATCGCCCATCATATGTCTCCTTTTATATTCACTATGCATAGACATGCCTTGTATAAGTATTAGATTTCAAAAGAAATCCTTCCCTTGGCTTTCACCAAAGTGCTAATTGTTGTTTCCAACAATTCATCACTATGATTTTAACACGTTTGATCCAACATATACTATTGATGGAAAACGTGATCCACACTTTGTCCCATGCAGGCAAGTTCTATCATGAACTTTCCACTCAAACGTTTATCACCTATCCACTTCCAAAGTGCAAATACTTATACTACATTGTACTTAGTTATTTTATTCAAATATGATTTCAACAAAACATTTTACCATGTCAATAATATTTCCAATGAACGATACCTTTTTCACATAAAGTACTAGAAATATTTTTTAGTGCTCCCACTGACTTTCTTGAGTCCTCAAGCCTCTTAAATGTCCTTGATGATGTCAAACACTTTGACCATTTCATCTAGGTGAAGATCCCAACTCCTTAATACCTTATTTTAGTTCCATAAATGGATAACTAAAACTTGCATTCCTTTTTAGCATAGTCATGATTGAATATTCTCACTTTCTATGCAGTGCTTGCTAGAATAATCCGTGTAGACATAAAAATCATGCTATGTGAGATTAAATCTCTCATAGTCATTTCCTTGAACTTGTAAACAAGTCAAGTTCATGGATGTTTCCATCTAGTTTTGTTTACATATCCATTAACGAAAGGTAGGCTCTACGATCCTGTTAAAGAGCACAAAAGACCCGATACAAAGTTCCAAACTTGACTTTCGTTTATGGAGATCATCCGAATTTCATGGCTTATAGCCATATCTTGGAGTTAGGTTCCATCACTGCTTCCCTTAGATCACATTCTAAACATTGTGAAACAATGATATTTGTGACAAACTTGATTCAGTCACTAAGCTCGATCGAAGTTTTACATCACATGTAAGTGAAAGCTCCTGTCTCCTATAATCTAATTTTGGTGGTAATAACAACACTGGTAATCCCACTAATGTTTGTTTAAGTGTTCACATCTGGAATTATCTTATTGATGATCTAAGTATGAGAATCCTCGTTGGAAAATATACCAGAAGAAACAAGGTAGAAAATTTCCGTCAGGAGGCCGGAATATAACGGTGGATAAAGGGCGGAATTTCCGAGCTGGACCCCGGAAATTTCCGATCTGTTGAAATCTGGCCTCGAAGAATCAGTGCGTCAAGGATGCCCGCTCTCTGGACTGGGGCGGATATTTTTGCCAGAAATTTCCGGCGGAAATATCTGGCCAGCAAATATCAACGTGAAGACGACGCGCTTCGCTTGCCCGCTCTCTGGATAGGGGCGGAATATTGGGCCAGAAATTTTCGGCCCTCGGATTATTCAAATTTCCACCCCCCAGACTTTTGCAAATATCCGGCCGGTGTGCCTAGAAATTTCCGTCCCTGAAAGACTACAACGGCCATGTTTCGGAGAGGGCTATAAATAGTTGTCTCCTACCTTGGGACAGCTAGCTCGTCCATTCCTCTCTATCTCTCTACTCCATGAATTCAAAGCTTTAAACACCTAGATCTCCCTACTCAACCAACCAAACTTGATGCCCTTCAAGGATTTGGTGGAGAAGACCTAGATCTACATATTCACGGAGCCAAAAATCGATTTCCCCCATATTACCCTTTGGGATCTTTGAGATCTCTTGGTTGCCTTGTCATCCTAGAGAAACCCTAGTGCTTGGAGATTCCACCTTGTTGCAAGAAGCTTCATATCGCTGAGAGTCTCCAACCATCTTGTGGAGTGTCCTCAACCTTGTGTAAAGGTTTGGTAAACACCTTCAAGTCGACCTCATAGTGGAAACGAGAATCTCTCTCACTCGAGAAGCTCAAGGCAAATAAGGTGTGCACAACCATGCTATTGGAGTGCCTAGGTGGCTACACACCTCTCCAACGTATATGTACTTCCATTTGGAAGTAACTACTAGAAACATATCCTTGTCTCCTTGTTTACACTTGTGGTTATCTTGTTATTTACATATTGCTTCCGTTGCGTACCTTGTTTGCTATCACATAGGTTGTTTCACCTAGTTGCACATCTAGATAACCTTGTATTTTACTTGCTTGGCCCAATTAAAAAGGAAAAGATTAAAAATTGTAGGTCACCTACTCACCTTCCCTCTCTAGTTGACCATATTCTACTTTCAATTGGTATTAGAGCCTCGGCTCTTTTTTTTTGAAACATTTCCTACTGCAGGGGAGCCCCCCACAGCCCTTTATTGCCAACCAAGAGTGTTACAGTTACAGATATATACAAAATTACAAGTAATTAGACTAAGGCAGTCTATCCCAGACTAATTTAGTGAATTAATCCATACAGTTAAATCAGCAGCCACAGAAGCACTCAACCTATGCTTAAGCATAAGGAGATCTAACAAGAAGCCCACTTTCCATCCCATAAAGGAATGTCTTTCCGATTTAAAAATGACTCCATTCCTCTGCTTCCAAATATTCCAGCATGCAATAATCACTATCTCAGTGAAACAAGGTCCTTTGAAAGAAATTTTTGCCAGCTTAATATTTTGCACAAGTGTGTTATCACTCCAGCTGATTTGCAAATAGTTCCAAATCCGGGAGCTAAAAACACATTGAAAAAACAGATGGGTCCAGTCCTCATGGCAATGTGTGCAACAAAGAACACAATGATCAGTGCCTTCAATCTTCCAGTTCCTTCGTTTGATCATGTCCTTTGTATTAATTCTATCCTTGAGAATCAGCCAAGCAAAGAATTTATGTTTTGACATGCATTTGGATTTCCAGATCCATTTTGCAGGTCCATCAGTATGTAAATGAGCAAATTGAAGTTGGTAAAAATTACTTGAGGTATATACCCCTTTATTGAAATTGCATCTCCAACTGTCCTCATTATCCGTCAACTGGACATTATCCACTATGACTTGCAAATCAGTATACTCCTAGAAAGCTTCATTTGAAAACGGCAGATGAAAAGCATCCGAGAGATCTGTCAACATTATTAAATCCCTTACAGAAGACAGTGGATCCTTGGCAAAGGAGAATAATCTTGGGAATTTTAATGCCAAAGGTTGCCCTATCCACGAATCTTTCCAGAAAAGCCCAGTAAAACCATTTCCCAAAACACAAGAAGATATGGAACACCAGGTATCAGATAATTGCATAACACCTCTCCACCAGAAAGAACCACAAGAAGTGACAGCATGTGGTACTGATTGAAAATAATAGGCATTCTTGACTAAATGAACCCAAGGGATATCCATAGAATTATAGAATTTTGCCAAGAACTTCAGTAGTAGAGCTCTATTTTGAATCTGAAGATTGATGATCCCTAATCCTCCTTTGTTTTTGGGCCTGCAAACCATATCCCATGCAGCTAAAGAATTCACTCGTTGCTTATTTTTGTCCTTCCTCCATAAGCATCTCCTCCTTGCTTTATCTATTATGTCAATGAAACCTTTAGGTATTACAAGTGTGCACATGTAATATGAGGGCAAGGAGGAAAGAACCGAGTTCACAAGAACCAAACTATCTCCATAAGAAAGAAACGAGACTGTAGCAGAAAGTCTCCTCTCAATTCTGTCAATTAAAGGTGCAAAGTCTTTGATAGTTGGCTTTGTGGTTCCCATGGGCAAGCCTAAGTATGTAAAGGGCATAGAGGCCACATTACAATCCAGAACAGCAGCCAGATCAACAGTTTCCTGCTGTTATAAATTGATCGGTATCATAGAAGATTTGTTATAATTCACCTTTAACCCAGTGATATGAGCATAAAGGTTAAGCAGATCTTTAAAAACCGATAATTGTGCCGTTTCAGCAGGTAGAATGACTAGAGTGTCATCAGCATATTGGACAATAGGAAAATCTCCACCTATTGGAATTGGCAACCGTAGTCTTCCCTCTCTTAGTGCCAAGTTCACAATACTTTGCAGCAGATCCCCACCCAACACATATAGAATTGGTGATAACGGATCTCCCTGCCTGACACCTCTTTTGCATACAAAAGGTTTGCCAGGAACACCATTTAACAGAACCGGCGATGATCCAGAGGCTAGAATTTCCTTGACCCATTTTATCACTAAAGGAGGGAAACCTTTAAATCTCAAAATTTGCAAAATAGCAGAGTGCTCAATGGTATCAAAAGCTTTCTCAAAATCAATCTTGAAAATCACCACTTTCTGCTTAGACTGCTTACACTGGTAGATGTACTCGAAACACCAGGCCAAACAGTCTTGAATAGTTCTGGATTTGATGAAACCATATTGATTAGCATGGATGCATCCAAAGATTTTATCTTGGAAACGATTAGCCAGAATTTTTGTGATAAATTTCAAACAAGTATTGGTCAGAGAAATAGGTCTGAAATCATTCACTGTCTCAGGAGAATTAATCTTTGGAATCAGAGTAATGAAAGAGCCATTAATACTTTCCAAAGAAATCTTAGCACTGTGAAATTCATTGCATAGATTATAAAGTCCTCTTTTATTATACTCCAGCAGTGTTTAATAAAAAGCCCTGTAAAACCATCTGGGCCAGGCGCACGATCAGGTTTTACGTGTTCTACAACACCCTCAATCTCTTCAACAGTGAAAGGATTAGCCAGGATTTCTAAACCTTCAACCACAGGCAAGAAAACAGACAAATCAGTATCTGTCATGGGTGGGCAAGAGACACCCATTCTGTTCTTAAAACAGGACCAAAAAGCAGCAGCTTTGTCCAGATGACCCACCAATAAATTCCCAGAAGCATCTGAGATGGATGGAATAGAATTCCGCCTAAATCTCTCAGTGGCTCTTGCATGAAAGTATTTAGTATTTTCACCAGACAGTTTAGCCCAACGAATAGTACATCGTTGCTTCCAGTAATCAGATTGTAGAGCAAGGAGATTCTTGATATGCTTTTTAACAATAAGCCTGAAATTAAATTCAGGAACACTCAACTTCCTTACATCTTCCAATTTGTCCAGGAATAAGATCACTTTACTACTCATGTCAATAAGAATCTTTAACTGAGATAAATTCCTTCCCCAATCCTTCAAAGCATATCTAAGATTCTTTAATTTAGCAGTGATTTTGGAGGTAATGGATTTGGCCATAACTGGAGTATTCCAAATCTTAGTCACTAGGTCAATGAAACCAGGTTGCTTAACCCAATGATTTTCAAAACGAAAGATTTTTTCCTTTGGAATGTTTGTTCCAATTTTAACAGTACAAGGCAAGTGATCAGAAGTGATTTTAGACATGGGTAACACCATAGTGTTGGGAAAATCCAATGTCCACTGACAGGAAGTAAAAAACCAATCAAGTTGAACCAAAAGAGGATCACTTTGCATATTCGACCAAGTGAAATTTCTACCTTTAACAGGCAATTCCAGTAAACCCAGATGGCTGATGACATCATTAAAGATAAACATATCATTAAGGTCAGCCCCCGGTTTATTTCTATTATCCAGTGATCTAATGAAATTAAAATCACCAAGAATCATCCAGTTCTGATGAATAGGAATGGAAAGATTATATAACCAGTTAACAAAATCTTCTCTTTCCACCCCCTTGCAAGGACCATAAACATTTACCAAATTCCAAGAAACTGAATTGTGAGTGGAAGTGAATTTAATGTGAATGGCAGAGCGATGAACTTCTAACAAATCTGCACTGAAAATGGAACTATTCCATAGCACAATTAAACCTCCAGAAGCTCCAACAGAAGGAGAAAAAACAAATTGATCAAACCTTTTAGGACAGAACGACCTAATAAAGGAATGATCAAAATCCTGACATTTAGTCTCCTGTAAGCAAATGACAGAAGCCTGACTTTCCTCAATTTTATTATAAACTGCTTCTCTTTTAGATTTATCATTAAGCCCTCTCACATTCCAATCAAAGACAATCCAATCCAAATTCAAATGGGCCGTATTATCCATGGAACAACAAAATATAATGAGAGCCGCTGGTAATCATAAAAGACCAGCACAGAGGATAGCCAAAAGATAATATCCATATCCATAATGCAGTACATATGTTATTCATCTTAACAAAATGTAAAGAGAAAGACCAGGAACAACTCCAGGGACCAAACAGGCCCATAAGATAAGAAAAAGGCCCACTAATCATCAGAACTTGAAGGAGTAGTGGGCTTCTTTGGAGCAGCTTCAAGCTTCTCCACCGTTATTTCAGAATCCTCAATCTGGAGCATGCTTCCCGCCCTCCTCAGAACAGCAACAAGAGTGAAAGGTGGCACTCCCCCTGGAGAAGCTTGGGGACGAGAAGACTTTGCTTTTTTCCTAGGTTCAGGCTTGTCAGTAGCAGCCAAAACCCGGAAGCCAGCGTTCTTAGCAAGGCTTCTCGTCACTCTACGCTCCTGAAGGACAAGCGGAGTAGACACCTTCCTAGTCCTCTTCTTGGTAGCAGGCTCAGGAGTCACTGGTTCAGGATCAACATGGCAGGAATCTAACAGCATAGGAACAGGGGCAACAGAGGAGATTGGCATCTCCAAAGGCAGCAGTGACGACAGAAATTCAAATCTCTTGTCAAAGACGACCCTTGCTTTGTGCTCCAGAAAATATCAGGACCACTCCACCACAGGGTCAGGCAGCAAGACTTGAAGGATCTGAACATCATTGATCTGATCTGCAGCAATCTCAGGTAGGGGTGGAACAAAAGGAACAATCGCCAGCTGGTTTTGTTCCACTTGTTGCTGCAACTCTACAAATTGCTCAGGGCCTTCTGCTCGTGCAATATTCATAGAGTCGATAGAGGCGCCAGAGAACTGAACAGATATAGAGGACTGCACCTGCTCAGGCTCCGGGTCCTGCTCGACATGATCATCCTGCGGCACATTATCTCCCTGCTCCTCATTGTTCCAATCCCCCCATCCTGCCTGCTGTTGAACCGGTAGAACCGGTGGCACCCAAGCCTCAGGGATTGGGACCTCTGGTGCACCAAAAGCTGGATGCGGATTGCCTCCAGGAGGGAGAATATCTTCGTCCCCCGGCAGAGCGTCAGCAGCATCATTGTTCAGAATAAAAACAGGGCAGGTCCAGGAGACTACGTGGCCACCGTATCGCTGTACCTCCCGAATCACAAGTGAGCGGGGAACATCTGCGCCGCCACCATACGTAACCTTGAGAAGGGTACGAACAGGAGAAGCATCCTCTCTCCACCAGGTCCGGAGCTTGCCAAACTTGGACACAAACTCACGAAGGAATTCATCAGTGCGATAGTCCATGTGCAGATTTAAAATCATAATCCATCCAGTCCTGGTGTAAGTTGTTGCTCGAACATTGTCTCCTTCGTCGTGCCTAACGAAGGACAACATCCTACCATCTGGAAAAATAAATGGTGAAGAGTGTACCAAGGTATCTCTGGCAACCTGATCCGCCATGCGGAACATGCCAACTCCAACAGCGCTCTCCGAGAAGGAGACAACTTGCAGATGCAGTTCTTGGTGAATATAATCGACGATTTGCTGCAGAATATCATCGAGTTCTTCAACCGGAGGCCGAGGAGCAAGCTGAGCGATGGCCCAGGATTCATGGCGGCGAGGAGGAGCCGTGGAGGATGTGATGTAGAGGCGAGCAGGCCGCTCCTCGGCCGCCCAAGGCTCCTCAACATGCATCCCAGCCGGGACCAACCTAGTCGGATCAAAGGGGAAGTTCGCCATTGTTGGTGGTGGTTGCGAATCGGGAGGCGATTCCGACGAGGGTTTTCCTGGAACAGTGGCAGGGGCAGGGGATAGAACAGAGGTAGGGGACTCCTCGGTTCCAATAGTCGATGATTTAACTACCCAGCGCAGAGTTTCATTAATTCCCGGGCAGTTTCTGCGGATATGGCCCGAACGTGAACAAGACCAGCACCGAATCCGGCCCGTACACTCTTCCGTTGCATGTTTAGCTGAGAGACAGTTAGAGCAAGGCCAAACCTGGGCCGCCAATTTATCAATTAATTTGTCAAAGCCATCATCAGCAGACACAGAGGCCGCAGAAGGAGTCATAGGAATAGGATCCGTAGCAGATTTAGCAACATGAATACCAGGTTCAAACGATCCAAACTTAATTGCAGGCATCTCACAATCAATATCAGAACCAATATTGTTAGGATTCGTGATAGGAGCAGATGGTGCACGAGTAGCAGAGGTTTTAAGTAGGGGCCTGTGTCGTTTAGTTTTTACCTTCTTTCTCCTCGTGACAAAAGTCCATTCATTAGCCTGATCGTGATTCCACCTTTTTAATTCAGACATCCAATTTGGACCACCGAAACTCCAAAGATGAAAAAATCACTTGAAGTGAAAGCAAGAATACCATTTAATCTTCAAAATATGAAATCCAACCTCCTTAGATGAGACCTCAAAAGAGAAAACTCGATCATGGAGACAAGAGACATTCAAAGAACCACAATAACCTCCAATCGCCGCTTCAAGGGCTAAGGCAACAGTATTTTCATCAATTTTGAAAGCAGCACGGCCAAAAGAGACCACCATTTTGAAAGAGCCGTAATTCTTAGTAGCATGAACATCCGATCCGAAAAGTAATCGGACTTCCTTAGAAAGAGCTAGACCTCTAGAGAAATCCAGGTCCAAAACCTTAGCTGCATGAACTAAACCCACCGAAGGATCAATAGGAGTCCGATCCAAAAGCGGCACCAGAGAATCCGCATCCAAAATAGGAACGATGGCATTGGTATGATCCACAAGAGAGCCATTACGTGGAACCAAATGATCTTGAACCCTGGCACGATGACAAGCAAATTGGATCTCAGATCCAGGATGAATGCTTTCACGTACCTTGAGGAAACGTTGATCAAGAACGAAGCCCGCTTGATCTACAAGTTGGATCCTCTTGTCCTTCGGATCCAACAGCACAAAACCCACGTAAATGGGATTGAACTTGAGATCCAGCTCGGTGGAGAAAATCGCCCTCCAACGCCAACAAGAGCGATCGAAGAGAGACTTTGCCTTGGTCATTGTAGAGAAAGGTGTGGACGACAGTGCCGGAGTGGCAGATGCCGTAGGAGAGGAGGCCGACAACGCCGGAGTGACAATTGTCGGAGAGGGTAGGCTAAAACCCTAGATCTCTTCGGAGTCGCCATGAGCGCCGCCTAGAGAGAGAGTCGCCATCCGTTTCTTCGCCAAACTTCCCTCGCCTCGGCTCTTTTATCGGGCCTTACCACCTAAGAGTATTATGGCCAACAGAGATGACCCCGAGTCTTCTAAGGAGGAGGTCTCCAAAATGTCCGACACTATAGCTAACCTACAAATGACGGTTGGAACCATCCAAACCCAATTGACTAAGGTTAGCTCTAGTGTTGGCTCGGAGGTCTCAAGCATTAAGAAGATGTTGGAGGCCATGATGGGTAACCCTAAGGGGCCCAGGGAACCTCCCCATGTTTCCGATGCGGAAAGTTTGGATGATGATTCTATCCCGGACACGGTCAAAATGGAAGCTAACATTGCCAAAGCCAAGGCGAAAGCCACACAAAAGGCTAAGGTAGGGGAGAATTCCCGAGGCTCCAAGTCTCAATCGGCTAATGGTTCGGGGAGTAACTCACAAGTTCCACCACCTTCCAATTATGACTCTATACATCCCATTGTTCAAATGGCACACATTTTAAATATTGGACTTCCTCCCATGCTTAACACTAATGAATTTTCCTCTTGGATGTTTGAAATGGAGTCTCACATTTCCAGTTCATACACCTCCTTGTGGAGAAGTGTGGTTCATGGATTCCATCCCCATGATGCAAGCAATTTGACTCTAAGGGAGGACGTTGAGTCTCAACTCAACAAGACCGCTCTCAAAATAATTCAAAAGGCTCTCCCACTGGAACACCTCACTCACATTCGAGGATGCAAGACCGCCAAGGAGGCTTGGGATAGTATCGACACTTTGTTTCAAGGGAATGAGAGCATCCAATCCTCCAAATATGATGTTATTGTCGATAAGGCCGAAAACTTTGTTATGCAAGAGGATGAGACTCCGGAAGAGCTTTATAGAAGAACCGTCACCCTTGCAAATCAATTAAGGGGTTTCGAAAAAGAGTAAATCACCGATGAATGGATCAAGAGGAAGTTTGTCAAGGCCATCACTCCTTTCGAAAAGAACCTCGCCACGAGCATTCGTACAAGGGTGGACTACAATTCTCTCTACTCCATTGGTGTCCTTAGTAAATTTATTGCAATATCTCTATCTCACAAGAGCGCCTATGATGCCCTTGCCCGGTCAAGAGGTTTGGGAAAGTCTCCCAACCTCGCCTTGAAGTAAACATACAAGGGTGATCACAAGTGCATCGCTCTTGCTATTCATGGCTACGGGAAGAGATGGGAAGCTCAGAGGGCCGGTGCTCCAAGACCCCCAAGAAACAAGAACTATAACAAGAAGGGGGAGCAGCCAAGTACATGCTACAATTGTGGAAGTGCAAATGACTTTGTCAAAGAGTGTCCTTTTGAGCCAAGAGAGGAAAATGAAGGCAAGTTTGTTCGCAAAGACAAGACCAAGGCTCCACAAAACGAGAACTATGCTAGAGGAGTCCCAAGAGCTCTATATGTCCAAGAAGGGGCCGTGTTGGAAATGTACATCTACGGAGGTGAAGGAGAAGATGAAGTGGTAGGCGTGTCCCATGTCACCATATCTACCTCTTCCTCTTCACCGTTCTCTCTATTTGAATCCCCCAATGAGAACGTGCCTATCCAACCTACATGTCTCATGGCAAAAGCCAATTCGGCTATCTCTTCCAACTCCAAAACTATTGTCACTAATCCTCCTTCATTAT
Organism: Alopecurus myosuroides; assembly: GCA_028641055.1. Lineage (NCBI taxonomy): Eukaryota > Viridiplantae > Streptophyta > Magnoliopsida > Poales > Poaceae > Alopecurus > Alopecurus myosuroides. The sequence continues at coordinate 145,319,831 of CM054058.1, forward strand.
TGGATTGTGTTGAGAACAATTGTGAGGAAGATGATGAGGCAAAAGAGCTAGGTTCTTGGTTGGCTAGCCTTAAAGGTGAAACCAGAGAAAAGGTGAATGTCCTATTAAGGAAACTTGATGACTCTAACTCTCTTGTAGATGAAAAGTAAGAAATCATCATGACCTTGTAAATCATGGAGGTCGCTCTAGAAATGACAAAGAGCTTGAAAAGGCTCTTGAAAATGAGCGATGCGTTAGAGCTTCTCTTGAGGAGAAACTATATAATCTTGAAGAGACTTATGGTATGAGTGTTTCCAAGCTTAGGAAGGATAAATGAACTATCTCTTGCTTTAGCTAAAACTTGTGAAAACGAAAAGGTTGAGCTAGGGATTTCTCATTATATACTTGTTGGTCGTTATAAAAAACTAGAAAAGGAGTTCATGTCTCTTAAAAAAAATCCATGACCAAGTCTCGTGATAAACTCCTAGCTCAACAATCTAATAATACACAATATATCCTAGAAGATGCACCAAGCCCTCAAGCTAATGAACAAGGCCAAGCTAAGGAACAAGGCCAAGATCAAGATCGCCCCATTGTTGAGAGAGCTCAACCAAGTGGTGATCCTTCACCCATTGATGATCAAGGCCAAGATCGACATGGAAATGACTTCGATGAAGAAGGTGATGCTCAAGAAATATACAAGGAGACTTTGGAGGAGATGCTAGCTCGTAGAGTAAAGAGAAGGCTAGAAAGTCTTGAGCGTGCGGGTCTGATGGAGTGTAGACACACGCTCGTTGGAGACCCCAAGCGCAAGGTGTGAAGAGTGCAGCAGCAAGTTTTCTCTCAGAAAATAAACCAAGGTTGAATCGACCAGTAGGAGGAAGAAGCACTTCTGAAGGTTGATACAGCTGAGATGGCAGGGCGCACTACCGGTTGAGCAACAACATGGAACCTACACAACACAATCAAATCACTTTGCCCTCAACGAAGCAATGAGGTTGTCAATCTCACCGGTCTTGCTGAACGCAAAGAGGTTAAACGTATGGTATGGAAAACAATAGGAACAATATGAAGCAGTATGAAAGCAGTAGGTGTTTTATCAGCATGAGGACAATGGACCGGGGTCCACAGTTCAGTAGTGGTGTCTCTCCGTGAAAGATAAATAACAAGTGTGGTGAACAAATTACAGCTGGGCAATTGACAGAAATGAAGGCTGCATCGTAGTGCATATGCAAGACATAAAGATTACTATGTGATTCATGCGGGCATTACAACAAAATACATAGACCGTCATCCAACTGCATCTATGACTAATAATCCACCCTCCGAATATCATCCGAACAAACGTTGGGTATTAAGTTGCAAGCAACAGATAATGACAATAAGCAAATTGTGTAATGTAAACAATAACATTATCCTTAGACAAAGCATTGTTGTTTTCTCCCTAATGGCAACAGCACATCCTCCATTCGTCACGTTTCTGTCACTCGAGCACAGATGAAAAGAAGGCATGAACCCACTATCGAGCATAAATACTCCCTCTTGGAGTTACTAGCATCTACTTGGCCAGAGCATCTACTAATAACGGAGAGCATGCAAGATCATAAATAACATAAGCATGAAGATAACATGATAGATTCATAATCAGAAGACATAGCATTCAACATTCATTAGATCCCAACAAACACAACATGTAGCATTACATAAAGATGATCTTGATCATGTTAGGCAGCTCACAAGATCTAAACATGAGGTACAAAGTGGAGAGAACAACCATCTAGCTACTGCTATGGACCCGTAGTCCAGGGATGAACTACTCATGCATCACTTCGGAGGAGGGCATGGTGGTGTAGACCCCTCCGGTGACGATTTCCCCCTCTGAGTGCCGAGGAGAGCTCCAGAACCCTCCCGGTCTTGGGATGACAATGACAACGGCCTCGGGTGTTTCTCGGGAAAAAGTGGGATCCTCCTAGGGTTTATGTCTCGGGGGGATTAAATAGGCGAAAGGGCAAAGGCGGTGGAGTCCTGGGGCCCCACACCACCCCCTGGCGCGGCCAAGGGGGGCGCCCTATGGTGTGGGCCCCCTGAGGCCCCCCTCCGGGTCTCTTCAGGACTCTGTGGAACTTCAGGAATTCTAAGACTTCCGGGCTTCAAAATTTCTAATTCCGAGAATATTTCCAGAACAAATTTTCTGAAACTAAAAACTGCATAAAACAGGGAACTGGCTCTATGGCATCTTGTCAATAGGTTAGTCCGGAAAATTGATAAAAATGACATAAAGTGTTAGCAAACATGTGGGAAACAATAAGAAAACAACATGGACCATCAGAAATAAGGATACGTTTATGACGTATCAACATCCCCAATCTTAGTTCTTACTCGTCCTCGAGTAGGTAAACGATAAAAAACACAATAATTTCTGAGGTGACATGCAACCAACATAAACTTGATCATCAATAATGTAAAAGCATAAGTAAGCTGAGATCATAGAACTTTAACACAAGCATGATAAATAGAACTTTAATAATAAAGCATAGCAATCACCTTGCATCATGAGAAGTAACTCAAATAAAATATCATGAATAACAATGCAACAAAAGATATACGTTTGTTTCAAGTATAGAGAGAACATGTCAAAGTGATATTTCGCTAGTCCTTAAGAGTGGGAAAAAACATAAATGCCAGGACACCTTCAAAGTTCATGAGGAAGACTTGAACAAATAATTAGAGAACAATCAACAACACATAATGAATCAATTAATAATGTTTCTGGGACAAATGCACATAAAACTCAGAATGGCAACTATGCTCTCTCAACTGTGCATAAATTTAGAAGATGGAGACTCAACATAAAAGTAAAAGAAAGGCCCTTCGCAGAGGGAAGCATGGATCACTCATGTGCTAGAGCTTTTATTTTATTAAATAGAGGTATAAAAATCTTGACACTCCTCCCAACCATCTTTCACAAACCATGGCTAACCGAATCCTCGGGTGCCTGCCTACAATCACATACAGTGAAGGAGTGTCCGTACTTTAAGAGAGGTGTATGCTTATGTCAATGAATGGTAAATAGACAATACAACACATCACAAGCCAACTAGACTTCACAAGAGCGGCTCCCATAGAAGGACACATTTGGGTAGAAGGTCATCCCTCTTTCTCTTTTGTTTACATAATTATGCTTTGACTGATAAATCAGGGGCAAAAATATTGAAGAGAATTGGTGTTATTAGTTTGGGGTTGGGCACCTGATGCATGTAAAATGCATAGATGAATTTTGCATATTTTCACATGGTTTTCTATTACATATTGCATCATATAAGGGTATAATTCAATGTTTTATAGTATTTTGGGGTTAAATTACAAAGTCCCCCAACTTTTATGGAATTAACCCTTCCTGTCAGAAACCCCGTTTTCTATATTTTTGACGTTTCAGGGGGCAAACTTCCGTGAAATCACCTGAAAATCTGCGGGGGTCATTTTCTTGGAAGGAGAAGACTTGCGGGCGAAGGATCCACGAGAATTGGGCAAGGAGGCCCAAAAGAGGACCCTCCACGCGGCCAGATTCCTTGGCCGCGTGAGAGGCCCCCCTTTGGCCCCTGTGGCCCCAATTCCTTCCATCTTCGACTTACCGACTCTGTCTTGACCTAAAACCGACTATAAAAAGGGTCCCCCGTACCCTTACGGAGAGGAGCGCCGCCGAAACACCGAAACAGAGACCAGAAGTTCCAGATTGGAGGGGGAAAACTCCGGCGGGGCGCCGCCGGTGTGATCTCCTACCCCTCCAACGTCATCTCCATCGACATCTCCATGAAGAGGGAGTAGTCCACCCTAGGGCTATGGGTTTGTGGAAGTAGCACTTGTATCTCTCTCTCTCTATGTGCTTCACTAATTAGATCCGTATGAGCTGCCTCACATGATTACGGGCACCGTTGTAATTCCTATGTGGTGGATCTTTTCTATGAGTTATTGAATCTGAGATTGCAATTGTTTCTCTTGAGTTATTTGAGTAGATGTATCTTATGTACCCCGTTCTTATTTGCTAGCTTTGATCAATCTAGTTCTTGAGAGCGTGTGTGGGGTGATGGGTGCATTAGTTGGAGTAACGGGGGGTGGCTAGTGCTGTGAAAGTGACAGAAGTTCAGCGATCCACTTAGGTTTTGTTAAACCTTTCTTAGTTACCTCACTAGGGATAAAAAGGAGTACCTTGTTACCGGGGATTTGAAGTGACACTAATCAACCTCCATGATTAGATCTAGCAAGTTCTTACTTCAACTTCATGTCACATTGCTTAAAGCTATACTCTGGTTTTTCCTTAATTATCGAGGTGTTATGATTTATTTCGCATCTTGGTGGAGTATAAGAGGGATCAATATGACCGTAGAGATCTGTATGCTAGGACGTGATGCCCATATGAAAGTACTCAATGTTAAACATGTTACTGTAATCTCACATGTAATTCTTTATGTCCACCGTCTACCACTTTATTTGAGAGAATGCAAGTGTGAAACCATGAACCCCGGTCCTATTTTAATTATAAGAAAACACTCTAGTTACTTTGCTGCACTTTACTTACTTGCATCTCCAATTCGAATTTACATTATCTCCATCACCACTTGCATCACAAAAATACAAAAACAATCCATTGCATATTTATTTTCTCATCTGTATTTAGTAGTAGATTTAATTATTGCACATTTACTTTCAGTTTTGCATTGCAATTTAGAAGTCTCACACCTTTTGCTTGACAACCACTTGGTGAGGTTGAGGGCACAAAATTCTCTACTTGTTTGCAGGATCCTGGAGGAAGCTTGGAAGACAACTGCTGAAATACTGGCTCCCCAAGAGTTCGATATAAACCCTCGAGTCACCCTCGTGGGGAAGAAGGCTTGCAACTAGCTACACACTCTGCACTTGGAGTCTCAACCTAGCCATCAAGCGTTTTTCTGGCGCCGTTGCCGGGGAGCCATAGGTGAAGGAGTTGTCCAAGGGAGCTCACAAGAAGTCTTCATCACCAACAAGGTGTGCAAACACCTAAGCTTGGGGAGGTTGCACCTACGTGAGTACCGTCCTTTCTATCTCCACCTTCTTTCAAGTAGATTGTTTTGTTTATTGTCTTGTTTTTGTTTTTGTTTTTGTTTTTGTTTTGTCTTGCATATTTTATTTTAGTTTGCATTTTAGTTTTGCATTTAGTTATCTAGTTTATTTTAGTATTTCGAATTTTCCTAGTTACTTTACTTTTCAGTTTTGCATAAAAAATTAAAAACTACATAAAAACTGTTAAAATGGGTGATAGAACTAAATTAAGTGACTACACAAATACACCCAATGACCAATTCATTGCTAGGCCAATTACTACACCTGAAATACAAGCTAAAAGCTATGAAGTAAGTCCTAGTTTATTGAATTTAATTACTAGAGAGCAATTTGGTGGTAGTGCTATGGAGGATGCCTCTATGCATCTTCATGATTTCATGGAAATATGTGATATGCAAAAAAATTAAAAATGTGGAAAGTAGTGTTCTAAAACTGAAATTATTTCATTTTTCACTTAGAGGAAAGGCTAAAGAATGGTTACTTTCACTACCTACAGCTAGTATAAAGTCTTGGGATGATTTAAAAGAAGCTTTCATTAAGAAATATTATCCTCCCGTTAAATTTTTGCAAAATAGGAATAATATCCTCTCATTTAGGAAAAATGATAATGAACATGTAGCCATGGCATGGGATAGAATTAAATTAAGGGCCCGCTTGGCTTGTCGTGTGGTTTTCCGGCCTCGGAAGATTTACTGGCCCGATTCGCTGTGCCCCCAGAAAACAGCGGGATGTTAGTCGGACATTAGCTGGTCCGTATTTATTACACGCCTCTGAGCGAAGGAAACTAGCGAGAGGAATTACGGACCGACGGGAAAAACGACTAACCAAGCGCTAATACTGGGCGGAGTTACCAGCTCCGAATTCTACGGTGGTATTCACTAAAAAACGACAAGCCAAGCGGGCCCTAATGCTTAGAACATGCCCATCACATGGAGTAAATGAATGGACCATACTACACTCTTTTTATAATGGTCTAAACTACATGTCTAGAAATATACTTGATTCTGCTGCTGGAGGTGACTTTATGAGTAAAACTGTAGGAGAGGCTAAGAGCATATTAGAAAGCATATTGCAAAATTATAGTCAATGGAATACTTAAAGAGCACCCAATCCCACTAAGAAAATAAACTCAATTGAAGAAACCAATGATTTTTCTTCTAAAATGGACACTATTCTTGCTTTTATTAATAAACAAAATATGGAGAATGTGGCTTTGCAGGAGCTAGTTGGTAGTAATTCTGAAAGTGTGGATGTTAATTTTGTTAGGAATTATGGTAGCAATGGTTTTGGTAATGCTTACAATTCATATAGTAAACCTTCTTATGAACCAAATAAACCTTTTGTTCCATATCCTAATGCTAATGAAAATAAGTGGAAGCCTTCTAGTGAAATTTCTGAATCTAATAAATTGCTTATGGAACAAGTTGCTAGTCACAATGCTATGATACATGAGTTAAATAAGTCTATTACATCCATTAGTAGTGATATTAAAGGATTGCAACTTCAATCTTCGAATTTAGATAAAGCATTGTCAAAATTAGCTGATAATCAAGCAACTCTATTAAGCATGTCAGCAGGAAAGCCACAAGCACAACCTAGTGTAGGAATGAATTCTATTACTATTGCTGCTCCTATTATTGAAAATATTGATCATATTGCTGAGAATACAAGTGAGCATGTCCCTACTAGCTTAGAAGAAACTTTGAATGAAATAGTGAAGTACCCTGAATATTTACTTCCATATATGTCTTATCTTGCTAGCAAAGATGAAATTAGTCCTCATGAATAAAGCATGCTAGATAAATTAGAGAGTAAAGTAGAGGAAATTATGATGCTTACTGAAATTAAGGATCCATTGCTTGATTTAGAAAAAAGTAACTTGCAAGAACTTATTGCTACTCTACAAAAATTTGCTAGTGATCCCACTATAAATGTTGATCAACCTGGCTTTGGATCTTATATTGCTAATCATGTATTGCAAGAAAAAATTGCTAGGTAAAATAATGAGGCCATGATACCTCCTAATCTTGGGGATGCATGGATCCCCAAGGTGCTAGTTTCAATTGGAAAAGAAATTCACCATGCTATGTTAGATCTAGGTTCTAGTGTATCGGTACTCTCTAAAGAATTATATGAATTGTTAGAACTAGAAAATTTAGAAAAGTGCTCAAGTGAATTTGTCCTTGATGATAACTCTACTAAACATGTTGTAGGACAAATAAAAGATGTTATGATTGAATTGCACATGATTTTTTTACCCGTTGATTTCATTATTATGGATATGGGGGATAAATCCCCTAGTCCTTTTATTTTGGGTAGACCTTTTCTTCGTACTACATGTGCAATCATAGACTCCAAGGAAGGGAATGTCAAGTTTCAGTTCCCTCATAAGAAAAGCATGAAGCACTTCCCAAGAAAGAGGGGCACGCTGAAGAACAAGCTCCCTCATGAGCTTTATCCCTCTTGATTATCAAGTAAGTAAAGCCTAGCTATATGACTATAAAGAAAGCGCTTTACGGAAGGCAACCCGGTTGTTTTTGTTTGGATTTTCCTATTGTACTATTGCTGTATCAAGAGATTAGTTTTTTTTAATTCTGGAGTTTTCAATAAAGAGTCAAGTCAAACCCATTTGGACTTATAAGTTGCTATCCTAGTGCATGAAATTTCTGTTTCAGCACGAGTCTGCTCACCGTATGATTTTACGTTTTTAATTGGTATGTCGGATTGAGCTAATGTTTTAGTATGTTCTGCAACTTTTCGTCCTCTGTAAGCACAAAAATTTTCTTAAATTTTTGACAGGTCTAGCTTAGGGAAAAACGTTCGTTTTGCTGCTGCTGCTTTTCTGGACAGATTCTGCCTTCTTTTGTTTTATGCACTCTTTGGGTTTGGGAATCGAATTTCCATGATTCTTTCAAGCAAGAGAGTGAACATACAACATAATGAACCTTATTGTCTATCTACTGGAGCATTTGATTTGGAATTTTGCACAGTAAGCATGTGATTTGTTTGTCCTTGCTAATCTCACCCCACAGAAAAAGAATGGGAGAAACATGTTTTGTGAAGTTTTTTCACAGGGAATAGAGGAGTTGCGCCTCAAGACATCCAAGAATGGTGAAAGCCATAAGCTTGGGGATGTTATGAACACACCACTGGAGCTACACTCTTTTGGTTAGCACACGTCTACTTTCTGTTTTTCTAAGCAAAGCATTTATCGTAGAGACTTGAAGCGTCTAGTTTTTTGTTTTTTGTTTTTGTTTTGATAAGACCACCACCATCATTTTATATGAGATTGAGCTACTGGAGTTTGGGGTTGGAATGTATTGGATGCTAGTATTATGACTTGGAATAGGGATGCCATGGTTGATTTGAAGAGCTACATATGTTTGCATGATTTATAGGCTTTTTATGTGTAGAAATTTGCAATAATGTTGTCTTGAGCTATCTCTTATTCATGTCCTTGATGTTAATTGCTGGTTTATTTAGTTTGTCATGAAATGAGTAGTTCTATGGACATATGCATGCATAGTATCTGGTCAACTATCTCCCTCTTGCTATCCCAAAAATTTAAAAATTCCAACAAGTAAAAACTTGTTTCCAACACTCCTTAGCCAAGTATTTCCAGTGAGTCCACCATATCTTCCCATTAGCTTCATTGCTATTCCGAGTATGTTCACCATGTTATTGTGTTATTTATGTTCTAAATTAAGATATTCACTTTATTAATTGTCATGGGTTGAACTTGGGATAGGACTCTCACGAACTTTTGAAGGCACACTTTACTTTTTATGCATCTAATAAACATGACCCAATAATGGGAGCCAAAAGTTTTGCGTTTGACAAGTGTGTGGTTGGGAGCTAGCTATAAATGTGTATCACCAGAAAGCTTTCAACATTGCACAAAAAAATTTACATTTGGTTGATATCATGTACTTTTGTTTTTGGACTCCTGCCGTGCCGAAATGAAATAGAGGAATAGTAAGTTTTGATGAGTAAGTATCTATATGACTAGAGAAACGCATTGGGCCGCTAACCCAAGCCATGCTTTATCATGGTGGAAATTTACTTACAGCTTGAGTGACTCTACAACACATCCTATAATAAAATAAGAAGCTATGCATCATAGTGAATGAAAATAAAAAGGATGATGAGTCTGCTCCGTTTGTTCATCTTGTCATTGTAACATGGGCTTGTTTCCATGTCATGGGGAAAGAGGTACCTATTTGCGGTTCTCTATGATGTCATTAATACTTATTATGATTGTACAAAGCTTATTAGGAATCTTAAGTTGAGTAATCATGGAGTAGGTTTTCACACTCACGGGGCATGAGGCTTTCAACCACCTTGTCATTCTCATTACTTCAATACTCACAATTTTAAGATGCTAGTGATAAAGGGTCAATGAGAGTACTAGATCAATGGATACCACATTTCAATTAGTAATTTTAGTTGAATAATTTAGAGGCTAAATAAGACTTGATCATGTTTTACCTCTACTCAGTTTTCTCCAAAGTGTCCACCATATTTTCTATTCTCCATTATGCTATTCTTTGACCAATATAGGATTTTATTTTTCATTTTGTGTATGCATTTGGTCCATAGTGCTTTTATTTCATTATACACTTTGTGAACTTTCATGAAGCATCTTTGCTTGCATATTTGATATTTCTTACAACATGAATTGTATATTGCTACTCATTTCTAGTATTAATCATTTGATTATATGTAGCATGAATAATCCTCCTTGATATCCCATGATTGTTTCAATATGCAAAACCCATCTTAGTTTTATCACCTTCATACTCGAGGACGAGCATGGGTTAAGCTTGGGGATGTTGATGCATGTAAAATGCATAGATGAATTTTGCATATTTTGACATGGTTTTCTATTACATATTGCATCATATAAGGGTATAATTCAATGTTTTATAGTATTTTGGGGTTAAATTACAAAGTCCCCCAACTTTTATGGAATTAACCCTGCCTGTCAGAAACCCCGTTTTCTATATTTTTGACGTTTCAGGGGGCAAACTTCCGCGAAATCACCTGAAAATCTGCGGGGGTCATTTTCTTGGAAGGAGAAGACTTGCGGGCGAAGGATCCACGAGAATTGGGCAAGGAGGCCCAAAAGAGGACCCTCCACGCGGCCAGATTCCTTGGCCGCGTGAGAGGCCCCCTTTTGGCCCCTGTGGCCCCAATTCCTTCCATCTTCGACTTACCGACTCCGTCTTGACCTAAAACCGACTATAAAAAGGGTCCCCCATACCCTTACGGAGAGGAGCGCCGCCGAAATACCGAAACAAAGACCAAAAGTTCCAGATTGGAGGGGGAAAACTCCGGCGGGGCGCCGCCGGTGTGATCTCCTACCCCTCCAACGTCATCTCCATCGACATCTCCATGAAGAGGGAGTAGTCCACCCCAGGGCTATGGGTTTGTGGAAGTAGCACTTGTATCTCTCTCTCTATGTGCTTCACTAATTAGATCTGTATGAGCTGCCTCACATGATTACGGGCACCGTTGTAATTCCTATGTGGTGGATCTTTTCTATGAGTTATTGAATCTGAGATTGCAATTGTTTCTCTTGAGTTATTTGAGTAGATGTATCTTATGTACCCCGTTCTTATTTGCTAGCTTTGATCAATCTAGTTCTTGAGAGCGTGTGTGGGGTGATGGGTGCATTAGTTGGAGTAACGGGGGGTGGCTAGTGCTGTGAAAGTGACATAAGTTCAGCGATCCACTTAGGTTTTGTTAAACCTTTCTTAGTTACCTCACTAGGGATAAAAAGGAGTACCTTGTTACCGGGGATTTGAAGTTACACTAATCAATCTCCATGACTAGAACTAGCAAGTTCTTACTTCAACTTCATGTCACATTGCTTAAAGCTACACTCTGGTTTTTCCTTAATTATCGAGGTGTTATGATTTATTTCGCATCTTGGTGGAGTATAAGAGGGATCAATATGACCGTAGAGATCTCTATGCTAGGACGTGATGCCCATATGAAAGTACTCAATGTTAAACATGTTATTGTAATCTCACATGTAATTCTTTATGTCCACCGTCTACCACTTTATTTGAGAGAATGCAAGTGTGAAACCATGAACCCCGGTCCTATTTTAATTATAAGAAAACACTCTAGTTACTTTGCTGCACTTTACTTTATTTGCATCTCCAATTCGAATTTACATTATCTCCATCACCACTTGCATCACAAAAATACAAAAACAATCCATTGCATATTTATTTTCTCATTTGCATTTAGTAGTAGATTTAATTATTGCACATTTACTTTCAGTTTTGCATTGCAATTTAGAAGTCTCACACCTTGTGCTTGACAACCACTTGGTGAGGTTGAGGGCACAAAATTCTCTAATTGTTTGCAGGATCCTGGAGGAAGCTTGGAAGACAACTGCTGAAATACTGGCTCCCCAAGAGTTCGATATAAACCCTCGAGTCACCCTCGTGGGAAAGAAGTCTTGCCACTAGCTACACACTCTGCACTTGGAGTCTCAACCTAGCCATCAGCACCCCGCTGCCATCTCTTCTATCATTGGATAAGCGGGTGAAGCCACTAGTCCAGGGTGTGAAAGTCCAATCAACAAGTGAGATAAAGATTCTCTATTTACGTCCTCATGAGCTAAAATAGGAGCACAAAACATGGGTAATTTTGAAAGTTTTAAAGGTAACACATGAGCAATTTACTTTGGAGTGGCGGTTAATTACCACATGTAGGTAGGTATGGTGGACACAATTGGAAAACTTTGGTTTTTGGGAGTTGTATGCACGAGTAGAGCTCATACTCAGTACAGGTGGAGGCTAGCAAAAGACTTGGAGCGACAAATCAAGAGAGCATAAGAGCCATAATCATGCATAGCGACATAAACATCATTAATCAAAGCATAATTGGTTCCACAAGTTCAAAAACTAAATGATCATGGAGTCTATTCGTGACTGGTTCATAGTCATAAACATGGTGTGAGCATGCGCCAAGTCAACCAAATAAAACATTCAAAGGAGAACACCACAAATTTATGCTTCAATATGACAAGAACAACTCATGATTCTTTCAATGGCACATTAAACACTCTCAGATATTTGAGGCTAATCATGCTACTCATTAACCATAAGGCTTTAAAACTAAAATAAAATCTAGCATGATATGAAAAAGTCTAGCCACAGTCTATACAAGCTTCTACTTGCACCGTTAAAAATTCTACATCAAACATCAGTTTCTTTTCCCAACAAGCACCATACAAAACATGCTTTAACAAAAACTCTCTAAATTCTACAGCAAGAAAACATGAGAAGACTCACATAACACTACTAAAACTAACAACTCTGAATAAGAGATGCAAAGAAAACAAGAGTTAAACATGAATTTTTGCAGCAACTAGAAGAAAAACTAAGAATACTAGCATAGAAAGTATTCAAATGAAAAAGCGGAGCGTGTTTCTCTTCCAAACAAAGAATGATAGGATCCAACTATATTATTGCAGCAAGGAAAACAAAATAAAACAAAGGAAAACAAAATAAAACGAAATAAAAACAAACAAACGCTCTAAGTAAACTTTATATGATATGATCGAATAAAAATATAGTTTCACGAGAAGTGACCTGATAGATAGTTGATGAAGAAGGGGATGCCTTGGGCATTGTTGAAGAGTCGTGTCGACAAATCCCTCGGATGATCCGGTAGGGTTTTGAGTAGAGGAACGATGTACACGCTGGTGATCTCGACGGCTAACAAGGAGGCAATATTTATCCAGGTTCGGGGCCCTTGTAGAGGTAAAACCCTTACTCCTGCTTGTCTGATCTGTATTATGGCGAGATAGTCAAGATGTTTACAATGGAGATGCCATGGTGAGGCGTACGGGGTATCCCGTGTATTGTCTAGTCTAGTTGTGGCTTGTATCTTCCTCTTTCTAGATTGGATCCCAGATTGGATGTTTTTCTTTCCTCCCTCCTCGCTTTATATATGCAGCCAGGAGGGGGTTACATGAGTCCTAGTAGATTACGTATAGGAGTTCTTGTCTTGACCCACAAGTGTTGCGGGTGGGCTTCTGTTGGGCCTTCTAGAACCGCAGGATATGACCTGTCTTTGGGCCTAGGTCTTGGGCCTTGGACCGGGTAGGCTCACCCGATAGGTCCATGAATCATCCACACGTCAGTAGCCCCCGAGTGTTTAGTCGACTGAGAGTCAGTCGGGTGGGCACTCAGAGTCTGTTCTTGATTTCTTCGATTGGTTATTCAATCGTATGGTTTTGAGGGTGTATACCCTGTGCGCGATGCGCTTTCCCATACTCGAGTATCGAGTGGTAAATGTGCGGGGTGTTGGCTGTTTTCGCAGAAGGATGTGGCTCAGTCGCTTGTCTCTCCCGAAAGATCAGGTCCAATTAAATGCATCCAGGGCAAAAACGGTTCTGGCCTACACGAATTCGAGACCTCCGACTCGAATCTGGCGAGGTGATCGTTGCGACTGGGCCGTGGAGGTCTTACCGAGTCGAACTTAACCTAAAGGGGTACCCGGCGCGTCCGCTAGGATTTTTCTTCGTGTTGTTGACACGGGAAATTTACTAGAGGACGCAGCTTGAGTGCGATTCCAGGCCCAAAATAGAGATCCTTGGGTCTTACCTTCGTACTCGAAAGAATACGGCATCCGGATGTGCCTAGTCGGCCGAACGATCCAGGATAAGGATGTGTAAATACATCGCGTGGTAGAGTTGCGGGAGCCGCACACTCGCGATTTTATCTTAATCATGTTCTTGCGATTCTTCGGGTGAAGAGATCTTTTTTCTTGATCTTGTGCGAAAGAGATTTCGCGTTATGAAGTTTACGTGAGAGAAATTTTGTCTTGATGTGCCCATACGAAAGAGATTTCGTGTCAGGGTGACTATGTGAAAGAAATTTCGCGTCTTGATGTGCCCATACGAAAGATATTTCGTGTCAGGGTGCTTATGCGAAAGAAATTTCACGTCTTGATGTGCCCATACGAAAGAGATTTCGTGTCAGGGTGGTTATGCATAGGAAATTTTGGCGTCTTTGATGTGCCCATACGAAAGAGATTTCGTGCCAGGGTGCTTATGCGAAAGAACTTTCGCATCTTTGATGTTCCCATACGAAAGAGACTTCGTGTCGGGGTGCTTATGCGAAAGAAATTTCGCGTCTTTGATGTGCCCATACGAAAGAGATTTCATGTCGGGGTGCTTATGCGAAAGAAATTTCGCGTCTTGGTGTGCCCATACGAAAGAGATTTCGTGTCAAGGTGCTTATGCGAAAGAAGTTTCACGTCTTTGATGTGCGCATACGAAAGAGATTTCGTGTCGGGGTGCTTATGCGAAAGAAATTTCGCGTCTTGGTGTGCCCATACGAAAGAGATTTCGTGTCAGGGTGCTTATGCTAAAGAAGTTTCGCGTCTTTGATGCTCATACGAAAGAGATTTTGTGTTAGAATGCCCATACGAAAGTAATTTCGTGTTTAGCGTGTCCATGCGAAAGAAATTCCGCGTCTTGATGCTCATACGAAAGAGATTTCGTGTTAAAATGCCCATACGAAAGAGATTTCATGTTAGGGTGTCCATGCGAAGAAATCTCGCGTCTCGATGCTCATACAAAAGAGTTTTCGTGTCGTGAGGTACTCAATGACGTCACCTCGCACTTGCCTACACTCGCCTGCTCCCGATGGGACGTGACGAAGTGGGGAAGAGCGCGCGGGGCCCATACGAAAGTAAATTCGTGTTAGGGACTCGCGATTTTCTTTTGGACGCGTAACAAGTGCTGTCTTTTGTTTCGAGTGATGTGTATGTACATCGTAGTGCGGATTCGTGGTTTTTGCGGGAGCCGCATACTCACAATCTTCTCCCCGCTGTGTGGCGAGTGTCTTTTTGTTTGAAGACTCCGAAGAGAAATAAGCCTGCTGGCTGATAGTCGCGTGATGTCGTGGTGCACTGAGCACTTGTTCTGCCTCCCGATGGGACGTGGCGAGAAGTGTCAGAGACTAGACGCGTCGGAGTCGACGCGGTGGAGGTGTACTCGACACGGCGGACGGAGTCGACACGGAAGTTGTGTAGTTGACGAGGCGGACGACGTCGACGCGGTGGAGATGTACTCGACACGGCGGACGGAGTCGATGCGGTGGAGATGTACTCGACATGGTGGATGGAGTCGACGCGAAAGTCGTGTAGTCGACGAGGACGTGGCGGAGTCGCACGACGACGTGGAAGTCGTGTAGTTGACGCGGACGCTCAGCCACCGTGTCCACACAAGAAGATGAACCCAAAAATTCTTCAAGTTGTTCTGATTTCGCGAATTGGCCCACGTTGTCGTATGCGTCTCGTCGAGACGGACAAGTTTGATGTTTTGCTTTTCTTCATCCGAGTTAATACGCGGTTTGTACGACCATAATAAGGACCTGGACGAAGAAATCTGACAGGGCTCCTTAGATACGCGGCCAGCGTGTTAGATGCTTCCGACGCGGTAGTACGTCGAGTGCGCGTGTAGCGCTCGTCGGTCGCGCGACCAGCGCTCCCGATGGGAGTAGCCCCCCGAGTCTATGTGCGATTATTTGTAATCGGGCATAGACTTAAAGATCTTCCAATGTTGTTTCTTCGATTTATCGGGTGCACGACAGTGCCCCCGATGGGAGTAGCCCCTGAGCCTATGCCCGACTCGCACTGAAGCTAACCCCTTGTGCTTGTCTTCTGTTGGCTCGCGGAGGAGGACATGCGTCGACTTCCTGAGGAGGATATGTGTCGACTGCCGACTCCAAGCGGATGATATGTGTTGACTCCGAGCAAAGGATTGTGTCGACTCCGAGCGGAGGATTTTGTCGACTATCGAAGTTGCAGCCGACGTTGTGGTTTCTGTGTTGCACTTTGTATGACACTGCCGTAGTCGACGGGCGGTGCCGAGTGACGAATCGATGAACCGGACTCGTGTGTCGAGTGCGTCTGTTTCGCGCCTTAGCCCCCGAGTGTCGAGTGCGGCTGCGGCGAATTCTCGAGTGCGTCTACTTTGCAGCACAGCCCCCCGAGAAACGAGTGTGGCTGCGGCGAAGGACAGCCCCCGAGACGCTTAGTCGAGAGGATTCGATGTAGCGGAGTTGTGCGGCGGAGTCGCGATGTCTTCTAGACGGAGTCGCGATGTTTTCCGGAAGGACTCGACGAGGTGGAACGAGTCGACGCGGCGGAGTTGCGATGTTTGTCCGAAGGACTCGGCGCGGCGGACCGAGTCGACGCGGCGGAGTCGCGATGTTTTCCCGAAGGACTCGACGCGGCGGACCGAGTCGACGCGGCGAAGTCGCGATGTTTGCCTGAAGGAATCGACACAGCGGACCGAGTCGACACGGCGAAGTCGCGATGCTTCCCGAAGGACTCGACGCGGCGGACCGAGTCGACACAGCGGAGTCGCGGTGTTTTTCCAAAGGACTCGACGCGACGGACCAAGTCGACACGGCGAAGTCGCGATGTTTGCCTGAAGGACTCGACGCGGCGGACCGAGTCGACGCGGCGGAGTCGCGATATTTGTCCGAAAGGACTCGACGTGGCGGAGTCGTGATATTTGTCCGAAAGGACTCGACGCGGCGGAATCGCGATGTTTGTCCGAATGGCTCGACGCGGCGGAGTCGCGGTGTTTGCCCGAAGGACTCGACGAGGCGAACCGAGTCGACACAGCGGAGTCGCGGTGTTTGCTCGAAGGACTCGACGCAACGGAGTCGCGAGGATTTGTTGTGTGTACACGGAGGACAATGTTGATGTCGAGCCCCGGGAACTAGTATGGAGAGTCTCCATGTTTTGTTGACGTTGCTTGGTCTTTGTGTCGACTCGCCAATTGCCGAAATAGGATCCGGATCCGCGATTTGAATTCGCGAACTCGCAGAGATCCAAAACGTGTCGCAGTGCGCGAGCCGCTGACAGAGATCTAACCGTTAGAATTGGCTCAAAAAAGACGGAGTGGTGAGGGATTGTATTCCGCACCTGTTCAACGGTGTGATCTGAGAATTGCTGTCCGAGTCGACTGTGAGAATTGTTTTCCCAAAGTCGCGCGGAGTTCCGTCAGATTCTGACAGGGCTTTAGTGTTCGGATCATCCACGGAGATCTAACCGTCGTAATTCGCCGATTGTTTTTGGATCCGGTAGATAATTTGATTTCGCCTTTTTCCACCGAAGGAATTTTCCAAATGAGTTTCGAGACGCTGTTGATGACGTCCGCAATATGTACGTTGCTGCTGTGCTGCAGCCTGCGCGTGAAGAACGGTGTCGATTTTCGATTGTAGATGATGAAAGCCGTGCGCGAGGCCGGCGAGTGCTTGATGAAGTTGAAGGACCCGAAGTAGATCGAATCCGTGGGGGTCGAGGACCCGAGGCTTGATGTAGATGAGGCCGGCGAGACCGTGGATCCAGCTCGTGTCGTTCCCACAGACGGCGCCAATTGTCGAAAAGTCGTGTCGACAAATCACTCGTATGATCCGGTAGGGTTTTGAATAGAGGAACGATGTACGCGCTGGTGATCTCGACGGCTAACAAGGAGGCAAGATTTACCCAGGTTCGGGGCCCTTGTAGAGGTAAAACCCTTACTCCTGCTTGTCTGATCTGTATTATGGCGAGATAGTCGAGATGTTTACAATGGCGATGCCATGGTGAGGCGTACGGGGTATCCCGTGTATTGTCTAGTCTAGTTATGGCTTGTATCTTCCTCTTTCTAGATTGGATGCCAGATTGGATGTTTTTCTCTCCTCCCTCCTGGCTTTATATATGCAGTCAGGAGGGGGTTACATGAGTCCTAGTAGATTACATATAGGAGTTCTTGTCTTGACCCGCAAGTGTTACAGGTGGGCTTCTGTTGGGCCTTCTAGAACAGCAGGATATCACCTGTCTTTGGGCCTGGGTCTTGGGCCTTGGACCGGGTAGGCTCACCCGATAGGTCCAGGAATCATCCCCACGTCAGGCATCCCCAATCTTAGATGCTTGAGGCATCTAAAAATATGCTTGGATGAACCACGGGGGCATCCCCAAGCTTTGACCATGCACTCTTCATGATCACATATACCACCTCTTCTCTTGACCTTGAAAACTTCCTTCACACCGCACTCAAACAGTGATTCACATTAGAGGGTTAGTGCAACAATTAAAAATCCATTGGTTCTGTATGGCACAAGTGTTATTGATACTTTTAAACATTAGCTATAGCCACTAATGTTTCGTGAAGCAAAAAAATCCACTTGACATCGCAAAAGAGCAAATGCAAGAAAAATGGCAGAATCTGTCAAAACCAGAACACTCTGTAAAGACGATTTTTTTCGGGGCACTTTCGTCACTCAGATCGAAAAACATAAAGAACAAAAAAGTTGCGGAATTAGCTGAGGAATAAGAACAAACAATTTCAGATTATTCTAATCTTCCTGGATTTTATACGATTTTTTACGGTGGACAGCAGAAATCTATTTCATGCGCAGAAAACCGAAAACCAACTTCAACTCATGTCAGATACCTTACTTGGCACTACTAAAATATGAAAACAAAGATACAAAGGAGTTTCTACAGAATTATAAAACCCCTTGACTCAATGAAAACAGAGAAAAACAAAGCAAAAATAAAACCATGGGTTATCTCCCAAGAAGTGCTTTTCTTTAACGCCTTTTAGCTAGGCCCCAAAAAGTGGAATCAAGTGGATGATCACATAAGAAATATGAATTGAAGCAAAAGAGAGCATAAAGAACCAAGTATAAAACAAATTTAAGTCTAACCCACTTCCTATGCATAGGAATCTTGTAAAGAAATAAATTAAAGAAGTTCAAACTAGAAATCATGGGAATGTAGAACAAGAGCAATTTCAAAACTTTCAACAAAAAGAGAGGTGTTTTAGTAACATGGAAATTCCTACAACCATATTTTCCTCTCTCATAATAATTTTCAGTAGCATCATAAACAAACTCAACAACATAATTATCACATAAAGCATGTTTGTCATGGTCTAGAAGCACACAATTCATATCAAGCTCAAAAACAGTGGGATCACAATTTAAAATCAGCTCCTCTTTTTTTCCACTTTTGGCAATAGCAAAACAAGATGTTTGATCATTCATAAAAGGTATATGACACATTATAGCAATCCTATTTTCAGTAGCATTATAATTTATAACATCAAGTAACATAGGACCATCATCTAGAGCATTATCATAAGATTTATCCATGTAGCATGGATTATCATAAATAACAGTAGCAATATCATTCTCACAAGTTTTCATAGAAGTATCAAGGTCACAAGTATATCAAGTATCAATTTCATCAAATAATGTATGAGTTAAAGAGTTACTATCATTGGGAAGTAGACATGGGTAGCTCCATTCTTCATCCTCTTGATCATCACTCCCCTCCTCTTTTTCATCCAATGAGCTTCCAGATTCAGCAGTTTCTTCTTCCATAGGTTCTTGTAAGGCATTAGTCTATTCCTTAGGTTGAGATCATTTATTAAGATATTCCATTATGTAGTAATTACAATCCTTGTAATTATTAAATCAATATTCAAGTATAGCATAAATCTCATATTTATAAGGTGCACCATCAATACTTTCAAGCAAATAGGCAATTTCGAATGCACCCTTCCAAGCAATAAATTCTTCAATTTGTTCCACATCATATAATTCATAATTTCCCTTAACATAATAAGATATGGTAACATCATTATTATACTCACATTGAAAAGTGAGATGTTTATACCTCCTACAGCAGCAAGATTTATCAAAGCAATAAGTGACATTATAAGTAGAGCACAAGTTTTTAGCATAGTCATGCAATATATTAATATGCTCCCATAAGTGTATTCCTTTTTGTGATAAGCGGTGTTCCTTATAATATTTTTGTTGTTCATCTGTGAACCCACCTTGCCTATCAGATCTAATTTCAAAGGCATCAAACATTGCTACCAAGCATGATAAAGCAAGAATAACACTAGAATAAGAAATATTTTTTGTGTGTCTTTGATAAAGAGAAGCAAACAAGACAAAATAAAATAAACTAAGCAAAAAAAAAACAAAGAAAAGAGATTGGAAATGAGAGACTCCCCTTGCAGAAATTCTCTTCCTCCCCAGCAACGGCGCCAGAAAATCTTGATGGAGTGTAGACACACGCTCATCGAAAGACCCCAAGAGTAAGGTGTGAAGAGCGAGGGAGAAAGTTTTCCCTCAGAAAAGAAACCAATGTTGAATCGACCAGTAGGAGGAAGAAGTACTTCTGAAGGTTGATCCAGCTGAGATGGCAGGGCGCACTACCGGTTCAGCAGCAACGTGGAACCTACATAAGACAATCAAATCACTTTTCCCCAACGAAGCAGTGAGGTTGTCAACCTTACCAGTTTAGCTGAACACAAAGAGGTTAAACGTATGGTGTGGAAAATAGTAGGAAAACAGTAGGAACAATATGAAAGAAGTATGAAAGCAGTAGATGTTTTATCAGTATGAGGACAATGGACCGGGGTCCACAGTTCACTCGTGGTGTCTCTCCGTGAAAGATAAATAACAAGTGTGGTGAACAAATTACAACAGGGAAATTGATAGAAATGAAGGCTGCACCGTAGTGCATAGGCAAGATATAAACATTACTATGTGATTCATGCGGGCATTACAACAAAATACATAGACCGTCATCCAACTGCATCTATGACTAATAATCCACCATCCGAATATCACCCGAACAAACGTTGGGTATTAAGTTGCAACCAACAGATAATCACAGTAAGCAAAGTGTGTAATGTAAACAATAACATCATCGTTAGACAAAGCATTGTTATTTTCTCCCTAATGGCAACAACACATCCTCCCAGCAAACACAACATGTAGCATTACATAAAGATGATCTTGATCATGTTAGGCAGCTCACAAGATCTAAACATGAGGTACAAAGTGGAGAGAACAACCATATAGCTACTGCTATGGACCCGTAGCCCAGGGATGAAATGCTCACACATCACTTCGGAGGAGGGCATGGTGGTGTAGACCCCTCCGGTGATGATTTCTCCCTCCGGCAGGGTGCCGGGGAGAGCTCCATAACCCTCCCGGTCTCGGGATGACGATGACGGCGGCCTCTGGTGTTTCTCGGGAAAAAGTGGGATCCTCCTAGGGTTTATGTCTCGGGGGATTAAATAGGTGAAAGGGAAAAGGCGGTGGAGGCATGGGGGCCCACACCACCCCCTGGCGGGGCCAAGGGAGGGGCGCGCCGCCCTATGGTGTGGGCCCCCTGAGGCCCCCCTCCGGGTCTCTTCGGGACTCCGTGGAACCTTCGGGAATTCTAAGACTTCCGGGCTTCGAATTTTCCAATTCCTAGAATATTTCCAGAGCAACTTTTCTAAAACTAAAAACAACAGAAAACAGGGAACTGGCTCTGTGGCATCTTGTCAATAGGTTAGTCCGGAAAATCGATAAAAATGACATAAAGTGTATAGCAAACATGTGGGAAACCATAAGAAAACAACATGGAACATCAGAAATTAAGGATACGTTTATGACGTATCAGGGTCACACAGAGGACATGTTTCTCAGGCAAGTTCAAGGAAGGGTTGTTACTAGAAGGCAATTGGCGGATTTTAGCAAGGCACATGCTTTTTTCTCTTTCATTGAGCCCAATAAAGTATATGAATCTCTCGAAGATCAAGATTGGCTTGAGGCTATGCATGGTGAACTCAACAACTTCGAGCGTAACAAAGTGTGGAAGTTAGTACCAAGACCCAAGGATTACAAGAATGCTATTCGCACCAAGTGGGTCTTCAAGAACAAGCAAGACAAACATGTCATCGTCATTCACAACAAGGCAAGATTGGTGGCTCAAGGCTTTTCTCAAGTTGAATGTGTTGATTTCGGTGAAACCTTTGCCCCCCGTAGCTCGTCTTGAATCCATTTGTATCTTGCTTGCATATACATCTCATCATAATTTCAAGTTACAACAAATGGATGTCAAGAGTGCTTTCCTAAATTGTCCCATTAATGAGTTAGTATATGTCAAGCAACTTCCACTTTTCGAGGATTCCAACCACCCCGATCACGTCTATAAGCTCGATAAAGCTCTCTATGGACTTAAACAAGATCCACGTGCTTGGTACGAGCACCTTAAAGAGTTTCTAGTTGATCACGGGTTTAATGTTGGTTTAATTAATCCCACTGATACATCTCAAACGTATCTGTAATTTCTTATGTTCCATGCTGTTTTCATGCCATATGCTACATGTTTTCTATACACTTTACATCATTTTAATGGATTTCCTGGGACTAACCTATTAACAAGATGCCATAGAGCCAGTTCATGTTTTCTGCTGTTATTGGTTTCAGAAAATTTGTTCCGGAAATATTCTCAGAATTGGACGAAACAAAATCCCAGGGTCTTATAATTCTGTGACGTACAAGGAGTCCGGAGGATACCCGAAGGGGGGGGGGGTAGCCTGGAGCCAACACACCATAGGGTGGCGCCACCCCCCTTGGCCGCGCCACCAGGTGGTGTGCCTCCCTGGCCACCCACCGACGTCACCCTTTCGCCTATTTAAGCTCCTTCTCGGGTTAATCCTAAATACCCGAGCCTCCATCTACGAAAAGTTCCATAGCCGCCGTCATCATCAACCCTAGTTCGGGAGGGTTCCGAAGCTCTCCCCGGCACCCTGTCGGGAGGGAAATTGGTCACCAAAGGGCTCTTCATCACCATGCCTGCCTTCAGAGTGATGCGTGAGTAGTTCATCCTTGGACTATGGGTCCATAGTAGTAGCTAGATGGTTGTCTTCTCCTCTTTATGCCACCATGTTTAGATCTTGTGAGCTTCCTAACATGATCAAGATCATCTATCTGTACTGCTACATGTTGTGTTTGCTGGGATATGATGAATATTTAATGCTATGTCAAGTTGATTATCAATCTATCATATTTATGGTATTTATGATCTTGCATTCTCTCCTTTACTAGTAGATGCTCTGGCCAAGTTGATGCGTGTAACTCCAAGAGGGAGTATTTATGCTCGATAGTGGGTTCATGCCTCCTTTTAATCTGTGCTCGAGTGACAGAAACGTGACAGATGGGGGATGTGATGTTGCCATTAGGGAGAAAACAACAATGTTTTCATTGTTTACATTACGCACTTTACTTAATGCAATAATCTGTTGCTTGCAACTTAATACCTGAAGTTTGATTGGATTACGCTCCGAGGGTGGATTATTAGTCATAGATGCAGTTGGATAACGGTCTATGAATTATTTTGTAATGCCCGCATGAATCTCATAGTAATCATCATGTCTTGCACATGCACTACGGTGCAGCCTTTACTTCTGTCAATTGCCCAGCTGTAATTTGTTTACCCAACATGTTATCTATCTTTTATGGAAAGACACCACTAGTGAACTGTAGACCCCGGTCCATTCTTTTACACTGATAATACAACCACTCCAAACACTATTTTCTTTACTACCATCATTGTTTTCCTCTCATTCACTGCAATCATTGTTCTCCTTTCATTTACTGCAAACAACTACTGTTTTCCACATTATACATCTAATCCTTTGTATTAGCAAAACGGGTGAGATTGACAACCTCACTGTTTCGTTGGGGCAAAGTAGCTTGGGTGTGTTGTGTGCAGGTTCCACGTTGCTGCTGAGCCTGGTAGTGCGCCCTGCCAACATCAGCTGTCATCAACCTTCAGAAGTGATTTTTTCTCTTACTGTCCGATTAAACCTTGGTTTCTTACTGAGGGAAAACTTGTTGTTGTACTCTTCATACCTTCCTCTTGGGGTCTCCCAATGAGCGTGTGTTCTCACGTCATCAAGCTTGTTTACTGGCGTCGCTGCGAGGAGGAAGAGGATTTCTGCAAGGGGAGTCTCTCACCTCCTATTTCTTTACTTTTTTTTTGTTTTTCTTAGTTTATTTTATTTTATCTTGTTTGATTCTCTATATCAAAAACACAAAAATATTAGCTCTTATTCTAGTTTCTATTTTTATCTATTTTCTAATCTTGCTAAAATGAGTATTCCTGAAATTGAGGTTCGTTCTTTTAAGCAACAAGGGGGAGAAAGTTTGAAAGATGCTTGGTATAGAATAAGTGATGCTCATCATATATGTACTAAAAAAATATTCTACCTTGATCCTTCTTAGGAATTTTTATGTTGGTATCACTAGCTAGTATAGGTATGTTCTAGACACTCTTACGGGTGGTAATTTTCTGGGAACTCCTGCGTTGGAAGCATGTAATTTAATTGAAAGTTTAGTAGGAACACCACCTACTAAGGTTGTTAAAACTGAGATCACTTTAGAAGATGTTATAAAAAGATGAACTCTATGGAGAAAAATTTGCCAAATTTCCTTGATAATGCTAGCAAAGTTAATGAATCAATAGTAAGTATCAATAAGAGAATTACTGTTTTAGAGGCTAGCAATACCCATGATAATCAAAACTTCAGGATTGGTAAACTAGAGGAGGCTATGGATAATTTCAACTTTTTCTTCCCTTAAATTTAAGAAGGAGAAAGCTTTTGTGGGAAAGGAGCAAAAATTCATATATGTCCCCAAGATTTCTAAACCAAAACCCCATAATGTGGTTAAAATTTATAAAACTTTTAGTGAAACTAAGAGTGATTTATATGTTGAATCATCTTCAGAGGTACCTAAAGTACCGATTTCTACAAGTCATGTTTTAGAGGAAATTATTGATTTGGATGCTTCTTCACTTGAAAATACTTGATTCTTGTTTTCTGTGCCTAGCTGAAAGGCGTTAAAGAAAAACACTTCTTGGGAGATAACCCATGTTTTTATTTTTGCAATGTTTTCTTCTATTTTCTCTGAGTCAAGGTGTTGTTTACTTCTGTAGCAATTCCTTTATATCTTTACTTTCTCGTATCTGTTGTGCCAAGTAAAGTCTCTAGTGAAAAGTTGAAGTTAGATTTGGATTTCTGTGTAGGAACAAATTTTTCTGTCCACTGTTTAATTCGTATAAATCCACAAAAAAATCGAAACTACCTGAAAAATTCTGTGCATGATCCTCAGCTATCTCCGAAACTTTTTCTAGTTCTGAGTTTTCTTATTTGAGCAATGTAAGTGCCTCGAAAAAATTCGTCTTTACAGATTGTTCTAGTTTTGACAGATTCTGCCTTTTTTACTTTGCATTCTCTCTTTTACTATGTTGAGTGGATTTCTTTGCTCCAAAAAACATCAGTATATGTAGCTAATGTTTAAAAAGTATTATTAATGCTTGTGTCCATGGATAACATGTGATTTTTTGATTATGCACTAACCCTCTAATGAGAATTACTTTGAGTTTGGTGTGAAGGAAGTTTTCAAGGGTCAAGAGAAGAGGATGATATAATATGATCAAGAAGGGTGCAAAGCCTAAGCTTGGGGATGCCCCCGTGGTTCATTCAAGAAAATTCCAAGAAGACTCAAGTGTCTAAGCTTGTTGATGCCCAAGGCTTCCCCTTCTTCTTCAGCAACTTATCAGGTCACTTCTAGTGAAACTATATTTTTATTCGGTGACATCATATGCACTTTACTTGGAGTGTCTGTTTGTTTTTGTTTTGTTTTCTTTTATTTTCTTTGATAAATTAAACTTAGCTGGAACCCAACATTCTTGTGTGGGAGAGAGACACGCTACGTTTTTTTCATATGAATACTCGTATTCCTGATTTATCGTACCCGTATTCTTCGTTTTTCTTCTAGCTGCTACAAATCCTTTAGCTCCTATTTTTTATGCATCTCTTATTCAGATCTGTCAGTTCTTGTAGAGTAGTAGTACTCTCTTGTTTCATTGATAAATTATTTTGAGAGTATTTTTTTAAATGAAATGATTGGTGTTGGAAAGCAATAAAAAAAATGCATGCTTATAACGGTGCAAAATGAATCTTGTTTAGACTATGGCTAGACTTTATCATGTCATGTTAGATGTTATTTTAATTCTATGCTTAGTAGTTATTATTGTAACATGAATTGTCTCAAATATGTTAGAGTGCTTAATGTGCCATTGAAAGAATCATGAGTTGTTTTTATCACATCGAAGCATAATATTTTGGTATTCTCCTTCAAATGGTTTATTTGGTTAACTTGGCGCATGCTTACACCATTTTATGACTACTAACCAGTCACATCTAGCCTCCATGATCATTTAGTTTTTGACTTGTAATACCATTTATGCTTTGATTAATAATGTTTTTGTCGCTATGCATGATTATGGCCATTACTGCTCTCTTAATTTATCGCTCCCAGTCTTTTGCTAGCCTCCACCTGTACTGAGTATGAGATCTACTCGTGCATCCAACTCCCAAAAACCAAAGTTTTCCAAATGTGTCCACCATACCTACCTATATGTGGTATTTAACCGCCACTCCAAAGTAAATTTCTCATGTGCTACCTTTAAAACCTTCAAAATTATACCTGTTTTGTGCATCTGTTTTAGCTCATGAGGACGTAAGTAGAGAATCTTTATCTCACTTGTTAATTGGACTTTACATACCTGGACTAGTGGAACGTCCGCTTATCCAAATTAATAGAAGAGCTGGCAACAGGGTGCCCAGCCCCAAACTTGGTTACTATAAATTCTCTTCACTCTTTTTGCCCCACCATGCCCTCCTCCGAAGTGATGCGTGAGTAGTTCACCCCTGGACTACGGGTCCATAGCAGTAGCTACATGTTTTATCTCTCCACTTTGTACCTGATGTTTAGATCTTGTGAGCTTCCTAACATGGTCAAGATCATCTTTATATAATGCTACATATTGTGTTTGCTGGGATCTGATGAATATTGAATGCTATGTCTTCTTAATATAAATCTATCATGTTATCTTCATGCATATGTTATTTATGATCTTGCATGCTCTCCGTTATTAGTAGATGCTCTGGCCAAGTAGCTGCTAGTAACTCCAAGAGGGAGTATTTATGCTCGATAGTGGGTTCATGCCTCCTTTGCATCTGTGCTCGAGTGACAGAAACGTGACGGATGGAGGATGTGTTGTTGCCATTAGGGAGAAAACAATGGTGTTTACTTATTTTACATTGTTTACATTACACACTTTGCTTACGTCGATAATCTGTTGCTTGCAACTTAATACCCAATGTTTGTTCAGATGATATTCGGAGGGTGGATTATTAGACATAGATGCAGTTGGATGACGGTCTATGTATTTTGTTGTAATGCCCGCATGAATCACATAGTAATCTTTATGTCTTGCATATGCACTACGGTGCAGCCTTCATTTCTGTCAATTGCCCAACTATAATTTGTTCACCACGCATGTTATATATCTTTCACGGAGAGACACCACTAGTGAACTGTGGACCCCGGTCCATTTTCCTCATACTGACAAAACACCTACTGCTTTCATAATGTTCCTATTGTTTCCCTACTGTTTTCCACACCATACGTTTAACCTCTTTGTGGTCAGCAAAACTGGTGAGATTGACAACCTCACTACTACGTTGGGGCAAAGTGATTTGATTGTGTTGTGTAGGTTCCACGTTGCTGCTGAACCGGTAGTGCGCCCTGCCTTCTCAGCTGCATCAACCTTCAGAGATTGCTTGTCCTCCTACTGGTCGATTCAACCTTGGTTTCTTTTCTGAGGGAAAACTTACCGCTGCACTCTTCACAACCTTTCTTTTGGGGTTTACCAACGTCAGCCACCAACAAGGTTCCTAGCGCCGTTGCCGGGGAGGAAGAGAATTTCTGCAAGGGGAGTCTCTCACTTCCAATCTATTTTCTTTGTTTTTGTTTTGCTTAGTTTATTTTATTTTTTCTTGTTTGCATCTTTTTATCAAAAACACAAAAAATAGTTCTTATTCTAGCTGTAGTTTTATTCCTGTTTTTAGTCTTGTTAAAATGAGTACTCCTGAGAACACTAAGTTGTGTGACTTTACTAGCACCAACAACAA
This sequence comes from Alopecurus myosuroides, assembly GCA_028641055.1. Classification (NCBI taxonomy): domain Eukaryota; kingdom Viridiplantae; phylum Streptophyta; class Magnoliopsida; order Poales; family Poaceae; genus Alopecurus; species Alopecurus myosuroides. Next base: position 145,347,774 of record CM054058.1, read on the forward strand.
TGATTTAATTAGCAAACCTATTGCTCCACCTGCTCCTACTGCCGATTTGTATGAGATAAAACCTGCCCTGTTAAATCTTGTTATGAGAGAGCAATTTTATGGTGTTAGTACTGATGATGTTGCTACCCATCTTAATAATTTTATTGAACTACGTGAGATGCAAAAAATATAAAGATGTAGATGGAGATATCATTAAACTGAAATTATTTCCTTTCTCTTTGAGAGGAAGAGCTAAAGAATGGTTGCTATCTTTTCCAAGAAATAGTATTGATTCTTGGACTAAGTGTAAATATGCTTTCATTGGAAAATATTATCCTCCTGCTAAGATTATATCTTTAAGAAGTAGCATTATGAATTTTAAGCAACTTGATAATGAGCATGTTGCTAAAGCTTGGGAAAGAATGAAATCTTTAGTAAAGAATTGTCCCACTCATGGACTGACTACTTGGATGATCATCCAAACCTTTTATGCAGGTCTGAATTTTTCTTAAAGAAACCTTTTGGATTCAGCTGCTGGAGGAACTTTTATGTCCATGACCTTGGGGGCAGCAACAAATCTTCTTGATGATATGATGGTAAATTATTCTGAGTGGCACACTGAGAGAGCTACAACTGGTAAGAAGGTAATTTCTGTTGAAGAAACCTCCTCTTTGAATGAAAGACTTTATGCTATTATGTCTATGCTTGTGAATGTCCATGCTCCTATTGATCCAAATAATGTTCCTTTAGCCTCTTTGGTTTCTCAAGAAGAGCATGTTGATGTGAACTTCGTTAAAAATAATAATTTCAACAACAATGCTTATAGGAATAATTTTGGTAGCAACAATTATAGGCCATATCCTTTTAATAGTGGTAATAATGATAGAACTGGAATGTCTAATGAAAGAATTTCAGAAGTTGAAAGGGACACTAAAGACTTTATGCAAAAACAATATGAGCAAAATAAACTGTTCACTAAAACCTTGGAGGAACAATCTGTTATGCTAAGAAATATCAGCTATCAACTTGAGAATTTACATAGAGAAATATCTGGGTTGCAAGTTAAATTTGCTAATGCTGAAACTTCTATTTCATCCATGTATGAAGCTCAATCTTCTTTGATTAATAGAATTACTGCTAAAACTAAAACCATACATGAGAATCATTTTGCTGCTACAAATTCCATCCAAATTCGAATTGATGATAATGTTAGGATGTTAGCTGAATTGCATGCTAGATGGGAAAGAGAAAATGAAATAGCTAGAAAGAATAATATAGCTAATGTTTGCACCATTACCACCACTAGTAAAACTGGAGCTTCTCATGCTAGAAAACCTTCTACTATCAATGGTAAAGTAATTGGTGTTGGAAACACTCCCACTTCTGCTATTAAAAATGCAAAACTGCCTAAAACTGCTAAAAATGTTCCTGATAAAAGTGCTGAAATTTTTAGAAACATGGGAGATAATGGTCTCATTATCTTTTATAAAAATGTTTTTGATGATTGCAACATAACTGAAGTGATTAAGTTCTTAGAAAATATTGCTAGTTGTCCTAATGCTAGTTCTATGAATATGGCTTTCACAAAACATATTACAAATGCTCTCATGCAAATTAGGGAGGATGAATTAAGATGTGAAGCCTCTATACCTAGGAAGCTAGATGATGGTTGGGAAACTATTAGTAAAATGAAAGTTAATGATTTTGATTGCAATGCTCTATGTGATCTTGGTGCTAGTATCTCTGTTATGCCCAAGAAATTTATGATATTCTTGATTTACCACCATTGGAACCTTGTTGTTTGGATATTTGTCTTATTGATAATATTAGAAAGAAACCTTTGGGGAGAGTTGATGATGTTCTTATCATGGTTAATAATACTCTTTTCCCCGTTTATATTGTTGTTTTGAATAATGAATGCAAAGCTTATTGTCCAATTGTTTTGGGAAGACCTTTTCTTAGAACTGTTGGTTCTGTTATTGATCTGAAAGAAGGGAATATTAAATTTTAGTTCCCACTCAAGAAAGGTATGGAACACTTTCCTAGAAAGAGAATGAAGTTGCCTTTTGATTCCATTATTCTAATAAGTTACAAATTGGATGCTTCTTCACTTGAAAATACTTGATTCCACTTTTCTAGGCCTAGCTAAAAAGCGTTAAAGAAAAACACTTCTTGGGAAATAACCCATGGTTTTATCTTTGCTTTGTTTTTCTCTGTTTTTTTAGTCAAGGAGTTATATACTTATGTAGAAACTCCTTTGTATCTTTATTTTCATGTTTTAGTAGTGCCAAGTAAAGTTTTAGACGAGAGTTGGAGTTGGTTTTCGGATTTCTGCGCAGGAAACAGATTTCTGCTGTCCACCGTAAAAAATCGTATAAATCATAGAAAAAACAAAATGACCGGAAATTTCTTGTGCTTATTCCTCGGCTAATTCCTCAACCTCTTAGTTATTTAAGTTTTTTTATCTGAGAAATGCAAGTGCCTCGAAAAAAATCATCTTTACAGACTATTCTGGTTTTGACAAATTCTGCCATTTTTTTGCATTTGCTCTTTTTGCGATGTCAAGTGGATTTCCTTGCTTCACGAAACATCAGTGGCTGTAGCTAATTTTTAAAAGTATCAATAGAAGTTGTCTATATATAACCAATGGATTTTTAATTGTTGCACTAACCCTCTAATGCGAATTCCTGTTTGAGTGTGGTGTGAAGGAAGTTTTCAAGGGTCAATAGAAGAGGTGATATATGTGATCAAGAAGAGTGCAAGTTCAAAGCTTGGGGATACCCCCGTGGTTCATCCAAGCATATTTTTTAGAAGACTCAAGCATCTAAGCTTTGGGATGCCCAAGGCATCCCCTTCTTCATCAACTATCTATCAGGTCACTTCTCGTGAAACCATATTTTTATTCGGTCACATCATATGAAGTTTACTTGGAGCGTCTGTTTGTTTTTCTTGTGTTTTCTTTTCTTTTCCTTTGTTCGAATTGCTGCAATAATATAGTTGGATCCTAGCATTCTTTGTTTGGTAGAGATACACGCTTCTCTTTTTCGTTTGAATAATTGCTATGCTAGTATTCTTAGTTTTTCTTCTAGTTGCTGCAAAAATTCCTGTTTAGCTCTTGTTTTCATTACATCTCTTATTCAGAGATGTTATTTTTAGCATTGTTATGTGAGTCCTCTCATTTTTTTCTTTCTGTATCATTTAGAGAGTTTTTGTTAAAGCATGTTTTGTATGGTGCTTGTTGGGAAAAGAAACTGCTGCTTGAGGTAGAATTTTTAACGGTGCAAGTAGAAGCTTGTATAGACTGTGGCTAGAATTTTTCATATCATGCTAGATGTTATTTTAGTTCCAAAGCCTTGTGGTTATTTAGTAGCATGATTAGCCTCAAATAGCTGAGAGTGTTTAATGTGCCATTGAAAGAATCATGAGTTGTTCTTGTCATATTGAAGCATGAATTTGTGGTGTTGTACTTTGAATGTTTTATTTGGTTGACTTGGCGCATGCTCACACCATGTTTATGACTATGAACCAGTCACGAATAGCCTCTATGATCATTTAGTTTTTGAACTTGTGGTACCACTTATGCTTTGATTAATGATGTTTATGTCGTTATGCATGATTATGGCTCTTATTCTCTCTTGATTTGTCCCTCCCAGTCTTTTGCTAGCCTCCACATGTACTGAGTATGAGCTCTACTCGTGAATCCAACTCCCCAAAACCAAAGGTTTCCCATTATGTCCACCATACCTACCTACATGTGGTAATTAACAGCCACTCCAAAGTAAATTTCTCATGTGTTATCTTTAAAACTTTCAAAATTACTCCTGTTTTGTGCTCCTGTTTTAGCTCATGAGGACGTAAATAGAGAATCTTTATATCACTTGTTGATTGGACTTTCACATCATGTACTAGTGGCTTCATCCGCTTATCCAATGATAGAAGAGGTGGCAGCAGGGTGCCCAACCCCAAATTAATAACACAAATTCTCTTCACTATTCCCCCCCTGATTTATCAGTCAAAGCGTAATTGTGTAAACAAAAGAGAAAGAGGGATGACCTTCTACCCAGATGCATCCTTCTATGGGAGACGCTCTTGTCAAGTCTAGTTGGCTTGTGACGTACTGTATTTTCTGTTTACCATTTGTTGACGTAAGCATACACCTCTCTTAAAATATATACACTCCTCCACGGTATGTGATAGTTGGCAGGCACCCAAGGATTCGGTTAGCCATGGTTTGTGAAAGATGGTTGGGAGGAGTGTCAAGTTTTTTATACCTCTATTTAATAAAATAAAAGCTCTAGCACATGAGTGATCCATGCTTCCCTCTGCGAAGGGCCTTTCTTTTACTTTTATGTTGAGTCTCCATCTTCTAACTTTATGCACGGTTGAGAGAGCATAGTTGCCATTCTGAGTTTTATGTGCATTTGTCCCAGAAACATTATTAATTGATTCATGATTTGTTATTGCTTGTTCTCTAATTATTTGTTCTAGTCTTCCTCATGAACTTTGAAGGTGTCCTGGCATTTATGTTTTGCCCCACTCTTAAGGACTAGCGAAAAATCACTTTGACATGTTTTCTCTATACTTGAAACAAACGTATATCTTTTGTTGCATTGTTATTCATGATATTTTATTTGGGTTACTTTTCATGATGAAAGGTGATTACTATGCTTTATTATTAATGTTCTATCTATCATGCTTGTGTTTAAGTTCTATGATCCCAGCTTACTTATGCTTTTACATGATTGATGATCAAGTTTATGTTGGTAGCATGTCACCTCAGAAATTATGTGTTTTTATCGTTTACCTAGTCGAGGACGAGTAGGAACTAAGCTTGGGGATGTCGATACGTCATAAACGTATCCTTAATTTCTGATTTTCCATGTTGTTTTCTTATTGTTTCCCACATGTTTTCTATACACTTTATGTCATTTTTATCAATTTTCCGGACTAACCTATTGAAAAGATGCCATAGAGCCAGTTCCCTGTTTTCTGCTGTTTTTAGTTTCAGAAAAGTTGTTCTGGAAATATTCTCGGAATTGGAAAATTCGAAGCCTGGAAGTCTTAGAATTCTCGAAGGTTCCACGAAGTCCGAAGATACCCAAAGGGGGCCCTCAGTGGGCCCACACCATAGGGAGGCACCCCCCCAGCCTCCACCGCCTTTGCCCTTTCGCCTATTTATACCCCCCGAGACGTAAACCCTAAATAGATTCCACTTCGTCCCGAAAACCCGAGGCCGCCGTCATCATCATCCCGAGACCGGGAGGGTTCTGGAGCTTTCCCCGGCACCCTGCCGGGAAGGGAATTCATCACCGGAGGGGTCTACACCACCATGCACTCCTCCGAAGTGATGCGTGAGTAGTTCATCCCTGGACTACGGGTCCATAGTAGTAGCTAGATGGTTTTTCTGTCCACTTTGTACCTCATGTTTAGATCTTGTGAGCTGCCTAACATGATCAAGATCATCTTTATGTAATGCTACATATTGTGTTTGTTGGGATTTGATGAATGTTGAATGTTATGTGTTCTAATTATCAATCTATCATGTTATCTTCATGCATATGTTATTTATGATATTGCATTCTCTCCGTTATTAGTAGATGCTCTGGCCAAGTAGATGCTAGTAACTCCAAGAGGGATTATTTATGCTCGATAGTGGGTTCATGGATCCTTTGCATCTATGATCGAGTGACAGAAACGTGACAGATGGAGGATGTTCTATTGCCATTAGGGAGAAAACAACGATGTTTACTTAGTTTACATTACACACTTTGCTTACGGCGATAATTTGTTTCTTGCAACTTATACCCAACGTTTGTTCGGATGATATTCGGAGGGTGGATTATTAGACATAGATGCAGTTGGATGACGGTCTATGTATTTTGTTGTAATGCCCGCATGAATTACATAGTAATATTATGTCTTGCATATGAACTATGGTGCAGCCTTCATTTCTGTCAATTGCCCAGCTGTAATTTGTTCACCACGCATGTTATTTATCTTTCACGGAGAGACACCACTAGTGAACTGTGGGCCCCGGTCCATTTTCCTCATACTGATAAAACACCTACTTCTTTCATACTGTACCTACTGTTTTCCTACTGTTTTCCACACCATACGTTTAACCTCTTTGTGTTCAGCAAAACCGGTGAGATTGACAACCTCACTGCTACGTTGGGGAAAAGTGATTTTATTGTGTTGTGTAGGTTCCATGTTGCTGCTGAACCGGTAGTGCGCCCTGCCATCTCAGCTGCATCAACCTTTAGAGATTGCTTATCCTCCTACTGGTCGATTCATCCTTGGTTTCTTTTCTGAGGGAAAACTTGCCGCTGCACTCTTCACAACCTTTCTCTTGGGTTTACCAACGTCATCCACCAATGATCAAGATTATGTTGGTAGCATGTCACCTCAGTTTTTTTTTAGTGTTTTACCTACTCGAGGACGGGTAGAACTAAGCTTGGGGATGCTTGATACGTCTCAAATGTATCTATAATTTCTGATGTTCCACGTTGTTTTCACGCCTTATGATACATGTTTTCTATACACTACATCATTTTTATGGATTTCTTAGGACTAACCTGTTAACAAGATGCCACAGAGCCAGTTCATGTTTTCTGCTGTTTCTGGTTTCAGAAAAATTGTTCTGGGAATACTCTCAAAATTGGATGAAACAAAATCCCAGGGTCTTATAATTCAGTCATGTACACAGAATCCGGAGGAGACCCGGAGGGGCCCTGGAGCCACCACACCATAGGGTAGAGCGCCCCCCTTGGCCGTGCCACCAGGGGGTGTGGCCCCCCTGGCCACCCACCGACATCTCCCTTTCGCCAATTTAAGATCCTTACCGGGTTAACCCTAAATACCCAAGCCTCCATCCACAAAAAGTTCTATAGCCGCCATCATCATTAACCCTAGTTCGGGAGGGTTCTGAAGCTCTCCCCGGCACCCTGCCGGGAGGGGAATTCATCCTCGGAGGTCTCTTCATCACCATTCCTGCCTCTGGAGTGATGCGTGAGTAGTTCATCCTTGGACTACGGGTCCATAGCAGTAGCTAGATGGTTGTCTTCTCCTCTTTATGCCACAATGTTTAGATCTTGTGAGCTGCCTAACATGATTAAGATCATCTATTTGTAATGCTAGATATTGTGTTTGCTGGCATCTGATGAATATTGAATTCTATGTCAAGTTGATTATCAATCTATCATGTTTATGTTATTTATGATCTTGCATGCTCTCCGTTACTAATAGATGCTCTGTCCAAGTTGGTGCTTGTAACTCCGAGAGGGAGTATTTATGCTCGATAGTGGGTTCGTTCCTCCTTTTCATCTGTGCTCGAGTGACAGAAACGTAACGGATGGGGGATGTGTTGTTGCCATTAGGGATAAAACAACAATGTTTTCATTGTTTACATTACGCACTTTACTTAATGCAATAATCCGCTGCTTGCAACTTAATACCTTAAGTTTGATTGGATTACGCTCTAAGGGTGGATTATTAGTCATAGATGCAGTTGGATAACGGTATATGAATTATGTTGTAATGCGCACATGAATCTCATAGTAATCATCATGTATTGCACATGCACTACGGTGCATCCTTTATTCCTGTCAATTGCCAGTTGTAATTTCTTTACCCAACATGTTATCTATGTTTTATGGAGAGACGCCACTAGTGAACTGTGGACCCCGGTTCATTCTTTTACACTAATAATACAACCATTGCAAACATTGTTTTCGTTACTGCAATTACTGTTTTCCTCTCATTCACTGCAATCATTGTTCTCTTTTCATTTACTGCAAACAAGTATTGTTTTCCACGTTATACATCTAATCCTTTGTGTTAGCAAAACCGATGAGATTGACAACCTCACTATTTCGTTGGGGAAAATTAGCTTGGTTGTGTTGTGTGCAGATTCCACGTTGCTGCTGAGCCTGGTAGTGCACCCTGCCAACATCAGCTGTTATCAACCTACAGAAGTGATTTCTTTCTCCTACTGGTCCGATTAAACCTTAGTTTCTTACCGAGGGAAAACTTGTTGTTGTACTCTTCCTACCTTCCTCTTGGGGTCTCCCAATGAGCGTGTGTTCTCACGTCATCACCCACCCACTTTACGAAGAAGGTCGGAGGCGACTTGTTCATATGCCAACTCTATGTGGATGATAACATTTTTGGGTCTTCTAACACCAAGTTCAATGAAGAGTTTTACAAGCTTATGACCGTCGGGTTTGAGATGTCCATGATGGGAGAACTGGATTATTTCCTTGGCTTTGAAATAAAGCAACATCCCAAAGGAACCTTCATCAAGCAAGCAAGGTATACCCAATACATGCTCAAGAGGTTCAACATGCATGAAGCCAAGCCTATGAAGACTCCCATGTCCACAACCCTTGACTCGAAACCCAGCCCGGCTGGTAAAGAGGTAGATCAAAAGGTATACCGTTCCATGATTGGTTATTTGATTTACCTTTGTGCATCTAGACCGGATATCATCTATAGAGTTGGTAAGTGTGCAAGATTTCAAGCCTCTCCGAGGCAAAGTCATTTTGAAGCGGTTATTCTTTAGATATTTAGTTCATAACACAAACTATGGTCTTTGGTATCCCAAGGGTTCAAGCTTCTAGCTCATCGGGTATTCGGATGCGTATTATGTGGGAGATAAGACGGATAGGAAGCCCACGTTCGGGGGTTGCCAATTTCTTGGTCGCTCCTTGGTGTGTTGGTCTTCCAAGAAGCAAAATTTTATTGCTCTCTCCACCACCGAGGCCGAGTACATCTCCGCAACAAGTTGTTGTGCTCAATTGCTATGGATAAATAAAACATTGAAGGGATATGGTGTCAACTTTGACAAAGTGCCTATTCTATGCAACAATGAGAGTGCCATCAAGATCGCCTACAACCCCGTTCTTCACTCCAAGACGAAGCATATTGAGATTCGTCATCACTTCATTCGAGATCATGTTGAGAAGGGCGAAATTGATCTCTCTTATATGTCTATGAAGGATCAAATTGCGGACATCTTCACGAAGGCCCTGGATGAACCAAGATTTAGGGTTTTGAGGAATGAACTAAATATTATCGATTTGACTAACTTCACTTGATAGCTTGTACACGTACCTCTAATATACATGTTATTTGGTTTAGATGTAGGTGATGACCCACAAGTATAGGGGGTGTATCGTAGTACTTTCGATAAATAAGAGTGTCAAACCCAACGAGGAGCAGAAGGTGTTGACAAGCAGTTTCGATGACGGAATAACTGTAAATACTGAAAGATAAATTTGTAGGGTTTTTTTATATTGCATATAAATAAAGTGCGAGTAAATAAAATGCAGTAATAATAATTGCAGCAATTGGCCCAATCCTTTCTTCAACAAAGGACAATACGGTGGGTTTACTTATGATTGACAAACGTTCTCGAGGACACACGGGAGGTTTCTGTCAAGTGCTTTTGTTTCATGCCGGTGAATAATCTTTAGTGTTTTGATAAGCGTTGTGTGGGTGAACCTATGCTAATGTACCGTCCCATCCAAGACTAATACATACTTGTGATTATACCCCTTGCAAGCATCCACAACTACAAGAAAGTAATTAAGAAATAAATCTAACCATAGCTTTAAACTCCAGGATACTACGCTCCCTCATGTAATGGTTTCCTAACGGGGGTTTAGGTTTCTGTCACTCCGGCAACCCCACAATTAGTAGCCAAATACACGATGCATTCCCCTAGGCCCATAAATGGTGAACTATCATGTAGTCGACGTTCACATGACACCACTAGAAGAATAACACCACAATTAAATATCAAACCATTAAATATTACTCAACATTACTTCACTACTAACAACTTGACTTCTCCCATGTCCTCAAGAAAAAAACGAACTACTCACAAGACATCATATGGATCATAATCAGAGGTGATATAATGGATGATAAAAATCTGGTCATAAAGTGCAAGCACCGATAAATCTCACAAGCATCAACTACTAACAAGTAATCCACACCGGGAGAGAGATCTAATGTAAAACAACGACAGAGGCCCCCAATTGTTACAGCTGGATGACGATGTATGATGAGGGTGATGTTGCTAATGATGGTGGTGATGATTATGACGATCTTGGTGATGCCCGGAGTGATGACGATGACGATGGCGATGATTTCCCCTCTTCGGAGAGGAATTTCCCCGATAGATTACTCCCTGCATGAGAGCTTTTCTCTCTCGGGTGTTCTCCGCCCCGAGGCAGCGGCGGAATAATTCTTCGATGATGGTATGAGTCTTAGGGTTCCCTGGGGGACAAGTACGTGAAAGATATCCCCAGAGGTGGGCCAGGGTGGCCACACCACCTAGTGGCGCTGCCAGGGGGCGCACCACCTCATGATGTGGGCCCCTGGTGGCCCCCCTCTGGCTCCCCTTCTGGCTGGAATCCTCCTCTGAACTTCTAAGACAACCCCGGTGTCCCTCTTCTTCTTCTTATCTTCTAAAATATGGTATCTCGACGGTGCTTTTTTCCATCAGATTTCTGGTCCCGGTGTTTATTCTCCAAAAATTATGAAACATGCAAAATAAGATAAAATAACATAAGGGGTGCATCATAACATGAAATATATCATGAATAACAGCAAATTATGATATAAAGTAGTGATGCAAAATGGACGTATCAACTCCCCCCAAGCTTAGACCTCGCTTGTCCCCAAGCGAATCTGAATGCGGTAAACATGACCAATCATTTTTGCACCAATCATTATTTACAACAACTTTCTCTCATATAAGGGGTGAAGAGTCGATAAATAAAATACGGACAAGAAGCATCACATTTATCTATGCACCAATCATTATACACAGCAACTTCCTCTCATATAACTTAACCTGAAACGAGTAATGGGAGTCACAAACAAAGATGAAAAAGAGAGAATCAAAATTGGTGATGACAAACTTCGTTCTTGTCAGAGAACATTTAATGATATCATACTTATCTTAGGTGAAGTCTTTATAACAAGGCTCATATTGTAGAGCTTAAAATGTTTAATTATAACAATCCTTTTACATTGATTCATAGCTTTCAAAGTAATATTCATTCACATAATAAACCATGTGCTAAACAAAGAAGGATAGAAAACATGATTGAATAAATCAACATATAGATGGTGAGATCACAACAACTCAAATGCTTGCTGGAGACAGAAAGGAATGGCTTTACTGACTCAACATAAAAGGTAAAGGATATGCCCTTCGCAGAGGGAAGCATGGATCACTCATGTGTTAGAGCTTTTATTTTGTATAACACAGGTATAAAATGGTTGACACTCCTCCCAACCTTTCTTACACAAACCATGGCTAACCGAATCTTCGGGTTCCTGCCAACAATCACAAACCATGGAGGAGTTTCTAATTTTTGAGAGAGGTGTATGTTTATGTCAACGAATGGAAAACAGAAAATACAGTACGTCACAAGCCAGCTAGACTTCACAAGAGCGGCTCCCATTGAAGGACGCAACTGGTATAGAAGGTCATCCCTCTTTCTCTTTTGTTTACACAATTGTGCTTTGACTGATAAATCAGGGGCAAAAAGAGTGAAGAGAATTTGTATTATTATTTGGGGCTGGGAACCCCGTTGCCAGCTCTTCTAGCATTTGGATAAGAGGATCAAGCCACTAGTCCAGGTGTGTGAGTCCAACCAACAAGTGAGATAAAGATCCTCTATTTGCGTCCTCATGAGCTAAAACAGGAACACAAAACAGGGATAATTTTGAAGGTTTTAAAGGTAACACATGAGCAATTTACTTGGAGTGGCGGTGAAATACCACATGAAGGAAGGTATAGTGGACACAAATGGCAAGGTTTTGGGGCTCAAGGTTTGGATGCACGAGAAGCATTCCCTCTCAGTACAAGGTTTTTGGCTAGCAAGACTGGGTAGCAAGCATAAGAGTTGAGGGAAAACAAACAAATATACATATGATGAAACCAATCATGCAATCTTCATTGAAAGCCCAAGCGATCTTAACTTGTGAATACTAAGTTTATGAGCTAATAGGCAAATTCCTCTTTCTTATACTAGCATCTCAAAATATTATTTCTACTGACCCAAGCTAAGTTTGCCAAAACCAACTAGATTAACTTGATGATCTCCAAAGTGACACAAAATACTAACAACAAGATCAACCATATGACAGAAATTGAAAACTAAAATAAGGTGTACAGAAAGTAAATGATGAAACTTCTCACTAATATTTCAAACCGGCAACTCACACCAACGGATACAACAATAACCAACTAAGGAGAGATACTTCCATACTACAAACCATCCTATTTGATAACTTCTCTACTCATGATATGACTCTACTCAAAAGGTAAAAAGATGAAAGATAGTGGTGTGATACCGCGACACTCCCCCAAGCTTGGAACAAGCCAAGGGGATGCCAATACCAATGACGATTTATTTCTTCGGCGGTGATGAAGGTGGAATCATTCAGAGAGGAGTCAGAAAGCCTTTGATGATGCGACGAAGATCAATGTTTTACGCCTCCATAATTGCTACATCGGCCTTGAGAATACAATATTGTTCTCAGAATTGATCGTAGACCCGATGTGCTTCAGCTATCATAGGAAACATGTTGGGGTCTTGATCCTGAGGCACGGTCCCCTGCACATTATGAGAGTAGCGATGCTGAGGGTTAATGGATCCCACAATGGTGGGGTTGCTTGTTGGCGCTGGTGCAGCCCTCCGGATCTCTTCCCTCAAGTTGTTAACCATGTCTTCCTTCCTTGCATCTATCTCTTCTTCCGTCGACCATCCCGCGAAAGCACCCTTGTTGATGTCTTGCTGGATTTGTCGAAGACGACGTGCAGCGTAATCCTCAATGCTAGAGCCGAAGGAGGACATCTTTACCTAGAAACTCCGAACTCCTGATAGGAAAACAACTCGAAACGAAAACACGAAGGGAAAACGATATATGGACCTCGAGGGGTCCGGCGGATTATATAGCAAAAAGGGTCATAACGAAAGGAAAGTCCAGGTCAAAAACGAGTCGGAGAGGGGCTCCGGGGTGCCCACACCATAGGCTGACGCGTCCAGGGTGGGCCCGCGCCACCCCATGGTGTGGAGCCTCCGGGCTCCATCTCCGTCTCGTTTCCGGCTCAGTATTTTTCATATTTTCTAAAAACAGTAAAAATAAAAGTTGGAAGATGTTTCGCGAACGTTTTCTTACCAAAACTGATACCTATTTGAAAACCGACTCTACAGTTTCTGAAATATGCTTCTTAATAAATTCCTCCGGGATCATGGCTCGAATACAATCACCATTTTCATTATAAGGATCTCTAGAAATATAATGCTTGAGACTTTGGCCATTCACCACTTGTGAAGTGTTGTCTTCAAGGGAAACAATTTTAATTGCCCCCGAACGATATACCTCTTCGATAACAAAAGGTCCTTCCCATCTCGAGAGTAATTTTCCTGCAAAAAGTCTGAGATGATACCTATACAATAACACTTTCTCACCAACATGAAACTCTCTTTTAATAATTCTCTTATCGTGCCACCTTTTAAATTTCTCTTTAAAGAGCTTAGCATTTTCATATGCTTCACTCATCCATTCATCTAAAGAACTTAAGTCAAGCAACCTTTTCTCACCAGCAAGTTTAAAATCTCTATTTAGGTCTTTCACTGCCCAATAAGCTTTGTGTTCTAATTCTAGGGGCAAGTGACAAGCTTTTCCATAAACCATTTTATAAGGAGACATGCCCATAGGATTTTTATAAGCAGTTCTATAAGCCCACAGAGCATCATTTAATTTCTTAGCCCAATTTTTTCTAGATTTGTTAACAGTCTTTTGCAAGATAGATTTGATTTCTCTATTTGATAATTCTACTTACCCACTAGTTTGAGGATGATAGGGTGAGGCAATTCTATAATTAACATCATATTTAGCAAGAGTCTTTCTAAAACAACCATGAATAAAATGAGAACCCCCATCAGTCGTAAGATATCTAGGCACACCAAACCTAGGGAAAATAATGTATTTAAGCATTTTTAATGAGGTTTCACCATCAGCACTTTTAGTAGGTACAACTTCTACCCATTTAGTAGCATAATCAACAACAACAAGAATATGAGTGTAGCCTTGTGAAGGAGGGAAATGACCCATAAAGTCAAAACCCCAAAAATCAAAAAGTTCAATAACAAGAGAATAATTCATAGGCATTTCATTACGTCTAGAAATATTTCCAACCCTTTGACATTGATCACAAGATAAAACAAAATTTCTAGCATCTTTAAAGAGAGTAAGCCAATAAAAACCTGATTATAGAACCTTATGTGCAATTCTATCTCCAGCGTGATGTCCTCCATAAGCACTACTATGACATTTTCTCAATATCTCTCGTTGTTCATTTTCAGGAACACATCTTCGCATAATACCATCAACACCTTCTTTAAATAAGTGTGGGTCATCCCAAAAATAATGCCTCAAATCATAGAAGATTTTTCTTCTTTGTTGAGCTGTAAAGGTAGGAGGCAAATACTTGGAAACAATAAAGTTAGCATAATCAGCATACCATGGACTCTCTTGAGAGCTTACTTTTACTGCAGCCAACTGTTCATTAGGAAAACTATCATTAACAGGAATAGGATCATTAGAGATATTTTCTAATATAGACAAATTATCAGCAACAGGATTTTCAGCACCCTTCCTATCCACAATATGTAAATCAAACTCTTGTAAGAGAAGCACCCATCTAATAAGCCTAGTCTTAGCATCTTTCTTTTCCATAAGGTACTTAATAGCAACACGATCAGTATGAATAGTAACTTTAGAATCAACTATATACTGCCTAAATTTATCACAAGCAAAAACTACAGCCAGGAACTCTTTCTTAGTGGTAGCATAATTCTTTTGAGCAACATCAAGAGTTTTACTAGCATAATGAATAACATTTAACTTCTTATCTACCTGTTTTCCAAGAACATCACCTAGAACATAATCACTAGCATCATACATAATTTCAAACGGTAAATTCCAATCGGGGGTTGAACAATAGGGGCAGATATTAAAGCCTTCTTTAAAATTTCAAAAGATTCTTTACAATCTTCATAAAAAACAAAAGGTACTTCCTTTTGAAGAAGATTAGTAAGAGGCTTTGATATTTTAGAGAAATCTTTAATAAACCTTCTATAGAAACCAGCATGACCAGGAATACTACGAATACCTTTGACATCCCTGGGACAGGGCATTTTCTCAATGGCTTCAACTTTAGCTCTATCAACTTAAATACCTCTTTCAGAAATTTTATGTCCAAGAACAATTCCTTCTTTGACCATAAAATGACATTTCTCCCAATTTAGAACAAGATTAGTCTCCTCAATCTCTGCAAAACTTTATCAAGATTTTGCAAACAATTATCAAAAGAAGTTCCATAGGCGGAGAAATCGTCCATGAAGACTTCCACAATTTCTTCACAAAAACCATGAAAGATAGCAGACATGCATCTTTGAAAAGTAGCAGGAGCATTAATAAACCAAAATGCATACGTCTATAAGCATAGGTTCCATAAGGACAAGTAAAAGTTGTTTTCTCTTGATCAGGCTTTCTAACAGCAATATGAGAGAACCCAGAATAACCATCAAGAAAGCAAAAGTGAGTTTTCTTAGACAACCTTTCTAACATTTGATCAATAAAAGGCAAAGGATAATGATCTTTCTTAGTAACCTTATTAACTTTCCTAAAATCAATACACATCCTATAACCAACCACTACTCTTTGAGGAATAAGTTCATTATTTTCATTTGGCACAACAGTCATCCCTTCTTTCTTAGGGACACAATGCATAGGACTAACCCATCTACTATCAGCAATAGGATAAATAATACCAGCATCAAGGAGTTTCAATACCTCATTTCTTACCATATCCTTCATCTTAGGATCTAAAAGGCGTTGATGCTCAACAACTGGCTTTGCATCAGGTTCAATATTAATAGCATGTTGACATATAGCAGGAGAAATCCCTTCAAATCATCAAGAGTATAACCTATAGCACCTCTGTGTTTCCTCAATATTCCCAATAATCTCTCCTCTTCTTTACCAGAAAGTTTAGAACTAATAATAACAAGATATAATTTCTTATCATCAATATGAGCATATTTAAGATTGTCAGGCAAAGGCTTTAAATCAAAAACAGGATCATCCTTGGGTGGTAATGTGGTACCCAAGTCTTCCACCGGTAAATTATGTTTCAGCATCGCTGGTTGATGTAGGAAAATCTCGTCAATTTCATATCTTTCTTCCATAAAGACATCACTTTCGTGGTCTTCCATGTATTGCTGCAAAGGATTGTTAGGAGCAAGAGCAAGAGCATCCAATTGTTCAACTCTATAATTCTTATTAGGTAATTCAGCTTCATAAGGTGCTTTAGCAAATTTGGAGAAATTAAATTCATAAGACTCTCCATCAAACTTTGTAAGGCTTTTCTCCTTTTTACAATCTATAACAGCTCCACAAGTGTTTAAGAAAGGTCTACCAAATATAATAGGACAAGTATCACTAGCAGAAGTGCCTAGTATTAGAAAATCAGTAGGATATTTAGTTTTACCACATAAGACCTCAAAATCTCTAACAATACCAATTGGAGAAATAATTTCCCTATTAGAAAGTTGAATAATCACACCAATATCTTCAATTTCACAAGAACCAATTTTATGCATGATTTCTCTATAAAGCTCATAAGGAATAACACTAGAACTAGCACCAATATCACACAAACCATAATAACAATGATCACCTATCCTAACAGATTGCACAGGAACACTAGGTTTCCTAGATTTACTAGGATGAGAGACAATATTAGAAGCATCTTCATAAAATATAATGTGTCCCTCTTTTATATTTTTAGAAACAAGGTCCTTTACTATTGCTACTATAGGTGCTACAGTTATTTGTTCCTCGGGTTCTACAGGTTTCCTTGCACTTTTATTAACCACACTAGCTAACATAGAATGTTCTTTTACCTTAGAAGGGAAAGGCATTCTCTCAATGTAAGGTTCAAGCACAATAGAATCAACGGTATGAACTTCTATATCTCTAGCAGGAACACAATCAACAATATCTTTATAAGGTACATGGTACTTATCCCATTCCTTTTTGGGAATATCAATATAAGAAGCAAAAGCCTTATATAAGTTTGCAGCAACTTGAGAATCAAGACCATAAACAATACTAACATTATGAAAATCATCGGATGACATAAAAGTTTTGATGCATTCATAATCATAATTTATACCTGACTTTCTACCTTTGTAATTCTCCCATCCTTCAGTGTTTTCTTGAATACGGTCAAGGAGATCCCATTTAGCGTCATCCTTCATAGTGTAAATGATCTAGAACAAGAATCATCCAATAAATCCTTATTATGTAGAGAAAGCCTTGCATAGAGATTATTAATAACAATATTACTGGGGAGCTCATGAATGGGGCATTTGAGCATTAGTAACTTCAATCTCCCCCACGCTTGGGCAATCCTCTCTCCATCATGAGGCCAAAAATTATATATATAATTCCGATCTCTATGAATTTCACCGGGAGGATAGAATTTAGAATAAAAGAGAAGCACAATTTCGTCCCATCCAATAGTCTGGCTGTTTTTCAGCAGTTTGAACCATTCAGCGGCTCGGCCTGTCAATGATATAGAGAATAATTTCCTCTTAACTTGGACCATTGTAATACTTGCACACTTGAACAACTCGCATAATTCATGTAAAAAAAGCAAATGATCACCAGGATGGACAGTTCCATCACCTGAATAGCAGTTATTCATATCATGTTTAACAATCTTTATAGGTATTTTATAAGGATCCAAATCATAAGGCGGTGGGTCACTTACTACCCTAGGAGTGGCAGCAGTGCCCGCAAATAAGGACTCAAAAGAAGATCCAAACATAGTGTAATAAAGCAGTAGACAGTAATAAAAACAACACTTACAACAGAAGCTTCCTTTATCAATTCCACTTCCCAATAGCGCTTCACTCCCCGGCAACGGCGTTAGAAAATAGTCTTGATGACCCACAAGTATAGGGTGTGTATCGTAGTACTTTCGATAAATAAGAGTGTTGAACCCAACGAGGAGCAGAAGGTGTTGACAAGCAGTTTTGATGAAGGAAAAACTGTAAATACTGAAAGATAAATTTGTAGGGGTTTTTGATATTGCAGATAAATAAAGTGAGAGTAAATAAAATGCAGTAATAATAATTGCAGCAAGTGGGCAATACTTTCTTCAGCAAAGGACAAGCTGGTGGGTTTACTTATGATTAACAAACGTTCTCGAGGACACACGGGAGGTTTCTGTCAAGTGCTTTTGTTTCATGTCGCTGAATAATCTTTAGTGTTTTGATAAGTGTTGTGTGGGTGAACCTATGCTAATGTACCGTCGCATCCAAGACTAATACATACTTGTGATTATACCCCTTGCAAGCATCCGCAACTACAAGAAAGTAATTAAAAATAAATCTAACCACAGCTTTAAACTCCAGGATCCTACGCTCCCTCGTGTAATGGTTTCCTAACGGGGGTTTAGGTTTCTATCACTCTGTCAACCCCAAAATTAGTAGCCAAATACACGATGCATTCCCCTAGGGCCATAAATGGTGAAGTATCATGTAGTCGACGTTCACATGACACCACTAGAAGAATAACACCACAACTTAAATATCAAACCATTAAATATTACTCAACACTACTTCACTACTAACAACTTGACTTCTCCCATGCCCTCAAGAACAACACGAACTACTCACAAGATATCATATGGATCATAATCAGCGGTGACATAATGGATGATAACAATCTGGTCATAAAGTGCAAACACCGATAAATCTCGCAAGCATCAACTACTAACAAGTAATCCACACCGGGAGAGAGATCTAATGTAAAACAACGATAGAGGCCCCCAATTGTTACAGCGGGATGACGGTGATGGTGCTGATGATGATGGTGATGATGATGACGATCTTGATGATGCCCAGAGTGATGACGGTGACGATGGCGATGATTTCCCCTCTCCGTAGAGGAATTTCCCCTGCAGATTTCTCCCTGCCAGAGAGCTTTTCCCTGTCGGGTGTTTTCCGCCCCGAGGCGGCGGAGGAATAATTCTTTGATGATGGTATGAGGCTTAGGGTTCCCTGGGGGCCAAGTACGCGAAAGATATCCCCAGAGGTGGGCCAGGGTGGCCATACCACCTGGTGGCGCGGCCGGGGGGGGGAGGGCACCTCATGGTGTGGGCCCCTGATGGCCCCCCTCTGGCTCCCCTTCTGGCTGGACTCCTCCTATGAACTTCTAAGACAACCCCGGTGTCCCTCTTCTTCTTCTGATCTTCTGAAATATGGTACCTTGACAGTGCTTTTTTCCATCAGATTTCTGGACCCGGTGTTTATTCTCCAAAAATTATGAAACATGCAAAATAAGATAAAATAACATAAGGGATGCATCATAACATTGAATATATCGATGAATAACAACAAATTATGATATAAAATAGTGATGCAAAATGGACGTATCAATAGGCATGGACATAGGGGGCATAACTCAATTCACGAGTTAACACTACTCTTATTATGCGAAAATCAAGCTTTCATGCACTAGTCATTTTGTGACTTATTGTGCCTCACTGTGAGTAGTGTTTTTGGGCCCAAGATATATCTTCATGGCGCCAAGGCAAACTCTCAAACACAGTGGCTTCGGCCACCAACATTCTCTTTTGTTTTGTTTTCGAGCTCTTTGTTACATTTTATTGAGACTAGTACTTGAACTTGGCTCTTCTTGTTTGATTCCTGCAAGCTCATGTATGACTCTCTTATCAGTTCAAGCTTTTCTATCCTAGGCCCTCTCCTTATCTCAGAAACCATGACTTCCGTTTTCTAAAAATCAAACTTGGCTCATGTTCGTGTCCATTGTTTTCCTTTAGAATTCTTGGCTCTGGCTGCCCAGAAATTCAAGCCAGAGGCCCGGAAATTTCTGGTGTCCTGATATTTTTCCCAGAAAATCACCCACATTTCCTTCCGTGCCCGCTCTGCGAACACGTTCGGAAATTTTGGGCGTAATTTTCCGCGGCAAATATCCGGGCCCCAGAATATTCCGTGTCCTGATCTCGGAAATTTCTGGTGGTTGATACTTGCGCCGAAAAATCCCCGCCCATTTCCTCCCATGTCCACTCTCTGGACATGTCCGGAAATTCTGGGCAGAATTTTCCGCCATAAATATGGGCCCCCCAGAACTTTCGTTCTCTTCAACCAGGAATTTCCGACCCCCGAAAATTTCCGGCTCCCATATCGGAATATTCCAGGGTAAGTTTTGGGGCTCTATAAAGGGCGATGGGATGGACTGCGCAAAGCGCAGTTCGTCTACCCTCGCCGCCTCTTCTTCCTCTCGTCCGCCCTAGGACTCGCTACCGCCACCAAGACATCCCCTAGGCTGCCCCGCCTCGGCCTCTCCCTCTCTGGCGAACCCCTATTGCGTAGGGCCTCTTCCTCCTTGGTTCCATCCCATGGATCCCGGTAGGTCCATCTAGCCCCTCCCCTTTCTCTTCAATCTAGGGTTCCCGAGTTCTATCTTTTTGTTGTTTTTGGAAGATGCATATGGTCTCTTGCATTCCCCCTTCTATGGTTAACTCAATTTGTGTCCTTCCCTGTTCAAGGTATCTCCACAGGCCGCCATTCCTGGCCTCCGTGTGTTCTTTCCCAGGCCGGAAATTTCCGATCACGCGCCGAAAATTCCGCCCCCCGGAAATTTCACACAGGCCCAGAATATCCGGCTTGTACTGAATTTTTGGACAGCGAAGAACACGTCTTGTGTTTAGTGCTCCTGCTCGCTACTCGCTAAAACTGGAACATGCCTCCAATTCCTCTCTGCAGCTGAAATTTCCATAAAAGAAATTTCTGGCCCATGCTGGAATTTCCGGCCCCCGGAAATTTCCTCTGCACACCAGAATTTCCGGCCTATTTCACTATCTTACAGTAACTTGTTGTCTCCCCTCTTCCGCTAACGAACATGAGTCTTATCATTTTATTTATATTCCCTATCTCTATCTGGTTTTGTGCAGATGGTTCGAGCTCCTAGCCCAAAGGCACTAGTGGTCGCAAGAGGTACCGCAAGTTTATCCAAAATGAAGAACTCTATGTGGATGAGACCGTCATTTGGCAGCCTCAACGTGAAGAGCAGAGAGATTACAAGAGTTCTCGTGATGCATCAAGGGCCGCTCATCTTGCAGCCAAGAAATAGGGCAAAGACACACTTGATATCCAGAAGATGTCTGTGGCTGAATTCGAGACCTGGCGTAACTAGGATTTGTTTACTGCTGCTCCTCGTGATACCACTATTGATTCCTGTTTTTGGCACATGGAGAAAGAGTCTATCATCAAGCAAGTGTACACGACTATGAGCAAGCCCATATGTCCTATGAAGCAGACCAACTTTCAGCACCTGGTCACCCGAGAAGACTACTTTGGCAATGAAGTGAATGTCGTGGAAGCCCTCGGACTGCGTCCTCTGATGGATTTTCAGTGCTCCAACAACATTCCTATGATACAACAGTTCTTTTCCAGTGTGGTGTTCAATGACTCAGAAGACATTGGTATGACTTGGATGTCTGGACCTCATCATCTCTCTACTTGACGAAGGGATGGATCTTAGACCCTGCGGGTAAGGACACCCCGTCTCAGGCCCAAGGTTAAGGCCCAAGAAGGGAAGCCCTTGGAGTATTCTGGAAGGCCCACTTGAAGCCCACCAGCAATGCCTTGCGGGCTAAGTTAGGAAACTTGTAACCGACGTAGGGTTAGAGTTCGAGTCCTCTCCGGGTAGGGTTTGAGACCTGGCCACCTATATAAGGCCAGGAGAACCACCGGAAGAGGACCAAGCAATACCGCACCACCAAAGCCTTGAGCTCAGGACTGTACTCTCGACTTGAGCGATCATCTTTGTAACCGATCTATTCGATAATACAGATCGACAGAGGCAGGAGTAAGGGTTTTACCTCTACGAGGGCCCCGAACCTGGGTAAATTGTGCCCCCTGTCTAGCCGACGATTGCCACCAGCGCTCATGGGTTCTCCTATTCGAAACCCTATAGGTTCATCTGAGGGATTTGCCGAGCAACAGATTCGACAATTGGCGCCGTCTGTGGGAACGGCGGGCGCTGGATCTCGGCATCATCGGCTTCATCATCCAACTCACGTTGGAAACCTTCGACCTCGGCTCCAATCAATCCTATTCGGATCGGATCTGTCGTGGTCACCCCTCACTCGCCGGAATCACGATCGGTATTCAGCGATCTGGAGAAGAGCGTCACCTTGACGTTCGGAAGCTTGAAGTTCTACACCAACAAGGACGGGATCCTCCACTTCCCCGAAGAATCATGATCTGAGTCAGAAGCTGTCGACTCGCGCCCCCATCTGGAAAAAAGTGGCGAGTCCATCCGCTTCAACACCAGCGAGTACCATACCCTCTCGACAGAGGAACCTTCGCAGATCCAGAAAACTTTCCAAGCAACGCCTAGGACGAACGGGCCACGACTGGCTCAAGTCTGCATGGCAGGATCGGAACAACCCCCAGAAACAGAACAAAGCGCTGCAGAGCGCGCTGAGATTGGCGTCTCGCGGGACGCCCGGGACCGAGCCAAATAAGCTTTGCGAACAAGCAAGCCGCCTGTGGCAGGAGCACCACACAAAGATATGGTCGCCTACCACTACCATCTAGTGAGAGCAGCCACAACTATCAAAGAAGCTCGGAGAGACCTGGCACATCGGAAGAGATTGGCGGATGAATCAAGTCAACGCCGGGCTGAGCTGTCCCTAACACCTTCGGTCGGAACTCGACCCACAAGGAAGGGATACGCATCAAGAACAACATCCATGGACGCCGAGTCCCTGGGAGGGATCAGTAAGTCACTCGCACCTTCCCTTATGCGGGTTGACGAGGAAGGAAACGTCTACCCGCAAACTCCTGTTGCCGCCGTCCTGGCCGCAGCAACCTACATGCAGATGAACCAGCCAGCGGAGAACGACCCGCGAGCAGAGCAGTACAAACAGGTTCGGAAGGGATTGGGCATGGCAGCCTCAAGGCTCGCCTCCTACGACCGCAGGAAAGCTGCCGAACAGCAAGAGAAGGAAAAAGAAAAAGAGGCATCGCGCAAGCATAGGAGCACTTCGCCTAGGAGAGACAAATCACCTCGCCGCGGTCGAGGAAAAGAAGCTCGGCGACGCGGTGATAGTCGAAGCAGCAGCGAAGGTAGCCCGAGAAATAAAAGCTCGCGGCGTCATAGCAGCCGCTCGCGGAATCGCGGCAAAGAGCCAAGGAAGGAAACTGATCGCGACCAGCCAGGATATAACGCGCGGTCAGATATCGCGCAAAACAAGGTGGACAAGGCAAGAGCTGCAAGGAACCGCGTGCGCTCCTCATCCAGTTCTTCGGATGACAAGACCTGCAGCGCGCTGTGTTTCGCCCGCAGCATCTGCGAGGCACCCCTACCCAAGAGATTCAAGCTCAGCACAGAAGTCACGAAATACGATGGTTCACTCGAGCCTTCGTCGTGGCTAAACGACTACCTCACGGCAGTAAAATGCCAACGTGGGAATAAAAACACGGCTATGCAGTACCTCAACCTTCACTTGGTCGGCGCGACACGCAGCTGGCTGGAAGCAAGGCCAAAGTCCTGTTACGCATCATGGGATGACCTGCACTACGATTTCTGCAAGAACTTCCAGGCCACTTACAAGAGACCAACAACCATTGAAGAACTACGGGCCTGCAAGCAGAAGAGCGGCGAATCCACCCGCGAGTACATTCAGCGATGGACAACACTCAGGAACACCGCGGGAAATATCTCAGAAGAAGTAGCGGTTGAGGCCTTCGCGAAAGGCGCCCGATGAACTGCTTTCAGAGAAGAGCTGGGCCGAGCAGCACCCAAAACTATTGGGGAACTGATGATCATAGCCGACAAATGGGCTAACGGAGAAGACGCGGTGCGCAACGAGAGGGCATCATCGCTCGCGCCCGAAGAAGACCGCCATGGTCGAAAGAAAAGGAGAAAATACTACGATCACAACGATCGGGAAGAGATGGTAGCGGCAGACTTCACACGAAGCCGCGATAATGGGCGCCACGGGAGTCGCGAGTGGAAACCAAAAGCTGAAGACAAAAGCCCCGAGGAGGACCTAAACGCGTACTGCTCGCTACATCTATTTACAGATAAGCGCACAGGCAAAACTAAGACAACACACCTCCTCAAGGATTGCCGAAAGTTCATCGAAATCCACGAGGCCTTCTCGAAGAAGAGCAGATCAGCAGCTCATCAAAACTACCAGCCACTCCCAGGAGGAGAACATCAAGGGTTCCAGCCGCCACTACCCCTACCTCCACCAGGAAATCCAAACATGGCGCTAGCAGCACTAAACGCGCCACCCGCACCAAACGTAGGAGCTAACGCGTACCCGAACCCGGCTGGACAGTTAGGGATGATACAAAAAGTCTGCCCATCCCACAGAGCTCAGAAGACAAACACGCGACAACTGTGCATGGCTGTGCAAACCCCGCCAACAAAGCCCGAGTACCTGAAGATGGCGGACCAATCGATCACCTTCTCGATGGAAGACCACCCGCCACGAGTCTATCGACCAGGACACGCTGCCTTGGTAATCCAAGCACAAATTGGTAATTACGAACTGGCTCGCGTATTCATGGACGGAGGCAGCGGCATCAACATTATCTACGCGGATACACTCCGCCGGATGAACAAGAACCTGGACGGACTTGCAGAGTCAGAAACATCCTTCCACGGGATAGTTCCAGGAAAGGCGATCCGCCCACTCGGAACAATTAACCTAGAGGTTGTGTTGGGCAATCGACGCAACTACAGAAGAGAATTCCTCGACTTTGAAGTAGTCGACTGGCCCTCACAGTACCACACCATTCTTGGTCGAACAACGTTCGCCAGATTCATGGCAGTACCACATTACGCGTACCTGAAGCTCAAGTTACCCGGAGAATATGGTGTAATCACCATCGACGGAGATTTCCAGAAGTCCAACAAATGCGACACAACGAGATCGCAAAATCTTTCGGGATGCAAGAAGAACTACAGGAGCTGGCAGAGACCACGGACCACTCCGTGATGCCCCTCACAAAGAAAAACGCGCCAGAATTGGAGTTCAGCACCAACAGCGACACCCGAAAACATCAGGTGCACCCGACAGATTCTGCGAAGACAGCGATGGTCTCAACTACCCTCTCGCCAGCATAGGAAAGTGTGCTCGTCGAACTCCTTCGTGAGTACTGGGAAATTTTCGCTTGGCAGCCCTCAGATATGCCAGGAATACCCAGGGAGTTCACCGAGCACTCACTCGAAGTCTTCAAGGATGCAAAACCCATCAAGCGGACCACTCGACGGTTTTCAGAACCCAAGCAGAAAGCGCTTGGAGAAAAAGTAAACAAATTGCTAGCAGCAAAATTTATCAGGGAGATCAAGATATCCACCTGGTTAGCAAACCCGGTGCTGGTTCCAAAGAAGAACACTGACATCCTTCGAGTGTGCATTGACTACACGTCATTAAATAAGCACTGCCCCAAGGATAACTTTCCCCTCCGGCGAATCGACCAGATCGTGGACTCTACTGCGGGCTGTCAACGCCTCTCTTTCCTAGACGCCTATTCAGGATATAATCAGATCCGGATGAAGCAGGAAGACGAGGAAAAGACAACATTCATCACGCCACACGGTGTGTACTGCTACACGACAATGCCCTTCGGGCTCAAGAACGCAGGCGCGACATATCAGCGCTACATGCAAAAATGCCTCGCCAAGCTCATTGGCAAGAACGTACAAGTGTACGTTGACAACATCGTCATCAAGACTCGAGTAGAGGATACACTCCTCGAGGACATTAGAGAAACATTTGACGCCCTCAACGCATACAGGATCAAGCTCAATCCGACAAAATGCGTCTTTGGCGTCCCAGCAGGAAAACTTCTCGGGTACCTGGTATCCGCCAGAGGCATCGAAGCCAACCCGGAGAAAATACAAGCTATCTTGACAATGAAGGAGCCAACCAATCTACGCAGAGTCCAACAGCTCGCAGGGCGACTAGCCGCCTTGAGCAGATTTATCGCACGATTAGGCGAGCAGGCATTACCCTTCTACAAGCTGTTAAAGAAGACAGCCAAGTTTGAGTGGACACCAGAAGCGAAGCACGCATTCGCAGACCTGAAACGATCATTGCAAAGCAAGCACATCCTTGCAACACCGCAAGAGAGGGAGCCACTATACCTATACTTAGCCGCAACAAACCAGGTCATCAGCACGACAATTGTAGTCGAACGACCTGAGGAGGGCAAGGCATATGGAGTCCAACGACCAATCTACTACATCAGTGAAGTGCTCTCGCCGTGCAAGCAACGATACCCTCACTACCAGAAGCTCGCTTATGGAGTTGTTCTCACGGCTCGAAAGCTCAAGCACTACTTCCAGGAACACACCATAACAGTGGTTAATGATGCATCACTCGGTACAATCATGAACAACCCAATGGCATCTGGACGAATAGCAAAATGGAGCATCGAGCTGGGCGCTTGGGACATCATCTATGCAGGGCGCAATTCAGTAAAATCCCAGGTACTCGTGGAGTTCCTGAGTGAGTGGACAGAGCTACAAACGCCCGGGCCGCCAGAATACACGAGTAATTGGATCATGTACTTCGATGGGTCCAAGAGAAACGAGGGAGCAGGAGCTGGGATCGTCCTAATATCACCTAGAGGGGACAAACTACAGTACGTCCTCCGATTGGATTTTCCACCCGATGATCCAG
This sequence comes from Alopecurus myosuroides, assembly GCA_028641055.1. Taxonomy (NCBI): domain Eukaryota; kingdom Viridiplantae; phylum Streptophyta; class Magnoliopsida; order Poales; family Poaceae; genus Alopecurus; species Alopecurus myosuroides. The sequence continues at coordinate 145,374,583 of CM054058.1, forward strand.
CATCAAACAACGACGCAGAATATGAAGCTCTGTTGCATGGGATGAAGATGGCAGTTGCGTGTGGAGCCACCCGATTGATGATCTACGTCGATTCCAATCTCATCGTGCAACAGACAATGAAGGAATGCGACGCTATCGCTGAAAACATGGTCGCCTATCATGACATGTACAACCTACTCGAAGGAAGTTTCAAAGGATGCGAGCTGAAGCATATTGTAAGATCCAGCAACGAAGAAGCAGACAGGCTGGCAAACATGGGTTCCACAAACATACCCATACCGCCAGGGATATATTTCGAGCGGATGACTAGACGATCAGTTAAAATCAAGAAAACTGCAGACGTACCCACAGCATCGGAGACAAAGGTCAGCCCACAGATTGCTATTATCGAGTTCATTCATCATATTTCGCGACAAGTTTTTCTGGTCGAGCCAGTCTGGACGCAGAAATACCTCGACTACTTGTCCGCAAAACAGCTCCTAGCAGATCCAAGTGAGGCTCGACAGATAGTCAGGCGAAGAAAATCCTTTCGGGTGATCAACGGAGAGCTATACAAGCAGAGCATCTCAGGCATACTGCAACGATGCATAGCACCCGAGGATGGCAAAGAATTATTGCAAGATATCCATCAAAGAGATTGTGGACATCATGCTAGCTGGAAAGCAATCATGGGAAAAGCCTTCCGAGCAGGATTCTACTGGCTTACAACAGCCAGAGACGCAAAGGAACTGGTCGACAGGTGCAACTCTTGCCAGCGATTCGCACCGAAACCACACGCACCCGCTACGGAATTGCATATGATACCCATCGCCTGGCCCTTTGCACAATTGGGGATGGACATGGTAGGACCACTATGCAAGTCCGCGCCAGGTGGATACACACACTTGCTGGTCGCAGTTGACAAATTTACCAAATGGATTGAAGCCATGCCGGTAACCTCGGCTAGCGCCCAATGTGCCATCAAATTCCTCGACTCCATCGTATGCAGGTTTGGAGTACCGCACGACATCATTACAGACAATGGTACTAACTTCACGGCAAAGGAAACACAACAGTTCTGTGAAGAAAAGGGCATCAACTTCAAATTTGCCTCAGTTGCCCATCCACAAAACAACGGCCAAGTCGAAAGATCCAACGGATTAGTTTCGGCTGGCATCAAGAAAAGTCTACTCGATCGTCTACACCCGGCAGCAGGACATTGGGCAGAAGAGCTACCCTCTGTGCTATGGAGCCTCCGCACAACTCCAAACCGATCCAAAAACTACACACCATTTTTCATGGTCTACGGGGCCGAAGCAGTCCTTCCCGAGGACATCAGGTTCAGCGCCCCACGGGTTGTTGCTTACAGCGAAGAAACCTCCAACAGGGCACTCGCGGATGATATGGACGCACTCGACGAAATGCGCGATATTGCACTCGCAAGATCCGCAGTATACCAGCAGTCGCTGCGAAACTATCACAGTCGCTGCGAAACTATATACAAGGTAAACACCTTACAACAGTTTTTACAAACCACACAGCGAAAACAGGATACATACATCCTACATTTACACATGGCGATGAGCATTCTCAGTCGCCAAAACCCGATCTACCACAGCAGAAGTCAATAGAATAATTTCTTCTGTCGCCGGTCGAACAACCCTATAATGAGGAGAAAGATCGACGGTTGGGCCATCAGGAAGTCTGGCTACGGAGTTGAAATTCACCTCAGGATGCCACAACCGGACGAAACAGAGGGCCACTACCGAGCCACAAATCATCTGATTGCGAACACACTCGCGGATTTCTCCTTCTCGCCCGAACACCCTGAGAAGGCGGCTCCAGTCCTCAGGACCCCTCTCCAACGGATAAAAAGCGGCATTCATTGCAATCAGCACCTCGTGAAAGGAACTCACGAGTATTTTCGCCTGTATGACTCGGAACTTCAAGGTAGCCAGCACAAAGCCTCGACTACGATCGGACCAAAAGTTATTTGCATGCGGTTTTGAGCTGCCAGATTCCTGAAGGATGTGGTTCTCCACCCACTATTTCTCACTCCTATCATCTGGCTGAACAACTGGAAAACAAAGGTATATGGTCAAAGAAAAGTATAGGACAAAAGAAGACTAGGGGGCTGAACTACTTACAGAGCAAATCATTGGCAACAGACACCAATTCATCCATCACCAACTGCTCGCGTTCAGTCGCCAGCTTTTGCTTGGACTTGGCTACATCCGCTACCCCACGCAACACTTTTAGCTTGCGTTCACCATCCGCCACACGATCACGGAGGCCTGCAAAGGTGCCAACAGCAGCAACAAGAGGATTTGCTGGGGTAGCAGATCCACCTGAAGACTCCGCAGCAGCCCCGACTACCTGAAAGAATACATGGAAATTGAAGGAATAAGATGCCCTCATTCGAGATAAAACAACCACCTATTCGACAGGTGCTCGGGGGCTACTCCCATCGGGAGGAAACACACAACAAATCAGTCACAGTAAGCATTTCCGAAAGACATCTAGATTAAACAATGAAAATACGGAAATGCATCCCAAGGTTCATTACAATCAAAAGAGCGAACTACAAAGAAAAGATAACTAAGGAGCTGCAGATGTGTTGCCACTCGCTACAGTGCCTTCCCTGGCACGAGCGAACAACTCGGATAACTTTCGAGCAAGGACTCCGGCTGGCTCGCCAAAACGACGAAGCCCTACCTTTTTTCCCGTGGAAGGATCGACGGGAAGGTCCGAGTACGCCTCTTCCAGGCCGGTGACTCCATGCGCCAGCGCGAACTGGATGGTGGTCTTCGCCCCAGACTCCGACTGCGCGACTGCGTAGGCACCAAGGAGATTGCTCTCCGAGAAAATCTTCAAAAGATTGCCCAATGCAGGTGGAGAAACGGCGTTGACAAGGAGGCCACGGTGAAGTTGCGTCAGCACCCGAACGACATCGCCAACCAGGGTGCAAATCCCTTCTGCGTGCCTCCTGAGCTGGGCGCAAGAATCCGTCAGCGCATCCACCCGCTGGACCCCAGGAAGCTCCAGTGGAACGCCCAGAAGACATGCGAAGAAAAAATGTTAAAATCCAGGAACCTATCAGACAATTTAAAGACGATGATAAGGCCAAAAGCTACTTACCCGCAAAGCGTTCGGCCAAAGGACGAAGGAAGTCGACAAGATCGGAGTCCGCCTTGGTACCGGCCTCCTCCAGATTCTTCAGAGCTTCCCGGGCGGTCGCAAGCTTTCCTTCAAGGTCAGCCGACAACATGCGAGAGGACTCAAGTTCCTCTCGAATAGCTGCCAGCTGAGCCTCTTGAGCAGTTGCCCGAGTGGAGGCATCCGCCTTCTCGGCCTTCATAGACTCGAGTTGAGCTGTGCAACAATGATTATCAGAAACAAAGAGATTGGCAGAAATAAAAGGATAAAGATAGGAAAGGCAACAAACTTACCTCGAAGGAGCTCGTTCTCGCTGGCGAGTCGATCACGATCCGACCGAAGGATCCCGCAGTCCGCTTCAGCAAGAACGACACGGCGACCGACGGCTGCAAGGGAGTCGATGAGAGTCTGCAAAGGACATGAAGATAGTGGAATCAGAAGGGATAAATTTGAGCCTATACACGATTGAAAACATTCGAGTATAGCCTCGGGGGCTACTCCCATCGGGAGCACTGTCGTGCACCCGATAAAGCCAGAAGAAAGGAAAAAGTTTATTTTTAAGCCTGTAGCCGATCGCATGCGATCAACTACAGCCTTGGGGGCTACTCCATCGGGAGCACTGCCATGCACCCGATAAGAAACAGGTCCAGATTGATAAAGTACTAGAGGAACAAGCAGCCAGGTTTACCTGGCCCTGGGCGAAGAAAAGGGGATCCGCGGAGCTACCCGACACCTCTTTTGGAGTCGAGGCCCCAGTAGCGAAACTAGGAATCCTGTATTCCGTAGTCGCCGCTGTAGGGGCCGCACCCGGCGAGTTCTGCACAGTGTCGGCGGTAGGGGTCCCACCCGCGGTTTCAACCTTCTTCCTCTTGTCAGGACGGGAAGAGACGAATCTGCGTGGATTGATAGTTTGCAGACTACAATGAAGAAAATATGTCAAAAGATGCGAAAGAAAAACGTTCGACTAAAAGATCAAGAAGAGAAACTTACTCATCGTCATCTTCATCATCCAACATATCCGCGTTCCCGGCGGTTTGGATATTAGGGAATGAAGGAGAAGGGGCGAGTGTGTGCAGCGGAGTCACGATGAGGGGCCCCTTCCCGGGCGATTCCTCTAGAGAGTTGTCCTTGGAGGTGGCCTCATCACCTTCCACTCGACGGCGCTTGCGCCTGAGAAGACCGTCATTCGAATCCTCCGCACTATCCGAGGAGTCACTCTCGGAGCTCGAGGAGGCATCAGCAACACTGGTGTCGGCTGGGCCGTCCAAGTTACTTGCCAGCAAATCCGAGGCGTCCTCCCCGGATATTGGCGGGTAGCAGGTAGCCACGGCTAGGCTCTATCGAAGAAGACAGAAGGAAAGAAGAATTTCGCTCAATCGAAAAACTTTCGAGCTGGAAAAAGACGAAGTTCAAAAGAAAAATCAAAACTTACTTCAGCTGGTGGTGGCCTTGATGCCTCAAAAGCGGCTACTGAGCAGTCGGGGAAGGTATCACCCTCCTTTAAACTGGTGATAGCCGCGATCTTCTTCTCGAATTCAACATTCGAGAGTTCCTCTCGACTCACGCGGCTAGGATCTTCGACGCCCTCGTACTCCCACATCGCGGATGGCCTATCCTGAAGGGGCTGAACCCTGCGTTTGAGGAAGACACTTGCCAAGTGCAGGCCGTTCAGCGCGATTCCTGCGGCTTGATCGCGGAGAGTGGACACCTTGGCGAGTAGAGGAGTGACAACCCGGATCTCTTCAGCCGAGAGTTTGTGCGCCCAAGACTTCCTTTTCTTCAAAACAGCGAACGGATGGAATTCGTTGACTCCACCCGCGCTGTTGTCGGTGACGTAAAACCATTTTTTCCTCCATCCTTGGGCAGAATCGATGAAGTGCATCGTGAAGTAGCCGTTCTTGGACTTTGCCTGGATTCCGAAGCCGCCGGTGCGCAGCGGCTCCCCGAGTTCAGTCTCCACCCGCGATCTCTCGCGGAAGACGCGCACCTTGAAGAGGGCCTTCCAGAGGCCCCAATGAGGGCGAATGCCCAGAAAGCACTCGCAAAGGACAATGAAGCACGAGATGTGCTGCATTGCGTTTGGAGGCAGATCATGGAGCTGTATGCCGTAGACATACAGCAGAGCCATGAGGAAAGGGTGAAGAGGGAGTGAAAGCCCGCGCGACACGTGATCCGCGAAGATCACGCGTTCATTCGCGCGGGGATTAGGTACCTCCTCTTTCTTGCCGAGGCGTACCCGTTTCTCCGCTTCAGAAGGCAGCAGTCCGTCTCGCTGCATCCCCTTGATACTTTTGGCCGTGGTGTTGGGCGAGCGCCAATCGCCCGAGCGCGGTGCAGGTGGCGCTGGAACCTCTCCTGACGCCCTTGACGACGAGGCGGCAGCACCGCGTTTCTTGCCTCCCGCCATTGCTGCTAGCACGAGCTCAAAGAGAGAGGAGATGGAGCGTGAGGAAGGCGATGAGCGAGGAAGGCAAAGGCTAGGAAATTTTCACCGTTTCACCAAGGCCTGCATTTATACACAGAGCCAGTCGGTCCTGGCCGCTCGATGAGCCGCGTGGCATCCATCGCGGCCGCCGCGTGTGAAGGCGAAACGAAGGGGCGGCGGATGCTGCTTCGTGCCACGATCCTAACAGTGGATCGTGCGCATTTACTGCGCGCAGTTCGCGTAAAAACCGGGAACGACGTCTCGTTTCCGGTCAAAAAGCTGACAAGGTGGGCCAGCACTTCTGCTCTTACTCCGTCACGTCCCATCGGGAGGATAAAAGTGCGTCATGACGTCATATCATGCATCGTCAAGCTGAAGAATCTTTCGAATGGAAAAAATACCCCAAACACGAAAATTCTTTCGTATGGGCATGAAACTCCGAACACGAAAATTCTTTCGTATGGACAAGGGACCGCAAACTCAAAACTACACGAATAGGCAGATCCTGCCATTCATTCATACGATGTCTGCACATCACAAACCTGGATTGTTCAACCGACTAGGTACATCCGGATGCCATATTCTTTCGAATATCAAGGTAAGACCCAAAAGATCTCTCTTGAGGGCCTGGAATCGCACTCAAGCTGCGTCCTCCGGCATGATTCCGTGTCAACAACACGAAGAAAAATCCTAGCGGACGTGCCGGGTACCCCCATAGGTTAAGTTCGACTCGGTAAGACCACTACGGCCCAGTCGCAACGATCACCTCATCGGGTTCGAGTCGGAGGTCTCGAATCTGTGTAGGCCAGAACTGTTTTTGCCCTAGTTACAATTAATTGGCCCTGATCTTTCGGGAGAGTCAAGCTACTGCGCCATATCCTTCTGCGATAAACAACCATAAAAACAGGCACTTTCATTACTCGATACTCGGGTGTAAAAGCTCATCATGCAGGGTACACACCCTCTAAAAAGGAAACGACCATACTGGTTATCCGAAAGAAAGAAGAATGAAAAGTTTGACCGTCTGCTCGACTGGAAAAATCCCAATCGAGCAAACGCTCGGGGGCTACTGACGAAGGGATGGATCTTAGACCCTGCGGGTAAGCACACCCCGTCTCAGGCCCAAGGTTAAGGCCCAAGAAGGGAAGCCCTTGGAGTATTCTGGAAGGCCCACTTGAAGCCCACCCGCAATGCCTTGCGGTCTAAGTTAGGAAACTTGTAACCGACGTAGGGTTAGAGTTCGAGTCCTCTCCGGGTAGGGTTTGAGACCTGGCCACCTATATAAGGCCAGGAGAACCACCGGAAGAGGACCAAGCAATACCGCACCACCAAAGCCTTGAGCTCGAGACTGTACTCTCGACTTGAGCGATCATCTTTGTAGCCGATCTATTCGATTATACAGATCGACAGAGGCAGGAGTAAGGGTTTTACCTCTATGAGGGCCCCGAACCTAGGTAAATTGTGCCCCCTGTCTAGCCGACGATCGCCACCAGCGCTCATGGGTTCTCCTATTCGAAACCCTATAGGTTCACCAGAGGGATTTGCCGAGCAACATATTCGACACTACTACTCTCCGCGAGTTTGCCATAGTTCTGGACTATCCCTTTGTAGGTCTCTCGGTGCCCCGGGGTGCCCGGATGCATGTTCATGGTGTTGAGTATGACAATAACAAGTTATGTGAGCTGTATGGTGTTACTAGTATTATGGGCTCTGCTGAGGGGCTCTATCCTCTGTATGATATCCTTCTGCGTTTATTCATAGAATCCATTGCTCCCAGTGCTGGCAACAACGATGAGATTCGTGGTGGTCCGGTGAACCTGATGCATCGTGCTTATATGACTTTCACCGAGGATGATATGGAGGATAAGGAGGCACACGGATCCATTACGCTGTTTTCACCGCAAGGTGCCTCCCTATGCTCCCTTCGTCATGAGTCTTATCAAGTCCAAGTATCCTGCTGATGACGGACTTGAGTCAAACTGTGAGCTACACAAGGCTGTCAAGTTGTACAAGAAAAGTGCTCATGCTCAGCATGCCCTATATGATGTTGGTGCTATAGTAAGTGGTCAACGTGATCCTCACATGAAGAAGGCTACTGCTAGAAGGGAACTAAGAAGAGATCTTGGGTGGTGCGTGCCATGGAGAAGGTGCTTTGCATGAACGTTTGCATTCATAAGGAGAACTACAATGCTTACGCTGAGCATCACGCGATTCACACCAACCAGAGTGCCATCATGACTGTGATGAACATTCCCAATGCTCCGCCGCCTCCTCCTGCTCGGATTCCATACTATAACTGGAATAATAGGGACGTTGACTGGGACATTGGCGTGCTCGATGATGAAGATTTGGAGTCTGCTAGTGAGGAGTCTTCATGTGATGCCGAGGAAGACCCCGGGGACGGCTCCGCAAAGGGGAGAAGATTTAGGTATCTGAATTTGCATTGGTGGGAAGAAGATGTGATCTTTTAAACTTTTCTATATCTTTGACTTGTGCCCTTTGCTTTTCTTTGTGAACTCTTAAACTCGTGCTTTGTGAACCTTATTTGTTAGGAGGCATGTCTCCTTGTTATTATCAGTTGTGCTCTTCATTCTTATTCGTGTTGTATGATTATATATTTCAAATACCCGTGTTGTCATCACTCACCAAAAAGGGGAGATTGTCATGTATTCTCTAATCTAGTTTTGGTGGTAATAAAATCACGGGTAATCCCACTAATGTTTGTTTAAGTGTTCACAGCTGGAATTATCTTATTGATCTAAATAGAAGAATCCTCTTTGGGAAAGATACCAATAGAAACAGGGGAGAGAAACTTCCGCCAGGAGGCCAGAATATTCTAGTGGATAAAGGGCGGAATTTCCGGGCTAGACCCCGGAAATTTGCGACCTGTTGAAATATGGCCTCAAAGAATTAGAGCGTCAAGGATGCCCTCTCACTGTACTGGGGCGGATATTATGGCTGGAAATTTACGGCGGAAAAATCTGGCTAGTAAATATCAACGTGAAGACGACATGCCCCGCTTGCCCTCTCTCTGGATAAGGACGAAATATTGGGCCAGAAATTTCTGGGCCCCAAATTATTCAAATTTCCGCCCCCGGACTTTTGGAAATATCCGGCCAGTGTGCCCAGAAATTTCCAGCACTTACCCCGGAAATTTCCGGCCCTGAAAGACTGCAATGGCCTGATTTCGGAGAGGGATATAAATAGTTGTCTCCTACCTTGGGACAAATATCTTGTCCATTCCACTCTCTCCTCCATGAATTCAAAGCTTTAAACGCCTCGATCTCCCTACTCAAGCAACCAAACTTGATGCCCTTCAAGGATTTGGTGGATAAGACCTAGATCTACATATTCACCGAGCCAAAAATCGATTTCCCCTATATTCCCCTTTGGGATCTTGTTGATCTCTTGGTTTCCTTGTCATCCTAGAGAAACCCTAGTGCTTGAAGCTTCCACCTTGTTGCCAGAAGCTTCGGATCGTTAAGAGTCTTCAACCATCTTGTGGAGTAGCCTCAACCTTGTGTAAAGGTTTGGTCAACACATTCAAGTCGACCTCATAGTGGAAACGAGAATCTCCCTCACCGGAGAAGCTCAAGGAGAATAAGGTGTGCACAACCGTGCTATTGGTGTGGCTAGGTGGCTCCACACCTCTCCAACGTATACGTACTTCCATTTGGAAAGAACTAAGGGAAACATATCCTTGTATCATTGTCTACACTTGTGGTTATCTTGTTCTTTACATATTGCTTCTATTTTGTATCTTGTTTCCTATCACATAGGTTGTTTCACCTAGTTGCACATCTAGATAACCTTGTCTTCTACTTGTTTAGCCCAATTAAAAATGAAAAAGATTAAAATTATATGTCACCTTTTCCCCACTCTAGTTGACCATATTGTACTTTCAGTAAGAACTTTCGTATCATTCAAATGGCAATCACCAAAATTACTTTCGGTGCTGCGCAACTCTGACATAATTAGGAAGATCTAATCTCGTTGAATTATACTGTCCTCCCACTAACTTTTTGTAGAAGTAATTTCTCCAGAACACCCTTGACAATAACTTTTCCCTTGGTGATGGGAAGAATTCGCTATACTTGGGACAACCATTAAAGAATCTAACATTCATTTTGTGACATCACAAAAGAATTTTATATGACTTAATTTTCAGTGTAAAGCATTATTCTCTAAAGCATGACTTATGAAAGATCTAATGGCATTTTAACATCGTTAATCCATCCTGATCGAATAAGGTTGGATTATGTCACTTGGACACTCCATAAACTTATGGTGTTCCTAGTGATCAAAGTTGTAGAATATTTCCAGAACTTTCTGGATGCTCGCAACCTTGTAACTCATTTCCGACAAGGCCATGAATTTATCTTGTTACAAAAAAAATGATTGTTTCCAATCATTTATCTTTTGGCACTTTAATATTATTGATGTCTACTAACGAGATTTGTTGTATCCTATCCACAAGGTTATAAGTCAAACTTATGTCCCCAGAGAGGCAACAAGTGCCACTGCTCACAATAAATCCCTAAGGAAAAATATGGTGAATGTAGTAATCTTACTCTATTACCTATTATTCCCTTTCCTTTACTACTCTTTTTAAGCTATAATAATTCTTGTATCATGTTGCACATAAGAGCAACTGATCTGGTAATCTTGTGATTAAATCACAATACCCAAGAACTACACTTAATAGCAATTTTGAACATCAATAATATATACCCAATATGGTTTCACTAGACTCTATGCCATAAAATTTCAGTTGTCCCTATTTCAGTGTTTTCTCTCTAAGGGAAATATATTCAACATTAAGAATGACACCGGTTGTACTGGGATGTTGATTGTAAATATCTGTGAGATAGTAATATGCTTTGTTGAAATATAATTTCAACGAAATGACTAAATACAATGCAGTATAGGTATTTCTAATTGGAAGTGAGGAAGTAACAATGCTTGGATGGAAAGTTCATGATAGAACTTGCCTGCATAGAACATATTATGGTTGTCGTTTTACATTCTTGCCTATGTTGGATCAAACGTGTTAAAACTCGTGAAGCTAAATTGTTGGAAACAACGATTAGCATCCTTGTGCAAACCAATGGAGGGATTTATTTAGACCAAAATACTTATACAAAGTATATCTATTTCATTATGAATGAATAGAATAAGAGACATATGATGGGCGATATGTATGAATGATTAGACCAGTAATGTACGCCACAATATGTACACAAACCAGATATGACTTATGTTCTAAGTGTTATGAACATAAATCAAATATGATCATGTGTATGATCAAGGAGAATATAACCTTATGTGCTCTAGGAGGACTAAAAGGTATATTTCATGTTTGTGATAAAATCCTAAACAACTTAGTGTAAAGTGTTACATTAATAAAGGGTATGTTGCATAATCACATAAACAACCAACTTAGTGTTAATAAGGTGTCATAGTGGGATGGAATAAATTCCATGTTGAACTTGGAGGAAAATTTCAAAGTTTGACACTATGATGGAATCTATAACAATAGCGGTGAGAATGGATACACTTTGGAAGTGTAAAGATTGAATGTTTGGATCAAAGTTCTTTACTGAACTAGGTGTGGTACTTTACAAAAGATACAACCATGTTGTGAAAACAACAAACTGTCTTCTTCGTTAAAGCACCGGGTTTTTTACAACAATACCAAACATTCAATCTGCACGGATCATTTAGATCGAGGGGAGAAGTAATTCTCCAAGATACGAAAATACACACGAACATGAAGTTCCAGATCCGAGGATGAAGTATAGACCATGAGCATCACTACAATGCCATTGGGTGATGAGCTAAGAAATTGGACTATTGTTTCTTGTGTAAGTGGGATACTGTTGGATGTATGCCCAATAGACAATAAAATACGTCTGTTTCATGATTAATGTATTATATTTTTATGCTATAACTGATATGGTCACTAAATGTGAGATTCAGAGGAACACCCTTTGTCATATCTCTTAGACAAACTCTTTAATATTATACTAGCACACATGCCCGTGCGTTGCAACGGGAGGAAGAAAAAAATTACAGAGCCGACATGGTGAAAAGAAGAATTCTGGCGACAGAAAGTCCCTAAGTGATATTACTAAGTGCCATAGCACCAGGTAATATTACAAAATAATGGCAGACTGTGATCCAAAGGGCTGTACACTAACCGGATATCTTTGCTGGTACAAACTTCTGATGTGATCTCCAAGCTCATCAGCGGTTAAAACATAAAGTATTGAAGCTCCTTGACTTAAGCTGGCTCCTGATGATATTTGATACTAAGTTAGCTTAGACTACTTCATCTCGACATCACCATTTACATCACCCAATTCTTCCTCGCAGCCTCTGGCAATCTAACAATTTACATGCTATGTAGATGTTTATTGGCCAGTCCGAGAACAATATTTCTGTCCTCCAAGGAACAACCAGATAGTGATTTAGTACGAAAAACTCTATGGTTTCATACTGTAGCTTCAGAAGATACCATTTAATAATCAACAATCTTTTGTTCCTTTGGTAACTCAACTTTAGTGGCATGGACACTGCCATAATTATTGCCGGATGATGCTTGCGTGAAAATTCATGTCAAGTAGGTGAAGTAGGCTTTGATACAATGCTATTTGATATTTGTTCACTTCTCTCCGGTCTCTCTCTAACAGAACCACAATCACCACAGTAGCCATGTAATGTCTAGCAAAATAACATAAGATAAACAGCTAGCAAAACAACATCAGTAGCACATTCAGCAATCAAACCTCTAGCTTCTGCCGTTAGTAGCCCCCTCTTTCTCCTACTCAAACAAGCAAGCAACATGATAATACGAGAATTACTTTGACAACCCCACATAGTATTTTAAAACCAGAGGAAAAACGACCAATTCCTAGTGTTATATTCAGATGCAAAATCTTCTAAAGTCGGCATCCCCCCGTTGTCATGAAGTTCTGCACAAATATCAGGTGGTACGGTGTCGTGGAGATCCTGCTCAGCTTGTTCAGTTCGTCCAACGGGACCCCAACCCTGCAGTACCTGACGGTGATCCACAACCATTACCGCGATGAGAGGCACCCAGAGGCATTGGCCCTTTTCTGGGAAGTGGGGCAGGCAAATTGCTTTCTTGACCTGACTGAAGCTTTACTACGATGAGAAGTGGCAATGGAAAAGCGAAAGTCTATACTCCTGTGATAATCCATAGGTGGTAAGTAAGTTGTATCTGAAAGAGAGTGGGTTTTCTTATGTAAGTGGCCGTCAGACTGCTCGCTATAGCTGCTCAACGCATTTTTTGTGACTCTTTGTGTGACCTCCACACAAAAGAGTCTAAATTAAATCAGAATAAGTTTATACCTGGAAATTAGACAAGTATGTTCTTCATAGTTTTAGATTTTTCTAAAGCTTCCCAAGCTCTATTAATGAAAATAACTAACGATGAGTCAAGTTCTTTAGTTCGCTTGAGCAGAATCAATTTCCATCTGCTATAGTGTCTGATCATACGCATGAATTGCAGATAGACACTTAGCACCATACCTGGCAATAATAGTTGCATAATGATTGACCTGTAGTCACCTATTTGTAAGTAGAAAATGAATAATATCATGGACACAATTTTATTCCGTGTCAGCCGAAGAAGGACGCGCGGAGAAACCTATTGAGAAGAGCCACAAGGCTGGGCGTTGACATACTATCAAGAAGATCCACAAGACCCCGGAAGCTGGAGAGGGCAATACTCGTGGGCGTCGACATAGAGGTGGGTGTGTGTGGCGTCATAGTCGCCGGCGTCTGGATGTTCACCACTATTTTCCTCCCTGGCACACAGTAAGTTTTTTGGGCTCGTCCGTGGAACCGCCATTGGAGGTAGCGCGGAGAAACCTATTGAGAAGAGCCAAAAGGCCACGAAAGATGGAGAAGACAGTGCTCCTGGGCGTCGACATAGAGGTGGGTGTGTGTGGCACTATGGCGTCATAGTCGCCGGCGTCTGGATGTTCACCACTATTTGCCTCGCCGGCACACGTGAGTTTTTCGGGCCCGTCCGTGGAACCATTTTTTAGGCTCGTCCGTGGAACAGCCATTGGAGGCAGCGCTACGTATTCTGCATTTGCTCCATCTGTACCCTCATGCCCGTCCTCACGTTGTAAAGAAGGCTTACATTTGTTGTTTGTTCGCCACCATGTTAGAGTAGGCTATAAGTTTGTTGTGGTTACTATACTTGAGATAGTGTTTAGTCAGAATTATGCATATAAACATATCATGTTTTAGTTCTAGCTACACTGACATTGTTCCGTCATAATAAAGATTGAGGTGACTCTGGCCCGAAAAACAAGAGAGGGACCATAATTCTTGACGGCTGTTGCGTTTACCTCAAGAACAAAAAAAGCTACGTCTTGTCGGGGCGGCTTTGTCCCGTCAAGAAAAAAAATGATTTTTTCAATTATTGGTATTGAAATTCTCTGTGGGCTTAAACCGTATGTAATAAAGGTCAACCCGTTGCAACGCACGGGCATTTTTGCTTATATAATAATAAATGCGATAAGGTTTCTTCTCCCGTTTTTGGTACGTCACACCTTTACGTTTTCGTCTGTCGCCTCTTTACATTTTCATCATCTCACGACTCTCCACGAGCAGGTCAGGTCACGTACGGGAGAAGGACACTCGTACGCCCGAGTTCACGATGAAAGGAACGCGTAGAGTCATGGTTTTAACCGTTTTAGCTGCAGTAATCTGCACATATATAGATAGGCACACCAAACCTCACGCCGCATATTGTGCCCAGAACCTGAGGATCTCGACGGGGAGGATGCTGCGAGAATAATCACCATAGATGCCGCACCCGTATCGGTCCAGACCCTGAGGATCTCGACGGGGAGGACGCTGCGAGAACAATCACCATAGATGCTGCACCCATATCGGTCCAGACGGGATCTCTTGATGGTTGTCGAGGTGAAGGACGTCGGAGATTGTGAAGTGGTCAGGCGCGTTGTTGCAGGTTGAGTCGACCTCGAAGCATGTATCCGAAGCTGCGGCAGTAGGGGCGGATCTCCTCCTCTGTCCGAGTGCACTCCTGCAGTCATTGGGAAACCTCCACTCGAGCGGCGCCTACACGTGCGCGCCGTAGAGCTGGTATACCAGGCGCCCGGGTCCTAGGGGAACGAGTGGTGCTCCGGCGGTTTTGGAACCACGCCGACGGCAGACTTGGCCATCGAACCCATTAGCACATGAGCACGTCTCGGAAGTCTGGTCCGCCTTGGGTGGAGATGAGGAGATCTCCCATGCCGTCCTGTGCGGGCGGAGTTGGCATTGCTGCGGTGATGGCCGGCCAAAAGCCTGTCGACAGTGGAGAATATGGTTGCACAGGTCATGGAGATGGGCAATTGGGCATGGGTCGGCGGCCTTCCAATCCTACCTAAGGACGGCCATTGTTGAAACTTCTCGGTTCTCCCCGTTGCTGGGAGCGATGCCAGCCAATTCAGCAGCAGTACATACGCCAAACTGCTACGAGTCCCTATCAACGCCATAATATATGGTGCAAAGTAGTACAACATGATTCATGCTCTTTTTTCGGCTCACAGACTCACGTATTTTTATTTACATGTCACAAAATTAGAAGATGCTCCTTTCTAAAACTATACACCAGTAGTAATATTAGGGATTTATTGCTGAAAGTAAAGTTGTAATTATTAACCCAGCCAATTCAGGTTTATATAGTCATAGTCAAATGCGACACGTGGGCCAGTACTGAAATTCTTCGTGATATAAAAATATTCAATAAAAAACAACATGTACGGTTAAATTTTCTTTAGGTATATGGCAAGTTTCTCATATAATTTATTATTAAACTTCCATCAGTTATTTGGATAAACATGTTTTAACACAATTTTGTTTGCTTTGCCAAGACTGCTAATAATTTGGATTTTTTATTTCCGTGCATAGTACTTTCTAATACCGCTGCCATCGTTCTACGAATTTATGGTATTACACCAAAAGAATCTTGATGTTTTATTTCGAACTATAGCTATTGCATGCAAGTGTTTAGCTCATGTATGTGATGATTCGAATATATGAAAAATAAAATGTGCATGGTTAAAATCAACCCGCAGCAATATACGCGCATGTTTGCTATGATGATAATAGGGAGAGAGATAGGTAGAATACTATATTAAATTTAACAACAATATCTCAAATAGTAGATTAGAAACAAATTTAAATCAATTGTAAATAAGTATACCAATTAAAAAACCGTCCATTAAAAAATATCAAAGATTTTATTAAAACTATTAAAACCGTACATCAAATTAAAACTTATTGAAATCATCAAAGATTTTATTTATGTATTTTTAATACGGTATCTGAATTATCATCATGCACATATTTTGGAAACATTAGGGTGACGTGTGTCATAACAATTTTGGGCCAAAATTTTAGCCTAAAACGCTTATGCCATGAGCCAAATGTTTAGTGCTAAAAGCGGACCTGATTGAAGTGGACAGTGATATCACGAGAAGGAAGAACAAATTAAAAATATTTTCATCAACCCGAAGCAACTCAAGGGCATGGGCAAAGATCATCACACCCGCCATAGAAAACTCATCGATATTTCACCCTTGTGCAGAGTGAGCGTGCGCAGCTAGGGTTTTGACTTTCGAGGTGCCGATGCCACTGCCTAGCACCGCCTCCTTCTACACGGAAGCAGCCATACTCCTACTCCTCCTAGATGCATATGGTGGTCAGCGCAACCATCCACCTGTTCCAATACATTTTTTTTCTCTCCGGTTCCAATACATATTGTTTTCCATGGTTCTGATCATGAACTGTCTTCTTCTAAAGCCGTTGCAACGCACGTGCATGTTTGCTAGTAGTATTTTAAAACCAGAGGAAAAACGACCAATTCCTAGTGTTATATTCAGATTATCACTACTAATTGCTTATATCCGATTTTTGCTACCCCTAAATCTCTCCTTCCTACAATAACCATTAACGAACACAGATGTTTCGGTAGTTTTCATTCAGATCCGACATGTAGTGAGTGAGTGTGTGGGTTGCGTCTCCGTGTGTCTGTACCAGAACGCGTTGTACTTGGCATCTTGCCACTTCTACTGTGAACCTTAAGTTTTCATTCAGAACCGGCATCACAATACAAAGTGCGCACGTATAAAACTGAGAGTGTTAGAAACAGTTTACCCCTCCTCAAACCGACTTACTGGTGTCCTGCTCAACTGCCATCATGTCTGAACCCTTCGCCGCCGCCATCAGAACATCAGGTACTGCGGCAGCCGCTGCAGGATTCGAACCACCCTGTGATGTGCCGAAAGACGAAGCTCCCGCCACGTACTTGGAGCCTCCCTGAGTCACGCCAGCAGCTGCTGCTGCAATTATAGTCAGGACATGGAATCTGGAAGGCTAAACTGCTAGTCTGCTACCGTTGTAATCACTAACAAATAAGGTGCCTTTGCTAGATGCTATATGAGTGACCATATAAAACTTTAAAGTAGTGACATTACTTTTGATAATGTGAACTGCAAATAGCTATGAAAAAAGTGGAAACTGAAGATACCTTCATCTGGTACAGCACTGCAGCTTAAGCCCAGGCGCTCCAGCTTTCTCCTTTGGCGGACATCTGCTCTACGTCATTGCTGCCACCTGATGCGTCCCCGTCATCCTCACAGTTATTGTTGCTCGCTGCAGCCGCACATCATGCCCTCGAATCGAACAGAAGGGGGAAGGGTGCAGGAGTGGGACTGTGGGAGCTCGGACGGGCTGGTACCATGTTGACGACGATATGGAGCATAACAGCGGATAGAGCTTGAGAGAGGAGGGCCATGATAGCGGGGTGTTGGGCATCTCCCTGTCTGGCGTGCGGCTCTAGTATGGAGCGGCGGCGAGGCTCTGGGACGGGGCGTGGGGTTGAAGTTGAACAGCGGCGCGAAGAAAATTCAGAAAATCAAATCCATCTCTTTCCATGAATTAGCGTAGCAATCTTCCATGCAACAACACATATGATATAATCGTACAGAAAATTAAGAAGAAAAAAAGACCACGGATTGCAGCTTCAAAGTATCTCACATACAATGTTCAGGAAACATTTAAAAAAACAGAGATGAACAAACATCAGGAGTTGCAGGTTTAATGCATCTATGTTCAATATTTTCACAAAGCATAGCAACAGGAAATTAGCACCAGGAAATTCAGAAGTAATCATAACTCACATTTATAAAACTCATGGGCGGCGGGCGGTGGACTCCGGTGGTGGCACACATAGCACATGAGAACGGCGCATGGTGGAGAATTGCGGCCGGCGGATAAACGCGGGGAACCCTGGGCGGCGCTTAGACCTGCGATTCGGCACGCTAGGAGGCCACCTCAACAGTTCAGGCAAGTCTAGAACTCTAGATTGGTTCAGCCACCCGGAGCGCTTTGACGCACGGCGGCTGGCCGCGCTGGGTCTAGGATGTGCCGGACGGAATCCGGGTCTGCCTTGTGCACTGGGTACCACTTCCGCCGGGAGCAGCGGCAACATAGCCGAGGGCTAGAGAGTAGAGACGCTGCTGGCGACCTGAGAGGAAGCCGCACCACAAAAGAGTCGCGACCGAGCGCCATCCGAAAGCTATCGCCGTCAAGACCATGAAGGCTCGTTGCAGGTTGAGCCGTGGCTCACACCGGGATGACTCTGGAAGGCGCCAACATGGCGCAGGTGTTGGGACCACAACGGGAGGGTCTTGCCGTTGCTGATGCGCCGGGAAATAGTCGCACTCGGCAATCAATAACACCACCATCCTCCTCCTGATGTTCGACCGCGCCGTCTTCCGCTACCCCATCCCCTGCAAGTCTAGGCAACAAAAAGCACACAGCTGCAGCCGACGCTCTTCCCAGCGGCCATGCCCTTGGCGGTCGGCCTGGCTTCCCTAATGACGACGCGTGATGAAGAGACGACGATGCATCTCACGCAAGTAAAGAAACCTTGCTGCATGTCGAGTAGCTCTCCCGGTCGCAAAACAAAATTACCAAACTCGGTGGCACTATCTTCGGAAGAACAAAAACCTAGTAGGCTAGTACCTTCGCCCGCGCTGCGGACCACCAAGCTCGTCGCCCCGTTTATCTGCACCGCCACCGGTCATCGGTGGTCCCAACGTCGATCTCCTCTATTGCTCCATCAACCTCGCTATCTTTCTCGGGAGACCTTATCCATCTAGGCAGTAAATCGCTGGAGGAGGTGGGAATCTGCCTAAAGGTCCTTAAGCTCCTTGAGGATCAGCTTGGAAGCCATCCAGGTGAGGCCAGCTGGTGCTGCTCATCACCAACGAAATCGAGATGAAGGAAGTAAAATAGAGGAGATAGATTGACCGGGTTTGGGAGGAGTTCCTAACAGAGCATGAGCCTTCCGATCTTGATACAAACATAACGGAGCATGTAGAGTCATGCACGGCCTATGAAGGAAACTGACACGAGAGAACGGACGGAAACACATATGTGAATCGTTTTTAACTTTATCTAAGAAAAAAGAATTGTTTTTAACTTATGGGTGGCGGAGTGGGTAATTATTTACAACTTTAGGGGCAATTCTGATGACTTTAGGGGTAATTATTATTATATATATTTATATTTATTATCTATCTATCTATCTATACTATACTATAATTTCTCTTGATGCCGTGATGGTACGCTTGGTTGGTAGGTACGTCGTACGTCAAACCGAGAGTCGCGCACGACCCGATCGGTAGAAAAACTGCTTAGGCAATCGGTGCATCTAATTCGACTCCCTGCTTTCCTTGCTTCCTGGATCATGGGCTGTTTGTTGTTTTCGGGTTGTGGACTACAACGGCCTAGAGCAAAGGCCCAAGTAAGTACCGTGTTTTTTTTGTCAACGGAAGGAACGACCATGGTATGCACGGCTATATAAAATGCAACAACCTTGACAGTGCCCCAACTTGATCGGATCCATGTACCGATGAAAAAGGAAAAAAAAACTGCTGGAGTCAGCCACGTTCAGGAGCCCAACAGGTGCACGCGGCCCGTGCGTTGATTAGCTTACGGGAAGAGCATCGCTGACGCTGGACTGATTTGTTCACGTCGTATTGGATCCAGCCTTCTCATCTCTCTTTTTTCCCCTGAATTTTCGGCTCCATTTTAACCTGAATTATTTTGCTGCAAACGGTTGTGAACAAGATCAGAGAGTCAGTGGTGTCATGGATGATTTTTCTCTCTATCCCGTCTAATCCAATAGTCCATTTAGTCTATTACTAGATCTAGGATGCTCATGAGCAAAGTGGTAACGTTTGCTGTTCCGTGGTGTTTTAGATGATTTTTACCTCTTTCTAGGGAAAAAGATTATTAGAGGAGTACTTAGCTTAATTTAGGAGATTAGTGTGTCAAGCAAATTTTTCTTACCGTACTCCCTCTGTCTCAAAATATGTGTAGTTGAAATAGCTTAAAATGGATGTATTCTAATTCTAAATACATCTAGATACATCCATTCTAATGACACTTATTTTGAGATGAAGGGAGTAGTATTTTTGCTGGTGTGTTTTTTACAATGTATGGAATGACCCGCGATAAGAAGGGGGCACCAAGCTAGGTCGTTTGTTTTCCGCAATTGCTCGATCAATTGCGCAATTAATCGAACGTTCTGCCAAATTGGATTTGATCGAAGAAAATATAATTGAACAACTTAGGATTCGCCACTAATCCAGAAATCAACTAGAACGACTGATAGGGGAGTCATGGTGTCTCTATACACAAATAGGTAGAGGATAAATGGATCATAAAATTAGATAGGGTCCCTAGGGTCGCCGATGTGTGTTTGTTGTGCGAGTTTATTCTCCACCTGAACCTGAACCCTTTACGGCTCGGTCATGGCAGGGACATTTGGATTATTATCCACCTGAATGTGAACCCTTACGGTTCGGTCATGGCATGTACATTTAGATTGTAGGCAGTGGCCCATGGAAAATGCCTCGACTTTAGGCACATTTGCGCATT
This sequence comes from Alopecurus myosuroides, assembly GCA_028641055.1. Taxonomy (NCBI): domain Eukaryota; kingdom Viridiplantae; phylum Streptophyta; class Magnoliopsida; order Poales; family Poaceae; genus Alopecurus; species Alopecurus myosuroides. Next base: position 145,395,140 of record CM054058.1, read on the forward strand.
GTCTATGGCGGAGATGGCGAGTTCGGAGGATTCTTCTCTACAAAGTCTCTCAGATCGACGTGTGCTTGAGTGTCTCGTAGGCCGTAGGCGGAGGTGGCCGATGTCACTTTGGATTTATGTTTTCCAGACTTGATCATGTCACGTCTAGGCACACTTTGGTGGCATATTGAGCCCAATATTTATGAGTTGAGTGCATCAACAATTACATCTGAGGAGCAGTTTTATTCTACCCTTGCTTGTTCCACGAGAACGAAAAGCATCTTTCTATCCATCGGTTCAGTAGCAACGCACGGGCATTCAATGTATAAATATACAAGGATGTACCCTGCGACAACTATCAAAAAAATTCTTTCGAGATGTGAAGTAGGAGTCAAAGGCGGCGAACCAGCTTGTCGCCTTCGGGACCTACGTGGCCACCGCCCCGCTCGACAAGGTTGGAAGCTGTGGGCGGAGGTAGGTCAGGCCGGCGTGCAGCCGACGGTTCTATCCTATGGGCGATGGGCGGCAAGAAGCTAGAATTATCACTGGTGGCAGGCTCGTGTTTTTTCCGGTGAATGACGACGGCGAGATGGAGCATCGAAACTCGGCGCAGGCGGAGAATAAGATCCAGTCTGAATGGAGCACCTCGTCGTCGTTTCTTTAGGAGAGGATTCGGTGAACAGCGTCGAGATGGTGAATCGAAACTCGGCGGAGGCGGAGAACGAGATCTGGTCTGATTAGATCACCTCGTCGGTGTTTCTTTAGGAGAGGATTTCGGTGTCGCGGACGTAGTGGCCCAGGTGTCCGGACCAGCACAAGCTGCAGCATAAGGCTAGGTCCGGAGGGCCCTCGGCGTCGTGGACAATGGACTAAGAGCGATTCCGGCCCATGCTAGGGGTGATGGCGAGTAGGGACAGATGGTGGAGCGCGTCTGGCTGGTAGTCGACAAGGATACAGAGCGCGGCGGCCGGATCTGCTTCGCAGTCGACAAAGTGGTTCTTCCGGCAGGAGAATACAGCAAGTCAATGATGCCGATTGTTGAGCAGGGTCGCCCAACGCACGACTGAGATGACGGATGACCAGAGCGCGGTGTTACTCCGGGTGCTCCATATGCCAACAACCGCGTCTACTAGGTGATGGACGATGACAACGGGGGTATTTTTTGGTGCTCGATACGCGTAATAAGGATATCTCCACCAATGTCAGGCTGCTCCTCAGCTTGCAGGAGCAGCACGGCGGAAACATGGGGAGTGAGGAGGGGAGCTTCATATCGTGGCCATGGCGCGATGCACGCACTGCAGCGCGGAGGGTATGGGTCGATATTCAAGTCATCCGCAATATTCACATGCATTATGGACCCGTAGCAATGCACGGGCATTCAACTAGTATATATAGGTAAAGATAAAGATAAAGATAAAGATGACCATGTTTTCATGCTCATGGACATTAGTTATGTCAATATTAATGGGAACACATTGTTGTTTCAACATTGTGTCGGGTAGACCCAATTAGTTGAGATACTATGAGATCTGATTTTAGCATTGGCATAAATAGTATCATCACAGCATGGTTAACTTGTTTTCTTCTTTTGACCATGAGAATATACGCCGATACATTCTGAAAAGTTTGCTTTGGTGTAGTCAAGTATCACACCGTAAACTGGGTTATCAAAACAGCTATTACTAGGAATTACTTCTCTACACAATAGAGAAATACATCCAGGATCCAGCCGGTGTGATAGTATCCATTAATAAGTCTGCGAAGACAAAGGCACGATGCAAGTCATGGGGATACTATAATACGGTAACGAGTAAAGGAATCATAAAAGATATCAAGGATAATGTGACATGGTGATTAAAGAATTTAATCATGGTCGTGTCATTCATCTCACCTCATGGTATTGATTGATATCATGAAGTGATGGGAACATACTTTATAATCAACAGATTTAAGAAAGTCCCTTCGTATAACTTGTAGGAGTCAATATGGACTTCCACGGTCCTGATGTTGATTATTGATTGGGAAAAAAATTCCAATCATGTCGCCTCAAGGTGTTTCTGACATCGTTAGATAAAGTCGATGATTTTATCTAAATGGTATATAGCATTCTGGAAGAGTTTCATAGAAACCCTGATAAGGGGAGGTGAGTGCTAGAGGGGGTAGGGATGCCCTAGGGCTACACCCCAATTTTGGGGTCTGACATGTGGGTCCAAGGGTCACACAAGGCGCAACACCTCCCCCAGAAACTTCCTTGTTTGTATTTTGGAAATAAAAGGATTTTCCAAAATAGAGAAAAAGGGCAAATGAAAATTTTTGGTGGAAAGGGAAAGGACTCCCAATTAAGGGATCCGAATCCGTATTGGATGGGGGAAGGGTGCGGCTATCCCTAGGGATTCCTTGGTCGCACCAAGCATTACCTTGGCCCCCAAGGCAAGTCTCCCCTTATACCCACTATATATACCCACCCCCTCATTCATTGGAGACACACAATTTTGAGAAAGATATCTCTCTCTATGGGGTTTTGAGGTGTCATCTCCCTGTAGATTAGGTCCAATCTATAAATCCCTATCTCTCTCTTCCATGTGTTGGGATCTCTTCACCTCAATGTGTATCCGATGTTCCTAGTTTTGGACACGAAGCGCCGCAAGACTTTGACGGGCGTATGTGTGCGAACTCTCATAGGGATAACACGTGAGACCCTCACTCTGCTAGATCGAGAAGGCTGGATATGGGAATACGACAAGAGTCCCATTGCTAGGCATAGCCTTGGGACTCTTCATCAGGCATCACCGACATCGCCATCAACACACGTTTCACATCTCCGTATTGGTAACGATCAGATCTATCATCACCCGTACCTTCATAGTAGATCACGTGTGTTGCGTAAGACAAAAATTTAAATTCCCGTACGCGACCCAATATATTTTTCAGCAATGGACTGGGTGGCAGCCCCCACAGTACTCTAAACATCGTCGACTCCTTCAACAATGCAACAACAAAGAAATACGCGACTGCAAAAAGATAAAAATTACCTTCAGGTGTGGACAACTTCATTCGAAGTTGGTCCAGCTCGGACTCGAAACCTGCTGATCGAATCCCGCAAGGCCGCGGAGGAACGTCTACAAAAAGGCATAAAGAAACAAGTTGCTATGAATATTTGAGCCTATGTCCGTCTGCACACATTCGAACATAGCCTCAGGGGCTACTCCAATCGGACACCTGATAAAGGTATGCAAATTAACCGGATTTTGCGAGTATTCAAGAACTAAGGGTACAAATTTCATGCTCCATGAAGGAAAAGGTGAGATAACTCTTTGAAGTAGATGTTTGGCTGACATCCTTTATGTCTGACGCATCCACAGAGGGCTACACCGCCGTCACCGCCATCGCATCAACCGGTGTATCCTTCTTTGCTTCTTATAGAAGGATCGACTTGTCCTTCAAGTCAGACGTCTTTCCCCCGACTGGAGTTGATCTCGTTCCGGGATAGCATTCGCCTCCTCTTAGGCAGTCAACTGGGTCTGGATTTTCTCCGTGGGCTCGCTGCAGCAAGAGCCAATTCGTCAAGAAAAACTGCATTTATGGCTTTTCAACGACGAGAGCTAAGAAGGAAACTTACTCGTCATCCGTGGTAACAACTATGAAAGGAAAGTTCCAGCGGCAAGCCAAGTGGGTCATATTGGGTTCCAGTTGACTGGGAGAGTGTGATTTCTAGGCCTCCGGGTAGCCGGGAGGTTTTTACGCCACATAGATCACATTGTGAACCTCTTCCAAGTTGAACGCGCTTGATGGTTCGGAGGTGGTGGTATCTTTTGAAGTAGCTTCTTCCACGAGGTCTCTGCTGCCGCTGCGCTTGCGAGACGACTTTGAAAGATTTGGAGCCATTTTCTCTTCCTTACCTTCATCCTGCGAGTGTGCAGTAGCGAGCGAAGGATCTGGATCTACATGAGAGTCAGCTCTCATCTCCATGTTCTCTGTTGTGTTGGACCCATGGATACTAGGGTATCCTGGGCCGTCTGCTACGGGCCCAAGCCATCTCCGTATGGCAATAATCCGCATGGGATCCCTTCTAGAGGCAACCACCTAGGTGCCTCTCAACCAAGAAGGCCTCCCGACGAAGGAACCCCCTTGGGGAGATCATCGCCAAGCCCTTGGAGAGTAGCTCTACTTCACCCCCGCTCCCCTCCTAAGGAATCAACGCTCGCTGGGAGACAACCCATGTGGAGCTGACGTCCTCCTCTTTGATCCATGACGAAGGCGCCGCAGGGAGATAGATACGCTTTGGGAACAGTTGCCACTCTCGTGTATAAAGCGTGCACTACGGTTGCGCGCGCCAAAGCCCTTCCCAAAGCTTTCCTCTTTGGTGCAAGAAGACCAGTCCGGTGCTACAAGACGGAAGGAACATCATTAGAGCCCCCACTACTCTGCCATGGATGGTGGCGCTATCCAAGACGACCACGACCAAGGGGACAACACGGAGCGCAGCTGTCCTCCACTTTGGCATTTTGTGGAGCGGGAAAGAGGTCCGGAGACTCCAGTATAAGTAGGGCCTCTGATGCCCCGTAGAGAGGGATCGATCGACCATAGCTACTCCAGATCACAAGCTCACACTTTTATTGTAACTCACCGCAGTGCAATCCACACATAAGAAGGAGTAGGGTTTTACACCCAACTGTGGCCTAAACCTGGGTAAACTCACCGTATCACCATTGCTCATTCCTTGAACTTCCCTCTTGAAGCCTTGCGAGGTGCTTGAGAACGTGGTTAGGCCCTAGTGTTCGAACCTCTGGAGGTGACCCTGTCTTTGACAGAACCACCTCTCCGACATTTGGCGCGCCAGGTAGGGGGCTAAGGCGTTCTTTTCACCTTCGCCTTCATGGTCGCCTCTCGCACCAATCGTGCCGGCCACAAGCCCCGGTCCTGGAAGCGGACCACCCTCGGTGGTCTCGCCTCCAGCCTCTCCATCGGTGTTTCTCGCTGCTCCATCTCTCCAGTGTTGTGCCGCAGGCGTGACACGACGCTCGTCTGTGAGCTCCATATGGGCCCAACACGGCCCCTGCAGCCTTTTGTGCAGGCGACACTTGTTCTGCAGCCATTGGACACGCACGAGCGTGGCCGATAGCGCTTCTAGGGAACCCTGCCGGGAGCGCGAGGGCCGCCGCGATGTTTGTCCATCACCGCTTCATGCAATTCTCGGTCGACATCCTCCACTAGATTCTCCAAAAGTATGGCCGCGACACCAGGTGTGTCTCCCGCTGTAACATCCCAAGTATGAAAACAACCTTAGAATGTTTTGCTTCTTGTTAATTTATGTTAATGCATCATGTCATCATAAGCATTGCATGTGGCATGTGTTTCAATTTGAAATTCAATTCAATTTCAAACCAATTGGTTCATACTTGGTATGTTCCAATGTTTTCAAAATAAATCACTAACAGAAACAAATCAATTGCTTTCATAAACTTGAATTTTCACATAATTGACTTGGTTAAGTTTTCAAATAATTCAATTATTGCAAAGCTCAAGCAAATTAATTTAAAATTCAAACATCAACAAATATTTAAAATTCAAACATTAACAAATATTTAAAATTTTGAAAAACAAAAGTTGGTGCAACTGGGCTTTTTCAGTAAGGAACTCATAAAAATTATCACCATAATTTTTAGGGTCCCAAAAACCCCTTCTTTTCCTTCTCTTTTCTTTTCTAAAAAATATAAATAAAGAAAAATAAATAAAAGAAAAGAAAAAGGGGGAGGCAGCCAGGCCAGCCAACAGGCCGGCCCAGGCCACCTACGACCCCAAACCAGGCCCAAGCGCATCCCACGCTGTCGTCTTCTTCCTCTGTACGGAGACAGAGAAGGGGAGGGCACCCCCACCTGCAGCTCCTCCCCTACCTGCTCCCCCCTCCTTATCTACTCCCCGAGCCGCGCGAAAACCCTAACCCTAGCCTTCCTCCCTCTTTCTCCCATCTCCGCCGCCACCGTTGGGGAGATCGCCATCGTCTTTCCCGCGGCCGGCCGCCGCTCGCCGAGCTCGCCGCCGCCGTCTCCGTCCATATCCGGCCACCCCGAGGGCACCCACGCGACGAGGGTGAGTTCCTCTTCCGATTCCCGTCGTTTCCCCGCTGGTTTGCGTGTGGTAGTTGTCCCTTGCTGCTCGTGTTTGGTCGTCGCCGGCGCTGCCATGTTCGTGGTTCAGTTACGTACAAGCTTCGCTCGAAATTTCAGTTTTCCGCGCAGGTCTCACCTCAAAAGAGTTTCGCTTCCTAGATCCATCACATAGCAGCACAGAAGCCCAGTGGTGCAGGCCTCTCGAGCGCACACAGCAGGGTGCGGGTTCGAGTCCCCCCCGCGCAATTTTTTGGATTTATTTCCCGCAGCCCAGCCCCAAAGCAGATCAAAATCTTAACTTGTAAATTCCACCAAATATTCATAAATGCTCCAATTTTGGTGATTCAAATTTCTGTAGATTCATAACTGTGAGCACTTTCGAAATATGTAAAAATGTCAAAATGTTTCTGTAATATTTTGTGCACTAAATATTTAAATACAGAAAATAGAATAAAAACTGAAATCTTGCAAAATTCATAACTTGAGTTCTGTTCACCCAAATTGAGCAAACTTGGGCTCTAAAATTTTGTCTTAACAAACTCTACACAGTGGTATTTTATTTGATCACAATTGAATTAAATTTGAACATGTTTCCTTCTGTTTACTAAAAGAGGCAGAATAAAAATGCTTATGGAAAAATGCATAATAAATTCAATGATTATCCAAAAATTATGTTTAATGGATTAAAATGTTCAGTGAAACATTGTCCACGTGTTTTCAAGTATTTCGCATGCTTTTGTAACTGAAAGTACCTCTTTTTAAATTGTTTACCAAAAATGGCAGAAATGAAAACAATAAGAATTAATTCTTATTTATTATTTTCTCCACCCAAAAATTATGGAAACTATACCAAAATGGAAAGAACTTCAATTAATAACAGAAAAGCATCATTTCATGCATGTGGGAATACTTTTGATGTATTGGTCTTATTAAAATTAATAATAGTCCACTAAGATAAATATGAGAGGTTTCCAAATAATGCAAACTTATTTGGGACACTCATTTAACTTGATGATCATGTCCATGATCTCTTACTTGCATTAAAATGTCATGCATCATTCCATGTTTTGTGCATTATGCCCTGTTATTGATTGTCCGTCTCTCTTCGTTGTTTGTTTGCTTCTTCTCGAATAGACGACGACGTTGAGACAGACGAGGTTTACGATTCCACTTCAGAGGAGTTAGCCCAGTACCAGGCTACTGAGTTGGCAGGCAAGTATTCACTCACCTGAACCATTGTGTCCTTTCCACACTTGATACCGATACTTTCCGTTGTCTAATCTGCTAGCCTTATGATTCGTTGCTTGTGTTCTGATCCTATCACATGTTATCCTGTAACCCTGATATAGCCTCACCTCCACACCTATAACCCTGTTGCCTGTTGCCTGTGTCTTACTAGCATGCTTAGGGTTGTTGTGCTCGAGTCTGATGTCCGTTATTTATTTTACCATATTTATTATGTTATGGGGGCTCGATATTTAAACAACAACCTGTTACTGTTTGAGATAATAATAATTTGATGTTAAGGCACCGGCAGGAGGCCGGGTATGGTTTTGAGGCCTGCTAGTGTCGAACTCAGGAAAAGTTCTTGTCCTCTAGATCCATGATGAGCGCGCTAACCGCATGTGGGAAGCGTGTATGGGCGCCCCCCGCAACTTTGATTCGATTCGCATCTCGTCCAAATCGCCTCATTTAGTTCGGGTTTTCCATTTGCCGCATGCATATGCAGGTGCGAACCCTTGGCGCCAGGGTGGTAACTTTTGTAGTCGGCATTTAGGGAGACACGTTCTTAGAGTGCTATGAGGGTCCCCTTTTCTTCGTGGGGCTTGATTAGCCGTGCGCTCAATTGCACGGGGTTCTTTGGGCTTGATGCGAAGAAGAGTTGGGTTGTGTTGAGTGGCCTGCTTGGTGGGTTTGATCCCCGCCTGGTGGGTTATTCTTACGTGTACGGCCAAATTGGCGCATCCCTGCAGGGTTAAATCTTCTCGAGAAGCCGTGTTGTCCGCGGTTATGGATGACTTGGTGATAGCGCTGGCTAACAAGGATTAGACAACTTACACCTAATTAATAATAATTTGACCTGTAATAGGCATATTGACACAATAACCTGAACCTTCATTAATCCAACTGTGTGGGTTATCCTCGGATCGCTTCTTTTGATAAGGGGCGAGATCCAGGATGGGTTTGTTTGAGGTTAGTGGTAGTTGGCTCCGATGCGCTATCTTATCCCTTTCTTTTAGCCAGATGTTGTAGTGTGTCTCTGTAGTTGGTTAGTGCAGCTCGCTGCCGCACCTTTGTATCCCCTATCTTCCGTTGAACCCAAAGCATCTGTACTTGGTGTTGTCGGGTACACTTTGGTATCTTGTGCGTCTTGCTTGCCAGTACTCGTCCGTACTGACCCCTTTGGGGCTGCTGGTTCTGCAGACTACGTTTCCGAGGATCCCCATGGTGGCTACTACGTGGAGTATGACGAGGCTGCTGACGAGTAGATAGCGGACCCGGGCAGGATCCGAGACTTCGTGGATGGGCTCCGTTCTTTTCGTTTCCGGCCTCTTAGGCCTATTTGGATCTTGTCTGTACTCAGACACTTTGGATGCTTCCGCTGTGATGTAATGATGACTTGTTGGGACATGTGTCCTCTGCATGACTGTATTTGCTATCTCTGCTCTAGTGAGAGCTTTTGCCACTTATTTCTATTTCTTTGTGTCTTAGAGATTTGTTGTGATATCACTTGTTCAAATGCCGTTGACGTACCATGTGTGTATGTTATGAAGTACGTCAATGGAAGTATTCGGATTCCTATTGGATGGTTTCACAGACGATGAATAGTAGAGGATGGTTGTCACACGTTTACATGTTGGCCTACTCATATTGAGATGCGGGTGCAGGTAGGCCCCGTAAGCCAATTATCTACTGTTTAGCGGGCTGTGTGTATCCTCTAGAAGTCCGGGTGCGACAAATGGTATCAGAGCCTGTCTGCCTGTAGGATCCCTTTTACTGGTCGCAGTTGAGTCTAGAAACTATTTTGTAGCTATATAGGAAAAATGAAACGTGAGAGTAGGAATTCTGTTCTTTTATTTCTTTCTCCACCCACCCTCCCTTTTTCTGGTAAGGAAGTGCAACGTTGTTTTTTCTTCTCATCTAAACTTTCAAGTTAGGATTTCACGTATCCTGGTTTCTCTAGGATGGTTATATCTACTAGACCATAGGAATGGAGGTGGTTGTGACATGATTTTCATGTTGCCTACTCACGATTGAGAACGGAGGCACATAAGCCCCGGAAGCAGATCCTCTATTCATTAAGCAGTAGATATTGATCCTCTAGAAGCCCGGATGGGTTTTCCGTAGTACCTCAGGAGTGTTTGGTCTCGTGTTTCCCAAATGTTGCTTCGATATCCTGTTCTTCTCAAGATCCTTTTCGTCCGTTGGAACCTTGTTGTTGCTTGCCACTTCAGTTTCTTCTACCGGCGTCTAATCAAAGCTTCCCCAATCATCTGCAGATGGATCACAGGTTCTACCCGCAGGTGGTTCGTATGACTCGTTGTGAGAGCACTACCGGTTATCCGGAGATGCTGAGAGACATGGTCACTTTTCTGGGTTTCCGTTGGGCACCAGAGTACCAGGTCTACGAGCAGCAGCGAGAGTTTGAGCAGACCTACTACCAGGCGATCGTCTACATTCTGTCAGATGATGGCATGAGCATAGTCCACCGCTACGAGGCAGTGGGTTCCACAGTGGATATGGCTGTGCAGCAGGCAGCTTATGTGAGCATCACCGTCCTTCGTGCTGACTACTGGGGATTTGACGATTCTATCTATCGCCACATCCCCCGTGGTTACATCACTTCGGAGGGAGCTCACTTCACTCTCTACGACAACTTGGATGTTTACGAGCATGATAACTCCAGGCTGCACACCACCGCTCAGTTTGTGAGACATAGTGACGCAGTTGCCCGCACACTATCTCAAGAGTTGGCTTCAGTCAGAGAGCAGCTTTACCTTGCTTTGACTCGTCTGGCGACTTACACCACAGACTTTGTTGGAGACGAGCGCTTTGCACGTTTCGATCAGCCAGTTGGGCGTCGTCTGCCAGATGCTGGAGGTTACGAGCCGATCAGAGGTCCACTCCTTAACCTTGGTGCTGGTTACACTGGGATTCCCCGCTTTGGAGCACAGGGAGTCGACGCTATGTACTTCACCACGCCTAGAGTCGGTCTCAGACCACGTCAGATCTACGTGGATCGTCGTTCCACCTACTTTCGTGGGCGTACTCCTCACCGTACCTCTCGCCGTACTCCTCGCCGCCGTCCTGCGTGATGAGCATGGGAGTACCGATGTATCCATTCTTAGCTATGTTTAGTTATCCTTTGGTATTCGAACCATTTATGGTGTGTTGGATATTCTGATGTACTTGAACATGTGATGGTGTACCTTTTGGTTATCTATTCTTGCGTCAGAGTAATCTCTCTTTCGGTTGCCAAGTCTATCCTTTTCTATTGTTGTGCTAAAATGCATTTCCATTCAGGATGCCGCCAACAAGGAACACCACGCCTGAACCACCGCCAATCACGGAGCTGTTGACTCAGATGACCCAAGTCATGACGCAGATGGCGCAGTTTCAGGCTAATCAGCACATCAACCAGACAGCTCCACGAGTGAGCATCAAGGAGTTTCTCAGTCTGGGTCCGAGAGCTTTCGTGGCCACACGCGAGCCCCTAGACGCTGATGACTGGATCCGTGAGATAGGCAAGGCTCTGGATATTGCACACGTAGCTGAAGAAGACAAGGTCAAGTATGCTTCCTATCTGCTGAAGGGTCAGGCAGCTTCTTGGTGGGAAAACTTCCAGGCCATGAGAACTGGCATGCCAGTCACGTGGGACCGTTTCAAGGAAGCCTTCCTGAAACACCACATTCCAGATGGTCTCATGGAAAGAATGCGTGAAGAGTTTTGCTCTCTCAAGCAGGGCAAGTTGGACGTCATCGGGTATCAGAGTGAGTTCAATCGCCTCGCTCGATACGCTGGAGATGAGGTGTCCACTGAAGCTAAAAAGATGGCAAGGTTCCGCAGAGGCTTTAACCCGGAACTCAAGTATGCCCTCACCAATGTCAAGGCCAACAGCTTCGAGGATCTTGTTAACACCGCGCTCAATGAAGAAAATGGGCGCAAGGCGTTCGAGGAGTCTCGCAAGCACTCGCGTGAGGGTGGTTCCTCCTCCAACATGACCACCCCTCCGCAGAAGCGCCGCATCTGGGTACCAAATGGTGCTGTCACTCGGGCTCCATACGCCCAAACTTCTCCGGGCTTCGCTCCCCGCCCACCCAACCCTGCTCAGCTGCATGATCCAAGGGCTTCGATGGGGCAGCCAAGGCCAGGGCCTCCTCGTGTCGTCACATGCTACAAGTGCAAGCAGACGGGACACTACGCCGACAAGTGCACGCAGAGGCAGCTACCTCCACCACCACCTCGTCCTAACACAAACCAGGCAATGGTGCGCGCTCCCCCGCCTAAGGCCTTCAACTCCAACAACAGGCCTGTCGGGAGGACCGCAAGGGTGAATCATGTCAAGATCGACAAAGCTGAGGAAGCTCCTGACGTCGTTCTCGGTTCCCGTAAACTCTATTCCAGCTAAAGTGTTGTTTGATACCGGAGCATCACATTCTTTTGTGTCAAAGACCTTTGCCACAACAAACAACCTAATTGTGGTTCCACTAAGCAATCAGATCACTGTTCACTCCCCGAGATCTCAAATGTTGACTTCCAAGATAAGTAAGGACAATCAAATCTTAATTGAAGGTCACATATTCCTTGCTTCCCTCATGTTGCTTGGAAATTCTGACATTGATGTCATTCTTGGTATGGATTGGCTGAAGGCCAATAAAGCAAGAATTGACTGTGCTCAAAAGTCAATAACTCTGTTCCACCCTTCTGGCCAGATAATCTATTCTCCACATGAATCAAGTTCCAGTCAGCTATACACCCTCAATGCAAATCCTCTACCTTCACTTGAAAATGTTCCGGTGGTTTGCGACTTCCCTGACGTCTTTCCAGAAGAGTTGCCAGGAATGCCTCCGGACAGAGCTGTTGAGTTCGTGATCGAACTTGAACCAGGTACTGCTCCAATCTCTAAGCATCCCTACAAGATAGGAACTCCCGAGCTGAAGTTGTTGAAGGAACAAATTGATATGTACATGGAAAAAGGTTACATTCAACCTAGTTCCTCGGCTTGGGGATGCCCAACTCTGTTCGTTGCAAAGAAGGATCAAACAAAGAGACTCGTTGTTGACTATTGTCCTCTTAACGAGAAGACTATCAAAAATAAGTATCCAATTCCTCGCATCGATGATCTTTTTGATCAACTTGCTGGAGCCTCAATATTCTCCAAGTTGGACTTGAGAATGGGTTACCATCAAATAAAGATCAGAAAAGAGGATATTCCAAAGACAGCCTTCACCACTCGCTACGGTCTATATGAATTCACCGTCATGTCCTTTGGTCTCACCAACGCACCGGCGACCTTCTCTCGACTCATGAATTCTGTTTTCCATGAATACCTAGACAAGTTCGTTGTGGTATATCTTGATGACATTCTTTTCTACTCAAAATCCGAGGAAGAGCATGAAGAACATCTTCGTCTCACTCTCATGAAGCTTCGCGAGCATCGTCTCTATGCCAAGTTCTCCAAATGTGAGTTTTGGATTTCCGAAGTCGTTTATCTTGGTCATGTCATCTCTGCCAAGGGCATAGCCATTGATCCAGAAAAGGTTAAAGCAATTGTTGATTGGAAACCTCCAAAGACGGTGAAGCAAGTAAGAAGTTTTCTTGGCTTGGCTAGCTATTGCCGTCGCTTCGTCCCAAACTTCTCCAAGATTGCCGAACCTCTCACTGACCTCACAAAGAAGGACAAGAAGTTCGTCTGGTATCCACAATGTGATGAAAGCTTCAATCTCCTGAAGACTAAAATCACTTCTACACCAGTTCTGGTTGGCCCAGATCCTTCCAAACCTTTCCAAATATTTTGTGATGCTTCTCTCCAAGGTCTAGGTGCAGTTCTAATGCAAGAACGCCAAGTTGTGGCTTATGCTTCACGTCAGTTGAACACACATGAGCTCAATTATCCCACTCATGACCTTGAACTCGCAGCAGTTGTGTTTGCCCTCAAGAAATGGAGACAATACTTGTTGGGTAATCGCACTGAAATCTTTTCCGATCATAAGAGTCTGAAGTACATCTTCACTCAACCAGATCTAAACCTCAGACAAAGGAGATGGATTGAAAAGATCAAAGACTTTGATCTTACCATTTCTTACACTCCAGGCAAGGCTAATGTTATGGCCGATGCTCTCAGTCGCAAGTCGTATTGCAATAATCTCATGGTCATGGAAAGCCAACCTCCTCTTCATGAAGAATTCCAAAAACTGAATCTTGGTCTTGTTCCTCAAGGCTATCTTGCAAACTTGACAGCCAGTCCAACTCTCGAGGACAAGATTCGTTCTGAACAACTTCGTGATGCTGAAATCAAGAAGATTGTAGAACACATCAAAGCAGGCAATGAGAAATTTGAATCCTTCTCAATTGATGACAAGGGAACTGTGTTCTTCGAAGGACGCATTGCAGTTCCTCAAATTCAAAGTCGCAAAGATGTCATTCTCAAGGAGGCTCATGAAACTCCTCTCTCCATACACCCTGAAAGTACAAAGATGTACCAGGATCTCAAGACACTATATTGGTGGCCTAGCATGAAACGTGAAATTGCTCAATACGTTTCTGAATGCGACGTCTGTCAGCGTGTCAAGGCAGTTTATCAGAAAACAGCCGGTCTTCTCCAACCTCTGAAAATCCCTGAATGGAAGTGGGACATGATTGAAATGGACTTCGTCATTGGTTTTCCAAAGTCCAAGAGGGGCAACGATGCAATCTTCGTTGTCATTGATCGACTCACTAAAGTCGCTCACTTCTTTCCTGTCAAAGAGACAATCTCAGCTAGTCAGTTAGCAGAGCTCTACACAGCAAAGATTGTTCCTCTTCATGGTATTCCATTGGAAATAAGCTCAGACCGTGGAAGCATATTCACTTCTCATTTCTGGAAAAGCTTTCAAGAAGCTTTGGGCACCAAGACTCTGTTCAGCACAGCCTATCATCCTCAGTCTCAAGGGCAAGTCGAAAGAGTCAATCAGATTCTCGAGGATATGCTCAGAGCATGTGGTCTCTCTTTTGGCATGAAATGAGAGGAATGTCTTCCATATGCTGAATTCTCCTACAACAACAGCTTCCAGGCAAGTCTAGGCATGGCACCATTCGAGGCTCTCTATGGCCGCAGATGCAGGAGTCCAATCAATTGGTCTGGAGCTGGTGAACGTTCACTCTTAGGCCCTGACATTGTTAAGGAGGCCGAAGAGAAAGTTCGCATCATTCATGACAATCTGAAGATTGCTCAGTCTCGTCAGAAAAGCTACTATGACAGCAAACACAGGGACATGGTCTATGCAGCTGGAGACAAAGCATATATCTCCGTGTAACTCCCCACAGAGGCACTCATCGTTTTGGTGTCAAAGGAAATCTTGCACCAAGATATATTGGTCCCTTCAACATTCTCTCAAGGCGTGCAGAAAATGCCTATCGTCTTGAACTTCTAGAAAAGCTATCCAAGGTGCACGATGTCTTTCACGTGTCACAGCTCAAGAAGTGCTTCAAAGATCCAGGTCGTGCAGTTGATCATGATTCCATTGAACTGCAAGAAGACCTCTCTTATGAAGAGCACCCTATTCGCATTCTCGATGAGACCGAGCGCAAAACTCGCAACAAGAGCACCAAGTTCTTAAAAGTGCAGTGGTCTCATCATTCCGATAAAGTGGCAACGTGGGAGACCGAAGAGGATCTTCGCAAGAAGTATCCGGACCTTTTCTCTTCTCAGTAGGAATCTCGGGGCGCGATTCCTTCGAGGGGGGGGGCGTTTTGTAACATCCCAAGTATGAAAACAACCTTAGAATGTTTTGCTTCTTGTTAATTTATGTTAATTCATCATGTCATCATAAGCATTGCATGTGGCATGTGTTTCAATTTGAAATTCAATTCAATTTCAAACCAATTGGTTCATACTTGGTATGTTCCAATGTTTTCAAAATAAATCACTAACAGAAACAAATCAATTGCTTCCATAAACTTGAATTTTCACATAATTGACTTGGTTAAGTTTTCAAATAATTCAATTATTGCAAAGCTCAAGCAAATTAATTTAAAATTCAAACATCAACAAATATTTAAAATTTTGAAAAACAAAAGTTGATGCAACGGGGCTTTTTCAGTAAGGAACTCATAAAAATTATCACCATAATTTTTAGGGTCCCAAAAACCCCTTCTTTTCCTTCTCTTTTCTTTTCTACAAAAAAAAAGAAAGAAAAATAAATAAAAGAAAAGAAAAAGGGGGAGGCAGCCAGGCCAGCCAACAGGCCGGCCCAGGCCACCTACGACCCCAAACCAGGCCCAAGCGCATCCCACGCTGTCGTCTTCTTCCTCTGTACGGAGACAGAGAAGGGGAGGGCTCCCCCACCTGCAGCTCCTCCCCTACCTGCTCCCCCCTCCTTATCTACTCCCCGAGCCGCGCAACAACCCTAACCCTAGCCTTCCTCCCTCTTTCTCCCATCTCCGCCGCCACCGTTGGGGAGATCGCCATCGTCTTTCCCGCGGCCGGCCGCCGCTCGCCGAGCTCGCCGCCGCCGTCTTCGTCCATATCCGGCCACCCCGAGGGCACCCACGCGACGAGGGTGAGTTCCTCTTCCGATTCCCGCCGTTTCCCTGCCGGTTTGCGTGTGGTAGTCGTCCCTTGCTGCTCGTGTTTGGTCGTCGCCGGCGCTGCCATGTTCGTGGTTCAGTTACGTACAAGTTTCGCTCGAAATTTCAGTTTTCCGCGCAGGTCTCACCTCAAAAGAGTTTCGCTTACTAGATCCATCACATAGCAGCACAGCAGCCCAGTGGCGCAAGCCTCTCGAGCGCACACAACAGGGCGCGGGTTCGAGTCCCCCCTTGCAATTTTTTGGATTTATTTCCCGCAGCCCAGCCCCAAAGCAGATCAAAATCTTAACTTGTAAATTCCACCAAATATTCATAAATGCTCCAATTTTGGTGATTCAAATTTCTGTAGATTCATAACTGTGAGAACTTTCGAAATATGTAAAAATGTCAACATGTTTCTGTAATATTTTGTGCACTAAATATTTAAACAGAAAATGGAATAAAAACTGAAATCTTGCAAAATTCATAACTTGAGTTCTGTTCACCCAAATTGAGCAAACTTGGGTTCTAAAATTTTGTCTTAACAAACTCTACACAGTGGTATTTTATTTGGTCACAATTGAATTAAATTTGAACATGTTTCCTTCTGTTTACTAAAAGGGGCAGAATAAAAATGCTTATGAAAAAAATGCATAATAAATTCAGTGATTATCCAAAAATTATGTTTAATGGCTTAAAATGTTCAGTGAAACATTGTCCACGTGTTTTCAAGTATTTCGCATGCTTTTGTAACTGAAAGTACCTCTTTTTAAATTTTTTACCCAAAATGGCAGAAATGAAAACAATAAGAATTAATTCTTATTTATTATTTTCTCCACCCAAAAATTATGGAAACTATACCAAAATGGAAAGAACTTCAATTAATAACAGAAAAGCATCATTTCATGCATGTGGGAATACTTTTGATGTATTGGTCTTATTAAAATTAATAATAGTCCACTAAGATAAATATGAGAGGTTTCCAAATAATGCAAACTTATTTGGGACACTCATTTAACTTGATGATCATGTCCATGATCTCTTACTTGCATTAAAATGTCATGCATCATCCCATGTTTTGTGCATTATGCCCTGTTATTGATTGTCCGTCTCTCTTCGTTGTTTGTTTGCTTCTTCTCGAGTAGACGACGACGTTGAGACAGACGAGGTTTACGATTCCACTTCAGAGGAGTTAGCCCAGTACCAGGCTACTGAGTTGGCAGGCAAGTATTCACTCACCTGAACCATGTGTCCTTTCCACACTTGATACCGATACTTTCCGTTGTCTAATCTGCTAGCCTTATGATTCGTTGCTTGTGTTCCGATCCTATCACATGTTATCCTGTAACCCTGATATAGCCTCACCTCCACACCTATAACCCTATTGCCTGTTGCCTGTGTCTTACTAGCATGCTTAGGGTTGTTGTGCTCGAGTCTGATGTCCGTTATTTCTTTTACCATATTTATTATGTTCTGGGGGCTTGATATTTAAACAACAACCTGTTACTGTTTGAGGTAATGATAATTTGATGTTAAGGCACCGGCAGGAGGCCGGGTATGGTTTTGAGGCCTGCTAGTGTCGAACTCAGGAAAAGTTCTTGTCCTCTAGATCCATGATGAGCGCGCTAACCGCATGTGGGAAGCGTGTATGTGCGCCCCCCGCAACTTTGATTCGATTCGCATCTCGTCCAAATCGCCTCATTTAGTTCGGGTTTTCCATTTGCCGCGTGCATATGCAGGTGCGAACCCTTGGCGCCAGGGTGGTAACTTTTGTAGTCGGTATTTAGGGAGACACGTTCTTAGAGTGCTATGAGGGTCCCCTTTTCTTCGTGGGGCTTGATTAGCCGTGCGCTCAATTGCACGGGGTTCTTTGGGCTTGATGCGAAGAAGAGTTGGGTTGTGTTGAGTGGCCTGCTTGGTGGGTTTGATCCCCGCCTGGCGGGTTATTCTTACGTGTACGGCCAAATTGGCGCATCCCTGCAGGGTTAAATCTTCTCGAGAAGCCGTGTTGTCCGCGGTTATGGATGACTTGGTGATAGGGCTGGCTAACAAGGATTAGACAACTTACACCTAATTAATAATAATTTGACCCGTAATAGGCATATTGACACAATAACCTGAACCTTCATTAATCCAACTGTGTGGGTTATCCTCGGATCGCTTCTTTGGATAAGGGGCGAGATCCAGGATGGGTTTGTTTGAGGTTAGTGGTAGTTGGCTCCGATGCGCTATCTTATCCCTTTCTTTTAGCCGGATGTTGCAGCGTGTCTCTGTAGTTGGTTAGTGCAGCTCGCTGCCGCACCTTTGTATCCCCTATCTTCCGTTGAACCCAAAGCATCTGTACTTGGTGTTGTCGGGTACACTTTGGTATCTTGTGCGTCTTGCTTGCCAATACTCGTCCGTACTGACCCCTTTGGGGCTGCTGGTTCTGTAGACTACGTTTCCGAGGATCCCCATGGTGGCTACTACGTGGAGTATGACGAGGCTGCTGATGAGTAGATAGCGGACCCGAGCAGGATCCGAGACTTCGTGGATGGGCTCCGTTATTTTCGTTTCCGGCCTCTTAGGCCTATTTGGATCTTGTCTATACTCAGACACTTTGGATGCTTCCCCTGTGATGTAATGATGACTTGTTGGGACATGTGTCCTCTGCATGACTGTATTTTCTATCTCTGCTCTAGTGAGAGCTTTTGCCACTTATTTCTATTTCTTTGTGTATTAGAGATTTGTTGTGATATCACTTGTTCAAATGCCGTTGACGTACCATGTGTGTATGTTATGAAGTACGTCAATGGAAGTATTCGGATTCCTATTGGATGGTTTCACAGACGATGAATAGTAGAGGATGGTTGTCACACGTTTACGTGTTGGCCTACTCATATTGAGATGCGGGTGCAGGTAGGCCCCGTAAGCCAATTATCTACTGTTTAGCGGGCTGTGTGTATCCTCTAGAAGTCCACGTGCGACACCCGCCTGGGAACTCACCCCGAAAGTTACGCCCGTAGCCAACACCCCGAAGTCTTGTGCGCACGAGACCCACCATCAATCAGCGAGTGGCGCCACGCCACCGATTTCCGCGGGTAACCCCCACGCGAGCCCGGAAAAACCTAGCTACCGTGAGCGGCGCGAGCACTAGGGCAGGTTGCTGCTACTCGTTCTCCAGGGACCTCTGGGAAGCAAGGTGGCCTTCGGCGTTCCGACCTCGCCTTCCACCTCGCTACACCGGAAACGCTCCCCCCTCCGATTTCCTTCGGAGGTATGAAGCAAGAATCCGAGCGGCCGGGGGATGCGACAGGTGCCTCATGAGGTACTTAACCCTCGCGCTCCGCGGTGCTCCTATCGCATGGTTGCTGAACCTCCCCGATAGCTCTGTGAGCACGTGGGAGACGCTGCGCACGCAGTTCCTCCGGCGTTTTTAGCGTTGCGAACACTCCCCCGTCGATGAGCCTGGGGATGGAGTGACCCTTTGGCGTTTCGCCTTGAGGGACGTCAGCACCGGACCCACTTTCATCGATCCGCAACATGGCGTGCATCCTGGGCGGCTCGCTGGCCCCCCTCCAGCCGCCACCTCAAGAGGTCCTCACACGAGGTCAACGTTGTTTGTCAGGCGGACAGGCTTCTCTCACAGCCACTCAAGTGGTCATAGCAAGAAATCTCCTTTGACTTAGTAGACCACCCCAGGATCACAGGTTCGGTGGGAGGCATCCCCTTGGTCTGCACCTCCATGATGACCCACAAGTATAGTGGATCGCAACAGTCTTCGAGGGAATTAAAACCCAAATTTATTGATTCAACACAACGGGAGCCAAAGAATATTTGTGAGCCTTAACAAGTGAGTTGTAAATTCACCTGCACCTGAAAGTACTTTTGTTCGCAGTGATTTATCGGTAGTAACGGTTTTATAGTAACAACAGTAGTGAAATAATAGCAGCAGTGGAATGAAAACATCAGCAGTAGTGGTGTTTGAAGTAAACAACGGGATTAAATACTGTAGGCATAGGGATGGATGAATAGGCGTTGCATGGATAAGAAAGTTCTAATAATGATCATGTCACGAGCATTGCAGATAAATAAGATAAAGCATCAAAGCACTAAGTAACCATAGGCATGTGTTCCGTAAATAGTCGTACGTGCTCGCAATGAGAACTTGCACAACATCTTTTTTCCTACCAGCCCGTTTTCAGCGGGGCCTCAAGGGAACTACTGGTAATTAAGGTGCTCATTTTAATAGAACACCGGAGCAAAGCATTAACACTCCATGAACACCTGTGATCCTCACATCGCAGCCATCCCCTCCGGTTGTCCCAATTTCTGTCACTTCGGGGCCTCGGGTTCTGGACAACAATATGTGTAAACAACCTGCAGGTATGATCAAGAAACAATAATTATCATCGTGATTCAATAAAATGTCCAGATCTGAGATCATGGCACTCGGGCTCAAAGTGGCAAGCATTAAGCATAACAAGTTGCAACAATGTCAATAGCACTAATAGAGGACACTAGGCACTATGCCCTAACAATCACGACATTATTACATGAATGATCTCATCCAATCCCTACCATCCCCTTCAGCCTACAGCGGGGAATTACTCACACATGGATGGGGGAAACATTGATGGTCGATGGAGAGGCGTTGGTAATGACGATGGTGATGATCTCCTCCACTTCCCCGTCCCGGCAGGGTGCCATAATAGGAACTTCTAATCCCCGAATCGAGGTTCGGGACGGCGGCGGCTCTTTGTTGTGTTTCTGTGGAATATGATGTACCCCCTCGGGTTTTAGGGTTGGAGGCTACTTGTAGTCAAAAGGGGAGTCCGAGGGGGGTCATGGGGGCCCACACCCTATGCTGGCGCGGCCGGGGGGACCCACGCCAGGGGGTTTGGCCATCCTGTGGCCCCTCTCCTGGCCCCCTTCTGGCTCCCGGGGTCTTCCGGGGTGAAAACATCAATAAGCTCTTTTCTGGGCATTTTCCCGAAAGTTGATTTTTCTGCATAAAAACGAGACACCAAAGTAATTCTGCTGAAAACAGCGTTAGTCCGTGTTAGTTGTATCCAAAACACACAAGTTTAGAGGAAAACAATAAGAAAAGTGTTCGGAAAAGGAGATACGTTTTCGACGTATCAACTCCCCCAAGCTTAGCTTATTGCTTGTCCTCAAGCAATTCAGTGACAACTGAGTGCGATAAAAGACTTTTACGAACACATTTGTTTCATATGATGTAAATATACTCACTATGTGATCAAATACTTAATTATGCTCAAGATAAGATACATGCAAGATACTGACACTTAATAGCTATGCAAACCATGAAAAGATAACAACATATTAATAAAAAAACATGAAGCATAACTATTTCCAAGATTGAAATATTCATAATAGGATCTCACAAAGCGGTATCTCGCTTGGCCTTAAATGTGGGGCAAAACATAAATGCCAGGGAACCTCTGAAGTTCAAGGGAAGACTAGAAGTAAGGATATCAAAGATACAAGCATCAAAATTATACCGCAATCAATCGTGCTTTGGGACAAACACATTACACTAAGAATGATAACTATGCTCTCAAGAAAGTGATCAAAAAATATGGCGGAGACTCAACATAAAAGTAAAAGAAAGACGATTCACAGAGGGAAGCACGGATCACTCATGTGCTAGAGATTTTATTTTATTAAATAGAGGTATTGAAAACATTTTGAGAGAGGTGTATGCTTATGTCAACGAATGGTAAACAGATAATACAGTACGTCACAAGTCAACTGGATTCACAAGAGCGGTTCCCATGGTGAAGGACGCAACTGGTGTAGAAGGTCATCCCTGTTTCTTTTTTTTCTACACAATTATGTTTTGACTGAAGAGAATTTGTGTGTATTAATTTGGGGTTGGGCACCCCACTGCTATCTCTTCTATCATTTGGATAAGCGGATGAAGCCACTAGTCCAGGGTGTGAAATCCAATCAACAAGTGAGATAAAGATTCTCTATTTACGTCCTCATGAGCTAAAACAGGGGCACAAAACAGGAATAATTTTTAGCAGGTTTTAAAGGTAGCACATGAGCAATTTACTTGGAGTGGCGGTTAAATACCACATATAGATAGGTATGGTGGACACATTTGGCAAACTTTTGTTTTCAGGAATTTGGATGCACGAGTAGAGATCATACTCAGTATAGGTGAAGGCTAGCAAATAGACATGGAGTGATAATCAAGAGAGCAACAACTATTATAATCATGTTTGCGACAAAGTAAAATTAACTGAGGCATAAAATTGATACTAGAACTCTGAGGCAAAATAAATCATCGAGGCTTATTGACTTTTTGTTTTCAGTCCTAGCATGCGCGAGCATGTGCCAAGTCGATTCGAATGAAACAGTCAGAGGAGGCTACCACAATATCATACCCTTGTATGAATAAAACAATGCGAACAAATATTTATATGACAGGTCATTTACTATCAATATATTGGAACAAAACATGAGATAGCATGAACTATTAAGCAGCTATTAAGTCACATATATCTTATACGAACACACTAAGCATGCTCACATAGATGGATATATGTACAAAAGTGAAAGCAAATATAATTCATTCCATCCTCTCACCATAACTTGAATAGTCGTTATCGTCATTATTGCTCTTCACTTGTGACTCGAATAATATATAATGAAAACCAAGCTCCAATGGAATCACGGACGACTGTTGAACTCTGCAACAAACTTTACAAAACCAAAGAAGGACAACAAATATTTTTGGGTTTTTCAATTAAAGCACGAACAAAAAGAGAGCAAGCAAACAAATCAAAAATCTTTTTGGGTTTTAAAAATGAAACAAGAACAAAAGAAAAAGCAAGCAAACAAACCAAACAAAAAATAGTTTTGGGTTTTTGAATATTAAATTGCAACTAAAAGATAAAGCAACCCAAATAAAGAAACAAATAGAGAGAAACAACAGAAATATTTTTGGTCTTTTGTGTTTTGGAAAGCAAGAACGAAACAATAAAAACAAAGAGAAGCGAAAGAAATGAAAACAAGCAAAAGAAACAAAGAGAAACGAAAAACAAACGGAAGAAATGATAAACATGGATATACAAAGAACCGACCGAACATGATATATAAATGAGTGTGATGTCGGTATACCTCCCCCCAAGCTTAGGATTTTGTCCTAAGTGGAGATCAATCACCAAGGGGTCCAAGAGGTGCCGCCCCCGTAATACGTCGAGGAGGAAGCCTCCTCCTGATATGTGCTCGAGGATGCGCCTGTGTACTGCGTGTTGTGGTCCTCGGGAGGCGCGTCTCGCCTCTCCTGCTACCGATATAACTCCATGGTGCTCAGATGCTCGTCTATTTGCTCCTTGGTGAGCGACCATGGTGACATGTCAATCTTAAATAACACAAGTTGCGGCAAAGTAACTTTCCACTCTTCTCCGTCCATATACAAAACTCTATATATTAAACGTTCATTAGTAGAGTTAGAAGTGACAAACTGATGGGATTTCATAGCAGTAAGGTTAATCCTATGTGGAGCAATAATTTCATCATTAGGATCAATGGAAACATGCAAAGCGGCTGTGACACGTGTAGCAATAATGCCACCAAAAATAGGCCCAGCAGCGGCAAGGCGGCGTGCAACAAGTGCACCAAGGTTATACTTTGTGCTACGGTTCAGTGCAGCATCAATAAAAGCAAGGTAATAACTAGAAACATTACTAGTGTTCTCCCTACCAAGGATACTAGTACCAATATAGTAAGTAAAGTATCTAAGAGCAGGAAGTTGAATGTTCCTTATCTTCCCACGCTGGGATGAACACCCATCATCGTTGGTGATCTCTCGATAGATCCCCTGGAGGTATGCTGGTCTATCTTGAATACTTCTTGCCGTCCCTGTGGCGTTGATACCTATAATAGCACAAAATTCCACCAAGGACAAAGAAACAGAACTACTATATAATTTGAATGCAACAGTTGGACCATATTGAGAGTTCTGAAATTTAAAGCTCTTAACCAAAGTTTTTGTAAGCGTGGCATACTGAGGGCTTTCATCCTCCATAAAGTTGGTGAGACGAACTCTCTCAACAAGCAAAAGAAAATCATCTAAAAGACCTGCATTTCTTAAAAATGTGTGACAAGGAAAGCTAGATGGGTAAATGATACCGTCATCTTCTACATCATTAATAGTTGACGCCATAACGTCTTCATTATATGAGGGCCTTGCTGAAGTAGACGAGCGTGATGGCCTTGTCCTTCTAGGAGCATCACTCCTAAATATCTCACCAAAGTTGAACCTATCCATCTCTGAAATTTTTCAACAATCATCATAAAAATTAATTTCAAGCAACTATAAGGTTGAGACTACCATAGGGACTTATATGAGAGCTAAACATACATCAAAACTATATTATTTGTACTCAAATCAAGCATGCAAACTCACATAAGCTATCACCTACAGTACCAAAATACTCAAGAAATACTTCAGTAAACAAAACTCTACTTGGATCATCGGAGGAGTCACATACTAGAGAGCAAATGCACCAAATTTCAGCACAAAAGATGGGCTGAGCAAAGAGATCAAATTTTTTTGAGAAAGAACAACAAGAACTCGGGTTCCAGGAAATGTGTTGAGTTTGGGAGGTGAGAGAAGGAACTTTCGCGGGGAGAGAGTTAGTGGGGGCCCACACACCATGGGCTGGCGCCACCAGAGGCAGGCCGCGCCACCCTAGAGTGTTCCTTCCTGGTGGGTCCCCCGGAGCCTCCTAGGTGGCTTTCTGCCTCATTTTTTATGTAAAAATTTATTATAATTTTTCTAGAATTTTTCGAGAAACTTTATTTTTGAGGTATTTCCAGAATTTTAATAATTAATAAAAAACCGGGAAAATGAAAGTGAAAACGTAGAAAACAAAACCAAAACCAGAACTACAGAGGTTCTATGACACTTTAATGAAAGAATATCCAAAGAAAACAAAGGTGGTAGTGGTGAAAACAAAAGTATGGGTGGTGAAAACATGCATAACCTCAGTAATCACAGTGAAAACATCAGGAAAACATGCATAAGGATGGTGGAAAACATGATTGTACTCAATTAATAATGTAACAACAGAAGTAAACATGGTGAAAACATAATGGGGAAGGTGAAAACATAGTGAAAACATTGCCCATTTCATTTAAAATCATTTTGTTAACAAGGATGATCAAGTCTTGCTACCAAAATAATTTTACATGAAACAAATCTTTGTTCCTCACTAAATACTCATGTTACCTCAACCTTAATAGGCATAGTCCCAATCATAATAATTTCATATTCTTTTGGTGGATTTGGAATAGGACAATAAAATTCTCCAATCTTGATGGTCTCAACATTTTTAATGGAATTTAGACCATATTTTCTGTCAATCTTCTTGGGAAAGTAAACAGTGTGCTCTTTATCATTAACATTAAAATTACCTTTTCCTTGATTGCAATCAATAACATTCCCTGCAGTATTAAGAAAAGGTCTTCCAAGAAAAATAGACATATTATCATCTTCAGGCATTTCCAACACAACAAAGTCAGTTAATATCAGACAATTACTAACAACTTGAACAGGAACATTCTCACATATATCAGTAGACTTATCAGCCATTTGCAAAGATATATCATTTTGTATCAATTTTTCTAGGAGGAGTCTTTTATAGAGAGTAAAAGGCATGACACTAACTCCAGCTCCTAGATCACACAAAGCAGTTCTAACATAATTATTTTTAATAGAACATGCAATAGTAGGTATACCAGGGTCTCCAAGCTTCTCAGGAACCTTGCCATTAAAAGAGTAACTAGTAAGCATAGTGGAAATTTCCTCATTAGGAATCTTCCTTTTGTTAGAGACAATATCTTTCATATATTTTTCATAAGGAGGCAATTTAATAGCATCAGTTAAAGGAATTTGCAAGAACAATGGTTTCATCCATTCACAAAACTTGTTATAATGTTCTTGTTCCTTAGATTTGTTTTTCCTATTAGGAAAAGGCATTGGTTTTTGTACCCAAGGTTCTCTCTCATTACCATGTTTATTAGAAATGAAATCTTCCTTAGTATACTTTGCAGTTTTAGCTTGCTTTTCATCTACACGTTCTTCTTTATCATAAACGCCATTCTTTTCATTACCACTTTCAGTCTCGGCATCATAGATAGATATACTATTAGGATCTTTATCAGGTTCAGGGGATTCTACAACAGTTTTATGTTTCTTCTTCTTTTTCTTCTTAGTATGAATAACATCATTATTAGTTTGCTGAGAATCTTGTTCAATTCTTTTAGGATGTCCCTCGGGATTTAAAGGATCTTGTGTAGCAATACCACTTCTAGTTCTTATTTCATAAGCATGTTTTTCTTTAGAAGCATTATCTAGCAAATCTTTTTGCACTTTAGCAAGTTGATAAATTTGAGTTTGAACCATTTAAAAATGTTTAACAAGCATTTTAACATCATTAGAGGTTCTTTCTATAATACCATGCAAATCATCAATAGCTTTAGAGTTTTTAATAAGGTGATTTTGCACTCTCAAATTAAAATTATCTTGCTTAATGACATAATTATCAAATTCATCTAAGCATTGATGAGGAGGTTTTCTATAGGGAATATCTCTACTATCATAATACTGGAGAGAGTGTACCTCAATGGATGGTGAGTGTGGGATTGGCTTACATAATTCTTCTATAGGTGGAAGGTTCTTCACATCTTCAGATTTAATACCCTTCTCTTTAAGAGATTTCTTGGATTCTCTCATCACTTCATCATTTAATTCAATCAATCCCCTCTTCTTGGGTGTTGGTGTTGGTGTAGGTACTGGATTAGGGGTCGGCTCACGCTCAACCATAGTCCAATCATCATGATTTTGGCTTATTTTAGCCATTAATTCCTCAGCTTCTTCTGGAGTTCTTTGCCTGAAAACACAACCAGCACAACTATCCAGGTATGTCCTAGATTCAACAGTTAGTCCATTATAGAATATATCAAGAAGTTTATTATCTTCTAGAATATGCCTAGGTGCATCTCTAACTAAAGAACCAAACCTTTCCCAAGATACAGGCAATTTCTCTTCTTCCAATTGCTTGTAATTAAATCTATTTTGTAAAGCAGCATGTTGAGCACTAGCAGGAAAATATTTCTGAAAGAAAGACTTAACCAAAGAAATAGGACTATCAATAGATCCAGGAGACAAATTGTTAAACCAAGTTTTAGCTTCATCCTTTAATGAGAAAGGGAATATTTTAGCAACAAAGTAGCTACGTTTCTTAAGATCATCAGAGAATAAACTACTCAAAGAGGAGAGCTCATTCATATGTTTCATAGCACTTTCATTTTCAGTTCCACAAAAGGTTCTTTCTCAACAATAGATATATAAGATAAATCAAGAGAGAAATCATAATCCTTGTCCCTAATATAAATAGGAGAAGTGGCAAACTTAGCATCAGGAGATAATTTATATCTAACAACACGACTTTCCATAAGACGTATAGTAGCATCTTTATCCGTCAAAGCATGTATTTCATCAATAAGATCATCACTCAGTTCAATATAAGCATCATCTAAATCATCACTTGGGTTCTCTCTAAACTCAGATGAAAAAGCAGGAGTAACATGGTTTTTATCAGGAGTTTCAGTGTTTGCAATATTTTTAGCATTATCAATAGTAGCATCTAAGAAAGGACCGAGAGAACCACTCTCATCAAGCACAGTAGAAGCATCATCAAAAGTATCAGAAGCATTTTCAGATTCAGCAGAAGTAGCATATGTAGCATGTGGTGGTGTAAGCAGCTTACTCATAACAGACGGTGAATCAAGAGCAATAGAGGTGTTCAGAGTTGTACCTCTTCTTGTAGTGGATGGTAATATAGGAAACTTTCCATCACGAGTCTTACCCATGATGAATGGTGGAAGTAGATAATAATACTCTATGGTGAGCTCGCAAATAAAGCTATGCTCCCCAGCAACGGTGCTAGAAAATAGTCTTGATGACCCACACGTATAGGGGATCGCAACAGTCTTCGAGGGAAGTAAAACCCAAATTTATTGATTCGACACAAGGGGAGCCAAAGAATATTTGTGAGCCTTAACAAGTGAGTTGTCAATTCACCTGCACCTGAAAGTACTTTTGTTCACAGTGGTTTATCAGTAGTAACAGATCTATAGTAGCAACAATAGTGAAATAATAGCAGCAATGGAATGAAAACAGCAGCAGCAGTAGTGTTTGAAGTAAACAGCGGGATTAAATACTGTAGGCATAGGGATGGATGAACGGGCGTTGCATGGATATGAAAGTTATAATAATGATCATCTCACGGGCATTGCAGATAAATAAGATAATGCACTAAGTAACCATAGGCATGTGTTTCGTAAATAGCCGTACGTGCTCGCAATGAGAACTTGCACAACATCTTTTGTCCTACCAGCCCGTTTTCAGCGGGCCTCAAGGGAACTAATGGTAATTAAGGTGTTCCTTTTAATAGAACACCAGAGCAAAGCATTAATACTCCGTGAACACATGTGATCCTCACATCGCAGCCATCCCCTTCGGTTGTCCCAATTTCTGTCACTTCGGGGCCTCGGGTTCCGGACAACAATATGTATAAACAACTTACACGCATGATCAAGAAACAACAATTATCATCGTGATTCAATAACATGTTCAGATATGATATCATGGCACTCGAGCCCAAAATGGCAAGCATTAAGCATAACAAGTTGCAACAATGTCAACAGCACTAATAGAGGACACTAGGCACTATGCCCTAACAATCACGACATTATTACATGAACGATCTCATCCAATCCCTACCATCCTGTAACATCCCCAAATTTTGCTACATTAGGGTGTGTGGTGTTGTGTTCATCTCATACATGCATGAAACAAAATTTAAATCATGTTTGAAACAATTTAAATTGTGAATTTAAATGGTTTGATAAAATACCACAAATAGTACTTAAAATGGGTTCCAAAATTTTGTGCTGAAAAATAATTCAAATTCACCAAAGAAAAACATGGCAAGGTTGGAAATTTTATGAGCTTTCCAAATATTATTTTTGCCAATTTTTCTGATTTAAAAAAAGTCCCTCAAAAGTTTGTTTACAGTTCTGTTTTTAAAGGGAAAGGACTTAATTGTAATTTTCCAAAGTTTCTCAGGGGGTTATGGTGGAAAAACTCCCCTGTCGTCTTCCTCCCCGTGACAGGCAGGCACCTCGCCGCAGGGCCGCACGCCACGTCCTGCTACCGCCGCGCGCGTGGATGACCTCTCCTGGATGCCGTTCCCCTCCTCTTCTCATCCTGCTCACTCGCCTCACTCCTCGCTCTCTGTATCTCTCTCCCGAGAGCAAACCCTACTGTCGCCGGCCGCCACGCGAATCGCCGCTGTAACATCCCAAGTATGAAAAACAACCTTTAGAATGTTTGCTTTTTGTTAAATTATGTTTTGCATCATGTCATCATAAGCTTTGCATTTGTTTTCCTTTGTTTTCATTTGTTTTCCCTTGTTTTTCAATTTGAATTTCAAACCAAATTTCAAATTCTTGTTTCATACTTGTTCTGTTACAATGTTTCAAATAAAACTTGCAATCAAACCAATCTTTTGTCCATAATAAGCTTGAAATTAAAAACTTTTAAATTGCTTAAGTTTCAATTATTCAATTAATAACAAGTTCACTCAAATTCAATTAAATTTCCAAACATTATCTAAATTCAAATTTTTGAAAAAACAAAAGTTTGCACATTGGTGCTGTTACAATAAATAACCTATACAAATTTTTTCCCTAATTTTTCCAACCCTAAAACTATGCTTTTCTTCCCTTCTCTTTTTCTGCAAAAAAAAAGAGAAAACAAACAAACAGAAACAGAAAAAACGAAAAAAAAAAAACGCAGAGGGGAGAGGGCAGGCCAGTGGGCTGAGCCCAGCCCACCAGCCACGGCCTGCGTACCCCCCTCGTCCCTTACCTCTGTACGGCCGCGCATCGGCGCTGCCCACGTCGACAGTGGCGAGGATGGGACGGCTGCGCGAGCACCTCCCCCTCCTTTTAACTCGCCCACGAGCTCCTCCCGTGCCCTAGTTTCTCCTCCACCTTTCTCTCTCACGCCGCCGCCGATTTTTCCCTTCTCCTCCTCTCTCTGCTTCTCTCTGTACCCACCACCGCACCACCGCAGCGACCAAATCCCGGCGATCGCCGCGCCCACGATGCACCACCGGCCTGGTTAACTGCGGGAACGAGTCCCCCGTACGTCCACCTCCCTCCTCGACACCGCCACGGAACCCGGGAACAGCTGCAGCGCCGCCGTCGTCCACCTCCCTGTCGCCGCCGTCGTCGACTGTCTCATCCCGAGCACGTCCACCTCTTCTTCTACCCCCTCCCGGTGAGCATCACCTCTGTCTCCTTTCCCCTCTCTCTCCTCTCTGCACGCGCACGTACACCACACACATCCACGGCGAGCAGCAGCAGCACAACGAGCAGAACGCCGCCGGCGAGCACCGTCACCTGTCGAAGTTCAGTTAACTGAATCTTGTTCAGTTTCAGTTAACGCACGCTAGCTGAACCTCATACCCCCCAGGCCCCCTCTTCTGACAACAAATAGTAGCGCAGCGCAGTGGCAACGCCTCCGCGCGCACGCCCGCAAGGGCCAGGGTTCGATCCCCCTGCGCGCACGAATAAAACCACCATTTTTTCGCTTCGCTGCCACGCACGCCCCCTGGGCCCACCTGCCATAGGCAGTGGTTGCCACGCGCGCATCCACCCGCAGCCACGCAAGCGCCAACTGGGCACTGGCCCACTGCCAGTGACCCAGGGGCTGCTCTGGACGCGTATAAAAAGTCTCCAGGGACCTATTATGTATTTCTTTTTCGCACATAGGGCCCTGGAACAAATCTGCAACTAATTAATTCACAAAATAGCCCCTGCAATTTAAAATTCAAATAACTTTTGCATATAAAATCGAAATTAAATAAATAAAATATGTTTTCTGTACCAAATTTAATTCTCTACCTGTTTGAATCATTTGTTTACTGTTTTGAACATTTCAAATGTTTCCAAAATTCAAATTCAAACAACTCATTACAAATTTGGTCAAATTCATAACTAATTCAAATTTAATTCAAATGGCACATATAAAATATGTTTTCCATGCAAAATTGAACCACCTTTCCAAATATAAACTTTGTTTCCTGTTTTGCATAATTAAAATTGGTTAAATAATTTAAACCTTGTTTAAATCATTTAAAATTGCTAAATTCATAACTTGGTCAAATTAATTTCTTTTTGAACATATAAAATATGTTTTCAAACCAGAAAAGTATAAACTTTCCAAATATGAATTTTATTAAATGTTTTGAACAAATAAAAATTCAAATAATTTCATACTTGAATTAAATTCATTTAAATCTTATCTAAACTTGTTTAATTCATAATTAATTCATTTTAAATCCTTATTCAACAAATGAAACATGTATTCCACCTAAAATTTTGTGTTCTTTCCAAATATGAACTTTGTTATCTATTTTGAACAAGTAAAATTGGTTAAAAAAACAAATGCTTGTGTAACTCATTTAAGAAGCCAAAATTTCCTAACTTAATAAATAAAATTTCAAACTTGGTAAACACCTTTTCAAATTGAAGCTATTGTTGTTTTCTCTTTGTTTTCCTCATCCATGCATCATTCTAATCAAATTTCACATGATGGTTATTTGTAGATCATTTAATCCAACCCTAACTCATGGGCCTTTCCATATGCAATCCAAATTGCATATGGGTCCATTTAAACATGTTATCATGTCAACTAGCTTATTTTGATGCATCAGTTAAATTGTCATGCATCATCCCATGATTGTGCATTATGCCATGTTATTGATTGTTTGTCTCTCTGCGTTGTTTGTTTGCTTCTTCTTGAATAGACGACGACGTTGAGACAGACGAGGTTTACGACACTACTTCGGAGGAGTTAGCCCAGTACCAGGCTACTGAGTTTGCAGGCAAGTATTCACTCACATAAACCATTGTGTCCTTTCCACACTGGATATCGATACTTTCCGTTGTCTATTCTGCTAGCCTTAAGATTCGATGCTTGTGTTCCGATCCTATCACATGTTATCCTGTAACCCTGAAATAGCCTATCCTCCACACCTATAACCCCATTGCTTGTTGCCTGTGTCTTACTAGCATGCTTAGGGTTGTTTATGCTCGAGTCTGATGTCTGTTATTTCTGTTACCATATTTATTATTTTCTGGGGCTCGATGTTAAACAATAACCTGTTAATGTTTGAGGTAATGCTAATTTGATGATAAGGCACCGGCAGGAGGCCGGGTATGGTTTTGAGGCATGCTAGTGTCGCACTCAGGAAAAGTCTTTGTCCTCTAGATCCATGATGAGCGCGATAACCGCATGTGGGAAGCGTGTATGGGCGCCCCCTCAACTTTGACTCGATTCGCATCTTGTCCAAATCGCCTCATTTAGTTCGGGTTTTCCATTTGCCGCATGCATATGCAGGTGCGAACCCGAGGCCAGGGTGGAACTTTTGTAGTCGGCATTTAGGGAGACACGTTCTTAGAGTGCTATGAGGGTCCGCTTTTCTTCGTGGGGCTTGATTAGCCGTGCGCTCAGTTGCACGGGGTTCTTTGGGCTTGATGCGAAGAAGAGTTGGGTTGTGTTGAGTGCCTCGCTTGGTGGAAGTGCATTTCCATCTGGCGGGGTATTCTTACGTGTACGGCCAAATTGGTGCATCCCTGCAGGGTTAAATCTTCTCGAGAAGCCGTGTTGTCCGCGGTTATGGATGACTTGGGGATAGGGCTGTCTAACAAGGATTAGACAACTTACACCTAACTAAT
Source organism: Alopecurus myosuroides (assembly GCA_028641055.1). NCBI lineage: Eukaryota > Viridiplantae > Streptophyta > Magnoliopsida > Poales > Poaceae > Alopecurus > Alopecurus myosuroides. The sequence continues at coordinate 145,427,827 of CM054058.1, forward strand.
AATAATTTGACTAGTAATAGTCTTATTAACACCATAACTTGAACCATCATTAATCCAACTGTGTGAGTTATCCTCGGATTGCTTCTTTGGATAAGGGGCGAGATCCAGGATGGGTTTGTTTGAGGATAGTGGTAGTTGGTTACGATACGCTATCTTATCCCCTTCTTTTAGCCGGAAGTTGTAGCGTGTTTCTGTAGTTGGTTAGAGCAGCCTGCTGCCGCACTTTTGTATCACCTATTCTTCCGTTGAACCCAAAGCATCTGTACTTGGTGTTACCGGGTACACTTTGGTATCTTGTGAGTCTTGCTTTCCAGTACTTGTCTGTACTGACCCCTTTGGGGTTGTGGTTTCCGCAGACTACGTTTCCGAGGATCCCCATGGAGGCTACTACGTGGAGTATGACGAGGCTGCTGACGAGTAGATAGCGGACCCGGGCAGGATCCGAGACATCGTGGATGGGCTCCGTCTTTTCGTTTCCGGCCTTTTAGGCCTATTTGGATCTTGTCTGTACTCAGACACTTTGGATGCTTCCGCTGTGATGTAATGATGACTTGTTGGGACATGTGTCCTCTAGATGATTGTATTTGCTATCTCTGCTCTAGTGAGAGCTATTTGCAACTTATTTCTATTTCTTTGTGTCTTAGAGATTTGTTGTGATATCACTTGTTCAAAAGCCGTTGACGTACCATGTGTGTATGTTATGAAGTACGTCAATGGAAGTAGTCGGATTTCTATGGGATGGTTTACGCACACGATGGATAGTAGAGAATGGTTGTCACACGTTTACGTGTTGGCCTGCTCACATTGAGATGCGGGTGCCGGTATGCCCCGTAAGCCATTTATCTACTGTTTAGCGGGCTGTGAGTATCCTCTAGAAGTCCGGGTGCGACAGCCGCCCACTCCGGCCTCCCCGCAGCAAACCGAGCCCACCTTTGGCATCGTCGTCCTCCCCTCTACATCCTCCCCAAGTGAATCGGGCCAAGACGCCCTAAACCGCCGCCGCCATCCCCTTCTTCCCGAGCTCAGGCCGCCGGTGGTCGAGCTCGATGCCGTCGCCTCCGTCCGCCCCTGCACCTCCGTGCGCCCCTGCACCTCCGACCCCTCCACGAGATTCACAGCGCCATGGTGAGCATCCTCATGCCCTCCGCTCGCTCCCTAACCTTCTGTATCTCCCGCTCGTCGTGCACCGTAGTCCGCCGCCAGCGAGCTTCCGACGACCCAAAGCGAGCGGCGCCACCACCAACAGGTCCGGCTCGGTCTCCTCTTGCCCGTGGAGTGTTTGGTTTCGGGAAATTCACGACCAATCCATCGATTGCATCCGCAGCAGGGCCTCTGTGACATTGATGATGTCACGTGGGAGTCATGACGACGTCATAATCTGTTTTATCTCTTTCGAGAAAAGGGTTAATAATAAACAAAAAAATAATTAAATTCAATAATTGAATAACTAATGTTTTACACCTCAGAATAATAAAATGAAAGTATGGAAATGATCAGAAAAATATTCTCTATCCAAATATGTCATTTTCAATCATGTTTGACAAATTTCAAAAATGAGCATTATTTAATGTTGTTTAATTCATTTAAAAATAGAAAAATAAGTTTTTATTCAGTAAAATTAGAAAATTAAAAGTTATATACCAAATTGCTCAAAATGACAAATGCAATCTAGCTATGATGTTTTCAAACCCATTTGAGCACTTGAACTTGCACTCACTTTCATAATCACCTGAATTGCCCACCGGGGTCTATTTTTGGGGATAATTTCAGTAAAAATGCATAACTGACATATGAACCCTAGCAACCCATGGGACATGTTTAGGGCTTTATTTAAGTGCATTAACTTGTTCATGCAAACATGTTGTGCATTGCATCGATGCCATGTGTTGATTTTTATTCTTCTTTTTGGTGTTTGTTCCCCCTCGGTAGAACGTGACTCCGAAGAGAAGGCCATCAGTCCAATGGTGAATACTTGGTCTTAATCGACAAGTCAAGCACTTATTCCCGAAGACATCCTTATCTAGTTTTCTTGAACCAAGGCAAGCATAACCTCTTATCTTCTAATATACGTTTTCGAACAACATTTTACTCTCGTACTTTGCATTCGATTCCAAAGTATTCGATGTCAGTAGATATAGTTCACCTATATACTGCATTGCCTCAATATCCTGATCCACTGCTCCTAGCCGCCGTAGATTTGCTTGTGCGCATCGCCAGAGCCTCATATCTGCTTCGCTTAGCTTTACATGTTTGTTACGTCTGCTCCATCCGGTTGATGAATCAGAGCTGTGATAACCTAGTATGATATGATGACGTGGTGAGATGAGCATTGTGTGGATAACTTGACTAAGGCTGGTATGAGAGGCCACTTGGGAAGTGGTTGTTCGTCCTATACTCGCCAACCCTAGGATTACGGTCTCAAGCGGAAGCCAAGACTGAGCGCGCAACCACACGCGGGGTCTAAGTAACCGCGCTCGACCAACTAACTTATTTGGCCAGATCCATGAATCATGTAGTTTGAGATTTCCATTTGGCAACGCAAATAAAACATTTTAAACGGTTTTGAAAACAAAATGCTCCGCTAGGGCGTGACCGGGGCTGATGGAGGGATGATAACCCGGTAGGCTAACGCCAAGGTGTAATTCGGCCCAAAGGGCGCTGCGCAAGATCCGGCTTAGGGAAAAGGAGTTTCTAGAAGGCCCAAGAGTGTAGGCCCCGTAACCCGGTTTGTGGGTTCCGATAGGGAAACTTAGGGTTTGTAAGCAGTGTCCGGGTAGGACTCCGAGTATGCCTTGGATGGTAAGCCAGGGGGTCCGGATATTATATAAGTCGGGCCCTAGGGTTAGATTAGACACGATCGCACAATCACACGAACACAAGATATTCGAGTACCCTTTGTAACACGATAGTTGAGATAATATATTCAGATCGGAGACTCGGCGACTTGATTGCCGGCTACCAGATTGCGTATCACCATGGTTTCCCTTGAGCTATACCCTCTCCCAAACACCAGAGTCGAATTGCCCCAAGATAAGTTACCCCCGGTAACGTCTGCCGTGATTATCCCACGACAGGGGCCAAGTGATGGACGTACACGGATCTTGACCCCGCCTCACAGAGACAGGTGCCGTCGGGAGGATGGCCAACTCCCTGTTGACGGGGTGGCCCTATGTTGGGTTGACTCATGGATAGGGTCGGGTAAGGTAAAGGTCGTGTCCAGCCACCCTCTGCCGCGTTCCATGGAAGAGCGTACATGTGGCGCTAAGAGTCGGATGGTACGTGTGGGTAAAGTGTACCCCCTGCAGGGATAAATCTTTTCGAAAAGCCGTGTCTACGGTTAAGGACGACTTGGTGAATGCAAAGACCATAGATAACCTGAACGTGGCGTAAAAGATGTTAACAAAGTATGGAGTCAATGTTTGAAGGGTGCCTCCTCGGAGATGCCGAGAGGGGTGATCCTTGTAGCATGTGAGATGCTGGGAATTGATGTTGGTGGTTTGAAAAGATGATGATTACAGTAGTGATTTTCTCATCTGTTTTGAAAACCTTCTATGAGACGTGATATTCCTCCTCGATTTGGAAAACAAAGATTGCTTTACGCAAATCAGCCTTCATAAAACCCCTTTATGAAACGACCAAATATATAATAGGTTAACTAAGTCTTGTTGAGTACCTCCCGTACTCGGGTTTGCTTAATTTTGGTTCAGGTGGGGTTCTCACATCGGTGGTGATTCAACATGGACATCGACGAGTAGTTTGGGGTTCCCAGGTAGCAGCCTGGAATCTATGGGCTGGGACGACGCCTTATGTTGCGGCCTCTTAGGCCTTTTTGGTTCTTGTTGATTAGCAACATAATTTGTCTTCCGTTGTCTGATGTGATGTTGGGTCGTGTGACCTCTTCTTGTAAGCTATACTCTAGTAACACCTGTTTAGTACAGCTTCCATGTCTAGAGTGCTGCTTTGATCGGTTGTTGGTTTCGAGCTCAATGTTATACAGTTTTGGCTATGCCTGCATAGTTGTCGCAGTCGAGGGGTTGTGGAGTTGATGATCCATGTCCGAGCCCGCCTGCCGATGTGATTCGACCTTCTATTTGCCACGCTCGTCGAGACTCCAAAGAAGATGCATCTTGTCGGGGGGTTACCCCCGAGTAGGGTAAAGGCAAGTGCTAAGGGCAAGATCAGAAGAGACGTTTGGCAGAGTAGCTGGCTACCCGGTACTCGCTACCCGGTTGACTGCTATCCGGCCGTACCCGCTGATGGCCAGGAGGAAGAATCAAGGAAGTTATTCTCCTCCGAGTAGAGGAAGTGGTCCGAGTAGAGGTGGCGGTTTCCTACTCGGGCCAGAAGTCAAAGGAGCCGTTCTGACACAGGATCCCGCGTATCCTGGGTCCGTACTGGAGCACTGTTCATCTGCAGAGCACGTGCTTATCCGCGCCAGGGTGTCAGCAGGGCGGCGCAGGTTAGGGGGCCTACCCTGTGGCCGTGACAGTGATAACAGATCAGCTTCTTGGTTTTGCACAACGACTTTCCACACAAGACAAACTAGGAAGCCAAAGCTGTCAGCGAGAAGCTGGAAGTGTGCAGTGTGCACACTATGTCGACATCTGTTTGTACTTTTCCCTCTTGGCTGTATCCGGCTGGGCACCAGTATATAAGGTGCCCTGCCCCCTCCTGCGCGAGGGACACACGAACGGTCGCGTCTTTAGAGAGAACACCTAGCTTACTCGTTACATAGAGAGAAGGGTGGCTACTCGGCTGTAGGCAAAACTGTACTGTGGCTACTCGGTGAGACACAAAGATAAAGAGAGAAAGGCAGGAGTAGGGGTTTTACCTCCACACGAGGGCCCTGAACCTGGGTAGATCTTGTTGTTTGCAGTGATTGATTCATCCCACACGCGGCTACTCGCTGCGTGATCCCTCCCCGAGCACCTCCAGCGTCCATCGACCCCAAACAATTAGCCATCCTATGGCATCTGCCGTGATACCACCACGACAGTTGGCGCCCACCGTGGGGCAACCAGCGGCGCTGGCTGGAGTTCATGTTCGGACGGGATCCATTTCTGCTACTGGGGAGCGCGTGGTCTGTGGCCTTGTCCACAGATTCGGCTCTTTCGACTTCGTCATCGACAACGCCGGCGATTTCGGCGGCAGGGCCATGCCAGAGGGTGGCACGGTGCTCTCCTTCGACTCGCACCTCGTCTACGTCGCCACTACCAGCGTCCGCGAGTACCCCGAGCAGGTGCATGTCGCGGAAGATCCCCCTGCTGTCATCGCCGCACGCGGAAAGCCAACTGGCTGTTCTGCAGACAGCGTGGAAGTGCTGATGACCGGCCCGGCTATCGCTGCCGGGAAGGGCGCGGCCGCATCCGCGGCAGTCGTTGAGGAGCTTGCTGACACAAGCGAGCTCCCGAGAACGCACAAGCCCTACGAAGCGCCTCACAACATCCCGGGCTACATCCCTCCTTCCACGACATCGACGATACCGGCATCCGCCGTGCGAGTAGGCATGCCGCCTCCCACCGAGCTTGAGCTCATGACCATGAGGGCGCAGCTCGACCAGCAGCGCCAGGCGCTGCTCGCCGAGCAGCTGGAGCTGGAAAAGGTTAGGCTCGAGCTTAACCTGGACCAGAACAAGTACAACAGAGCTCACGGCTTCACGCCTGTAGTGAGGAGGCCTGCCAAAGCAGGCGCTACGCGCCGCAACCTAGGAACCGAGATGGCAGCAGTTGGTGAAACTGCTGGCCAAGCTGCTAGCCAAAACACCGCCACCACCAGACCCAAATACAGCACCCCCGCCAAAACCCTTAGAGCTACTGAGGCTGTAGCTGCTGAGTTGCCGCATCTCGCTGGCGACGCGCGCGTTAGGCAGCAGGAGAGGCTCAATGAGCTAGTGCTAGAGGCTGCTAGGCAGAACGAGGAGTTCCGGAAAGCCAATCCGGGTGCTGGAGCTTCTCAGGTGGTGCATTCGCATGCGTCTAGATCTAACGATCAGGCCTCATCACCGCATCCCAGCCGTGATAGGGACCGGAGTGGGCACTCTGGCAGAGACAGGAAGATGCAGGTGTACGACCCAGCTGTCGCCGCGAAACAGCACGCTGTGCCGCGACAGTCCGGTCAAAAACACAACACTGCAGGAGCAGGCTATCAAGCCCATAAAGCTCATAGCCAGGCACGAGATGGAGATCGCCCAGGCCCTTCTCGGCATCAGGTTGTTCAGCCTACTCGGCAGAGACCACAGCCGCGTGCAATCGCACCAGCCGTCAACCCGGTGGAGCAACCCGCAGTCGTGCAGGTGGACAGATATGATGATGCCTACTCGGCTATGGGGTTGGCTGGTTATGATATTCTGGACCGCGCGGGTGAGCGTGTGCTGGAGCCTAGTGATGCCAGGCATAAGCTGGACCGGATTAGCCTATCCGCGCAACTTGAGAGCAAGGGGCCGCCTGGCCCAGAATGCTCTGGCCCACGCATCATGACAGAGCCATCTATGAAGCAGTTCCAGCTCGCTAGGAGGACCAAGTGCTATGACGGCAGCACCAAGCCGGAAGACTGGCTTAATGAATATGTCACAGCCGTGCACATTGCAGGCGGCAACCGGAGATGGGCCGTGCGGTACATCCCGCAGATGCTAGAAGGACCAGCAAGAACTTGGCTCAACAACCTGCCCAAGCACAGCATCAACTGCTGGCTTGACTTCGCGGAGGCCTTTGTCAGCAACTTCACCAGCACCTACCGGAGGCCGAATAGGCCGCAGCAACTATCCGCTTGCAGGCAGTGGGAGGAGGAGACGGACCGAGAGTATCTTACTCAGTGGAGTACTCTGAGAAACTCCTGTGAAGGCGTGAACGAGGCCCAGGCCATCACTTGGTTTGCGCAGGGCTGCAGGCATGGTAGCATGTTGTGGCAAAGGCTGCAGAGAGAGATGCCGAGTACTCTCGCTGAGACCATCCGGATTGCGGATCAGTACGCACTCGGTGACCCAACTCAGCCTCTTCTTGATGCTGCTGAGCCGAGAAGGAACTACAACAACAACAAGCGCAATGAGTTCTGCAACAAGCGCAGAGGTGACCGGATTGATACCCGGTACGATCCTGAGGAGGTGAATGCTGTGGCTACCGGAGCTGGGAGTAGCCAGAGGCCAAAAACTGCTGGAGCCCAATACGGGCAGAACCAGAATCAGGGACAAGGCAACAAGAAGCCGTACAACGCTCCCCAGCAGGGTAGCGGCAACTCGGGTCCTTTTCAGAACTTTGCCTTCAAGGACATGAAGGATGGCCCATGCAGCTTCCATACTCGGCATCCCGCTAGGCCCGCCAACCACACTACTCGGCAGTGCAGTTGGTGGGAAGAGATCAAGAATGAGGGCCTGCCTCCTCCTCCTCCTCTGCCAGCTGCGAATGCCGTGGTGCAGCCTGCTCGCGCACCCGCTGCACGGCCTCCAGCTTTCCCTGAGAAGAGAGAATGTGAACCAGGTGGCTTTAGGAGCCAACCGCTACTTCAACAACGATGGCTACCGTAACAACAACTACAACGACCGCAACCGCAACAACAACAGGGGCAACAACAAAAACCAGGGCAACAACAATGGTAACAATGGCGACGGAGGCCGCAACCAGTACCAGGAGCATCACGAGAGCTACATGATTTTCACCTCTGAGCCCGTCGACAAGCAGTCTCAACACAGGCGTGCCATGGAAGTCAATGTTGTGATCCCTACTGTTCCTCACTACATGCACTGGTGCAACCAAGAGATCACGTGGTCCAGAGCGGATCATCCTAAGGTGATGCCCAACCCGGGTAGCTACGCCTTGGTGGTGGATCCCACCTTCTTGGGTCCTGAGAAGAACGTGAGGTTCAGCAAGGTACTGATCGACAACGGCAGCAGCATCAACATTGTGTACAAATACACACTTGAGAAACTCGGTATGGCCGAGAACATGCTGCTACCGGCCCATCAAGACCACTTTCCACGGCATTGTGCCGGGAGTTTCTTGTTCTCCAATGGGCCGAGTGTGGATAGACGTTCTATTCGGCACCAAGGAGAACTGCCGCACAGAGAGGCTGCAGTTCGAGGTGGTTGATCACCAGAGCCCCTATCACGCCCTACTCGGCAAGCCTGCTCTGAGCAAGTTCATGGCCTCTACTCATGCTGCATATTTGAAGATGAAGATCCCTGGTCCCAATGGCGTGATCACCATCTCTGGTGATTACAAGAAGTCTATGGAGGGTGCCTCTGCTGGCTCTCAGTTGGCGGAGTCTATGGTGATTGCTGCCGAGAAGAAGAAGATGTACGAGGTGGTGGCTATGGCGCAGTCCGCGCAAGGTGGTGCGCCTGGCATGCCGAGTTCCCAGCACGGGACGGCGTTCCAGGCGTCCCAGGAGACGAAGAAGATCCAGGTCGACCCTGAGTTCCCCGACCGTGTTGCCATCATTGGCTCAGGGTTGGGGGATAAATAGGAAAGCGAGCTCATCCACTTCCTCCGTGAGAATCGGGACGTGTTCGCCTGGTCCAATGAGGATCTACCAGGTGTCCCGAGGGAGTTGGTTGAGCACTCGCTACATGTGCGTCCTGACGCCAAACCAGTGAAGCAGGCAATGCGCCGCTTCGGAGATGAGAGAAGGAAGGCCATTGGTGATCAGATCACCAAGCTGCTGATAAGCAATTTCATCATGGAGGTGTTGCATCCGGATTGGCTAGCCAACCCGGTCATGGCTGAGAAGAAGAAGGAGGACCCCAAGGCCGCTACCGCATGGCGCATGTGCGTCGACTATACCGACTTGAACAAGGCCTGCCCCAAGGATCCCTTTCCGCTACCCCGCATTGATCAGGTGATCGATTCCACTGCTGGTTGTGAGCTCTTGTCTTTCATAGATGCCTACTATTGTTTTCATCAGATAGCTCTCAACCCTGCTGATCAAATAAAGACTGCTTTCATTACCCCGTACGGGGCTTATTGCTATCGTGTCATGTGCTTTGGGTTGCGGAATGCGGGTGCTACTTATCAGAGATGCATGCAGAAATGCTTGCATGATCAACTCGGCAAAAATGTGCAGGTGTACGTAGATGACATTGTCATCAAAACGAATAAAACACATACTCTGCTTAGTGACCTTGAGGAAACCTTTGCTAACTTGCGCAAATATAAGATGAAGCTGAACCCGAGTAAATGCACCTTTGGCGTCCCGGCTGGCAAGCTACTCGGCTTCTTGGTATCCAGTCGGGGCATTGAGGCCAATCCTTCAAAGATAAAAGCTATTGAGAGCATGTCTTTGCCGAGATCCCTGAAGGATGTGCAAAAATTCACTGGTTGCTTAGCATCTGTGAGTCGTTTCTTGGGCAGAATGGGCGAGAAGGCCCTGCCTTTGTATCAATTGATGAAGAAAAGCGACAAGTTTGTCTGGACACCGCAAGCTGATGTGGCATTCAAAGAGCTGAAGGCAATGCTGGGTAGCGCTCCCATCTTGGCTAGTCCGCTACCCAAGGAGCCAATGCTGCTATATATTGCCTCTACCAACCGGGTATTCAGCGTGGTGATTGTGGTGGAACGAGAAGAGGAAGGCAAAATTGTGCAACGGCCAGTGTATTATCTCAGTGAGGTGCTGTCCAGCTCCAAACAGAACTACCCGCACTACCAGAAGATGACTTACGGTGTGTACCTGGGCGCCAAGAAGCTGAAGCACTATTTCCAAGAACATCCCATCACCGTGGTGAGTTCAGCTCCCATCTCAGATATCATGGGCAACAAGGAAGCAAGTGGCAGAGTAGCCAAGTGGGCAATCGAGCTGGCCGCGTACGCTCCCGCGTATGCGAGAAGAGAAGCCATCAAGTCTCAGATCCTGGCGGAATTTCTTGTGGATTGGGCTGAGGTGCAGTATGAGCCTCCTACTCCGGTATCCAACTACTGGAAGATGCACTTTGATGGCTCCAAAATGAAGGAAGGCCTTGGCGCTGGCGTAGTGCTTACGTCACCCAAGCGAGATCAACTCAAATACGTGTTGCAAATCCACTTCAAGGCATCCAACAATGTTGCAGAGTATGAGGCCGTGGTGCATGGCTTGAAGGTAGCCAAGGAAGTTGGTGTGCATCGCATCATATTCTATGGCGACTCGGATCTGGTTGTGCAGCAAGTTTCTGGTACTTGGGATGCTTTGGATGCCAACATGGCATCATACCGCTTCCTGGTCCAAACCATGACAGGATTCTTTGAAGGCTGCGAGTTCCAGCACATTCACCGAGCAGAGAACGAGGCAGCTGATGAGCTGTCCAAGTTGGGATCTTCTCGGCAGTACATCCCGGCTGGGATTGCCTTGGAGCATTTGAGAAAACCATCCATCAAGCCATCACCCAACTCGGAGTCCATTTTCGTTCCTTCTGTGCCTAGTGAAGAAGCAGTTCCAATGGAGATTGACTGGGAAGGTGCAAAAGTGGACCCGGGGACTGCAGTCTCCATCCCGGGGACTGGCGCCTGCAACCCGGGGACTGCCCCTCCTTACTCGGGGACTGCCCCTCTCAACTCGGGGACTGTCCCTCTCAACTCGGGGACTGTCGCGTTCATTGAGGAAGTCCTTGCAAACCGTTCGGGGCTGCAGAGAATCAACCCCAACTCAGAAAGAGAGACAGTGGTGGCTGTTCCGATGGAAGTGGACGAACCAGTGTTCCCCGCACGGGAAACACCGAGTTGGGCTATGCCCATATTATCCTTTCTAAAGGACGGTACCCTGCCAGATGATGAGGTTACTGCAAGGCAAATTAAGAGAAGATCCAAGGGCTACACCATCTTCAGAGAAGTGCTGCATAAAAGAAGTCCCACTGGCGTGTTGCAACGCTGTGTGGAACCAGAAGAAGGAGAAGAAATTCTGGTGGAAATACATCAAGGAGAATGCGGGCATCACGCCTCTTCTCGGGCTCTAGTCAAGAAGGCTTTTCGGCATGGCTTCTTCTGGCTCACTGCTTTGAAGCAAGCTGAGGATATTGTGAGGAAGTGCAACGGCTGCCAGAGATTCGCAAGTAGGATCCACATGCCTGCTTCCGAGTTAAAAACCATTCCCATCACTTGGCCATTTGCTGTCTGGTGTCTGGATATGGTTGGTCCCTTCAAGCCGGCTAGAGGCAACATGACTCACATCTTGGTCATGGTTGATAAGTTCACCAAGTGGATTGAAGTGAAGCCTATTCGTAAATGTGATGGAGCCACTGCTGTGAGTTTCCTGAAGGATGTGATCCTGAGATACGGCTACCCGCACAGCATCATCATGGATAACGGCACGAATTTTACTGAGGGTGCCATAGTGAGATTCTGCAGAGATAAACACATCCGACTAGATGTCGCGTCTGTCGTGCATCCCGCCTCCAATGGGCAGGTGGAAAGAGCAAATGTCATGGTGCTTGCAGGCATAAAGCCAAGGTTGATTGAGCCGCTGCTGAAAACACCGGGGTGTTGGTTAGACGAGTTGCCAGCGGTGTTGTGGAGTCTAAGGACTACCCCTAACCGGTCAACCAGCTACACACCATTCTTCTTGGTTTATGGGGCTGAGGCCGTGTTGCCAATTGACCTAGAGCATGACTCCCCCCGAGTAACCCTCTACACTGAGGCGGAGGCGAGAGAAGCTCGAGAAGATGACGTTGACCTGCTAGAAGAAGCAAGAGAGCTTACTCTGTCATGATCAGCTATTTACCAGCAAAACTTGAGGCGTTATCATAGCCGGAAAGTGAACCCAAGGGTTTTCCGAGAAGGAGACATGGTGCTTAGGCTCGTGCAGCGCACAGCCGGGATGCACAAACTATCTCCTCCGTGGGAAGGGCCATTCATTGTGAGCAAGGATCTACACAATGATGCCTATTACCTTGTTGACGCACAGCCATCCCAGAAGAACAGGCCGGATAAAGCTGGAGAGGAATCTAAGCGCCCCTGGAATGTAGCTCTACCCTGTCGCTTTCATTCGTGAGTAAAAATGTGTATGTGCTCTCTTATCCGAGTTAAACATCTACTCTGCAATCTGAAATTAAACTCGGGGACTGCCCTCGTCCAAACTGTTTCCTTGTGTTTACTCTGCTTTACTTTGTCTATTCGGTTGAAACACTTAGAATTTCAAAAGCATACAAAGTAGTGTGTTCAAACTCACCCGACACTCTGCGACTCTGCTGCTGTCCGCAACCCGGCTTCATGGAAAGCCAGAGAACAAGCCAAAGAGTCAATGAACACATGAAAAATTGCAAAGGAAAGGAAGCTTGTGGCAACCGAGTAGAGTGTTCTTTACTGTTTTTTGGTTAACTTTTTTCGGCTAAGTGGTGGGCAGCGTTACTATGAATGTTTCTAAGTGGCTAAGTATTTGAAACTCCTACTTTGAACTCTTGTGACTCGACTACCAACAAAGCAACAAGTTGCAGGTAAGAGCTGAGATAAAAAGGAAGAGTGGATAAAAAATGCAACTCGGGGACTCGCATGATAACGCAACCCGGCATCGAGCCAAAGTTGCTCAAATTACTAAGTATAAAACATCAAAACGGAATAAAAACTGAGTAGCAACGGGAAAGATAATTGTTTAATACATATCCACCCGGCATCCCGGGGATCTGATAAGAGTTTGTAGCATAAGTGTTTCAGGAGTAAACTAGTTGGAAGTAGCAGTGTTCTCCAAGTTGGTGTTGGCGTCATCCGCTTCAGGGTTGGCAGCAGCTTGCTCGGAGGTGGCAGTGGCCACCGAGATGGGATCGGTAGCTGGTGTAGAGGCATTGGACTGAGTGCGTGGTAGCGCCGCGTCGTCGAGTGCCGCGCCAGAAGACGAGCCCAGCTCGGGAGCCGCACCCTGGGTCGCCATCTCGGTGGTGATGGTGGCATCCTGGCTCTCGGTTTCCTCGTCGCTACCCGCGGCAGCCTTGCCCTTCCCCTTCTCGGCACCTGTGTTTTCAAAGCAACCCAAGTCTTCCGACTCGGTGTCCTCGTCCTCCTCTTCATCTTCATCTTCATCCTCGCCTTCCACCTCGGTGTCAGGCTCGGTGGGACCGTCGAGGGAGATAGCAGTGTCCGCGTAGGAAGCGATCTCATACGCGACTGCCTTGCGGCGAGCCACGCAGTCGGAATCGGACTCCCACTTCGAGTCCCAGCGCAGCTCAAGGATAGTGTCGAGATTTAAGTTCTCATACCAGCTGCATATGAAGAGGAGTAGCAGATCGGCGCCTGCCCGAGCTGCGGACGCACACCATTTCTTCAACTCGGCCTTGGCACCATTAAGCTTCTCGGCGAGCGCGCGGATGGTCGCTGGCGCAGGGTCTTGAGGCCAGAACAGAGAGTGCAGCTTAAAGGCTGTGGACACCAAGTCGGTGCCTAAGCCCCTGAGATGCTGGAGCTGTGACCGCATGCTCATAAGATTGTCTTCAATTGAAGACTTGGTGTCCGTGGGCAAGCCCTTCTCAGCTCGAATTTCTTGTGCCTTAGTCAGGGCAGGTGTGCAAGCCGAGCATAGGTCAGGGAAGATTTCTGAAAATGCTATGAGAAAGGATTAGAAACGGAGGCAGAGAAGAGATGCAAATCAAGCCAAACAGAAGAAGAAGGAGACAGGCAGGTGCAGAGAAGCAAGAACTTACTGTTAAGTTCGCAGAGTAGCGCTTCCAGCTTCCTTCTCCAAGCCTCCTCATCCGCAACATGCCTCTCTTCAACTTTCCGAAAGTTGGCCAGCTGGTCCATGAGGTCCACGTTGCTCTTCTTCAGCACCTCGTTTTCCAACTCGAGGGCCCTCTCCTTGGCCTTGGCTACCACTTTGATTTTGTCCTTCTCGGCGGCCTGGTCTATGGCGTCCTGGAGGGCAGCCCTCAATTGGACTTGCAGCGGTTCCAACTCGGTGACGTGTTTGTCCTTGAGCTCTGCTTCTAGGCTCTCCAGTTGCTGCTTCACCTCTGCGGGCTTCAGGCAATCAAGATGCTCCTCACGGAACTTCTTGTACTCTTCTGCGGAGAGAAACAACACGGTGAGCAGAATAGCCACGAAAAAGGAGTAAAACAAACGAGAAGATGGCAACTCACCTTCCAGCTCCTTGATCTTGCTCTCAGCAGAAGCAACGAAGACATGGAAATGTTTGTGTTCCTCTGCCATCGCCTGAAATTTTCCTGCAGAGTAGAAGGAGTTAGAGCAAAGAGCAAATGCGGGCGTAAACACCAAACGCATAAAACGAATAGCTAGAACCTTACTCTCGAGTTCTGAAAGTTGGCGGGCACGATCCAGGGCCGCTTGCTCCGTCTCAGCATCACTCTTGTGTTCTGTTTCCAGGGCCTCAAGGCGCCTCTTGGCGATGGCGTGATTCCAGAGCAGCCGCCGGTAAAGGGTTGTCCTCTTCAAGAGGCTATTCTGTGAAGAAGAAAGAAAAGGAGTTAGACAGTGTTTTCAAAATTTGGCCCGAGAAGAAGGCAACTCGATTGAGTACCCGTCTACTCTGCCCGAATCTCGGGGACTGGGTAACGGATAAGGAGAAAATGCAGGATAGAAGAGAAGAAAAGTTGCAACTCGGAACAAGCGAACGAAACTTACAGCATAGGTCTGTTCAAGGTCTTCGGCAGCTTTGCGGTGAACGAACATCTTCGTGGCCAGTGTGCTCGTGGTGGACGAAACGGTCATGGGATTGTAACCCATGTCCGCCTTGTTCCAATCAGTGCGCCAATGGTCCAGCGGGCCCAAGGTCAGGCCATTCCAGGTCTTGTTGCCAAGGGTGTCGCTCTCCCACACCGCGTCGATGAAGCCTACCCGGTCGATCATCTGCTCGAGCCCCTCGGACTGCACCTCAGTCTCTTGGACCTCACGCGAGTAGATCGAAAGGGCTTTCTTCTTTTCCGGCAACTTGGAGTCCACCGCTGTGGTCTGCTTGCCCTTCGTAAGCGAAACCCGCTTCTCGCTCGCGGTCAACTTGATGCCGTGCTGTTTGGACATCTGTACCATGTAGGGCAGGAAGCTGGGCACATCCTGAGCACTCGATCCCGCGCCTGCGCCAGCAGAACTGCCAGAAGCGCCAATGGTAAGCTGCCCAGTCTTTGCAGCAGGCTTCACGGGTAGTTTCGGCGGTGGCATCTTGGCAGCATCCTGCGTAGCGTTGCGCGATGGATTCTTGCGAACTGGGGCATCAGGCTGGATGGCCTGCTTGCCAGCGGCATCCGTCTTCTTAGTGCTCTGCTTGGCTGGAGGGCTTGGTGCAGTCTTGGTCTTCTTCGCGGGCCGCGGAGGGCTTGGTGTAGTAGGTGGAGCAGCCTGCTGGGTAGGCGGCACAAGGGGCTGGCTACCCGGGGCAGCGTCCGGCTGCGCTTGGCTCTGCAGGTCGTGCTCCACCACAATCGTCTCTACCCGCTGCTCGGCAGCGGGATCTGGTCGTATATCTCCTTGTTCTTCTACCCGCGGCTGGGCCGCGGGGTCATCTTGAACAGCAGCTTCAGTTTCCGGCTGCTCCAGGTTCTCTTCCTGCCGCTCAAGGGCGGCGTGGTCTTGGTACTCGGTATCTTGTTCGGTATTCTCCCCAGCTGAGGCAGCTGGGGGAGAAGAGGGGGTCTCGTCTTGAGCAGCATCCTGCGCACTTGGTTCTGCGCGGACCTGCTGCTCCTGCTCCAGGTCTTGGACACCAGCGCCCGTGTCCTCGGCGTTGGTGCCTTCTTCGTCTTCCTTCAGGGAAGAGGGCGCACGTGTCCTATCTCGTGCTGCTGGCTCATCCTCGTCCTCATCAAGATCAATGAGCGACTCAAGGTCGATGGGTGATTTCCTCTTGGATCTGGTGGAAGCGGCAGCAGCATCAGCATCCAAAGGATCGCTGAAGAGAAAAAGAAGCTCAGAAAAGGAGGAGGGGAAGGAAAACACCGAGAAGCAATAACGAAACGTAGCTTAGATAAAAGTTACTTACCCTTTGCGGGTAGGGAGTGGCCTTCTGCTGGAAACCTTCTTCACCTTCTCGGGTTTCTTGGCCTTCTTGGCAGCAGGTTCTTGGGCACCGCTACCTGCCCTATTCCGAGTGGTAGGAGCAGCCACCACAACCGGATCGACGTCGAGGACGTCCTCGTCTTCCTCATCAGCATCGGCGTCGTCTGCAGAGTAGAGGAAAAGAAGCAGTTGAGAAGCGGAAAGAAAAATTAGATTGCGCTACCCGCAACTACAGAAGCGAGCTCAGTCACCTTCTTCATCGTCCTCGGACCAATCCCGAATGGACGCATCAATGTGATGCTTACCCGACTGTTCGGCGTGAGGGATACAGAGGGTGTCCTGAGTATCATAGGCGGTCTTGTCGTCTTCATCTCGGTCCTTGCTCCAATTGGCCTCAAAGCGCTCCTCGTTCTCAGCGAGCTGGCGGTCAATGTGCTGGAAATACAAGCAGGCAATACAAATCAGTTGAGCAATATAAGGAATCCTACCTAGTACGGAATGCAAACACAAAGCATATTTGGCTAAGGTGCTCTACTCGACATGGCGTGCAAACACAAAGCACATAAAGCCTAGCGGATACTAGTAAGTGCTCTACTCGACATGGCGTGCAAACACAAAGCATATAAAGCCTAGGAGATACTAGAAAGTGCTCTACTCGGTGCAGCGTGCAAAGACTAAGCATACTAAGCTGGAAAGCCACCTACTCGGTATCATGATGCAGAGATAAAGCATAAAGTGCTAACCTGTTCGATTGGTTTCTCACGGCTATACGGCACAAAGCCGTATTGCCAGGTGTCGGTAAGGCCGGTACTCATGATGGAGCGCGCCCAGACGGCCACATCCGTTGTGCTCAGCTCGAATGTGGTGGTCCTCGTGCAGTCTCTATTGCCTCCCATGTAGCACATGATGTGCGTACGGCGCTGTAGCGGGAGCACTCGCCGAGAAATCCAGCAGGCGATAGGATCGTCGTTTTTGAGCCCCAACTCCTTCAGCTCGGCGAGGCGCTTGTTAATCTGGGAGATATCGCCTTGCAGCGGTGGCTTGTATCCCCAATTCTGCTGAGTGGGCGCCGTGTTCGTCCACTTGGGGAGCCCAATTCGGTCCACGATTGGCGCTCCTTCCTCATCAGGAACGTTCTTCACGTAGAAGAAGGACCGCTGCCACTTGCGCACCGAGTCGAGCCCCTTGATGCGCGGGTGATTGGTGGAGCCGCGCTGCAGCATCATCGCGCTTCCTGTCTTGGTCATGCTGCGGGCGCTTTCTGTGCTTCCAGGCTTGGGGACGCTCTGCTTCCGGAAGAAGAAGTAGCGCGCCCAGGTGTGCACCGTGGGGCGCACACCCAACAACGTCTCGCAGACCACGGCGTGGTATGCGAGCTTCACCACGGCGTTGGGAGGCAAGTGGTGTGGCTGGAGCCCGAAGTGGTTGAGGAAGGACCTGAAGAAATCGGAGACGGGCAGGCCGAATCCTCGCTTGAAGTGGGCGAGGAAGACGACGAACTCGTCCGCTTCCGGTGTGGGAACGAGTTCGCCGTCCGGCTGCCTGCAGCGCACGCCGGGAGGAACGCGGCGGGTATTCACCAGCCACTGGCAATCCTCCAGCGTGACCTCGGATCCAGCCCATCCGGCGCGGGCGTTGTCATCACGAGCCATGGAGAAAAGACGATTTTGTGAAAAATTCGTGGAGATTGGGTGGGAGAAGTGCTCGAGATCTCTCCGGCGTCGCGCGGAGCAGCGGCGCGGCAAGATGTGCGGCGGCAGAGTGCTCTGTGGCGGCGGAGAGGCGAGGAGGCAAGAAGTGAATGCGAGCAGGAAAGAGAAGGAGAGGTTACCGAGGGGGTATTTATCCCTCCCCTCGGGTTGCCGTTACTAGTGGAGTTAGTGGGATCAATTGTGCGCGGAGATCGTGCGACTTGGGATGCGGGCCGGTTAGAAACGCACACAGCGCAGTTTGCGCGCGTAACATCCGCAATTGATCCCACGTCGAGATCGTGGGCTAATAACTGCAGTTGATGTGACCTAACGGGCCGGTGGGCCCAGGTATCAGTGATGGGCGTGTGGCCTGTCATATCCCAGGCACCGAGGCGTCGGGGGTGCGAGAACGTGACACGTGCCCAGTTGCAGTGCGGAAAGATGGATCTGCTCTGCCACGCTGAGATTCTGTTCAGGATTTCACAAAGTCATTTTACTCGGCAAGAGAGAAGAGAAATGCTGCTACTCGGAAAAGAAGAGACTCAAGCAAGAAGTGGAGGCTACTCAGAGGTGCTACTCGGCATCTTACAGTTCGAAGGCAAGATTTGTTTTAAGCTGGAAGAGCCCAGCGCACAAGTTCGCAGGACTCTACCAGCTTCGGGGACTAATGTCGGGGGGTTACCCCGAGTAGGGGTAAGGCAAGTGATAAAGGCAAGACCAAAGGAGAGCTTTGGCTGAGTAGCTGGCTACCCGGTACTCGCTACCCGGTTGACAGCTATCCGGCCGTACCTGCTGATGGCCAGAAGAAAGAATCAAGGAAGTTACTCTCTTCCGAGTAGAGGAAGTGGTCCGAGTAGAGGTGGCGGTTTCCTACTCGGGCCAGAAGTCAAAGGAGCCGTTCTGACACTGGATCCCGCGTATCCTGAGTCCGTACTGGAGCACTGTTCATCTGCAGAGCGCGTGCTTATCCGCGCCAGGGTGTCAGCAGGGCGGCGCAGGTTAGGGGGCCTACCCTGTGGCCGTGACAGTGATAACAGATCAGCTTCTTGGTTTTGCACAACGACTTTCCACACAAGACAAACTAGGAAGCCAAAGCTGTCAGCGAGAAGCTGGAAGTGTGCAGTGTGCACACTATGTCGACATCTGTTTGTACTTTTCCCTCTTGGCTGTATCCGGCAGGGCACCAGTATATAAGGTGCCCTACCCCCTCCTGCGCGAGGGACGACACACGGGTCGCGTCTCTAGAGAGAACACCTAGCTTACTCGTTACATAGAGAGAAGGGTGGCTACTCGGCTGTAGGCAAAACTTGTACTGTGGCTACTCGGAGACACACAAATATAAAGAGAGAAAGGCAGGAGTAGGGGTTTTACCTCCACACGAGGTCCCTGAACCTGGGTAGATCTTGTTGTTTGCAGTGATTGATTCATCCCACACGCGGCTACTCGCTGCGTGATCCCTCCCCGAGCACCTCCAGCGTCCATCGACCCCAAACAATTAGCCATCCTATGGCATCTACCGTGATACCACCACGACACATCTATTATCTCAAGAGAAGGCCGCCACAAAGAAGGTCTCCATGAATCCCGATAGCACGGGACCCACCCTCACCATCGGGGCCGGATTGCCTCCCAAACAAGAAAGCCCGCTCGTCGCCTTCCTTCGGGCAAACACAGACATGTTCGCACGAACACCATCTGATATGTCCGGCATGCCAAGAGAGGTGATCGAGCACCATCTGATGGAGGAATGATAACCCGGTAGGCCAATGCCAAGGTATAACTCGGCCCAAAGGACGATGCGCGAGACCCGGCTAAGGATAAAGGAGCTTCTAGAAGGCCCAAGATCGTAGGCCTGGTAACCCGGATTGTGGGTTCCGGTAAGGAAGTTTAGGGTTTTGTAAGCAGTGTCCGGGTAGGATCCAGAGTACGCCTTGGAGAGCAGGTCAGGGGGTCCGGATGCTTTATAAGCCGGCCCCTAGGGTTAGACGAGAGAGATCCAAGAGTTAGAGCAATATCGCCAGGTATCGAGTATCCATTGTAACACGAGAACTGAATTAATAGATCGAGATCGAAGACTCGGCGACTAGATTGCCGGCTACCAGATCGCATATCGTCATGTTTTCCCTTGAGCTAAACCCTCTCCCAAACACCAGAGTCGTCTTGCCACAAGATAAGTTACCCCCGGTAACGTCTGCCGTGATTATCCCACGACAGTTGGCGCCCACCGTGGGGCCTACGTCCAAGGGTGTTTACATCACGGGAGAAGCTCGGAAGAACATGGAGAACCTTGTCATCAGAGAGATCTACACCGACCGCGAAGGAGAGAAGATGGTGGACGATTCCGGCTGGGGGCCAGAGTCGGATCTGCTCGAATCCGGATCTGTCGTGACAATCGGCCAGATCAACGTCTTCATCGGCATGGTACGTATGTCCGGTTCAATCCCTGACGATTTCGAATTTGATTCTGTGTCAGGGGAGGCCACCCACGCTCAATCAGATGGAGAAGAATCGGTCAGGACGGTAGATCCGACAGAAGAGCCCCCCACGAAGAGGGAACAGCCGGAGGAGCCGGCATGGACCCCGCGTGGGCGGGTCATGAGAGAAGACGATACCGAATCCATCCTGCATCTGCTGGAGAACCGGTACGAGGAAAATAGCAGCGAAGAGAAAGTGTACGAGTCCACGCCAAGCATTGTGCGCCAGGTTGCGGTTTACACGGCTCCTGCGACCAATCTTAATCAGGGGAACGTGACCGCGGCCACGGTCGGAGTAGCACAAACATTGGCCCAACAGCAAGATCCGGTTGACGGAAATCCGGTTCTCACCCGGGTTGACGGAGAAGCAGCATCAGTTACCAGTCACGCGGTGGATAGTGAGTTGCAGGCAAACATGTTTGGATATCTGGCAAACCGAACGCCGGGGGCGGGTCCTTCAAACCCGCAACACCCGGCCCTATTCAACAACAATTTGATTCTGGATCCAACCGTTTTAGCTACAGTTATTACTCCGGAAAACGCGGCGGAACGTGTCAGAGATCTGGACGTAGCCCGCCGTGCATTGGAGCAACAGAGAAGGCAAGTAGAAGCGGAAAGGCAAGGGATGGCCACCCGCCAACGTGAGCTGGATGCATTGGAAACCCGGCTCCGAGAAGAGACAACCAGGGCGCGTCAAAGGCATCAAACCATGTTACCAACAACGGGTGGAGTTATAAATCCGACCAACCTATTTATCACACCTCAGGATCAACCAATTCCAGCAGCAGACCAAGGAACCGTACAGCAACCTGTTACTGGAGGAGCACAGCCGGTAAACACACAAGCCGGATTACCCACATTACAGACTGGAGTCACCGCCGGCAACACATTACCACCACCACCACCATCACGATTTCGCACGCCAGCAGGTCATTACAACAACCCCATGGATAATGTGTATGCTGCAACGTTAGCATTGAATCAGATCCCCGTAAGAGAGTCACCCCATGTGGAGCAGACCCGACGGGCGATCGAGTTATTGCATACGGCAGTAGCACAGCAAGTTAATTACCCGGATCACAGAAGCGGGATGCATGGGACACCATATGTCAGCCAACAACGAGCTAATACCGGCAATATTCAGACAAGTTCAGCACGGCGGAGGGCGGAGCAGCAGCAAGTGCCGCCCCCTCCCCGCGTTCAGGCAGTACCAGCAGCATCAGCAGCACAAGCCATCGTGGATAGCTCCAGAGCCAGGAGGGCCGCGGCCGGGTCTGTAGTGCACGGGCCACCAGCCGTACCGCGCCCAACCGCACCTCCCGCAGGGTCACACGTTTCCCGAGTGAGGCCAGTTCCGACTAATCTCGCTGGGCCTAAGTGCCTGTCGGACAACATCAGGGCTGAGCCTTACCCGGATAAATTCAAGGAACCGGGTAAAGTGGTGAATTATGAGCCGACTATGGATCCGGAAACATGGCTGAGCAGCTATGAGATGGCAATGTCGATTCGCAACGCAACTGAAAATCTTCAAGCCAAGTTCATGTACTTAATGATGTCAGAAGGAGCGGCAAAATTATGGTTCAACAATCTACCAGAGGGATCTATCAAGTCGTGGGAAGAGTTAAAACTGCATTTATCAAACATTTTCATGGAACGTGCAGAAAGCTATTTACTATTGATGACCTAGAGCGATGTGTCCAAAAGAAGGGAGAATCGGCGCGCAGCTGGGTGCGCCGGGTTATGGAGATACTTCACTCATCTACGGATATTCAGCCCAAAGATGCGCTACAAGCTATGGCGAAGACGTGCAAGTACATACCTTTAGTGCAGAAGTTAACTCGCATGAAATCTAGTCGAAATGCTTCAGAGGTTACGATGGGAGAGCTAATGGATGCGTGCAACAAACACGCCGCAACGGATACTACAGAAGAGGATGTCGATGACAAGAAAGCAAAAACAAATACAAATGGAAGAACCGGCAATGGATCAACGCCGGGTAACAATGGGGGTAACAATGGGAACAACCAGAACAAGCGCCCGTTTGAGGGAGGCTCCGAGTTTGTTGCTAGCACGGAAGCCGGGTCTTCGAGGCCCAGGGCAGAAGGAAATTTCAATACTGGAAACCACAATGGAGGAAATTATCAAGGACCGCCAAGGCCGGGTAACAATTGGGATATCTTCAGAATGGCGTGCCCAAAGCACAGCAGGAACGGTAGGCCGGCTAACCACTCATTGGAGTAGTGCGCGGACCTACAGAGATGGAAGAATGAGGAGATAAACAAGGACATGCGAGGTGCAGGTCGGGGAGGAGGACCGGGTCCGGGCGGAAACCCGGGCAACGGCCCACCCCCAGCCGGTAACCCGGCAGGCGGAAATCCGGGTAACAACCAAGGGGGAGCTGGAGGTTTCCAAGCCAACCCCAAGCAATTGGGACAATATCACGTGCATACCACAGGAATTTCTAACAAGGATAAAAGGATACTGAAACAAGCAGTAAACTCGGTTTCTTCGGCTCTCCCGAGATACCTGAGATGGTCAGAGCAGGACGTAACATGGAGCAGAAGAGATCACCCGGAAAGGATAGAACACCCGGGAGTCCTAGCATTGGTGGTTGCACCACAGGTCAATGGTTATGAGCTGAAGAAGGTCCTAATGGACGGTGGAAGTAGCATCAATATCTTGTATTGGGAAACCTTTCTACGCATGGGCCTCAAGGAGTCTCAGCTACAGAAAAGTTCAACAGTCTTTCACGGGATAGTGCCGGGTCACTCAGCGTACCCCGAGGGAAAAATAGCATTGGAGGTAGCTTTCGGAGAATCGAAGGACAATTTCCGGGTTGAATGGCTCACTTTCGAGGTGGTTAAGTTGCGCAGTCCTTATCACGCGCTATTCGGAAGGCCGGCTTATGCTAAGTTCATGGCTAGGCCGTGTTATGTGTATCTACAGCTAAAAATCTCGGGTCCTAAGCAGACCATCACCATACATGGAAGCCGGGATATAGCAGCTGAGTGCGATGACGGAGATGCAGCCATGGCGGAGCAAGCTTGCAGAAAAGAGGAACTCAAGTATTACCGGTCTCAAGTAGACCCGGATGACATAACAGAATTGAAAAGACCGAGTACTGAGGACGAAAGAGCAAAGTTTAAGGCAGCACAGGACACAAAGATGGTGGCTTTCATCGAGGGTGATCCCTCTAAACAATATGCCACAGGAGAAGAAATTGCACGGCCACTTATAGCCGGCCGTATCATGGAAGTACCCACCCCGGGTTGGTTAGCAAACCCGGTACTTATAAGGAAAAAGACCAACGAGTGGAGAATGTGTATTGATTACACTAGCTCGGGTGGAGATCTCCAAGAATAATTAAACGATGTAACAGGCAGCAGGTTTCAGACGCACTCTTTTCCTATCCAGGGTACCTAAGGGGACTGAAGGGTTTTTAATGAGGCGGCTTGCTGACCTAACTTTCTCATATCAACAAAGAGATGGTTAAGCGATATATCTCCTTCACGCGTTTTATCAAGTTCTATTTTTCTGTTATGTTTTTTACTTTTCTTCCAGGTAAGTATCATGTATTGTTTCCTTAGAGCATCAGTTTCCTTAGTATGTTGCATATATTTAGGTCTTGGGGGCTGATTGCTTGAATAGCACAGTTACAAACTCAAAGACCCGGCCATGATGCCTATGAGTTATAAGGGCCGATTACTCGCAATCGAGTACGACTGCAATCTTATAACCGGACAAAGGAGCCAAATTTCTTGACTTTTCTTACTTAAGCTCGATGTGACTCGCACTAAAGTGTCATGATTTGCTCACTTACGATTACAATCAGCCATGATGCCCAATGGGACTTGCCTGACCCTGTTTTCGTACAGATGTAACAACATGGTATCCACGCGAAAGCCGGCTTACAGTACAAGAGAGTCAAAATGGTCATCTAAACCACAAGTTATGCAGAGTACAGGGTTAATAACCGGAAACTCAAAGTCTATCAAGCATAACTTCAACACCTATGTGAAACGGCTCTAGGTTTTGGGCTTAGCGGAAACAACCTGTCTTCTTTGAGAAACCTCACACCCCAGACTCGGAATTTCGGATCTTGGGGACTGGGGATTTTGGAAAAAAAGAGGCAAGTTATCTAGCTATTAAAGCACCAAAAACCCACAAATCCGGGTCTTGGGGACTTGGGGACTTAGAGAAAAGCCCACCTGTCAAAACCCACCAGACCCGGAAACTGAGTCTCGCAAAAGGAACCATAAAGAAAGTCGGAGTATCAAGAGCAAATAAGCTCAAAGGCAGATAAATATCAAAATCATCCAAAGGCCAGAAGGGCCACGAAGTATATTAAGGCATTAAAGTGCATTACAATTCTCGATACTAGTATCAAAGGTGCACAGGCGCACCGTCAAAAATAATTGTTCAAAGGGCCCATCGGCCGACTGGCGCATACGAAATAACAGCGGATAGAAAGTATCACTCGGCATCCGGGTCTGAGGCATCCATCTTCCCCTTGCCTTTGCCAGCCGGGTCTTGTTCCTTAGCTTGCCCTTCAGTACCCTTGGTAGCAGCAAAACCCGGATCAGCAGTAGTGCCGGCCCGGGCAGGAGGAGGGACAATCGGCGTGGAGGTAGCAGGCGCAGAATCGGCCTCAGCCTTCTTCTTTGCGGCCTCCTCTCTCAACTGGGCAGCCTCCGCCTTCCATCGGGCCAGCATATCGTATGGCTTAGTAAGATCCGACTTGATAGCCTTGTCGTCAGAATAATACGCTGGAATAATGACACTAAGGTCCAAACCATCGGCAATCATGCTGGCCGGGTGACGGACTTCCTTCTGGATGGCCTTGAAATTCTTCGGGGAGAACTTGGATCCATCGTGATTAAATTCCGGAAACCCGCCCATAAGCTTGGTCGGCTCGAGCTTAGGAAAGTAAGCTTTAGCCAGCGCAAGCCCCCGGGTCACTCCAACCCGGCAGGACGAGCGCTTCCAATGCCAAATCCACTCGGGAATAGTGGAGCATGCGTCCAGCAGTTTCTTCAGGTTGCCGTGCCCAACACCCGGCCATCGCAGTTCTTCAAGAATCCACTTGGTTCCGGCACAGAGCTGCCGGAGAGTGCTCTTGATGGTTTTCAACTTGGCAATGTCATCTTCGTCCGGGATTGCTTCATCCGGATCTGCAAGAAAACTCAACGAATAAGGAAACCCGGCTATTTATCAGAATGAGAACCCGGATCATGATTATCAAGTTAGTAATTATACCGGTCAAAGCACGATATGTATCAGCGATTTGAACAGAAAGTGTCGTCAGCCTATCTTCTGCTGCATGAGCCCTCCTTCTATACTTCCTTGTGATCTTCCCGCTCCTCCTAGCTTCAGCTTCAGCCGACTCGCGTAGAGCCGCCTCCTTCTCAGCAAGCTTTGTGGCCTTCGCCAATGCTTTCTCAGATTGGGTAACGAAGGTCTGCGTGGGCACAAGGAAGGATTAGCCGGATAAAAAGCAAGCTATCAATCGGTTATACCACGAAGTCCCAAGCAAATTATCAATAAATTCACTCGAAACTTGGGGACTAGATAATGATACACGCAATATTGCTCGGATTTACCTCATGTTTAGCTATCAAAGCTTCTACGATATTCTCCTCATCGGCCCTCAAGGTGTGCAGGGCATCAAGCATCTGGGAGAACGTCATGTCTTCAGGCCTGACACCGGAAGAGCCGGCTGCTTGATCGCGTGGCGGGGGAACTTTCCCCGACTTTGGGGTTGATACCCGGACTGTCTGGGTGTCCGGGTTTGGAGAACTCACCCTTGTGTCCAGGATC
The DNA here is from genome assembly GCA_028641055.1 of Alopecurus myosuroides. NCBI lineage: Eukaryota > Viridiplantae > Streptophyta > Magnoliopsida > Poales > Poaceae > Alopecurus > Alopecurus myosuroides. The sequence goes on from CM054058.1 coordinate 145,453,699, forward strand.
TCAATCTCCTCGTCCACTGCCTCTTCGGACGACTTTGGAGACCCGGCTGCCTGGTGAGCCGGGTCAACAAAGGGATCTTGTTCTTGATTGCCTTCAACATCGCCGCCAGTCGCGGCGTCCATATCATCAGTCGGCTCATACGTCTTCGGCTTATCCGTCCCCATGTTCTCCAAGTCACTAAGTGTGGCTTGGGCACTAAGGAAGAAAGAAAAGAAATAGTTAGCGACAGTCGATGAAAATTATCAGGTATATAAGGATATCATATAGTGAAGACTTACCCGGCGTTCACGGTGAAATCTGGTGGGAGCTCGCTGCTGGAAGCAGATGAAGCTGTTACATCAACCGATAGCGGAACCCGGAACTGCCCGGCCCGTGGATGGTTGGGGGAAGGGTGACGCTGAGGCGACTTGGAAGAATGAGGCGGAGGAGTACCGGCGCGGTGGACTGGTGAGGTGGGGATGCCCGGGTTGAGGGGATCGTCACCCGGGGAACTCCGGGTCACTCTACGCTTTGCCGGAAAAGGGTCCTTCAAGTATGATGAGTTTGATAATTGATGGTTAAGTTTGCGCATGTTATCAAAGGAGTAGGGTTCGGAGGACATATAGGAGAAAGGAACCTTGGATACCACCCCTCTGGCCTTCCGTTTGTTCCCGACTGTTATTTCTTGATCGGACTCGGTGGCCTCCGGGTCCTCCTCGTCCTTGTCCTCTTCGTCCTCCAACCCTGCAAGCCGAGGATGTATCGAGGGAAAAAGTTAGACGAGTGAGGAAAATGGTGCAAGCAAAGCTGATTCACGACTTGGATAAATACCTTCGTCGTTGTCAGCCGGCTCTTCATCTTCTTCCGGGTCTCCGAAAGAAGGGGGTCTCGACGTTCCAGAAGGCGTCATCAGCCTGAGATAAAAACATGGAAGTGAGAACTAACAGCTGTATCAAGTCAAGGAGTGGGAATAAATTTACGAGTATCGGTCTTACCGCTGGAGCCGGATTTTCCCGGGTGAACGCCGGTAACCCGGCGATATTCTTGATCACCTCCAACTTTTCCGTCAAGAAGCTCTTGATGGTCTTGTTGGTGTCACCAGCTGGATAATTCTTGGAGGAGTATCGGAGCGCGTCAGTGACGTGCCCCGAGTATTCGCACATCAGCTTGGTGCGAATGGAATTAGGCTGGATCCGGAAATCCACCCATGTCTTAACCAAATTGAGCCCAAGGAGACCTTGGGCGGAAAGGACGGATATTTTTGTGAGGAGGGGTTGGATTGCCTCCCTATCCGAGTCAGGGGCGAAGGCGTTGAAATTTTCAGAGATATCGAGGAGACCCTCCGAATAACCCGGCAGTTTCCTCTCGCCGGGTGGGGAAGTGTCTCGGCAGTAAAAGTAGGAGAGTTGCCAATGTTTTACATGGGAATTGAGGGTAAGGGTTGGCATAGGAGAGTTCTTGCGGTGTTGGATAGAGACCCCGCCGCAAGCAAGAAGTGCGCCGTCACCGCTTTCGCGGCACAGCTTGCACTGAAAGAGTTCGATAAAGAGAGTCAAACATGGCGGAGTGCACAAGTATGACTCGGAAAGAACGATAAAATGGGTTATATTCAACATAGAGTTAGGCCCTATGTCGAATACCCGGAGGCCGTAATGGCTCAAGACCTCACAGAAGAAAGGGTGACCCGGAGGGCGAAACCCCTGGGTCACATGTTCGACGAAGCAAATTACCTCGTCGTCAGCCGGCGTGGGCCGGGTCTCATCACCCGGCGCCCTCTAGTGGATGTCCTTCTGAGGGGGAGGATTCCTAACTCGGCTAGCTCTTCTAGCTTGGCCTTGGTAACCGTGGATCGCGCCCAGTTGGCGGAGATCGATTGAGTCATCCGGGTTTTGTCCTGCTGTTTCCCTTGCTTCTTGGGCGCCATGGGTTCAGCCTGCGAAGCACAAGACAAGTGTACAAAGCATAAGACTCGGAAATCACGAATTATCCGAGTATAGGCAAGCGGTACCAGCTAGACAAAGAAACTAAGAATCGTCTGGGTATCAATGGACGGAGCAAAAAATTACAAGTTATCCGGGTATCAAGTATCGGCATACAAATTATGGGGTACTTACGTATTGGAAAGTGTTTGAGGAAGAAGGATGATTGCCCATGTATCTACTGCAAGCAAAAAGAACCGGAAGAAGTGGATTTTCCGGGTGTCAATGGCAGGCGCGGAAAATTAGGGCGAAATAGATCTAGATTGAGAAATTTGCGGATGATTTTGTGGAGAAATTAAGGATTAATGGTGATAGGGGAGTGACATGTGACCATCTATCAAGCTATTGGGCAAACTAGCGTGGAGTTATGCGATCTAATCCAGTGCGGCGAGAAAAATGGCCCGCGGATTGACCTAGATTCAATCCAGAACAAGTCGAGAAATTGCAAAGCTAGATCAATGGGAGTAAGAGGCTTACCGGAGAGGATTGAAGCGAAGCCCGACGACGGCAGATGGCACAGTCCCGGTGCACCTTTGCGATTCCCGGCGGGCAGGTCGAGGGCGCGGCGGCGGAGCTTGGCGGCGGCGCGGCACGAGCTGCGGCGGAACGTAGCCGGCGGTGGATTGGTTCTGGCGGCGCGCGTGTGGTCTCCGTGGTGGTGCTCTGTAGGCTCGAGCGCGGAAATGGAGGAGAGGAAAAGGAAGGAGAAGTGGACCGTTGGAGTTGGGGTATCCCCCAGGTACCTATTTATAGGGTGCGGGTGGATAAACCTAGATCAACGGTTGTGAGCCGGAAATTTCGGGTAAAGGATATTCGCCCGGATTTTTCTGGATATGCGTTAAGTGCTGCACGGGATATCCAGAAAAGATATGAAGCAGATCTTTCCTGTGATATTTGGATCGGTTAGATAAGTGAAGTAAGACGGATCCTTGGCATCGTTATCAGGGCACTGACCCGGAGAAATAAGCGATAGACTTGGAGAGAGCCGGGTTACCATATGGCCACCATGGAGCTGGGCCTAGCTGTTTATCAAAGCAATCTAACCCGGCCTCTATGAACTTGAATATTGATATTTTTGCAGGGAATAGCGTGCGCTTCAAGGAGAATCCCGTGAAGCCCAAGCTATTCTGGGGACTACTGATGGAGGGATGATAACCCGGTAGGCCAACGCCAAGGTATAACTCGGCCCAAAGGACGCTGCGCGAGACCCGGCTAAGGATAAAGGAGCTTCTAGAAGGCCCAAGATCGTAGGCCTGGTAACCCGGATTGTGGGTTCTGGTAAGGAAGTTTAGGGTTTTGTAAGCAGTGTCCGGGTAGGATCCAGAGTACGCCTTGGAGAGCAGGTCAGGGGGTCCGGATGCTTTATAAGCCGACCCCCAGGGTTAGACGAGAGAGATCCAAGAGTTAGAGCAATATCGCCAGGTATTGAGTGTCCATTGTAACACGAGAAGTGAATTAATAGATCGAGATCGGAGACTCGGCGACTAGATTGCCGGCTACCAGATCGCATATCGTCATGTTTTCCCTTGAGCTAAACCCTCTCCCAAACACCAAAGTCGTCTTGCCCCAAGATAAGTTACCCCTGGTAACGTCTGCCGTGATTATCCCACGACACCATCTATCCGTGTGCCTAGGCGCATGTCCAGTCAAGCAGGAGGCCCGTCACCAGGGCCCTAAAAAGAAAGAGCTCGCCGTCCGAGAGGTGGAGAAGCTTATGGACGCCAAGATCATTCGCGAGATCATCAACGTCGAGTGGATCTCCAACCCCGTCGTAGTCACCAAGCACACGGGTGGCGGACGACTATGTGTCGACTTCACCGACCTCAACAAGGTCTGTCCCAAGGGCCCATACCCTCTCCCGAGGATCAACCAAATAGTGGACTCCACCATCGGGTGTAATCTACTATGCTTTCTGGATGCTTTCTCAGGTTACCACCAGATCAAGATGGCGAAGTAAGATGAAGATAAGACCGCTTTCATGATGCCATGCGGGGTATTCTACTACATGTGCATGCCCTTCGTCTTGAAGAATGTCAGGGCTACCTTCCAGCGGCTGATGCGCATCTCCCTAGGGTCGCAAATAGGAAAGAATGCGGAGGCATACATCGACGACATCGTCGTGAATACCCGCGAGGAGTCCACGCTCATCGACAACCTTGAGGAGACCTTCCACAATCTCTGCAGGGTCAACATCATGCTCAACCCTGACAAGTACGACTTCGGGGTCGCAGCTGGGAAGCTGCTCGACTTCCTAGTGTATCATCGCGGCATCGAGGCCAAACCCGACAAGATCCTAGCCATAGAAGAAATGCAACCCCCATGACGGCTCAAGGACATGGAGCGCCTGACGGGATGCGTGGCGGCGCTCGGGCGTTTGATCTCTAGATTTGGTGACAAGGCTCTGCCCTTCTTTAAGCTCCTGAAGCAATTGGGTCCTTTCAAATGGACTACCGAGGCGGCTGCTGCATTTGAGGACTTCAAGAAATATATGGCAATACCTCCCGTCCTAGTCTCCCCTGACCATAGGAGCCGCTGCGCCTGTACCTTGCAGCCTCCCCTCAGACAGTCAATGTCATTCTCGTCGTGGAAAGGCCAACTGACAAGAAAAGAGAGGCCTTGCCTGACATGGAGCCCACGCCCGCTTCTCCCCGAGAGGGCACTGCTACATGGGAAGACCTCCACAAGGAGGATCCATGATGCACTTTGCTGGGAACCCCAAGAGGAGGGTATGATGAGCACAGCAGTAGGAGTTTTCCGCTTAGTTAAGAACCAGGGTTATCAATCCAGTAGAAGAAATAGGACCTTCGGAAGGTTGATGCCACTGACGGTGGTGCTGGCGCTTCACCGGTGTCAGCAACAACGTGGAACCTACACACAACACAACCAAAATACTTTGCCCCAACGGTAAAGTGAGGTTGTCAATCTCACCGATCTTGCTGAAAACAAAGATTAGACGTATAGTGTGGAAAACAGTGTATGCTTGCAGTAAGTAAAGAAAGCAGGAAATTGTTGTGGTTTGTTTAATAGTGTGGAAAATGGACCGGGGTTCATGGTTTCACTAGTGGTGTCTCTCCATAAAAGATAGCATGTTGGGTGAACAAATTACAGCTGGGCAATTGACAAATAGTGGTTGCACCGTAGTGCACAATATAACATGAAGATTACTATGATATTTAGTGCAGGAATTACAACAAGATACATAGACCGACATACATCTGCATCTATGGCTAATAATCCACCCTTAGGTTATCATCCGAACCCCCTTAGGTATTAAGTTGCAAGCAATAGATAACTGCATTAAACAAAGTGTGTACTGTAAGCAATGATTATGCACGCGGGCACTCTCACCGTTATTTTCTCCCTAATGGCAACAACACATCCTCCACCTTCACGTTTCTGTTACTCGAGAAAGGTGAAAAGGAGGCATGAACTCACTATCGAGCATAAATACTCCCTCTTGGAGTCACTAGAAACTACTTGGCCAGAGTAACCACTAGCAACGGAAAGCATGCAAGATCACAAATAGCATATGCAAATAAAGACTATAATCAACTTGGCATAAGTTCAATATTCATCGGATCCCAGCAAACACAACACAGAGAATTACATAAGATCAATCTCGATCATGATAGGCAGCTCACGAGATCTAAACATGGAGACATATGAGGAGAAGACAACCATCTAGCTACAGCTACGAACCCGTAGTCCAAGGATGAACTACTCACGCATCACTCCGGAGGCAGGCATGGTGATGTAGAGGCCTCCGGTGATGATCTCCTCTCCGGCAGGGTGCCGGAAATCGCTTCAGAACCCCCCTGATCTAGGGTTGACGGTGACGCGCCTGCGGAACTTCTCGGGGATTTTTGATCAGGATCTTAGGGTTTTCCATCCGGGGGGCTTAAATAGGCGAAAGGGCGGAGGCGGTGGAGGCCAGGGGGGCCACACCCATAGCTGGCGCGGCCAAGGGGGGCCACGCCACCCTATGGTGTGGCCCCCCTGTTGCCCCTCTTCGACTCCTCTTCGGTGTTCAGGATGCTTCCGGGGAAAATAGGAACTTCGGGCTTTGTGGGGTCCAATTCCGAGAATGTTTGCAGAACAACTTTTTTGAAACCAAAAACAGCAGAAAACAGGGAATTGGCACTTGGCATCTTGTTAATAGGTTAGTTCCGGAAAACGTATAAAAATGCTATAACTGAGGGAGAAAACAAGTAGCAATTGGCAACATATGATCAAGGAGCATCAGAAATTATATATACGTGGGAGACGTATCAATCCACTCAAGCTGTAGGAGAGCCCCAATGTGTGAGAACAACTCACTGCCAGTACCTCTACAGTCGCTCTCGTTGAACACCCTGTCTACTCCATTAGCACCATGCTTCGAGATATCCGCGAGAGGTACCCTATGCAGCAGAAGCTTCTATACGCGCTCCTTGTGGCTTCGAGGAAACTTCATCACTACTTCGAGGGACACCCCCATCAGGGTGTTATCTGCGTTCCCTCTCGAGAAAATTTTGCGCAATTCCAACGCCACGGGGCGCGTCGCTGAGTGGGTTGTCGAGCTCCAACACTTCGAGCTCCAGTTCCTCACCACCAAGACAATCAAGGGAGGAGCCCTGGCGGAGTTCAACACAGAGTGGACCAACCCACTGCCAGAACAAGACCCTAAGGAGGAGACGCCCATCCCCGGCAAGCTGGCTCCAGGAGAATAGACAATGCACTTCGACGGAGCCTTCTCCTCCAAGGGCTCGGGGGCTGGCATCGTGCTAACGTCCCTAATCGGTGACAAGCTCTACTACGCTTTCCAGCTCCACTTCGGCCACGAGGCCAAAGTCTCCAAGAACATCGCCAAGTACGAGGGCCTCCTCGCAAGCATTAGGGCCGCCATAGCCCTGGGTGTCAAGCGCCTCGTCATCAAAGGAGACTCTCAGCTCCTGGTGAACTTCTCCAACAAGAGTTACACAGCCAAAGACAACCATATGGACCTATACCTCGAGGAGGTTTGCAAGTTCGAGAAGCGCTTCCTCGGCATGGAGCTACAACAAGGAAGCGGACGACATTGCCAAACGAGCATTAAGGAACTAGGCGCAGGCACCTGGCGTCTTTGAAGAGAGGCTCGAGAATCCATCCATCATTCCGGCACCTCGAGGAAGAGCTCTCGCTAGCTCTCTCCCAAGGCGCACCGGACTGCGGAATTCGCTCGGGATACTGCCTGTGCTAGCATTCACTCACGAGGAAGCATGCTGGAACAAGAGCCTCATCGAGTACATCCTCAAAGGATATCTCCCCGAAGACGAAGCAGAAAGAGAGCGCACCGCTCACCGAGCCAAGATGTACTACATCATCGACCACATGCTCTATCGAAGGTGCCCCAACAGCGTGGCACTGCTATGCGTCCCCTCGGACGACGACATGGATCTTCTCAAGGACATCCACCAGGGTGACTGCGTCCACCACTCCTCGCTGCGCACGCTCGTCGGCAAGGCCTTCCGCTATAGCTTCTATTGTCCCACGGCCCTCAAGGACACCACCGAGCTAGTCAAGACCTACGAGGCGTGCCAATTCCACGGCAAGCAGACGCAGCAGCCCGCGCAAGGATTGCAGACCATCCCTCTCTCATGTTTTTTTCTGTTTGGGGGCTTGACATCCTGGGACTATTCCCGCGAGTGCTCGGGGGCTACCGCTACCTCTACGTCTCCATCGACAAATTCAGCAAGTGGGTGGAGGTGGAACCAGTCCGGGACATCCTGGCAAGGATGACAGTGAAGTTCATCAAAGGGTTGGTCTGCCGCTTTGGCGTACCCAACCGCATCATCACCGACAACGACACGTAGTTCACGAGCAGCCTCTTCAAGTCTTACTGCGCCAACTTGGGTATCAAAATCTGCTACGCCTCTGTCGCCCACCCGCGTAGCACCGGCCAAGCGGAGCACGCCAACTCCAAGGTATTCAAGGGCCTCAAGACGTGAAGCTTCAACAAGATCAAGGACCACGGGAAGAAGTGGATTGACGAGCTTCCGTCGGTCCTATGGTCCATCCGCACCACCGCAACCAAGCCCACAGGAGAAACACCTTTCTCCCTAGTATATGGGGTCGAGGCTGTTCTCCCTGCCGAGCTCAAGCATGGGTCATCCCGGGCCCTTGTTTTTGACGAGGAAAATCAGGGAGAACTCCACGCCGAGGACTTTCTGCTCCTTGAGGAGGCGAGAAATCACGCCGCCGTCCACGCAGCGCGGTATCAGCAAGGACTTCGCCGCTACCATAGCAACAACATCAGGCCACACACATTGGAGGTGGGCGACCTGGTTCTGAGGAGGATTCTCTCCAGGGAAGGCTTGTACAATCTCTCTCCCATGTGGGAAGGACCATACTGGGTAGCGCACATCACGCGCCCAGGAGCGGCACGCCTGGAGACTGAAGACGGCACGCCTGTGCCAAATCCGTGGAATATCCAACACCTACGGAAGTTCTACCCATGACATCTTCTCGCTCCACGTGATTTCATGAGGCCGTGGTGACGCACCCTCGAGGGGTCCCCGTGACGCCATGGTAAAAACGACGCCAGGACCTCTCTCCGTGAGGGTCTTAGGGAACGCTCACGAGGCGAGCCGCCTGGCCGTGAGAGATTCTACCCACACAAGTGAGAGCCCCATTCCGGCGGAGCAAACTTTTTTCCTCGAGGGCGCTACAAGGCCACTGCATCCTCGAGGAATGCACCTGAACTCGCGCGACGATGGGAGTCCCGTGTCCGCACGGTGACGTCAAGTGTCTCTTGGGGGATCACAAGGTCACGACATCCCCAAGCGTTGTAATGAGAAGTCTCACCCTAGCAGTAAAGACCATTTTTTTTAACTAGCCTTGTCACCTCGACAAGCATATTTTCCTCGGGAGCGCACATCTACTACTTCTTCTCGAGGGCACCTCTGGGATCTGTACCCGTGCATGGGTGAGACCCAATCAGATTAAATCCATGTGGAAAAGCTTTGTCGAAATGGGTTTCTACCGTGCACGAGACCTCACCTAAGTCCTTGGTGCTGACTTCCTCTCGAGGTATCCACGAGAGGAGCAATAGATACACACTCTTGCTTACAGCAGGAGCAACCACTTGCCTCCCGAAGCAACCAGACGGGATCCTTCACGAGGAAAAAAATGGAGCATCTCAGCAAGGAGCTACCACGAGGATGTCCGCATACGCAACTCACCAGACGAAGAACATCGAGCAACCCTCACAGAGCTAAGTCCAAATTTCCCTCGTTTACTCTCCAGAAGATTCACTATTCTCATGGAGCTCACTGGCACAAGATAGTAAAGAAAAATGAAGCACACTTTTTTCATATTCCGTTCATAAGATGCATCTCGGTACATAAGCATGCTGCAGATCCACTACGAAGAGAAAAAGAGGCAAGAAAACCAGAAAGGGCTACCCCCTCTCCGTAGCTACAAAGGAGGAAGGCACGGCGGCCACCATGGCCGAACCTGTCTCGCCACAGCTACGAGATATGGTCGGCTTAGGAGGGAGGAGCCAAGGAGAAGGAGAAAGAAGAGGAGGACGTACGAAGGCCACGAATCTAGAGAAAAAGGAAGGCTGGCTGATCAGGATCGTCAGCCTTCCCTCTGGGCGAAGGCACATGAAGCCTTCTCTCTGGGCGAAGGCACTCAGGTATCCACAGCGTCCAACTCGTCGCCCTCCACCTTGATGTCCGAGGAGTCTTCCTCATCCTGTTCATCACCAGCAATGCCATCTTTATCATCGTTGTTGCCATTTCTGCTTCCCCTCTCGACACAACACTCTTCGTGTTCTCCGTGACGCCCGAAGACCTTCACGAAGAACCGGTCCGCCCCATCAAAGTGACAGTGGAGGACCTGGCTCTCCTCTAGCCTTTAGGCGCGAGCGAAGGTCTTCCACCCGCGGGTCAGCGACATGTAACAAAGGGAGCTGAACTCCACCTATGCCCACCAGGGTCCATTTATGCAGCCAAACACTTGGAGCCAGAGCCCCTTGGGAGGGTTGTAGTTAATCGACTGCATGAAGGTATCTGGGAGCCTCTGACGGCTGCGAAGGAAGTCGCCGAGAGTCACCAGGAACTCTTGCGCCGACACATGAGTGTCCTAGGCCCAGCGCGGAAGGTAGTTCCCCATCACACCATGGCCACGGGGTGGCCGTGTGCCTCGTCCGCGCCGACTGCGGGTGCTACCCTCCGCCCGAACTCCGGACCCTTCTGGCGCATCAGCAGCCACCAAAGCCATCCACGCGCTCGCCTCGGCGCCGCGTTGGGGCCCGGTGGCAAACCTCGACCTCTCCCACCGCGAGCCATCCGAAATATTTCTCTCTATCTCTTGAGCAGGAAAGGAATGGGGAAGGATAAGGGAACGGAGATGACACTTGGAGGTGCAGAGCGCCCCCTATTTATGCCTGGGCTGGGGGGCTTCCCTCTGCTCGTTTTGCCTCCTCGCAGGCCCGGGCATCGAGGCAGAAGGGGCATGCCCCGAGGAGAGACGTGAACAGACGCCAAGACAATAACTGCTATGCAGCGCCAGGGCAGTCATTGCGGAAAGACATTTCCGCCATGTATGGGAGTTTGTGGGATCGTCCCCCGAACTGTCACGCCACACGTCACGGAGGGACCCGCATCATTTGGGCCCGAGCCATTTCGCCTCCCCCAGATGTGCGCACTATGTGGGCCCGGTGGCTACTATCGGACCCATGGATACCCGGGTATCCTAGGGTGTCTGCTGCGGGCCCAAACCATCTCCGTGTGGCAATAATACGCCTAGGATCCCTTCCATAGGCAACCACCTAAGTGCCTCTCAACCAAGAAGGCCTCCCGATGAAGGAACCCTCTTGGGGATATCATCGCCAAGCCCTTGGAGAGGAGCTCTACTTCACCCCCGCTCCCCTCCTAAGGAATCAACACCGGTTGGGAGACAGCCCATATGATGAAGGCGCTTTGGGCACAATTGTCACTCTCGTGTGTAAAGCGCACACTATGGCTGCATGCGCCAAAGCCCTTACCAAATCTTTCCTCTTAGGTGCAAGAAGACCAATCCGGCGCTACAAAATGGAAGGAACGTCATCAGAGCCCCCACTGCTCTGCCATGGATGGTGGAACTGTCCTCGACGGCCACGACCAAGGGGACATCACGGAGCGTAGATGCCCTCCACTTTGGCATTTTGTGGTAGCCCTTTCCCTCCAAGTATGAGCGGGAGAGAGGCTCGGAGACTCCGGTATAAGTAGGGCCTCTGATCCCCCGTAGAGAGAGAGAGATCAACCATAGATAGCCTATAGCACAGGTTCACACTTGTACTGTAACTCACCACAGTGCAATCCACAGACAAGCAGGAGCAGGGTTTTACACCGCAACGGTGGCTTGAACCTGGGTAAACTCACCGTGTCACCATTGCTCATTCGTCGAGCTTCCCTCTCGAAGACTCGCGAGGTGCTTGAGAACGTGGTTAGCCCCCAGTGTTCGAACCTGTAGAGGTGACCCTGTCTTTGACAGAACCACCTCTCCAACATGTTGCTTGCTTGTTCTCAGGCAGGGGTGCATGGCTGAGAGGGAGCTCCTGGTTCTATGAAGTTAAAATAAACTGTCAGAATGTCGGCTGCATGCGATAGAATGAAGGACAAGAGAAAAACAAGGAAGCACAGGCCGGATTAGAGAAAAATTACCTTAGTTGGAGAAAGGCCTTATCCAAATGGAGAAACATGAGGATTATCATGACATGGCTCATTCATCTTGATCTTGGTGATTGTTCTCACTCAAGTCTCGAGCTCATCCTTGGAGATCTCATCCTCTCGAGTCCATGTCGGGCCAGAGGCACCAAGGTACGCCAACATGCCATGGACCCGAGTTTGGAGTGGTTGGATTCGATGCCTAGGAAAGTGGAAGCAAGATTTGACTCATGAGCTTGTCAGTTTGCGCCATGTCTTCACGTGTCACCTTGTTCTTCCAAGATCTCCTTCGGGTGAAAGTCGAGTTCGGCATGAACAGAGGATTTCCATCGGATCGTGGCTCGTCCTTGACATAGAATCACTTGTTTGTCCGATACTGGACCTAATCGGAGAATTTCATATAGAAGTAGTCGATATCCGACTTGACCTTGATGTTGAAGCCCCCCTGATTTCATGGGGCTCGCCTCTGCCGCCTGTCTGCATCTTAACCATGAATATGCGCTTTAAAAATCCCCAATGTGGTTGAATGCCTAGAAAGCACTCACAAAGGACGATGAAGCATGCTGATGGTGCAGGAGTGGACTCGTTGGGAAACCCCAAGAGGAAGGTATGAAAAGCACATCAACAAGTTTTTCCCTCACAAAGAAACCAAGGTTGAATCAACCAGTAGGAGAAACAAATAACTTTTGAAGGTTGAAGACAGCTGATGTTGGCAGGGCGCATTAACGATTCAACAATGACGTGGAATCTACACAACACAATAAAAGTACTTTGCCCCCAACGAAACAGTGAGGCTATCAATCTCACCGGTTTTGCTAACACAAAGGATTAGATATATAGTATGGAAAATAGTACTTGTTTGCGGTAAATGAAAAGAGAACAATGATGGCAGTGAATGAGAGGAAAACAATAATTGCAGTAAAGAAAACAGTGGTTGTAGTGGTTGTATTATCAGTGTAAAGAAATGGATCGGGTCCACAATTCACTAGTGGTGTCTCTCCAAAACAGATAGATAGCATGCTGGGTAAACAAATTACAGTTGGGAAATTAACATATATAAAGGTTGCACCGTAGTGCATATGCATGACATGATGATTACTATGTGATTCATGCGGGCATTACAACATAATTCATAGACCGTTATCCAACTTCATCTATGACTAATAATCCCCCCTCGGAGTGTCATCCAATCAAACCTCGGGTATTAAGTTGCAAGCAATAGATAACAGGCATCATAGATATAATTCTGACAATGAAGCTTAGCAATCACTTTGCATCATGAAAAGTAACACAAATAGAAGATCATGAATAATAATGCACTTGAAAGTTATATGTTTGTTTCGAGCATAAAGAAAACATAGCAAAATGATATTTCGCGTGTCCTTAAAAGTGGGGCAGAACATACATGTCAGGACACCTTCAAAGTTCAAGTGGATGACTAGAACAAATAATTTGAGAGAAAGTAATAACACATAATGAATCAATCAATAATAATCTTTGGGGCTGATGCATTAAACTAAGAATGGCAACTACGCTCTCTTAACTATGCATAAAGTTAGAAGATGGAGACTCAACGTAAAAGTAAAAGAAAGGCCCTTCGCAGAGGGAAGCGGGGATTAACTCATGTGCTAGAGCTTTTTATTTTTATTAAACAGAGGTATTGAAAACATTTTTTTATAAAGGTGTATGCTTATGTCAACGAATGGTAAACATAAAATACAGTATGTCACTAGCCAACTAGACTTCACAAGAGCGGCTCCCATTGAAGGACACAACTGGGGTCAGAAGGTCATCCCTCTTCTCTTTTGTTTACACAATTATGCTTTGACTGATAAATCGGGGGCAAAAATAGTGAAGAGAATTTATAGTAACCAATTTTGGGGCTAGGCACCCTGCTGCCAGCTCTTCTATCAATTTGGATAGACGGATATGCCACTAGTACAGGTGTGTAAAGTCCAATCAAGAAGTGAGATAAAGATTCTCTATTCACGTCCTCATGAGCTAAAATAGGGGCACAAAACAGGAATAATTTTGAAAGTTTTAAAGGTAGCACATGAGAAATTTACTTGGAGTGGCGGTTAAATACCACATGTAGGTAGGTATGGTGGACACATTTGGCAAACTTTGGTTTTTGGGAGTTGGATGCACGAGTAGAGCTCATACTCAGTACAGGTAGAGGCTAGCAAAAGACTGGGAGCGACAAATTAAGAGAGCAATAATGGCCATAATCATGCATAGCGACAAAAACATTATTAATCAAAGCATAAATGGTATTACAAGTCAAAAATTAAATGATCGTAGAGGCTATAAGTGACTGGTTTGTAGTAATAACCATGGTGTAAGCATGCGTCAAGTCAACCGAAAAAAAAGCATTCGAAGGAGAATACCACAAAATTATGCTTCAATGTGATAAAAAAACTCATGATTCTTTCAATGGCACATTAAGCACTCTCAGCTATTTGAGACAATTCATGCTACAATAATAACTACTAAGCATAACTACTAAGCATAGAATTAAAATAACATCCAACATGACATGAAAAAGTCTAGTCACAGTCTATACGAGCTTCTTTTTGCACCATTATAAGCATGAAAATTGTACTACTTTCCAACACCAATCATTTTATACTAATCAAAAACTATCCAAGATATATAGCAATGAAACAAGAGATTAATACTACTACTCTACTAGAACTAACAGCTCCTAATAAGAGATGCATGAAAAACAAGAGCTAAAAGGATTTGCAGTAGCTAGAAGAAAAACTAAGAATACGAGCATGGAAGAAAAATCGGAGCGTGTCTCTCTTCCGTACAGGAATGCTGGGTTCCAACTAAGTTTATTGTAGCAAGGAAAACAAAACAAAACAAAACAAAAATAAATAGACACTCCAAGTAAAGTGCATATGATGTGACCGAACAAAAATATAGTTTTATTAGAAGTGACCTGATAAGTTGCTGATGAAGAAGGGGATGCCTTGGGCATCCCCAAGCTTAGACGCTTAAGTCTTCTTTTACTGGGATGAACCACGGGGCATCCCTAAGCTTTGGCTTTTCACTCTTCTTGATATCATTATATCACCCTCTTCTCTTGACCCTTGAAAACTTCCTTCACACCAAACTCAAAGTAATTCTCATTAGAGGGTTAGTGCACTATAAAAAAAACTCTCATGTTCTCCTTGGACACAAGCATTATTAATAATTTTTAAACATTATCTACAACCGCTAATGTTTGGTGGAGCAAAGAAATCCACTCAACATAGTAAAAGAGAGAATGCAAGTAAAAAGGCAGAATCTGTCAAAACCAGAGCAATCTATAAAGACGAATTTTTTCAAGGCACTTACATTGCTCAAATCGAAAAACACATAACTAGAAAAACTTTCGGAAATAGCTGAGGATTAAGCACAAAAAATTTCAGTTCATGTTGTTCTTTTTGTGATTTTATACGAATTTAACAGTGGACAACATAAATATGTTTCCTGCGCAGAAATCAAAATCTAACTTCCACTTTCACTAGAGACTTTACTTGGCACAACAAATACGAGAAAATAAAGATACACAGGAGTTGCTACAGAATTAAACAACACCTTGAATCAAATAAAACAGAAGAACACATTGCAAAAATAAAACCATGGGTTATCTCCCAAGAAGTGATTTTATTTAACGCCTTTTAGCTAGGCCCAGAAAACTAGAATCAAGTATTTTCAAGTGAAGAAGCATCCAAATCAATAATTTCCTCTAAAACACCACTTGTATCAATTGGTACTTTCGGTACCCCTAAAGATGATTCAACATGTAAATCACTTATAGTTTCACTAAAAGTTTTATCAATTTTAAGCACAAACTAAAAGTTTTATCAATTTTAAGCACATTAGGGAGTTTTGGTTTAGATACCTTGGGGACATACATAAATTTTTGCTCTTTCCCATAAAAGCTTTCTCCCTCTTAAACTTAAGAGAATAAAAAAATTGAACTTAAAGTTTCCATAGCCTCCTCTAGTTTACCTATCCTAATGTCTTGATTATCATGGGTATTGCTAGCTTCTAAAACAACAATTCTCTTATTGATACTTACTATTGATTCATTAACTTTGCTAGTGTTATCAAGGAAGTTTGGAAAAAAAATCTCCATAAAGTTCAACTTTTTTATAACATCATCTAAAGTGATCTCAGTTTTAACAACTTTAGTGGGTGCTGTTCCAACTAAACTTTCAATCAAATTACAGGCTTCCAAAGCAGGAGTTCCCGGAAAATTACCACCTGTAAGAGAGTCTAGAACATACCTATACCAGCTAGTAATACCAACTTGAAAAATCCTAAGAAAGATCAAGGTAGACTATTTTTTAGTACATTGATACGTCATAAACTTATCTATAATTTCTGATGTTCCATGTTGTTTTCGTGCCATATGCTACATGTTTTCCTTACACTTTATGTCATTTTTATCGAGTTCCCGGGACTAACATATTGACAAGATGCCATAGAGCCAGCCCTGTTTTCTGCTGTTTTTAGTTTCAAAAAAGTTGTTCTGGAAAAATTCGCGGAATTGGAAAATTCGATGCCCGGAAGTCTTAGAATTCCCGAAGGTTCCACGGAGTCCCGAAGAGGCCCTAAGGGGGGTCACAGGGGGCTCACACCATAGGGCGGAGCCCCCCATGGCCATGCCTAGGGGTGTTGTGGGCCCCTTGGGCGTCCACTGCCATCGCCCTTTCGCCTATTTATTCCCCCCGATACGTCAACCCTAGAGATATGCCAATTTCCCCCGAAAAACACCCGAGGCTGCCGTCATCGTCAACCCGAGATTGGGAGGGTTCTGGATCTCTCCCCGGCACCCTGTCGGGCGGGAAAATCATCACCGGAGGGGTCTACACCACCATGCCCGCCTCCGGAGTGATGCGTGAGTAGTTCATCCCTGGACTACGGGTCCATAGAAATAGCTAGATGGTTTTCCTCTCCACTTTATGCCTCATGTTTAGATCTTGTGAGCTGCCTCACATGATCGAGATCATCTTATTGTAATGCTACATGTTGTGTTTGTTAGGATCCGATGATTATTGAATGCTATGTCTTTTGATTATCAATCTATCATGTTATCTTCATGTGTATGTTATTTATGATCTTGCATGCTCTTCGTTGTTAGTAGATGCTCTGTCCAAGTATATGCTAGTGACTCCAAGAGGGACTATTTATGCTCTATAGTGGGTTTATGCCTCCTTTGCATCTGTGCTCGAGTGACAGAAACGTGACGGATGGAGGATGTAATGTTGCCATTAGGGAGAAAACAACGATGTTTACTTTGTTTACATTGTTTGCATTACACACTTTGCTTACTGCGATAACATGTTGCTTGCAACTTAATACCCAACGTTTGTTCGGATGATATTCGGAGGGTGGATTATTAGTCATAGATGCAGTTGGATCACGATCTATGTATTTTGTTGTAATGCCCGCATGAATCTCATAGTAATATTTATGTCATGCATGTTTCTTTATCTATCAATTGCCCAGCTGTAATTTGTTCACCACGCATGTTAGCTATCTTTTATGGAGAGACACCTCTAGTGAACTGTTGACCAAGGTTCATTTTCTCATACTGATAATACACACACTGCTTCCACTGTTTTCACACTGCTACCATTGTTTTCATATTGTTCTCATACTGTTTTCCACACCATACATTTAACCTCTTTGTTATCAGCAAAACCGGTGAGATTGACAACCTCACTGCTACGTTGGGGCAAAGTTAATTGATTGTGTTGTGTAGGTTTCATGTTGCTGCTGAACCGGTAGTGCGCCCTACCACATCAACTGCATCAACCTTCAGAGATTGCTTGTCCTCCTATTGGTCGATTCAACCTTGGTTTCTTTTCTGAGGGTAAACTTGCTGCTGCACTCTTCACAACCTTCCTCTTGGGGTTTACCAATGTCAGCACCCATCATACATCTATGATGAGCATCACTTATTATATACCAAGATCTTTCAAACTTTCTCCTCCTTGTTGCTTAAAAGAACGAACCTCAACTTTAGGAATACTCATTTGAACAAGATTAAAAACAATATGAAAATAACCGAATAAGAACTATTTTTGTGTGTTTTTGATATGGAGAAGCAAACAAGACAAAATAAAATAAACTAAGTAAAACAAAAACAAAGTGAAGATATTGGAGGTGAGAGACTCCCTTTGCAGAAGTCTTCTTCCTACCCGGCAACGGCGCCAGAAAAAGCTTGATGGTACAGGAGTGCACTCGTTGGGAAACCCCAAGAGGAAGGTATGAAGAGCACAGCAGCAAGTTTTTCCCCCAGAAAGAAACCAAGGTTGAATCGTCCAGTAGGAGAAAGAAATCACTTCTGAAGGTTGAACACAACTGATGTTGGCAGGGCGCACTACCGGTTCAGCAGCAACATGGAATCTACACAACACAATTAAAGTACTTTGCCCCAACGAAACAATGGGGTTGCATTTTCACCGGTTTTGCTAACACAAAGGATTAGATGTATAGTGTGGAAAATATTACTTGTTTGCAGTAAATGAAAATAGAACAGTGATGGTACTGAATG
Source organism: Alopecurus myosuroides (assembly GCA_028641055.1). Taxonomy (NCBI): domain Eukaryota; kingdom Viridiplantae; phylum Streptophyta; class Magnoliopsida; order Poales; family Poaceae; genus Alopecurus; species Alopecurus myosuroides. Next base: position 145,471,884 of record CM054058.1, read on the forward strand.
AGAGGAAAACAATAATTGCAGTAAAGAAAATAGTGGTTGCAGTGGTTGTATTATCAGTGTAAAGAAATGGACCGGAGTCCACAGCTCACTAGTGGTGTCTCTCCATAACAGATAGATAACATGATGGGTAAAAATTGCAGCTGGGCAATTGACATATATAAAGGCTGCACCGTAGTGGATATGCGTGACATGATGGTTCCTATGTGATTCATGCGGGCATTACAACATAATTCATAGACCATTATCCAACTGCATATATGACTAATAATCGACCCGCGGAGCGTCATCCAATCAAACCTAGGGTATTAAGTTGCAAGCAATAGATAATTGCATTAAGCAAAGTGTGTAATGTAAACATCGTTGTTTTCTCCCTAATGGAAACAACACATCGCCCACCCGTTACGTTTCTGTCACTCGAGCGTGAGTGAAAGGGAGGCATGAACCCACTATCGAGCATAAATACCCCCTCTTGGAGTTACAAGCATCAACTTTCCCAAAGAATCTACTAGTAATGGAGAGCATGCAAGATCATAAATAACATAAACATGATAGATTGATAATCATAGGACATACCATTCAATATTCATAGGATCCCAACGAACACAACATGTAGCATTACAATAAGATGATGTTGATCATGTTAGGCAGCTCACAAGATCTAAACATGAGGCATAAAGAGGAGAGAACAACCATATAGCTACTGCTATGGACCTGTTGTCCAAGGATGAACTACTCACGCATCACTCCGGAGGCGGGCATGGTGATGAAGAGCCCTCCGGTGATGATTCCCCCTCCCAGCAGGGTGCCGGGGAGAGCTTCAGAACCCTCCCAAACTAGGGTTGACGATGACAACGGCTACAGAACTTTTGGTGGAGAAAGGCTTGGGTATTTAGGGTTAACCCGCGGAGGAGCTTAAATAGGCGAGAGGGCAACATCGGTGGGTGGCCAGGGGGCCACACCACCTGGTGGCGCATCCAAAGGGGAGGGCGTCGCCCTATGGTGTGGGCCTGTCATGACCCCGGACCCAAAGGTATACATACTGTTATGCGCTCCTAGTCATGGACCCACAAGGGCTTTAGGGTTACCAGCCCCGGCCGCAACAAACAACAGCATGTAGACCGGATTCATCAGGACGTAGGCCGGATTACCACGGTGCTACTACTCCTTGTGTCCATGCTAGTCATAACCAACTATGCATACCAAAGCGTCCACGAATCGTATGAAACTGAAGGAACGGGACCAAAGCTATACAGAGATGATATCTGTACAGAAATTGCAACAACAATCGAGGGTTACTGGGGTTACCAAGCCCCAGGCCGAATCACATCGGCAGGCGTGCTCGGATATGGATCATCGGCTCCACAACCCCTCGACTGCGACAACTATGCAGGCATAGCCAAAACTGTATAACAATGAGCTCGAAACCAACAACCGATCAAAGCAGCACTCTAGACATGGAAGTTGTATTAAACAGGTGTTACTAGAGTATAGCTTTACAAACAGAGGTCACATGACCCAACATTACATCAGACAACGGAAGGCAAATTATGTTGCTAAACAACAAGAACCAAAGATGCCTAAGAGGCCACAACATAAGGCGACGTCCCAGCCCATAGATTCTAGGCTGCTACCTGAGAACCCCAAACTACTCATCGATGTCCACGTTGAATCGCCACCGGAGTGAGATCTTCACCTGAACCAAATTTAAGCAAACCTGAGTATGGGAGGTACTCAACAAGACTTAGTTAACCTATTATATATTTGCTATTTCGGAAAAGGTTTTATGAAGGTTAATTTGCGTAAAGCAAAGTTTGTTTTCCAAATCGAGGAAGATTAGCACGTCTCAAGGAGTGTTTTCAAAACAGATGAGGAAGCTACTCAGCTACTGTAATCATCATCTTTTCATCCACCAACATCATTTCCCAGAAACTCTCATGCTACTAGGATCACCCCTCTCGGCATCTCCGAGGAGGCACCCTTCATTCATTGTTAACAAGTTTTAGGCATTCCATTCAAGTTATCTATGATGACAGAATCCGTTGCCAAGTCGTCTGTAACCGTGGACACAGCTTCTCGAGGAGATTTATCCCTGCAGGGGGTACACTTTGCCCACACGTACCATCCGACTCTTAACACCACATGTACGCTCCTTGGGAGCGCGGCAGAGGGTGGCTGGCCACGACATTTACCTTCCTCGACCGTATCCATGAGTCAACCCAAAAAGGGCCACCCCATCAACAGGGAGTTGGCCACCTCCTGACGGCACCTATTCTGTGAGTCGGGATCAAGATCCGTGTACGTCCATCACTTGTCCCGGTCACGCCCTAAGTTTTCTCCAAATCGTTTTCTGACTCACACGCATATGGAAAGATCAAACTACGTGACTCATGGACGTGGCCAAACAAGTTAGTTAGTCGAGCGCGGCCTGTTAGGCCCCGCGTGTGGTTGCACACTCAGTCTTGGCTTCGAAGGCGAGAACTTGCTCCTAGGGGCATGAACAAGACAAAACGCCACAACCCATTGTGGCCTCACATCCATGCCGTTATTTAGTCAAGTTATCAAAGATAATCCAAAACACAACAACATGACAAAGTAGATTCACGTGTTGACCAGATTCATCAACCGGATGGATCACATCACGACTAGGCATGACTAAGCAAGACTCACAGGTTTTAGCGAGGCATGCACAGACTAACCTATAGCTGCTAGGAGCAGTGGATCGGGATATTTAGGCGATGCAACAATTATAGGAGAACTCTATCTAAGACCATAAATACTTTGAACCGCATGCAATATACGAGATTCCAAAACACTTCGAAAACCATATATGAGCAGATAAGAGGTTATGCTTGCCTTGGTTATAAGAAAACCAGATAGAGGCTTTAGGAATAAGTGCTTGACTTGTTGGTTAAGATCAAGTATTCCCCATTGGAGTTGTTGACCTTCACTTTGGAGTCGGATTCTACCAAGGGGGAACAACACCGAAAAGAAGAACAACAATCAACACATGGCATCGATGCAAGGCACAATATGTATGGATGAGCAAGTTAATGCACTGAAATAAATCCCTAGGCATGTTTAATGGGTTGCTAGGGTTCATATGACAGTTAAGCATTTTTACTAAAATTACCCCCAAATAGACCCCGGAGGGCACTTCGGGCAATCCTGAAAGTGAGTACAATTTTAGTTTCTCAAATGGGTTTGAAAACACCATAAACATGTTGCATTTTTCATTTTGAGCAATTTGGTATATAACTTTTAATTTTCTGAATTTTTTGAATAAAAACTTGTTTTCTCTATTTTAAATTAATTAAAAAACTTTTAAATAATGTCAAAAATTGATGTTTGTCAAACATGTATGAAAATGACATATTTGGATTGGAAATAATTTTCTGATCAAAACCATATTTTTTATTTTATTTTTCTGATTAATAAAACATTAGTTATTGAATTTACAAAATTTAACCATTTTCTGTAATTAGTTAAAGGGATGGGGCCCACTGTCAATGTAATATTCATTTTTCAAAAACAGAGAAAATCCGCGATGATGTCAGCGTGACGCAAGGGTGACATCACCCTGCTCTATTCCCCACAGACGAACTCAAATTCCGGCGATTTCACGCGCGTTTTGGAAATCCAACCATACCACGGGCTAGAGGAGTTTGTGGGGAGTCCAAGGGTGGCGCCGGTGAACCAAATGGTCACCGGAGACCTCGCCCGCGTATGGAACCGCGGCGGCGGACGACGGATCTCGGCGGCAGCACGGCTCGGAGGGGAGCAAGAGAGTGGAGGGCACCGGGAGGCTCACCAGAGCACTAGGAGGGCGTTGACGTGGACAGGGAGGTGCGGGGAGGCCTTAATCAACGGCGAGGAGCAAAGGAAGCCGGCGGCCGGAGTTGACAGTGACGACAAAATTCCGGCGATTGGCGGCTTCCCGGCAAGCGAGGTTGGACGGGGAGGTAGAGGAGAGCCTCGTGGAGCTTTGGGCATGCTTCACTGGTAACGGGGCGACGCGTAGAGGCGGTGAGAGGAGATCGCCGGCGATTTTGGTTTTGGGCTAGGGTTTGCGTTCGGAGGGAAATACAGAGAACGAGGGGTGAGGCGAGTGGGTAAGAGGAGAGCAGAGGGGCCTCCTCGTCCTCCTTATCCTCTCACAGGGGGGAGCAGGACGTGGCACGGCGCCGTCGGCGTTCTTCTAGCCTACTGTCCGGAGGTGGAAGACGATAGAATAGGCGTTTTGTGAAAAAAAAAACCAAAAGAAACAGAAACTGCAGAAAAAATCTTCTGTTTATAAAAACTGAGGGAAAACGTTGTTTTATGGGCCTTTTTCAAAAACGAAAATTGGCAAAAATATGTTTTGGAAACCTTACAAAATTTCCAACCTCACCATGTTTTGTTTTGGTGAAATTGAAATATTTCCCAGTTCAAAATTTTGAAAACCACATTAAGTAATATTTGTGTATTTTTTTCAATTTCCATTAAAATTCAAGATTTAGGTTCGAGTTGGTTTCATGCATGAATGACATGAGCACAACACAACAACCCTTTTTTAGCAAAATTTGGGATGTTACAAATCTACCCCCTTACGAGAATCTCGTCCCACGATTCCCGAAGGAGAAGAAAGAGGGAACACCAGTTTTGAACGATCTTCTCGAACCTTATGGTTCTCTTCTCGAAGAGGTTGACCGATAGCACTTGTCAAGATATCCAGCGGTTACACCTTACGTAGGAGGGAAAACTCTTAGGAATTGATCTTCACGAAGATCGAGTATCTCATGACCAACTCAGCGAAGGAATGTTCGTAAAGAACTTTTTGAGTTAAAGTGCATGAAACACATCAATATAACGGAGGGAATAGGAGAAGGTTTCAAGTTTGCAGACGATTGGTCTTGAAAGGATTTATAATATGAGCTTTGCACAAGACTTTAAATCCTTTTGGAAGGGAAAGGTTGAACAACTTGTGACATCAAGGTTTCTTCAAACAGAATACCAAGATGGGGAGGATGGTCTTGGATACCACAAAGCAATATCCATAGACGGGGAAGAACATGAAAACACATTGGAATCATGCATCCAAGATAAAGGTTTGATACGGAATCATGTTCACTCTTCGGAGTGGACACATAAAATCAAGGAACTTTCATTCCGTCAAAGTTTTGTCGAAATCCTTGTCAAGGATCATGATGTTACTTCACAACACAAATTTGAGTGACCAAAAGATGTTGGGACACCATAGTTAAGGAGGGATTCTTGGTCACACCATAAGGATGAGTAACCAATGGGGCTTGAAACACCGAAAGGAATGAGGAATATCTTTCTTATTATGGTTTGGACGTGTTAATCCACCTACCACATCATTAAGATCCCATGGCTGAAGTGACTGACAAATTCACACAATGTGTGAGATGAACAGAACTTCAAGTGTGAACAACTTGGAAAAGGGAACTGATCATTGGCGGTTGCAAAACACCATGATATGGTTCTCATGATGCACTACTTTCCACTGAAAGAAAGGTTTTGAGGATTTACATCGGGACATTGGACAATACAACATCCAAGTTCTCCTGATACACTAGATACCAATATCCAGCTTACAATAAGCCTTCAATAGGTAATCAAGTGGAAGTGGAACTTTGGTCAAAAGAACGGTGAGGAAAACTTGTTAGGATTAGCCACACAAGAATTCTCACGGAGAGTGGTTGTTCTTACAGATTCAGAGAGATAGGACATTAGGCCTTCCGTCTAATTGTATCAACCACAACATCAACCATGTCAGATTTTCAAATGTACCTAATTCAATACCCTTGAGGAAACACCAACCATCGTTGCTTCTTGAGATTCAGCTATGGATAGTGGGTTGATAACTCAGACTCGATATATTTGATCGTAGAGGTTGCACCTGTTACCAACGAGAGACATTTAGAAGATTCTCAAGACATGGGCTATGATGTCATGTTTAAGAAGATGAGCAAGATTATAGAACTCATGTATTAGCAACTTGTGAAGGACGGTTGCACCTACATGGATTACTTGGAAAAGAACTCATCGGAGTCCTTGTTAAGAAGATGATTACTATGATAACAAAGTTCTTGGACTTCTTCTCCTTATTGAACAATTAGTCAGTGATTGGGTGTGGATGCAAACTTCTTCAAGGAATGGAGGTAACAACCAACCATCTCAAGAATAGTCCACACATGCATGACCAACTTGGGATTATTCCCGAGGGAAGAACATGAAAACACATTGGAATCATGCATCCAAGATAAAGGTTTGATACGGAATCATGTTCACTCTTCGGAGTGGACACATAAAATCAAGGAACTTTCATTCCGTCAAAGTTTTGTCGAAATCCTGGTCAAGGATCATGATGTTACTTCACAACACAAATTTGAGTGACCAAAAGATGTTGGGACACCATAGTTAAGGAGGGATTCTTGGTCACACCATAAGGATGAGTAACCAATGGGGCTTGAAACACCGAAAGGAATGAGGAATATCTTTCTTATTATGGTTTGGACGTGTTAATCCACCTACCACATCATTAAGATCCCATGGCTGAAGTGACTGACAAATTCACACAATGTGTGAGATGAACAGAACTTCAAGTGTGAACAACTTGGAAAAGGGAACTGATCATTGGCGGTTGCAAAACACCATGATATGGTTCTCATGATGCACTACTTTCCACTGAAAGAAAGGTTTTGAGGATTTACATCGGGACATTGGACAATACAACATCCAAGTTCTCCTGATACACTAGATACCAATATCCAGCTTACAATAAGCCTTCAATAGGTAATCAAGTGGAAGTGGAACTTTGGTCAAAAGAACGGTGAGGAAAACTTGTTAGGATTAGCCACACAAGAATTCTCACGGAGAGTGGCTGTTCTTACAGATTCAGAGAGATAGGACATTAGGCCTTCCGTCTAATTGTATCAACCACAACATCAACCATGTCAGATTTTCAAATGTACCTAATTCAATACCCTTGAGGAAACACCAACCATCGTTGCTTCTTGAGATTCAGCTATGGATAGTGGGTTGATAACTCAGACTCGATATATTTGATCGTAGAGGTTGCACCTGTTACCAACGAGAGACATTTAGAAGATTCTCAAGACATGGGCTATGATGTCATGTTTAAGAAGATGAGCAAGATTATAGAACTCATGTATTAGCAACTTGTGAAGGACGGTTGCACCTACATGGATTACTTGGAAAAGAACTCATCGGAGTCCTTGTTAAGAAGATGTACTATGATAACAAAGTTCTTGGACTTCTTCTCCTTATTGAACAATTAGTCAGTGGTTGGGTGTGGATGCAAACTTCTTCAAGGAATGGAGGTAACAACCAACCATCTCAAGAATAGTCCACACATGCATGACCAACTTGGGATTATTCCCGAGGGAAAATGAAAACTCTACTGGGTTCCATGGCGACCACTTTCACCATAAGCACACGAACCAGAGAAAGTTACTTCAAACATCCAGAACACAAACTTCATAATGACACAAAGATGGTTCTCGAAAGTTTCCAATGTTAGTGCCAATTGTTCGACCTGAACCTCTTGCAACTTGGATAAGTCGGAATGTCATCGATGGGCTCGACAACACCCTTATCAAGATACTCCAAGCAGAGGGACACATCTGATACATGAATAAGGAAAAATATTGGTCTGACCAAAGACATGAAGGTGTACTCGGGCAAAACACCATGAGTGAAACACAACCAAAATAGTCCTTGAATCTGAGTTTGATTTGATGATAGCCCAAATCAAATCAAAAGGTTTGTTAGATAGCATGTCCACAAAGGAGATATTATCCTTGTTCAACACAAAGGAAACTAGACATCCCTTAACGAGGGATCAAGTTAGGAGGAGCTTTTGCCTTTCAACTCTCCAAATTATTGTTTAAGCTCGACCAACAAGTCCAGGATATCCAGCAGGGTTCCTTGGAGAAAGGAGTAGTTCAAATTACTCTTGTTTTAGACATCACGGTCAGGTAAAACCTGGTGATACTTCTAGAAAGACAACCAGAATATCACAACCTACCGGTATGTCTTGAAGTTCGAAAGGAATCTTGCTTTTCAAAGCATTCAATATGATCTTGAGAGATTCGACATGAACCTAACTCTTTAGCCAAGAATGTGCACTAAAATGAATGAATTTGGAAACAATCAATTTCGATTAGATACTTGTTGACCAAAGGTGCTAAGAAGGATATATGTTTCTTAGATTTTTCAAAGCAATAGGAATTGCTAGAATATCTGACACACACCTCAATGCACACCCATCGTTCTCAAGCATTCAAGCTTTGAGGAAGGGGAGTGAAGACATGTATGAGCATCACTTCATCCATAAGGCCATGAGATTCGGCACGACCTCTTGATACAAAAGAATGTGATACTCGAAGGTGGAACATAACAGAATGGAAGCTGATGAAACTTCTTTAATCTGCGGATTACAAAACTTTGACCTAGTTCTAGAGATGAACGAGGTACTGGAGTTTCTTTCTCCTTACATTCCAAGGAGGAATGTTCTGACGGAAAACAAGAGCAACTGCATTACAACTCCAACACACATATGACACTTGGTGTCCAAAACAACATATGAAGATCTGAAAGCAACTGGAAAGTAGGAACATGCTCAGGAGAATCCAGAGATCATGGGGAATGCACAGGGTGATACTCTTTTGTAAAACCCATGCTAGGTAGATTGGTATAGCGGAATCAAGAAGGAATATGTGGAGGCCATGATGATCACTCTTGTGGTGATCCCTTTTGGTTCCAAAAGAAAACATATGGCTATGAGAGTTGAAATTGCCCAGCCACCCTGAGGTGGAACAGATTCCTCGGGATCCAAAGAAACAGAACTTGGGTTAAAGGTCAGCATCCTGTACTGAGGGAGTGAGAACCACATGGTTATGAACCACATGATTCAACCCACCACAATTCAGCACATTCTGGGACCTTCGGTTCAAGTCCAAGGGTTATAAACTTGGAGAAAGAAATAACTACTATCTTAGTGCCTTGAAGAACACTACAAATAGCAATCACGAGGTATCTTTCAAAAGACAAACATAACTCCGGAAGAATTTGAGCAAAGGCAAAGGATACATTCGAGATGAAAAGAAAATCTCGAGGTTCAGGATTTGGGATCTTGAAACATGTAAGAATGTGGAATCCACACAACTCTCAGAGAGATTAGGACAGAAAGGAAATCACCTTGTTGAAACGAGAGATAACGGAATATGGAACACACACGACTCTAGAAACTCAACACTAGGTCAACTTGGGTAAAATACGTCCTTGCGAGAGAAGGTACCTAGTTTTGAAGGACTAGAAGGGATAGCAAAACCTTTTCAAATCAAAACAGGTAAGGAGACCCAGAGTTAGAGCGATACCAGATAAGGAGTAAAGGGAATCCTAAAGAGATTTTCACAACTCATTTGTGGTTTCAAAATAGTTTTCACAAACACTAGACTCATCATCGACCAAACAGTAAGATTTTCCTACAGGCAGTCCCGCTCTGATACCATGACTTGTCACGACCCCAGACCCAAAGGTATACATACTGTTATGCGCTCCTAGTCATGGACCCACAAGGGCTTCAGGGTTACCAGCCCCGGCCGCAACAAACAACGGCAGGCATACCGGATTCATTAGCACGTAGGCCGGATCACCATGGTACTACTACTCCTTGTGTCCATGCTAGTCATAACCAACTATGCATATCAAAGCGTCCACGAATCGTATGAAACTGAAGGAACGAGACCAAATCTATACAGAGATGATATGTGTCCATAAAGTGCAACAACAATCGAGGGTTACTGGGGTTACCAAGCCCCAGGCCGAATCACATCGGCAGGCGTGTTCTGAAATGGATCATCGGCTCCACAACCCCTCGACTGCGACAACTATGCAGGCATACCAAAACTGTATAACAATGAGCTCGAAACCAACAACCGATCAAAGCAGCACTCTAGACATAGAAGCTGTATTAAATAGGTGCTACTAGAGTATAGCTTTACAAACAGAGGTCACATGACCCAACATTACATCAGACAGCGGAAGGCAAATTATGTTGCTAAACAACAAGAACCAAAGAGGCCTAAGAGGCCGCAACATAAGGCGACGTCCCAGCCCATAGATTCCAGGCTGCTACCTGGGAACCCCAAACTACTCGCCGATGTCCACGTTGAATCACCACCAGAGTGAGATCTTCATCTGAACCAAATTTAAGCAAACCTGAGTACGGGAGGTACTCAACAAGACTTAGTTAACCTATTATATATCTGCTATTTCGGAAAAGGTTTTATGAAGGTTAATTTGCATAAAGCAAAGTTTGTTTTCCAAATCGAGGAGGATTAGCACGTCTCAAGGAGTGTTTTCAAAACAGATGAGGAAGCTACTCAGCTACTGTAATTATCATTTTTCATCCACCAACATCATTTCCCAGAAACTCTCATGCTACCAGGATCACCCCTCTCGGCATCTCCGAGGAGGCACCCTTCATTCATTGTTAACAAGTTTTAGGCATCCCGTTCAAGTTATCTATGATCACAGAATCCGTTGCCAAGTCGTCTATAACCGTGGACACGACTTCTTGAGGAGATTTATCCCTGCAGGGGGTACACTTTACCCACACGTACCATCCGACTCTTAACGCCACATGTACGCTTCTTGCGAGCACGGCAGAGGGTGGCTGGCCACGACCTTTACCTTGCTCGACCCTATCCATGAGTCAACCCAAACAGGGCCACCCCGTCAACAGGGAGTTGGCCACCTCCTGACGGCACCTGTTCTGTGAGTCGGTATCAAGATTCGTGTACGTCCATCACTTGTCCCGGGCACGCCCTAAGTTTTCTCCAAATCGTTTTCTGACTCACACGCATATGGAAAGATCAAACTACGTGACTCATGAATGTGGCCAAACAAGTTAGTTAGTCGAGCACGGTCTGTTAGGCCTCGCGTGTGGTTGCACGCTCAGTCTTGGCTTCAAAGGCGAGAACTTTCTCCTAGGGGAATGAACAGGACAAAATGCGACAACCCATTGTGGCCTCACATCCATGTCGTTATTCAGTCAAGTTATCAAAGATAATCCAAAACACAACAACCTGACAAAGTAGATTCACGCGTTGACCAGATTCATCAACCGGATGGATCAGATCACGACTAGGCATGGCTAAGCAAGACTCACATGCTTTAGTGAGGCGCGCACAAACAAACCTATAGCTGCTAGGAGCAGTGGATCTGGATATTTAGGCGATGCAACAAGTATAGGAGAACTCTATCTAAGACCATAAATACTTGGAACCGCATGCAATATACGAGATTCCAAAACACTTCGAAAACCATATATGAGCATATAAGAGGTTATGCTTCCTTGGTTATAAGAAAACCAGATAGAGGCTTCAGGAATAAGTGCTTGACTTGTCGGTTAAGATCAAGTATTCGCCATTGGAGTTGTTGGCCTTCACTTCGGAGTCTGATTCTACTGAGAGAGAACAACACCGAAAAGAAGAACAACAATCAACACATAGCATCGATGCAATGCACAATATGTATGCATGAGCATGTTTAATGGGTTGCTAGGGTTCATATGACAGTTAAGCATTTTTACTGAAATTATCCCGAAATAGACCCTGGTGGGCACTTTGGGCAGTTCTGAAAGTGAGTACAATTTTAGTTGCTCAAATGGGTTTGAAAACACCATAAACAGGTTGCATTTGTCATTTTGAGCAATTTGGTATATAACTTTTAATTTTCTAATGTTATTGAATAAAAACTTATTTTCTCTATTTAAATGAATTAAACAACATTTAAATAATGTCCAAAATTGAAGTTTGTCAAACATGTATGAAAATGACATATTTAGATTGGAAATAATTTTCTGATCAAAACCATATTTTTATTTTATTTTTCTGATTAATAAAACATTAGTTATTGAATTTACAAAATTTAACCATTTTCTGTAATTAGTTAAAGGGTCGGGGCCCACTGTCAGTGTAATATTCATTTTTCCAAAACAGAGAAAATCCGCGATGATGTGTAGCATCCCAACTTTTAATAAAGATGGAATACCTGTGTTTATTGTGCTAGTCCCTGGATCAATTGCTAGCACCACAGTACAAAATGAAATATCATGCAAATGCATCAAATTCTATTACATCGCATGATCCAGTCTTTACAAAATAGTATTACAACTTGCATAGTCTTAGAAGACTAGCAGAAAACAAAGTATTACAGCGGAAAACATAGAACAACATTGAGCCCATCTTCTTCATGTGCCACAGGCAAAACATGTTGGCGATAGTCTCGAGATCCTAAACGAAATCCTCACTCGTCTTCAGAAACATCTGCAATATGGAATATGCAGCCACAAGGGAGTCAATACAATTTAATGTATTGGCAAGTAACACTATGGTGGATATAAATGGCAAGACTAATACTACATGCTTATTTGGCTGAGTGGAGTTTAGGCTAAGTTTGCATAAAGCCAGTTTTGTCCTATCTCTTTTGTAAAACAAACTTTTCTTTTTAAAAGGGTGGCAACATTGGATTATGATCCAAGCACCACAAATACTGCCCACTTGGTCAAATTTTACTTATTGAAATTGATGATGAGATTCTTCCGTCAATCCTTGTCCAGCTGCTCATAATTGTCCATAATCGGGGACACGGCTAAGATCTTAGTTTGTTGACTCTGCAGAGGTTGTGCACTTTCACCCTTTGTCTTCAATTAGCCCAAACATCCTATACACCCGGAGTGCATCATGGAAAGGAGAGAATTGAGACGAGATCTTTCAGAAGAAGAAGTCCAAACCCACCGGCAAGACCCGTTCCACCTATAATTTTGCTACATCTGCTTGTCAAGCCTGGGCTGAACCCTCACAACTTAATTGATCAAGACAGAGCCCATATTGTCAAAAGGCTGCACGGGAAGCTACTAGATTTAGAGGGACATAGTAATCTCTTTGTTCCTGGGTGGCCATCCTCAAGTGACAACCTCAAGTGGAATAACCCTTAGATAAGGGCCCTGAGGAAACACTCAACATAACCCAATCTTACCACTTCCACCCAGGTGGTTCATTTATTAATTATACTTAGGATTTTTCCTCAACATCTAGTAAAACAATTTGTAACATTGCATAGCACCTAGTAAATTCTAAGGCTATCAAAATAACAAGGTAAAAGGGATGGCTACACACTACTAGGATAATAGCATAGCATAATATAACTTAGCAAAATTTCCTATCATGCATACTACTCAAAATCAACTAATGCATATAGAAAATAATGGGTAGTTGATGGTGTGTTACTTGCCTTGTTGAAATTGGTGAAGATATCACACTCTCTTCACAAAAGATCGTTGCTCTCCGGACAATCTATTCATTGAAAACACAATAACAAAATAAACAAGCATCCTAGCAATCAAACACATAGGTGGAGAAAGCAAAAATAGCAAATGTCATAACAGAGGGGTTGGACTAAGTTGGCTAGGACAAGGTCAAAGTTTGAGTTTTTAAAGATTCATTTCATAATGGTTCAACACATTGTTAAGGAGTTTCCAAAGGTTTACTTGGAAAGGACTAGGTTGAGTTTGATGTTATATAACTTTATTATAACCATACTTGTCGAGGAAGTTCCAAGAGTTCACTGAGAATAAACATATTACTTTTTCAACTAAAGTAATACCTGCAAGCACTTGGTCATATTCACCTTCAAAAATATTTTAGTGACTATTTTAGTATTTTCCATTGTGGTTAGGGTAGGTCTACTAACTTCATCATCAAAAGAAAAAAATATTACTAAGTCTTGGATTTTCCATTTGGGTCAATGGTTGGACAAAAATAACTTGTTATTCTTCAACTTGTATGGATTGCTTCTAGACTTCATGTGATTGCCTTCTTGAAGATAATCTTCATGCTTCTATTGTAGTCTTGTTCCTTGGATGGATTATTCTCTTGGTCTTGATGAATTCTTCATGGCTTTCATTCACTAATTGGTTTGGGTATGGAATGGGCACAAATACCACTAAGTTAATTTGAAAGAAAATTTAAGAAGAAGGATAGAAAGAGAGGGGGAGATGTTTTCTTCTAAATTTATTCACACTTGTACTTCTTGAGTTTTCTTCTAGGTGTGGAGTACAAGTCCTTTCTTCAAAACTTCTTCATTGATCTTCCTTGTAGCTCTTCATGTTGCCACCAAGTTGAAAGGAGAAGAATAGAAAAGGGGAAGGAAAAAGACTTAGAGAGAAAGGGTGTTAGTCCTCTAGATGTTTCTCTGGTTTTCTTCTAGTGCTTCCACTTCTTGGAGATGCTTATGAAGTTTGTTTTATTTTCCAAGTCCTTCAATGGTCTTCTATCTTCATGTTGAAAAATCTCTAGATGGTTAAGTCCTTCATTGCACTTCATGGTTCTCACAAATCCCAACTTGATGAAATCTTGAAGCATGAAAGGGGAGTGGAGAAGTAGATAGCAAACTAAATTTTACTACTTGGTACTATATGTGATTTGCACATTCTAAAGACATGGCTTGGCTCCAAATGGACATAACAAACAATGGTAGAAAGAATACAAACAGAATCTAAGACATGATAAACTAGTGGTTCACTATGATGGATTTTTGGCTAAAATACATGGTCATGGTCCAAGGATGTCCAAAATGGTTGGGCAAGGTTGTTTCTGGTCCAAGGTTATCAAATGGTGCCATTTTGCAAAAGGAACTATATTGAAATTATTTACAGAATTAAATCTATGTCAAAAATACTCAAATAGACAACTTAATTCTAAATTCAATTTTAATTTGTTAAAATATTATTTTGGGACAGAGGATATGAAAGTACACATCCTAAGGTTTCCAAATATATTTTATTTGCAATTTTTGGATTTGTAGAATTTGAATTATGCCAAATTTCATCAAACAAGCATATTTGAATTTGAACAAATTTAAGTTTGTCAAATTTGAATTTGGCCAGTGCCAAAAGTTTCTAGATGGCAAGGGCTTTTCAAAAAGTCCAAGATCATTAAATTTGGCCAAGTGGTTAAAAAGTTATGATGGTTGCAAGATACAGGGACTATTCTGCAAATCTGCCAATTAAATTCTATTCGAAAAAAATAAACAGAAACCCTGTGGATAAGGTTGGCCACGTGGGGCTCTGTGATTGGATGGGTGTGCTGACTGGGCGCTGACTGGACCAATGACGTGGATAAGTGGATCGATCTGAGCCACTGGATCTGAATCCTACGGTGGCGTACCCCTTCGCAGAAATGATCTAATCTAGGCCCCTAGATCTAGATCTAACGGCTGGAAAATAAATGAGAGAGAGAGGAGGGGTCTCACCGGTGGTTTCCCGTCGGAGATGGTGTCGCGGTGGTGCGTGGCGCCGGAGTTTCGAAGGGATGCCGTTCCGGTGTCCCTCGATCTCAGCGGCTACGTCGACGAGATGCGGTGCGAAGCGGTGAGCACTTTGGTGACGACGGCGCGAACTCTCGCTTCCTGAGACGGTGGCAACGAGCGGCCGGATCCGTGCACGCAACGGCGGGCCTCGGTGGTGTATGGTTTCGTCGATGCGCTGCGAAGGAAAATTGATGGAGGGGTCAGGAAGATGCGCGCGGCTGAGGGGAAGAAGGAGGACCCGAAACTGGGGGCGGAGACTCACCAGGTTGGCCGGAATCGGAGGAACACGACGACGGTATCGGAGAACTCCGGCGAGATATTTATCCAGCCTCGGGGTAGGGTTTGGGGGGAGGTTGGAGGGGAAATGGAGAGGAGCTCGGGTGCTCTTTATAGGTCCAGAGAGGGGGGGCATTCATGGCCTTAATGGCCTGGAATCGAGCGGCGAAAAATCCGGCCGTGACAGGCTCGGTTGCCTTCCGTGAGGAAGAAGAAGGGTGACGTCAGCGATGACGTCATCTTTCCTTTATTTTTCTTTTTCTTTTTCCTGTTAAATGGAAACCTTAATAACTTCTGTTTTAAAAATCCAAATGACATGAAATAAATTTCTAAATTCTTAAGATTTCAAATGCTTTCCATCAATATCATTTTTGAAAACAATTCAACATGTTTTATTTTTGAAATTTGGAAATTTGAATAATTCCTTAATAGTTACTTAATGGGATTTTTAATTTAATAAATTATAAAACATAGTTATTGGTCAATTAAAATTTCAGTGACATTCTAAATGTTGAAAACAAAATTTTGAAAGTCATTCCACCATGTTTTCACAATTATATATATTTTGAAAAATAATAAAACACTAATAATACTTTAAGGTCATTTTAAAATTTAGAAAATAATAAATTGATGTTATTGTCTAAATAAAATTTCAGAGACATTTTACATGTCATAAATTATCTTTGGGAAGCCATTTTTAAACCATTTTCACATTTCATAATTTTAGTATGTGAAGGATTCACTAATAGTAACTTAATGGTTTTCAATTGGTTCATATCAATTAATTAATATTGTTGATCAAAAAATTTAGGATGAAACCACATGTCATAATATTGTTTTCAAAACCCTCTTTTATGTTATTTCCAAAACAAATCATTTTATTTTCACACCTTCATGTTTAAAACTTGGAATAACAATTAAAAGTTAGTATTAATAATTTTATTCTCATCAAATATTTTTGGGGATTAGAACTTTATTAAGGTTTATAAATTTTTGACTTTTGTTGCCCTAAAATATCTTCAAAGTAATATTGGAGTTGTAATTATTTTGGGTAAAGGCTTGTTGATAAAAACATATTCCCTTTATATAAAGAAATTTATTTTTTGAATGGGATTTTAGGGTTCATGGAATAGAGGTATATTTGTATTCTTAATTTCAATAACATAGGAATTACTTTATTATTTCCTTTGTGTTTGGGTTTTATTTGTTTTTGGTGGATTGCTTTAATAGAAAACAAAAAGTTTCAAATTTTTGTGATTTTTGAGATTTCCAAAAATCAGGGATGTTACAGACTACCACCCTTAAAAGAAATCTCGTCCCGAGATTTGGAAAGGTTAGAAAGAAAGATTTGGGTAATTGGATTCCAAAACAACTGGGTGGGCTACCATCCTTAAAAGAAACTTTTGTGGGTAGTCTAAATTCATTAGATTGGAATGTAGATTGATCTGGAATTGGCTTGAGTAGAACTTTCCTTTGAGGTAGAGGTGTAGACCAACATAGGTCTGTTGAACTACCTTTGACACTGAGGGGTCACTCTTTGGGTCAATCAAAAGTCCTTTGGTCACTCTCAACTTGGTCTTTTGATGTCCTTGGCAATCTTCCATCTTGTTGGTTGTCATCATTGAAGGCAACATCATGCTATTTCTAAACAAACTCTCATGTAACACAAACTGGGTAGTTGTGTTTCTTCATTACTTCTTCTCTTGGTGTAGTTGGCTCTGAAATCTTCATAGCTCATGCAACTTGGGGTTCACTTGTCTTCTTCACTTGTTGATGGGCTGGATACTCCTTATTAGGTAGTTGGCATTGATCATGGATGTGATTGTTCCTTCACACAGAAGAAAGCAATTTGATACTAGCATTCCTCAAATGGGATGGCTTGTGTATCAATATGGTTAAGGTTGTATGATTTCACATGGTTCTCACTATGGTTGGTGAATGAGTATGGTGTTGGGCTTGGTCTAGTAGAAATGAGTAGAGATTTAGAAAGATGGCTAAGGAAGGTTCTTATCCAAAATAGCAGATCAAGGAAACTCATCTTACAAACAACACATAACAAACAATCTTCACACCAAACAACAAGGTTTTATAAAACAACTAATATTGTCATACCACACTCATTAGTATGATCAATACACTAACATGTTAACGTTGTTCAAACAAAGTAACCAGATTGGTGGTCTCATCTATATCTTCATGAGTTCTTCAGATTCTTCTCTCCATGTCTTGAGATGTTCTTGAATGTTGTGAAGTCTAAGTTTTTCTTCAGATTCTTCAAAAATCTTGAGTGTAAGGCTTCATATGGTGAAAATACTTCTTGCACTTCATGGAAGGGTCATCAACAATCTTGCCTTGAGGGTACTCAAAAGGTAGGTCATCTAGAAAATTTTGAAGGTGAATTATAGATGAGAGGATATGAGAAGAATTAAGATAATTGTTTTGTTTATAGAAAGTTTGAACATAGAATTTTTTTTTTTTTTTTTTCAATCCTAGGGTATTTTCCAAACTTAGGGTCTCGAATTCTACAGGCAACACAATGCTCTGATACCATTTTGTAGCATCCCAACTTTTAATAAAGATGGAATACCTGTGTTTATTGTGCTAGTCCCTG
The DNA here is from genome assembly GCA_028641055.1 of Alopecurus myosuroides. Classification (NCBI taxonomy): domain Eukaryota; kingdom Viridiplantae; phylum Streptophyta; class Magnoliopsida; order Poales; family Poaceae; genus Alopecurus; species Alopecurus myosuroides. The sequence goes on from CM054058.1 coordinate 145,490,170, forward strand.
GATCAATTGCTAGCACCACAGTACAAAATGAAATATCATGCAAATGCATCAAATTCTATTACATCGCATGATCCAGTCTTTACAAAATAGTATTACAACTTGCATAGTCTTAGAAGACTAGCAGAAAACAAAGTATTACATCGGAAAACATAGAACAACATTGAGCCCATCTTCTTCATGTGCCACAGGCAAAACATGTTGGCGATAGTCTCGAGATCCTAAACGAAATCCTCACTCGTCTTCAGAAACATCTGCAATATGGAATATGCAGCCACAAGGGAGTCAATACAATTTAATGTATTGGCAAGTAACACTATGGTGGATATAAATGGCAAGACTAATACTACATGCTTATTTGGCTGAGTGGAGTTTAGGCTAAGTTTGCATAAAGCCAGTTTTGTCCTATCTCTTTTGTAAAACAAACTTTTCTTTTTAAAAGGGTGGCAACATTGGATTATGATCCAAGCACCACAAATACTGCCCACTTGGTCAAATTTTACTTATTGAAATTGATGATGAGATTCTTCCGTCAATCCTTGTCCAGCTGCTCATAATTGTCCATAACCGGGGACACGGCTAAGATCTTAGTTTGTTGACTCTGCAGAGGTTGTGCACTTTCACCCTTTGTCTTCAATTAGCCCAAACATCCTATACACCCGGAGTGCATCATGGAAAGGAGAGAATTGAGACGAGATCTTTCAGAAGAAGAAGTCCAAACCCACCGGCAAGACCCGTTCCACCTATAATTTTGCTACATCTGCTTGTCAAGCCTGGGCTGAACCCTCACAACTTAATTGATCAAGACAGAGCCCATATTGTCAAAAGGCTGCACGGGAAGCTACTAGATTTAGAGGGACATAGTAATCTCTTTGTTCCTGGGTGGCCATCCTCAAGTGACAACCTCAAGTGGAATAACCCTTAGATAAGGGCCCTGAGGAAACACTCAACATAACCCAATCTTACCACTTCCACCCAGGTGGTTCATTTATTAATTATACTTAGGATTTTTCCTCAACATCTAGTAAAACAATTTGTAACATTGCATAGCACCTAGTAAATTCTAAGGCTATCAAAATAACAAGGTAAAAGGGATGGCTACACACTACTAGGATAATAGCATAGCATAATATAACTTAGCAAAATTTCCTATCATGCATACTACTCAAAATCAACTAATGCATATAGAAAATAATGGGTAGTTGATGGTGTGTTACTTGCCTTGTTGAAATTGGTGAAGATATCACACTCTCTTCACAAAAGATCGTTGCTCTCCGGACAATCTATTCATTGAAAACACAATAACAAAATAAACAAGCATCCTAGCAATCAAACACATAGGTGGAGAAAGCAAAAATAGCAAATGTCATAACAGAGGGGTTGGACTAAGTTGGCTAGGACAAGGTCAAAGTTTGAGTTTTGAAAGATTCATTTCATAATGGTTCAACACATTGTTAAGGAGTTTCCAAAGGTTTACTTGGAAAGGACTAGGTTGAGTTTGATGTTATATAACTTTATTATAACCATACTTGTCGAGGAAGTTCCAAGAGTTCACTGAGAATAAACATATTACTTTTTCAACTAAAGTAATACCTGCAAGCACTTGGTCATATTCACCTTCAAAAATATTTTAGTGACTATTTTAGTATTTTCTATTGTGGTTAGGGTAGGTCTACTAACTTCATCATCAATAGAAAAAAAATATTACTAAGTCTTGGATTTTCCATTTGGGTCAATGGTTGGACAAAAATAACTTGTTATTCTTCAACTTGTATGGATTGCTTCTATACTTCATGTGATTGCCTTCTTGAAGATAATCTTCATGCTTCTATTGTAGTCTTGTTCCTTGGATGGATTATTCTCTTGGTCTTGATGAATTCTTCATGGCTTTCATTCACTAATTGGTTTGGGTATGGAATGGGCACAAATACCACTAAGTTAATTTGAAAGAAAATTTAAGAAGAAGGATAGAAAGAGAGGGGGAGATGTTTTCTTCTAAATTTCTTCACACTTGTACTTCTTGAGTTTTCTTCTAGGTGTGGAGTACAAGTCCTTTCTTCAAAACTTCTTCATTGATCTTCCTTGTAGCTCTTCATGTTGCCACCAAGTTGAAAGGAGAAGAATAGAAAAGGGGAAGGAAAAAGACTTAGAGAGAAAGGGTGTTAGTCCTCTAGATGTTTCTCTGGTTTTCTTCTAGTGCTTCCACTTCTTGGAGATGCTTATGAAGTTTGTTTTATTTTCCAAGTCCTTCAATGGTCTTCTATCTTCATGTTGAAAAATCTCTAGATGGTTAAGTCCTTCATTGCACTTCATGGTTCTCACAAATCCCAACTTGATGAAATCTTGAAGCATGAAAGGGGAGTGGAGAAGTAGATAGCAAACTAAATTTTACTACTTGGTACTATATGTGATTTGCACATTCTAAAGACATGGCTTGGCTCCAAATGGACATAACAAACAATGGTAGAAAGAATACAAACAGAATCTAAGACATGATAAACTAGTGGTTCACTATGATGGATTTTTGGCTAAAATACATGGTCATGGTCCAAGGATGTCCAAAATGGTTGGGCAAGGTTGTTTCTGGTCCAAGGTTATCAAATGGTGCCATTTTGCAAAAGGAACTATATTGAAATTATTTACAGAATTAAATCTATGTCAAAAATACTCAAATAGACAACTTAATTCTAAATTCAATTTTAATTTGTTAAAATATTATTTTGGGACAGAGGATATGAAAGTACACATCCTAAGGTTTCCAAATATATTTTATTTGCAATTTTTGGATTTGTAGAATTTGAATTATGCCAAATTTCATCAAACAAGCATATTTGAATTTGAACAAATTTAAGTTTGTCAAATTTGAATTTGGCCAGTGCCAAAAGTTTCTAGATGGCAAGGGCTTTTCAAAAAGTCCAAGATCATTAAATTTGGCCAAGTGGTTAAAAAGTTATGATGGTTGCAAGATACAGGGACTATTCTGCAAATCTGCCAATTAAATTCTATTCGAAAAAAATAAACAGAAACCCTGTGGATAAGGTTGGCCACGTGGGGCTCTGTGATTGGATGGGTGTGCTGACTGGGCGCTGACTGGACCAATGACGTGGATAAGTGGATCGATCTGAGCCACTGGATCTGAATCCTACGGTGGCGTACCCCTTCGCAGAAATGATCTAATCTAGGCCCCTAGATCTAGATCTAACGGCTGGAAAATAAATGAGAGAGAGAGGAGGGGTCTCACCGGTGGTTTCCCGTCGGAGATGGTGTCGCGGTGGTGCGTGGCGCCGGAGTTTCGAAGGGATGCCGTTCCGGTGTCCCTCGATCTCAGCGGCTACGTCGACGAGATGCGGTGCGAAGCGGTGAGCACTTTGGTGACGACGGCGCGAACTCCCGCTTCCTGAGACGGTGGCAACGAGCGGCCGGATCCGTGCACGCAACGGCGGGCCTCGGTGGTGTATGGTTTCGTCGATGCGCTGCGAAGGAAAATTGATGGAGGGGTCAGGAAGATGCGCGCGGCTGAGGGGAAGAAGGAGGACCCGAAACTGGGGGCGGAGACTCACCAGGTTGGCCGGAATCGGAGGAACACGACGACGGTATCGGAGAACTCCGGCGAGATATTTATCCAGCCTCGGGGTAGGGTTTGGGGGGAGGTTGGAGGGGAAATGGAGAGGAGCTCGGGTGCTCTTTATAGGTCCAGAGAGGGGGGGCATTCATGGCCTTAATGGCCTGGAATCGAGCGGCGAAAAATCCGGCCGTGACAGGCTCGGTTGCCTTCCGTGAGGAAGAAGAAGGGTGACGTCAGCGATGACGTCATCTTTCCTTTATTTTTCTTTTTCTTTTTCCTGTTAAATGGAAACCTTAATAACTTCTGTTTTAAAAATCCAAATGACATGAAATAAATTTCTAAATTCATAAGATTTCAAATGCTTTCCATCAATATCATTTTTGAAAACAATTCAACATGTTTTATTTTTGAAATTTGGAAATTTGAATAATTCCTTAATAGTTACTTAATGGGATTTTTAATTTAATAAATTATAAAACATAGTTATTGGTCAATTAAAATTTCAGTGACATTCTAAATGTTGAAAACAAAATTTTGAAAGTCATTCCACCATGTTTTCACAATTATATATATTTTGAAAAATAATAAAACACTAATAATACTTTAAGGTCATTTTAAAATTTAGAAAATAATAAATTGATGTTATTGTCTAAATAAAATTTCAGAGACATTTTACATGTCATAAATTATCTTTGGGAAGCCATTTTTAAACCATTTTCACATTTCATAATTTTAGTATGTGAAGGATTCACTAATAGTAACTTAATGGTTTTCAATTGGTTCATATCAATTAATTAATATTGTTGATCAAAAAATTTAGGATGAAACCACATGTCATAATATTGTTTTCAAAACCCTCTTTTATGTTATTTCCAAAACAAATCATTTTATTTTCACACCTTCATGTTTAAAACTTGGAATAACAATTAAAAGTTAGTATTAATAATTTTATTCTCATCAAATATTTTTGGGGATTAGAACTTTATTAAGGTTTATAAATTTTTGACTTTTGTTGCCCTAAAATATCTTCAAAGTAATATTGGAGTTGTAATTATTTTGGGTAAAGGCTTGTTGATAAAAACATATTCCCTTTATATAAAGAAATTTATTTTTTGAATGGGATTTTAGGGTTCATGGAATAGAGGTATATTTGTATTCTTAATTTCAATAACATAGGAATTACTTTATTATTTCCTTTGTGTTTGGGTTTTATTTGTTTTTGGTGGATTGCTTTAATAGAAAACAAAAAGTTTCAAATTTTTGTGATTTTTGAGATTTCCAAAAATCAGGGATGTTACATGATGTCAGCGTGACGCAAGGGTGACGTCACCCTGCTCTGTTCCTCATAGACAAACTCAATTTCCGACGATTTCGCGTGCGTTTTGGAAATCCAACCATACCACGGGCTAGAGGAGTTCGTGGGGAGTCCAGGGCTGGCGCCGGTGAACCAAATGGTCACCGGAGCCTCCTCGTCCTCCTTATCCTCGCGCAGGGGGGAAGAAGTATGTGGCACGGCGCCGTCGGCGTTCTTCTCGCCTACTGTCCGGAGGTGGAAGACGATAAAATAGGCGTTTTGCGACCCCTCCCCCCCCCCCCCCCCCCCGAAAGAAATAGAAACTGCAGAAAAAACTTTCTGTTTATAAAACTGAGGGAAAACACTGTTTTCTGGGCCTTTTGCAAAAACAAAAATTGGCAAAAATAAGTTTTCGAAACCTTACAAAATTTCCAACCTCACCATGTTTTGTTTTGGTGAAATTGAAATTTTTTCCAGTTCAAAATTTTGAAAACCACATTAAGTACTATTTGTGGAAAAAAAATCAATTTCCATTTAAATTCAAAATTTAAATTGGTTCAAGTTGGTTTCATGCATAAATGGCATGAGCACAACACAACAACCCTTTGTTAGAAAAATTTGGGATGTTACAGGGCCCTCCTCGGGGTCCCCTTCGGACTCCGTGTACGTTACAGATTTCTAAAACCCTGGGATTTTGTTTCGTCCAATTCTAAGATTATTTTCAGAACAACTTTTCTGAAATTAAAAAACAGCAGAAAATAGGAACTGCCTTTGTGGAATCTTGTCAATAGGTTAGTCGTACAAAATCCATAAAAATGACATAAAGTGTATATGAAACATGTAGCATATGGCATGAAAACAACATGGAAAATCAGAAATTATAGATATGTTTGAGACGTATCACACGCGATGTGTTGGATGTTGTTCGACGGAACATTGTGCAGCTGCACGCCATAGATGTGCAGCAGCCCGATGACGAATGCATGAACCCTCTTCACGTGGTCGACGAACACGACACACTCGTCGGGCTGCAGGCACAAAATGATTTATTCAATGGGTCGCCACACCTTTCCGGTCTCCTCCATCGGGATTTTCCCTTCCCTCATCGAGGCATGGAATGCCTTGGCGGAGACGGTGGATTTCTGCCATGCACCCTTCTTTTTCTTCGGTGCGGTAGTGTCGGAGGCCTGGGAAGTGGCTGCGGAGCTTTCCCTTTCATCATGGCCACGAAGCATGTGAGCTTGGAGGCAGCACATGGCAGAAGATGAAGATGGAAGGGGGTGAAGTGCCCCTGCGGCCCCCTTATCCTTCACTTATGTATGGCGGACACGACTGCTCTGGACTGTTGGATGCACATCATAGACGCGCGGCTAGCATCTGTGTGACCACGTGGCGGTAGGAGATGGACACGCGTCCTCCCATTTACTCTGCCCGCATGGAGATTGGGGAGGCAAACACCGTCGTGCCCCGTTATTCGCGCGTACTGCACAATCAAGATTGGTGGAGACCGTGACGCTTCGGTCAGTGCTGCCAGTAGGCCCACTGTGTCACGTACCATCATCTGCTGAAGGTAAGACCTTAGTGCGCCATGATGTCATCTATGCCGCAGGTGGTACTAGGTCCTTCCTTCGGGTCCTTTATCAGTCGACACTTATTCAATGATCTCTGAAACTGCGCCCGAGTCAAGTTCCTCCTTGGTGCATAGTAAAATCCTTAGCTGTAGGAATATATGAAAAATTGCGCCTAAGCCGAGTACCTCCTCTGTGTAGGTCATGCTACGTGCCCTCAGTACGTGATGTCCTATAGTCGACTGCGAGACATTTATCTCTTCGACTACCCAGATCACACCGAATGCAAAACACATATGGATATTGCGTCTACGATGTAAAGATAAGACATGTAGACCGAGTCTATGGGCATGGGAGTCGCACTTTCTATGCTACCTAGTTAAATTATGTGCCTACGGCATGATGAAAATCCTCGACAAGGTCTCTGCTCCACGGGTGGATTTTCCCTGCTTTTTCCGGGTTCGATCCTAGGGGCTTGAATTCGAGTAAGGTGAGAAATGTTTTACCCGACGATGATTAACTAGCCTCGATCTGTCGAGTATTCCAGGATGCTAAACCACGTCTCTCAAAAATACAAAAGTATCCGAGATAAGTGGAGAATTGACTCAACGAACCTTCCACTCGATGACATTTCATTTTGCAGTTATCAACTACAACTCAGACTCGAGACGTTTTCATCTTTGAGTCTCTAGCCAAGTCTACGACTCACCTAGATACACGGGGCTACTGACGTGGGCATGCCTAATCGAGTGCCCACTGTTAGTATACCCAGTGCAATCCAGTCAAGGGCCCATTGGGTGGCCTATCCGATACTAAGAAGAGTATGCCCACAACCGAACAAGAAACAAAGCTCGACTCGAGTGCCTAGAGTACTTCACGATGAAACACTAGAATTAGGGCACCACCATTTAATGTAATAGACTCAGCTACAACACACGGGATCAATCCTCCTATATAAAGGATGAGAGGGGTCATCGGGAAGACCAAGAAACACCCCCGTAAACTTCATCCTTGCGCCGCGATCCCAATTGTAACACCTTTTGCTACTATACAAATCAGACAAGCAAGAGTAGGGTATTACCCTCCCGGGGCCTGAACCAGGGTAAACTTTACCCTACTCCTTGTTAATGTCAAGTCCACCAGTGCCACCTTCTCTCTTTACAAAACACTAAATATCAAGCATGAGATTTGATGTGGTAACCCCACGACACTCGGTATCGGGATGCGACAAACAATAAGTCGTCACACGATGGTGCCGCTAGTGACAACTTTCAGATAAGTGTGGGCTATAGGTGGAAGTACACGATCTCTGATTAGCCAATGTCGAAGCACGTGGTCATGATGGTGGTGGCCCGGCCTCGACTTTGGTGATGAAAATCCCAGAGTTCAATCCTTGGTTGGACTAGTCAACACATGTGCACGTGCGACGAATACTTCTTGCAGGTTTTGGCTAGGAGTAGTTGTTCGATCACTTGACATAGGATTTATGATAGGTTTGTGAAAATAATGTTGCGAGGCGGTCCATTTTAGATGTTCTTGGTGTTTTTTTACTTTTTGCTAGCCGATTTGTTCGGCGTTGATATATTACTATGCTTTACTATTGAATAATTACCAATATATTTATGTGTGCATCAACCGACGCTAGACGTCGAGTGCTATTATCATCTTCGAAAAAAGAAACTATACTGTGGTGATAGGTCCCACATGTCAGATTCGGTGTTGATTCTTCTATAGTGTTTTTTGCAAAAAAAAATAACTTATTTTTTTTGGTTGTTTTCTATCTCGGAAAAGTAAATGTTGTTTTCTGTCTCGAAAACGTAAAGTGGTATGAAAATTTGATGCAGCACACCTCATTCCTCCAAGCCCAACACCAAGTGGACCTATGACAAGATCAAGAGCAAAGGCGATGCACGATAAGGTGAACTCACTCCTCTCTCGTTATGCCTTTGATGACTTGGTGAATGGTGCGCTACCTCATGGAACCACCCTATGCATGCTCAGGTTTGATCCCACAATGGATCCCCAAGATGATGCCCAAGATGCCCAAGAACACGCCGAAGATGATGCCTAAGAAGCTATGGAAGAAGTCCGAGAAGATTACATCGAAGAAGAAGAAGAGAAGAAGGAGGAGAGAGAGAAGAGCAGGAAGCCCGGCCTCAAAACTTGGCCAGGCCGGCCCCCAGGCAGGACCCCCAATAGAGGCAACCGGCCTCCACCCCGGCCTCGGCCCGGCCTCTCGGCGCGCCAGGGCGGGTGGCCACCCGAAGAGGCCGGCCTCCACCCCGGCCTTAGGCCGATTGCCCTCGGAGCCAGGCCGACCTCCCTGTTGCTGCTCCCACCCTGGCCTAACTACCCGGCCAGGCTGGCCTCCCAGGCCGGGTTCCCTGAAGACTGCGTGATTTGGGGGTTTTCTCCCCCTTGTCCATCCCACCTACCCCTTGGCTATATAAGGACCCCCTTTGGCTAGATATAGGTTTCAGAGATGAATTTAGACTTTTGAGCTTTGCTCTTGTATCCCTCTTGTGAGGCTACTCCTATGGTTTGTACCTAGGACCGTATCAAGACTATTCCTATGATGTGTTTCAAGGATCGTATCAAGATTCATCGGGTTTTCTATCATTTCCCCTTGGGATTCAGTTAGGGACTTTCCAATCTTCCTCAACTAGCCCTTGAGGTTCTATTGGCGTGGTGGACCGGCCACGGGTGAAGTGGTTTCCGTGGTGAGTTCGGTTGGATCGATTGTTCCGTAGGTGTCCGTTGCGACTTAGTTGACGGGAGATCGGGTCTTTCAGTTCTTGCTAGTTATCTTCCCTCCTCGATCCCCCTCTTGTTCCTCTTGCGTTCTTAGTGTTCTTCGTTCGTTCTTCGTGTTCTTGGTCGATTCGTGAAGATCGGGCCACCCAAGAGGTTAACCCCTCCATCATCTGGTATCAGCAGCTAGATTGACACGACTTTGACCCCCACTATCCCCCTTTCCACCAAATTTTTTCTTCCCTAACCCAAAATTCAAAAATTTCACCAAAAATAGCCAAAAAGGAATTTCGACCGATCTGTTGATTTGTTGAGTTTTTCGTGGATTTGTGGATTAAGACCATTCCCCACCTTTCTATTCAGCCACTTTTCTCTAATTTGTCGGAAAAAAATCTTGGATCTGAAGGAATTTCGAAAGTGGGCAAAAATCCCAGAAAAATCCTGCTCTTCGATTCTTGGACAGATTTTCAAAGTTGTTTTTCATTGTCGTTGTTGGTTCGATTTGAGTGATTCAAGTTTCCACGCGAAGCCCACAACATCATATACTCAACTACATCAACGGATCGACACGACATTGACCGCAAGTCCGCGATCATCCATCAAATAGGTATAACTTGCTTCCGCTTCAACTAACCCATTCTTCGTGTACCTTGCCCATTCGGACTAGCTCTTTTATATTGCTTGGCATTGCACTAGTGGCACCGAGAGTGCGTGTTTTTCACTTGTGAGAGCGTAGTTCGATTGGGCTTGGCATTTGTATGCCCATATAGCAAAAAGTGAAAAGAGAAAAAACAAGGAAAAGATCGATGCCAAGTGTTATCCCTTGTAGGAACGTGTAGCTTCGCGTTGCAAAAGAGAAGAGAGTGATTGGTTGCCACAGTGTGAATCTTGTTGCCTCTTATAGTTTGCGATTTGAGCTAGCGTCCTCCTTGTGTTGGTGTGGCATTGAGTTTAGTCTTCGTTAGGAACATTTCGTCTCCGCTCGTCCTTTGGCCGCACTAAACCCATTTATCACTTGTGTGTGTGTGTTCCATTTTTGTTTCCTCCACTAGGTTTGGTTCTTTTGCTAACATTTCATTTCGATTCTTCTCTACGTTTTACAACAAACTTTTCTTTGGATTTGTTGATTTTCCTTGCCACTTTTCTCACCCATTTTCCTTCCACATAAAGCGTGTGTGTTGTTGTTTGCGGTTTTCATTCGATCTTTTTGGACTCACTTTGGACATACCGCCCTACACCTAGGCTCGTCCACTAGCCTCAATACGACCAAGAAAGATAACGTTGGGTAAATGAGACATATATTATTCATATCACACTTGTGTGCGTTTTGAGATGGCTAGGGAAGGAGTGTTCACAGGTCCGAGCTTGGAAGATGAAGGAAACCCGTTCTCCAACGACAACTACCACAACTTCGTCACCCACAATGACCATTTCCAACTCCACCAACTTGTGAAAGACGGACTGGAGCGCTATGAGCGTCGACTCCAAGCGCAAGAGGCTTGATTGAATGATCAAATGACGCGAATCAACATCAACTTGGCTAACCTTGCCAAATGCCATGGATCATCATTGTCCTCAAGTTCGAGACGTTCAAGCCAACAACCTCAAGATCATCACCAAGCTCGTCGTCATGATCACAACCCTAACATGGAATATGGTGGACAACAACAACAACCACCCCCACCACCCCCTCCACCACAAGATCCTCGACGAAATTGGTATGAAGATAGCTCGCCATAACCACCTCCTCGACACTGACAAGGCCGTGGTGACCCTCTTCAAAATCACCCTCAACAACTGGATCTTCGACAACATCATTCACCACCTCCACAAGGCCCCGCTAATGACTATGGTCACAATGAATTCGTGGATGGTGCTTACCAACATCGAAGGCCACCAAGGCGCAATGCGCGTCACCACCACAATGACCGCCAAGAACAAGAACTTCCTCAACACCCTCGCAATGAACAAGAGCATCCTAAACAACACAACCGTGACAATGATGATAGTGAACGCCACGAAGCACGATTACGTCATCATCAACAACCACCTCTTAATGACCACCGGCGTCATCCTCCTCATCATGACCGCCAACGCCAAGCCAATGAGGATGACCCACATGATTTATCACTATCGATCTATGACGAATACCAAAATGAGCGACCCCATCAACAACATGAAGACAACAATATGAGTGCCCTTCACTTCAACATCCCAAAATTCAATGGTGAAAATGATTCCGAAGAATATCTTGCTTGGTCTCTCAAGGTGGACAAGATCTTCGACATCCACAACTTTAGTGAAAAGAAGATGGTTGCTATGGCTTCTTTGGAGTTATAAGGATATGAACTCTTATGGTGGGACCGTCTCCAAGCGGAAAGAGTCAAGAACCGGATTGCTCTCATCGACACATGGAATGAGATGAAGCAAGTCATGAATGCTCGCTTTGTTCCTCCACACTACAAGCGCGACCTCTTCAAAAAGCTACAACAGCTTAGACAAGGATTGAAATCGGTTGATGAGTACTACAAGGAGATGGAGATTGCTTTGATAAGAGCTCATGTGATGGAATCTCAAGAGAAAACAATGGCCTGCTTTCTCAATGGACTAAACTACCCGATAAGGAAGATTGTCGAGTATCAACCCTATGACAACATTGTTGCACTTGTCCATCAAGCTCCCAAGGCCGAGCGTCAAATTGCGGAAGACCTCAAGTACAGCAAGCAAAAGGCTTATTTTGCATCAAGACCTTCTTCTTATTCTCCAATGACACAAGTAACAACACCGACCAACACCAAGAGCACCTCTAGAACTCTCAATGCTACCGACAAAACTCCGCAACCGTTCAAGAAACAAGTGTCTCCTACCACCACCTCTAATGATCCTCAAGTCAAATCGAGCACAATTACTTGCTTCAAATGTGGTGGAAGTGGACACAAGTCTTTCTAGTGTTCCAACAAGATGATCATGATTGTCAACCAAGATGGTGAACGTGACTCAATGAGTGAAGGAAAATACTATGCCTTGCACCAAGTTTCTCTTAATTCCTTGGACGTACAAAACGATGAAGAAGAGAGTGTCTATTGCGATTACGACAAGAATCCATCGCTATTGGTGACACGAGTTCTTACCACCTCTCCTCAAGATGAACATGACCAACGGTGCAACCTCTTTCAAACTAGAGCCGACATCAATGGCAAATCCATCAAGGTTATGATCGATGGAGGTAGTTGTCACAATTTGGCTAGCAAAGAGCTTTGCATCAAACTCCAATTGACTTACAAGCAACATCCACACCCCTACCATGTTCAATGGCTTAGTGACTCCGACACCTTTAAGATTCACCACATGGTCACAGTGCACTTCAAGATTGAACCCTATGAAGACACGGTTGAGTGTGACGTTGTGCCTATGACCGTGTGTCACCTTCTTCTTGGAAGACCTTGGCAATATGCCAAGAGTGCTATTCATGACGGACGCAGCAACCAGTATATCTTCAAGTGGAATAACAAGACGTTTGTGCTCCGCCCAATGTCTCCTAGCCAAGTGATCGCCGACAATGTCAAGACCCTTGCACGCAAACAAGAAGAGCTCAAATCTCATGAGATGATTGGTGAGAGCGTGATCCACCTCAAGGAAAGTGAGAGCCACAAGCCAAACATGAGTGGAAAAATTTCGAGTGCTCCCAATGGCCTTGACTTACTTTTCACCAAAAGAGAGATGCGGGAGTTACGAGATAACCCATCCATACTTCACTTTGTCCTCGTGTGCAAAGAAGATGCTCTTGAAGCTAACGCCATAACAAGTTTCCCTCCGTCTTTATTGCCCTTATTGCACGAATTTGAGGATGTGTTCCCCGACGAGCTACCCCCGGGTATACCTCCTCTACGGGGCATCGAGCACTGCATTGACCTCATTCCGGGTGCGCCACTCCCAATCCGTGCCCCCTACCGCACCAACCCCGAGGAGACTAAGTATTTCGAGCGGCAAATCCAAGAACTTCTTGAGAAAGGTTTCATCCACAAATCTCTTTGCCCTTGTGTTGTTCCGGTTATCCTTGTCCCTAAGCAAGACGATACTTCTCGCATGTGCATGGATTGTCGCCCTATCAATGCTATCATTGTTAGATATAGACATCCCATCCCTAGGCTCGATGTTATGCTTGATGAATTAAGTGGTGCTACTATCTTTTCCAAAATTGATCTTAAAAGTGGATACCACCAAGTTCGCATGAGCATAGGTGATGAATGGAAAACAAATTTCAAAACAAAACTTGGTTTATATGAATGGCTTGTCATGCCCTTTGGTCATTGGAATGCCCCTTACACTTTCATGTGTCTTATGAATGAAGTTTTGCGCCCTTTTATTGGCAAATTTGCCGTGGTTTATTTTGACGACATCCTTATCTATAGCAAATCTTTGGAGGGTCATCTTGATCATATTTCTCAAGTCTTGTTGGCCCTTCCCAAAGCAATTTTTTTTGCAAATATTTCCAAATTCAATTTTTGCACCAACAAGCTTGTTTTATTGGGTTTTGTGATTTCCTCCAATGGAATTGAAGTTTACGAGAAGAAAGTTGAGGCAATTAGAAATTGGCATAACCCTACTTCCATGGGTGAGATAAGATGTTTTTACGGTCTTGCCGGTTTCTATCGCTGTTTTGTGAAGGATTTCTCAACCCTTGCTTGCCCTTTAATTGAGCTTACAAAGAATAATGTACCGTTTGTTTGGGGCAATGCTCAACAAAAAGCTTTCGATACTCTCACTGAAGCACCTTTGCTTGTTTTGCCGGATTTTGAGAAAACTTTTGAGATCGAGTGTGATGCTAGTGGAATATGCATTGGTGGCGTTCTTATGCAAAATGGACGTCATGTTGCTTATCATAGTGAAAAATTAAGTTGTGCTAGACTCTATTACCCAATTTCTGACAAGGAACTATTTGCCTTGGTTAGAGTCTTAGAAGTTTGGCAACACTATCTTTGGCCTAAAGAATTTGTTATTCATTCCGATCATGAATCATTGAAATATTTGAAAAGTCAAGCTAATTTTAACAAAAGTCATGCTAAATGGGTAGAATTCATAGAATCTTTTCCTTATGTCATTAAGTACAAGAAAGGTAAAGAAAATGTTGTGACAGATGCTTTGTATTGTAAAGAGTATCTTCTTACCCGCCTTGAAATCAATGTGATTGGTTTGGATGAGATCAAAGACTTATAATCTTCCGATGTTTTCTTTGGACCCATTTTTTATAAATGCTTGCGCAATCAAGGTCTTGATGACTTCTATCTTCACAAAGGGTTCTTGTTTTAGGCTAACAAATTGTGTATTCCGTAGTCCTCTCTTCATTTGTTGTTATTGAAGGAATCACATGAAGGAGGTCTCATGGGACACTTTGGAAGGGACAAGACCTACGCCATGCTCTCCAACCACTACCATTGGCCTAAGATGAGGCACCAAGTTGAAAAACTCATCAAGATATGTCCTACATGTCTCCGAGCTAAGTCTACTTCCAAACCCCATGGTCTTTATTTGCCATTACCTACACCACATGTTCCTTGGAGTGACATTAGCGTGGACTTTGTGTTAGGACTCCCACGCACTAAAACAAACATGGACTCAGTATTTGTCGTTGTTGATCGTTTCTCTAAGATGGCACATTTCATCCCTTGCAATAGAACGGACGATGCTTCACATATCGCAAAAAAAATTCCAGGGAAATCGTGCGTCTACATGGTGTTCCCACGTCAGTTGTGTCAGACCGAGATGTCAACTTCAAGTCCTACTTTTGGAACACTTTGATGGCCAAGCTCGGCATCAAGCTAATTTTCTCCACCGCCTACCACCCACAAATGGATGGCCAAACTGAAGTGGTGAATCGAACACTTTCTTCACTTCTACGGGCATTGATCAAGCCCAACCTCAAGAATTGGGAGGAATGCATTCCCCATGCCGAGTTCGCCTAGAATCGAGCACTTCACCAAGCTACTAAGATGAGCCCCTTCGAGATCGTCTACGGCTTCAACCCCAACACCGCTCTCGACATCCTACCATTGCCTCTACGCGAGCAAGTCAACATGGACATTGGCAAGCGCACCGACTACATCAAGAAACTCCATGTATCCACAATAGCTACACTTCAGAAGCATTCCGAGCACCAAGCATCCATGATGAACAAGAACAAGAATCCCATGGTGTTCCAAGAAGGCGACCTCGTTTGGCTACAATTGCGCAAAGACCATTTTCCACAAGAGCGCAACTCCAAGCTCAAGCCAAGAGGCGATGGACGTTTCAAGATCATCAAGCGCATCAACAACAACTCCTACAAGCTCGACTTACCGCAATCCAAGTACCTTGTCCACAACTCCTTCAACGTCAAGGATCTCTCTCCCTTCCATAGATATCGAAGTGATGAGGAAGACCACGAGTCGAGCTCGAGTCTTTTTCAAGGGGGGATATGATGCAGCACACCCATTCCACCAAGCCCAACACCAAGTGGACCTATGACAAGATCAAGAGCAAAGGTGGTGCACGATAAGGTGAACTCACTCCTCTCTCGTTATGCCTTCCATGACTTGGTTAATGGTGCTCTGCCTCATGGAACCATCCTATGTGTGCTCAGGTTTGATCCCACAATGGAGCCCCAAGACGATGCCCAAGAACACGCCCAAGATGATGCCCAAAAAGCTATGGAAGAAGTCCGAGAAGACGACATCAAAGAATAAGAAGATAAGGAGGAAGAGAGAAAAGAGTAGAGAGCCCGGCCTCAAAACCCGGCCAGGCCGCCCCCCAGGCCGGACCCCCAACAGAGGTAATCGGCCTCCACCCTAGCCTCAGGCCGGCCTCCCTGCGCGCCAGGCCGGGTGGCCACCCGAAGATACCGGCCTCCAACCCGGCCTTAGGCCGGTTCCCCAGCGAGCCAGGTCGGCCTCCCTGCTGCTGCTCCCACCTTGGCCTAATTGCCCGGCCAGGCCGGCCTCCCAGGCCGGGTGCCCTGAAGACTGCGGGATTTGGGGGTTTTCTCTCCCTTTTCCATCCCACCTACCCCTTGGCTACATAAGGACCCCCTTTGGCTAGATCTAGGTTTTAGAGATGAATTTAGACTTTTGAGCTTTTCTCTTGTATCCGTCTTGCGAGGCTACTCCTATGGTTTGTACCTAGAACCATATCAAGGCTACTCCTATGATGTGTATCTAGGATCGTATCAAGAGTTATCGGGTTTCCCATTGGGATTCAGTTAGAGACTTTCCAATCTTCCTCAACTAACACTTGAGGTTCTATAGGCGTGGTGGACCGGCCATGAGTGTAAAGCGGTTTCCGAAAAGGTGAGTTCGGTTGGATCGATTGTCCTGTAGGTGGCCGTTGCGGCTTAGTTGACGGGAGATCGGGTCTTTCAGTTCTTGCTAGTTATCTTCCCTCTACGATCCCCCTCTCGTTCCCCTTGCGTTCTTAGTGTTCTTCATTCTTTCTTCGTGTTCTTGGTCGATTCGTGAAGATCGGGGCACCCAAGAGGTTAACCCCTCCATCAAAAGTGGTGGTTTTTAGGCTAAGAACAACTCACATACTCCCTCCGACCCCACTCTCATATTAATTGTCTCGAAGTTGGACCAAAGTGGATGTACTCCCTCCGTTTCTTTTTAATCCGCGTATTAGGATTGTCCAAAGTCAAACATGCTAAAGTTTGACCAATTTTATCGGGGAAAATATCAACATTCAAAATACTAAATCAATATCATTTGATTCACTATTTAATATACTTTCATATTATATCAATATGATATTATAAATGTTGATCTTTTGTTCAATAGACTTGGTCAAACTTTGTAACGTTTGACCGATGACAGTTCTAATACGCGGAGTAAAAATAAATGGAGGGAGAATCTAACACCAAAATATGTCTAGATAAATCTAGTTTTATCCAACTTGAGACAAGTAATTTGAAACGGAGAGAGTATAATACTCCTCCATCCGGGTTTATAGGTCCTGCATGTTAACATAAAAATTATATCATTAAAAAATACAATATGTCTTATTTTAAATTGGCAAACTTTATGACCTATGAATACGTGCATGACCTAGAATACACACAGGGGAGCAAGTAAGCACACAAGAGCATAATAAATGATGTGAAATTTCACGTTATGTACAGCAGGCTGACGCCGATGTTTTCGCCCGTAGACCTGTTATTGCAAGAGCATCCGAGCATGTCATGAGCAGGAGGCTACGATATGTGACAGTAGAGGACCGTGGAATACTACCCTTTCACCTAGGGTTTCCTCCTCCCGCCTGGCGACTCAGGCGGCGAGTCGAAAGCGACGGATTCATATCGGGATCCGAGCATGATTCAGTCTCCGAGGTGGATTCGATCCTCCCCGTGCAGGTTCCCCTACAAGTACCCCGGTGGTTTGTTCCCTGAGCCATCGAGGATCGCTGTTGAGGAAGGTTTGTTCGGCCGATCATGTCGAGCTCGAAATCTGCAGGACACTCAGAATCGGCGTCGAGAGATTCAAAGTTGAAACAACACATGGGAGATCCCATACTGGATGATGCGGGGGAGGGTTCGGAAACCCATGGAGGAACGATCCACTCCTTGTTTGATCATCTTGATATTGGGGAAGAGGAGTTTGACGACCTGGTAATAGAGGATACAGACATCAACCTACTAGAAAGTACACGATGGCTAGCAATTGCTAGGGTTCACTGTGATAAAGGTTTCAGTCACGAGGCCTTCTTCCTCCAGATGCGTGCGGCATGGAATCCGGCAAAGGAGGTATCGATCAGGCCGGTTGGAGTGAAACGTTTTGTGATTCAATGTTACTGCTTAGGGGATTGGGAGAAGATCACAGAACGTGGGTCGTGGTTGTTTCGGGAGTGGGCGGTGGTGATTGTGCCGTATGATGGCTTATCTGATCCTGATGAGGTAGATCTTCATCTTATGCCAATTTGGATCCAAATTCATAAGATCCCTGAGGGATACAGACAACAATCCATTGTGAAGCAGCTGGTTAGTAGACAGGCTGGAGAGGTTATTGAAATACAGATGGTACCACCCGGGGTTTTCAAAGGAGACTATGTTCGTGTTAGGATTAAGCAAGATGTACGGAAGGCTTTAACACGTTTTGTTTCTGTTTCACTTGGAGGGATGAGATCAATCTTTGAGGTTAAGTATGAAAAACTAGGCATGTTATGTTTTGCATGTGGCAAAATTGTCCATACGCACAAGGAGTGTGGGTTGGGAGTCTTTGAAGACAAAGATCTGAAATACGGGGATTCGATACACACAGATGGTTGGTGATCCCGAGGAGGGGGCGCTGTTCGTGGTGGTCTAAGAGGGGGAGGGGGAAGAAATTCTGGAGGCAGAGGAGTTTTACCTGGGAGAGGGCACCCTTTTGATTGGAGGGCTCACCCGGAGAAGCCCCTGGTTGTGTCGGATGACCTGAAGGATACGGCGACTAGCCCTATCAAACCCACGGATCAGCACATGCTCGAGATGGAGAAGAATGCTCGGAAACGGCTAGCTTTCGAGCAAGAAAACAAGAAGGCCAATGAGTTGCTTATGCTCACAGAGAAAGGTCACACGGAAGGGGACAGTCCTCAACAAGTTAATGGAAGCAAAAATCAGGAGGTGAAGGAGAAGAAACGCCACAAGGGAGGAAATGGATCCTCGTACTCTGCAAATTCTACTAGATCGGCGGCATCCCTAGAGGGTGACCGCCGGGTCCAATGAGTATATTAAGCTTGAATTGTCGAGGGTGCGGACGGCCCAAGACAATTCACGAGCTATGCAACTTAGTAAAGTTGCACCGTCCGAGTTTGGTATTTCTCTCGGAGACCAAGCTAAGTGCTACGAGAGCGCAAGATCTACGAGGAAGATTGGGTTTTTCAACGCATTTGGTGTGAATAGTGAAGGGCTAAGCGGTGGACTAGCCCTTTTCTGGAATTCGGAGTCGGTGGTGTCCCTCAAATCTTATAGTAAATCACATATAGATGTTTTTGTGGTTAACAATGAGATGGGAGGGGTAGAGTGGCGGTTTACAGGATTCTACGGAGATCCTAATAGAACAAGAAGAAAGCAAAGCTGGGAGCTACTGTCTTACTTGAGAAGGGAGTCTGATACCCCTTGGCTTTGTGCTGGGGACTTCAACGAGATCACCTCGGCTGGTGAGCAGTTCGGAGGTCATGGAAGAGAAGATGGAAGATGGAGGGATTTAGGGATGCTATTGATCACTGTGGCTTTGAGGATTTGGGTTTTTCGGGTCTTCCCTACACTTGGGATAATAGACAACATGGAGCTAGTAATATCAAGGTGAGATTGGATAGAGGTTTGGCGGATCTCAGGTTCATGGAATTGTTTGATAATTCTATGGTTACACATGTTCAAACAACGCAAAGCGATCATTGTGCTCTATTAATCAGTATCAGTAAGTCTGATTGGTGTTTAGAGGAAGGAGGACATAAGCCTTTTCGGTTTGAAATATCATGGATGAGGCATGAGAGGTACCTGCAAACAGTGGAATCATTGCTTAACACTAGTGCGGTATCCTTGGATGGCATTGCTACTGCCCTTGGCGAGGTGAGGCAGGGATTAAGGAGGTGGAGCAGGGATGATTTCGGCTCTGTTCATAAGCAATTGAGCACTCTCCGAAAACGTTTGGAGGATATCCGTTGGGGCTCCATTGGTTTGGGCCCTTCTAGAACTGAACTTCAGCTTATGCGTCGGATTTCGGAACTTCAATACCGCGAAGAAATTGAGGCTCAACAACGCTCAAAGGTATTATGGATGAAGGAGGGGGATAGGAACACGGCTTTCTTTCACTCCAAAGCGAAACAGAGGGGACATACCAATAAAATTAAGTCTCTGCGGAAGGAAGATGGTTCTATGGTTACTTCCCAAGTTGGGATGGAAGGCATTGCTATCGGTTTCTATAGCGATCTCTTCACGACTCAAGTGGACACGCGTCCTGAGCTAGTTACGGACTGGTGAAAGCAAAGTATGGGCACCTAGAGGGGGGGTGAATAGGTGCTACGACCAATTTTAATTTTTCTTAAAGTTTAGGCTTGACAAGAAGGTAAATTCTCTATATAGTTCAACTAGTGGTGAATTTACCTATATGACAAGGCAAGCAATTAATGCAACAAGTACGAGTAAGTAAAGGGAGGGAGGAACGAGGTAACCGATGGAAGCACACGGAGACACGATGTATTTCCGAGTTCCTCCTTTTTAGGGGAGTACGTCTCGTTGGAGGGGTGTGAGCTCGCCACAAAGGCCTACTCAACGCCACTAAGGCCTCACCCTATTCTCCGATGAACTCCGCCACAAAGGCCTAATTCACCTTCCACTATTGAACCCCTTTGAGGCGGGGATCGAATCCTTTACAAACAACTTGGGGCACACACCCACAACTAAATTGGGGGCTCCCAACTCTTCTTGAATCACCAACAAGTATCAACATGCCTAGGTTCTCCACAAGAGGAAACCCTAGGCTAGATCCCTCAAGCTAGAGAGGGGGAAATGAGGAACGGCTCGGTGAAGATGTAGATCGGGGCCTTCTCCTTCAATCCTCCAAAGATCTTCAAGATTGGGTGGAGGGATTGGGAGTAATGAGAGATTTGGTGAGTTCTTAAATGCTCATAAATGCTAAGGGGAAGAACTCGATCTTGGGGAAGAAGAGGAGGGGTATTTATAGCCCCTCCTCACAACTAGTCGTTGTGCAGGAAAAAGGGACCGGAATATCCGGTTCAAGTTTGGACCGGAATATCCGGTCAGCTTGCTCCACGTAGTCCTGCAGATCTGAACCGGATTATCCGGCTGCTCCGGAATAATCCGATTCAAATAATCCGGTTCACTCCAGTACCCCCAAACTTCCAGTCCTTAGCAGTTTTCGCGCTCCTTCATCAACACCCGGAATATCCGGTCCGATATGAAAAATCCAGTCCGAAAAATCTGGTTGACTCCAGTACGCCAAACTTTCAATCCTTAGCCATTTTGCGCAGCACCCGGAATATCCGGTCTAGGATGAAAAATCCGGTCCGAATAATCCCGTTGACTCCTGTACGCAAAACTTCCAGTCCTTAGCCATTTTGCGCAGCACCCGGAATATCCGGTCCAGGATGAAAAATCCGGTCCGAATAATCCGGCTGGGTTCTGTCCCAAAAACTCCCAGGCCAAACTTCACCGACTTTTCGGTGATCGATGCCGATGTTAAGTATAACACATGCACGCTTAACACCTCGATAAATAATGTACTTAGTATTGTTAACTAACACACAAAACAATGGAAAAACGAAATGCACTTTCAATCTCCCCCTTTTTGGTGTTAGATGACAATACTAAGATTTGCAACAAAAACCTTGACAAGAACATGTTTGAAACAAGATGGAAATGTCTCCCCCTATCTCTATGCATATCTTTTGTTTGCCTAAAATGCAAATAGATGCAACGATGTATGGGGAGTGATTTCCAACAAGTAGCAAACATGTTAACGAACCAATATCACCAATATGTTGAGAGTGAGATAGAAGTATATACCTTGTGCGAAGATAATATATCCAGGAATAACCAAGCACAACAATAGATAATAATCCTCAACATATAAGATAGATAACCATATAACCAAAAACATAGATAATCCATGATAATATCCAAATAACCAACATAGTCTCACACACCATAGCACACATAGTTTTAACGAGACAATAAACGAGCAAAGTTCACGAAAAACGAATACTAAATGGACACAAGCTCTCAAGAAATGGTAGAAGCATACGAGTGCAATTCGTTTTCCCATTGTTTTGTGTGTTAGTTAACAATACTAAGTACATTATTTATCGAGGTGTTAAGCGTGCAGGTGTTATACTTAACATCGGCATCGATCACCGAAAAGTCGGTGAAGTTTGGCCTGGGAGTTTTTGGGACAGAACCCAGCCGGATTATTCGGACCGGATTTTTCATCCTAGACCGGATATTCCGGGTGCTGCGCAAAATGGCTAAGGACTGGAAGTTTTGCGTACTGGATTCAACCGGATTATTCGGACCGGATTTTTCATCCTGGACCGGATATTCTGGGTGCTGGGCAAAATGGCTAAGGACTGAAAGTTTGGCGTACTGGAGTCAACCGGATTTTTCGGACCGGATTTTTCATATCGGACCGGATATTCCGGGTGTTGATGAAGGAGCGCGAAAACTGCTAAGCACTGGAAGTTTGGGGGTACTGGAGTGAACCGGATTATTTGAACCGGATTATTCCAGAGCAGCCGGATAATCCGGTTCAGATCTGCAGGACTGCGTGGAGCAAGCTGACCGGATATTCCGGTCCAAACTTGAACCGGATATTCCGGTCCCTTTTTCCTGCACAACGACTAGTTGTGAGGAGGGGCTATAAATACCCCTCCTCTTCTTCCCCAAGATCGAGTTCTTCCCCTTAGCATTTATGAGCATTTAAGAACTCACCAAATCTCTCATTACTCCCAATCCCTCCACCCAATCTTGAAGATCTTTGGAGGATTGAAGGAGAAGGCCCCGATCTACATCTTCACCGAGCCGTTCCTCATTTCCCCCTCTCTAGCTTGAGGGATCTAGCCTAGGGTTTCCTCTTGTGGAGAACCTAGGAATCTTGATACTTGTTGGTGATTCAAGAAGAGTTGGGAGCCCCCAATTTAGTTGTGGGTGTGTGCCCCAAGTTGTTTGTAAAGGATTCGATCCCCGCCTCAAAGGGGTTCAATAGTGGAAGGTGAACTAGGCCTTTGTGGCGGAGTTCATCGGAGAATAGGGTGAGGCCTTAGTGGCGTTGAGTAGGCCTTTGTGGCGAGCTCACACCCCTCCAACAAGACGTACTCCCCTAAAAAGGAGGAACTCGGAAATACATCGTGTCTCTGTGTGCTTCCATCGGTTACCTCGTTCCTCCCTCCCTTTACTTATTCGTACTTGTTGCATTAATTGCTTGCCTTGTCATATAGGTAAATTCACCACTAGTTGCACTATATAGAGAATTTACCTTCTTGTCAAGCCTAAACTTTAAGAAAAATTAAAATTGGTCGTAGCACCTATTCACCCTCCCTCTAGGTGCCCATACTTTGCCTTCAATTGGTATCAGAGCCTCGGCTCTTCTATCGGGCTTAACCGCCTAAGAGTTTAAGTATGGGAGATGAGTTGGTTGACGCTCCGTCCGATGGTAATGTGACTATGGATGATCTCAATGCTTTGAGAGAATCATTGACCTCATCCATAGACACTAAATTTGATGACT
The DNA here is from genome assembly GCA_028641055.1 of Alopecurus myosuroides. NCBI lineage: Eukaryota > Viridiplantae > Streptophyta > Magnoliopsida > Poales > Poaceae > Alopecurus > Alopecurus myosuroides. The sequence goes on from CM054058.1 coordinate 145,513,588, forward strand.
TGCGTCAACTCATGACAACACTCCTCAAAGCCAAAGGACCGGAGGTGGTTGACTCATCCCTTCCGGAAGAAACGGAGGGTGCCAAGAAAGGGGTTGATGGTGAACCACTTAAAACTGCTTCCGCCGAACAATCCGCTAAGAAGGGTGCGGGTGGAAAGGAAGGATATCACGCCGTTGAAGGTCAATATTCTACCGATCCCCCAATCCCTTTTCCTCATATAATTCCTAGAGGAGATCCACCTAAAATTGATGCATATTCTTTTCGTGAATGGCAATACTACATGGAGACTCACTTGAACTCTTCTTGTATAGATCTTTGGAGAATCACTCGGGACGGATATAAGCCATTTGATCCCAAGAATCTCACAAGAAGAGAGGTCGTAGATTGCCAACTCAACTACACCGCCTTGTCCATCCTACATCAAGCCGTGGGCCCCAATCACATGCCGCATCTTCAACACTTCTCCACTGCCAAAGAAACATGGGATGCTCTTGTCATCATGTTTGTTGGGAATGAGAGCATGCAAAGAAATCGATATGCTGCCTTGACCAATGAGGCCGAAGGGTTCTTCATGCGTGATGGAGAAGATCATGTTGACATGTATCGAAGACTCAAAACTCTTGCCACCGCCTTCTCTAGTGCGGGTGCAACATATATTGATGATGCTTGGATCAAGAGGAAGTACATGATTGCCGTGATGCCGTTTGAGGGCACAGACTTGAAGAGCATTCAAGGAAGACATGATTTCTCCTCCATGACCTCAACTCAAGTGATGCAAGAATTGTGCTCCTACAAAGTGCAAACCAAGAATGCTCTTGACAACCGTGCTAGAGCCATTGGAATGCATCAAGGAGCATCCGTTGCTTTGAAGGCCAAGGTCTTGTCAAGAGAGGTTGAGAATGAAGAAGATGGAGAAGAGGCATTGCCTCCCTTGAAGGAACAAGACTATGATCCCGTCCTAAAGGATCTCATCGCCCTCACCATGCAAAAGTTTTGGAGCAATCCTCCCAAGGGAAAGAAATTTGTTGAGGAAAAGACAAGGTCTCGCTATGGAAACGATGGAGCTCAAAAAGTGAGTTCTTGTTTCAATTGCCAAGACAAGCATCACTTCATTGTGGAGTGCCCCTACGAGAATAGAGAACACCATAGTGGCAAGCTCATTCGCAAGGACAAGTCCAAGGTTGAATACAAGAAACCTCACTTCAAGAAGAAACCTTTCAACAAGAAATCCCCCACCAAGTTTGTGCTCTTGACTCAAGAGGAATATGATTCCGGGAGTGATGAAGAAGAAGAAACAACAAGTGAAGTGGACGCTCTAGCTATTGCTTCCACTCCATCTTCATCATCCCTCTTTGAATCCCCCAATGAAAATCTTCCTCAACGCAATGCCAAGTGCTTCATGGCTAAAGCCACGGAGGTATCACCTTCTCCTAACTCTAAGACCCCTAGTGAACTAGAACATATTGCTAGTCTTAGAGAAGAAGAGGAAAGGGCCTCCTTGGACCGTTTTATGTCTAACATGCAAGGGGAGACCAAGAAGTACTTTGAGCATCTCATGAGGCAATTGGGAGAGGCCCAAGAGGCCCTTGAGAAGAAAGGTGAGATTGAGAGAAGGGATGCGGATGAAATTGCATCTCTCTCTATGACTCTTGAGGAAGAGCATGATGGTAGAGTTTCTCTAGAGGATGAACTTGAATCTATTGAATCAACCCATAATGAACTTGTCTCTAAAATCATTAAGGAACGTGATCTTGCTATTGCTAAATATAAAAAGGCTAAAAAGGATAAAGTCGAGTTTGGGGTTGGTCATGGTAAACTAACCGAGGAGTTTGAAAAGCTAACAAATGCTCACAAAGCTTTGGAAAGCCAACACTCATCCCTCAAAGAGTTGCATGAACAACTTCAAACTCAACTTACTCAATCTAACCATCCTAGCACCTCTACTTCTTCTTGTGATCATGCAAATGTTATTGAGGAAAATGCTAGGTTGAAGGATGAGCTCCAAGGCTCAAGGGCAAAAGCACTCAAGTTGAGAAGGTTGTGTTAGCCACCCCACAAGTGGTTGCCCCTAGCCCTAATGCGGTCATTGCTAGACCACAATTAAGTGCTCCAAGGCAACAAGTGGGTAAGCAAGGACTTGGCTATATAGCCAAGAAGAAGAACAAGAGGAAGAACCAAAAGGGTGCTTCGGGTAGCATTGTCATTAGGGACAACACTACTCGTAGCACACCCGCACAAGCAAGCAATGTTTCCTCAAGTAGTGATGTCATGAGGGACACCACTACTCGTAGCACCTCCGCGGGAACTAACAATCCACACCATTTCTTATATGTTGATTATTATGGTGTTGTGCAAGATAAATATGTTGGTCCTATTGAGGGTTTCATTGACTATACTATTTGGGTCCCAAAGACCCTTGTTGCTAACATAAAAGGACCCAACTCGGGTCCTAACTCTAGACAATGATCTCGTGCAGGACTATGCTTCCGGTGGGTCTAAATGGATTCTCGTTAGTGGGTGCACTAATCATATGACCGGAAGCAAAGAACTAGTGACGGAGTTGCGACCAAATGACATCCAAGCAACCGTCACTTATGGGGATTCGTCCAAGTATAAGGTATCCGGGTTCGGCAAGGTTGTGGTGGCTCCCGATATAACTATCGTGAACGTCATGCTTGTCGAATCCCTTGGTTACAATTTACTTTCCGTCCGCTCTCTTGGAAAGATGGGTTTTTCCGTCTTTTTCGATGGTGATATTGTGGTCCTTTTGAGGAGCAAGACTCTTGACGTCGCTCACGTGGGACATGTTGAAAATGAGTTGTTTGTGGTGGACTTTTCGAAGTCCACCAACTCTCAAGCAATGTGTCTTTTCGGAAAGGCGGACTTGGGATGGTTGTGGCATCGCCGCCTATCCCATGTCAACATGAGAACTTTGCAAAGTCTTCACAAAGGTGGCCTTACTGTTGGACTAAAAGAAAATGTTTCATTTGCAAAGGATCGCGTTTGTAGGTCGTGCGTTGAAGGAAAGATGCATGACATCATGCACAAGGCCAAGACTATTATCTCATCAAAGAGGATCTTGGAGCTCCTCCATGTTGATCTCTTTGGTGCCGTGCCCGAGGCAAGTCTTGGCGGCAAGAAGTATTGCTTGGTGATTGTCGATGATTATTCAAGATATACTTGGGTTTATTTCTTCAAGTGCAAGAGTGAGACTCAACAAACCATCATCGACTTCTCCAACGAAGTGCAACGTCAACACAATGTGAAAATCATGGCTATTAGGAGTGATAATGGCTCGGAGTTCAAGAACTATACATTGAATGAATTTCTTAGTGAAGAAGGCATTCGTCATCAATACTCCGCCACTTACACTCCTCAACAAAATGGTGTTGCCGAAAGGAAGAATCGCACTCTCTTGGATATGGCAAGGACCATGTTGGCGGAGTACTCTTCTCCCCAATATTTATGGGCCGAGGCGATATCCACCGCATGCTACTCCTCCAACCGCCTCTACATCCGCAAAGGCTTGGGCAAGACCCCATATGAGATCCTCACCGGCAACAAGCCCAACGTATCCTACTTCCGTGTATTCGGTTGTAAGTGCTTCTATTTGATCAAGGGTATTAGGTTGTCGAAATTTCAATCCAAAACTATTGAGGGTATTTTTGTTGGTTACGGTGCCGAATCCCACACTTATAGAGTCTATGACAAAGCCTCACGGATTGTCATAGAATCTTGTAGTGTGGTTTTCGAGGAAAATGACGGCTCCCAAGTGGCACAATTTCATGTTTTAAATGTAGATGTTGAAATACCTCAAGAAGCCATAGGAAGGATGGGTGTGGGATTCTTCCGCCCCATCGAGGGACACCTTATGGCGACTCGAGAAGGACTATGCTCTACTCAAGTGGAGCCCTCCTCTACATTAGAAGATCAAGCCAAGGAGCCATCTATTACACCTAACCAAGAACATATTCAAGACCCTCCTCTCATTGATCAAGTGACTCCGCAAGTCGTACCCACTCCTCTCACTAATGCGAGTCAAGATCAAGGCCAAGATCAACCATCCTCTTCATCCTTTCCTCAAGTTGGAGCTAGTGTTGAAGATATTGTTGATGATGATGATGATGATCAAGGCCATATTGGTCAAGATGGGGACCCAAATGATCAAGATGATCAAGTGATCCCTCCTCGAAATAATGAGGAGATCGAAGCCCGTCGCATCAAAAGGATAAGAAGAGCTTTGAAGCAAATTGATGCCCAAGACGACAAGGTCTTGGAGGATGTTCAAACTAGAAGATCTACAAGAAGACAATTGGCTCATTTTTGTGAGCATCAAGCTCATATCTCTATGGTGGATCCTAAGAAAGTATATGAAGCTCTTGAGGACTCCGATTGGGTTGAAGCTATGCATGATGAGCTCAATAACTTTGAGCGCAACAAAGTTTGGAGATTGGTTGAGAAGCCCAAGGATTGCCACAATGTTATTGGCACTAAGTGGATTTTCAAGAACAAGCAAGATGAGAATGGCATTGTCATTAGGAACAAGGCAAGATTGGTTGCTCAAGGTTACACCCAAGTTGAAGGCATTGACTTTGATGAAACCTACGCTCCCGTGGCTCGCCTTGAGTCCATCTGTATCCTCCTTGCTTATGCATCCTCTCATAATTTCAAATTACAACAAATGGATGTGAAAAGTGCTTTCTTGAATGGTCCACTAAAAGAGGAGGTATATGTTAAGCAACCTCCGGGGTTCGAGAATCTCAACTTTCCTAACCACGTTTACAAACTTGACAAGGCTCTCTATGGTCTCAAACAAGCACCTCGTGCTTGGTGCGAGCACCTTAGGGAGTTGTTAGATGATCGTGGTTTCGAAGTTGGGAAGATTGACCCCACTATCTTCACCAAGAGAGTAAAGGGAGAGCTTTTCATATGCCAACTATATGTGGACGATATCATTTTTGGCTCAACTAACCAAGCTTTCAATAATGAGTTCTCTAAGCTTATGACTGACAGGTTCGAGATGTCTATGATGGGTGAGCTTAAATTCTTTCTTGGCTTTGAGATCAAGCAATTGGCTCGTGGGACCTTCATTTCTCAAGCCAAGTATACCCAAGATATGATCAAGAGGTTCAATTTCCAAGATGCTAAGATCAAGACATCTCCTATGCAAGTCAAGTGTCATCTCTCTCGTAATCCAAAAGGGAGTAAGGATGTGGACCAAAAGCTTTATCGTTCTATGATTGGTTCTTTGCTCTATCTTTGTGCATCTAGGCCCGATATCGTTTTGAGTGTAGGTGTGTGTGCAAGGTATCAAGCGGCTCCTAAGGATTGCCATTTGATGGCGGTCCATAGGATCTTTCGTTATTTGGTTCATACCCCAAGATTTGGTTTGTGGTACCCAAAGGGGGCACAATTTTCTCTCAATGGATATACGGATTCCGATTGGGCGGGTGATCAAGATGATATGAAGTCAACTTCCGGGGCTTGCCAATTTCTTGGTAGGTACCTTGTAAGTTGGTCCTCGAAGAAGCAAAATTGCATATCTCTTTCCACCGCCGAAGCCGAGTATGTTGCCGCCGCAAGTGCATGCACTCAATTGTTATGGATGAGGAAAACTCTCAAGGAGTATGGAGTTCATTTGGATAAGGTTCCTCTTTTGTGTGACAATGAAAGTTCCATCAAAATTGCATACAATCCAGTGCAACATACAAGGACCAAACACATTGAGATCCGCCACCACTTCATCCGTGATCACGTGGCAAGAGGAGACATTGCACTATTGTAACATCCCAAGTATGACAAACACCATTAGAATGTTTGCTCCTTGTTAATTTATGTTTTGCATCATTCCATCATGAGCATTGATCTTGTTTTCACTTGTTTTTCCATTTGAATTTCAAACCAAAATTCAAATCCTTGTTTCATACTTGTTCTGTTACAATTTTTCAAATAAAACTTTCAAATCAAACCATTTGTTTGGTTCCAATAAACTTGAAAGTCCAAACTTTTAACTTGCTTAAGTTTCAATAATTCAATTATTGCAAATTTAAATCAAATGCATTTAAATTCCAAACAGCAACAAAAATTTAAATTTTTGAAAAACAAAAAGTTGCACAACTGGGCTTTTGTAATAAATAACCTATAAAAATTATTCCCAAAATTTTTCCAACCCCAAAACCCCTTCTTTTCTTCCCTTTTTCTTTTCTGCAAAAGAAAACAGAGAGAAAAAATAAAAATAAAAACAGAAAACGGGCTGGGGGAGGCAGCCAGGCCAGCCCAACAGCCAGCCCAGCCCACCTTTCCACCCCAGCCAAGTGCGCGCGGCCCGCCTCCTTTTCTTCCTCCTCCGTACGGCCAGCGTCAGCTGACGCCAGCACGCACACACAGCGCACCACCGTGCCCTCCACCTGCTCCACCCTCTCCCTTTATCTACTCCCCGAGGGCACGCCCCAAACCCTAGCCATCCCTCCTCTCCTTCCTCCTCGCGCCGCCATCATCTCCTCTCCTCTCTGTTCCCCTTTCTTCCTTCTGAAAACACCGAGAGCGACAGGGAGGGACGCCGCCGTCGACACGCCGCCATGGTGCATCTCCGGCCACGCTAGGGAGATGTGCACCACCCAGGGATCCCTGCTACCTCTACGACCGCAACGCCAAGCTCGATCAGCCGCCACGACGCCGGAATTTCCCTGTCTCCTCGTCGGCCGTTTCTGAACCTCACCGTCGACTCGTCGTCCCCGACCACGGCAGCCTCGACCAGCTACCCCAACCACCTCCTGGTGAGACACCCCGACGCCCCATGCCTATCTCCAGCCTCCTCGCTTCCTGGTTCGCGATCGCACGTTCTGAAACCCACGGTAGCGTCCGCCGCCGTGCCGCCATGGCCGCAGTCGAGCACGCTCCCGTGCGCTTCCGGGCCGTCCAAGCACACGCACACGCGCCACACCCCTCAGAACGCACACGCACACGTCCAGCGCCGCCCATTCGTGGTCGTCGCGTCGTGCAGCACCACCGTGCCGTCGCCTGTCGCCCGTTCAGACAAAAGTCTGAAACTTTCGTTCAGTTTCAGTTAAACAGGGCAGATCTGCCTCAAAACCCCACGAGCATCTCCTCCATCACGAATCAATCCGCACCGCAGTGGCCAGATCCAACGGCGCGCAGCGCGAGGGCGCTGGTTCGACCCCCCGCAGCGCGACTAAAACCCATATTTTTGCTCGCTTTGCCACGCAACCACGCTGGCCCCACCCGTCAGCGACGTGGTGGCCACGCAAGCACACACACACGCACGCCACGCACGCACCAGCTGGGCACTGGCCCACTGCCAGTGACCCAGGGGCTGCTCTGCCCGCGTAGAAAAGGTTCCAGGGGCCTTTTCTGAAGTTTCTTTTTCGCATCCAAGCCCCTAGACCAAATCTGAAACTTTTGAAATCACAGAATAGCCCCTGTAATTCAAATTCAAATATCTTTTGCAAATCAAATCCAAATTTAATAAATAAAATAATTTTTCCATACCAAATTTAATTCTCTACATGTTTAAACCATTTGTATACTGTTTTGAACATTTCAAATGGTTTCAAAAATTCAAATTCAAACAACTCTTTCAAATTTGGTCAAATTCATAACTAATTCAAATTTAATTCAAATGGCACATGTAAAATATGTTTTCCATGCAAAATTGAACAAGATTTCCAAATATAAATTTTGTTTCCTGTTTTGAATAAATAAAATTGGTTAAATAATTCAAATCTTGTTTAAATCAATTAAAATTGCTAAATTCATAACTTGGTCAAACTAAATTCTTTTTGAACATATAAAATATGTTTTCAAACCAGAAAAATATAATCCTTTCAAATATGAGTTTTATTTAATGTTTTGAACAAATAAAAAATTCAAATAATTTTATACTTGAATTAAATTCATTTAAATCTTGTTGAAACTTGTTTAATTAATCTTAAATCCTTTGTCAACAAATGAAATATGTATTCCATCTAAAATTTTGTGTTCTTTCCAAATATGAATTTTGTTATCTATTTTGAACATTTAAAATTGGTGAAAACAACAAATGCTTGTGTAACTCATTTAGGAAGCCAAATTTCATAACTTAATAAATAAAATTCCAAACTTGGTAAACCACATTTCAAATTGAAGCTATTGTTGTTTTCTTATTGTTTTCCTCATCCATGCATCATTCTAATCAACTTTCACATGATGGTTAGTTGTAGATCACTTAATTCAACCTTAGTCCTTGGGCCTTTCTATATGCAACCCAAATTGCATATGGGCCCAATTTAATTATGTTACCATGTCAACTAGCTTATCATTGATGCATCAATTAAATTGCCATGCATCATCCCATGATTGTGCATTATGCCATGTTATTGATTGTTTGTCTCTCTGCGTTGTTTGTTTGCTTCTTCTCGGATAGACGACGATGTTGAGACAGACGAGGTTTACGACACTACTTCAGAGGAGTTAGCCCAGTACCAGGCTACTGAGTTTGCAGGCAAGTATTCACTCACCTGAACCATCGTGTCCTTTCCACACTGGATACTGATACTTTCCGTTGTCTATTCTGCTAGCCTTAAGATTCGTTGCTTGTGTTCCGATCCTATCACATGTTATCCTGTAACCCTGATATAGCCTATCCTCCACACCTATAGACCTGTTGCTTGTTGCCTATGTCTTACTAGCATGCTTAGGGTTGTTTATGCTCGAGTCTGATGTCCGTTACTTCTGTTACCATATTTATTATGTTCTGGGGGCTCGATGTTTAAACAACAACCTGTTAAAGTATGAGGTAATGCTAATTTGATGATAAGGCACCGGCAGGAGGCCGGGTATGGTTTTGAGACCTGCTAGTGTCGAACTCAGGAAAAGTTCTTGTCCTCTAGATCCATGATGAGCGCACTAACCGCATGTGGGAAGCGTGTATGGGCGCCCCCCTCAACTTTGATTCGATTCGCATCTCGTCCAAATCGCCTCATTTAGTTGGGGTTTTCCATTTGCCGCATGCATATGCAGGTGCGAACCCTTGGCGCCAGGGTGGTAACTTTTGTAGTCGGCATTTAGGGAGACACGTTCTTAGAGTGCTATGAGGGTCCCCTTTTCTTCGTGGGGCTTGATTAGCCGTGCGCTCAACTGCACGGGGTTCTTTGGGCTTGATGCGAAGAAGAGTTGGGTTGTGTTGAGTACCTCGCTTGGTGGGTTGATCCCCCGTCTGGCGGGTTATTCTTACGTGTACGGCCAAATTGGTGCATCCCTGCAGGGTTAAATCTTCTCGAGAAGTCGTGTTGTCCGCGGTTATGGATGACTTGGTGATAGGGCTGGCTAACAAGGATTAGACAACTTACACCTAATTAATACTAATGTTGACTAGTAATAGACTTATTGACACAATAACTTGAACCTTCATTAATCCAACTGTGTGGGTTATCGTCGGATTGCTTCTTTGGATAAGGGGCGAGATCCAGGATGGGTTTGTTTGAGGTTGTTGGTAGTTGGTTCCGATGCACTATCTTATCCCTTTCTTTTAGCCGGATGTTGTAGCGTGTCTCTATAGTTGGTTAGGCAGACCGCTGCCGCACTTTTGTATCACCTACCTTCCGTTGAACCCAAAGCATCTGTACTTGGTGTTGCCGGGTACACTGTGGTATCTTGTGCGTCTTGCTTACCAGTACTCGTCTGTACTGACCCCTTTGGGGCTGCGTGTTCTGCAGACTACGTTTCCGAGGATCCCCATGGTGGCTACTACGTGGAGTATGACGAGGCTGCTAACGAGTAGATAGCGGACCCGGGCAGGATCCGAGACATCGTGGATGGGCTCCGTCTTTTCGTTTCCGGCCTCTTAGGCCTATTTGGATCTTGTCTGTACTCAGACACTTTGGATACTTCCGCTGTGATGTAATGATGACTTGTTGGGACAGGTGTCCTCTGCATGACTGTATTTGCTATCTCTGCTCTAGTGAGAGCTATTTGCCACTTATTTCTATTTCTTTGTGTCTTAGAGATTTGTTGTGATATCACTTGTTCAAATGTCGTTGATGTACCATGTGTGTATGATATGAAGTACGTCAATGGAAGTAGTCGGATTTATATGGGATGGTTTACGCAGACGATGAATAGTAGAGGATGGTTGTCACACGTTCACGTGTTGGCCTACTCATATTGGGATGCGGGTGCCGGTAAGCCCCGTAAGCCATTTATCTACTGTTTAGCGGGCTGTGAGTATCCTCTAGAAGTCCGGGTGCGACAACTATCTTATGTGCCCACCAAGGACAATCTTGCGGATATTTTCACGAAGCCACTTGATGATACAAGATTCTTATTCTTGAGGAATGAACTAAATGTGATTGATTCTAGGAGCTTGACTTGAGGATCTTGCACACACCCCTATAGATGAAACGTGTTTGAGTTTAGGTGTAGGCATGGACATAGGGGGAGTGTTATCCTAACACATTGGGTTCTCCCTCCCCCCATTATGCCCATAGAAAAAATTCATTGTGATCTCTCTTTTTCTAATGTTGAATTGTGAGCTTCAATGTTGAGTATTGGCAATGCCCCCAAGATATATCTTCGCGGTTGCATACCATAATCTCTTACATGGTGGCCTAGGCCACCAACCTCTTCGTTTCGAAGAGTTGGATCTTAGTTGGGTATTACTTGTCATTTCATTGCATTTCTTGTGTTTTCCCGTCTAAGTGTTTCGTCCTAGGAAAATCCCACTCAATTGGTCTTTTGTTGGTTTGATTCTTGATTTTGAGAGGGATAAGTACTAGTTTCAGTTTGTTGTTCTATCCTAAGCCATTCTATCAAAAAGCCTTTCTTTTCTAGCACTTGTGTCGTCCATTGAAAACGAGGAAATTTCGAATCAGAAGGCAGTCGGAATTTCCGGTCCAGTTTTGGACCGGAATATCCGGGTGTACCGGAATATCCGGTTCAAGTATGAACCGGAATATCCGGTTCGGCGAAAATCATAAAAACTGGAGCCCGACGGGGAGGTGGCAGTTCTTGCCCTTTTCCCCATCTGCTCCTCTCCACCCCAAAAACGCCGCCGCTTTGATTCTTGGCCTCCCGGGCCGGTTCCTCCGCTGGATCTTGAAGTTTTGGCACGGATCTCGTTCCCCTCGTCCTTAGGAACGTTTCTACCTAAGCATCTTCCTCCATGGATTCCGGTAATGTTCAATCTCTTTGAATCTTGGTGCTATAACCCTACCAATCCATGGATTTGCGTTTTTGTTGGCAATGCTTGGTAGAACTTGTTCCTTAGAGGTCCCTTTGCATGCTAGATACGATAGATTAGATTCACTTGTGTACGATCTACTTTTGAAGTCTAAGATCTAGATTAATTTTGTGCTGTTTCCGCACTACCGGAATATCCGGTCCACGACTGAACCGGAATATCCGGTTCAGTTTTGAACCGGAATATCCGGCTATGTCCAGTACTATTTGAGGACAGCCCAAAATTAATCTTTCCCAGATTTCTACCTAGATTGTTCCCTAGAATCTCCTCTATTGTTTTTATGCATGTTTGTTTCCGTTGCTTGACACGAGTGTACTCATCTTGTGCTATCCTTCTATTATCTTGTTTCATAGGTGGTGGTTCTGAGAGGCGCCTTCCTAAGCGTCCCAAGCAGGTTTCTGTCAAGAACAAGAGGAAGGCTCGGCTCAACTATAAGACCGACATTCCTGTTCCGGAGTTCAATGTGCTCAGGCAGAAGGATGTCTACCTCGATCCTCGTATTGCAAATATTGATCCTCGGTTCTGGAATCTGGAGCAGTCCTACATCTATGCTGATATCTATTGTGACTACCGTCACCCTATCCGTGTGATGCAGCCCTTTGACTTTGCTGCCCTCAAGGCTAAAGAGGAGTTTGCTGATGCAGGTAGTATTGTTGAGCGGTTTGGACTGGTGAAGCTCATGGAGACCCAGTGCAACTACAACACCCAGCTTGCGATGCATTTTATGTCCACTCTGGTGTTCAGTGATGATATAGTGTGCCGTCTCAAGTGGATGTCTGAAACTACTGCTTGTGAGGCTTCCTTCGAGAGGTTTGCACGTCGTCTTGGATACACTTACCGTGCTCACCCTCCTCTTGGTCGCCGTGTCCATGAGGTTGATAGGCCTAGGAGGGAGGTGGCCATGGCTGACCTGTATGCTCCTGGATTCACTATTGGGGGCCTTGAGGGACTTCTTCCCCTCTATGATCAGCTGGTTCGCATCTTCAGATCCTTCCTTGTGCCAAGTGGAGGTAACAATGATGCTCTCACCACTCCTTTATGCAACCTTCTGATTCTGGCTAAGGAGTGCATGGAGGAAGAGGACCCGTCTGTCTCCTATAATGTGGATGTGATGGACATCATCTATCACGAGCTATACTCTGCTATGATTGGTGGCTACACCATTCCCTATGCTCCATATATCATGATGCTCATCAAGCATGAGATGCGGAAGGAGTACACAGAGTTACCCATGGTTGAGCACAAGGTCAAGAGGTTGTATATCAAGAGGAAGAAGAAGGCTGCTGCTGCTTCTCAGGATGCTCCTTTTGAGGGTGGTACCTCTATGGGAGGTCCCTCTACTGGTTCTCAGTCTGCGCCCATTCCTGATATTAGCACTATGCGCCATGTCAGGAAGCTCTCTTGGTTTCAGCGCAATGTGCTCTGCATGAAGGTGGACATCCACAAGGAGCAGTAAAGGGCTTATCGCAGAGACACTGCCATGGCTAGCGCACAGAGTCAGATTCTGCACCACGTGAGTGGTGCTACTGGTGATGTACCTGCTCCTCTCACTGCTCAGTCTTACTCTGCTTGGTCTGCTGAGGATAGCACTCCCTGGGAGAGCATTGAGGCGGCTCTCCGTTCTACTCAGGCTACTACTTCTGGAGCTGGTGATGATGAGGAGGAGGATGAGGACGAGGCGTCTGATGCTGAGCACGAGGCTGAGGGAGAGTCCGAGGAGTCTGCTGGCGAGTCTTCTGAGCACTCTGGTTCTTAGACCGTGGTTGGGACGTTAGATTAGCTATTTCCCTCCTTTTTGGTGTCTCGATGCCAAAGGGGGAGAAGTAGCTATTAGACTACGGGATTTGCATGGGTTCGGGCACAAGCGTATGCTTCTACCATTTCTTGAGAGCGTGTGTCCATTTAGTATTCGTTTTTCGTGAACTTTGCTCGTTTATTGTCTCGTTAAAACTATGTGTGCTATGGTGTGTGAGACTATGTTGGTTATTTGGATATTATCATGGATTATCTATGTTTTTGGTTATATGGTTATCTATCTTATATGTTGAGGATTATTATCTATTGGGTTACACCGCGGGTGTCAGAAGCAATGAACGAGCAATTGATGGCTCCTTTTTCGGATACGGAAATAGAAAATGCACTCTTCATGATGCATCCAAATAAATCTCCCGGGCCGGATGGGTTCAATGCTGGTTTTTTCGTTCGTCATTGGGATTTGATGAAGGTAATGGTTTGCCAAGGCAATTCGGGATTTTTTGGAAGGAGGATCAATGCCAGAGGTGGTTAACTCGACAGTATTGGTGCTTATCCCAAAAGTTAAATCACCTCAAGACCTAACACAGTATAGACCCATTGCCTTGTGTAATGTTCTGTATAAGATTGCGTCCAAAGTCTTAGCTCTGGGATTGCGGCCGGTATTGGAGGAAATTATATCTGAGGAACAAAGTGTGTTTGTTCCGGGGCGGTTAATTACCGATAATGTTCTAACAACGTATGAGTGCATCCATTATCTGAAAAGGAAGAAAGGGAAGGCTGCGGCATGTGCTATCAAACTAGATATGGCCAAGGCTTACGACAGGGTTGAATGGAGCTATCTGAGAAGTATCATGGAGAAATTGGGCTTCTGTCAGTTGTGGATTGATCTTATTATGAAATGCGTCGAGACGGTGACCTTCTCAGTGAGAGTTAATGGGGTCTTCTCGGAGGTCTTTAGACCATCACGCGGTATTCGACAAGGGGATCCGATCTCCCCGTATTTATTTCTCTTGTGCGGGGAGGGTTTTAGCAGCATGCTAAAAAATGTTGGCCCTGCTTACTTATCAAAAGGTATCCGAGTGGGAATTCATGCACCTTGGATTTCTCACCTTCTTTTTGCAGATGATTGCTTGATTTTCTCCCAGGCTTCACCAGCTGGTGCGGCTAGACTACATTCTATCTTGGAGCTATACAGAAGAGGCTCGGGACAGATGGTAAATTATTCCAAGTCAGCAATCTTTTTCAGTAAAAATACTACCCCGCCGGTGAAATTGGTGGTTCATCAAGGGATGGATATTGATGTGGAGGCATTGGGAGAGAAGTACTTGGGGATCCCTACAGCCGTGGGAAGATCATCGGACTCGCAATTCGAGCATATTATTGCTAAGGTGAAATAACTGGTCTTCGGTGGAATTCCAAGATTGTTAAGAAGTGCAGGTAGAGAGATTTTTATTAAATCAATATGCCAAGCAATCCCTACTTACTCTATGAGTTGCTTTCGACTGTCAAGGAATTTTTGCAAAAAACTAACAACCGTGATTACGCGGTTCTGGTGGGGAGGTGATGATAAGAAGAGACGCCTGCACTGGAGAAAATGGGATCGTATTGCTATCCCAAAAGGAGAAGGAGGTATGGGTTTTCGGGATTTCGAGGTGTTTAACCAAGCCATGCTTGCAAAACAGGGTTGGAGACTAATGACTAGACCGGAGTCGCTTTGTGCTCGGGTTCTTAAGGGCAGATATTATCATGACAGCAATTTCATGGAGGCTGGTAATAAGAGGAACGCATCTCACACATGGAGAGCGATATTACATGGACGTACTGCTCTTAACCTCGGTCTCATAAAGAGAGTGGGTACTGGCGCATCTATTCGGATTTGGGAGGATCCATGGATCGATGAGAATACGGGTTCGCGACCGTTGGCGCGGTTACCAACAGCGACAGCTACAACGGTCGATGAATTAATCGATGAGGATGGGGACTGGGACTTGGACAAGCTGAGGGATAATTTTGTACTGCCAGATGTCCGAGCAATCCAACGTATCTCGAGAAGTGAAGACGAGGACTTATGGGCTTGGAAGGCTGATAAACGAGGCAATTTCACTGTCAAATCGGCCTATCATCTCATGTGTAAACATAGGAGACCACCTGATGCTCCTTCGGATTCGAATGGCACTTTGAAACCCTCGTGGAAGAAGCTATGGAAGATGCAAATTCCCCCCAAGGTCCGAAACTTTTGGTGGCGAGTTATACATGGTTTTATACCGTGTCGTAAAGTCCTCAAGGATAAGCATGTTGAACACATCGATAATTGCGAAGACTGTGGCGTGGTTGAGTCTATATACCATTCTCTGTTCGATTGTACTTGGGCGAAAAGGTTCTGGCAAGAGATGAGAAGAGTTACAGATGTGAAGATCCCTCGCCTTCACCCAAACTCTTGGGCTATTGATATGATTGATGGTGGACTTGTTTCATTGCATGACGCGGCCATCATTTTATGTGGTCGCTGGAGTGTATGGTCGGAGAGAAGTAATAGGCGCCATGGGAAACAAGGTAATGATCCGAAATCTTCGGTTAAGTGGGCGGTAGATGTGGCGTATGATCTATCTACCACACCTAAAGCCAAGATCACTAGTCCAAGGAAGGAGTGGCGACCTCCGAGAGAGGGTTTTATCAAGATCAATGTGGATGCTGGCTATGATCCTATGGCAAGGTCGGGTTCGACAGGGGTCATTATTCGCAACACGGAAGGTGCTCTTGTCCGTGCCCAGGCCTTATGGTACGAGGCTGCAGTGAGTGCTCGATCGATGGAGGCAATTGCGATACGGGACGGTCTTCGATTTGCAGCGGACCTTGGCCACACAAAGGTAGAGATCGAAAGTGATGCCCTGGAGGTGGTCAACTTGTGCAATTCGGACAACTTTGAGAGAGCTGATACTGGGGCTATTTGCAGGGAAATTTCCAACCTTGCTTTTAGTTTTGTTACCTGTCATATTTCGTATGTTTCTAGGGAAATTAATGAGGCTGCACACCTGTGTGCTAAGCAAGCGAGTTGTAATAGGCGTAGATGCCTTTGGGTCAATTTCATCCCAGCATTCCTGCGTGTTTGCTTGGGTAACTCTCTGTACCCTTCTTGAGTTTTAATTGAGTGGTTGTTCTTTTAAAAAAAAAGAATTAGATATCCTCCGCGTTGACAGGGATGGGAAGCTCAGCAGCTTGAACGTGACGTGGCGATGCATCTGCAGAGTTGGAACATGAACTTTAGTTTGTGTCCCAATCACTACTAGACTACTAGTACTAGTTTGACTTTCTTCCCTGTGTGAGTGATTGCCACTTTTTTCTTCTTAAATCCATGTACACATAACACGTATTAAAAGGTTTGTGAAAGATATAACAGATGAATTATATGCAAAAAAATTATGTCTGTTTGACCTCATTTTCAGTTAGAATTTGGCTGCAGTTTGGCCCGTGCAAAATGAAACATTGTTTGTATTTGCCACAAGGTTAAGGTTAAGATACACTGTATAACTAGAGCACACTCATTTTCTTTTCATAAAATTCGTCGTCCATTCTCACTCAGGGTCCAGGCCTCCAGGGTCAACGACTCTTTCTCCATCTCCATCGTGGAGGCCATGATGCTTCTTCCTCCTTCCTACGCAGCCGGCGACGCGGCTGGGGGGAACTCCTACTAGCTAGCAAACAAGGCGGCGGCGCCAGTATTATCAATGGCGATCCCTCTTCTCCTCCTATGCAGCAGCTTGCTTCTCGTCGTCGGCCACGGCGGGTCAAAGTGGAAGGCGGCGGCGCGCACGGTGCCGGTGGAGTACCTGTACCCGCCCTACAGCCTCACCTACTTCGAGATCACCGACACCAACGGCGTCTTCCTCCGCTCCCGCAACGCCACCTTCTCCGCAGTCCTCTACAACGCCGACGGCACCGACTCTTCCGACCAGCAGCCCCACAGATTCGTCTTCTCCGTCCTCCACGACGCCTCCCGCACCCCTGTCTGGACTGCCACCACCGACTCCACCACCGTCCTCTCCCTCACCGCCTCCGGCCTCACCATCTCCAACCCGGCAGACCAATCAGGCGGCCCACCGTCATGGTCCACTCCCGCTGACCTCGCCGCCCCCGTCGCCGTGCTCCGCCTCCTCGACACCGGCCAGCTCGCCCTCCTCGACGCCGCCAACGCCACGCTCTGGTCCTCCTTCGACGCACCCACCGACACCCTGCTACAGGGCCAGATGCTCCCCGTCGGCGTGCCCCTCACCGCCGCCACCTCCGACACCGACCTCTCCCCCGGAGCCTACCGCCTCGTTCTCACCACCAACGACGCGCTCCTCCAGTGGCAAACCTCTGAGTCCGGTGGTGGTTTCGTCACGTACTGGGCTCTCTCCTCCGACGCCGCCTCCGTGCAGCAATCCAACCAGCCCGTCCACTCCATGAAGGTCAACGCCTCCGGTATCTACCTCCTCGCCGACAACGCCATCGAAACCGTCTTCACGCTCCTCTTCACCGACCCCTCCACCTCGAACAAGTTCCTCAAGGTGGATCCGTCCGGCCGCCTCCGCGCGCTGAGCATGGCGTACTCACCCACGGCGACTCGGGCCACGCTCCCCACCGTCTGGGATGCTCCGACGAGCGACTGCGACCTCCCGCTGCACTGCGGCTCCCTCGGCCTCTGCACGCTCGGAGACAACACTTCCTCCTGCATGTGCCCCGATGCCTTCAGCACGCGCAACCGGGGCGGTTGCTCGCCGGCCGATGGTTCCGCGCTCCCCAGCCCAGCACAGATCTGCCACGCCAGCAACGCGTCGTCGTCTTCGGCAGCAACAGAAGCGGCTTACGGCTACATGAGTTTAGGACACGGGGTCGGCTACTTCGGCAGCAATTTCGCGGCTGCGGCGACGGCCGGTGACGTGCTCCCGGCGTGCCGCGACCTCTGCTCGGCTAACTGCTCCTGTCTTGGCTTCCTCTACAAGAACTCCTCCAAGTCGTGTTACCTCCTGCACGACCAGATCGGCTCCGTCTTCCTCGCCAATACAAACGGCGACGCCGCCGGCTTCGTCAAGACGATCCCGCCGCCGTCGTCATCGCGCAGCTCGTCGTCGCTGAGCACCATAACCATCGTGTTCGGAATCGTGCTTCCGGCCATGGCGGCCGTGTTCATCACCTTCCTGCTCTACTTGCTGGCCGTGCGGTGGCTCAAGAACCGCCCTGACGATGGCAAGAAGAAAAAGACAAAGAAGAAGAGGCACGGCCGCCAAGGCGGCAGCTGGTTCATGCTGCAGATGATGTCGTTGTCGTCGTCTAGGGCGTCGTCCAATGCGCCTTCGGAGAAGGGGGATGACAACGAGGACCATGACGACGACGATGAGGTCCTCATCCCTGGGCTGCCTACCCGGTTCACGTTCGCCAACCTGGAGACGGCAACCCACGGGTTCAGGTCGCAGATCGGCTCTGGCGGATTTGGGTCCGTGTACCGCGGCGAGCTCCCCGACGGGACGACGGTGGCCGTGAAGCGGATGAACAACCTAGGCACGCAGGGGCGGCGCGAGTTCCTGGCAGAGATCGCCGTGATCGGCAACGTGCACCACGTGAACCTGGTGAAGCTGCGAGGCTTCTGCGCTGACCGGTCCCGGCAGCTGATGCTCGTGTACGAGTTCATGTCCCGTGGCTCCCTCGACCAGTCCCTCTTCCTTTCCCGCTCCAGCGCCTCCGCCGGCAAGAAGAATATGCTGTTGGAGTGGCCAGAGCGGGTGGGGGTGTGCGTGGGCGCGGCTCGCGGGCTGGCGTACCTGCACGCCGGCTGCGATCGAAAGATCCTGCACTGCGACGTGAAGCCGGAGAACATCTTGCTGGACGAGCGCGGCGGCGTGAAGATCGCCGACTTCGGGCTGGCAAAGCTGCTGAGCCCGGAGCAGTCGGGGCTGTTCACGACGATGCGGGGAACCAGGGGCTACCTAGCCCCGGAGTGGCTCACCAACGCGCCCGTGTCCGACAAGGCTGACGTCTACAGCTTCGGCATGGTGCTGCTCGAGATCCTGCGCGGAGCCAAGAATTCAAGGCTGCTGCAGCAAGACGAGGAGGACACCGCCAAGGGCAGCGTCGTATCTGTCTCTGGCAGCGCTTCGTCGGACAGCCGCGGCGGCAACTACTTCCCGGCGGTGGCGCTGGAGGTGCACCAGGAAGGGGGGCGGCGGTACGCGGAGCTGGTGGACTCGAGGCTGCAGGGAAGGGCGGACGTGGCGGAGGTGGCGAGAGTGGTGCGAGTGGCGCTCTGCTGCCTCCACGAGGACGCGTCGTTACGGCCGGCCATGACGGCCGTGGCCGCCATGCTCGACGGCAGTATGGAGGTGCGCGAGCCCAGGACGGAGCAGCTGGCGTACCTCAGGATGTACGGCGGAGGCAATTGGAAGGGATCCAACATCACGAGCGGCGACGTCGCCAGAAGCAGCTTGTCGCGGCCATCATGCGTGTCGGCGCAGCAGCTCTCGGCTGCCAGGTAGATGACACACACGCTGCTCAGCCAGTCATTGTAATGGGCAGTGCAAATTTTGAGAGTAAACCAAAAAAGAATGTCTTGTTTTATCGAAATTTTTGTGAATATAGCATACAGATACAAATCTCCGTTCCATCTTCTTCCGTGCGTATTCATTTTAGTACTCCACTTCTTTTGCCGGAAAATTGAACTGCTAGTACTACAAAATTCTTCAATCTACCTACAGTATATTGTTTGGCCTTTGAAAATAGGAAGGCCGAATGGTACATCTGCAGAAGTCGTGTTAATTCGTTTCCTCTGAATCTTTTTCAACGTGGTGTGGCGTGGAACGCATCCTAAGCATGGACGAATCAGGGAAGCAACCCGGCACGCCACAGCATTGGCAACACACTCCGTGGAACATACCAAAGTCAACACCGGGCATTGGCAACCAAAATTTGGCGTCAGCACTAAATAAGTCAAACTGGAGGTGGATTCTAATCAATTAAGAAGGTCAACACTGTCGAATTAACGCAAGCATTTCAGACTTAAGTTCACAAGTATACTAGTAAATATACAAGATAGATAGATGAAGTGCTACGCCACAATTATCATACTAGATGACCTGCAGAAAATGTAGCCAGAGTCATAATCCACTAGAGTCAAATTCCAGATTGCACATCATCCAGTTATAAGTTGTTTCTGCTTCAAACTGCTAAAGACACCTGTGCAAAAACCAATCTTACATCAGTTTAGTAAGCGGTATTTAACTTTACAAATCACAATAAGGAACGAACTTGTGGGCTTGTGGCTGAATATATTAAGCCAGATAATTTCAGCACTACTATGTAAAACAGAGTTAGAAATTGATAAAAAAACGTGAAGAGGATGATCAATATGAACACACTGACAACCTGAAATACAAAATAATCCTGGATAACGACAGAATTAAATATAGCAAATCAGTTATACAGTGGAACTTCTACCCTATAAAGTTCCGTTGAAACTTACAATAGTGGAATCCCAAACCATATTCACACCACCTAATACAGGATCATAAACTTGATAAGGCGTTTTTAGATGAAAATATGACACTAGCTATAAGCTTCAGTGTGCAATTTTGACACAGCAGATGCTCCAACATAAGTTCTTAGTGTGTTTGTTGTCTGCTTCAGATTTAAGACAGTGTGCAATTTTGACACACCAGATGCTCCAACTTAAGTTTTTAGTGTGTTTGTTGTTTACTTCAGATTTAAGGCAGCTCCAGCTATAAAATCAGTAACATTGGACAATGTACATGCACAAGAAGAGTAGGACAATAAACTTTTCTAGTATCTATCTATAGGCATTACGATTTTATATATACATAGGCAACAGAAACCACAAAGTTCATGTTGATATGAAAAATAATATTGCTGGTGTGTATTGATACGTAAATCCTAGTTCTACGATGTGACATCAGCTAGTACACAGATCAATTGTCTCCTACTGTATTACAAGTTATCTCGTACATACTCCGATATAACCCTTCAGTATTGGACACAAGAAGAGGATACCACAATCAGAACATCAGAAAGAATCATAGAAATAAAATAGCGGCGCACAGCTAATGGCAGAAACTTCATACAAGTGACTAACAGAAATGTTATTCAATCTCCTGTAAACTAATGTTTTCTGACGCCTACTAATGCTCCATTCATCAACTGAAGAATAAGAAGACCGCATTCTAAGAATACATCAGAACATGTGGAAAAATCAGTAACCACACTGGACTGAACAACTGAAAATCAGAAAAAAGTAGCTACTACACAATCGAAGGCATGCACTCAGCCATCTACTTTCTATCGCATACAACTATTTCAAAGCTTTCCCCCACTCAAACACTTGTAGGACAACTCCTCAACAGAAGATGACTACTTGTATTATAAGGTATGATAGTTTACGATTAATAGCAAGATCATAAGCGATAAAATTGTCTCAGAGACAAGTACGAGTTGGCTAGAACTATATTTACTCCCCTAAATATGTCGATCAAATTGCTCATTTGATATGGTTTCCGATTCAAGTCTACTTTGTAGTTTGTTTGTTGCCAGTTTCCAGTATGTGATAGAATTCAAGTGTCATTGATAACATGGATGAACAACAGTACACTACCATGGTAGTCCCATAGACACCCACACTTCAATGATAACATATTAGCATACAAGACAACACGGCTATAAGAAAATGTCAAGTTGATAGCGAACACTTCAGAAGTAAAATAAATTTATTCCAGCAATCAGGTATGAAAAAGGAATAGGAATTGGGAGTCCAGAGTTTTTAGGATGAGCAAGCATTTACCTTCAATAATAACTTGTGAAAGGATGCACGCCGCTACACAGATAGTCAGTAAACAGTAGCTGAGACTGCATGGACCCAAGTTGAACCATATACATTGATGAGTGCACACGCAAAAAGATTGCATTAATATCCTCAGCATAGTCTATTAGAATCGCCTCGTCATTCTTAAACCCAAACCCAAGAATCTCCCGGATTTCAACAGTCTTCCGTAACACCCATGTGGCAACTCCATGAGAATTGACCTTCTTGTCCCACATTTGCAAGCGGGGCTGGTAGAAGATGGGGATGGACAAAGCAGCAAAGCCAACACCGCCATCCTCTGCCTGGATGATCAGCGCATTGTCAACGTGAGGACCACCAGGAGGGCTCTTGGTCACAACTAGTCTCTGTGCGTCCAAATCAAACTCAAGCATGTCCGAATCAAGCTCAGGTATGCCAGAGATATTAAGCAGCCAGTGAGAGCAAGAACAATAGTATAGCCGACTGTTGGCTATAAGAAAATGCCATGTCATCTAAAGCCTACTTATAGCCAATATGTACAACAATGAGCTATAAGAATGTGCTACTTTATCAATGCATGGCCCACCTGCCACTCTCACATAGTGCCTAGGAGCACGTGCTGCAGCTGGCTTTTGCATGAGAGCCCGCTTCCATTCTCTCTCCTATTCTCTCTCCTCCAACTAAGCACAAATATATTAGTTAAATGCTTACAGCCTGCTGACTGGACCTTATTGTACTTGCTCTGAAGGGTGTTACCGACAAGTGTGCTGGGACAAGAAAAATAGGTACCCCTGTGCGGAAGCGTTGCTGAGATGTGATCACCCCAAATGTCTGTCTCCGAAGAATAAACACTTGCGAAGGCGACAGCTTTATCATCATGCCCGTAGCTGCTCAGCCAAACCACTTTGAAAGGGCTCGTGTGGCAGGCGCCATGAACGTGGCCCTGGTCGCCGGCAGCGCAGAGCACCGCCCCACGGTGGTTTTGCACCGACCCGGGGTTGAAGAACTGCGGTGGATAGGCCACAACGCGGTAGTCATCAGTGATGGGGTCCCACACAACGACCCGATGCTGACTCCAGTCGTTGAAGAGCACTCGTCCGTGACGGCAGTCGAGGCACGACCAGTTCCCGTCCGGTCGTTGGGAGAAGCGCTGGGGAGGGATGCGGTAGGGCCGGTCCAGAGTGGATCTGAACGAAATGCTTCCGCCGCTACATGAGAAGACACCGAGGAGGGGAGGCTTCCAGTGGTGGAGGCGGAAGCGACGGAGGAACTTGGGTTCGGTGGCGAGGCCTCGCCAGCGCTTGGAGACGAGGGAGGCGCGCAGGAGGTACGGCGGCTGCGGCGGGAGGCGGAGCAGGATCTCGTGGAGGAGGTCGTCGTCTTCAAGTGGATGCGCCGGTCCGGGCGACGGCGAGGAGGGTCGGCGGCGGCGGGTCATGTCGCCCTAAAATGGATTGGGACTGGAGTGGGGATTTGGGGTTTCGTTTGTTGTACTCCTTTCCTGTTCTTCTTTTTTTTCATTCAGAACTGAACGCTAACGTGGGCTTGTAGCTTTTTCCCAGAATACATCAATTAATAGGGTAATTGAAACACTCTATATGATCAATTGGCTCTGAAGGCCTCTACTCAGAGAGTCAGAGGCACGGCTGGCCAGACCAATAGCGAAGACTCTGTGTACGTCTTCTGAATATAAATGATTTAGGATTTGATCACATCGATCATTGACTTGTCTGCTTCCATCATCCCTCGTCCGCTCGGCCGTCGTCGCACATCCGCCACACTTAATTGATTTTATGATTCATTGTCGTAGATATGATAATGGAAGAGTAGATTTGAGAAATTACAGTCGTTCAGGAGTATATTTTTATTTTTATTGAGTTCGACAAATTTGACGTCAATAGATGGTTCTCAAATTAAAGACAATTACACTATATTTGCAAATACTTTCTCTCTAGATAATAAATGTGATATCGAGTTAAATGATCTAATTTTCGAGTTAAGTGTTATGCAGTTGACCGTGCCAGATTGAACAATGTCTGCTATGGAGATATTTTAATTTGTCGGAGAAATAGATTGTTATCCTAATATGTATGTTGCTTATTGGATGTTATTTACTATGTCCACAGTTGCATTAGCTAAAAGAAGTTTTTCGTAATTGAAATTATTGAAAAAATATTTGAGATCTACAATGTCGCAAGAGAGACTAAATGGTTTATCAATTCTATGCATCGAGAAGAAGTCGTTGGATGAGACTGACATTGATTCGATAACTTTGCTTTTAGAAATGTAAGAAGAAAATTTTAGGATATATGAAGTTGTTGTATTACTCCATAATAAATTACTCCTTCGTGCATCTGTAGTTTTCTTCTCGCGAGGGTTTTCCACGTAAAAAGAATGTGTCTCATTTTTCTCATTTGATTTCTCAACATATCTATATATACATGTCTACTTGTACTAAGGGGGGCCCAAATCTTCGCATGGCCCCGGGCCCTCGAAATCTTAGGACCGGCTCTGCTTGTTGGCTATGTCTAAGACGGTCCTTGAACTCAGAAAATGATCTAATACAATCCCTAAACTTGCTCGATATGTCTAGGTATGGTCCGAAACTGGATTGCGTCCGTATTTTGCTGACGTGTCGATGTGTTGGTTCGAAACAGAAAATGTTTTAAATTTCAAAAAAATATAGTATCTTTAATTCTGTCTATCCAAAATTTGTGAAGTTTACCTTCCTAAAAACCCTGGGAAGATTAGAATACAATGATACCGTTAGTTTCCAATTTTGTTTTTTTAATTGTTAAAATTTCAACCGAGGAAGTTGAGTATTTTATCATATATTTAATTTTCTGAAAGGGTGGTTTTTGCTGATTGTTTTTGCAAAACTTAGCTTTTCGGGTGGTTTCTGCAAAAAATAGTTGTGCCTATAAAACTATATATACAGGAAATACAGTTCATCATGTGTATGTAACTATGTAAAATACATCGTGTATATTTTTCACGCTTTCGGAAAGTTGCAACTACAAGCTGCGCTACGAGTTGCTAAATTACACAACATAAAAAGAAAACGAAGAATGAAAATCCTCAAAGCCAGCCAGTAGCTAGCCATTAAATGCAGGCAAAATTTTGTTCAAAAAAAAATGCAGGCAAAATGAATTAATTCATGACTGCATGGATACACGTACGCAGTGCATACGTTTGCGCTCGTCACGCTAGCTTGTTCACGCAGCGCAAAATGACGAGTAAAATGCATCCACGGTCTCAAGTTGGATTGACCCGTATTTTGTCGCCCCACAGGGTCCAAAACGCCGCCGTTCCGTTTGGGTGCAGCCGCGGTGTCAAACGGCGCTAATCTGGAACCCGAGGGGACACGGTTCCCAGTCGCCCCCCGCCTAACCCTCGGCTCAAATTAATTCAAAAACGTAGATTCAAAGCAAATTCATAGATTCGACGCAAATTCATAAATTTTGACAAAAATTTAACTAAAAACATTAAAAAAACATAAAATCCCTAACTACGTCTACTGTAGGCCGAGGCTCGCCGCGATCGCCTGGCAGTAGTCGTAGTCGTCCCCGTCGTCGTCCGAGCCGTCGGTGTCCCACCTGCTCGTCCGTGCGCCAGGGTCGCGGCAATGCGGGTCGCTCGGGTCTGCGCCGGCGTCACCCCACCTGCTCACCGCCAGGGCGCGCTGGAACTCGGCTTCGTCGTCGCTGTCGGGGTCGAGGACGACGTAGGGCACCTCCTTCGCCTGCGGAGGGGAGGAAAGCGGCGGCGGGCCGCATTGGCAGCTGCTTCCTACTTGCATTGCGCCTTCTGCTGCTCCGCCTCGGCGAGGAGCCGGCGCTGGAGCTCCAGCTCCTCCTCGGTGCTGTCGCGCAGGCTCCAGTCGTCGGCGACGTCGTCGGGGACCGGCTAGAGGGTGTTGAGAGAGAG
The DNA here is from genome assembly GCA_028641055.1 of Alopecurus myosuroides. NCBI lineage: Eukaryota > Viridiplantae > Streptophyta > Magnoliopsida > Poales > Poaceae > Alopecurus > Alopecurus myosuroides. The sequence continues at coordinate 145,539,328 of CM054058.1, forward strand.
ATCCTCCGCGGCCTTCATGTCGTGCCACTCGTCGTCCTCCGCCGCCTCCGTCTTCGGGCGCACGACGCGCTCGAAGTCTGCGGTGGGTCGCTGGCGCGGCTCGCCGATGCGCAGGGCGCCCGGAGTTGAGAAGGGGAGGGGTGAGGGAAAGAGACGCTGCGCCGGAGGAGGAGGAGGTGGCCGACGATGATCCGCCCATCCGCCGCGCTGCCCACGAGGGGTGCGGGCGGGGCGGCATCTGCAGCCGGGGCTCGTTGCCGGCGTTGATGTAGTCCAACACCCACTCGAGCATGCGATGTTGGCCTCCCCACCACCGCTTGCGGCCGATGCCGTTGGCGCGGCCCTCGACAGGGCCGTTGTTGCCCTCGGCAGCGACGTCCGCGTCGTGGCGGCGTTGAAGCTCCTGCCACCAGAACGCGTCGTTGCCGTGCGGCCTCCAGTGCAGCCGCGCGGCCTCGTCCGGCGTCAGCCCTCGACGGACCTCCTCGGCGGCGCTTGGGACGCGCATATCGGGCGGGCACAGGTAGCCCGCCCGATACAGTGCCCAGGCCTCGTGCTTGCGGAGGTGGCTGCGGCGCCAGACGTTGGCGGCGGTGGCTTCATCGTAGCTCGACATCTCCGTCAATGAGGGAAGAACGGGGAGAGCGGCGAGGAGAAAGAACGGGGAGAGCAGTGAGGAGGAAGAATGAGGAGAGCGGTGAGGGGCCTTTTGTAGCCCTGGCGGGGCATTTACTGCGCCGTGTGCCGTCGCTGCCGCCCACCACGCCATTACTCCAACAGTCTTTGAACGGGCGCATGCACTGGCCGCCCGCCACGCCATAAACGCCGGCAGGCTTTGACCGACCCGGGAGCCGAGAAGAAGATCACAGGCGGGGGTTTCTGTTCCCGCGGTTTTCCCACGCGTCGCTGACAGCGCTGGCCCGCGTGGGCTGTCCCGCCTTTTCTCCCCCTCAAGCCGTACCCAGCGGGCTGGGTTTTGCCTGGGTGCCGCGGCGCGAAATATCGCCGTTTTGGCGCTATTTGGGCTTCTGGGGGGCCGGCTGGTGCAAAAACGGCGCTATTCGTCGCTTTCGGCGCTAAAAATGCCGCTTGGGGGGGGGGGGCTCTGGGGGTTCGACTGGAGATGCCCTTATAGGCCCCAATGGTAAGTGAGAGAGAGGGGCATAGTAGGAAAAATATTTCGTACCGGCGTATATCGGAAAATAATTTTAGTTTACAAATCCTTTATGGGCTAGGCTTCCAATAAAGTTTAACCAAATTACTTTGACACTGGCCAAAACATATTTTATTGGTACTAACATAAAGATGGTCTTTATCTTTCTTTTGCGAAATATCAACTTTAAAGGATTTATAGAATTAAGGATATGATAAAATACTCAAATTTCTCAGTTGAAAGTAGAATAATTTAAATTTTATCAAAATTAGAAAACCACGCCACATTGTATTCTAATCTTCCCAAGGTTTTCAAAAAGGTAAAATTTATATATTTTGGACAATCAAAATAAAATATATGAATTCTTAAAGTTTAAAGCATTTTCTGCTTCAAACCAATACAACGACACGTATGCAAAATACAACGTCAATCCAGTTTTGGACCGTATGTGGACATACTGAGAGAGATTAAGGACCTTATTAGATCGTTTTCTGGATTCAAGGACTATTTTGGACATAGTCAACAAGTAGAGGACCGTACATGCACTTCGCTCTCGAAAATGCAATCCCACCTAGGCTTTGCGTGACCCCGCTCTATCTTGGTACGTATAGGCATTGTTTGAGATCCGTGCACCGCTTTTTATTCATATTGAAATAGGCTTTTGCCCCCGCTATATTAATATAGCAACCACACGGTACAACTGTCGTGGTGGTATCACGGCAGATGCCATAGGATGGCTAATTGTTTGGGGTCGATGGACGCTGGAGGTGCTCGGGGAGGGATCACGCAGCGAGTAGCCGCGTGTGGGGTGAATCAAGCACTGCAAACAACAAGATCTACCCAGGTTCAGGGCCCTCGTGTGGAGGTAAAACCCCTACTCCTGTCTTTCTCTCTTTGTATTTGTGTGTCACCGAGTAGCCACAGTACAAGTTTGGCCTACAGCCGAGTAGCCACTCTTCTCTCTACGTGATGATCTAGGTCAAGAATGTGAACTCATGCAATGTCTCGTCACGTCCCGTAACGTCCCTCGCGCAGGAGGGGGTAGAGCACCTTATATACTGGTGCCCAGCCGGATACAGCCAAGAGGGAAAAGTACAAACAAATGTCGACATAGTGTGCACACTGCACACTTCCAGCTTCTCGCTGACAGCTTTGGCTTCCTAGTTTGTCTGGTGTGGAAAGTCGTTGTGCAAAACCAAGATGACGATCTGCTATCACTGTCACGGCCACAGGGTAGGCCCCCTAACCTGCGCCGCCCTGCTGACACCCTGGCGCGGATAAGCACGCGCTCTGCAGATGAACAGTGCACCAGTACGGACCCAGGATACGCGGGATCCTGTGTCAGAACGGTTCCTTTGACTTCTGGACCGAGTAGCAAACCACTCCCTCTACTTGGACCACTTTCTCTACTCGGAGGAGAATAACTTCCTTGATTCTTTCTCCTGGCCATCAGCGTGTATGGCCGAATAGCAGTCGACCGGGTAGCGTGTACAGGGTAGCCAGCTACTCCGCCAAACCTCTCCTTTGATCTTGCCTTTAGCACTTGCCTTTACCCTACTCGGGGGTAACCCCCCGACATTAGTCCCCGAAGCTGGTAGAGTCCTGCGAACCTGTTCACTGGGCTCTTCCATCTTAAAACAAATCTTGCCTTTGAACCGTAAGATGCCGAGTAGAACCTCTGAGTAGCCTCCACTTCTTGCTTGAGTCTCTTCTTTTCCGAGTAGCAGCATTTCTCTTCTCTCTCGCCGAGTAAAATGACTTTGTGAAATCCTGAACAGAATCTCAGCGTGGCAGAGCAAATCCATCTCTCCGCATCACAACTAGGCACGTGTCACGCCCTCGTACCCCCGACGCCTCGGTGCCTGGGATATGACAGGCCACGCGCCCATCACTGCGACATGGGCCCACCGGCCCGTTAGGTCACTTCAACTTCAGTTATTAGCCCACGATCTCGACGTGGGATCAATTGCGCCCGTTACGCGCGCAACCTGCGTTGTGTGCGTTTCTAACCGGCTCGCATCCCACGTCGCACGATCCCCACGCACAACTGATCCCACTAACTCCGCTGGTAACGGCAACCCGAGGGGAGAGATAAATACCCCCTCGGTAACTCCTCCTTCTCTTTCCTGCTCGCATTCACCTCTTGCCTCTTCGCCTCTCCGCCGCCGCAGAGCACTCCGCCGCCGCGCATCCTTGCCGTGCCGCTGCTCTGTGCGACGCCGGAAAGCTAGCCACTCCTCCACCAAATCTCCACGAATCTTCCATCCATCCACTTCCTCTCCATGGCTCGTGATGACGACGCCCGCGCCGGATGGGCAGGATCTGAGGTCACGGCGGAGGATTGCCAATGGTTGGTAAACACCCGCCGTGTTCCTCCCGGCGTGCGGTGTAGGCCCGCGGACGGCGAACTCGTCCCCACACCGGAGGCGGATGAGTTCGTCGTGTTCCTCGCCCACTTCAAGCGAGGATTCGGCCTGCCCGTTTCGGATTTCTTCAAAGAATTCCTGAACCACTTCGGGCTGCAGCCGCACCACCTGCCTCCTAACGCCATGGTGATGCTCGCGTACCACGCCGTGGTCTGCGAGGCGTTCCTGGGTGTGCGCCCAACGGTGCATACCTGGGCGCGCTACTTCTTCTTCCGGAAGCAGAGCGTCCCCAAGCCCGGAAGCACGGAGAGCTCCCGCAGCATGACGAAGACGGGAAGCGCAATGATGCTGCAGCGCGGCTCCGTCAACCACCCGCGCATCAAGGGGCTCGATACGGTGCGCAAGTGGCAGCGCACCTTCTTCTACGTCAAGAACGTTCCTGCCGAAGAAGGAGCGCAGGTCACGGACCGGATAGGGCTCCCCAAGTGGACGAACACGCCGCCCACCCAGCAAAATTGGGGATACAAGCCGAAGCTGGAAGGCGATATCCTTCAGGTCGAGAAGCGCCTCGCCGAGCTGAGGGAGTTGGGATTCAAACGCGATGATCCCATCGCGTGTTGGATCTCGAGGCGGGTGCTCCCGCTTCAGCGCCGCTCCCACCTCATGTGCTACATGGGAGGCAGCAGGGACTGCACGAGGACCACCACATTCGAGCTGAGTACAGCGGACGTAGCCGTCTGGGCGCGCTCCATCGTGAAGACCGGCCTCACCGACAACTGGCAATACGGCTTCGTGCCGTATAGCCGCGACAAGCCAATCGAACAGGTTAGCACTCTATGCTTTATTTCTGCATTCTGATACCGAGTAGGTGGCTTTCCAGCTTAGTATGCTTAGTCTTTGCATGCTGCGCCGAGTAGGACACCACTAGCATCCCATTGGCTCCATGTGCTTTGTGTTTGCACGCCATGCTGAGTAGAGAACCTTAGCCAAATATGCCAAATATGCTTTGTGTTTGCATGCTACTCCGAATAGGACACCACTAGCATCTCATTGGCTTTATGTGCTTTGTGTTTGCACGCCATGCTGAGTAGAGAACCTTAGCCAAATATGCCAAATAAGCTTTGTGTTTGCATGCTACTCCGAATAGGAGCTTCTGGACTCATATGCTTTGTGTTTGCATTCCGTACCGGGTAGGATCCCTTAGCCTTTTGCTCAACTGACTTGTATTGCCTGCCTTTCTTTCCAGCACATTGACCGCCAGCTCGCTGAGAATGAGGAGCGCTTAGAGGGCAACTGGAGCAAAGACCGGGAAGAGGATGACGAGACCGCCTACGACACCCAGGCCACCCTCTGTGTTCCTCACGCCGAACAGCAGGGTAAGCACCAAGTTGATGCGTCCATTCGGGACTGGTCCGAGGACGACGAAGAAGGTGACTGAGTTCGCCTCTCTAGTTGCGAGTAGCGCAATCCCATTTCCTTTCCGCTTCTCAACTCCTTCTTCTCCTCTACTCTGCAGATGACCCCGATGCGGACGAGGAAGACGAGGATGTCCTCGACGTCGATCCCGTCGTTGTGGCTGCTCCTACCACTCGGAAGAGGGCAGGTAGCGGTGCCCAAGAGCCCGCTGCCAAGAAGGCCAAGAAACCCGAGAAGAAGAAGAAGGTTTCAGGCAGAAGGCCACTCCCTACCCGCAAAGGGTAAGTAATTTCCTTCTACGTTATACTCTGCTGCTGCTTCTCGGTGTTCTCTTCCCCTCCTCTTTTTCTGAACTCCCTTTCTCCTTCAGTGATCCTTTGGATGCCGATGCTGCTGCGGCTCCCGCCACCTCCAAGAGAAAATCAGCCATCGACCTCGAGGCTCTCATTGATCTTTCCGAGGACGAGGATGAGCCAGCAGCACGGGATAGGACACGTGCGTCCTCTCCCGTGAAGGAAGAAGAAGAAGGCACCAACGCCGAGGACATGGGCGCTGGTGCCCAAGACATGGACCAGGAGCAGCAGGCCCGCGCAGAACAGAGTGCACAGGATGCTGCTCAAGACGAAACCCCCCTTCTCCCCCAGCTGCCTCAGCTGGGGAGAACATCGCGCAAGATGCCGAGTACCAAGACCATGCCGCTCTTGAGCGGCAAGACGAGAACCTGGAGCAGCCAGAAGACGAAACTGCTGTTCAGGACGACCCCGCGGCCCAGCCGCGGGTAGAAGAACCAGAAGATGTACAACCCGATCCCGCTGCTGAGCAGCGGGTCGAGACGACCACGGTAGAGCAAGACCTGCAGGGCCAAGCGCAGGCGGATGCTGCGCCGGGTAGCCGGCCCCCTGTGCCGCCTACCCAGCAGGTTACTCCTCCTCCTACTACACCAAGCCCTTCACGACCAGTGAAGAAGACCAAGACCGCACCAAGCCCTCCAGCTAAGCAGAGCACACAGAAGACCGCGTCGAGCCCTCCTCCCAAGCAAGGTGCTAAGAAGACTGCTTCTCAGACGGATGCTGCCGGCAAGAAGGCCGTCCAGTCTGACGCCCCAGTTCGCAGGAATCCACCGCGCAACGCTGCGCAGGATGCTGCTATGATGCCGCCGCCGAAATCAACCGGGAAGGCTGTTGCGCAGAGCGCGCAGCTTACGATTGGCGCTTCTGGCAGTTCCGCTGGCGCAGGCGAGGGATCGAGCGCTCAACAGCCGCAACCCAGCTTCCGGCCTTACATGTTGCAGATGCCCAAGCAGCATGGTATCAAGTTGAACAAGACCGAGCAGCGGGTCGCCCTTACGAAGGGCGCCCAGGCCAAAGCGGTAGATTCCAAGTTGCCGGATAAGAAGAAAGCCCTTTCGATCTACTCACGCGAGGTCCAGGAGACTGAGATGATTTCCGAGGGGCTCGAGTAGATTATTGACCGAGCAGGCTTCATCGACCAGGTGTGGGAAAGCGCTGTCCATGGCAACAAAACTTGGGATGGCATGACCGTGGGCCCACTGGACCACTGGCGCATTGACTGGAACAAAGCTGACATGGTCTACAATCCCATGACCATCTCCTCCACTACAAGCACACTGGCCGCGAAGCTATTCGTTCACCACAAGGCCGCCGAAGACCTCGAACAGACATACGCTGTAAGTTTCATTTGCTTGTTCCGAGTTGTTGCTTGTTCCGAGTTGCAACTTTTCTTCTCTTCTATTCTTCTTTTTCTCCTTATCCATTACCTAGTCCCCGAGATTCGGGCCGAGTAGACGAGTACTCAACCGAGTTGCCGTCTTCTCGGGCCCAATCTTCAAAAAACTATCTAACTCTTTTTCTTTCTTTTTCACAGAATAGCCTCATGAAGAGGACAAATCTGTTCCCGCGGCTGCTCTGGAATCATAGCATCGCAAGGAGGCGCATTGGGGCCCTGGAGAAGGAGCGCAAGACTGACGCTGAGACGGAGCAGGCAGCGGTTGATCATGCCCTCCAAATTTCCGAACTTGATAGTAAGCATCTAGCTATTCGATTAATGCGTTTTGTGTTTACGCCCGCGTTTGCTCTTTGCTCTAACTCCTTCTACTCCGCAGGCAAGTTTCAGGCGATGGCAGAGGAACACAAACATTGCCATGTCTTCGTTGCTTCTGCTTGAGGACCACCATCACGCAATTGGAAGGGTGAGTGCCCGTCTACGCTGCTTGTTTTCTTCTCCTTTTCTCTTGTTACTCCTGCTAAACCGTACTATCCTTCCGCAGAAGAAACACAAGATGTCCTCCGGGAAGAGGCATCTCAACTGTCTGATGCCTGCCCGAGGTGCCAGCAGCAGCTGGCTACCCGAGAGGCAGAGCTGGCAGAATGAACGCGACGCCGAGCGCGCCGAGTTCCGAAAAGATGCAGGTCAAGCTGAAAGGACCACTCTCCAAGATGCTCTAGACCAAGCCGCCGAGAAGGACGGAGTCAAGGCAGCAGCCAAAGCTAAGGAGAGGGCCCTCGAGTTGGAAATCGAGGTGCTGAAGAAAAGCAACGCGGACCTCATGCTCCAGCCGGCCAACTGCCGTAAAATTGAAGAGAGGCATGTTGCGGATGAGGAGGCTTGGAGGAGAAAGCTGGAAGCGCTACTCTGCGAACTTAACAGTAAGTTCGCGCTTCTCTGCATCTGCATGTTTCCTTCTTCTTCTGTTTGGCTTGATTTGCATCTCTTCTCTGCCTCCGTTTCTAATCCTTTCTGATAGCATTCTCAGAAATCTTCCCTGATCTCTGCGCGGCTTGCACACCTGCCCTGGCTAAGGCGCAAGAAATTCGAGCTGAGAAAGGACTGCCCACGAACACCAAATCTACAATTGAGGACAATCTCACGAGCATGCAGTCACAGCTCCGCCATCTTAGGGGCTTGGGCACCGACATGGTGTCCACAGCCTTCAAGCTTCACGCTCTGTTCTGGCCTCAAGACTCTGCGCCAAAGAGCATCCGCACGCTCTCCGAGAAGCTCAATGGTGTCAAAGCCGAGTTGAAGAAATGGCGTGCGTCCGCAGCTCGGGCAGGCGCCGATCTGCTGCTTCTCTTCATCTGCAGCTGGTACGAGAACCTGAACCTCGATACCATCCTTGAGGTGCGCCAGAACTCGAAGTGGTAGGACGATCCCGACTGCGTGACTCGCCGCAAGGCAGTCGCGTACGAGATTGCCTCCTACACGGACACTGCTATCTTCATCGATGGTCCCACCGAGCCTGACACCGAGGTGGAAGGCGAGGATGAAGATGAAGATGAAGACGAGGACGAGGACACCGAGTCGGATGACTTTAGGTGCTTCGAAAACTCTGGTGCCAAGGATGGATCCCCGAAGGGGAAGGGCAAGGCTGCTGCGGATAGCGATGAGGAGCCGGATGCTGAAAGCCAAGACGCCACCATCACTGCCAAGATGGTGAGCCAGGATGCGGCTCCCGAGCTGGGCTCGTCTTTTGGCACGGCCCTTGACGACGCGGCGCTACTCCGCACGCAGTCCACTGCCTCTACTTCAGCTACCGATCCCATCTCGATGGCCACTGCCACCTCTGAGCAAGCTGCTGCCAACACTGAAGCTGATGCTGCTAACGCCAACTTGGAGAACACTGCTACTTCCAATTAGTTACCTCCTGAAAACACTTATGCTCCAAAACTTTTTATCAAATCCCCGGGATGCCGGGTGCATATGTATCAAACAATTATCTTTTCCGTTGCTACTCAGTTTTATTTCCCTTGACGTTTGAAGTTTATTAATTTGAGCAATTCTGGCTTGATGCCGGGTTGCGTTATCATGCAAGTCCCCGAGTTGCATTTTTTATCCGCTCTTCCTTTTTATCTCAGCTCTTACCTGCAACTTGTTACTTTTTTGGTAGTCGAGTCACAAGAGTTTAAAGTTGGAGTTTCAAATACTTAGCCACTTAGAAACATTCATAGTAACGCTACTCATCACCTAGCCGAAAAAAGTTAACAGAAAAGCAGTAAAGAACGCTCTACTCGGTTCCTGCGCTCCTCTTTTCCTTAGTCATTTTTCTCGTGCTCATTGACCTCTAGATTGTTCTCTTGCTTGCCATGAAGCCGGGTTTCAGACAGCAGCAGAGTCGAAGAGTTGGCTTTTAGGTTTAAACACAGTACTAAATGTACTTCTGAAATCCTGAGCAGAGCAACCGAGTAGACAAAGATAAAGCAGAATAGAAACACGCAGAGCTAGTTTGGACGAGGGCAGTCCCCGAGTTCAATTTCAGATTGCAGAGTAGAGGTTTAACTCGGATAAGAGGGTACATACACATTTTTTCTCACGAATGAAAGCGACGGAGTAGAGCTACATTCCAGGAGCGCTTAGATTCCTCTCCAGCTTTATCCGGCATGTTCTTCTGTGATGGCTGTACGTCCACAAGATAATAGGCATCATTGTGTAGAGCCTTGCTCACAATGAATGGCCCTTCCCATGGAGGAGATAGCTTGTGCATCCCGGCTGTGCGCTGCACGAGCCTAAGCACCATGTCTCCTTCTCGGAAAACCCTTGGGTTCACTTTCCGGCTATGATAACGCCTCAAGTTTTGCTGGTAAATAGCTGATCGTGACAGAGTAAGCTCTCTTGCTTCTTCTAGCAGGTCAACGTCATCTTCTCGAGCTTCTCTCGCCTCCGCCTCAGTGTAGAGGGTTACTCGGGGGGAGTCATGCTCTAGGTCAATTGGCAACACGGCCTCAGCCCCATAAACCAAGAAGAATGGTGTGTAGCCGGTTGACCGGTTAGGGGTAGTCCTTAGACTCCACAACACCGCTGGCAACTCGTCTAACCAACACCCCGGTGTTTTCAGCAGCGGCTCAATCAGCCTTGGCTTTATGCCTGAAAGCACCATGCCATTTGCTCTTTCCACCTGCCCATTGGAGGCGGGATGCACGACAGACGCGACATCTAGTCGGATGTGCTTATCTCTGCAGAATCTCACCATGGCACCCTCAACAAAATTCGTGCCGTTATCCGTGATGATCCTATGCGGGTAGCCGTATCTCAGGATCACATCTTTCAGGAAACTCACAGCAGTGGCTCCATCACATTTCCGAATAGGCTTCACTTCAATCCATTTGGTGAACTTATCAACCATGACCAAGATGTGAGTCATGTTGCCTCTAGCCGACTTGAAGGGACCAACCATATCCAGACACCAAACAGCAAATGGCCAAGTAATGGGAATGGTTTTCAACTCGGAAGCAGGCATGTGGATCTTACTTGCGAATCTCTGGCAACCGTTGCACTTTCTCACAATATCTTCAGCTTGCTTCAAGGCAGTGAGCCAAAAGAAACCATGCCGAAAAGCCTTCTTGACTAGAGCCCGAGAAGAGGCGTGATGCTCGCATTCTCCTTGATGTATCTCCACCAGAATTTCTTCTCCTTCTTCCGGTTCCACACAGCGTTGCAACACGCCAGTGGAACTTCTCTTATGCAGCGCTTCTCTGAAAATGGTGTAGCCCTTGGATCTTCTCTGAATTTGCCTTGCGGTAACCTCATCATCTGGCAGGGTACCGTCCTTTAGAAAGGATAATATGGGCATAGCCCAACTCGGTGTTTCCCGTGCGGGAAACACTGGTTCGTCCACTTCTATCGGAACAGCCACCACTGCGTCTTTTTCTGAGTTGGGGTTGACTCTCTGCAGCCCCGAACGGTTTGCAAGGACTTCCTCAATGAACGCGACAGTCCCCGAGTTGAGAGGGGCAGTCCCCGAGTAAGGAGGGGCAGTCCCCGGGTTGCAGGCGCCAGTCCCCGGGTCCTCTTTTGCGCCCTCCCAGTCAATCTCCATTGGAACTGCTTCTTCACTAGGCAGAGAAGGAACGAAAATGGACTCCGAGTTAGGGGATGGCTTTATGGATGGCTTTCTCAAATGCTCCAAGGCAATCCCAACCGGGATGTACTGCCGAGAAGACCCCAACTTGGACAGTTCATCCGCTACGTCTTTTTCTGCTCGGTGGATGTGTTGGAACTTGCAGCCTTCAAAGAATCCCGTCATGGTTTGGAACAGGAAGCGGTATGATGCCATGTTGGCATCCAGAGCATCCCAAGTACCAGAAACTTGTTGCACCACCAGATCCGAGTCGCCATAGCATATGATGTGCTGCACACCAACTTCCTTGGCTACCCGCAAGCCGTGCACCACGGCCTCATACTCTGCAACATTGTTGGACGCCTTGAAGTGGATTTGCAGCACATACTTGAGTTGATCTCGCTTGGGTGACGTGAGCACCACGCCAACACCAAGGCCTTCCTTCACTTTAGAGCCATCAAAGTGCATCTTCCAGTAATTGGTTGCAGGAGAGGGAGGCTCATACTGCACCTCAGCCCAATCCACTAGAAATTCCGCCAGAATCTGAGACTTGATGGCTTCTCTTCTCGCATACGCGGGAGCGTACGCGGCCAGCTCGATTGCCCACTTGGCTACTCTGCCACTTGCTTCCTTGTTGCCCATGATATCCGAGATGGGAGCTGAACTCACCACGGTGATGGGATGTTCTTGGAAATAGTGCTTTAGCTTCTTGGCGCCCAGGTACACGCCGTAAGTCATCTTCTGGTAGTGCGGGTAGTTCTGTTTGGAGCTGGACAACACCTCACTGAGATAATACACTGGCCGCTGCACACTTTTGCCTTCCTCTTCTCGCTCCACCACAATCACCACGCTGACTACCCGGTTGGTAGCGGCAATATATAGCAGCATTGGCTCCTTGGGTAGCGGGCTAGCCAAGATGGGAGCGCTACCCAGCATCGCCTTCAGCTCATTGAATGCCACATCAGCTTGCGGTGTCCAGACGAACTTGTCGCTTTTCTTCATCAATTGATACAAAGGCAGGGCCTTCTCGCCCATTCTGCCCAAGAAACGACTCAGAGATGCCAAGCAACCAGTGAATTTTTGCACATCCTTCAGGGATCTCGGCAAAAAGACATGATCTCAATAGCTTTTATCTTTGAAGGATTGGCCTCAATGCCCCGACTGGATACCAAGAAGCCGAGCAGCTTGCCAGCCGAGACGCCAAAGGTGCATTTACTCGGGTTCAGCTTCATCTTATACTTGCGCAAATTAGCAAAAGTTTCCTCAAGGTCACTAAGCAGAGTATGTGTTTTATTCGTTTTGATGACAATGTCATCTACGTACACCTGCACATTCTTGCCAAGTTGATCATGCAATCATTTCTGCATGCATCTCTGATAAGTAGCACCCGCATTCCGCAACCCAAAGCACATGACACGATAGCAATAAGCCCCGTACGGGGTAATGAAAGCAGTCTTTATTTGATCAGCAGGGTTGAGAGCTATCAGATGAAAACCAGAGTAGGCATCTATGAAAGACAAAAGCTCACAACCAGCAGTGGAATCGATCACCTGATCGATGCGGGGTAGCGGAAAGGGATCCTTGGGGCAGGCCTTGTTCAAGTCGGTGTAGTCGACGCACATGCGCCATGCGGTAGCGGCCTTGGGGTCTTCCTTCTTCTTCTCAACCATGACCGGGTTGGCTAGCCAATCCGGATGCAACACCTCCATGATGAAATTGCTTATCAGCAGCTTGGTGATCTGATCCCCGATGGCCTTTCTTCTCTCATCTCTGAAGCGGCGCATAGCTTGCTTCACTGGTTTGGCGTCAGGACGCACATGTAGCGAGTGCTCAACCAACTCCCTCGGGACACCTGGTAGATCCTCATTGGACCAGGCGAACACGTCCCGGTTCTCACGGAGGAAGTGGATGAGCTCGCTTTCCTATTTCTCCCCCAACCCTGAGCCAATGATGGCAACACGGTCGGGGAACTCAGGGTCAACCTGGATCTTCTTCGTCTCTTGGGATGCCTGGAATGCCGTCCCGTACTGGGAACCCGGCATGCCCGGCGCACCACCTTGCGCTGCTTGCGCCATAGCCACTACCTCGTACATCTTCTTCTTCTCGGCAGCAATCACCATAGACTCCGCCAACTGAGAACCAGCAGAGGCACACTCCATAGACTTCTTGTAATCACCAGAGATGGTGATCACGCCATTGGGACCAGGGATCTTCATCTTCAAATATGCAGCATGAGTAGAGGCCATGAACTTGCTCAGAGCAGGCCTGCCGAGTAGGGCGTAATAGGGGCTCTGATGATCAACTACCTCGAACTGCAGCCTCTCTGTGCGGCAGTTCTCCCTGGTGCCGAATAGAACGTCTATCCACACTCGGACAATTGGAGAACAAGAAACTCCCGGCACAATGCCGTGGAAAGTGGTCTTGCTGGGTAGCAGCATGTTCTCGGCCATACCGAGTTTCGCAAGCGTGTCTCTGTACACAATGTTGATGCTGCTGCCGTTGTCGATCAGTACCTTGCTGAACCTCACGTTCTTCTGAGTACCCAAGAAGGCGGGATCCACCACCAAGGCGTAGCTACCCGGGTTGGGCATCACCTTAGGATGATCCGCTCTGGACCATGTGATCTCTTGGTTGCACCAGTGCAGGTAGTGAGGAACAGCAGGGATCACGACATTGACTTCCATGGCACGCCTGTGCTGAGACTGCTTGTCGACGGGCTCAGAGGTGAAGATCATATAGCTCTCGTGATGCTCCTGGTACTGATTGCGGCCTCCATCGCCATTGTTACCATTGTTGTTGTTACCTCTGTTGTTGTTGCGGTTGCGGTCGTTGTTGTTGTTGTTGCGGTAGCCATCGTTGTTGAAGTAGCGGTTGGCTCCTAAAGCCACCTGGTTCACGTTCTCTCTTCTCGGGAAAACTGGAGGCCGTGCAGCGGGTGCGCGAGCAGGCTGCACGTTGGCATTCGCAGCTGGCAGAGGAGGAGGAGGAGGCAGGCCCTCATTCTTGATCTCTTCCCACCAACTGCACTGCCGAGTAGTGTGGTTGGCGGGTCTAGCGGGATGCCGAGTATGGAAGCTGCATGGGCCATCCTTCATGTCCTTGAAGACAAAGTTCTGAACAGGACCCGAGTTGCCGCTACCCTGCTGGGGAGCGTTGTACGGCTTCTTGATGCCTTGGCCCTGATTCTGGTTCTGCCCGTACTGGGCTCCAGCAGTTTTTGGCCTCTGGCTACTCCCAGCTCTGGTAGCCACAACATTCACCTCCTCAGGATCGTACCGGGTATCAATCCGGTCACCTCTGCGCTTGTTGCGGAACTCATTGCGCTTGTTGTTGTTGTAGTTCCTTCTCGGCTCAGTAGCATCAAGAAGAGGCTGAGTTGGGTCACCAAGTGCGTACTGATCCGCAATCCGGATGGTCTCAACGAGAGTACTCGGCATCTCTCTCTGCAGCCTTTGCCACAACATGCTGCCATGCTTGCAGCCCTGCGCAAACCAAGTGATGGCCTGGGCCTCGTTCACACCTTCACAGGTGTTCCTCAGAGTACTCCACCGAGTAAGATACTCTCGGTCCGTCTCCTCTTCCCGCTGCCTGCAAGCGGATAGCTGCTGCGGCCTATTCGGCCTCTGGTAGGTGCTGGTGAAGTTGCTGACAAAGGCCTCCGCGAAGTCAAGCCAGCAGTTGATGCTGTGCTTGGGCAGGTTGTTGAGCCAAGTTCTTGCTGGTCCTTCTAGCATCTGCGGGATGTACCGCACGGCCCATCTCCGGTTGCCGCCTGCAATGTGCACGGCTGTGACATAGTCATTAAGCCAGTCTTCCGGCTTGGTGTTGCCGTTATAGCACTTGGTCCCCCTAGCGAGCTGGAACTGCTTCACAGATGGCTCTGTCATGATGCGTGGGCCAAAGCATTCTGGGCCAGGCGGCCCCTTGCTCTCGAGTTGCGCGGATAGGTTAATCTGGTCCAGCTTGTGCCTGGCATCACTAGGCTCCAGCACACGCTCACCGACGCGATCCATGATATCATAGCCAGCCAACCCCATAGCCGAGTAGCCATCATCATATCTGTCCACCTGCATGACTGCAGGTTGCTCCACCGGGTTTGCGGCTGGCGCGATCGCACGCGGCTGCGGTCTCTGTCGAGTAGGCTGAGCAACCTGATGCTGAGAAGGGCCTGGGCGATCTCCATTTCGCGTCTGGCTATGAGCTTTATGGGCTTGATAGATTGCTCCTGCAGTGTTGTGTTTTTGACCGGACTGTCGCGGCACAGCGTGCTGTTTCGCGGCGACAGCCGGGTCGTACACCTGCATCTGCCTGTCTCTGCCAGAGTACCCACTCCGGTCCTTCTCACGGCTGGGATGCGGTGATGAGGCCTGATCGTTAGATCTGGCCGCATGCGAATGCACCACCTGAGAAGCTCCAGCACCCGGACTGGCTTTCCGGAACTCCTCGTTCTGCCTAGCAGCCTCTAGCACTAGCTCATTGAGCCTATCCTGCTGCCTAACGCGCGCGTCGCCGGCGAGATGCGGCAACTCAGCAGCTACAGCCTCAGCAGCTCTAAGGGTTTTGGCGGGGGTGCTGTATTTGGGTCTGGTGGTGGCGGTGTTTTGGCTATCAGCTTGGCCAGCAGTTTCACCAACTGCTGCCATCTCGGTGCCTAGGTTGCGGCGCGTAGCGCCTGCCTTGGCAGGCCTCCTAACTACAGGCGTAAAGCCGTGAGCTCTGTTGTACTCGTTCTGGTCCAGGTTAAGCTCGAGCCTAACCTTTTCCAACTCCACCTGCTCGGCGAGCAGCGCCTGGCGCTGCTGGTCGATCTGCGCCCTCATGGCCATAAGCTCGAGCTCGGTGGGAGGCGGCATGCCTACTCGCACGGCGGATGCCGGTATCGTCGATGTCGTGGAAGGAGGGATGTAGCCCGGGAGGTTCTGGGGCAGCTCATAGGGCTTGTGCGTTCTCGGGAGCTCGCTTGGGCCAGCGAGTTCCTCAACGACAGCCGCGGATGCAGCTGCGCCCTTCCCAGCAGCGATAGCCGGGCCGGTCATCAGCACTTCCACGCTGTCCGCAGAACAACCAGTTGGCTTTCCGCGTGCAGCGATGACAGCAGGGGGATCTTCCGCGACGTGCACCTGCTCGGGGTACTCGCGGACGATGGTGGTGGCGACGTAGACGAGGTGCGAGCCGAAGGACAGCACCGTGCCGCCCTCTGGCATGGCCCTGCCGCCGAAATCGCCGGCATTGTCGATGACGAAGTCGAAGGAGCCGAATCTGTGGACAGGGCCACAGACCACGCGCTCCCCCGTAGCAGAAATGGATCCCGTCCGAACGTGAACTCCTGCCAGCGCCGCTGGTTGCCCCACGGTGGGCGCCAACTGTCGTGGTGGTATCACGGCAGATGCCATAGGATGGCTAATTGTTTGGGGTCGATGGACGCTGGAGGTTCTCGGGGAGGGATCACGCAGCGAGTAGCCGCGTGTGGGGTGAATCAAGCACTGCAAACAACAAGATCTACCCAGGTTCAGGGCCCTCGTGTGGAGGTAAAACCCCTACTCCTTCCTTTCTCTCTTTGTATTTGTGTGTCACCGAGTAGCCACAGTACAAGTTTGGCCTACAGCCGAGTAGCCACTCTTCTCTCTACGTGATGATCTAGGTCAAGAATGTGAACTCATGCAATGTATCGTCACGTCCCGTAACGTCCCTCGCGCAGGAGGGGGTAGGGCACCTTATATACTGGTGCCCAGCCAGATACAGCCAAGAGGGAAAAGTACAAACAGATGTCGACATAGTGTGCACACTGCACACTTCCAGCTTCTCGCTGACAGCTTTGGCTTCCTAGTTTGTCTGGTGTGGAAAGTCGTTGTGCAAAACCAAGATGACGATCTGCTATCACTGTCACGGCCACAGGGTAGGCCCCCTAACCTGCGCCGCCCTGCTGACACCCTGGCGCGGATAAGCACGCGCTCTGCAGATGAACAATGCACCAGTATGGACCCAGGATACGCGGGATCCTGTGTCAGAACGGCTCCTTTGACTTCTGGCCCGAGTAGGAAACCACTCCCTCTACTTGGACCACTTTCTCTACTCGGAGGAGAATAACTTCCTTGATTCTTTCTCCTGGCCATCAGCGTGTATGGCCGAATAGCAGTCGACCGGGTAGCGTGTACCGGGTAGCCAGCTACTCCGCCAAACCTCTCCTTTGATCTTGCCTTTAGCACTTGCCTTTACCCTACTCGGGGGTAACCCCCCCGACAACAACATTAAAACCACTGATGGAGCAAACATCACAATCATGCCCAAAAGTAAAGTGAGAGAAAAAGGAAAGAAACGATGCCGACAACGGCGGAACAACGAAAATGACTCGCAACCGCTGCGTCCTCTCCGGAGTATTCCCACCACTGTCCAAGCACCCCGGATCGCTGCATACCAAACAACACCTCCAAGAAGGAAAGTGGCGACGACGACACTGTTGTCCGGACATATCCTAGGGCTTACCCGGTATGCTTCGAGAGGTGGAGAGGAGGTGCACTCGGCACCCTTCAAGAAGGGAGTGTGACACTCTCAAGCGTCACCGTGCCGGTGCCAGAGCGACAAGGATTTCTCCCGACCCCCAAACGACCACCCCCGGACGATCCGTGGCGCTCCACCAATCTTGCCATCCACCAACATATGCCAGCGCGGTCTTATAGTCACCAACGTCATCTCACCATGGCACACATAGCAAGGCCGGCCAGCCTGAAATGAAGCAGCCGTAGACAAGGTCCGACAGTATCACAACCACGCGAGAGGGAACAACCTCCACCGCCAACGACGGGAGCCGATCGGACGTTCACAACAAGAACACACCGAGCCAATGGAGCCGAAGAGCGGGCAGCAGAGCGGCCTCCTGGAGGGCGTCCTCCACCGCCATCAGCGGGTGCCGACCGGACACAACACCAAGGACAGACCAGGCCAACAAGCCCGGCCGAGCCTCAGGGGCTCGTAAAGTTCCTGCCGCCCTGCTGCTGCACGTACATCGCCACCGCTACCCTCTTGATCGGCAAACAAGCTCAGCCGGACCCAGACGGGTCCGTGAAGCTCCCACCGCCACGCTGCAGTAGGGGTGGCGTCATCGCTGCCAACTTCGTCATAATCCGCTCAACAAGCCGGCCAAAGGCAATGAGGCAGACCCAGCCTGACCCAGATCGGGCCCAAAAGGCCTAGATCTAGGCACGCATGACCGGAATTCCACCACCGCTGCCTTAGCCACCAATGGTGCACCACCGCCACCTAGGCCATCCGCGCTGCACCCGGGGATCTCGTCGCCACGCCGGACCGTCGTCGCCAAGGCGCACCACCTGGGCCAGGGCCGCCCCGCGCCACCCCGAACCAGGAGGGGAGAGTCTGTGGTTCACCACCACCGGTGCCACCCGGCCAAGCACATCGGAAACAGCGGGAGGAAGGAGGGAAGGGGGAGGTTGGGCAAGATGCAGGGGGCGCGGCCCGGGACGCGGGAGGGCAAGGGTTCGCCCCGATGGTTTTCTCTGGTTGGCCTTCGGCATCAAGCTGACCCCTTTCGGAGTAGACTCCACCTCCACTGCCTCAGACCGAGACCACCCGATGCAGCGCCCACGGGGACGAACCCGCCCTATCTCCGGCGCCCAGCAGCACCTGGCAACGCCTGGATCCTGCTGGAACATCTCGCGTCGGAGCCCCGCCCGGAAGCCCCTCGCGCCCACTGGAGCTCCTCCCTCGAGCACCTCGCACCCACCGGCGCATAGTCCTCGATCACCTCGCGCCCTTCGGAGCCCCGCCCTGGAGCACCTCACGTCCACCGGAGCCCCGCCGCACTACCAGACCAGCCGAGAAAACACCCCGCCGCCAGAGAGGAGAACCGCGGGAGGAACCGCCCCGCCGCCACCTTCCTAGGTCGCGCGCGGCTTTGCCGGCACTTCCTCCGGCGGCGGCGATGTGGGGGAGGGACGGGGAGTTGCCTACCGGCGGCGGCTAGGGTTCCCCCCGCGACGAGACAGATTGATCTCACTAGTAATAAGACACCCGCTTTTTATACATTGCAAAAGGCGCCCTATGTTGTATCAATTTCATGGTCATAAGCCCCTCCGCTTTACATAACATACCCCAACTTTTGCACATATTTTGATCTGAATCAATGTTTGTTTTTATCAGAATTTTTGGGGAAAATATACGTATTTCTTTCTTTCAGGTAACAAAAAATATACATTTCTTTACCCTTTTTCGACTATGGACAAGATTATAAAAATGGTATGAACCTTTTATTTTACTCCCTCCGTCTCAAATTAATTGTCACAAAGTTGGACAAATGTGGATGTATGTAGGCATGATTTAGTGCTAGATACATACATTTTTATCCAACTTTGCGACAATTAATTTGAGACGGAGGGAGTACATTTTTCTCATTGTACAAATGATGAAAAAATCTAGAGCACAATCTGTTTGGTCTCTCTCGGTAGAGTATCACTGACAGAACTACAGACTCCTAACTGAGCATAGGTTAGCAACGAAGACAGAACTACAGATTACCATTCGCAAACAGTACAAATCATTTTAGATCCCAAATTAGTCAAATGAATTTTGTCGGCATACAAATCATTATAGATTCCAAATTTGTGCAAAATACGCAATGAATCTTAGGAATATTTTAGTACCAAATATGCAATGAATCTCAACGTGGAGTAAAAAGTAATGAAGCCGATCTCTTCCAGAAATTGTAACCGTAAGTACACAATCAAAGTTCACTTAAAAAATTACTAGTTTGGATCTCGTCCACGGTTTATTCACTGTTCGGATGGGATTACGCAACAAACATCAAGAATGAGAGAAGAACAAATGATTGGACCCGCAAAAGCACAACCAAACATAAATGGTAGGAGAAAAAAATGGATCTAGTAAGGTAAACCATCTTTGTTTCTACAATCTGAATCAAAAAAAAATCACGCCCCCAAATAATGGCCCCAAATCTTATTGCAATGTTGCGGGAGGCCCTTTGTGTATGGCCTACGACCTTGTTGCAGACACGAAAAGGAGGTGGCCCGGACGCCAGGATGGAGGATGCGTCGACGGAGCTCCTGTGAGCCAGACGTCTCCATTGCGCTCTGCGCATGTTGGCTGTACGCCTCTACACGAGTGGATCCGAGGGCGGCGACCTCGCTGGAGGGGGGCGCGAGGAAGAAGAAGCCGCGGCCAACGGGCTCGCCGAGAGATGGAGCTCCAACCACACGGAAGAACCAGTGATGGCAACCAGAAGAGAGAGAGTGCAACCAATGATGCTGTAACATGGAATTAAGATCAAGCCTCTCTAAGGGAAACTGAACATCTAAGCGATGTGGCAACACGCCATGAAAAGCTAATAAATGGGAGGCAATGAGACCTCCACAAACTCATCCTTTCCCACGGTTAGTGGCAAGGCTATAAGCAATTAAAGCTCCTAAATTATAAGTCCTATCTTTCCTCAAGGCAAATGACAAGAACGCTAAATCATGAGCAGATAATATACTTGCTACCTTCCTAGCTAGAACACACTTTCAAATAAACAGGGCAAAATATCGAATGGATGGGAGATGTATATTACGAATTTTTCCATTCTCCTTCGTGAAGCTTCTCCCGTCGCAGATTTTTGCATATAAATCCGTCAATGGCTTGGGATATCCCTTTATCTTCTCGCACGTTCCCCACTGCTCCATCTTAATTACTGCACAAAAAATTCTAAAAGGCAGACTGACAGGTTTGTTATAAATTTTATAATGCAGTATGGGGTTAGGTGAAGGCCAATCAAAATGAAAATCCTGCACCACAGACATAGAAATTTCGCATAATGGTTTGGTTCATCATCAACGAAATGTGTCAATCCTGCATTAGATAGTAATGTTTTAAAATCATGCATAATTCCTGCAGCACTCATGAACCCTGGGCATGGGTAGACAGCCGGAAACACGCCCTCTTCGCGATGAACTCTCATAATCTCTATTACCACTAACTCATGTTGGTTAAGTTGATATGCACTTGCCTCCATTTCTTAAAATTTTAATAAGCAACTTAATAAAATTATTTGAATCAACTATATGGTAGCAACTACTATAGAGACTTGTATGAGTACGAAACATGAATAAAAAATAACTTAATCAAGCATCAAACAAGCATGCAAGCTCACATAACTTGTCACCTACGGCAGCAAAATACGCAAGAAATACTCCACTAAACAAAATTCTACTTGGATCATCGGAGGAGTCACATACCGGAGAACAACTTCCCCAAATCTCGGCAGAAAAGATGGCTTACCAAGGAGATCAAAAATCGCGAGGAAAAGCAGCAAGAACTCGGGTTTGGATGAACTGGTTGAGTTTCTACGGGCAAGAGGAAGGTGCGGTAGGTGGGAGAGCAAGTGGGGGGCCAGGGGCCCCCTCACCATAGGCAGGTGCGCCCTAGGGGCAGGCCGCGCCTGACCATGGTGAGCTAGCCTGGGTGCCCCCCTGGGGTCACCCCAGGTGGCTTTCTGTCCCTTCTTACGCAAAAACTTCGAATATAAATTTTTCGAGATTTTTCGACAAACTTTATTTTTCGTACTTTTCCACAATTTTAATTAATAATAATATCGCTAGAAAACGAAGATGAAATGATGGAAAACGTCAGCAAAACCAAACCTACATCAGTTCTAAGACACTCTACTAAACATATACCCACGGAAAACGGAAGAAAACGTAGCGAAAACGTGAGTAGACGATGGAAAACGAGCGGAAACAAAGTGAAAACGTGCGTGGGCATTAGTGAATATGGGGAGACCAATATGAAAACATGATATACTTTACGGAAACGCAGCGAAAACGAGCATATGAATAAGAAAACATAACGAACACGTAGTGATAACATTGTTTCCTTCATTTAAAATCACTTTGTTAACAAGGTTGATCAAGTCTTGCTACCAAAATAATTTTATATGACATAAAAATTTGTTTCTCACTAAATATTTATGTTACCTCAACCTTGATTGATATAGTCCCAACCATGACGGTCTCATATTCTTTGGATGGCTTTGGAATAGGACAATAAAATTCTCCAATCTTGATGGTCTCAATATTTTCAATTTAATTTAGACCATATTTCTTATCAATCTTCTTGGGAAAATAAACAGTGTGCTCTTTATAATTAACATTAAAAGTAAATTTTCCTTGATTGAATCAATAACAGCCCCTGCAGTATTAAGAAAAGGTCTTCAAAGTATAATAGACATATTATCATCTTCAGGCATTTCCAACACAACAAAGTAAGTTAATATCAGACAATTATTAGCAACTTGAACAGGAAAATCCTCACATATACCCACAGGAATATCAGTGGATTTATTAGCCATTTGCAAAGATGTATGAGTTGGTATTAATTTTTCTAGGAGGAGTCTTTTATAGAGAGTAAAAGGCATGACACTAACTCCAGCTCCCAAATCACACAAAGAAGTTCTAACATAATTATTTTTAATAGAACAAGGAATAGTTGGTATACTAGGATCTCCAAGCTTCTTAGGAACCTTGCCATTAAAAGAGTAATTAGCAAGCATAGTGGAAATTTTCTCATTAGGAATCTTCCTTTTGTTAGAGACAACATCTTTCATATATTTTGTATAAGGAGGCAATTTAATAGCATCAGTTAAAGGAATTTGCAAGAACAAAGGTTTCATCCATTCACAAAACTTGTTGTAATGTTCTTCTTCTTTTGATTTGTTTTTCTTATTAGGATAAGGCATTGGTTTTTGTACCCAAGGTTCTCTCTCATTACCATGTTTATTAGCAACAAAATCTTCCTTAGTGTACTTTGTATTTTTAGTTTGCTTTTCAGGTTCCTGTTCGATTTCTTCGTTATCAGAAGCATTATTCTCTTCATTACCACTTTCAGTTTCAGCATCAGAGATAGATGTACTATTAGGATCTTTAGCAAGTTCAGAGGATTCTACATCAATTTTATGTTTCTTCTTGTTTTTCTTCTTAGTATGAATAACATTATTATTAGTTTGCTGAGAATCTTTTTCAATTCTTTTAGGATGTCCCTCGGGATATAAAGGATCTTGTGTAGCAATACCACTTCTAGTTCTTATTTCATAAGCATGTTTTTCTTCTTTTTGCACTTTAGCAAGGTGATCAATTTGAGTTTGAACCATTTGAAAATATTTAACAAGCATTTTAACATCATTAGAGGTTCTTTCTATAATACCATGCAAATTATCAATATATATCTAGAGTTTTCCATTAGGTGATTTTCACTCTCATATTAAAAATATCTTGCTCAATAACATAATTATCAAATTCATCTAAACATTGATCAGGAGGTTTATTATAGGGAATATCTCTACTATCAAAATGTTGGAGAGAGTGTACCTCAATGGTTGATGAGTGAGGGATTGACTTACATAATTCTTCCATAGGTGGAAGATTCTTCACATCTTCAGATTTAATACCCCTCTCTTTAAGAGATTTCTTGGCTTCTCTCATCACTTCATTTAATTCAACCATTCCCCTCTTCTTGGGTGTTGGTGTTTGTGTTGATACTGGAGTAGGGGTCGGCTCAAGCTCAACCATAGTCCAATCATCATGATTTTGGCTTATTTTAGCCATTAATTCCTCAGCTTCATCTGGAGTTCTTTACCTGAAAACACAATCAGCACGACTATCCATGTATGTCCCAGATTCAACAATTAGTCCATTATAGAATATATCAACAAGTTCATTATTTTCTAGATTATGCCCAGGTGTAGCCCTAACTAAAGAACAGAATCTTGCCCAAGATACAGGCAGTTTCTCTCCTTCCAATTGCTTGAAATTAAATATATTTTGTAAAGCAGCATGTTGAGCACTAGCAGGAAAATATTTCTGAAAGAAAGCACTAACCAAACCAATAGGACTATCAATAGATCCCGGGGAAAAATTATTAAACCAAGTTTTAGCTTCATCTTTTAATGAGAAAGGGAATATTTTAGCAACAAAGTAGCTACGTTTCTTAAGATCATCAGAGAATAAACTACTCAAAGAGGAGAGCTCATTCATATGTTTCATAGCACTTTCATTTTTAGTACCACGAAAAGGTTCTTTCTCAACAATAGATATATAAGATAAATCAAGAGAGAAATCATAATCCTTATCCGTAATATTAATGGGAGAAGTGGAAAACTTAGCATGAGGAGATAATTTATATTTAACAGCACGACTTTCAATAAGACTTATAACAACATCTATATCCTTCATAGCATGTATTACATCAATAAGATCATTAAGTTCAATATAGTAATCATCAAAATCATCACTAGGATTCTCTCTAAGCTCAGGTGAAACAGAAGGAGTAACTCGATTTTTATCAGGAATTTCAGTGTTTGCAATATTTTTAGCTTTAGCAATAGTAGCATCTAAGAAAGGACCGATAGAACCACGCTCATCAAGCATAGTAGAAGCATCATCAAAAGTATCAGAAGTATTTTCAGATTCAGCAGAAGTAGCATGTGTAGCAAGTGTATGTTGTGGTGTAAGCAGCTTACTCATAACAGACGGTGAATCAAGAGCAACAGAGGTGTTCAGAGTTGTACCTCTTCTTGTAGTGGATGGTAATATATGAAACTTTCCATCACGAGTCTTACCCATGATGAATGACTGGCAGTAGATAATAGTACTCTCCGGTAAGCTTGCAAATAAAGCTATGCTACCCGACATCAGCGCCAGAAAATAGTCTTGATAACCCACAAGTAAAGGGGATCGCAACAGTCTTCGAGGGAAGTAAAACCCAAATTTATTGATTTGACACAAGGGGAGCCAAAGAATATTTGTGAGCCTTAACAAGTGAGTTGTCAATTCACCTGCACCTGAAAGTGGACTTGTTTGTGGTGGTTTATCAGTAGTAACAGTTTACAGTAGCAGCAGTAGTGAAATAATAGCAACAGTGAAATGAAAACAACAGCAATAGTGTTTGAAGTAAACAACGGGATTAAATATTGTAGGCATAGGGATAGATGAACGGGCGTTGCATGGATAAGATAGTTCATATAATAATCAAGACATGGGCATTGAAGATAAATAAGATAAGGCATCCAAGCACTAAGTAACCATAGGCATGTGTTCCGTAAATAGTCGTACGTGGTCGCAATGAGAAATTGCACAACATATTTTGTCCTACCAGCCCGTTTTCAGCGGGGCCTCAAGGGAACTACTGGTAATTAAGGCGTTCCTTTTAATAGAACACCGGAGCAAAGCATTAACACACCTGAACACATGTGATCCTCACATCACAGCCATCCCCTCCGGTTGTCCCAATTTCTGTCACTTCGAGGCCTCGGGTTCCGGACAACAATATGTGTAAACAACTTGCAGGTATGATCAAGAAACAATAATTATCATCATGATTCAATAACATGTTCAGGTCTGAGATCATGGCACTTGGGCCCAAAGTGACAAGCATTAAGCATAACAAGTTGCAACAATGTCAATCGCACTAATAGAGGATACTAGGCACTATGCCCTAACAACCACGACATTATTACATGAACAATCTCATCCAATCCCTACCACCATCTTCAGCCAACTGCGGGGGAATTACTCACACATGGATGGGGGAAACATGAATGGTCGATGGAGAGGCGTTGGTGATGATGATGGCGATGATCTCCTCCAATTCCCCGTCCCGGCAGGGTGCTAGAACGGAGTTTCTGAACCCCGAAAAAGGATTCGTGATGGCGGTGGAGCTACAAACTTATTTCTGGAAAACGATCAACCCCCCTCGGGTTTTTAGGTTTTGGGGCATATATAGTCGAAATGGGAGTACGAGGGGGTGCCCGAGGTGGGCTCGCCATGCCCAGGCGCGGGCCCACCTTGGCCGCGCCTGGGGGTGGTGAGGGCACCCCCTTGCCCATCACCGACTCATCTTCTGGCTCCGGGATTCTTCGCGTAAAATATGGACTTTCCCTTCGTTTCGGGGTATTTTCCTAAAAGTTGATTTTCTGCGCAAAAACGAGACACCAAAATAATTCTGCTGAAAACAACATTAGTCTGTTTTAGTTGCATTCAAAACACACAAGTTCAGAGGGAAAATATCCGCGAAGTGTTCGGAAAATTAGATACATTTTTGACGTATCAGTATGTTCTAGACACTCTTATAGGTGGTAATTTTCTGGGAACTCCTTCTTTGGAAGCATGTAATTTAATTGAAAGCTTAGTTGGAACACCACCCACTAAAACTGTTAAAACTGAGAACACTGTAGATGATGTTATAAAAAAGCTGAACTCTATGGAGAAAAATTGCCAAATTTCCTTGATAACGCTAGCAAAGTTAATGAATCAATAGTAAGTATCAATAAGAGAATTATTATTTTAAAGGCTAGAAATACCTATGATAATCAAAACATCAGGATTGGTAAACTAGAGGAAGCTATGGAGACTTTAAGTTTAACCTTTTATTCTCTTAAGTTTAAGAGGGAGAAAGCTTCTATGGGAAAACAAAAACAAAATCATATATGTCCCCAAGGTGTCTAAACCAAAACCCCATAATATGTCTAAAACTGATAAGATCTTTAATGGAACTACAAGTAGCTTAAATATTGCATCATCTTCAGAGGGGTCTAAACTACCAATTGCTACATGTTTTTCTTAGAAGAATTTTTTGATTTGGTAAGAAGCGAGCCCAGCTCACTTGGTTAGGGAAGTGGATGTACAACCCAACCACCTAGGTTCAAGTCCTCACGGATGCAGACTTGGGTTCTTATTATTTAAAATAAAAAAAAACCGTTGTGGGGGCCTCCCTGCCGCATTCCTTTCAATTTTTTTACTTTGATTTGGATGCTTCTCCGCTTGAAAACACTTGATTTTCTCTTCCTATGCCTAGCTGAAAGGCGTTAAAGAAAAGCACTTCTTGGGAGATAACCCATGTTTTTATTTTTGCATTGTTTTTCTCTGTTTTCTTGGATTCAAGGTGTTTTATACTTATAAATAAACTTCTTTGTATCTTGATTTTTATGTATTATTTGTTCCAAGTAAAGTCTCTAGCGAAAGTTGGTGTTGGCTTTGGATTTCTGCGCAGGAAATAGATTTCTGCTGTCCATCGTAAATTCTGTTTAAAAACACATAAAAATCAAAATGAGTTGCCAATTTTTGTGCTTATTCCTCAGCTAATTCCAAAACTTTTTCTATCTCTACGTTTTTCGATTTGAGCAATGTAAGTTCCCTGAAAAAATTCGTATTTACATACTGTTCTGATTTTGACAGATTCTGCCTTTTTACTTGCACTCTCTCTTTTACTATGTCGATTGGATTCTTTTCTTCAAGAAACATAAGTGGATGTAGCTAATGTTTAAAAGTATTAATAACACTTGTTTCCATGCAGAACTCATGAATTTTTGATTGTGCACTAACCCTCTAATGCGAATTACTTTAAGTATGGCATGA
This sequence comes from Alopecurus myosuroides, assembly GCA_028641055.1. Lineage (NCBI taxonomy): Eukaryota > Viridiplantae > Streptophyta > Magnoliopsida > Poales > Poaceae > Alopecurus > Alopecurus myosuroides. The sequence continues at coordinate 145,566,529 of CM054058.1, forward strand.
AGGAAGTTTTCAAGGGTCAAGAGAAGAGAGTGATATAATGTGATCAAGAAGAGTATAAATCCAAAGCTTGGGTATGCCCCCGTGGTTCATCCCAGAAAATTCTAAGAAGACTCAAGCGTCTAAGCTTGGGGATGCCCAAGGCATCTCCTTTTTCGTCAACAATTTATCAAGTCGCTTCTAGTGAAACTATGTTTTTATTCGGTCACATCATATGCATTTTACTTGGAGATTCTGTTTATTTTTGTTCTGTTTTGGTTTATTTTTGATGTAGACGTTTTCCCGATATTTCACCGCAAGAACCACCGAGATAACTATTCTCCCAATCACGTGAGCGATACACGTAACCTGAAGAACATGGATAGATTTAGGCGAGAAACGCACGAACCCTCTTGGCAGATCCAAGAACACTCGCACCTTTATTCCACGCCAAGCTAGACAACTCTAGGCAGATCCAAGGGCCCCCTAGCCACGAACGAACCCTCTTGGCAGATCCAAGAACACTCGCACCTTTATTTGCAAAGATAACTGACGAACGTCCGAGACGCCGCCTACACGCCGATCCCCTAGGGACGGTGGTAACCTGGAACTTTTAGTTCTACATAATTTTCAACCTCTCTAAAACCCTAGGCCTTGGCTCTTTTTATATAAGAGGCCAACCCCTACTCGGTTGGACAAACCCAAACCGACTCCTAACCTAATTGGACTCAAACTGGATACAAACCGGCCCATTTAGAAGGCTCGGCCACAACATGCGGCTCGCAGGCCTTAGACATTATACATCGTGGTTTATTGTCCTAGCGTGCTAACCATTAGATGCCCGTATCATCCTCCCTTTCTTCAAAAGGCGTTGTCCTCAACGCCAGAAGGTCTTCTCCGGCGCTTGTGGCGTCAAATTATCATATCGCCACGCTTCTACATCCTCAAGTCATGCTGGCATGCCACACCACACCACATCCTCCCTCTTAGCTAGCTAGTCTTGTTCTTGGCGCCATCCATGTTTGGCACCGCCAACATGATTTAGACACATAATCTGTCAAATTGCATCTGTAAACGCACCATGCAAACCATCCCTGACACAGCAGGACAGACTCCTGTACCCCAAGAATCCAAATAAGCTGAATGCGCCCACGGATGCAACCTGAAATAGTGGAGGTCAACTGAGTGAATCACCCAAGACAAACAGGACAAATTCCTGTACCCCTTGAATCCAAATGAACCAAGTTCACCGCCCGTGAAAATATAAACTTGTGTCTCTTTTTATTTTGTCTTCGTGTCCGCCCGCAAACTGTACCAAATTTGAACCGTGCAAATACGCAAATCTGCACCTAAATCCCTCTTTTTTTATTCCTCCACTCACGTGCCAAGAAAAACCAACCAATCACCCATCTATTCTGATCCACGCCCAATTTTTTTTTATGCGTGCACTTCACGTACCAACAAGGAGCCATATGTACGTACAAAGCCAACTCAATCTCCTAGTTTTTTTTATTCTCACCACCCAATCAATTCACGTGGAGATGACTTCCTCATCCAATCAGCTTCTAACATTTTTTTTACTTGCTTGCACTCGTACCAAGAGATCTCACGTACCCACCTTATGACCAAATCCAAACAATCGCTTTGCCTTTTTTTAGTCCGCAAGATACCACATATCTACCAAAAAGCTGCCGATCTGATCTCCAAGCGCAACACCCTGATCGTTCACCACATGGAAGAAAAGGATCCAACAAGTCGTCTGTTACCGGTGAATCCGGATGATGTACTAGCTTCTTCGAAAATCGAGCCGATCCACATGATCTCCAACGAAAAACAACCCCGCGCCAGTCGCTGCATATAGAACTCCACGCAGTAATCGCGACCAGCAACCCGTCGACTCCCTCTTTGCACATGCGCAGATTGAATTTTAACTGGACGAACTTTCTTGCGGTGATCAACCTGGCGCTCTGATACCACATGATGTAGACGTTTGCCCGATCTTTCACCGCAAGAACCACCGAGATAACTATTCTCCCAATCACGTGAGCGATACACGTAACCTGAAGAACATGGATAGATTTAGGCGAGAAACGCACGAACCCTCTTGGCAGATCCAAGAACACTCGCACCTTTATTTGCAAAGATAACTGACGAACGTCCGAGACGCCGCCTACACGCCGATCCCCTAGGGACGGTGGTAACCTGGAACTTTTAGTTCTACATAATTTTCAACCTCTCTAAAACCCTAGGCCTTGGCTCTTTTTATATAAGAGGCCAACCCCTACTCGGTTGGACAGACCCAAACCGACTCCTAACCTAATTGAACTCAAACTGGATACAAACCGGCCCATTTAGAAGGCTCGGCCACAACATGCGGCTCGCAGGCCTTAGACATTATACATCGTGGTTTATTGTCCTAGCGTGCTAACCATTAGATGCCCGTATCAATTTTCCTTGCTGCAATAAATATAGTTGGAACCTAGCATCCGTGTGTGGGAGAGAGACACACTCCACTTTTTCATATGAATACTCGTTATGCTAGTATTCTGAATTTTTCTTCTAGCTACTGCAATCCTTTTAGGTCCTGTTTTTCATGCATTTCTTATTCAGAGTTGTTATTCTAGTAGAGTAGTATTAGTACTCTCTTGTTTCATTGCTATATCATTTTGAGACTTTGTGTTAAAATATATGTTTAATGTGCTTGATGGAAATAGAAAATGCTACATGTGGTAGATGGTATAACGGAAAAAAAACTTGCATATTCTTATAGATCACTAAATTGTTTCACTTGATTATTTGTTGTTGTTTTGATGTATTAATATGCTTAATGGTGAACTTTCTGGTTTAGTTGAGTAAAAACAATTAATGGTTGGTCTAAAATGTTGAAATTGTGCCACACTCAAATAACCAGTTGATGGGATAATGGTATATGACTTCCTTTGCTGATAGCGATTGTGATGCCTTTTTGTTACGCACTACGATCGGGGTAGCCAACAGTGACTTGTCACTGCCACAGACCCTCTTGGAGTGATTTTCATTATGCCTGGTAAGATCAGAATTTTAGTTGTAATCTTTTAACTTGTGAGTTCTATGTTACGGTTTTCTGGCACTTCCACCATCCATATTTGCTAGCCTCTTTGGTATTGTGCATTCCTCATTCTCACATAGAGAGTTGGTGCAAACTTTGCCAGTGCATCCAAACCCCATGGGAGAACTTTGTTATTCTACACATGATACAAAAATCATCTTCCTCAAAACAGCCACCATACCTACCTACCATGGCACTTCCATAGCCATTATGAGATACATTGCCATACAACATCCATTCTCATTATGTTACTTGATGTCATTCTTCATTGTTATTCTGCATACTGCTACACTAGAAGCAACATTTAGTTTTATATACATCAGAGATGTTTCAGTTTGAGTTATGAGTACTAAAAGTGTGATTGTAAAATATGAGTGTTGCCCCTACCAGTGAGGTTATATATATAAAAAAAGGGGGCCAAAGAGAGATAATAAAGAGAGAGGGGCAACATTACTATCATCTATTCCACACTTGTGCTTTGTTAGCACCAATACTTCAGTTTGGAGAGAGTTTACATATTATGACTTGCATAACTATGTGGGGAACTTCACGTTATAGAACTTGGCTTGTATATTCCAATGATGAGCCTCCTCAAAAGTGCTCTAGGTCTTTGTGAGAAAGCAAGTTGGATGCACCCCCACTAGTTCCATTGGAGAGCTTTCGTACACTTATAGCTCTATGTGCATCCGTTGTGTGGCAATCACTACTCCTTGCATAACTTTGATTATAAGACTTGCTCTTGTCTAATGATCACTTTCAGTTGTGTGAGACTTTCTTCCATTGACCTTCCAAACCCCCCATAATGTTCTTTTAGCCATAACATCCTGGTGCCAGAGGACAATACAAAACGCTTGCTTATTTTGAGTGCACAAATAGTTTAATGATTTTCGTACATGCATATTGTTGTCACTTGACTTGATCCTAACATGAGTTGTTGTGAGAGTTTGATGCATTGGATGATTATATTGTTGTTCTTGAAGCTTAAATCATCTTTAATAAACCTTGCACGGTTGATTGTATTTTAGTATTGATTCATTAAAAAGTTTTACTTTGTTATTACTAATGGTTTATAGATTATTCTATTTGATATCAACTATAAACCGAAACCTTTATTCATTTGATCCTAGTTTACATGTTTACATTACTATGATGATCAAGTTTATGTTGGTAGCATGTCACCTCAGAAATTATTTGTTTTTATCGTTTACCTACTCGAGGACGAGTAGGAACTAAGCTTGGGGATGTTGTTACGTCATAAACGTATCCATAAATTCAGATGTTCCATGTTGTTTTCATGCTATATGCTACATGTTTTCTATAACTTTATGCCATTTTTATCGGATTTCTGAGACTAACCTATTAACAAGATGCCACAGAGCCAGTTCTTGGTTTCTGTTGTTTTTTATTTCAGAAAAGTTGTTCTGGAAATATTATAGGAATTGGACAATTTGAAAACCGGGGGTCTTAGAAATCTCTAGCGCACACATAGTTTGGAGAGGACCCGAGGGGGGGGGCACTGAGGCCCCACACCATAGGGCGGCGCCCCCTGGTAGTGCCAAGGGGTGGTGTGGCCCCCGGCCGCCCACCGACGTTTCCCTCGCGCCTATATATTCTCCTCCTCGGGTTTACCCTAGACACCCGAGCCTTTTCCACCAAAAACATCCGCAGCCGCCATCATCGTCAACCCTAGTTCGGGAGGGTTCTCGAGCTCTCCCCGGCACCCTTCCAGGAGGGGAATTCATCACCGGATGGCTCTACACCACCATGCCCGCCTCCGGAATGATGTGTGAGTAGTTCATCCTTGGACTACGGGTCCATAGCGCCATCTAGATGGTTTTTCTCTCCTCTTTATTCCTCATGTTTAGATCTTGTGATCTGCCTAACATGATCAACATCATCTTATTGTAATGCTATATGTTGTGTTTGCTGAGATCCGATGAATATTGAATGCTATGTCCAATGATTATCAATCTATCATGTTTTATTCATGTGTATGTTATTTATGATCTTGCATGCTATCTATTATTAGTAGTTTGTCTGGCCAAGTAGATGCTAGTGACTTCAAAAGGGGGTATTTATGATCAATAGTGGGTTCATCCCTCCCTTGCATCTGTGCTCGAGTGACAGAAACGTGACGGATGGGGGATGTGTTGTTGCCATTAGGTAGAAAACAACGATGTTTACATTACACACTTTGCTTAATGTGATTATCTGTTGTTTGCAACTTAATACCCAAGGTTAGCTCGGATGACATTCTGAGGTTGGATTATTAGTCATAGATGCAGTTGGATAACGGTCTATGAATATTGTTGTAATGCCCGCATGAATCACATAGTAATCATCATGTCATGCATATGCACTATGGTGCGGCCTTTGTATCTGTCAATTACCCAGCTGTAATTTGTTTACCCAACATGTTATATATTTGTTCTAGAGAGACACCACTAGTGAACTGTGGACCCCGGTCCATTTTCCGCATACTGATAATACAACCAATGCAATTACTGTTTTCATACTGTTACTACTGTTTTCATATTGTTTTCCACACCATACATTTAAACTCTTTATTTTCAGCAAAACCGGTGAGATTGACAACCTCACTCCTTCGTTGGGGCAAAGTGATTTGATTGTGTTGTGTAGGTTCCACGTTGTTGCTCAAACCGGTAGTGCACCCTGCCAACATCTGCTGCATCAACCTCCGGAAGTGATTTCTTTCTCCTATTGGTCGACTCGACCTTGGTTTCTTTCTAAGATAAACTTATTGATGTGCTCTTCTTACCTTCCTCTTGGGGTCTCCCAACGAACGTGTGTTACATGTGCATCAGCCTCAAGCTCATTGTAAAGGCACCAATTTACGCCTCGAAGGGAATCAATAGTGGAAGGTGAACTAGGACTTTGTAGTGAAGTTCATCAGAGAATAGGGTGAGGCCTTTGTGGCGTTGAGTAGGACTTTGTGGAGAAACTCACACCCCTCCAACGAGACGTACTACCCGCAAAAGGAGGATCTCGGGAATACATGTTTGTCTCCGCGTGCTTCCATTATTCGTTACTTCTACCCTTTACCTTTACTTCGTCTTTGTATCTTGCTTAGTGTTGTTCTTGCCATATAGGTAAATTCATCTTAGTTGCATAATCTAGAAAATTTACCTTTGTGTCAAGCCTGAATTGAAAAAGAATTAAAATTGCTCGTAGCACTTATTCACCCATCCCCATGTGGCCATACTATCTGTTCACCAGTCAAGTTTCAAATATGAACTATCAGATTCTTTAACGTATGTTTTTAGTGTGTCTATTATGGATTAAAGCTTGAAGGTAGCTATAAAACAAGCAATGTAGCAATATGCATAGACACAACCATAAAAATGATATTGTTTAAAATGTAAATGCTAATTAACAAACAATAAAGGCATGAAAGGAGAAAAAATCAAATGATTTCATATTATAGTATTACTAGTTTACCTCTTAAATAGTCCATATGACTCTATGGAAACCAGCACGTCAACAGAACTAATTAAGGCATATATATTGTGACGTCATGTTTATTGTGAGAAAGCTAAGAACACAAATCTTATTATATCACCCTTGATTCGGCACCGGACAAAACTTATCAAGACCACAACATACATAACATGTGGAAATTCAGAACCAGATTGAACTGGACAACTGAAAATGCGAAAATCAGCAAAGTGTACATTTGAAGGTATAAATAGTCACATGCAAGACACTCAGCTGGGGCCATGGCCCCCTCTATGCTGGATTTTTTAAAAATCCCCTCTATATAATATGTGTATTGATGGCTACATCTTTCTGCATTTTTTTATATGGCCCCTTCCAATAATCTTGTGTTCAATTGACCCCACCTTTCTACTATTCCTGGCTCCATCCCTATAGCAAAACATGTACGACAGCGTGCTTAATAGAAAGATCAACAATGATAAACACCATCATACATATATAATTATTAACTAGGTCAACACAACTATATTTACTCCCTCAGACGTGCCAATAAAGTTCCTAATTGATATATTAGATACTCCACTTCAAGTCTACTTGATAGATTGTCACTTTTCAATTTTCACTTGTTATGCGGACCATGCTGAAAATATATGTGTTATAGTTGTATAAAGATGACCAGTAGTAACTACAGTGGTAGCTCCATAGAAAAATAAAGCTCAAGATGGTTATACAAATTAACATAGATATAAGCTCATTAGAAAATAAGGTCAATAGTGAACACTTCAAAAGTACAGTAAAGTTGTTCCAACAACCATATATGGAAAATAAATGTATTTCGACAATCAGTTACCTTTGGTATAGAAACTTGTGAAAGGATAATAGGAATGCACTTGATCACGAAGTTCCATAGACTGCATTCAGTCAAGTTGAACCATGAATACTGACGACTGCAAAAATTAAAATTATTGTATGAACTTCCTCAGCATAGAGTACTATAACTGTCATATCCATGCCAATCCAAAATCACAATTCTAGGATTCTATAGTTCAACAGTCTTCCATAACACCCATGTGGCAAGACCATATGAATCGAATTTGCTCTACCACATTTGCAAAAAAGGGTGGAAGAGAGGGCACGCCAAGATGGCAAGCCAACACTGTCATCCTCTGCATGGATGATCTGAACATTGCGATGTACGTTTTGAGTCCTCTCTCTCACAGCTAGACTCCACCTGTCCAAATCAAACTCACGCATGCTTGTTTTGCTCCTAGTAGGAAGTCAGTCAAGCGTGTCACCAACAAGTGTGCGAGGACTAGAAAAATCAATACCCTTATGCGGAAGCGTTGTTGAGATGAGATCACTCCGTATGCTAGTCTGCGAGGAGTAAGCACTTGCGAAGGAGTCGGTTTCATCATGTGTTCGTAGCTGCTCAACGGGACCAGTTTGAAAGAGATCGAGTGACAGATACACCATGCATGCGCAGTGCACCACCCCTGTGTGCTTATCCTTGTCGCGGAACTTTGCGAAACCGTCACGAGGGAGCAATCTCCAATGATGTGGTCCCACACAATGATATAACACATCCCCCTAATGATGACGTGTAAGCATCCACAGTCGAGCAACGTCCATTCCCTGGGGTCGTCGATTCGCGTGGAGAAGCGATTAGAGGGATGTGGTAGGGCGAGTCCAGCGTGGATAGGAACGAGATTTTTTTCTCTACATACGAGAATCCGCCGTGGAGGCGAGGCTTTCGGTGGTGGATGGGGAAGCGGCGGAGGAATTGGGGGTCGGTAGCAAGGCGTCGCCAGCGCTTCAAGACGAGGGAAAAACACAGGAGGTAGGGCGGCTGCGGGAGGGGGGTAGGCAGAGGAGGATCTGGTGACGTCGTATTCCAGCGAAAGCGTCAGTGCCAGTGATGTCGAGGAGCGGGGGTGGCGGCGACATCGACTCATGTTGCCCTCTGTCCATTTTCCTATTTGTGCCAATTTGGGAATGGGGAGGGGGGCAGAGGAGGATCTAGTCTCGTCATCTTCCAACGAAAGCGCCGGTGCCAGTGATGGCGAGGAGCAAAGGCGGCGACGACGTCGACTCATGTTGCCCTCGGTCCGTTTGCCCATTAGGCCAATTTGGGAAACGGGGAGGAGATCCATGGGGGAAAAGAGTTTCATGTTGGGCTCGTTTGTTATGAAAGTTAATACTCTCCCCGATCCATAAAAAGTGTCGCTCACTTTGTACTAAGTTAGTGAGTGACACTTTATATGGATCAGAGGGGGTAAAAAATACGGATGGTTTTGTTCATATGATAGTTTGATGGCACATACATTTCTCTCCCATGAACCCCGCTAAGGGAACAATCTATGGAGACAGTAGCATGCGGTGGTCTCATCTACACCTGGGCATATCTCGGGCCGGGCTGGGTTTCGGGTCAGGCCAGTAAAAGCCTGACTTGTAAAATCCAAGCCTAGGCCCGACCCGGCCAGAAACCATGAAAATGCATCTTTTCTGTAAAAAAATATTAAATACTCACTTCGTCTCAATTAATTATCTTAAAAATGGACAAAAGTTGATATATCTAGAACTAAATTATGTCTAGTTTTGTCCATCTTTATGACAATTAATCTGAGACGGAGGGAGTATATCATTTTGGAATATATGCAAACCTATTTTTCTATAAAATGTAAAAAATAAGTGACTTTTGGGCTTCGGAATTTGCGCACAAAACAGAACCCCGAGCCGAGCCTAACGTGGGGCTTTTGGGCCGAGCTTTTCGGGCCAGGCTGACCAGGCCCAGGTTTAGTCTCATCCCCTCCATCTAGGTTCGTAGTACAAAAGTGATTGTATGGTCCACTTTTAGCACACCCACGTGCCCTCTCTTTATTTTTTCTCGTTTCCATTGTTTTCTGCTCGAGGAGGCTGACTCTGAGAGCATGCCGAACGTTTTATTTCAGTTTTGTTGTGTCTAGTCTGACACAACCCTGCATTCTTCTAGTTGTGGACCCTAGAGGTGAAAGAAATAATGAAGCAATCAGACTGATTTGTCGCGTGGGTCTCTTCCTTCGTCACAATTGTGTATTTTCATCTGGTGCATGCTCTCTCTCCTTTAGCCACTGAAGGAATAGAGGGTTCGGATCCTTTGTCTCTCTTCTCTAATCCTTTCTTTAGACACGTTGGCTACAGTGTATTGCCCCGGACTGTAGCGTTCCCACATTTACATAATGTAAGAACATCTGTGTTAGTGTGCTAGTTCCTGGATCAATTGCTAGCACCACAGTACAAAATGAAATATCATACAAATGCATCAAAAACTATTCGCATGATCCAGTCTTTACAAAATAGTATTACAACTTGCATAGTCTTAGAACACTAGCAGAAAACAAAGAAATACAACGAAAAACATAATACAACATTGATCCCATCTTGTTCATGTGCCACAGGCAAAACATGTTGGCGATGGTCTCGAGATCCTAAACGAAGTCCTCACTTGTCTTCAGAATCATCTACATGATGGAATATGCAGCCAAAAGGGAGTCAATACAATTTAATGTATTGGCAAGTAACACTATGGTGGATATAAATGGCAAGACTAATAGTACATGCTTATTTGGCTGAGTGGAGTTTTGGCTAAGTTTTCATAAAGCCAGTTTTCACCTATCACTTTTGTAAAACAACTTTTCTTTTCAAAAGGGTGGCAACATTGGACTAAGATCCAAGCACCACAACTACTGTTCACTTCGTCAAAATTTTACTTATTGAAAATGGTGATGTGGTTCTTCCGTACATCTTTGTCCAGCTGCTCATAATTGTCCATAACTGGGGACACGACTAAGATCTTAGTTTGTTGACCCTGCAGAGTTTATGCACTTTCACCTTCAGAGTCAAATCAGCCCAAACATCATATACACTCTGAGTGCATTAAGGAAAGGAGAAGATTGATACGAGATCTTTAAGAAGCAATAATTCAACCTAATGGCAAGACCCGTTCCACCTATAATTATGCTACATCCGCACAAGTTCAAGGTTTGAGTTTGAAATATTTATTCTTTCTTGGTTCCATACCTATTAAGGAAGTTCCAAGGGGTTTACTTGAGATGGACTAGGTTGACTTTGTAGTGATCAAACTTTACATATTTATCTAATAAGTTCCAAGAGTTCACCCATGTGATCTCACTATTTTAACTAAAGTAACACATAACAGTGTGTAACACTTAGTCATTTTCATCAAGACATTTGAGTGATCTAGTTTAGTCTTTCCATTTTGGGTTAAGGTAGGTCTAGGTTCAACTAACTTCATATAACAAGATAAAGTATTGGGCTTTTCCATTTGGTTCAAGGGTTGGACAAAAACCACTTGTTATTCTTCAACTTGTGTGGATGGCTCCAAGTCTTCACATGCTTGTCTTCTTGAAGTTCATCTTCATGCTTATATTGTAGTTTCCTCCTTGTTGTGAAGATTCTCTTGAACTTTATAAATCTTCATGGTCTTCACTTCACTACTTGGTTTAGGTATGGGGTGGGCACAAATACCACTAAGTCAAATAGGAAAAAGAAGAAATAGAAATGATAGTAGAGAGAGGAAGATGTTTTCTTCTTGATTTCTTCATACACTTGTGCTTCCTTGAGTTGATTCTAGTTGTTGTGAAATCCAATTCCCTTACTACAAATTCTTCTATGATCTTCTTTGTAGTTCTTCATGTTGCCACCAAGTTGAAAATGGTGTTCCTTCTTGTGGTTGAGTCTTGACTTCCATTTTGCTAACTTGATGGGTTCTTGAAGCAAGAATATGGGAATGAAGAAGTAGATAGAAAACCATGGTAATAGTGTTTGAGGTTCACTACTTGGTCTTTGGTATGTATCACATATACTAGGGACTTGGTCTTGGATCCAATATCCATAACATCAAAGAATAACGGTTGAAAACAAATTCTAAGATATGGTAAATATGGATGAATCACTATGTTGCGTTTTTGGTCAAAAACACATGGTCATGGTCCAAGGTGTCCAAAATGGTTGGGCAAAGATGTCGCAGGTTCAAGGTTACTAAATGGAACAATTTTGCAAAAGGAACTATGTTGAAATTATTTATAGAATTAATTCTATGTCAAAATACTCCATTATACCACTTAAATCTAAATTCAACTTTAACTTATTCAAAAATTATTTTGGGACAGAGGGTGTGAAAGTACTCATACTAAGGTTTCCAAAAATATTTTATTTGCAATTTTTGGATTTGTAGAATTTGAATTATGCCAAAATTCATCAAACAAGCATATTTGAATTTGAATACATTTAAGTTTGTCAATTTTGAATTTGAAAAGTGCTAAAAGATTCTACACATCCAGGGGATTTCAAAAGTCCAAGTTTGCAAAATTTGGACTTATGGTTTAAGAGTTATGAGATTTCTAATTTGTAGGGGCCTTTCTGCAAAATGACCAATTAAATCTATTAGGGAGAAAATTCAGAAAATCTGTGGATAAGGTTGGCCACGTGGCATCATCGTATTGGCTATGGTTTCTGACGCGGCAGCTGACTGTGCTGCAGACTGGGATGCCACTTGTCTGTTTCTCATTTGTTGATACCTCTTCGTAAGTCATCTAACTTGGGTCGTTAGATCTAAATCCTACGGAGGGGAAGGTAGTGTTACCTCGGGCTGATGGAGTGGTGGCGGGAAATGGGGATGCGGTGGCCGGTGATGCAGATCCTGGACGGCGACAGCGCTACGGGTGTCCTCGGGCATATAGGAGGACACCACGATGACCAGCGCGTCTCGGTGAACTCGATGGTGACGGTTGCGTCCACCAACGAATCCTCGAACAACGTAGAGGAGCGTACGGAGAGGCCCTGTTGGGGGGATGGTAACCCGGTAGGCTCATGCCTAGGTGAAACCCGGCCCGAAGGAAATCACACAAGACCCGGTCCAAGGTGGAGGAGTTTCTAGAAGGCCCAAAAGGGAGCGTGGATCTTGTAATCCGTACCTTGGGAGCCAAGATTGGGAAAGCTAGGGTTATGTGTGTATTCCGGGTAGGATTCCGGGTGTGTCTTGTATGGGAAGGCAGAGAGCCGGGTAATATATAAACCGGTTCCTGGGACAGAGAGGCCAAGAGTTTTCTAGATATTCGAGTATTCCAGTAATACGAGAGTCGATAGTTGTAACCCTAGATCGGAGACTCGGCGCCATTACAGCCCGAGCTAACAGATCACCAGATAAAATGATTTCCCTTGAGCTAAACCCTCTCCCAAACACCGGAGTCGATTTGCCCCAAAGTAAGTTACCCCTTGTATTGTCTGCCGTGATTATCCCACGACAGTTGGCGCCCACCGTGGGGCCTACGTCCAAGGGTGTTTACATCACGGGAGAAGCTCGGGAAAGAAGATCGTGGACGACTTTGGCGAGATCATCACCAACCCTGGAGGAGAGAAGATCGTGGACGAATTTGGTTGGGGACCAGAGTCGGATCTGCTGGAAACCGGATCTGTCGTCACGATCGGCCGGGTCAACGTCTTCGTCGGTATGGTACGTGCGTCCGGTTTTGTTCCTGATGAAATTGAGTATGATTCTGTATCAGGAGAAGCGACCTGCATTCAGTCGGATGGAGAAGAATCGATCGGGACAGCCGATCTGGAGGAAGAGCCCACCACGAAGAGGGAACAGCCGGAGGAGCCGGTATGGACCCCGCATGGTCGGGTTATGAGAGAAGATGATACCGAGTCTATCTTGTACCTACTTGAAGATCGGTACGAGGAAGTTAGCTGCGAAGAGGAAGAGTATGAATCTTCCCCAGGCATCGCGTGCCGGGTCGCGGTCTACACAGCCCCTGCAACCAATCTTAATCAGGGAGATGTGTAGACGGCCGCGGTCGGAGCGGAGCGAGCGCTGGCCCAACAGCAGGCACCGGCTGAAGAAAACCTGGTTATAGCCCGGGTCGATGGTGAAGGGAATATGCCCGAGAGGCAATAATAAAATGGTTATTATCTTATTCCTTGTTTATGATGAATGTTTATTTCTCATGCTAGAATTGTATTAACCGGAAACGTTGATACATGTGTGCTTAATAAACAAACAATGGTTCCTAGTAAAAGCCTCTCTTTTAACTAGCTCGTTGATTGATAGATGATCAAGGTTTCCTGATCATGAACATTGGATGTTATTAATAACGGGGTCATGTCATTAGAAGAATAATGTGATGAACATATACCCAAAGAGAATATAGCAATGCGATCAAATCATTTAGTTTACATTGTTATATCAAACATATGAAGTGACTTATTCCTTAGACCATGAGATCATGTCAATCGCTGATACCGGAAGAGTGCTTTGATGGCATCAAACGTCACACCGTAGCAGGGTGACTATAAAGGTGTCGTTAAGTATTCGGAAAGTATTAGTTGAGGATCATGGATCAAGAGAGGGATTTGTCCATCCAAATGACGGAGAGATATACTCTGGGCCATCTCGGTGATATCACATCGAAACCACTTGCAAGCACGTGATATGATCACAAGGATGTTATATCACGGGAACGAGAAAAGAATACTTGTCGGTAACGAGATTGAACAAGGTATGGTTGATACCAATGATCGAATCTCGGACAAGTAAAATATCGCGAGACAAAGGGAATAGTTCATAGCGTTGTTGGTTCACACGATCACGAGAGTCATCGTTGAATATATAGGAGTCATCACGGATCTCCAGATCCCGCTGTTGATTATTGATCTGAGAGGAGTCTCGATCATGTCTATCTTATTCGCGAACCGTAGGGTGACACACTTAAGGTTCGATGACACGTTTGAGAGGATACGGAATATCGAAGAATATTTTGGGCAGCACCGAAATTGTTTCGGGGAAAATTGAAATAGTTCAAGGGGTTTTTCGTCGAATGGTTGTTAATAGAATTAACAAATGATTCGAGGTGCTATATGCAAAAGTTTGTTAATAGAATTAACAAATGCTGAAATAAAGAAATAAAAAGGTTTTATTTATTTATTAAAAGAAAACCTTTGGATTTTCCAAGTGGGAAATAATGGGGAAATGAGTGGGTGTGAGTGGAGTGTCCACTCACATGATGAGGGAAGAGGTGGGGGCACACCCATGGGCTGGCCGCACCCCCCTTGGGCTGCCTCCCCCCTCTCCTATAAAAGGAGGGTGAGAGATCTCCCTCCCCCCCACACACTTGCCAACTCCTTTTTCCCTCCACCCGCTGCTCCATTCCATGGTCTCCGGCTTGGCGAAGCCCTGACCGTGGGATTCTTCTTCACCACCACGCCGTCGTGTTGCTGGATTTTCCCGAGGGATCCTCTACTTCCTCCCCCCGCTGGATCGAGGGAACGGAAGTCGTCATCAACCGTACGTGTGACCGATCACGGATGCACCGCCGGATTGTGGTGCCCATCTTCTCGCTATCGGTATCAGTGTGAGTACGACTACGCCAACAACGAGATTTGATCTCGTACCACTTTGAGTCTTCGAGGGTATGTGTTCTCCTTAACCCTCTCGTTGCCCGTTGCACTTCGTCTCCTAGATTAGATCTTGGCCTTTCGGGTGTCTCTCGCGTAGGAAATTTTTTGTTTTCTATGCAACGAACCCTTCAGATGGAGAGTCGGCCTCTGTTACCAGTCATACAGGAGAAAGTGAACGGCACAGAAATATGTTTGGATTCACGACAAATAGAACACCAGGAGCGGGAGCTTCGCACCCGCGAAATCCGGCTCTATTCAACAATAACCTAATCTTAGATCCCACAGTATTGGCAACGGTGATAACTCCAGAAAACGCGGCGGCACGCGCCCGAGATCTGGATGTGGCTCGCCGTGCACTAGAGCAACAGAGAAGAGATGTGGAAGCTGAAAAACAAGGGATGGCCGCGCGCCAGCGCGAGTTGGAAGAACTGGAGAATCGTATTCAAGCTCAGTCGACTAGGATTTATAATCAGAGGCATCAGACGAGATTGCCTGCAACAGGTGGAAATTTACAGCCAGCTGCATTGTTCATTACCCCTCAGGATCAACCAATCCCGGTTGTGAATCAAGGAACCGGGTATCAAGCTGCAACCTTGGGAGAACAGCCGGCAGACGTGCAAGCCGGGTTACCCACGCTGCAAACTGGGATCGCTCCTGGTAATGCTGCACCACCACCACCACGATTTCATACTCCACCAGGTCACTTCAATAACCCCATGGATAACGTGTATGCAGCAACATTGGCACTCGATCGCATCCCTGTGAGAGAATCACCTCATTCAATGGAGACCCGGCGGGCGATAGACTTGTTACGCACGACAGTTGCTCAACAGGCCAATTACCCGAATAACAGGAGTGGCATGCATGGGACGTCGTATGTTAGTCGGCAGAACGGGAATACCGGCTATATTCAGTTAAATTCAGCACGGCGGAGGGCAGAGCAGCAGCAAATGCCGCCTCCTCCCCATAGGCCGGCAATTCCTGCAGCTTCAGCATCGCAAGCCATTGTGGACAGTTCTCGAGCCAGGCGTGCAGCAGCTGGGTCTGTGGTAAGGGGGCCGGTAGCGGTGGCACCCCCCGCCGCACCCGCTGCGGGATCGCACGTTTCTCGAGTGAGGCCAGTACCGACAAATCTGGCCGGGCCTAAGTGTTTGTCGGACGCCATCAGGGCTGAGCCTTACCCGGATAAATTCAAGGAATCGGGTAAAGTGGTTAATTATGAGCCAACCATGGACCCAGAGACCTGGTTGAGCAGTTATGAGATGGCTATGTCAATTCGTAACGCATCCGAGAAGCTTCAAGCCAAGTTTATGTACCTTATGATGTTAGAAGGGGCAGCAAAGTTGTGGTTCAATAACCTGCCTGAAAGATCCATCAATTCATGGACCCAGAGACCTGGTTGAGCAGTTATGAGATGGCTATGTCAATTCGTAACGCATCCGATAAGCTTCAAGCCGTCGTGCTGCTGGATTTTTCCGAGGGATCCTCTACTTCCGCGCCCCACTGGATCGAGGGAACGGAGGTCGTCATCAACCGTACGTGTGACCGATCACGGATGCACCGCCGGATTGCGGTGCCCATCTTCTCGCTATCGGGATCGGTGTGAGTACGACTACGCCAAAAACGAGATTTGATCTCGTACCACTTTGAGTCTTCGAGGGTATGTGTTCTCCTTAACCCTCTCGTTGCCCGTTGCACTCCGTCTCCTAGATTAGATCTTGGCCTTTCGGGTGTCTCTCGCCTAGGAATTTTTTTTGTTTTCTATGCAACGAACCCTTCACTGGTATCAGAGCCGGATCTATGCGTAGATGTTTTGTATGGGTAGAACACATAGGTGTATATGGGCGTTGATGATCATGTTATTGCCTCCTTGAGTATTTTATGATCTTAGCGGCATAGTAGGATGAAGCTGCCCCAGACTAAGTTTACGTGTACTATGTACGCGAGAGTTGTCTCACTTGTGGCTAAGGAGGTGTCCGTTTCTCCTACTATAGTTAAGATCTAATCTACGAAGGGTTGTTAAAAATATGTTTATCAACATTGTGGTTGATGTTCGTAGGTATGAACGGTTCTATCCTCGAAAGCCCTAAGCCACGTAACATATGCAAAAATAAATTAGAAGCGTCTAACTAGTTTTTGCTGGGCATGTGATGTGATATGGTCAATATTACAAATTTGATTATGAGATGATCTATTTATTATTGATATACCGGAAGGTATCCATATGGTTGTCTTCTTATTGATGGACAATCAAGTTTGGGGTACCATGGTACTTGGTACCACGCCTGTGGAATGATTGAGATCATACCATAATGCACATGATGGAGATCAAGTGCAAGAAGGACCATATCATATCACGTTATCCTTTCATGTGATGTCTGTGATGTTAATCCTTTTTATGCATCTTGTTTTGCTTAGATAACGATGGTAGCATTATAAGATGATCCCTCTCACTTAATATCAAGATAATAATGTGTTATCCCTTAAGTATGCACCGTTAAGAAAGTCCGTCGTTTCGAGACACCACGTGATGATCGGGTGTCATAGACTCAACGTTCGCATAAAACGGGTGTTTTCAAGCCTAGCATGTACAAACATGGCCTTGAAACACACGCAATACTACGGTTCTACTTGACGAGTCTAGCATGTACAGACATGGCCTGGGAACACGTAACCGAAAGGTAAAGCATGAGTCATATGGATGATATGATGAACATGTCGATGTTCTCCTTTGAAACTACATCATCTCACGTGATGATCGGTTTTGGTGTAGTGAATTTGGTTCGTGTAATCACTAAAGACGACTAAGAGGGATGTTGTTTTTGAGTGGGAGTTCATGGTTTAATTTTGAATTAACTTGAACTTATTTATCATGAACAACAAATCAAAGTGAATTGCACAACTTGTAGTGGTCATTGGCATCCACATAACTACCTTACACTTAGATTGTTAATTGAGATATAACTGTTATGATCTGGTAAATACCATTTAAGATTGGTACCGTATTAGTGAAATTTAAAATTGAATCCTATTGTAGATTTTCGGTATTTCCTACCTAACTCCATGTGATTAATGATTGATTGATATAGAGAGCAACCAATTCCTACGTAGAATCCAAAGTCATGGTTGCTTCCGTATTACTTTATCTTCAAAATAATGTTTTGTTGATCAAAGTGATTTAGGAACTGAAAATAATTGTTTTCAGAAACAATCAAGTGAAAGATATATTGATATCTAGAAACTTATTTGTGGCAACATGACTGAGTATAATTTAGCGTGACAATGTATGCTTATATTATTTGAATATATGCAATGATTGAAGACGCTAGGCGTTTGAATATTCCAAGAAGTTGGGCGCTAGAAATTATCCTCTAAATCCCTTCCTTCGAGCTATAGTAGCTTAATCATAAAATTGTTATGATGGGATGGATTACAAGTATGGGTAAAGTAGTTTACCTTACATGGAAATTGCTAAGAGTGGAATCTAGAAGAATGCTATTAATATGGTGATATTAGTAGAACAATCAAACTCAAAGTATGACTCAATGGGTGATAGTATATGACTAACACGCCAAAGAAAATGAGCTAGTAAGACTAGCATTGTTTGATGTTGAATGATTCTTCTATAAAGGAAAGGGAATATTGAAAATAGAATTACAAAAAGATATATGGCAGAAAAAGAAGATAACTGGAAAGTCCTGCTCAGGAGTATATGCTTGATATACAAGTTATAGATGTATTACTAGTTAACAAAGTATTTTTGGGTATTTTGATACCACATTGGTTGGTATGAGTTGTCATACAAAGCAACGCAATGCAAGAAATACAAGGGCCTAAAAGGAACTAGTAATAGATGTGGAATCGATTATGACAAGAACATAAATAAAGTGTTATTGTGTTCATTGTAGTATCAAACCAAGCATTCAAGATTTATTTTAAGAACTTAATAAGTTGTTATTTTGTTCTATTCTTTTGTGAGAACAAATGAGATTGTTCAAACAATGACCATATTCCATAATTGATGGATATGTTAATATAAATCATGTTGGTAAAGTAAACATCTATAAGACTAAATGCTAAACGTTGCAAGACGTAAAAGATTTTCACTTAAATTGTGACACCACCTTTTTAGTTCATATCGGAAAGGAAAAACATGAAGGAACTCCATATTGATGGACTTCCGGAGTCATTTTGTTTTGAATAAATTGACGTTTGTGAGACCTCTTCCAAAAGATGACTAGAATTCCGTTCATAGGCCAAAGTAGAATGGACGACTAATTTAGTGGAGATTATACATATTGATGTATATAGTCCATTATGTGTTGTCATGTATGGTGGATTAATTTTTCCTTCATAAAATTATGTCGATGATTTATGTAGATATGTGAGTATATCTATTTAAAGGGAACGGAGTTTGACATTTTGAATTGGTTCAAAAGGTTGTTAATATGAAGTTAAAATCAATGTAACAAGATAATCAAGTATTTATGATTGGCTCATAAAGGATAAAGTTTGAGTTACAAGTTTAGCAAAACATCTGAGAAGTTGCAGAATTGTTCTACAACTTATACTTCTCGAATATCCCACATTAGATTGGAGTATTCAAAAGACAAAATCAAACCTTGTTTGACATGGTAAGATTAATAAAATTGCCAATATAATTTTGTAGTTTATACATTAAGGACAACCGCTTTTACACTGAAAAGAGCACCATCATGATCCGTTGAAGTTGACAACATATAAGATATGGTTTGGGTAGTGACCCGAATTGTCATTTTTCTTAAGTTTTGGTATGCATAGCATGTGTAAAATGTTTACAAGCAAAATAGGATAAATATATGTTTATAAGGTTATCCCAAATAAAACATTGGGTATTTCTCCTATCACCGAACAAAAAGACAAATGTTGTTTGTCAGATAGGGTTGATTTCTCGAGAAAGTAGTTCTTGCGAAACAAGTGAGTGGGAGCATAGTACAAACTCAACGAGATTAGAGAATCTTCGTTATCATGTCAAGAGTAGCGCAACACTGGAAGTTGTTCCGGGGTTTACTATTTTGACTAAGTAGAAGACACTACAAATGTTGTACATACTTTAAATGAGTTTGCGAACTGTACCACAAAAGTCCTAAAACTTTGTACTTAGACCAACTTGTGGTTTAAGAGTAAAGTGTTGTTTTGACAACAAAAGGACCTGGACCTTATAAAGGAAGCAAATGATGGGCCCTGACTTCGTAAAATTGACTATGAGTCATTATATCCGCCATAGTATCTTTGTATGAATATCAAGTATGTGACTTGGTAGTCCTTTCGATAGGCATGATGCCTAACGATAGAAAAATCGTCTATATAGCGACAAAGACATGGATTTTACCTCTTTTGAAAGTTGTACTTATCGAAAAGTTGTTTTTGAAGAAGTTCAAAGAGTTGACTACTACAAGATTTTGATCTTCCGTAGTGATGTTTTAGTCTTTGCGGATAGTTTTAGCAAAAGTTACATATTATGATATGGCAGTTGAATAACAAAACCAACTCTCCTCTCGAAGAAGTTTGATCAAGGATGTGTACTTGACACAGTCTGAGAGTTTTGTAAAATTCAAAAGGTTGCTAGAAAGGTATGCACACTTCAATGGTTGAAGTGAGCATAGCGAAGTTGAAATCTTTAGCTTAATGAAGTTATCAAAAGAGTTTGATTCCATCATGAATGATAAAGATGCTTGTAGAGTTATAAGAAATTAAGTGGGAGCGCTATGACATATTGCCAATATTTTATGTAGATGACATATGGTTGATTGGAAAATATGTATTTTAAATTAACACAGTTAAGATTTTCATATTGATGAAAGGCTTAGAAGATATTGGGCATCGATATCTATAAAAGATGGATTGAAGCACCTGATATGATTGAAGCCAAATACATAGATGAAATATTGAAGTAAGTCAATATCCAAATCACAAGAAGGAGTTCTTGTCACATGGAAAATAATTGAGCAAGATTCAAGTGTTTTGACACATGATGAGCATCATTGAAATTGAGATTTCTAAGTGATGTTTCCATGCTATGTACACAACCAGATGAGTCGTATGCTATAAAATGTTATAGCAGGATAATTCATATGATGATTAGACAACAGTGGGAGAGATCCTTGTGTCATTTTATAAATGCTAAGGATATGTTTTCCTATGTAGCAATGATAAAATATTAGTTGTAATATGTTACACTAATAGTCTTGTCATTTATTCAAGTAATTTTATCTCAATTAAAATACGTGATGAAGGGTAGCACAATAGGCTGGAAGAAAGTTCCATGCTGGATTTGAAAGAGTTTCAAAATTAAAATATTGTGGCAGATACTACAACAAAGGCTAAAGTATATCGTTGTGTTGACAACTGATAATAAACGTATTTTGTGTAAAGGAGTTCTTTATTGAACTTGGTGAATTTCCAAGAATATTAAAACTATGAAGCTACATTTTCACAATGTTAGTAACACCAGTTTAAGCTGAGGAATTAAGGTATCACCGGAACTTGGTGAATTTCCAAGAATTCTAACACTATGAAGCTACATTTTCACAATGTTAGTGACATCAGTTTAAGCTGAGGAATTAAGTTTTCACCGATTGACCATATATATACAAAGTCATCTCATTAGAGAATGAGTGATGCGTGTAGACGCAAAGAACATGCAAATACAATAGGACCTGAACAATTCAGATCTTTTTGATAATGTTTACCACATGCGAAGCATGGTAATAACACTGGTACGCCATATGTGTTAAGTGCTTACAGACTAGATTATTGACTCTAGTGCAAGTGGGAGACTGAAGGGAATATGCCCGAGAGGCAATAATAAAATGGTTATTATCTTATTCCTTGTTTATGATGAATGTTTATTTCTCATGCTAGAATTGTATTAACCGGAAACGTTGATACATGTGTGCTTAATAAACAAACAATGGTTCCTAGTAAAAGCCTCTCTTTTAACTAGCTCGTTGATTGATAGATGATCAAGGTTTCCTGATCATGAACATTGGATGTTATTAATAACGGGGTCATGTCATTAGAAGAATGATGTGATGAACATATACCCAAAGAGAATATAGCAATGCGATCAAGTCATTTAGTTTACATTGTTATATCAAACATACGAAGTAACTTATTCCTTAGACCATGAGATCATGTCAATCGCTGATACCGGAAGAGTGCTTTGATGGCATCAAACGTCACACTGTAACAGGGTGACTATAAAGGTGTCGTTAAGTATTCGTAAAGTATTAGTTGAGGATCATGGATCAAGAGAGGGATTTGTCCATCCAAATGACGGAGAGATATACTCTGGGCCCTCTCGGTGATATCACATCGAAACCGCTTGCAAGCACGTGATATGATCACAAGGATGTTATATCACGGGAACAAGAAAAGAATACTTGTCGGTAACGAGATTGAACAAGGTATGGTTGATACCAATGATCGAATCTCGGACAAGTAAAATATCGCGAGACAAAGGGAATAGTTCACGGCGTTGTTGGTTCACACGATCACGAGAGTAATAGTTGAATATATAGGAGTCATCACGGATCTCCAGATCCCGCTGTTGATTATTGATCTGAGAGAAGTCTCGATCATGTCTATCTTATTCGCGAACCGTAGGGTGACACACTTAAGGTTCGATGACGCGTTTGAGAGGATACGGAATATCGAAGAATATTTTGGGCAGCACCGAAATTGTTTCGGGGAAAACTGAAATAGTTCAAGGGGTTTTTCGTCGAATGGTTGTTAATAGAATTAACAAATGATTCGAGGTGCTATATGCAAAAGTTTGTTAATAGAATTAACAAATGCTGAAATAAAGAAATAAAAAGGTTTTATTTATTTATTAAAAGAAAACCTTTGGATTTTCCAAGTGGGAAATAATGGGGAAATGAGTGGGTATGAGTGGAGTGTCCACTCACATGATGAGGGAAGAGGTGGGGGCACACCCATGGGCTGGCCGCACCCCCCTTGGGCTGCCTCCCCCCTCTCCTATAAAAGGAGGGTGAGAGCTCTCCCTCCCCCACACACTTGCTCACTCCTTTTTCCCTTCACCCGCTGCTCCATTCCATGGTCTCCGGCTTGGCGAAGCCCTGACCGTGGGATTCTTCTTCACCACCACGCCGTCGTGCTGCTTGATTTTCCCGAGGGATCCTCTACTTCCTCCCCCCGCTGGATCGAGGGAACGGAGGTCGTCATCAACCGTACGTGTGACCGATCACGGATGCACCGCCGGATTGTGGTGCCCATCTTCTCGCTATCGGGAGCAGTGTGAGTACGACTACGCCAACAACGAGATTTGATCTCGTACCACTTTGAGTCTTCGAGGGTATGTGTTCTCCTTAACCCTCTCGTTGCCCGTTGCACTTCGTCTCCTAGATTAGATCTTGGCCTTTCGGGTGTCTCTCGCGTAGGAATTTTTTTGTTTTCTATGCAACGAACCCTTCAGATGGAGAGTCGGCCTCTGTTACCAGTCATACAGGAGAAAGTGAACGGCACAGAAATATGTTTGGATTCATGGAAAATAGAACACAAGGAGCGGGAGCTTCGCACCCGCGAAATCCGGCTCTATTCAACAATAACCTAATCTTAGATCCCACAGTATTGGCAACGCTGATAACTCCAGAAAACGCGGCGGCACGCGCCTGAGATCTGGATGTGACTCGCCGTGCACTAGAGCAACAGAGAAGAGATGTGGAAGCTGAAAAACAAGGGATGGCCACGCGCCAGCGCGAGTTGGAAGAACTGGAGAATCGTATTCAAGCTCAGTCGACTAGGATTTATAATCAGAGGCATCAGACGATATTGCCTGCAACAGATGAAAATTTACAGCAGCTGCATTGTTCATTACCCCTCAGGATCAACCAATCCCGGTTGTGAATCAAGGAACCGGGTATCAAGCTACAAACTTGGGAGAACAGCCGGCAAACGTGCAAGCCGGGTTGCCCACGCTGCAAACTGGGATCGCTCCTAGTAATGCCGCACCACCACCACCACGATTTCATACTCCACCAGGTCACTTCAATACCTCCATGGATAACGTGTATGCAGCAACATTGGCACTCGATCGCATCCCTGTGAGAGAATCACCTCATTCAATGGAGACCCGGCGGGCGATAGACTTGTTACGCACGGCAGTTGCTCAACATGCCAATTACCCGGATAACAGGAGTGGCATGCATGGGACGCCGTATGTTAGTCGGCAGAACGGGAATACCGGCTATATTCAGTCAAATTCAGCACGGCGGAGGGCAGAGCAGCAGCAAATGCCGCCTCCTCCCCATAGGCCGGCAATTCCTGCAGCTTCAGCATCGCAAGCCATTGTGGATAGTTCTCGAGCCAGGCGTGCAGCAGCTGGGTCTGTGGTAAGGGAGCCGGTAGCGGTGGCACCCCCCGTCGCACCCGCTGCGGGATCGCACGTTTCTCGAGTGAGGCCAGTACCGGCAAATCTGGCCGGGCCTAAGTGTTTGTCGGACGCCATCAGGGCTGAGCCTTACCCGGATAAATTCAAGGAACCGGGTAAAGTGGTTAATTATGAGCCAACCATGGACCCAGAGACCTGGTTGAGCAGTTATGAGATGGCTATGTCAATTCGTAACACATCCGAGAAGGTTCAAGCCAAGTTTATGTACCTTATGATGTCAGAAGGGGCAGCAAAGTTGTGGTTCAATAACCTGCCTGAAAGATCCATCAATTCATGGAGTGAGTTGAAAACTTCCTTCATCAAACACTTTCATGGGACATGCCGGAAGTTATTCACGATTGACGATTTGGAATGATGTGTTCAGAGGAAGGGAGAGTCGGCGCGCAGCTGGGTGCGCCGGGTCATGGAAATTCTCCACTCTTCCACTGATATTCAGCCAAAAGATGCATTGCAAGCTATGGCGAAAACATGCAAATACATACCCTTGGTACAAAAGCTGATGTGCATGAAATCTAGTCGGCACGCTTCAGAGGTTACAATGGGAGAATTGATGGACGCATGCAACAAGCACGCCGTCACAGACACCACAGAAGAGGATGTTGAGGACAAAAAAGCGAAAGCCAACGCAAACAATAATGGAAGACCCGGCAATGGGGATGCACCGGGTAATAATGGAGGGAGTAATGGAAATAACCAGCACAAACGTTCGTATGAAGGAAACTCTGAGTTTGTTGCTAATACCGAAGTCGGGTTTGCAAGACCCAGGGCATAGGGAAATTTTAACGGAGGAAACTTCAACGGAGGAAATTACCAAGGACCACCGAGGCCGGCTAACCATATAGAGGCCTTCAGGATGCCTTGTCCATGTCATAGCAGGAATGGCAAGCCGGCTAATCATTCATTTGAGCAATGCGTGGACTTGCAGAGATGGAAGAACGAGGAAATACAGAAGGCCCTGCGAGGTGCAGGCCGGGGAGGAGGACTGGGTCTGGGTGGAAAGCCGGGCAACGGACCACCCCCCGCTGGCAAAGCAGGAGGTGCCAATCCGGGTAATAATCAAGGAGGCGTTGGAGGTTTCCAAGCCAACCCAAAACAGCTAGGACAATATCACGTCCACACTACCGGGACTTCTAACAAAGAGAGAAAGATACTTAAAAGGGCCGTAAACTCGGTTTCTTCAGGTGTTTCGAGATACTTGAGATGGTCAGATCAAGAGGTAACGTGGAGCCAGAGGGATCACCCGGAAACAATAGAACATCCGGGTGTGCTAGCTTTGGTGGTGGCACCGCAGGTCAATGGTTATGAGCTGAAAAAGGTTCTGATGGATGGCGGAAGTAGCTTCAATATCCTATATTGGGAAACCTTTCTACGCATGGGGCTCAAGGAGTCTCAGCTGCAGAAAAGTTCCACAGTTTTCCACGGAATCGTGCCGGGTCACTCGGCGTGCCCCGAAGGAAAGATAACGCTTGAAGCCGCTTTTGGAGAATCCAAGGATAACTTCCGAGTGGAGTGGCTCACGTTTGAGGTGGTGAAATTGCGCAGTCCTTATCACGCGCTGTTCGGAAGGCCGGCTTACGCCAAGTTCATGGCCAGGCCGTGTTACGTGTACTTAGAACTAAAAATCCCGGGTCCCAAGCAGACCATCACTATACATGGGAACCAGGTTGTGGCAGCGGAGTGTGATGAAGGAGATGCGGAAATGGCAGAACAGGCTTGCAGGAAGGAAGAGCTCAAGTATTACCGGTCTCAGGTAGACCCGGAAGATAGAACAGCTTTGAAGAGACCGAATACGGAGGACGAGAGAGCAAAGTTTAAAGCGGCCCAGGACACCAAGATGGTGGATTTTGTCGAGGGTGACCCCTCCAAACAATTTGCCATAGGTTCTAACCTAGACAACAAGGAGGAAGAGGCACTTATAGAGTTTATTCGTGAGAATCAGGACATTTTCGCTTGGACGCCCAGTAACATGCCGGGTATTCCGACCGAGTTGGCTGAGCACAGCTTGCACGTTGATCCCAAGTCTCGACCTATGAAGCAGGGTCTAAGAAAAATGAATGAGGAAAGGAGAAAGGCTATAGGAGCGGAGATAGCTTGGCTCCTGGCAGCCGGCTTTATTATGGAGGTTTTTCACCCGGAAAGGTTGGCAAATCCGGTTCTAGTGCTGAAAAAGAACAACGAGTGGAGGATGTGCATAGATTACACGAGTCTCAACAAGCATTGCCCAAAGGATCCGTTTGCCCTTCCAAGAATAGACCAGATCATAGATGCAGTGGCAGGAAGTGATCTATCGTGTTTCTTGGATGCCTATTCCGGGTATCACCAGATCAAACTCAAAAAAGAAGATTCGGAGAAAACATCGTTCATAACCCCCTTTGGAGCTTTTTGTTACAAAACCATGACCTTTGGGCTGAAGAACGCTGGCGCAACATACCAACGGTGCATTCAGAAGTGCTTTGAGGATCAGATTGGACGCAACGTCCACGCCTATGTTGATGATGTGGTGATTAAAACAAGGAAAGCAGAAACGTTCATTGACGACCTAAAGGAGACATTCAAGAATCTGAGAAGATATCAGATGAAGCTTAACCCCACAAAATGCATATCTGGGGTCCCAGCAGGAAAGTTACTCGGTTTTATTGTTTCTGAGAGAGGGATTGAGGCAAACCCGGAAAAGATCAAGGCCATCCAGAGCTTGAAAAATCCGGAAGGCCTGAAGCACGTTCAGAAGCTCACAGGATGTGTAGCAGCATTAAGCCGGTTTATATCTAGGCTTGGAGAAAACGCAATACCCTTATACCGACTCTTGAAGAAAACCGACAAATTCGTATGGGACGAAGAGGCGGACGAAGCATTTGAGGCTTTGAAAAAGCAGTTATCTGAGGCACCGATTCTGGAAGCGCCGGGTCCTAACGAGCCCATGTTGTTATACGTTGCGGCCGGTTCCCGGGCGGTCAGCGCAGTGGTTGTAGTTGAGCGCAAGGAGGATGGAAAGGATCACCCGGTATAAAGGCCGGTTTACTATGTGAGTGAGGTTCTATCGGAAGCAAAGCAGCGTTACCCGCATTGGCAAAAGCTAGTTTTTGGGGTCTTCATGGCCAGCCGGAAATTGAAGCCGTACTTCCAGGAACACCCCATAACGGTGGTCAGCTCTATACCAATGGCAGATATTATCAGAAATTCGGATGCGACAGGCAGAATAGCCAAGTGGGCCATTGAGATGGGAGATTATCACATCAACTACGAGCCTCGGTCTGCAATCAAGTCCTAGGCTTTAGCTGATTTTATCAATGATTGGACTCACACAAGCATGCCCATAATAATGCCAAGTTCCGAGTCTTGGGTGATGCACTTTGATGGTTCCAAGCAATACGAGGGATCAAGAGCTGGGGTGGTACTCACATCACCAAAAGGAGACAAGTTGAGTTATGTGTTGCAAATTCACTTCGATTGCTCCAACAATGTGGCCGAGTATGAGGCCCTATTACACGGACTGCGAGTAGCAAAGGAGATGAATATCAGGCGAATACGGTGTTATGGAGACTCGGACCTTGTGGTACAACAGGTCTCAGGAACCTAGGATAGAAAGGATGCAACAATGGCAGCATATCATAGAGAGGTAGACAGGGTAGCCGGATCTTTTTCCGGGTATAAGGTGGAACATATTGATAGGCGAAAGAAAAAGGCAGCAGATGCGCTCGCAAGACTCGGCTCGCGTCGAGAGCCGGTTCCGCCTAATGTCTTTCTGGACGAGTTATGGCGGCCCTCTGTCAAAACCGAATCTGAAGAAGAGGTGGCTAACCAAGACCCGGATTTGGATCTTGTGGCCGCTGTACGTGCTATTCCCGAGTGGACGGAGCCGTTCTTGGCCTACCTGTCACGGGGCGAGTTACCACCACAGGAAGTTTTAGCCAGGCAAATCCTGAGACGAGCAAAGGGCTATTCTATCATTAACGGTGAGCTGTATAAGAGAAGTGCTGCAGGTGTCTTTTTGCGCTCTGTAACACCAGAGGACGGCCGACAGATTCTGAGGGAGATCCATGAAGGTGATTGCGGGCACCATGCCTCCACAAGATCCCTTGTGGCTAAAGCATATCGACACGGTTTCTTCTGGCTCACAGCTTTGGCGGATGCGAAACGCTTGGTGGCAAGATGTGATGGATGTCAAAGGTACGCTCGCCAAACCCATGTGCCGGCTATGGAGTTGCAAACAATCCCACTGACTTGGCCGTTTGCGGTTTGGGGTATGGATATGGTGGGTCCCTTTCACATGTCTCCTTGCAAAAAGACTCATCTTTTGGTGGCTATTGATAAGTTTACCAAATGGGTTGAAGTTATGCCAGTCACAAATTATGAAGCAGCTACAGCAGTCAAGTTCCTGAAAAAGATCATCTATCGGTTTGGATATCCTCATATCATAATAACAGATAATGGAACCAACATGTCCTTAGGTGAGATGGAGAAGTTTTGTGGAAACAATGGCATCCGCCTTGATGTAGCCTCGGTAGCCCATCCACGAGCTAATGGACAGGTGGAGAGGGCAAACCAGGAGTTACTTCGTGGGTTGAAACCACGACTACGAGTCCCGTGCCTCAGAGCTGCTGGGGCATGGGTTGAGGAGTTACCATCAGTGGTTTGGGGAATTAACACTATACCTAACAGGTCTACTCAGATGACTCTGTTTTTTATGGTTTATGGTGCAGAGGCAGTTCTTCCGAGTGACATTATTCATGACTCGCCCCGAGTGGCGGCTTATGTTGAGGTGGAGAACGAGAAGACCCGGCAAGACGCCGTGGACATGTTACAAGAGCACATGGAGCAAGCTTTGGAGCGATCAGCTATATATCAACAGGATCTGAGGCGATACCACAGTCGCCGAGTCAAAACCCGGGTTTTCCAGGAAGGAGACCTGGTATTGCGCTTAGTGCAATCAAAGGAAGGGACGCACAAGTTATCTCCACCATGGGAGGGCCCGTTCATCATAAGACGGAATTTGCATAATGGATCATACTACTTAATAGATGCAAGGGAAGAGTCGGACACTGTCAATGACACCGCCCATACCACTTCATCTATGCAAGAACGGGAAAGACCATGGAATGTGGCTCAGCTGCGTCCCTACTACACTTAGCATAGACTCGGTTTACAAGTTGAATTGCATGATGTAACAGGCAGCAGGTTTCAGACGCACTCTTTTCCTATCCAGGGTACCTAAGGGGACTGGAAGGTTTTTAATGAGGCGGCTTGCTGACCTAACCTTTTTCATATCAATACATAGATGGTTAAACTATGATATTTTTTGTTTCCTTTTTTTATGTTAGCTTGTTTTGAGTTTTTATGTCTTACTCTACTCCATATCAGGTAAGTATTTATTGTTTAGTCATAGTATACTAGGTTTAAAATTTCCATAGATTGCATATCTAGGTCTTGGGGGCTGATTGCTTGAATAGCACAGTTATAATCTCAGACCCGGCCACGATGCCATTAGGTTATGAGGATCGATTACTTGCAATAAGTACGGTTACAATCTTATAACCGGACAATAGAACCAAACTTTTTCTTGGTTTTCCTTGTTTAACCTTGATGTGACTCGCAATAGTGTGGCGTGTTTTGCTAACGTATAATTACAATCAGTCATGATGCCCACTAGGACTTGCCTGACCCTGTTTTTATAAAGTTATAGCAGCATTGAATATCCACACGAAAGCCGGCTTACAACAAAGAGGATCAAAAGGGTCATCCAAACCACAAGTTATGCGGAGTAAAAGGCTATAGCCGGAAACTCACAATGTATTAAGCATAGCTTCAAAATTTATATGTATAACTATATGTTTCGGGCCTTCGCAAAAGCAGGGAGTTTTTCTTAAAACTACAGTTCCCTAGACTCGGAAATTTGGGCCTTGGGGACTTGGGAATTTGAGAAAAACAGGAAATTGTGTAGCTATTGAGGTTAAAACCCAAAAATCCGAGTCTTGGGGACTTGGGGACTTAAGAAGCAAAGTTCACCTGGTCAAAAAATCCTAAGACCCAGAAACCGAGTCTCATAGATTTGGAAAAGAGTAAAGTTCAGAAAAGCGAAAATATGCAAGCTTAAGGCTGAAAAGGGCATATCAAGGTGGATGGCCAAAGGGGCCATCAAAGCCATAAAATTTTAAGTGTGTTACAAACCAAGGGAATAGTATCACAAGTGCACAGGCGCACTATCAAATAAATAAGTGTATCAGGCATATTACAAAATGCCTATTGGCCGAATGAGTGTTTATGGGCGAAAAACGATAAACTTTACTCGGCATCCATAGCCGAGTCATCAGCAGTAGTCTTGGCAGCCGGGTCTTCGGCGGTTTCTTCTGTAGCTTTCCATGCCTCCGTATACGGGTCAACCACGGTATCAGCGCGAGCTGGAGGAGGGACAACTGGAGTGGACGATGTTGGCGTAGAGTCGGCCTCGGCCTTCTTCTTGGCAACTTCCTCCTTCCACCGGGCTAGCATATCTAAAGGAGCAGGGAGAGCAGAAGGTACCGACTTATCTTCAGCGTTGTACGGAGGGGTAAGCTTGTTCACATCAAGTTTCTCGGCAATCAAGTTGGCCGAGTGACGAATCTGAGGTGGAGAGCTTTGAAGTCCTTCGCCGAGAATCGAGAGCCGTCAGTATTGAATTCGGGGAATCCGTTCACAAGCGTTGCCGGCTCAAGCCTAGGATAGTAGGCTTTGGCCAACGCGAGGCCACGGGTCACCCCAACCCGGCACGCCGAGCGCTTCCAGTGATCGATCCAGGCAGGGATCGTCGAGCATGCATCGAGCATCTAGTATACGCCACCATAAGCACCAGGCCACTTCACGGCTTCAAGGGTCCACTTGGTCCCCACAGAAAACTGCCGGATAACCGCCTTCAGGGTCTTCAGTTTCTCTATATCATCTTGATCATCAACCTTTTCACCCGGACCTGCAGAATAAAAAGAAAAGTAAAGTGGTAAGACTCGGGTTATAGACCCTACAAAATGAGAAACCCGAGTGATAATCAGGAAGTTAGGTTCGTTTACCAATTAGGGAGTTGTAAGTATCGGCAACAAAGGTTGATAATTTTTTCAGTAAACCCTCAGCGTTATGGAGCCTTTTCTTGTATTTCGTGCAATCCCTGGAAAGGTCCTTCACCTCGGCCTCCACCTCTTCTCGGAGTTTGGTCTCAGCCTGGAGGAGTTCGTTAGTTTTTGCCAACATCTCCAACGTCCGGGTCACGTAAGCCTGGAAAAACATACAAGGAAACATCAGTTGGCTGTAGGGTAAAAACTGAGTAAGGAAGGTTATACAGCTATGGAAGTACCGAGTAAACTATATTCAGTTCACTAGGAACTTTGGGACTAGATGAGTATGTAAATAATATCGGTTAAGTTACCTGATGCTCAGCCGCTTGGGACTCGATAATATCTTTTTCATCGGCTTTCAGAGAATATTATTCCTCCAGCATCCCTTCAAAGTCAAGGCCACTGAGATTCGGCCTGGAGGAGCTAGGGTTCTGACTACCAGGTGGCGGGTCCTCTCCTGCTTGAGCGGGCCGACTCTGGCCGCCTGGGTGTTAGGAGCAGGAGCTGTCCTCTGCGTTCCCAGATACTCGACGTCAGCATCAGCCGATTGATGAGTGGGCAAGGGGAACTCGGTTTCTGGGACAACTGTGTCATTCAGCTCTTCTTCTCCACCAGATGCGGGCTTGGTAGCACTCTCCGGGTCTTCCATGGCCGGGTTATCGACGAACATGTCCTCCTGGTCACTAAGTGTAACCTTGGCTCTGAGAAAGAAAAAGAAAAAGATCAGTAAGTGATAGACGGAAGACATGGAAAACAAAGGTATATTGGCTAATAAGGGAAGTGAATTACCCGGTATTCACGACAAAGTCGGCTGGGAGATCGTTGCTGGACCCGGAAGATGCTGGTAAAGAATCGAAAAGTGAGACTCGGAGCTGTCCAGCTAATGGATGACTCGGAGAAGGATATTTTTTTAGGAATATGGGTTTGATAAGTTGGAGGAGTACCGGCTCGGCGAGCGGGCGACATGGGGATACCCGGGTTAAGAGGATCGTCACCCGGAGAAGTCTGGGTTGCCCGTCATTTGCTGGAGTTGCCTCCTTCAGAGATGATGTAGTGATTAGATGCCTGTTAAGTTCGCACATATTGGCATAGGAGTATGGCTTGGAGGTCATGTATGAGTATGGCACCTTGAAAGCGACTCTTCTGGTTTTCCTCTTCGCCCCAACCTCAGCTTCCGGTTCTGCCTCACTCTCTTCCGATTGAGTGTCGTCCTTGTCCTCTAGCGCTGGTGAGTGAGGGGCATTGTCGGAAGGAGGAGAAGTTTGGTCCAATAGGCTAACACAGTACTTATTGAGCAGAGACCCGGAACTACCTTCATCGCTATCAGCCGGTTCTTCCTCCTCCTCCAAGTTTTCAGAAGGGGGAGGAGTGACAATCTTCCAGAATGCGTCAGTTTCCTGAGTAAGAAACACATAGATAAAAGTTAGTGTGTGTGCATAAAGAAATATCAGTCGGATTAAAGGGTGATAGCCGGTTCTTACTGGAGGATCCGGGTTAGAGCGAGAAAAAGGGCCGAGTCCGGAGATGCTTTTGATGACATCAACTTTCTCAGCCAAGAAATTCTTCATGGCCTTGTTTACATCTGCGGCCGAGTAAGATTTCTTCGAGTATCGGAGAGAATCGGTGAGGTGTCCGGAATACTCGCAGATGAGCTTTAGGCGAACGTTGTTTGGCTGGATCCGGCAGCTAACCCAGGTTTTTATTAAGTTTAGCCCAATAAGTCCCTGGGCTGATAGCACGGCGAGTTTGTGGAGAAGGGGCTGGATAGACTGTCTATCGGCCTCGGGTGCGAAGGAGTTTAGGCTATCAGAAAGAGATAGGGTATCATCAGAGAAACCCGGCAAAGGCTTTTCGCCGGGTGAGGACGTGTCTCGGCAGTAGAAAAATGTCTTCTGCCAGTGCTTCACATGAGTGTGAAGACTGAGAGTCGGCATCAGAGAATTTTTACGTCTCCGAATCGAACCCCCCCCCCCACACACACACAAACTAGGAGGGGCCCGTCCGTGCTCTCCCGGCAGGGTTTGCATTGGAACAACTCTAAGAATAAAGCAAGATTTGGGGGAATACAGAGATAGGCTTCGCAAAGGACTATGAGGTGGAAAATATTCAACATTGAATTCGGGCCAATATCAAAAACTCGGAGCTTATAGTGGTCTAAAAGATCCCGGAAAAAAGGGTGACCCGGGGGGCGGAAACCCCGGATTACGTGCTCAAGGAAGATAACTACCTCATCCGGGCCGGGAGAAGGCCGGGTTTCCTCACCCCACGTCCTCCAATGGATGTCCGACTCAGCGGGCAGGACTCCAGACTCGGCTAGCTCGTCGGGTTTTGTGTCAGACCCCGGACCCAGAGATATACACACTGTTATGTGCTCCTAGCCATGGACTCACAAGGGCTTCAGGGTTACCAGCCCCGGCCGCAACAAACAACGGCAGGCAGACCGGATTCATCGGCACGTAGTCCGGATCCCCGGTCTACTACTCCTTGTATCCATGCTAGTCATAACCAATTATGCATACCCAAGCGTCCACGAGTCGGATGAAACTGAAGGAACGGGACCAAAGTTATACAGAGCTGCTATGTGTCCAGAAAGTGCAACAACAATCGAGGGTTACTGGGGTTACCTCGCCCCAGGCCGATCACATCGACAGGCGGGCTCGGATATGGATCATCGGCTCCACAACCCCTCGACTGCGACAACTATGCAGGCATAGCCAAAACTGTATAACAACGGGCTCGAAACCAACAACCGATCAAGGCAGTACTCTAAACATGAAGCTTTATTAAACAGGTGTTACTAGAGTATAGCTTACAAACAGAGGTCACACGACCCAACATTACATCAGACAACGAAAGGCAAATTATGTTGCTATTCAACAAGAACCAAAAAGGCCTAAGAGGCCGCAACATAAGGCGACGTCCCAGCCCATAGATTCCAGGCTGCTACCTGGGAACCCCGAACTACTTGTCGATGTCCACGTTAAAACACCACCGAACTGAGGAACTCCACCTGAACCAAGTTGAAGCAAACATGAGTACGGGAGGTACTCAACAAGACTTAGTTAACCTATTATATATCTGCTTCTTTTAGAAAGAGTTATGAAGGTTATTTTGCGTAAAGCCATCTTTGTTTTTTAAATTGAGGAAGGAGTAGCACGTCTCATGGAGTATTTTGAAAACAGATGAGAAACCTACTCAACTACTTAAATCATTATCTTTTTAATCCACCAATATCATATCAGCACCTCGTGCTTCAAAGATCACCTCCTCCAGTTGTTCCGGTAACTCATGCTACAAGGTAACCCCTCTCGGCATCTCCGAGGAGACATCCTTCATTCGTTATCAGCAAATTTTAATCATTCCGTTAAAGTTGTCTATGATCACAGAATCCGTCACCAAGTCGTCCTTAACCGCGGACACGGCTTTTCGAAAAGATTTAACCATGCAGGGGTGTACAACTTTAACCACACGTATCAACCGACTCTTAGTGCCACCGGGTTAGCACTAGTCCGGGAAGTGCCGGCAGAGGGTGGTTGACCACGACCTTTCCCTTACTTCGCCTATTCCATGAGTCGCTCCGAGTAGAGATGGACCGCCAATAGGGAGTGGCCATCTCCTGCCAGGTCTCTATCGTTGTGCGCGATGCTCGACGGTTACCTACCCGCAGAGCGCCAATACATCCCCACATCCTAGTTTTGAAAGTGTTTTGATATCCCCGCAAATCCAAATGGAAAGCCCGAACTAGGCAACTCATGGAACAAACTAGGCAAGTTGAGATCGAGGGGAATCTAATCCCCGTGTGGATGCACGCTCAGTCTTGGCTCGAAGACGAGAACTCGCTCCTAGGGGCATGAACGAGACAACCACCACAGACCCTCTGTGATCTCGTCATCCACACCTTTAAGTCATGTTAATCAAACATATCTTAATTTACCACCACTTCCTGCCATACTAGATTCATTCGCAACTCTGATTCATCAACCGGATGGAGCAGAGATAACAGGCACGTATGACTAAGCATGGCATATTTGAGGCTCTGGCGATACACACAAACAAATCCTATGTCTGCTAGCAGCATTGAATCATGATATCTGGGTTATGCAAATAAATAGGATAACTCTATCTATTGACTTAAGATACATTGGAATCGAATGCATTTGTACGAGAATGAAAAGTCTTTCGAAATCATATATGGGCAGATAAGAGGTTATGCTTGCCTTGCTTCAAGAAAACCAGAGAAAGTCTTCGGGAATAAGTGCTTGACTTGTCGGTTAGGATCAAGTATTCGACATGGAGTTGTTGGCCTTCTCTTCGGAGTCGCGTTCTACCGAGGGGGAACAAACACCGAAACAAGAAGAACAACAATCAACACATGGCATCAATGTAATGCGCAACATGTATGCATGAGCAAGTTAATGCACTGAAATAAAGCCCTAAACACGATCGTTGGGTTGCTAGGGTTCGTATGTCAGTTATGCAATTTTACTGGAATTTATCCCGAAATAGACCCCGGAGGGGGTTTCGGGCGATATTGAGAGGGTGTACCATTTTAATTGCTCAAATGGGTTTGAAAACATCATAACTAGGTTGCGAATGTCATTTTGAGCAAATTGGTATATAACTTTTAATTTTCTAATTTTAGTGAATTAAAACTTATTTTCTCCATTTTAAATGATTAAACAAATTCAAATAATGTTCAAAAATCAACTTTCTCAAACATGTGTGAAAATGGTATATTTGGATAGAGTACATTTTTCCAAACATTTTGGTACCTCACTTTTATTTTCTGAATTATAAAACATAAGTTATTAATTATTAAAATTAATTACTTCTCTGGAATTTTTAAACATTTTCTGATAAAAAGGAAAACATGATATATGACGTCGGGCTGACGTCATTGTGACATCATCAAGGCCCAAATCTTCTCTGCCAACGAGCAATTGCTCGATTGAGCGTGCAATTCGCGAATCAAACCCACTAGGGAGGATGAGGAGGCCACGGCGAACGAGGATGTGATGGTGGGTGACCAAATGGTCACCGGAAATTGCGCCGGTGAGCATGTTGGCGGCGGCGGAAGGTGACTCTCGGCGGCCGGAGCAATCAAAGCTCGAGGGAGAGGGAAAAGTAGTCCCGGAGGACGGCGAGCTCACCAGGAGTGCAGGGGAATGGGTATTGAGGCCGGAGAGGGACGGACGGTGGAGAATCGCCGCTGGCGGCGCCACGGCCGGAGAGGAAAACGGCGATGGAATCCCGGCGATTTCTTCCACCTCGTCTCGATTCCGGTTACGAGGAGGGCTAGCAGAGGATGGCGACTGCGATGGATGGCTCGGTGAGGCCGCGGGTGGCCGGAGATGGCAGGACAAGCGGCGGCCGGCGGACACAGGAGGTTAGGGTTCCGGTTTCGGACGAGATGCAGGGAGGGAGGGGGTACGTGAGCGAGGGCAGAGGGAGGAGGAAAGATTAGGACGCCTCCCTCTCGACTCTATCCACGGCAGAGGCCAAGCAGGAGGTGGCCACGGCATCGGCAGCCCTGCCACGCAGCTCATGCCTTCTGGCTGGAGCTAGAAGAAAGAGAGAAAAGAAAAGAACAATTACAAAAACCCCCTGGACTTCCAAGAATTTGCAGAAAGGTCCCTTTTTGCCTCAAAGCAGCAACTAGATTTGAAAGGTTGGGGTCCTTTTTGCAAGAACAAAAATTAGCAAAAATTCATTTTGGGATCCTTGTAAAATTTCCAACCACACCATGTGTTTGCTTTCCAAATTTGAAAATGTTTTTATAACAAATTTTGGGTGATCACTTTAAGTGGTTTTTGAGCAAGTTTTAATTTAAATTCAATGTAAAACTTAGTTCAAATTTTTCATGCATGCCATGCCATGAACTCAACACCACAACCCTATTGTTAGCAAAACAGGGATGTTACAAATCTACCCCCTTACAAGAATCTCGTCCCGAGATTCCCGAAGGAGAAGAAAGAAGGAACACCGGTTTTGAACGATCTTCTCGAACCTTACGGTTCTCTTCTGAAGAGGTTGATCCGTAGCATCTTGAGATATTGAACGGATACACCTAGGTAAGAGGGAAAACTCTTAGGAACTGATCTTCACAAAGATCGAGTATCTCATGGCCAACTCATGACAGGAATGTTCGTAAAGAACTTTTGAGTTAACAGGCATGAAACACATCAAGGTGACGGAGTGAATAGAAGATGGTTTCAAGTTCATGGACGATGGTTCTTGAAAGGATTTAGAATATGAGCTTTTCACAAGACTTTAAATCCTTTTGGAAAAGAAAGGTTGGACAACTTATGACATCGAGGTTTTCTTCAAACAGAATACCAAGATGGAAAAGATTGTATTGGATACCACAAAGTAATATCCGTAGACGAAGGAAACACGAGAAAACACAGTAATCGTGCGTCAGAGAAGATTTGATACATGGTCATGTTCACTCTTCGGAGTGGACACAAAGGAGGAAGGAACTTTCATTCCGTCAAATTTTGTCGAGATCTTCGTCAAAGATCAGGAGGTTACTTCACAACAAAAGATGAGTAACCAAAAGATGTTGGAACACCGTAGGTAGGAAGGGATTCTTGGTCACACCATAAGGCTGGTTAACCAACGAGGATTGAAACACCAGAAGGAAGAGGGAATCTCTTTCCTGTTGTGGATTTAACCATAGCAATACGTTTACCACATGGTTAAGACCTCATGGCTGAAGTGACTGACAAATTCACACAATGTGTGAGATGAATAGAACTTTAGGTATAAACAACTTGAAAAGGGGAACTGAGCAAGGGCGGTTACAGAAGACCACGAGATGATTCTCATGATGAACTTGTTTCCACTGGAACAAAGGTTTTGGAGGTTCAACGGAGAGGTATTGGGAAGATCAACTTCCAAAGTATCCTTGATGTTCTAGATACAGACAACAGGCTTACGACAAGCCTTCTGTAGGTCATCAAGTGAAAGTGAAACTCCGGTTTTAAAAGAACGGTGAAGGAAACCTTTTAGAATAAGCAACACAAGATTCCTCGCAGGGAGTGGTTGTTCTTACAGATGCAAAGGGATATGACATAAGGCCTTCCGGCTAGTTGTGTCAACCACTACATCAACCATGCCGGATTTTGAAAAGACCTGATTCAATACCCTTGAGGAAACACCAACCATCGTTACTGCTTGAGATTCAGCTCTGGTTAGCGAGTTGATAACTCAGACTTGGTAGGTTTGAGCGAAGAGATTGCACCGGTTACAATTGAGATACCTTTACTGGATTCTCAAGGTATGGACTATGATGTTACACTCAAGAGGATGAGTGAGGTTGCAGAACTCAGGTATTAGCAACTTAAGAAAGACGGTTGCACCTACATGGTTTACCTGCGAAGGAACACATCGGAGTCCTTGTTGGGAAGATGATTACAAGGATAACGAAGATCTTAAACTTCTTCTCTTTCACGAAAGATCAGCCAGTGGCTGGGTGTGGATGCACCTTCTTCAAATAGATGGAGGTAACAACCTACCATCTCAAGGATAATCCACACATGCATGACCGACTTGGAATTATTCCCGAAGGAACAAAAAAATACTCTACTCAGATACATGGCGACAACTTTCACCGTAAGCACATGAACCGGGTAAGTTACTTCGAACATCCAGAACACAAACTTCGTGACGCCACAAATTTGGTTCTTGAAGGTTTCCAACATTAGTGCCCAGTGTTCAACATGAACCTCCTGCAATTCGGAGATATAAGAATGTCTTTGATGGGCTCAACAACATCCTTATCAAGTTACTTCAAGAAGAGGGATTCATATGATACATGAACATTGCAAAATATTGGCCAGCCCAAAGGACATGAGGGTGTACCCGACAAAACACCATGAGTGAAAACACTATAAAGATAGTCCTTGGATCTTTTCTCGATTTGACGATAGCCCAAATCAAATCAAGGTTAGGATGATAGCATGTCTATAGAGAAGATACTATCTTGCTTCAACACAAAGGAAACTAGACATCCCTTAACGAAGGATCAAGTTAGGATGAGCTTTTGTCTTTCAACTCTCCAAGTTGTTGTTTAAGCTCAACCAACTAGTCCAGGATATCCAGCAGGGTTCCTTGGAGAAAGGAGTGGTTCAAACTAGCCCTTCCTTAGACATCACGGTCAGGTAACCACCAGGTGATACTTCTAGAAAGACAACCAGAATATCACAACCTACCGGTATGTCTTAGAGTTTGAAAGGAGGCTTGCTTTTCAAAGCAACTGATATGATCTTGAGAGCTTCGGCATGAACCTAACTCTCTGATCGATAAGGTGCATCAGAATGAACGGATTTGGTAACTCAGTCAACTTTTAACAGAGGCTGAGTGACCAGTAATGATAAGAAGGATAGAGATGTTTCTTAGATTTTTTTCAAAGCAATAAGAATTGCTAGGGATATCTGGTACACACCTCAATGCACACCCAACATTCTCGAGCATTCAAGCTTGGAGGAAGGGGGAGTGAAGATGTGTAAGAGCATCACTTCATCAATAAGACCATGAAACTCAGCACGACCTCTTGATGTGCAAGAATATGGTACTCGAAGGTAGAATGGAATAGAAGCAAATGAAACCTCTTTAATCCACGAATTACAAAACTTTGACCTGGTCCTAGAGATGAACGAGGTACTGGAGTTTGTTTCTCCTGACATCCCAAGGTGGAATGTTTTGACGGAAAACAAGAGCAAATGCATTGGAATCTCCAACACACATATGCAACTTGGTGTCCAAAACGACGGATGGAGATTTAAGAGCAACTGGAAGGGGGAAACATGCTCAGGAGAATTTCCTAAGATCACGTTGATTGCACAGGGTAATACTCATTTGTAGAACCCATGCTAAAAAATCGATACAGCTGAATTAAGAACGAAGATGTTGATTTCATGACGACCACTCTTGTTGTGATCCCTTCTTTATTACAAGGGAAAACCTACGGCTATTGGAGTTGAAACTACCTAGCCATCCTGAGGTATAAGATATTCCTCGGGATCCAAAGAAATAGAACTTGGGTTAAAGGTCAGCATCCTGTACTGATAGAGTGAGCATCACATGGTTATAAAACCACATGATTCAACCCACCACCATTCAGCACATTCCGGGACCTTCGGTTCAAGTCCGAGAATTAAAATCACAACGAAAGGAGAAACTACTATATGAGTGCCTCGAAGGACACCATGAATAGCAATCACGAGGTATATTTCAAAAGAAAACACAACTCTGGAAGAATTTGACCAGAGGCTAACGGATTCATTCGAGATGGAAAGCAGATCTCGAGGTTCAGGATTTTATAACTTTGAAACATGTGAAGAATATGGAA
This sequence comes from Alopecurus myosuroides, assembly GCA_028641055.1. Taxonomy (NCBI): domain Eukaryota; kingdom Viridiplantae; phylum Streptophyta; class Magnoliopsida; order Poales; family Poaceae; genus Alopecurus; species Alopecurus myosuroides. The sequence continues at coordinate 145,607,385 of CM054058.1, forward strand.
TCCACACAACTCTGAGATACTAGGATGGAAAGGAATCTCCGAGTTGAAACAAGAAACAACGGAGTAAGGAACACACACAACTCTAGAAACTTTAACACTAGGTTAACTTGGGTGAAAACGTCATTGCCAAAGAAGGCACCTGAGTTTTGAATGACTAGAAGAGATAGCAAAACCTTTTCAAATCAAAACAGGTAAGATGACCCAGAGTCAGAGCGATACCAGATAAGGAGTAAAAAGAATCCTAAGAAGGTTTTTCACAATCCATTTTGGAGTTTCAAAGTAGTTTTCACAAACTCTAGACTCGACATCGACCAAGCAATAAGGTTTTCCTACAGGCAGTCCTGCTCTGATACCAACTCTTGTCAGACCCCGGACCCAGAGATATACACACTGTTATGTGCTCCTAGCCATGGACTCACAAGGGCTTCAGGGTTACCAGCCCCGGCCGCAACAAACAATGGCAGGCAGACCGGATTCATCGGCACGTAGTCCGGATCCCCGGTCTACTACTCCTTGTATCCATGCTAGTCATAACCAATTATGCATACCCAAGCGTCCACGAGTCGGATGAAACTGAAGGAACAGGACCAAAGTTATACAGAGCTGCTATGTGTCCAGAAAGTGCAACAACAATCGAGGGTTACTGGGGTTACCTCGCCCCAGGCCGATCACATCGACAGGCGGGCTCGGATATGGATCATCGGCTCCACAACCCCTCGACTGCGACAACTATGCAGGCATAGCCAAAACTGTATAACAACGGGCTCGAAACCAACAACCGATCAAGGCAGTACTCTAAACATGAAGCTTTATTAAACAGGTGTTACTAGAGTATAGCTTACAAACAGAGGTCACACGACCCAACATTACATCAGACAACGAAAGGCAAATTATGTTGCTATTCAACAAGAACCAAAAAGTCCTAAGAGGCCGCAACATAAGGCGACGTCCCAGCCCATAGATTCCAGGCTGCTACCTGGGAACCCCGAACTACTTGTCGATGTCCACGTTTAAACACCACCGAACTGAGGAACTCCACCTGAACCAAGTTGAAGCAAACATGAGTACGGGAGGTACTCAACAAGACTTAGTTAACCTATTATATATCTGCTTCTTTTAGAAAGAGTTATGAAGGTTATTTTGCGTAAAGCCATCTTTGTTTTTTAAATTGAGGAAGGAGTAGCACGTCTCATGGAGTATTTTGAAAACAGATGAGAAACCTACTCAACTACTGAAATCATTATCTTTTTAATCCACCAATATCGTATCAGCACCTCGTGCTTCAAAGATCACCTCCTCCAGTTGTTCCGGTAACTCATGCTACAAGGTAACCCCTCTCGGCATCTCCGAGGAGACATCCTTCATTCGTTATCAGCAAATTTTAATCATTCCGTTAAAGTTGTCTATGATCACAGAATCCGTCACCAAGTCGTCCTTAACCGCGGACACGGCTTTTCGAAAAGATCTAACCCTGCAGGGGTGTACAACTTTAACCACACGTATCAACCGACTCTTAGTGCCACCGGGTTAGCACTAGTCCGGGAAGTGCCGGCAGAGGGTGGTTGACCACGACCTTTCCCTTACTTCGCCTATTCCATGAGTCGCTCCGAGTAGAGATGGACCGCCAATAGGGAGTGGCCATCTCCTGCCGGGTCTCTATCGTTGTGCGCGATGCTCGACGGTTACCTACCCGCAGAGCGCCGATACATCCCCACATCCTAGTTTTGAAAGTGTTTTGATATCCCTGCAAATCCAAATGGAAAGCCCGAACTAGGCAACTCATGGAACAAACTAGGCAAGTTGAGATCGAGGGGAATCTAATCCCCGTGTGGATGCACGCTCAGTCTTGGCTCGAAGACGAGAACTCGCTCCTAGGGGCATGAACGAGACAACCACCACAGACCCTCTGTGATCTCGTCATCCACACCTTTACGTCATGTTAATCAAACATATCTTAATTTACCACCACTTCCTGCCATACTAGATTCATTCGCAACTCTGATTCATCAACCGGATGGAGCAGAGATAACAGGCACGTATGACTAAGCATGGCATATTTGAGGCTCTGGCGATACACACAAACAAATCCTATGTCTGCTAGGAGCATTGAATCATGATATCTGGGTTATGCAAATAAATAGGATAACTCTATCTATTAACTCAAGATACATTGGAATCGAATGCATTTGTACGAGAATGAAAAGTCTTTCGAAATCATATATGGGCAGATAAGAGGTTATGCTTGCCTTGCTTCAAGAAAACCAGAGAAAGTCTTCGGGAATAAGTGCTTGACTTGTCGGTTAGGATCAAGTATTCGACATGGAGTTGTTGGCCTTCTCTTCGGAGTCGCGTTCTACCGAGGGGGAACAAACACCGAAACAAGAAGAACAACAATCAACACATGGCATCAATGTAATGCGCAACATGTATGCATGAGCAAGTTAATGCACTGAAATAAAGCCCTAAACACGATCGTTGGGTTGCTAGGGTTCGTATGTCAGTTATGCAATTTTACTGGAATTTATCCCGAAATAGACCCCGGAGGGGGTTTCGGGCGATATTGAGAGGGTGTACCATTTTAATTGCTCAAATGGGTTTGAAAACATCATAACTAGGTTGCGAATGTCATTTTGAGCAAATTGGTATATAACTTTTAATTTTCTAATTTTAGTGAATTAAAACTTATTTTCTCCATTTTAAATGATTAAACAAATTCAAATAATGTTCAAAAATCAACTTTCTCAAACATGTGTGAAAATGGTATATTTGGATAGAGTACATTTTTCCAAACATTTTGGTACCTCACTTTTATTTTTCTGAATTATAAAACATAAGTTATTAATTATTAAAATTAATTACTTCTCTGGAATTTTTAAACATTTTCTGATAAAAAGGAAAACATGATATATGACGTCGGTGTAACATCCCAATTTTGCTAACAAAAGGGTGTGTGGTGTTGTGTCATCTCATACATGCATCAAACAAAAATTTAAATCATGTTTGAACCAATTTAAACTATGAAATTAAATGGTTTCAGAAAAATCTCACAAAAAGCACTTAATTTGGTTTCTAAAATCTTGTTCTGAAAAATATTTCAATTACACTAAAGTAACACATGGTGTTGTTGGAAATTTTATAAGCTTTCCAAAATGTATTTTTGCCAATTTTTTATTCTTGCAAAAAGGGCCCCAAAACTTTGTTTTCTGTCCTGTTTTAAAAGAGAAAAGGACTTCTTTGTAAAATTCAGCTTTTTCTGGGGGGTTTTGCAAAACGCACTTTGTCTTCTACCTCCTGCCAGTAGGAGAGCCGGCCGTCCACGACGCCTCCCCACGTCCTGCTTCCCTCCCCCACGGATAAGATGAGAAGGAGAGCTCCGTGCCCTCCTTTCCCTTCCCCTGCTCGCTGCACTGCCCCTCTCTCTCGCTCTCTGGTTTGCCCGGGAGCAAACCCTAGCTCAACTCCGGCCGCCGCCTTTTGCCGCCATCTCCGGCCACACCGCGACGGGCCGAGGCCACCACGAGCTCCACCATCCTTCACTCTACCTCCTGCTCGAGTTTCAGCTGCCGGGATGACCTCCATGGCGGGAAACGGGGCCATCTTCCTCAAGTCCGGCCGGTGGCCGCCGCGGTCGATGCCGTCGACTCCGGCCGCCCCCGCCCTCCCCGACAACCCCACGAGGTTCCTAGCGCCGTGACGAGCTCCCCGGTACCCTCCACACCCTTCCTCTCCCTCTATTTTGTTCCGTCGCCGTGAAGCTTCCGTCCGCCGCCGCGCCATGGTTGCCGGCGAAGCTCCGGTGACCATATGGTCATCCTCCGCCACTGCCACGATCACCACAGACCCCTACAGCTACTGCACCCCTCAATTTCACGAACGAATCAACGAATCTCTCGAATTTGAGCCATCGGTGAAGATCAAGGCAGGGTGACGTCACCCGTGCATCACGCTGACCTCAGCGCGGGTTTTCTCTGTTTAAAAAAAATGATGAATATTGCATGACACGTGGGCCCTCTACTGTTTGGATATTTCAGAAATTTAATAAAACTTGTAAATTTAATAACTTCTGTTATATTATTCAGAAAAATGTAAATAATATATGGTTTTGTTCAGAAAAATAAACACTACCCAACTATATCATTTTCATATATGTTTGAGAAGGTTGAAAAATGAGCTTTTATTTAATTTGTTTAATTCATTTAAAATGGAGAAAATAAGTTTTTATTCAAGAAAATTAGAAAATTAAAAGTTATATACCAAATTGCTCAAAATGAAAAGTACAACCTGTTTATGATGTTTTCAAACCCATTTGGGCAGCTAAAATGGTACTCACCTTCATCCTCGCCCGAAACCCCCTCCGGGGTCCATTTCGGGATAAATTCAGTAAAACTGCATATTTGACATACGAACCCTAGCAACCCAACGATCATGCCTAGGGCTTTATTTTAGTGCATTAACTTGATCATGCATACATGTTGCGCATTGCATCGATGCCATGGTTGATTGTTCTTCTTTGTTTCGGTGTTATTCCCCCTCGATAGAATCCGACTCCGAAGAGAAGGACAGCCGTTCCATGACGAATACTTGATCTTAACCGACAAGTCAAGCACTTATTCCAGAAGATCTCTATCTGGTTTTCTTATAACCAAGGCAAGCATAACCTCTTATCTGCTCATATATGATTTCAAAGTGATTTGAATCTCGTACTTTGCATTCGGTTCCAAACTATTTGATGTCAGTAGATAGAGTTCTCCTATACACTGCATAACCTAGATATCCTGATCCACTTCACCTAGCAGCTATAGGTTTGTTTGTGCGCGCTCTGCTAAACCTTGTGAGTCTTGCTTAGCCATGCCTAGTTGATGAATCTGTTCAATGCGTGAATCTTCTATGTCAGGTGTTTATGGTTTGAATTACCTTTGATAACTTGACTAATCACGGCATGGATGTGAGGCCACAATGGGTTGTGGCGTTTTGTCCTGTTCATGCCCCTAGGAGCGAGTTCTCGCCTTCGAGCCAAGACTGAGCGTACAGCCACACGTGGGCCGATGAACCCCGCCCGGCTGACTAACTTGTTTAACCTTATCCATGAGCCACGTAGTTTGAGATTTCCATCTGCGTGTGAGTCGGAAAATGTTTTGGAGAAAACTAGGTCGTGACCGGGACAAGTGATGGACGTACACGGATCTTGTTCCCGACTCACAGAACAGGTGCCGTCAGGAGGTGGCCAACTCCCTGTTGACGGGGTGGCCCTGTTTGGGTTGACTCATGGATATGGTTCGACAAGGTAAAGGCTGGGAATCGACTACCCTCTGCCGGCACTTCCCGGACTAGTGCTAACCCTGGTGGCACTAAGAGTCGGTTGGTACGTGTGGGTAAAGTTGTACACCCCTGCAGGGTTAAATCTTTTCGAAAAGCCGTGTCTGCGGTTAAAGACGACTTGGTGACGGATTCTGTGATCATAGACAACTTAAACAGAATGATTAAAACTTGCTGATAACGAATGAAGGATGCCTCCTCGGAGATGCCGAGAGGGGTTACCTTGTAGCATGAGATAGTGTGGAACAACTGGAGGAGGTGATCTTTGAAGCACGAGGTGCTGAAATGATTTGGTGGATTAAAAAGATGATGATATCAGTAGTTGAGTAGCTTTCTCATCTGTTTTCAAAACACTCCATGAGACGTGCTATTCCTTCCTCAACTTGCAAAACAAAGATTGCTTTACGCAAATCAGCCTTCATGAAACCCTTTTCGAGATAGCAGATATATAATAGGTTAACTAAGTCTTGTTGAGTACCTCCCGTACTCAGGTTTGCTTAATTTTGGTTCAGGAGAAGATCTCTCATCGGTGGTGATTCAACTTGGACATCGACGAGTAGTTTGGGGTTCCCAGGTAGCAGCCTGGAATCTATGGGCTGGGACGTCGCCTTATGTTGCAGCCTCTTAGGCCTTTTTGGTTCTTGTTGATTAGCAACATAATTTGCCTTCCGTTGTCTGGTGTAATGTTGGGTCGTGTGACCTCTGTTTGTAAGCTATACTCTAGTAACACCTGTTTAATAAAGCTTCATGTTTAGAGTACTCCTTTGATCGGTTGTTGGTTTCGAGCTCATTGTTATACAGTTTTGGCTATGCCTGCATAGTTGTCGCAGTCGAGGGGTTGTGGAGCCGATGATCCATGTCCGAGCCCGCCTGTCGATGTGATCGGCCTGGGGCGAGGTAACCCCAGTAACCCTCGATTGTTGTTGCACTTTCTGGACACATAGCATCTCTGTATAGCTTTGGTCCCGTTTCCTTCAGTTTCATTCGATTCGTGGACGCTTTGATATGCATAGTTGGTTATGACTAGCATGGATACAAGGAGTAGTAGACTGGGGATCCGGACTACGTGCCGATGAATCCAGTCTGCCTGCCGTTGTTTGTTGCGGTCGGGGCTGGTAACCCTGAAGCCCTTGTGAGTCCATGGCTAGGAGCACATAACAGTATGTATATCTCTGGGTCCGGGGTCGTGACAAGTCATGGTATCAGAGCCGGACTGCCTGTAGGAAAACCTTACTGCTTGGTCGATGTTGAGTCTAGTGATTGTGAAAACTACTTTGAAACTCCAAAATGGATTGTGCAAAACCTTCTTAGGATTCTTTTTACTCCTTATCTGGTATCGCTCTAAACTCTGGGTCATCTTACCTGTTTTGGTTTGAAAAGGTTTTGCTATCTCTTCTAGTCATTCAAAACTTAGGTGCCTTCTTTGGCAAGACGTTTCTTCCACCCAAGTTGACCTAGTGTTCAGTTTCTAGAGTCGTGTGTGTTCCTTATTCCGTTATCTCTCGTTTCACTGGGAGATTTCCTTTCCATTCAAATCTCTCAGAGCTGTGTGGATTCCACATTCTTCACATGTTTCAAAGTTCTAAATCCTGAACCTCGAGATCTGCTTGCCATCTCGAATGTATCCGTTATCCCCTGCTTAAAGTTCTTCCGGAGCTATCGTTGTCTTTTGAAAGATACCTCGTGATTGCTAATTGTAGTGTCCTTTGTGGCACTCCTATAAGTAGTTACTCTTTTCGTGTGTTTTCAACCTCGGACTTGAACCGAAGGTCCCGGAATGTGCTGAAATGTGGTGGGTTGAATTATGTGGTTTCATAACCATGTGATGCTCACGCTATCAGTACAGGATGCTGACCTTTAACCCAAGTTCTGTTTCTTTGGATCCTGAGGAATCTGTTCTACCTCAAGATGGCTAGGTAATCTTAGCTCCAATAGCCATAGGGTTTCTCTAAGAACCAAAAGGGATCACAACAAGAGTGTTCTTTATGGTTCCCATATCCTTGTTCTTGATTCAGCTATAACAACTCTTTTGCATGGGTTCTACAAATGAGTATTACCCTGTGCAATCAACATGATTTTAGGAATTCTCCTGAGCATGTTTCCACCTCCCAGTTGCCCTCAAATCTCCATCCGTTGATTCGGACATCAAGTTGCACATGTGTGTTGGTTTCTTCCAATGCATTGCTCTTGTTTCCTGTCAAAACATTCCACCTTGGAATGTGAGGAGAAACAAACTCCAGTACCTCGTTCATCTCTAGAATCAGGTCAAAGTTTTGTAATCCACAGGATAAAGAAGTTTCATTAGCTTCTGTTCCGTTCTACCTTCGAGTATCACACTCTTACATATCAAGAGGTCTTGTTAAGTTTCATGGCCTTGTTGATGAAGTGATGCTCTTACATATCTTTAACCACCTTCACTCCAAGCTTGAGTGCTCAAAAATGTTGGGTGTGCATTGAGGTGTGTATCAGTTATTCCTAGAAATTTCTGTTGCTTTGAAAATCTAAGAAACATCTGTATCCTTCTTAGCACTATTGGTCACCCGGTCTCTATTCAAAGTTGGTTGTGTTACCAAATCCGTTCTTTCCGGTCCACATTCCTGGTCAAAGAGTTAGGTTTATACCAAATCTCTCAAGACCTTGTCGGTTGCTTTGAAAAGCAAGTTTCCTTCCAAACTTCGAGACATACCGGTAGGTTGTGATATTCTGGTTGTCTTTCTAGAAGTATCACCAGGTTTGTTACCTGTCCGTAATGTCTAAATAAGGGGTAATGTGAACTACTCCTTTCTCCAAGGAACCCTGTTGGATATCCTGGACTAGTTGGCTGAGCTTAAACAACAACTTGGAGAGTTGAAAGGCAAAAACTCCGCCTAAATTGATCCTTCGTTAAGGGATGTCTAGTTTCCTTTGTGTTGAAGCAGGATAGTATCTCCTTTGCGGTCATGCTATCATCCTACACCTTGATTTGGTTTGGGCTATCGTCAGATCAAGTACAGACTCAAGGTTTACCTTGATGGTGTTTTTCCTCATGGTGTTTCCCCGAGTACACCTTCATATCCTTTGGTCTATCCAGTATCTTGCCTTGTTCGTATTTCATATGAATCCCTCTTCTTGGAGTGTTTTGATAAGTGTGTTTTCGAGCCCATCGATGGCATTCCTATTTTCTCCAAGTTGCGAGAGGCTCATGTTGAACAATTGGCAACAATGTTGGAAACTTTCGAGAACCAACTTTGTGTTATCACGAAGTTGTGTTCTGGATGTTCGAAGTAACTTACCCCGGTCCATGTGCTTATGGTGAAAGTTGTCGCCGTGGATTCGAGAAAAGTTTCCTTGTTCCTTCGGGAATAACCCCAAGTTGGTCATGCATGTGTGGACTACTCTTGAGATGGTAGGTTGTTACCTCCATCTACCTGAAGAAATTTGTATCCACACCAAGCCACTGACTGACTATCCGTGAAAGAGAGGAAGTCTATGAACTTCGTTATCTTTATAATCGTTTTTCCCAACAATGACTCGGATGTGTTTTGTTGCAAGTAGTCCATGTAGGTGCAACCGTCTTTTGTAAGTTGCTAATACATGAGTTCTGCAACCCTGCTCATCTTCTTGAGCTTGACATCGTAGCCCATGTCTTGAGAATCTAGTAAATGTATCTCAACTGTAACCGGTGCAAATCTCTTCGCTCAAACATACCGAGCCTGAGCTATACATCCACTAACGAGAGAGCTGAATCTCAAGCAGCAACGATGGTTGGTGTTTCCTCAAGGGTATTGAATTAGGTCTTTTCAGAATCCGGCATGGTTGATGTGGTGGTTGACACAATTAGCCGGAAGACCTAATGTCATATCTTTTTGAATCCGTAAGAACAACCACTCTCCGTGAGAATTCTTGTCTGGCTTATCCTAACAAGTTTTCCTCCCAGTTCGTCCAAACCGGAGTTCTACTTTCACTTGATGACCTATAGAAGGCTTGTCATGAGCCTGATATTGGTATCTAGAACATCAGGAAAACCTGGAAGTTGATTCCTTCAATGTCTCTTTGCCAATCCTCAAATCCTTGTTTCGTGAAAACAAGTTCAGCATGAGAATCATCTCGTGGTGTTTTGTAACCGCCGTTGATCAGTTCCCTCTCTCAAGTTGTTTATACTTGAAGTTCTGTTTTTCTCGCACATTGTGTGAATTTGTCAGTCACTCCAGCCGTGGGGTCTTAACTATGTGGTAAACGTATTGATACGTCAAATGCACCATAGGAAAGAGATTCCCTATCCCTTCTGGTGTTTCAACCCTCGTTGGTTAACCATCTTTATGGTGTGATCAATAATTCCTCCCTAATTACGGTGTTCCAACATTCCGTGGTTACTCATCTTCTGTCGTGAAGTAACTTCTCGATCCTTGACAAGGATTTCAAGAAAACAGTTATGGAATGGTTGAAGGTTCCGTTATCTTCTGTGTCCACTCCGAAGAGTGAACCTGATCCTGTATCAAATTCTCTTTGCCTCACGATTACAGTGTTTTCTCGTGATTTCCCTCGTCTACGGATATTACGTCGTGGTATCCAAGACCATCCTTTTCATCTTGGTTATCTGTTTGAAGAAACCTCGATATCATAAGTTGTCCAACCTGTCTTTTCCAAAAAGGATTTAAAGTCTTGTGCAAAGCTCATATTCCAAATCCTTTCAAGAACCATCGTCTGTAAACTTGAAACCATCTTTTATTCCCTCCGTTATCTTGATGTGTTTCATGCCGTTAACTCAAAAGTTCGTTTCGAACATTCCTGTCATGAGTTAGCCATGAGATACTCGATATTTGTAAAGATCAATTCATAAGAGTTTTCCCTCTTACCTAAGGTGTATCCGTTCAATACTTCAAGATGCTACGGATCAACCTCTTCAAGAAGAGAACCGTAAGGTTCAAGAAGATCGCTCAAAACCGGTGTTCCTTCTTTCTTCTCCTTCGGGAATCTCGGGACGAGATTCTTGTAAGGGGGGTAGATTTGTAACATCCCAATTTTGCTAACAAAAGGGTGTGTGGTGTTGTGTCATCTCATACATGCATCAAACAAAAATTTAAATCATGTTTGAACCAATTTAAACTATGAAATTAAATGGTTTCAGAAAAATCTCACAAAAAGCACTTAATTTGGTTTCTAAAATCTTGTTCTGAAAAATATTTCAATTACACTAAAGTAACACATGGTGTTGTTGGAAATTTTATAAGCTTTCCAAAATGTATTTTTGCCAATTTTTATTCTTGCAAAAAGGGCCCCAAAACTTTGTTTTCTGTCCTGTTTTAAAAGAGAAAAGGACTTCTTTGTAAAATTCAGCATTTTCTGGGGGGTTTTGCAAAACGCACTTTGTCTTCTACCTCCTGCCAGTAGGAGAGCCGGCCGTCCACGACGCCTCCCCACGTCCTGCTTCCCTCCCCCACGGATAAGATGAGAAGGAGAGCTCCGTGCCCTCCTTTCCCTTCCCCTGCTCGCTGCACTGCCCCTCTCTCTCGCTCTCTGGTTTGCCCGGGAGCAAACCCTAGCTCAACTCCGGCCGCCGCCTTTTGCCGCCATTTCCGGCCACACCGCGACGGGCCGAGGCCACCACGAGCTCCACCATCCTTCACTCTACCTCCTGCTCGAGTTTCAGCTGCCGGGATGACCTCCATGGCGGGAATCGGGGCCATCTTCCTCAAGTCCGGCCGGTGGCCGCCGCGGTCGATGCCGTCGACTCCGGCCGCCCCCGCCCTCCCCGACAACCCCACGAGGTTCCTAGCGCCGTGGCGAGCTCCCCGGTACCCTCCACACCCTTCCTCTCCCTCTATTTTGTTCCGTCGCCGTGAAGCTTCCGTCCGCCGCCGCGCCATGGTTGCCGGCGAAGCTCCGGTGACCATATGGTTCATCCTCCGCCACTGCCACGATCACCACAGACCCCTACAGCTACTGCACCCCTCAATTTCACGAACGAATCAACGAATCACTCGAATTTGAGCCATCGGTGAAGATCAAGGCAGGGTGACGTCACCCGTGCATCACGCTGACCTCAGCGCGGGTTTTCTCTGTTTAAAAAAAATGATGAATATTGCATGACACGTGGGCCCTCTACTGTTTGGATATTTCAGAAATTTAATAAAACTTGTAAATTTAATAACTTCTGTTATATTATTCAGAAAAATGTAAATAATATATGGTTTTGTTCAGAAAAATAAACACTACCCAACTATATCATTTTCATATATGTTTGAGAAGGTTGAAAAATGAGCTTTTATTTAATTTGTTTAATTCATTTAAAATGGAGAAAATAAGTTTTTATTCAAGAAAATTAGAAAATTAAAAGTTATATACCAAATTGCTCAAAATGAAAAGTACAACCTGTTTATGATGTTTTCAAACCCATTTGGGCAGCTAAAATGGTACTCACCTTCATCCTCGCCCGAAACCCCCTCCGGGGTCCATTTCGGGATAAATTCAGTAAAACTGCATATTTGACATACGAACCCTAGCAACCCAACGATCATGCCTAGGGCTTTATTTTAGTGCATTAACTTGATCATGCATACATGTTGCGCATTGCATCGATGCCATGGTTGATTGTTCTTCTTTGTTTCGGTGTTATTCCCCCTCGATAGAATCCGACTCCGAAGAGAAGGACAGCCGTTCCATGACGAATACTTGATCTTAACCGACAAGTCAAGCACTTATTCCAGAAGATCTCTATCTGGTTTTCTTATAACCAAGGCAAGCATAACCTCTTATCTGCTCATATATGATTTCAAAGTGATTTGAATCTCGTACTTTGCATTCGGTTCCAAACTATTTGATGTCAGTAGATAGAGTTCTCCTATACACTGCATAACCTAGATATCCTGATCCACTTCACCTAGCAGCTATAGGTTTGTTTGTGCGCGCTCTGCTAAACCTTGTGAGTCTTGCTTAGCCATGCCTAGTTGATGAATCTGTTCAATGCGTGAATCTTCTATGTCAGGTGTTTATGGTTTGAATTACCTTTGATAACTTGACTAATCACGGCATGGATGTGAGGCCACAATGGGTTGTGGCGTTTTGTCCTGTTCATGCCCCTAGGAGCGAGTTCTCGCCTTCGAGCCAAGACTGAGCGTACAGCCACACGTGGGCCGATGAACCCCGCCCGGCTGACTAACTTGTTTAACCTTATCCATGAGCCACGTAGTTTGAGATTTCCATCTGCGTGTGAGTCGGAAAATGTTTTGGAGAAAACTAGGTCGTGACCGGGACAAGTGATGGACGTACACGGATCTTGTTCCCGACTCACAGAACAGGTGCCGTCAGGAGGTGGCCAACTCCCTGTTGACGGGGTGGCCCTGTTTGGGTTGACTCATGGATATGGTTCGACAAGGTAAAGGCTGGGAATCGACTACCCTCTGCCGGCACTTCCCGGACTAGTGCTAACCCTGGTGGCACTAAGAGTCGGTTGGTACGTGTGGGTAAAGTTGTACACCCCTGCAGGGTTAAATCTTTTCGAAAAGCCGTGTCTGCGGTTAAAGACGACTTGGTGACGGATTCTGTGATCATAGACAACTTAAACAGAATGATTAAAACTTGCTGATAACGAATGAAGGATGCCTCCTCGGAGATGCCGAGAGGGGTTACCTTGTAGCATGAGATAGTGTGGAACAACTGGAGGAGGTGATCTTTGAAGCACGAGGTGCTGAAATGATTTGGTGGATTAAAAAGATGATGATATCAGTAGTTGAGTAGCTTTCTCATCTGTTTTCAAAACACTCCATGAGACGTGCTATTCCTTCCTCAACTTGCAAAACAAAGATTGCTTTACGCAAATCAGCCTTCATGAAACCCTTTTCGAGATAGCAGATATATAATAGGTTAACTAAGTCTTGTTGAGTACCTCCCGTACTCAGGTTTGCTTAATTTTGGTTCAGGAGAAGATCTCTCATCGGTGGTGATTCAACTTGGACATCGACGAGTAGTTTGGGGTTCCCAGGTAGCAGCCTGGAATCTATGGGCTAGGACGTCGCCTTATGTTGCAGCCTCTTAGGCCTTTTTGGTTCTTGTTGATTAGCAACATAATTTGCCTTCCGTTGTCTGGTGTAATGTTGGGTCGTGTGACCTCTGTTTGTAAGCTATACTCTAGTAACACCTGTTTAATAAAGCTTCATGTTTAGAGTACTCCTTTGATCGGTTGTTGGTTTCGAGCTCATTGTTATACAGTTTTGGCTATGCCTGCATAGTTGTCGCAGTCGAGGGGTTGTGGAGCCGATGATCCATGTCCGAGCCCGCCTGTCGATGTGATCGGCCTGGGGCGAGGTAACCCCAGTAACCCTCGATTGTTGTTGCACTTTCTGGACACATAGCATCTCTGTATAGCTTTGGTCCCGTTTCCTTCAGTTTCATTCGATTCGTGGACACTTTGATATGCATAGTTGGTTATGACTAGCATGGGTACAAGGAGTAGTAGATCGGGGATCCGGACTACGTGCCGATGAATCCGGTCTGCCTGCCGTTGTTTGTTGCGGCCGGGGCTGGTAACCCTGAAGCCCTTGTGAGTCCATGGCTAGGAGCACATAACAGTATGTATATCTCTGGGTCCGGGGTCGTGACAGTCGGGCTGACGTCATTGTGACATCATCAAGGCCCAAATCTTCTCTGCCAACGAGCAATTGCTCGATTGAGCGTGCAATTCGCGAATCAAACCCACTAGGGAGGATGAGGAGGCCACGGCGAACGAGGATGTGTTGGTGGGTGACCAAATGGTCACCGGAAATTGCGCCGGTGAGCATGTTGGCGGCGGCGGAAGGTGACTCTCGGCGGCCGGAGCAATCAAAGCTCGAGGGAGAGGGAAAAGTAGTCCCGGAGGACGGCGAGCTCACCAGGAGTGCAGGGGAATGGGTATTGAGGCCGGAGAGGGACGGACGGTGGAGAACGCCGCTGGCGGCGCCACGGCCGGAGAGGAAAACGGCGATGGAATCCCGGCGATTTCTTCCACCTCGTCTCGATTCCGGTTACGAGGAGGGCTAGCAGAGGATGGCGACTGCGATGGATGGCTCGGTGAGGCCGCGGGTGGCCGGAGACGGCAGGACAAGCGGCGGCCGGCGGACACAGGAGGTTAGGGTTCCGGTTTCGGACGAGATGCAGGGAGGGAGGGGGTACGTGAGCGAGGGCAGAGGGAGGAGGAAAGATTAGGACGCCTCCCTCTCGACTCTATCCACGGCAGAGGCCAAGCAGGAGGTGGCCACGGCATCGGCAGCCCTGCCACGCAGCTCATGCCTTCTGGCTGGAGCTAGAAGAAAGAGAGAAAAGAAAAGAACAATTACAAAAACCCCCTGGACTTCCAAGAATTTGCAGAAAGGTCCCTTTTTGCCTCAAAGCAGCAACTAGATTTGAAAGGTTGGGGTCCTTTTTGCAAGAACAAAAATTAGCAAAAATACATTTTGGGATCCTTGTAAAATTTCCAACCACACCATGTGTTTGCTTTCCAAATTTGAAAATGTTTTTATAACAAATTTTGGGTGATCACTTTAAGTGGTTTTTGAGCAAGTTTTAATTTAAATTCAATGTAAAACTTAGTTCAAAATTTTCATGCATGCCATGCCATGAACTCAACACCACAACCCTATTGTTAGCAAAACAGGGATGTTACATTTTGCCTTGGTAACAGTCGATTTCGCCCAATTGGCGGAAATCGACTGACCCAACTTTTGCTTTGAAGCCGGGTTTTTGCCCTTCAGCTTGGCGCTACCTTTGGGTGCCATGGAGTGTAAATCTAGACGAGGTTATAATGCAAGTGAGTATAGATCTAAAAATTAAGGAGAATGTGTCTAATGAAGCAGCGAGAAAAGAGAGATAACAGCTAAGTGCTTGCAAGGGGTACGGAAATAGATCTAGATATGAACAATTGCGGATGAACGTGAGATTGGAAACTGCGAAAACACGCCTAGCTAGTGGAGCAATGGCGGATAAATACAGATGAGATTCAAGCCAAAGTGCTAACGTTAGATTGGAAAGAGAGAAATCTAGATCTAATGGTCAATGGAACTTACCGGGGTGATCCGTTGACGGAGATGTGCGCGGCGGCGGCGATTCGCGGATGACGGCGTGCGCTGCGGCGGCGATTCACTGGTGGAGATGGCCTGTCCCGAGAGCTCTGATGGCGCGGATGGAGATGCGAATAGGGGCGCTGGCGGAGACGCGGGCGGCGATCGGCGGCGAGCCTGGTAGTGCTGGCGTAGCCCTGGCGGTCAAGAGCTCGATCTTGGGCTTGTGGGCGCGGGGGCAGAGCGGGAGGAAGAAGATGAAGGAGAAATGGTCGTTTGGGAATTTTAGGGTTGACCCCCTGGGGCCAATTTATAGGCGCGGGGAAACCCTAGGGTTTGAGCGGTAAGTTGAGCAATTTTCGGAAAAGATTGATCCGGCCCGGAAATTTGGGGATAAGGATCAAGGTAATTATTGCGAGATATCCGGATAAGATTGAGTCGGAATTAAGGTGTATTACTCGGATTGGCCGATAGAGATATGAATGCCAGGTCATGTCATGTTTCCCTGGAGTGTTAACCCGGGAAATGATGCCTTGGCTCGCGGAAAATCGGGTTATTATATGGACCGCCCAAAGAGCAGGCCTGGCTATAGTTAAAGCACTCTAACCCGGTATATTATGAATTTGAATGTTTATTGTTTTGCAGGGAATAGCGTGCGCTTCATGGTTGATCCCAAGATGCCCAAGCTATTCTGGGGACTACTGTTGGGGGGAGGGTAACCCGGCAGGCTCATGCCTAGGTGAAACCCGGCCCGAAGGAAATCACACAAGACCCGGTCCAAGGTGGAGGAGTTTCTAGAAGGCCCAAAAGGGAGCGTGGATATTGTAATCGTACCTTGGGAGCCAAGATTAGGAAAGCTAGGGTTATGTGTGTATTCCGGGTAGGATTTCGGGTGTGTCTTGTATGGGAAGCCAGAGAGCTGGGTAATATATAAACCGGTTCCTGGGACAGAGGGGCCAAGAGTTTTCCAGATATTCGAGTATTCCAGTAATACGAGAGTCGATAGTTGTAACCCTAGATCGGAGACTCAGCGACATTACAGCCCGAGCTACCAGATCACTAGATAAAATGATTTCCCCTGAGATAAACCCTCTCCCAAACACCGGAATCGATTCGCCCCAAAGTAAGTTACCCCTGGTAACGTCTGCCGTGATTATCCCACGACAGGTTCAGACGACGGCGAGCTTCGAAGACGATGGAGCGGGTGAACCTGTGGCGAAACAAATTGGCAGAGGACATTAGAAGGGGCGCCAGGACACATGGAAGAGAGCAGGGCCAAAGAGAGGCGGGGAGACTCACGGGGATGGTCGTAATTCGAAGAACACGACGGCAGAAATGAAGAAGTCCGGCGAGGGATTTATCAGTCGTGGGGGCACGATTGAGAAGGGAAGGAGAGGGCAAACGCGAAGGGGACAGAGGACTATAACAAGGAGGAAGCGGGGGAATTAAACGGGTACGGAAACGGACGTAATTAAGGAGATAAATTTCTCCTTTATTCGGGAAGAAACAGAAGAGAGTGAACCCGGAGGTTGAGAGGGAGACGGGCTGCTGCGGGTTCCCTCCATGGGCTTCGGTGCGCCTTTACGCGATGCTCGCGTGCGTCGGGGATAGGAGGCAGGGAGATGGGCTCCGACCCAATTGGGTTGTTGTGCGCCCCCCCCCTTTTTGTGTTCTATTCTTTTCTTTTTCTATTCTGTTGTATGAAAACAATTCACAACTTTTGATTAAAAATTCCAAATGACCTCAAGTTTGTTTCTAAATTTTTGTAAAAAATATTCTTTTAGATGGAAACATTTATGTGATGTTTTAAACACTAATAAAAGTTTGTATTTTTCAAATGTGAGTAATTCACTAATAGCTACTTAAAGTTATTTTTAATTTAGAAACAAATTAAATGAAAATATTTATCAAATAAAACTTTCGAGAGTTACTACTATCGAAAATGTTGTTTTCCAAGTTTAACCCATTTTCATAACACAATAATTTGTTGGAAAACATTTTATGAATACCACTTTATGTTTAAAACTTGGAATAACATTTGAAAATCAATATAAATAGTTGTTATTCTCATAAAATAATTTTGAGGCATAGAAACTGTTAGAGGTAATAATTCTCTGGTTTCAAAGGCTATAATTTTTTTTCAAAGTAATAGTTGATTCCAAAACATGTTATAACATAAGGTTTTCTAAGAGAAACAATTTTTTTGAATAATGAATATTTTTTTTAATGGGCTTTTAGGGTTTAGGAAAATAGAGGCATATTGGATTCTTAATTACAATATCATTGAAATATTTGTTGTTTCCTTTTGTTTCTTACATCTCATTTGGTTTTTGGTGACTTGCATAACATGGAAATAAAAAGTTTCAATTTTTATTTTTGCACTTTCCAAAAAGCAGGGATGTTACAGACTACCACCCTTAAAAGAAATCTCGTCCCTAGATTTGGGAAGGCTAGAAAGAAAGATTAGGTTTGGGTAACTGGGTTCTAGAACAACTGGGTGGGCTACCACCCTTAAAAGAAACTTTTGTGGGTAGTCTATTTTCATTCGGCTGGAGTGTAGATTGATTTGAGATTGGCTTCAGTAGAAATTTCCTTCATGGTAGAGTTATAGGCCAGCATAGATCTGTTGAACTACCTTTGACATTGAGGGGTCACTCTTTGGGTCAATCAAAAGACCAAGTTGAGAAAAATTCACAACATCATCTCATTATAATGGGAACACATTTCTCCAACATTCATTGTAGTTTATTACACTAGAAGAAACTCCTAACGAAAATTTATTTTACACATAAAACTTTGCCTACGACTCCTTCTTGGACAGATACTTCTTCATGCCTTATCATCCTTCCTTCAGAAAGTCATGTTTCCTTCCTTCTCCCTTTGAGGGCATCTATTTGCATAGTGTCCTTTATCTCTGCATTTGAAGCAAGTCACTTGGCAGATGTGTCTACTGACAGGATTGGGGTTCTTCTGAGGTTTCTTCTTCTTCCTTCATGCTGTTAAATTGGCCATCATATCTTCATACCGATGTCCAGTATACTTAACTATGTTGGTTGAAGGTATGGGTTTCTTGTTTGGACAATTCCTGGATAAATGTCCATCTTCTTCACAAGAATAACAATTCTTGGTGGTGTGTTTGGATGAATATGGGTGTGGTGTAGTCTTGGCTCCAGTATTCATCTTGACATGGTCCATCTGAATAGTATCCAGCTTGCGTTTTCCCTTCATTTATGGTTTTACTAAGTTCTCTTGGAGTGCACTAAGCATTCCCACTTTGGCTTGTTGTACCATGGGGTAAAGTGGACATTGTGTTGGAACATGTGTTGTTCCTTCACACAGAAAACAAGTAACTTGAGTGAAGTATCCTTCAGTTGAGTTGTTTGCATCACCATGGGGCCACTCATCAGGACAATCTTTGGAATAGTGTCCTATCTCTCCACAAGATTTGCAGGCTTTGAGTGTAGAAAACATTTCCTTTTCTGTCTCTTGGTTATCTCTAGCTATCAAAGGCTGATTGTTTTCACTATTGTCCATGCTTTGGGACATCATTTGCACTATCTGAGATTGGGTATCTAACACTTGCTGCATTCCTGGTGCTAACTCTTATTGGGATTGTTGGCTTGGCTCTGGGTCATCAGTTGTATCATCTGAGTTTGAGCTTCTAGTAGCATCTGCATTGCTATTGACTTCTTAGGGTTGTTGGCATTCTGACTAGACATCTGTTTTGGGTTTTAGGGAAGATGAGTAGAAATTAGAAAGATATCTGAAGAAGGTTCCTATCCAAACACAACAGATCTAGGAAACTCATCTTGCAAACAACACATACAAACATTCATCACACAAAACAACAAGGTTTTAGAAAGCAAACTAATATTGTCATACCAATCATACACTAACACGTTAACGTTGTTCTAACAAACTAACTAGCTTGGTGGTCTCATCTATATCTTCTTGAGTTTCTTCAAATTCTTTTATCCATTTCTTGAGGTATTCTGGATTGTTGTGAAGTCTATGCTTTTCTTCAAGTCTTCAATAATCTTGAGTGTAGGTCTTCATGTGGTGAAAATACTTGTTGCACTTCTTGGTCTGGTCATCAACATTCCTGTCTTGATGGTATTCAAGGGGTAGGCCATCTAGAATTTTTTTGAATGTGAATAATAGATGAGATGATATGAGTTAAGATGATTGTTTTGTTTCTAGAAAGTTTGAACATAGTAAATTTTCAATCCTAGGGTCTTTTCCAAACTTAGGGTCTCGAATTCTATAGGCAACACAATGCTCTGATACCATTCTGTAGCGTTCCCACATTTACATAATGTAAGAACATCTGTGTTAGTGTGCTAGTCCCTGGATCTATTGCTAGCACCACCGTACAAAATGAAATATCATGCAAATGCATCAAAATCTATTACATCGCATGATCCAGTCTTTACAAAATAGTATTACAACTTGCATAGTCTTAGAAGACTAGAAGAAAACAAAGAAATACAGCGGAAAACATAATACAACATTGATCACATCTTCTTCATGTGCCACAGGCAAAACATGTTGGCGATAGTCTCGAGATCCTAAACGAAGTCCTCACTCGTCTTCAGGATCATCTGCAGGATAGAATATGCAGCCACAAGGGAGTCAATACAATTTAATGTATTGGCAAGTAACACTATGGTGGATATAAATGGCAAGAGTAATACTACATGCTTATTTGGCTGAGTGGAGTTTTGGCTAAGTTTTGCATAAAGCCAGTTTTCTCCTATCTCTTTTGTAAAACAACTTTTCTTTTCAAAGGGTGGCAACATTGGATTAAGATCCAAGCACCACAATACTCTTCACTTGGTCAAAATTTGACTTATTGAAATTGATGATGAGATTCTTCCGTCAATCCTTGTCCAGCTGCTCATAGTTGTCCATAACCGGGGACACGGCTAAGATCTTAGTTTGTTGACTCTGCAGAGTTTGTGCACTTTCACCTTCAGACCCAAATCAGCCCAAACATCCTATACACCCTGAGTGCATTAAGGAAAGGAGAAGATTGAGACGAGATCTTTCAGAAGCAAGAATTCAACCTAATGGCAAGACCCGTTCCACCTATAATTATGCTACATCAGCTTGTCAAGCCCAGGCTGAACCCTCGCAACTTAGTTAATGAAGACATAGCCCATATGACTAAAGGATGCACTGGAAGCAATCTAAACTTGGGGAACATCATAATCACTTTGTTCCTGGGTGGCATTCCTTCAAGTGAACAACCCTCGGGGAGACACTCAACTCTCATCAGCCAAACAACCAAATCCACCCAGGTGGTTCATTGAAGTGTATACTTAGTATTTTTCCTCGACATCAAGTAAAACAATTTTTGTAGCATGGCTAAGCATCTACTAAGTACGAAGGCATCAAAATAACAAGGTATAAGGATGACTACACACTGCTAGGATATAGCATATCATAATAATACTTAGTAAAATTTCCTATCATGCATACTACTCAAAATCTACTGATGCATATAGAAAATAATGGGTAGTTGAATGGTGTGTTACTTGCCTTGTTGAAGTTGGTGAAGAAATAAAACTCTCTTCACAAAAGATCGTTGCTCTCCGTACAATCTATACATTGAAAAAACAATAACCAAAATAAACAATCATCCTTCCAAACAATATACAATTTAATAAAACATACAAAGCAAATGACATATGAAAAGGGGTTTAACCAAGTTTGCTAGGACAAGGTCAAGGTTTGAGTTTGAAATATTTATTATTTCTTGGTTCCATACCTATTAAGGAAGTTCCAAGGGTTTACTTGATAGGGACTAGATTGAGTTTGTAGTGATCAAACTTTACATATTTATCTAAGAAGTTCCAAGAGTTCATCCAGGTGATCTCACTATTTCAACTAAAGTAACACATAACAGTGTGTAACACTTAGTCATTTTCATCAAGACATTTGAGTGATCTAGTTTAGTCTTTCCATTTTGGGTTAAGGTATGTCTAGGTTCAACTAACTTCATATAACAAGATAAAGTATTGGGCTTTTCCATTTGGGTCAAGGGTTGGACAAACACCACTTGTTATTCTTCAACTTGTGTGGATGGCTCCAAGTCTTCACCTGCTTGTCTTCTTGAAGTTCATCTTCATGCTTCTATTGTAGTTTGCTCCTTGTTGTGAATCTTCTCTTTACATTTATAAAACTTCATGGTCTTCACTTCACTACTTGGTTTAGGTATGGGGTGGGCACAAATACCACTAAGTCAAATAGGAAAAAGAAGAAATAGAAATGATAGAAGAGAGAGGAAGATGTTTTCTTCTTGATTTCTTCATACACTTGTGCTTCCTTGAGTTGCTTCTAGTTGTTGTGAAATCCAATTCCCTTACTACAAATTCTTCTATGATCTTCTTTGTAGTTCTTCATGTTGCCACCAAGTTGAAAATTGTGTTCCTTCTTGTGGTTGAGTCTTGACTTCCATTTTGCTAACTTGATGGATTCTTGAAGAAAGAATATAGGAATGGAGAAGTAGATAGAAAACAATGGTACTAGTGTTTGAGGTTCACTACTTGGTATTTTGTATGGATCACATATACTAGGGACTTGGTCTTGGATCCAATATCCATAACATCAAACAATAATAGTTGAAAACAAATTCTAAGATATGGTAAAGATGGATGAATCACTATGTTGGGTTTTTGGTCAAAAACACATGGTCATGGTCCAAGGTGTCCAAAATGATTGTGCAAAGATGTATCTGGTTCAAGGTTACTAAATGGAACAATTTTGCAAAAGGAACTATGTTGAAATTATTTATAGAATTAATTCTATGTCAAAATACTCCATTATACCACTTAAATCTAAATTCACCTTTAACTTATTCAAAAAGTATTTTGGGACAGAGGGTGTCAAATTACTCATCCTAAGGTTTCCAAAAATATTTTATTTGCAATTTTTGGATTTGTAGAATTTGAATTATGCCAAAATTCATCAAACAAGCATATTTGAATTTGAACAAATTTAAGTTTGTCAATTTTGAATTTTAACAGTGCTAAAAGATTCTACACGTCCAGGGGATTTCAAAAAGTCCAAGTTTGCTAATTTTTTACTTATGGTTTAAGAGTTATGAGCTTTCTAATTTGTAGGGGCCTTTCTGCAAAATGACCAACTAAAATCTATTCGGGAGAAAATTCAGAAAATCTATGGATAAGGTTGGCCACATGGCATCATCGTATTAGCTAAGGTTTCTGACGCGGGAGCTGACTGGGTTAACACTTGTCTGTTTCTCATTCGTTGATACCTCTTCGTAAGTCATCTAACTTGGGCCGTTAGATCTAAATCCTACGGAGGGGAAGCTAGTATTACCTCGAGACGACAAAGTGGTGGCGGGAAATGGGGATGCGGTGGCCGGTGATGCAGATCCTGGACGGCGAGAACGCTACGGGGGTCCTCGGGCATATAGGAGGACACCACGATGACCAGCGCGTCTCGGTGAACTCGATGGTGACGGTTGCGTCCATCGATGTTTCCTCGAACGGCGTAGCGGAGAGGATGGAGAGGCCCAGACGACGGTGAGCTTCGAAGACAATGGCGCGGGTGAACCTGTGGCGAAACAAATTGGTAGAGGCCATTAGAAGGGGCGCCAGGACACATGGAAGAGAGGAGGGCCAAAGAGAGGCGAGAGACTCACGAGGATGGCCGTAATTCGAAGAACACGGCGGCGGAAATGGAGAACTCCGGCGAGGGATTTATCAGTGGTGGGGGCACGATTGAGAAGTGGAGGAGAGGGGAAACGCGAAGGGGACAGAGGACTATAACAAGGAGGAAGCGGGGGAATGAAACGGGTACGGAAACGACCGTAATTAAGGATATAAATTTCTCCTTTATTCGGGAGGAAACAGAAGAGAGGGGAAGCCGGAGGTTGATGATGACCCGACGTCATCTCTGGGGCCCATTTGTCAGTCGCAAAGGTTGAGAGGGAGACGGGCTGCTGCGGGTTCCCTCCATGGGCTTCGGTGGGCCTCTACGCGCTGCTCGCATGCGTTGGGGATATGAGGCAGGGAGATGGGCTCCGACCCAATTGGGTTGCTGTGCACCCCCTTTTTTTTTCTTTGTTCTATTCTTTTCTTTTTCTTTTCTATTTTATTAAAACAATTCACAACTTCTGATTAAAATTTTCAAATGACCTCAAGTTTGTTTCTAAATTTTTGTAAAAAAAAATCTTTCAAATGGAAACATTTATGTGATGTTTTAAACACTAATAAAAGTTTGTATTTTCAAATGTGAGTAATTCACTAATAGATACTTAAAGTTATTTTTAATTTAGAAACTAATTAAATGAAAATATTTATCAAATAAAACTTTAGAGAGTTACTACTATTGAAAATGTTGTTTTCCAAGTTTAACCCATTTTCATAACACAATAATTTGTTGGAAAACATTTTATGAATACCACTTTATGTTTAAAACTTGGAATAACATTTGTATATCAATATAAATAGTTGTTATTCTCATAAAATAATTTTGAGGCATAGAAACTGTTACAGGTAATAATTCTGTCGTTTCAAAGGCTATAGATTTTTTTTCAAAGTAATAGTTGGTTTCAAAACATGTTATAACATAAGGTTTTCTAAGAGAAACAATTTCTTTGAATAATGAATATTTATTTTTGATTAAGCTTTTAGGGTTTAGGAAAATAGAGGCATAATGGATTTTTAATTACAATATCATTGAAATATTTGTTGTTTCCTTTTGTTTCTTGCATCTCATTTGATTTTTGGTGACTTGCATAACATGGAAACAAAAAGTTTCATTTTTTTTGCACTTTCCAAAAAGCAGGGACTTATTCATCACGATGTGCATGCTCTTGTGCAGGCTGTCATTTGCATGCCAACATCGTGATACCCGAGCGTAGTTGGCACTGACGGGGCAGTAGGTTTGAGCGACCCGCTAGGCATGCCCTATTGTTCCCTAAAAAATGTTCCAGGATATGGTGCCATATCTTTTTGAAATACTTCCAAAGCATATGAAGTCAAGTATTCTCTTCAGACATTCGCAAAACAAAAGTATTCTCCTTCAGACATTGGACTTGGAATATCAGGGCCAGTACAATCTCCGCGATATTAATATACATTTCCCTTTTTCCAAAAAAAATCAGGGGCAGTACGGACAACAACAATTAAGGCTCGAATGATAAGTTGGTGAGCATGGGAGCAGATTCTAATCGATTGCAAACGTCAAAACTTAACGCACCTAATTGATTTTGGAGTTCAACTTTACATATAATATAGCTGAAGATGACCGTATAAGATAGCTGAAGATAACGTCAGAGTGGGCCACAAGAGCCGGTATTCCAGATTGCATTACCACCGACCGGTAAGCTACTTATGCTTCAGACTTCTCTCAAGATTCCTCTGCACAAACCCATCTTGTTAGTTCATTCAGTAGTATTAACTTCACACTTAGGGCATCTCCAGCCGTCCCCCCAGCGCCCCCTAGAACGCGAAATAGCGCCGATTTGCTCCAAAAGCGCCATTTTTCTACCAGCCGGCCCCCCAGAACCCCAAATAGCGTCGTTTCGGCGGGAATTAGCGCCGGTGCACCCAGGCGAAACCCAACCCGTTGGGTTTGGCTTTGGGGGGGGGAGGAAAAGCGCGCGTGGGCCAGCACTATCGGCGAGGAAACACCATTTCCCCCACTTTCCCATCCCGACTCGCCTTTTCCTCTCGCTTGACTCGCCGTTGTAACCCTGTCGGCCACCCCCACGCCGCCGCCGTCGGCCACCACCACACACGAGAAACTAGCCGCACCTCCGCCGTCTAGCTCCGTCGCGCCGCCAGCGCCATTTACTCGCCCCTCCGCCACGAGGGAGGTTGTGTCCGGCGAAACGCGTCCACCCCCCGCAATGTGTTCGACGTTCTGCCGGGCCCATGGACTCCGACGCCGAGGAGATGCTCGCCAAGCTATTTGACGAGGAAGATCAGGCCGCCACCGACGACGAGGAACACCTGCTGATCCTGAGCTGCCTGGCCGGCTTGTAGGCCCAGGCCGCCCAGCCGCGATGGCCTGGATTTCACGACTGGGAAACACGTCCCCCTAGTTTCCTGTCTTGCGCCGTTTCGCGCCGCGGCGGCCGAAAAAGCGGGATTTTCGCGTCCGGGGGACGTGTTTCCCAGCAATACTAAGTAAAATGCAATTAGAAGAAATGAGAAATTAACCCTGAAATGGAAGGCCGCACCATCTTGAAATCACGTCAGATTTGTATGATGCTAAAATGTAATAACTGTATTAAGCCCAGTTTAGCTACAGATTTGACAGCCGAGATGTTTCAACCTATAATATGAACAATAATGTAGCAATATACAAATAGACGCTACCATATGCTAGTTTACGCATGCAAGAAGAAGACAACAATATTATTTTCATGTATTATTGCTTATTATTAAAAGTATAGAACCACCATTTGCCAATGGAGTTTCCACTTGACATATAAAATACTACAAGTACTTTCTAGTTAGTTGTTGATTTTTTTTTTGTTTGAACCAGGGTTAGTTGTTGATTTCCACCTGTTGTATGGCTCATGCTGACAAAACTATTCACTGTAGCCGTATACAAAGAACAATAGTAAATTACCATGGTAGTTCAAGTCGATATGGCTATAAAATTATTGGGAAATTTAAGTTGATAACGACACTTCAGAAGTACAACAAAGTTATTCTAGCAACCATGTATGGAAAATAATTGGATTTGATATAAGTGTTTTATAAATACGAGCAGTTACCTTGGGTGTAGAAACTTGTGAATGGATGAAAGTTGCCAGAATAACCACTTTTAAGAATTTCTTTACACTTCATTGACTCAAGTTGAACCATGAAGATGGATGATTGCACCCGTATAAATATTGCATGGACATCCTCAGCATAGTGCACTATGCATGGTTTCTCCTGTTGGAATTTTATATGGGCTCACATGTCTAGCCCAATTAAGCCCACTAAAATTCTGAAATTGTCATGGCCCATTCATGAATAATGAGTGGAGTGAGTGGGACTAAAGTTTAGTCCCACATTGCTAGTTTGGAGAGAGTGGAACCACCTTATAAGGTGAGCCATTCTAGCTCATGTATGAGTAGGCAAGGCAAGAGGAGAGGTGTGCCACACGCGCGCTCCTTCGCCGCCCGCCTCGCCGCGCCGCGCCGCGAGTTGCGGGAATGAGCCGAGAGCGTTTATTTTTTGTCGGTTGGGAAAACTTAATGAGTCATTATTTTGGTAATTAACGGACGCGTTAATTCCAAAACCGTTTCCTTCGTCATATGGTTTCGCACCACCGTTCCAAAGCACTGCGCCGTCAATCAAGTCTTCTCCATCCCTCCTTTGGGGAGCACACTCGCGCGACTGCTGACGGTGACTACTTCCCCAACGACGACTTCTTTCCCAACCTCGGCAACCTCTTCATCAACGACATGGCCGACACCGGGGACAACAACAACGGCGGTGCCGCTGCCGCTCCATCGTACGTATCTCTCTCTCATCTGTATGAGATGTTATTGGAATTCGTATGTCTACTTCTTGCAATAGATTGTATCAATCTGTCTACTGTACTAGATCTAGATATTTGCATGATTATTTGTAACATCCCTGGTTTTTGGAAAGTTCAAAAATCACAAAAATTTGAAACTTTTTGTTTTCTATTAAAATAATCCACCAAAAACAAAACAAAAACACAAAGGTTGTATTGGTTGTTTTCCAATGCTACTGGAATTTTATAATCCAAATACCTCTGTTTTCAAAAAAAAAACCCAAAATCTCAAAACAAATATTGCCCATTTTGCAAACCTTGAGAATAAAAAAATAGTTTTACATAAAAAAGTTGTTTTATGTCTTAGTTTTAATCTTCCATCAATAGGTAGTAAATCATCTTTAGTTATATTATCTATAAAATTTCTTCCAAGCCAAATTCAACTACATCACTTTTTCGTTACTAAATCAAGTATTAACTCATAAAAGGCTTTGAAAAAATCTTTAATTGTAAGAAAATAACATGGTAAACATTGTTTTCAAATGCATAGGTCACTCAATATTATGTGGATATATTTCTATTTAAATTATATTGCTATTTTGGAAATAAAAATAATTACTATTAGTGATTTAATCCCATTTTGAAAATACAAAGTTTTAGTAATTTTTAAAAAAACAACACATAAATATTTTAAATTAAAAGAGTTTATTTTTATAAAATTTTAGAAACAAATTTGAGCACATTTGTATTTATAAAACAATAGTTACGATTTTATTAAGGAAAAACAGAAGGGAAAAGAAAAAAAAAGGAAAACTGACCCAGCCCAGCCTGAAACATTTTTCCCCGTCCCCTCAATTTTTCGCGCTGCCGACCTGGGCCGAAGCCCATTTCCTATCCCCGCACGCGCAGCGCGAAGGAAACAGCAGCAGCAGCAGCCTAGCCCCTCTCTTCCTCCACCGGCTGACAGGTGGGACCGCGCTGACATCAGCGATGACATCACGTCGTCATCAACCCCTGGAAACGGCAGAGCGCCAGTTTCGGCCGATTTAATCTCCGTTTAATTGCGGCCAATTAAGGCCATAATTCACTGCTCCCCTGCCTTCCTATTAAATCCCACGAACCCCTCTTCATTTCCCCTATCGTACTGCCCTCTCTCTCGCCACCAATCCAGTGTAATAGCTCGTCGGAGTTCTTCGTTTCCGCCACCGTGCATCGTGAATTCCGGCCAGGTGAGACCAAGCGGGAGCCAATGACCAGCTCCATTTGATTCCCCGTAACCTATCACACCCATTGATGCCCGTGGTTCATGCTTATGTGCCCAGGGAACGCCGCGCCGTGCTCGCCGGAGTTGCGCCGCCTCGGATCTGCACCGCGCCACCTCACGAGGCCACTCCAACTATCGCCGAGGACGCCGTCGATTTCGCCGTCTCGAACTGCCCCCCTGGACCCCTTCGCCGTGCCCGGAACCCCCTGGATCATCGCCGCCGTCAAGTTCCGCGCCACCGGCCGCCGTCGCTCCATTTTCCGGTGACCTAAGTCCTCCCCGTCGGTGAGAACATATTTTTTTTCTTTAGATCTTGTCCGTTGGATTCAGATCCAAGCGCTAGGATAGAATCTCTTAACCGAAGAGGTATCCGCGAATCATAGAGCGCCACGTCGGCCGCGCGTTAAGTAAGCAATCTGTCGCCTAGCGCAGCGCACAGCCGGCCCAAGCCCACTCCCTGTCTGACGCACCGCGCGGCAAATAACCAAATCTGAGCCCAGCTCTTTTCTGGTTTTATTCCGGCATAAAATTAATTGGCAGTTTTAGAGAATAGTCCCTAGAACTTAGAAAGATCATATCTTTTTAACCATAAGCCCAAATTTAGCAATCTTAGACTTTTTGAAATCCCCATAATGTGTATAATATTTTAGAACTGTTGAAATTCAAATTTGACAAACTTAAATTGGTCCAAATTTAAATATGTTTGTTTGATGAATTTTGGCATAATTCAAATTCTACAAATCCCAAAATTGCAAATAAAATATATTTGGAAACCTTAGGATGTGTACTTTCATATCCTCTGTTCCAAAATAATTTTTGAATAAATTACAATTGAATTTAGAATTAATTGGTATATTTGAGTATTTTGACTTAGATTTAATTCTATAAATAATTAGAAAATGTTTTCTTAAGAAAAGTTGCTCCATTTGGTAACCTTTAACCAGAGACATCAGTACCTAAACCTTTTGGACAACCTTGAACCATTTCCTTGTAAGTTGGACCAAAAAATCCATCTTAGTGAACCACTAGTTGATCATGCCTTAGATTTTGTTTCTATTCTTTCTACCATTGTTTGTTGTGGCCATTTTGAATCCACGACCAAGTCCCTAGTATGTAAACCATATAAGAGACCAAGTAGTGAACCTCAAACACTAGTACTATAGTTTTCTATCTACTCCTCCATCCCTTATTCTTGCTTCAAGACCCATCAAGTTAGCAAAATGGAAGACAAGACTCAACCACAAGAAGGAACTCCATCTTCAACTTGGTGGCAACATGAAGAGCTACAAGGAGGATCAATGAAGAAATTTTGAAGAAAAGACTCCACCACTAGAAGCAACTCAATGAAGTACAAGTGTGAAGAAATCCAGAAGAAAACATCTCTCTCTCTTTCAATCTTTCTTCCTATTTTCTTTCTCTTGACTTAGTGGTATTTTGTGCCCATCCCATACCCAAACCAAATTAGTGAAGTGAAATCCATGAAGAAATTCATCAAGATCAAGAGAAGAATCCATCCAAGGAAAAGACTACAATAGAAGCATGAAGATTATATTCAAGAAGACAAGCATGTGAAGACTTGTAGCCATTCACACAAGTGGAAGAATAACAAGTTGTTTTTGTCCAGCCCTTGACCAAAATGGGAAAGACCAAGACTTTAACTTGTTATATCCTTTGTTATGAAGTTAGTTGAACCTAGACCTATCCTAAACCAAAATGGAAGAACTAACTTAGATTACTCAAATGTTTTGATGAAAACAACTAAGTGTTACACTTTGTATTGTGATACTTTAGTTAAAATAGTGAGATCACCTTGGTGAACTCTTGGAACTTCTTAGATAAATATGTTTACAATGAAGTTTGATCACTACAAACTCAACCTAGTCCATCCCAAGTAAACCCTTGGAATTTCCTTAACAAGTATTGAACTCAAACCTCGACCTTGTCCTAGCCAACTTGGTTAAACCCCTTTGGATATGTTAGTTGCTTTGTATGTTTTCTACACTTGTATGTTTGTTTGCTAGGATGCTTGTTTATTTTGTTATTGTGTTTTCAATGAATAGATTGTACGGAGAGCAACGGTCTTTTGTGAAGAGTGTGAATTCTTTACCAACTTCAACAAGGCAAGTAACACACCATTCACTACCCATTATTTTATATATGCATCATTAGAGTTTTCAGTAGTATGCATGATAGGAAATTTTACTAAGTTATATTATGCTATGCTATTATCCTAGTAGTGTGTAGCCATCTCTTTTACCCTTGTTATTTTGATAGCCTTAGAACTTAGTAGATGCTATGAAATATTACAAATTGTTTTACTAGATGTTGAGGAAAAATTCTAAGTATAACTAATAAATGAACCACCTGGGTGGAAGTGGTAATTGCTTGGATTATGTTGAGTGTTTCCTCAGGGCCCTTATTTAAGGGTTATTTCACTTGAGGTTGTCACTTGTGGATGGCCACCCAGGAACAAAGAGATTACTATGTCCTTCTAAGTTTAGTAGCTTCCCGTGCAGCCTTTAGTCATATGGGCTCTGTCTTGATCAACTAAGTTGAATGATCTCACTAGGCTTACCAGCAGATGTAGCATAATTATAGGTGGAACGGGTAAGCCAAACGGTGGTGGAATTTCTTCTAAAAGATCTCATCTCAATCTTCCCCAAGTTTAGATTGCTTCCAGTGCAGCCTTTAGTCATATGGGCTATGTCTTCATTAACTAAGTTGCGAGGGTTCAGCCTGGGCTTGACAAGCGGATGTAGCATAATTATAGGTGGAACGGGTCTTGCCATTAGGTTGAATTCTTGCTTCTGAAAGATCTCGTCTCAATCTTCTCCTTTCCTTAATGCACTCAGGGTGTATAGGATGTTTGGGCTGATTTGGGTCTGAAGGTGAAAGTGCACAAACTCTGCAGAGTCAACAAACTAAGATCTTAGCCGTGTCCCGGTTATGGACAACTATGAGCAGCTGGACAAGGATTGACGGAAGAATCTCATCATCAATTTCAATAAGTCAAATTTTGACCAAGTGAAGAGTATTGTGGTGCTTGGATCTTATTCCAATGTTGCCACCCTGTGAAAAGAAAAGTTGTTTTACAAAAGAGATAGGAGAAAACTGGCTTTATGCAAAACTTAGCCAAAACTCCACTCAGCCAAATAAGCATGTAGTATTAGTCTTGCCATTTATATCCACCATAGTGTTACTTGCCAATACATTAAATTGTATTGACTCCCTTGTGGCTGCATATTCCATATTGCAGATGTTTCTCAAGACGAGTGAGGATTTCGTTTAGGATCTCGAGACTATCGCCAACATGTTTTGCCTATGGCACATGAAGAAGATGGGCTCAATGTTATTCATGTTTTCCGCTGTATACCTTCGTTTACTGCTAGTCTTCTAAGACTATGCAAGTTGTAATACTATTTTGTAAAGACTGGATCTTGCGATATAATAGAATCTGATGCATTTTGTACCCGGGGGATTTCCCCCAATTAGATTTGATTGTTTTCTTTTCGCATCACATAGCATCATGCATCATATGCATTGCACTTGTTTTCAAATCAATTAAAACTTTCAAACCAATTTAAGAAATTCAAACAATGCACTCTTGTTTCACACTCAAATTGTTTTCAATGAAATTGAAGTGGAAAAATAAATGTTGCTTGGTTAAACAAATTCCCCTTTTCTTAAAACCCTAAAGTGAATGTCAAATTCAAATTTAAACATCACTAAAAACTTTTGAATTTTCAAAATCCAAAACTTTTGTTCTTGGGCATTTTCAATTCCACATGCAATAAAAATTTATTTCATAATTTTTTTGGATGTGTAAAACCCCTCCAATTTCAAATTTCTCTTTCACTTTTACAAAAAAAAAGAGAGAGAAAGAAAAAGGGAAAAAGAGCTGCTGGGGAGGCAGGCCGTTTGGCCCACCTACCACCCCAGGAGGCCCAGCCGCACCTCCTGTTGCCCTAGCCCACCAACCAAGTAGCCAGGCCTCTCTCCTCTTCCAGCCCACCTCCCACATAGCAGCCCACCTCTTCCTTCTTCCTCGTACGGCAGAGCATCCAAGATGTCCAAGTCAAAAGAGCTCGATGGGACGGCCGGGAGCATCCCTCCACCTCCTTAAAACCACTCATCTCCACAACCCGAGCCCTCTCCGAACCCTAGCCTCCCTCCTCCTTCCCTGCCACCGTCACCCTCTCGTTCTCCCTCTCTTGTTGGTTTCTGCTTCTCTGTTTCTGTAACACCACAAAGAACCGAAGCACGCCGTCAGAGGCCGCCGTCGCCTCGTCGCCTCGGACCTCCTCGAGCTGTACCGACCGCGGGAATGGAATCCCCTCGCCTCCCTCGCCTTCTGCGCGGGAAATCCGGAACAGAGACGGCCTAGAGAGGCCACACGCTCCCGTGCTTCTCCGTCGGCCACCTCTGACGGTGCGCACGTCCGTTGTCGTCTTCCGGCCATCTCCGTCATTGTCGAGAAGTACCGTGACGTCACGAACCTCTTGGTGAGATGCTACCTCCGTTCTGTTCCCCTTACCCTCTTCCCCTGCTGTAAGGACCCCAGACCGAGAGTCTGAAACCCTCCTTATGCATACATTCACGATCCTAGAAAGATCAGTCGTGAACAACATACAAGTTGGCACATAGAAATACATCATCCATTACACGAATACATAAAGGTATTACATAAAAGATCACATGATCAAGTTTACACAACTGCCACCTAGGGCAGGCAACTTATCAAACACAGCGGAAGACAAACAAAACACAACGTAGATGAGCCCAAGTCACGCCTTAACCTACAGGCTGCTGACCCGGAGACGATCCTAGTTCGCAAAGCCGTCAGCTCCGTACTTCTCTTCATAGATCTCCTTCGGAGGCTCCTTCTCAAAGTCTGGCAAGTAGATACCAGGGGCGAAACCATAATGAGTACATTTGAATGTACTAAGCAAGACATCCATCATGTCACTTACCAAAATGCAAGTATGCTTATATGGTGGAATAGGTAGGCTATAAATAGGGTTCACTATCAATGGTGTTCATATATGATGACACCACAGTTGCAGTCAGGTTAATCCGTATCTTCGTTGAAGAAGATACTTCAGAAGAAAATAATATAATTTTCTTTCTCTTGTAGATATCACATGTACAAGAGGTTTTGTAAAGCTTTGTTAAAGAATATTTTCTCTTTGCAAAACTTCTTGGAATCAGTTTCCAGAATTCTTGCTTAGAGTAGAAAAGGTTTTCTTTGCAAAACATTTTGCTTTGTATAACGACATCTGGCTTTTCATCGTCGACGATACCTCCACGGTATCCGTTTTCCTTCCTTTCCGAACTTCACAAGTTCAACACTTCCTTTCAAAAATTCCTTTTCAAAAACTTCCTCTTTTGAAAACATTGACACAATGCTAGCTACATGGCCATTCAACTGTCCATATCCGAGGACGCGGCTTCTTCGAAAAAGTTGTACTCTGCAGAGGTGTACTCATCCACCAGATCCAGTACACCTACCGTGAACAACCACGGACTGTAACAACAGTATGTAAACATCAGGTATCTGATCATAACCATTCACTATGTTCAAGCTAGTATATGTCTATCTCTCAGTCGAGTGTACGCATCCCCGGCACCGAGCTAATCCCCGCCAAGCCAGGAGCCCCAACTGATGCATCCGGAGGGAAAATGAATCCCACACTTTTTATGTCTCCACGACATTCGGTTCGAGGGTACGACGTCCCTTATAGCGATTGAGATAGAACACACACTAACAAGAACAAACTTCAAGTTAAGCCCCGTGCCCATGTTGGGGTAGGGTGGCAGTACGGTAAAGGTTGTCCGGCGAAGACTAGGTTATGTGTCATTTTTTAAAACACCACTTTCTCAAAAATGACCACTTCCACATTCCTCCGGAGAACAAGGATCCGCCTTTTCTCCGGGGTTTTTTCCCGTAAAGCCTTTGTTTTGTAGAATCACAATTTTAGGGTGTCCACTTAGGGACTAGTATATTTGATGGTAATAAATACCATATGGTGGCTTATGGGCTTGGTATTACCAAGTTTAACTACTGGCATAATAGTAACCTATATACTAGTATAGTAGTAATAGCCACATCAAAAATAGTTTTGATAATCAAGTTTTTGGTAAAACTTCAGAGGTAAAACGTGCATGATAGATAATGATAAATATTGTATCAGCAAGCATCAGGATGGCTTGCCTGGTAACTCCTTGTGTCCCTGGTTTTGGAGTGACTGGAAATTGAACCACAGCTTCCCGACACTTCCTTCCTCTTCGTTTTCTAACGTCGTAAAAAGAATAAAGGACACACATTCAGAACCAATCAAGGCAAGAAACAATACATAACAATACATACAGCAAGGAAACTAATAATAACCTATCACACAATTACTAATTGAGGCAAATAATCAAACAAACACACTTGGCAGAAATGCCATTAACAAGACAGCTCAAGGTTGGAGGAACATATCTCACAACCTTAATATCATGGATTCAGTGGGTGTGCCACTCTCATACCAAGGTATTAATAAACCCCAAAATACACTTAGTTTCACAAGGGTGAGACTACTAAAAGTATATAAAACATGCACAATAATAATCATGGCAATGGGTCTATCAACCACACCACAAAAAGAACAAGATAGCTAATCTACTAAGCCTAAATTCACATCAAGAATAAATAAGACACATGATTTGCAAAAGTTACTTTTTCAAATCAGTGAGCCTACACAAGTGCAACAAGGTAATAGACTCATCACAAAACACACAATTCTCATAGTGAGAACAATAGAAACAATGACTAAAAGGAGGAATCCTATAGACATGCTTCTACTAAGGGTTTGCTATGCAAGCATGCATAACATGTAAAGTACTAAAATGAAAACAAGGAACCATGTTATCATAATGGGAAAGGAAAACATGTCCTCATGCAAGGATACACCAATATCCACCAAACACAAGTTGGCAGGAAAAATGATTCAATACAAAAACTGCTAAGGAAACTAGTACTACTCAAACATGAAGAATCAATGGATGCATTTCAATCAAGTAATTGAAATACAACCAGAGGGTCCATGTCATAAAAACAGGAGTGAAAAACATCTATACTTGCTATAACAAAAATACCCCATTTAATAAAGCAGTGCATCAATTTGCAGTGCAACTCCTACATACTAGTGGTAATAAAAAGGGCATTACTAGAGGAATCAAACAACACTCCAAGAATCAGTTTTTCCTAGAAAGCCACACATGATTACAACCACTTACAAACAGAAGCATACACATTTTCATTTAGCACTCAAAAGCCCAAGGCAAAAATACTAGGCACTCATTAGTTAGAGAACTATATAAAAGAAACACATCTAGTGTGGGGGAAATAATGTTTCCACCAAAAATGTAATGAATCCAGTGGGTGTTCCACTAGCATAAAAATCATTAAGAGGTCATAAGGCCTCTGGCCATACTTGCTAAAAATTAACAAAAGCCTAAACTAGCATCTAGTGCAATAACCATACTAGTAGAAAATAATAGGGTGCTAACAATAAGCAAGGTAATGCTACTCATGCTATTATTTTCACACAAGTGAAAACTCTAGGGGTCAAGTACTCATAAATACATAACCAAGATTCTACTGGTCCTATGAACACAACCCAAAAATATGTGGCTACACAACCACAAATGTTTATGCCAAAAATTCTACACATGAGGGAATTTTTCCATAACATTCTCATAGTCATGACAAAGCTACTCATGCTTTTCTACCAATTCAAATGCAAGATAGCAGAGGTGATAACAACACAATATAAGTACCAATATGGTACTGGATCCAATCAAAAATCCAAGTGCTTGCACAACAATTTATCACTCAAAAATATTATGCAAGTATAAACTAGAGATAAGTAATATGCTATTCTCATAATTCCTATTTCTTCTAAACTTACTTCCACACAATCTAACATGCTAAAATAGCTAAGTAACACTTATAAAACAAGTTCACACAACTTGTACATGCTAGAAAACAATATTGCAACACAAAAATAACTTCACACAATTTAAATACCTAAAATGCCAAAATGGCAGAAACAGGTGAAAAAAAGATCTGTCCACCAAAATTTCTATGATGCTCTAAACATTAAACCCAGCTAGGTTTGGATAGCCCAAAACATTTACAAGACCATCCAATTGAGTTTGCATCAAAAATCATTTTTAATAATTTTATAAAAATCACCAAAGTGCTCTCTGGTGTTTTACCAAATTGCATGCCATTTCAAAAATATTAGGAATTTCGAAGCAAGGTTAATTGATACTGTTAGGAAATTTCAAGGGCTTTCCAATGCAATTGGATACACCTCATTCTGAGTTGTGAAATTAAAATGGTGCTCATTTTGTGTTTCTGGTACCTGTTGCCAAAACATTTTTCATTTCTACAATATTCATCCAAAAGTAGATATACAAAGTGGAGGTGGTTTATATTTTGTTGGTTTACATCTGTGAATTTTGGCTTGGTCAAATTCATCTTTTAGGTTGCCTTTTAGAGCCAAAAGTAACCATGCACTTATTCTGGAAAATTAAAATGGAAAAACATCACAGATGGGCCAGATCTAGCAACTGGGCCGGCCAGATCTAACGTTACCGCGGGCAGATCTAGCCAAAGCCGCTGACCCGCGGGCCAGACGGCCACGCGGCAGCCACGCGGCAGACGCGGCCCACACGGGCAGGTTTGACTTCATGCGCGCGGGGTCAAGGGAGGCTGACGCGAGCGCGACGTCATCGCCGGCGGGGGGAAACTCCGGCGAGCTCGCACACGGCGAATCCGGCCATCATTCGTCGATACAAGGGCATCTACGCGTTGCTCTCGACTAGGGGATGCTAAGGCGCGTGGTCTCGTTTCCGGGGAATGGCGGGAGAGTGGCGGCGACGGTGGCGCGCGTCGGCCGTGACGCGAGCAAGGCACTGCGACGAATCCGTGGGCGAGGGAGGGGGAAAAGGCACGGGGAGGGTCGCGTGCTCACCGTGAACGCCATGGAGTACTCGGAGAGGGCAGAGAAGGAGCGAGGCCGCGGGAATCCCTCGCCGGAGTCCGCCGGGCCCGAAGACGAAGATGGATGGCGCGGGCTCCTCGAGTGCTCCCGCCACGATTCCTTCTGCAGGGGTGCTCAGCAAGACGAGGCGGAGAGGATGGGAACCACGGCTGCCGCCGGTGAGCTCACATTTGGCCGAATCGACGGCGAGCTAAACACTAGGGTTTCGGATTTTGGGAATTTTCGCAGAGAGAGAGAGAGAGTGAGCTCTAGGGGAGAGAGGGGGGGCAAGTGTGGAACACAAGCACATGGGGGGGGCCTCTTATCCACCTCGAAAGCTTCTAATCTAAGCAATGGAGTAGGTGCTCTGTATCTACAGAGAGCTAGGTTGAAGAAGGTGTGACTGGGATTACAACTAGGTCCCTGGCCATTTACAAAAAGGTCCCTGTCCTCTCTGAAAAATGATGTTTTCACTAGGAAAACAAAGTCTAAAATTAAATTTCTTGTGCCCAAAATTCTTATTAGTTGAGATGCACAACATATGTGAAAATTGGCTCAATTAGATAAACTTGATAGTTGAAAGTTGTTCAAATTTCAATTCTGACATAAATGGACATTGAATTTATTTGACTACTTAGGAGTTTCCAAAAATGATAATTTTTAGCACACATTCCTTATTTGGTGGGTTCCTTGTGCGTTCAAAAATTAAAGTCGTTTTGAGTTACTTCATAGAACAAACTTGTTCAAATTTCAAAAAGGTGCTGTCTTGAAAACAGGGGTTTTGGGCAACTTAAACAATTCAAAAACTTGTGCCCTTTTTGTTTTCATCCTTATTTATGATATAGAGCATGTGGTATTTATTTCATGGCATTTTGAAAAAGTTTGTAGAACAAACTTGTTCAAAATTCCAAATGTTGCTGTGGAGACAAATCATGTTTTCAGGACTTTAATGGATTCAATTTTTGGTCTCCTCTTGTGTGTGTTCCTTATTTGATATAAGGAAGAACTGGTATTAATTTCAGATCATTTGAAGAAAGTTTCCAATAGTAACTTGTTTGAGTTTCCTGTTTCTGCAAATATTGGAAATTCAATTTAATATGGCACTTGGCTTTTCTTTAACAATGCTTTGCCAAAATATTTATGTGACTAGGGATAGCAAGTCAATACTCTCCAATACCTTTGTTTTTAAGATTGCAAGGTTGGAAAAACATTTGATAAGATTTTGGTGAAGCATCTAAGAATGCCTCTTTTTCTGATAATCTTTTAGGGAAATTTATTAAGCGTTTCCTCTTTCTTAACTTAGGCCTTGGAATAATATTCAACAAGTATGGGATTCATAAGATAGTTTTTGGAAAAATCTTTGATCCATATTTACTTTAGAAAATATTGCCAAGGTCATTGGAACAATATGTTGAATATTTTGTTTTCAATTTCTTAGCCATGTAAGTTTATATAATTAGTTTGTTTAGTTGCACTCAAACAAATACAACCAAAGTTTAGTTGCCAAGCAATTAGCAAAACAACTGTGTTATCATATTCCAAAATTGGGATGTGACAGGTCTTCCCCCCTTAAAAAGAATCTCGTCCCCGAGATTCGCAAGCGAGGACTAAGGGAGGGCCAACAAACACAATGTTCGTGTTGGAGTGCAGGTGCTTCCCCCCTTTGACTTTTCTTGGGAGGCGGGGTACTCCCTTAAATTAGCAAATTCTTTTCACGGGATTTGGGTGTCATACTCAAAACCTTAGATCCAAACACCCGTCTTCAAAAAAAAAATCTCTAGCTATCAATTTACTCAACCGCCAATTTTAAAATTTCTGATAACGTCAGCTATTACATGAGTTCCTAGCTATATCCCACATCTTACATAGCACATATGGAGTGGTGTACCACTCTCATAACAAGGTATAAAAGAATCTAAAAAAATATAGCTTGTGGGTGCAAAGGTTAGGTTGCTAAGGTAAAACAAACAGACAGAACAATACCCAAGGCAGTGGGTGTTACTCACCCCAAGCAACTATCACTTAATGTGTTCATGATTTTGGTTGGATGTTTTAGTTTAATAAGATACTCTTAAGCACAAACATAACACAAGTATAAACTCATGCTAAGGTAAAACATTTAAACAAAATCCAATAAGCAAGCAAACAACACCACAGATGAATAGACTATTTATTCACTAGGTTATTGTTTACTAGAGGTTTTGGAATCCATCAATCATGAAAAATTAGCAAACAACCAGTAGCTAAAAACCAATGAATCCAATCATAAAGGTACTCTAAAACACCATCTTCACACAAGATGAAACTCCTATTTCATTGGCATAAGAAAAAAGAACTGCACAAATAACACACTAGTATGACAAATCTACACCAGCATGCTATAAGAGATAATCATATCCTATAACCATAGAACATGCAACTAAATAATTCATGGCATGATAACAGAAGTAATAACTTCCTAAACATGCTATATCAACACATATACTCATAAAATAAAAAGAGGGTAATACTAGAGCAAAAATCACCATTTTCTAGTGGTGAAAGTAGTTTCACTCTAGAGAAGCAAACAATGCTATAATGATGTTTAAACTTAAACAAGCAAGTCATGAATATAAGTGTACCTAATAACAGTACACCAATCCTACTCATGTTAGTAAGCACAAGCACCATATTAATTTTATGAATCAACCATTAAGCATGCAGAAATTTCTTCTAGCAATTTCTGTTTTCTTTAACCAATTACTAGCAAACAAGCAAGGTATAACTCACACAACCAGTAGCTATGCAATTAGTGAAAATTTATCTTTGCCTTTTCAAAAATCCATACACTCAATTTAAAAATTATTCACAAACAATCTACCAATCAAGAGGAATTTATTTTATTTGCGAACAATTTAATTTTAGCACACGATAGTGAAACATTTCTTAACATGATACCCCTAAGGAATATTATGCTAACAAAAGGATCACACCTAAACATATTAGTATTTACTAATAAGAAATAAACTTCTCACTTGCATAGGTGAGAACAAACAATTATATTTTCCATGGTGGAAAATAGAAATCAATCACATAGTGAAACATGCTATTTTCACACATGTGTATGGTTGGGGATTTTCATACTCAAGACAAAATGCAATGGGACCAGTGGGCTATGGCCTACTAATACCAAGGAGAAAATAGGTACTAATCCTCTGGTTACTCATGAAAAACTTTGCATACAAGATAAAAATATAAGGCTATTTAATCTAGTGAAACAATACTAGTGCATATTGATAGCAATGCTTACACATGCTTTACTATTAAGTGACATGCAAGCTAACATAGGTACAAGCATCAAAATAACAGTACCTAAATGGTACTGGACTCAAAGAAAACATAGCACAAAATCTACTAAGAAAGAATACACAGATCTAGTTCTCACAATACTTCCAAATAATAAACTAGAAGGTAACAAATGTTATTTCATTTTTGTTCGAGTTTCCAATCATGCACACACTTTCTAGGGTAGATTTATTGTAAGAAAACAACATAATAACAAGTCCTAACAACTCCATATAAGTTAGGAAGCAAGATTGAATAAAACCCAAATTCATTTCAATCAGGAGCACACAAAGAAACAAACACAGGAAAACTGTTGTTTTCTAGATCTATAATAACCATTCCATCGTTCACTTAATTTCTAAACCCCGAATTTCATAGTACCTACAACGTCCACTAAGATTTGGTTTCCAAAGTAGATACACCCGATATCCTATTGACTAGTAAACGAATAGGTCATCATCTTATTTTCTCGTGACTTCTCCTTTTTACCAACTAGATTAAAAGGTGTCCTAAGTCACTTAATTTCCTTGGTTTAGAAAGAGTTGTCAGTAGTTCGCATGCTTTGGTTAGGTGTCAACCTAAGATTAGAACAAAGCATGTTAGTCTTGTTAGCTTTCTATTTAATCATGTTTGTCCGACAAGATACGACTAGCGTCATCGTACGTCGAATATTGAATTGTGCTCTTTTGATTGGCTTCTGAGGGGGTTGCGCATCATGGCATGTGAAGACTTCTCTTGCACCTTTCTCCAGAGGAGGGAGGTATATAACTTTTAAAAGGGGATCTCTTTAGTTTGGTCTTTTAAAAGGGGACATAAAAAAAGTGCAACATTTAGACAACAGGGCAAAAAGAGTCGGTTGCGAACAGACAAACATGGAGGTTTTGGTCAGTAGTGGTTGGTGTGTAGCGCTTGTAGCAACGCTATCAGCTCGTGTGGCTTGATGGTCCTCCATTATTAGGCCCAACGGTGCTTTCATTGATTGTGGGG
Organism: Alopecurus myosuroides; assembly: GCA_028641055.1. NCBI lineage: Eukaryota > Viridiplantae > Streptophyta > Magnoliopsida > Poales > Poaceae > Alopecurus > Alopecurus myosuroides. The sequence continues at coordinate 145,648,811 of CM054058.1, forward strand.
GAGATGGTGGTGGCTCACGACGGGTGGCATTTCGAAGCGAAAACAAGTATAAGTCTAAGCAACAAATTCTTGTTTTTGAATACTATACAAACATTTTTGCTTGCAAAATTTTAACAAGAGGCGATTCAAAAACAAGAGCGGGGCAAGCACAAATCTGCAAATTTTGAGCACCCCACAAACATATAGAAACCTAGATGAACCAAATTCTACACCACACAATAGCACAAAGCCTTACGGACACACATAAGCAAGCCATAACACACAAGCAAGGCTCCATTGGAGCTACGTCGGGGGAGGCGACTCATGGGGTCATCGCTAAATCACTCCAAACTAGACTGATCCAAAAATCCTAGAAGTGGCTGAAGAACTATATCTACTTCTGACCATCATCACTGTAGAGCTAGGCAATTATTTTGGTCTTCTCGGGACATCGTCCAGTATACAAATTTTTGGATGGAAACAAGATAATAGAAGTAAAGTTTTGATAAAACTTTTAACTAAGAGAGTTAAGACTATGCAACAATTTGTTTTTGAAACCCCAACTATTTTCTGAACAGAAAACTTCAAAGACGAGAGATGTTTCAAAAACAGAGCGGAGCAGTTGCAAACAAGTAAGAAATAAACTCTTAACCGAGAGAGATATGCCTTTAGAATCTTTTGAAAAGATCAGAAGGAGGGAAAATATACTAAAATTCCCTTAGATAAAAATAATGTCGATAGTAAATAGGTTTTTACTCAAAAAATACTTTTCTTTCCTATCTGACGTCCATGCTAACTAAGGTCTCCTAAGGTCAGGATGGCTCTGATACCAACTCTGTAAGGACCCCACACCGGCAGTCTGAAACCCTCCGTATGCATACATTCACGATCCCAGAAAGATCAGTCGTGAACAACATACAAAGTTGGCACACAGAAATACATCATCCATTACACGAATACATAAAGGTATTACATAAAAGATCACATGATCAAGTTTACACAACTGCCACCTAGGGCAGGAAACTTATCAAACACAGCGGAAGACAAACAAAACACAACGTAGATGAGCCCAAGTCACGCCTTAACCTACAGGCTGCTGACCCGGAGACGATCCTAGTTCGCAAAGCCGTCAGCTCCGTACTTCTCTTCATAGATCTCCTTCGGAGGCTCCTTCTCAAAGTCTGGCAAGTAGATACCAGGGGCGAAACCATAATGAGTACATTTGAATGTACTTAGAAAGACATCCATCATGTCACTTACCAAAATGCAAGTATGCTTATATAGTGGAATAGGTAGGCTATAAATAGGGTTCACTATCAATGGTGTTCATATATGATGACACCACAGTTGCAGTCAGGTTAATCTGTATCTTCGTTGAAGAAGATACTTCAGAAGAAAATAATATAATTTTCTTTCTCTTGTAGATATCACATGTACAAGAGGTTTTGTAAAGATTTGTTAAAGAATATTTTCTCTTTGCAAAACTTCTTGGAATCAGTTTCCAGAATTCTTGCTTAGAGTAGAAAAGGTTTTCTTTGCAAAACATTTTGCTTTGTATAACGACATCTGGCTTTTCATCATCGACGATACCTCCACGGTATCCGTTTTCCTTCCTTTCCGAACTTCACAAGTTCAACACTTCCTTTCAAAAATTCCTTTTCAAAAACTTCCTCTTTTGAAAACATTGACACAATGCTAGCTACATGGCCATTCAACTGTCCATATCCGAGGACGCGGCTTCTTCGAAAAAGTTGTACTCTGCAGAGGTGTACTCATCCACCAGATCCAGTACACCTACCGTGAACAACCACGGACTGTAACAACAGTATGTAAACATCAGGTATCTGATCATAACCATTCACTATGTTCAAGCTAGTATATGTCTATCTCTCAGTCGAGTGTACGCATCCCCGGCACCGAGCTAATCCCCGCCAAGCCAGGAGCCCCAACTGATGCATCCGGAGGGAAAATGAATCCCACACTTTTTATGTCTCCACGACATTCGGTTCGAGGGTACGACGTCCCTTATAGCGATTGAGATAGAACACACACTAACAAGAACAAACTTCAAGTTAAGCCCCGTGCCCATGTTGGGGTAGGGTGGCAGTACGGTAAAGGTTGTCCGGCGAAGACTAGGTTATGTGTCATTTTTTAAAACACCACTTTCTCAAAAATGACCACTTCCACATTCCTCCGGAGAACAAGGATCCGCCTTTTCTCCGGATTTTTTTCCGTAAAGCCTTTGTTTTGTAGAATCACAATTTTAGGGTGTCCACTTAGGGACTAGTATATTTGATGGTAATAAATACCATATGGTGGCTTATGGGCTTGGTATTACCAAGTTTAACTACTGGCATAATAGTAACCTATATACTAGTATAGTAGTAATAGCCACATCAAAAATAGTTTTGATAATCAAGTTTTTGGTAAAACTTCAGAGGTAAAACGTGCATGATAGATAATGATAAATATTGTATCAGCAAGCATCAGGATGGCTTGCCTGGTAACTCCTTGTGTCCCTGGTTTTGGAGTGACTGGAAATTGAACCACATCTTCCCGACACTTCCTTCCTCTTCGTTTTCTAACGTCGTAAAAAGAGTAAAGGACACACATTCAGAACCAATCAAGGCAAGCAACAATACATAACAATACATACAGCAAGGAAACTAATAATAACCTATCACACAATTACTAATTGAGGCAAATAATCAAACAAACACCCTTGGCAGAAATGGCATTAGTAAGACAGCTCAAGGTTGGAGGAACATATCTCACAACCTTAATATCATGGATTCAGTGGGTGTGCCACTCTCATACCAAGATATTAATAAACCCCAAAATACACTTAGTTTCACAAGGGTGAGACTACTAAAAGTATATAAAACATGCACAATAATAATCATGGCAATGGGTCTATCAACCACACCACAAAAAGAACAAGATAGCTAATCTACTAAGCCTAAATTCACATCAAGAATAAATAAGACACATGATTTGCAAAAGTTAATTTTACAAATCAGTGAGCCTACACAAGTGCAACAAGGTAATAGACTCATCACAAAACACACAATTCTCATAGTGAGAACAATAGAAACAATGACTAAAAGGAGGAATCCTATAGACATGCTTCTACTAAGGGTTTGCTATGCAAGCATGCATAACATGTAAAGTACTAAAATGAAAACAAGGAACCATGTTATCATAATGGGAAAGGAAAACATGTCCTCATGCAAGAATACACCAATATCCACTTAACACAAGTTGGCAGGAAAAATAATTCAATACAAAAACTGCTAAGGAAACTAGTACTACTCAAACATGAAGAATCAATGGATGCATTTCAATCAAGTAATTGAAATACAACCAGAGGGTCCATGTCATAAAAACATGAGTGAGAAACATCTATACTTGCTATAACAAAAATACCCCATTTAATAAAGCAATGCATCAATTTGCAGGGCAACTCCTACATACTAGTGGTAATAAAAAGGGCATTACTAGAGGAATCAAACAACACTCCAAGAATGAGTTTTTCCTAGCAAGCCACACATGATTACAACCACTTACAAACAGAAGCATACACATTTTCATTTAGCACTCAAAATCCCAAGGCAAGAATACTAGGCACTCATTAGTTAGAGAACTATATAAAAGAAACACATCTAGTGTGGGGGAAATAATGTTTCCACCAAAAATGTAATGAATCCAGTGGGCGTTCCACTAGCATAAAAAGCATTAAGAGGTCATAAGGCCTCTGGTCATACTTGCTAAAAATTAACAAAAGCCTAAACTAGCATCTAGTGCAATAACCATACTAGTAGAAAATAATAGGGTGCTAACAATAAGCAAGGTAATGCTACTCATGCTATTATTTTCACACAAGTGAAAACTCTAGGGGTCAATTAATCATAAAGACATAACCAAGATGCTACTGGTCCTATGAACAGAACCCAAAAATATGTGGCTACACAACCACAAATGTTTATGCCAAAAATTCTACACATGAGGGAATTTTTCCATAACATTCTCATAGTCATGACAAAGCTACTCATGCTTTTCTACCAATTCAAATGCAAGCTAGCGGAGGTGATAACAACACAATATAAGTACCAATATGGTACTGGATCCAATCAAAAATCCAAGTGCTTGCACAAAAATTTATCACTCAAAAATATTATGCAAGTATAAACTAGAGATAAGTAATATGCTATTCTCATAATTCCTATTTCTTCTCAACTTAATTCCACACAATATAACATGCTAAAATAGATAAGTAACACTTAGAAAACAAGTTCACACAACTTGTACATGCTAGAAAACAATATTGCAACACAAAAATAACTTCACACAATTTAAATACCTAAAATGCCAAAATGGCAGAAACAGGTGAAACAAAGATTTGTCCACCAAAATTTCTATGATGCTCTAAAAATTAAACCCAGCTAGGTTTGGATAGCCCTAAACATTTACAAGACCATCCAATTGAGTTTGCATCAAAAATCATTTTTAATAATTTTATAAAAATCACCAAAGTGCTCTCTGGTGTTTTACCAAATTGCATGACATTTCAAAAATATTAGGAATTTGGAATCAAGGTTAATTGCTCCTGTTAGGAAATTTCAAGGGCTTTGCAATGAAATTGTATACACCTCATTCTGAGTTGTCAAATTAAAATGGTGCTCATTTTGGTGTTTCTGGTACCTGTTGCCAAAACATTTTTCATTTCTAAAATATTCACCCAAAAGTAGATCTACAAATTGGAGGTGGTTTATATTTTATTGGTTTACATCTGTGAATTTTGGCTTGGTCAAATTCATCTTTTAGGTTGCCTTTTAGAGCCAAAAGTAACCATGCACTTATTCTGGAAAATTAAAATGGAAAAACATCACAGATGGGCCAGATCTAGCAACTGGGCCGGCCAGATCTAACGTTACCGCGGGCAGATCTAGCCAAAGCCGCTGACCCGCGGGCCAGACGGCCACGCGGCAGCCACGCGGCAGACGCGGCCCACACGGGCAGGTTTGACTTCATGCGCGCGGGGTCAAGGGAGGCTGACGCGAGCGCGACGTCATCGCCGGCGGGGGGAAACTCCGGCGAGCTCGCACACGGCGAATCCGGCCATCATTCGTCGATCCAAGGGCATCTACGCGTTGCTCTCGACTAGGGGATGCTAAGGCGCGTGGTCTCGTTTCCGGGGAATGGCCGGAGAGTGGCGGCGACGGTGGCGCGCGTCGGCCGTGACGCGAGCAAGGCGCTGCGACGAATCCGTGGGCGAGGGAGGGGGAAAAGGCACGGGGAGGGTCACGTGCTCACCTGAACGCCATGGAGTACTCGGAGAGGGCAGAGAAGGAGCGAGGCCGCGGGAATCCCTCGCCGGAGTCCGCCGGGCCCGAAGACGAAGATGGATGGCGCGGGCTCCTCGAGTGCTCCCGCCACGATTCCTTCTGCAGGGGTGCTCAGCAAGACGAGGCGGAGAGGATGGGAACCACGGCTGCCTCCGGTGAGCTCACATTTGGCCGAATCGACGGCGAGCTAAACACTAGGGTTTCGGATTTTGGGAATTTTCGCAGAGAGAGAGAGAGTGAGCTCTAGGGGAGAGAGAGGGGGCAAGTTGGGAACACAAGCACATGGGGGGTCTCTTATCCACCTCGAAAGCTTCTAATCGAAGCAATGGAGTAGGTGCTCTATATCTACAGAGAGCTAGGTTGAAGAAGGTGTGACTGAGATTACAACTAGGTCCCTGGCCATTTACAAAAAGGTCCCTGTCCTCTCTGAAAAATGATGTTTTCACTAGGAAAACAAAGTCTAAAATTAAATTACTTTTGCCCAAAATTCTTATTAGTTGAGATGCACAACATATGTGAAAATTGGCTCAATTAGATAAACTTGATAGTTCAAAGTTGTTCAAATTTCAATTCTGACATAAATGGACATTGAATTTATTTGACTACTTAGGAGTTTCCAAAAATGATAATGTTTGGCACACATTCCTTATTTGGTGTGTTCCTTGTGTGGTAAACAATTCAAGTCATTTTGAGTTACTTCATAGAACAAACTTGTTCAAATTTCAAAAAGGTGCTGTCTTGAAAACAGGGGTTTTGGGCAACTTAAACAATTCAAAAACTTGTGCCCTTTTGGTTTTCATCCTTATTTATGATATAGAGCATGTGGTATTTATTTCATGGCATTTTGAAAAAGTTTGTAGAACAAACTTGTTCAAAATTCCAAATGTTGCTGTGGAGAAAAATCATGTTTTCAGGACTTTAATGGATTCAATTTTTGGTCTCCTCTTGTGTGTGTTCCTTATTTGATATAAGGAAGCACTGGTATTAATTTCAGATCATTTGAAGAAAGTTTCCAATAGTAACTTGTTTGAGTTTCCTGTTTCTGGAAATATTGGAAATTCAATTTAATATGGCACTTGGCTTTTCTTTAACAATGCTTTGCCAAAATATTTATGTGACTAGGGATAGCAAGTCAATGCTCTCCAATACCTTTGTTTTTAAGCTTGCAAGGTTGGAAAAACATTTGATAAGATTTTGGTGAAGCATCTAAGAATGCCTCTTTTTCTGATAATCTTTTAGGGAAATTTATTAAGTGTTTCCTCTTTCTTAACTTAGGCCTTGGAATAATATTCAACAAGTATGGGATTCATAAGATAGTTTTTGGAAAACTCTTTGATCCATATTTACTTTAGAAAATATTGCCAAGGTCATTGGAACAATATGTTGAATATTTTGTTTTCAATTTCTTAGCCATGTAAGTTTATATAATTAGTTTGTTTAGTTGCACTCAAACAAATACAACCAAAGTTTAATTGCAAAGAAATTAGCAAAACAACTGTGTTATCAGGTATTCCAAAATTGGGATGTGACACCTGCTCTGGTTGCCGCCGTCGTGCGTCGCCCGCTGCAGGATGTCGCCGGCGTCGTTCTGTCACCGTCGCACGCAGTACTGCCTTTGTTCTTCAGTTCGTCAGAAGAACAGCGCGCATGAACCCTTCTTATTGGGCCGGATCCGTACCCTATCACCAAAGCAGCAGTAGCACAATTGGTTCCGCTCCGTCCGCGCGCGCGCTGGGGCGCGGGTTCGAGCCCCCGGGAGGCAAAGCCTCCCCTTTTTCTTCCTTTTTCCGTGCGCAGGGTGGTGACCCCACCTGTCATCGACCCTGGCAGTCCACCCAGCACGCACACACGCCACGCTGGTGCCAGCAGGGCACTGACCCAACGGGTCAGTGACCCAGTGCCAAGCTGCACTGCGTGACAGAAACCCTAGGGGCTTGTATGAACTCTCTGTTTTCTTTTAAGTCCTCAGAAAATTACAGAATAGCCCCTGGTTTTCAAATGCTTATAAATAATTCAAATGAACTCCAAATTTAAAATGTAAAATATGGTTTCCATGAAAAATTGAACAAGCTTTCCAAATATAAACTTTGTTTCCTGTTTTGAATAATTAAATTGGTTAAATAATTTAAATCTTGTTTAATTCATTTAAAATTGCTAAATTAATAACTTGGTCAAACTAAATTCTTTTTGAACATATAAAATATGTTTTCCAACCAGAACAATAAAAGGAATCTGTTCATGCCATTTATACCACTGTTTGCATCTTGCTTTGTGCATCTTAGTTTGTGTTATGCATGTTCACCTATTAAATAAATATGGAATGTGTTGGGGTATTAACTAAATATTGCCCTATTCCATTTAATCTTGTTTAGCTCACCTACTTATTGTTTTCCATGTTAAACAACATTTAATATGATGGCTAGATAAACAACTTGAACCATAATTATTTGTCCGGACTCCGGTTCCGATTAAATTGCCTAAGTTGTTTCCCCGTTGTATCTTGCCATGTCATGCATATAAATAGGATCATGCTGGATCTTTTGCCGTAGTAGTAATTGTTGCATCCGGTGTTTGTTCTAGTTCGTTGCTTCTTCGCGGATAGGACGTTGAGATATTGTGAGCAACGACAAGTTCTGCGGATGTACCTCTACTTGCTGGATCTCAGGCAAGTATACTCACTTGCTACCTATGGATGCCTTTCATCACTTGTTACCGATTCTTTCCGTTGTCTTTATGCTAGCCTTATGATTTGATGCTTGTGTCTCGATCCTAACATATGTTTACCTTGCAGCCATGATATAGCCTTCCTTCTACTTCCTATTAACTGTTGTTTGTTTACCTTGTTGGCCCTCGTGTCGTAGTTGCATGCTTAGTGTTGTTTGCGCTCAAGTCTTGCTGTCCGTCTTATCACCTGTTTAGTTTGATAGTTGGGTTTCAACTTAATCAACAACATGTTAATGCTTGGGGTAATAATAATTTGATGATAAGGCACCGGCAGGAGGCCCGGCGTGGTTTTGAGGCCTGCTAGTGTCGACCTTAATTAGGAAAAGGGTCTTGTCCTCCGATCCATGATGAGCGCGCTAACCGCATGTGGGAAGCGAGTATGGGCGCCCCCCGCAACTTTGATTCGATTCGCATCTCGTCCAAATCGCCTCATTTAGTTCGGGTTTTCCATTTTCCGCATGCATATGCAGGTGCGAACCCTTGGTGCCAGGGTGGAACTTTTGTAGTCGGCATTTAGGGAGACACGTTCTTAGAGTGCTATGAGGGTCCCCTTTTCTTCGTGGGGCTTGATTAGTCGTGCGCTCATTTGCACGGGGTTCTTTGGGCTTGATGCGAAGAAGAGTTGGGTTGTGTTGACTGCCTCGCTTGGTGGAAGTGCATTTCCATCTGGCGGGTCATTCTTACGTGTACGGCCAAATTCGTGCATCCCTGCAGGGTTAATCTTCTCGAGAAGACGTGTTGTCCGCGGTTATGGATGACTTGGTGAAAGTGCTGGCTAACAAGTACTCAGACAACTTACACTTAATGATGATAACTTGACTAGTAATATAGATTATCTCCACCATAAAAATGAATGTCACCTTAATCAACAGTGTGAGTTTCCTTGGGTTGCTTCCTTAGTAGGGGGTAACACTGGATGGGTATTGTTTGGTGAGTAGTTATAGTTGGTTCTGTCGCGCTATCTTATCCCTTTCTTTTAGCCGGATGTTGTAGCGCGTCTCAGTAGTTAGTTAGTGCAGCCCGCTGCCGCTTCTTTGCAATAATCTCTTCCTTCCGTTCTACCCAAAGTATTTGTATCTCGTGATGATTGGTTACGCTGGTATCTTGTGAGTATGGTTTATCCACTTGCCAGTACTTAATAGTACTGACCCACGAATCCATTTCGTGGCTGCATATTCCACATTGCAGTCAACAGGTTTGAAATCTGATGACGTTAGCTTGGGAATCCCTCTGGCTTGGCCTGGGCAGGGATTGGACGCCATCGGTTATCTTCAGGACTCTTAGTCCTATTTGTATCTTGTCCGTAGTCGGACACTATGTTGTTTCTTCCGCTGTTATTTGGATCTTTGTATTGTATAAGTTGTATCTTGACTCGTTTGAGTCGTCTTGTATATATCTCTTCTGTTGTTGTGGAACATTTGTGAATTGTTGTAATGTTATCACAAGTGGCAACCTGGAATCGGTTATTATGTGGATTTTGGCGGAAATGCTGAAATCTGCATAGTGCCCGATCCTGGGGCGTCACAAATGGTATCAGAGCATGGTTTCCGATTCCCAATGTTGTTTCGATACGAATGGTTATCGAAGCAACGGGTCCGCAAAGCCTGTAGGATAACCTCGCTAACGGTCGTTGTTTCTAGAGTGTCAAAAACTATTTGTGCAAAATCTATTTTGGAAACCTCTCGATAGGATTCTTGTTTATTCCTTTCCTCTATTCTACTTCTCCTTCTATCTCATTTGTTTTGGAGTCTCCTCTCTTATCTATCTTTCAAAGTTTAGGATCCTACGTGGGTTGGACGTTCTCTTAGCCTTATATCCTAATAGGTTCGATCATCGGAAGATTCCTGGTGGGAGAAGATCGTCATCAACCCGAGCAAGAATCTCTTGTTAGTGGTGTCGAGAAGCCCTTGTTAGTGGTGTCGAGGAGATCAACTGGAAGCATGAAGAATCGATAGTCGAACTTCTTCCCCCTCCCGGATTAGTGGGTGGATTGCGGGGACGCAATCCATTGTTTGTGGTGTCGTCTGTAACACCCGGGGGATTTCCCCCAATTAGATTTGATTGTTTTCTTTTCGCATCACATAGCATCATGCATCATATGCATTGCACTTGTTTTCAAACCAATTAAAACTTTCAAACCAATTTAAGAAATTCAAACAATGCACTCTTGTTTCACACTCAAATTGTTTTCAATGAAATTGAAGTGGAAAAATAAATGTTGCTTGGTTAAATAAATTCCCCTTTTCTTAAAACCCTAAAGTGAATGTCAAATTCAAATTTAAACATCACTAAAAACTTTTGAATTTTCAAAATCCAAAACTTTTGTTTTTTCAAAATCCAAAACTTTTGTTCTTGGGCATTTTCAATTCCACATGCAATAAAAATTTATTTCATAATTTTTTTGCATGTGTAAAACCCCTCCAATTTCAAATTTCTCTTTCACTTTTACAAAAAAAAGAGAGAAAGAAAAAGGGAAAAAGAGTTGCTGGGGGAGGCAGGCCGTTTGGCCCACCTACCACCCCAGGAGGCCCAGCCGCACCTCCTGTTGCCCTAGCCCACCAACCAAGCAGCCAGGCCTCTCTCCTCTTCCAGCCCACCTCCCACATAGCAGCCCACCTCTTCCTTCTTCCTCGTACGGCAGAGCATCCGAGATGTCCACGTTAAAAAAGCTCGATGGGACGGCCGGGAGCATCCCTCCACCTCCTTAAAACCACTCCTCTCCACAACCCGAGCCCTCTCCGAACCCTAGCCTCCCTCCTCCTTCCCTGCCGCCGTCACCCTCTCGTTCTCCCTCTCTTGTTGGTTTCTGCTTCTCTGTTTCTGTAACACCACAAAGAACCGAAGCACGCCGTCAGAGGCCGCCGTCGCCTCGTCGCCTCGGACCTCCTCGAGCTGTACCAACCGCGGGAATGGAATCCCCTCGCCGCCCTCGCCTTCTGCGCGGGAAATCCGGACCAGAGACGGCCTAGAGAGGCCACGCGCTCCTGTGCTTCTCCGTCGGCCACCTCTGACGGTGCGCACGTCCGTCGTCGTCTTCCGGCCATCTCCGTCATCGTCGAGAAGTACCGCGACGTCACGAACCTCTTGGTGAGCTGCTACCTCCGTTCCGTTCCCCTTACCCTCTTCCCCTGCTCTGGTTGCCGCCGTCGTGCGTCGCCCGTTGCAGGATGTCGCCGGCGTCGTTCTGTCACCGTCGCACGCAGTACTGCCTCTGTTCTTCAGTTCATCAGAAGAACAGCGCGCAGGAACCCTTCTTATTGGGCCGGATCCGTACCCTATCACCAAAGCAGCAGTAGCCCAGTTGGTTCCGCTCCGTCCGCGCGCGCGCTGGGGCGCGGGTTCGAGCCCCCGGGGAGGCAAAGCCTCCCCTTTTCTTCCTTTTTCCGTGCGCAGGGTGGTGACCCCACCTGTCATCGACCCTGGCAGTCCACCCAGCACGCACACACGCCACGCTGGTGCCAGCAGGGCACTGACCCCACGGGTCAGTGACCTAGTGCCAAGCTGCACTGCGTGACAGAAACCCTAGGGGCTTGTATGAACTCTTTGTTTTCTTTTAAGTCATCAGAAAATTACAGAATAGCCCCTGGTTTTCAAATGCTTATAAATAATTCAAATGAACTCCAAATTTAAAATGTAAAATATGGTTTCCATGCAAAATTGAACAAGATTTCCAAATATAAACTTTGTTTCCTGTTTTGAATAATTAAAATTGGTTAAATAATTTAAATCTTGTTTAATTTATTTAAAATTGCTAAATTAATAACTTGGTCAAACTAAATTCTTTTTGAACATATAAAATATGTTTTCCAACCAGAACAATGCAAGGAATCTGTTCATGCCATTCATACCACTGTTTGCATCTTGCTTTGTGCATCTTAGTTTGTGTTATGCATGTTCACCTATTAAATAAATATGGAATGTGTTGGGGTATTAACTAAATATTGCCCTATTCCATTTAATCTTGTTTAGCTCACCTACTTATTGTTTTCCATGTTAAACAACATTTAATATGATGGCTAGATAAACAACTTGAACCATAATTATTTGTCCGGACTCCGGTTCCGATTAAATTGCCTAAGTTGTTTCCCCGTTGCATCTTTCCATGTCATGCATATAAATAGGATCATGCTGGATCTTTTGCCGTAGTAGTAATTGTTGCATCCGGTGTTTGTTCTAGTTCGTTGCTTCTTCGCGGATAGGACGTTGAGATGATGTGAGCAACGACAAGTTCTGCGGATGTACCTCTACTTGCTGGATCTCAGGCAAGTATACTCACTTGCTACCTATGGCTGCCTTTCATCACTTGTTACCGATTCTTTCCGTTGTCTTTATGCTAGCCTTATGATTCGATGCTTGTGTCTCGATCCTATCATATGTTTACCTTGCAGCCATGATATAGCCTTCCTTCCACTTCCTATTAACTGTTGTTTGTTTACCTTGTTGGCCCTCGTGTCGTAGTTGCATGCTTAGTGTTGTTTGTGCTCAAGTCTTGCTGTCCGTCTTATCACCTGTTTAGTTTGATAGTTGGGTTTCAACTTAATCAACAACATGTTAATGCTTGGGGTAATAATAATTTGATGATAAGGCACCGGCAGGAGGCCCGGCGTGGTTTTGAGGCCTGCTAGTGTCGACCTTAATTAGGAAAAGGGTCTTGTCCTCCGATCCATGATGAGCGCGCTAACCGCATGTGGGAAGCGAGTATGGGCGCCCCCCGCAACTTTGATTCGATTCGCATCTCGTCCTAATCGCCTCATTTAGTTCGGATTTTCCATTTGCCGCATGCATATGCAGGTGCGAACCCTTGGCGCCAGGGTGGAACTTTTGTAGTCGGCATTTAGGGAGACACGTTCTTAGAGTGCTATGAGGGTCCCCTTTTCTTCGTGGGGCTTGATTAGTCGTGCGCTCATTTGCACGGGGTTCTTTGGGCTTGATGCGAAGAAGAGTTGGGTTGTGTTGACTGCCTCGCTTGGTGGAAGTGCATTTCCATCTGGCGGGTCATTCTTACGTATACGGCCAAATTGGTGCATCCCTGCAGGGTTAATCTTCTCGAGAAGCCGTGTTGTCCACGGTTATGGATGACTTGGTGAAAGTGCTGGCTAACAAGTACTCAGACAACTTACACTTAACGATGATAACTTGACTAGTAATATAGATTACCTCCACCATAAAAATGAATGTCACCTTAATCAACAGAGTGAGTTTCCTTGGGTTGCTTCCTTAGTAGGGGGTAACACTGGATGGGTATTGTTTGGTGAGTAGTTATAGTTGGTTCTGTCGCGCTATCTTATCCCTTTCTTTTAGCCGGATGTTGTAGCGCGTCTCTGTAGTTAGTTAGTGCAGCCCGCTGCCGCTTCTTTGCAATAATCCCTTCCTTCCGTTCTACCCAAAGTATTTGTATCTCGTGATGATTGGTTACGCTGGTATCTTGTGAGTATGGTTTATCCACTTGCCAGTACTTAATAGTACTGACCCACGAATCCATTTCGTGGCTGCATATTCCACATTGCAGTCAACAGGTTTGAAGTCTGATGACGTTAGCTTGGGAATCCCTCCGGCTTGGCCTGGGCAGGGATTGGACGCCATCGGTTATATTCAGGACTCTTAGTCCTATTTGTATCTTGTCCGTAGTCGGACACTATGTTGTTTCTTCCGCTGTTATTTGGATCTTTGTATTGTATAAGTTGTATCTTGACTCGTTTGAGTCGTCTTGTATATATCTCTTCTGTTGTTGTGGAATATTCGTGAATTGTTGTAATGTTATCACAAGTGGCAACCTGGAATCGGTTATTATGTGGATTTTGGCGGAAATGTTGAAATCTGCATAGTGCCCGATCCCGGGGCGTCACACATTTGCATGATATTTCATTTTGTACTGTGGTGCTAGCAATTGATCCAGGGACTAGCACAATAACACAGGTGTCCTTACATTATTTAAATGTGGGAACGCTACAAAATGGTATCAGAGCATTGTGTTGCATGTAGGATTTGAGACCCTTAGGTTTGGAAGCCATTTTTTGTCATGTTATTATCTCCTTAGAGTATTTTGGACCCTAGCGGCATAGTGAGATGAAGCGGCCCGGACAACTTTACGTGTCCACGGACACGAGACCGTTCCCTGATTGGCTTGCGGGTGCATTGTCCTTCTCACTATAGTGAATATCCAATTTGCAACAAGTTGTTAATAACCCCTTGATCACCCTAGGATTGAAAACTTTCTGTGTTCAAACTGGCTAGAAACAAAACAATCATCTTAATTCTTCTCATATCCTCTCACCTATTATTCACTTTCAAAAATTTCTAGATGACCTACCTCTTCAATACCATCAAGAGAAGAATGTTGATGACCATACCATGAAGTGCAAGAAGTATTTTCACCATACGAAGACCTACACTCAAGACAATTGAAGAAAACTTGGAGATACACCAATACTTCGCAACAATCAAGAATACCCCAAGACATTGAGAGAAGAATCTGAAGAAAGACTCAAGAAGATATAGATGAGATCACCAATCTAGTTATCTTATTTGAACAACGTTAACGTGATAGCATATTGATCATACCAATGAGTGTAGTATGACAATATTAGAGTTTTCTAAAAACCTTGTTGTTTGGTGTGATGAATGTAATGTTATATGTTTGTTATGTGTTGTTTGCAAGATGAGTTTCCTTGATCTGTTGTGTTGGAGTAGGATCTTCCTTAGATCTTTCTAATCTCTGCTCATCCATGCTAATCCAAACCAAAACCCATTTACCAACCATAGAGAACTACCATATGAAGTGCAAAAATAAACCCTTCGCCCAAGAATGTCATGCCTAGTTCTTTATAGAGACACAAGCCATACAATTGAGGAATGTCACAGATTTCAAGACCCTTTTTATGTGAAGGAACAATCACATCCATGGTCAATGCCAACTACATCATAAGGAGCAACAAGAAAATCAACAAGTGAAGAAAGACAAGTGAACCCCAAGTTGCATGAACTATGAAGATTTCAGAGCCAACTACGGCAAGAGAAGAAAACAATGAAGAAACACAACTATCCAGATTGTGTTACATAAGAGTTTGACGCAACCCACTAGTTGAGAAATGATATTTTAGCTCAACTTTGTCTTACAGAATGGAAACTTTCTGTTAGACAAGTGAGGTAACCTAGTGTTATTAAACAAGATTCATCAATCCAAGTACAAGGTAATGATTGAGTGCAACATGGATTGGCCCCCATGGTGACTACTCACATTATTTACTTTTGCTATGAGGAATGTTAAATCTGAGTGACATACCTATTAGAGAGACCACGATGTTAAACCTGAACCATAGAATGGTAGAATACAATAATGACCCTATGTTAGTGTTCCTGAAAACATACTAACTTCGGTAAGGATCAAGCCAACCTTGGAGGTATCAAGAAATGGAAGATTTTTGCCTACCATGAGAGTTTCTTTAGAAATAGCATGGTGTTTTTCTTCAAGGATGACAACAACAAGATGGAAGATTTTTGAAGATATCAAAAGACCAAGTTGAGAGTAAACCTAAAGACTTTTGTTTGACCCAAGGAGTGACCCCTCAGTGTCAAAGGTAGTTCAACAGGATTATGTTGGTCTATAACTCTACCATGAAGGAAATTTCTATTCAAACCAATCTCAAATCAATCTAATGAAAATAGACTACCCACCAAAGTTTCTTTTAAGGGTGGTAGCCCACCCAGTTGTTTTGGAACCCAATCACCCAGACCTATCCTTCGTTCTAGCCTTCCCAAATCTCGGGACGAGATTCCTTTTAAGGGTGGTAGTCTGTAACATCCCTGATTTTTGGAAAGTTCAAAAATCACAAAATTTTGAAACTTTTTGTTTTCTATTAAAATAATCCACCAAAAACAAAACAAAAACAAAACTCAAACACGAAGGTTGTATTGGTTGTTTTACAATGCTACTGGAATTTAATAATCCAAATACCTCTGTTTTCAAAAAAACCCAAAAACTCAAAACAAATAATTATGCAAAGAAACTATTTTCCCATTTTGCAAACCTTGAGGATAAAAAAATAGTTTTACATAAACAAGTTGTTTTATGTATTAGTTTTAATCTTCCATCAATAGGTAGTAAATCATCTTTAGTTATATTATCTATAAAATTTCTTCCAAACCAAATTCAACTACATCACTTTTCCATTACTAAATCAAGTATTAACTAATAAAAGGCTTTGACAAAATCTTTAATTGTAAGAAAATAACATGGTAAACATTGTTTTCAAATGCATAGGTCACTCAATATTATGTGGATATATTTCTATTTAAATTATATTGCTATTTTGGAAATAACAATAATTACTATTAGTGATTTAATCCCATTTTGAAAATACAAAGTTTTAGTAATTCTTAAAAAACAACACATAAATATTTTAAATTAAAAGAGTTTATTTTTATAAAATTTTAGAAACAAATTTGAGCACATTTGTATTTATAAAACAATAGTTATGATTTTATTAAGGAAAAACAGAAGGGAAAAGAAAAAAAAAGGAAAACTGACCCAGCCCAGCCCGAAACATTTTTCCCCGTCCCCTCAATTTTTCGCGCGCGCGGCAGCCACCTGGGCCGAAGCCCATTTCCTATCCCCCGCACGCGCAGCGCGAAGGAAACAGCAGCAGCAGCAGCCCAGCCCCTCTCTTCCTCCACTGGCTGACAGGTGGGACCGCGCTGACATCAGCGATGACATCACGTCGTCATCAACCCCTGGAAACGGCAGAGCGCCAGTTTCGGCCGATTTAATCTCCGTTTAATTGCGGCCAATTAAGGCCATAATTCACTGCTCCCCTGCCTTCCTATTAAATCCCACGAACCCCTCTTCATTTCCCCTATCGTACTGCCCTCTCTCTCGCCACCAATCCAGTGTAATAGCTCGTCGGAGTTCTTCGTTTCCGCCGCCGTGCATCGTGAATTCCGGCCAGGTGAGACCAAGCGGGAGCTAGGGACCAGCTCCATTTGATTCCCCGTAACCTATCACACCCATTGATGCCCGTGGTTCATGCTTATTTGCCCAGGGAATGCCGCGTCGTGCTCGCCGGAGTTGCGCCACCTCGGATCTGCACCGCGCCACCTCACGAGGCCACTCCAACTATCGACGAGGACGCCGTCGAGTTCGCCATGTCGAACTGCCCCCCTGGACCCCTTCGCCATGCCCGGAACCCCCTGGATCATCGCCGCCGTCAAGTTCCGCGCCACCGGCCGCCGTCGCTCCATTTTCCGGTGACCTAAGTCCTCCCCGTCGGTGAGAAAATATTTTTTTTTTCTTTAGATCTTGTCCGTTGGATTCAGATCCAAGCGCTAGGATAGAATCTCTTAACCGAAGAGGTATCCGCGAATCATAGAGCGCCACGTCGGCCGCGCGTTAAGTAAGCAATCTGTCGCATAGCGCAGCGCACAGCCGGCCCAAGCCCACTCCCTGTCTGACGCACCGCGCGGCAAATAACCAAATCTGAGCCCAGCTCTTTTCTGGTTTTATTCCGGCATAAAATTAATTGGCAGTTTTAGAGAATAGTCCCTAGAACTTAGAAAGATCATATCTTTTTAACCATAAGCCCAAATTTAGCAAGCTTAGACTTTTTGAAATCCCCATAATGTGTATAATATTTTAGAACTGTTGAAATTCAAATTTGACAAACTTAAATTGGTCCAAATTTAAATATGTTTGTTTGATGAATTTTGGCATAATTCAAATTCTACAAATACCAAAATTGCAAATAAAATATATTTGGAAACCTTAGGATGTGTACTTTCATATCCTCTGTTCCAAAATAATTTTTGAATAAATTACAATTGAATTTATAATTAATTGGTATATTTGAGTATTTTGACTTAGATTTAATTCTATAAATAATTAGAAAATGTTTTCTTAAGAAAAGTTGCTCCATTTGGTAACCTTTAACCAGAGACATCAGTACCTAAACCTTTTGGACAACCTTGAACCATTTCCTTGTAAGTTGGACCAAAAAATCCATCTTAGTGAACCACTAGTTGATCATGCCTTAGATTTTGTTTCTATTCTTTCTACCATTGTTTGTTGTGGCCATTTTGAATCCAAGACCAAGTCCCTAGTATGTAAACCATATAAGAGACCAAGTAGTGAACCTCAAACACTAGTACTATAGTTTTCTATCTACTCCTCCATCCCTTATTCTTGCTTCAAGACCCATCAAGTTAGCAAAATGGAAGACAAGACTCAACCACAAGAAGGAACTCCATCTTCAACTTGGTGGCAACATGAAGAGCTACAAGGAGGATCAATGAAGAAATTTTGAAGAAAAGACTCCACCACTAGAAGCAACTCAATGAAGTACAAGTGTGAAGAAATCCAGAAGAAAACATATCTCTCTCTCTCTCTTTCTATCTTTCTTCCTATTTTCTTTCTCTTGACTTAGTGGTATTTTGTGCCCATCCCATACCCAAACCAAATTAGTGAAGTGAAATCCATGAAGAAATTCATCAAGATCAAGAGAAGAATCCATCCAAGGAAAAGACTACAATATAAGCATGAAGATAATATTCAAGAAGACAAGCATGTGAAGACTTGTAGCCATTCACACAAGTGGAAGAATAACAAGTTGTTTTTGTCCAGCCCTTGACCAAAATGGGAAAGACCAAGACTTTAACTTGTTATATCCTTTGTTATGAAGTTAGTTGAACCTAGACCTATCCTAAACCAAAATGGAAGAACTAACTTAGATCACTCAAATGTTTTGATGAAAACAACTAAGTGTTACACTTTGTATTGTGATACTTTAGTTAAAATAGTGAGATCACCTTGGTGAACTCTTGGAACTTCTTAGATAAATATGTTTACAATATAGTTTGATCACTACAAACTCAACCTAGTCCATCCCAAGTAAACCCTTGGAATTTCCTTAACAAGTATTGAACTCAAACCTCGACCTTGTCCTTGCCAACTTGGTTAAACCCCTTTGGATATGTTAGTTGGTTTGTATGTTTTCTACACTTGTATGTTTGTTTGCTAGGATGCTTGTTTATTTTGTTATTGTGTTTTCAATGAATAGATTGTACGGAGAGCAACGGTCTTTTGTGAAGAGTGTGAATTCTTTACCAACTTCAACAAGGCAAGTAACACACCATTCACTGCCCATTATTTTCTATATGCATCATTAGAGTTTTCAGTAGTATGCATGATAGGAAATTTTACTAGGTTATATTATGCTATGCTATTATCCTAGTAGTGTGTAGCCATCTCTTTTACCCTTGTTATTTTGATAGCCTTAGAACTTAGTAGATTCTATGCAATATTACAAATTGTTTTACTAGATGTTGAGGAAAAATTCTAAGTATAACTAATAAATGAACCACCTGGGTGGAAGTGGTAATTGCTTGGATTATGTTGAGTGTTTCCTCAGGGCCCTTATTTAAGGGTTATTTCACTTGAGGTTGTCACTTGTGGATGGCCACCCAGGAACAAAGAGATTACTACGTCCTTTTAAGTTTAGTAGCTTCCCGTGCAGCCTTTAGTCATATGGGCTCTGTCTTGATCAACTAAGTTGAATGATCTCACTAGGCTTACCAGCAGATGTAGCATAATTATAGGTGGAACGGGTAAGACAAACGGTGGTGGAATTTCTTCTAAAAGATCTCGTCTCAATCTTCTCCTTTCCTTAATGCACTCAGGGTGTATAGGATGTTTGGGCTGATTTGAGTCTGAAGGTGAAAGTGCACAAACTCTGCAGAGTCAGCAAACTAAGATCTTAGCCGTGTCCCCGGTTATGGACAACTATGAGCAGCTGGACAAGGATTGACGGAAGAATCTCATCATCAATTTCAATAAGTAAAATTTTGACCAAGTGAAGAGTATTGTGGTGCTTGGATCTTAATCCAATGTTGCCACCCTTTGAAAAGAAAAGTTGTTTTACAAAAGAGATAGGAGAAAACTGGCTTTATGCAAAACTTAGCCAAAACTCCACTCAGCCAAATAAGCATGTAGTATTAGTCTTGCCATTTATATCCACCATAGTGTTACTTGCCAATACATTAAATTGTATTGACTCCCTTGTGGCTGCATATTCCATATTGCAGATGTTTCTCAAGACGAGTGAGGATTTCGTTTAGGATCTCGAGACTATCGCCAACATGTTTTGCCTGTGGCACATGAAGAAGATGGGCTCAATGTTATTCATGTTTTCCACTGTATACCTTCGTTTACTGCTAGTCTTCTAAGACTATGCAAGTTGTAATACTATTTTGTAAAGATTGGATCATGCGATATAATAGAATTTGATGCATTTGCATGATATTTCATTTTGTACTGTGGTGCTAGCAATTGATCCAGGGACTAGCACAATAA
Source organism: Alopecurus myosuroides (assembly GCA_028641055.1). Taxonomy (NCBI): domain Eukaryota; kingdom Viridiplantae; phylum Streptophyta; class Magnoliopsida; order Poales; family Poaceae; genus Alopecurus; species Alopecurus myosuroides. The sequence continues at coordinate 145,669,199 of CM054058.1, forward strand.
CACAGGTGTCCTTACATTATTTAAATGTGGAAACGCTACATTACTGTATTTGCTGTTGTCGCAATTCATCTGATGTTATTTCGAATTAAATCATGTGCTAAATTGCTAATATATTCAACAATCCAAAAACCTGATTATAGGCAATTTCTTGCACCTGCGTCGTCTGTCATTGCGGCGAAAAGGCCAATCCCTTTCAAGGGTGTGGACTATAAGAGGTGGCGCACGAGAGCAGTGCTATGGTTTCAAACCTTGCGCTGCTATGCGGCCACCAAGGGCAAGCCTGAGGGCGATCTCAATCCAGCACAGCTGGAGGACTTTGAGAATATGGACACTATGTTTAAAAGTGCCCTCCTCGGTATTATCGATGATTCCATCGTGGATCCGTATATGTCGTTTGATAACGGCAAGGATATGTGGTCTGCACTCGAGGCCAAATTTGGGGCCTCGGATGCTGGCAGCGAGCTGTATGTCATGGACCAATTCTATGACTATAGGATGACTGATGAGCGCTCTGTTGTTCAACAGGCTCATGAGATACAGTCACTCGCTAAAGAACTTGAGCACTTTAAGTGTATGTTACCGGACAAGTTTGTGGCCGAAGGCATTATTGCCAAGCTTCCATCTTCATGGAGCACCTTTGCTACTTCTCTGAAACACAAGAGACAGGAGTTTTCCGTTTCGGACCTCATCGGATCTCTTTATGTGGAAGAGAAGGAGAGAGCAAAGGATACACGTGCTCGGGCTACTGGGGTAGGTTCTTCTGCCCATGTGGTACAGAAGAAACACTACCCGTCCAACAAGCCTAAATATAACAAAAAGAAATCCGAGTTTAAAGGCAAAGCCGATGGCAAGTTTAAGCCTTCACACTCTACCAACTTCAATAAGAGAAAGGGGTCATGTCACGTTTGCGGTGAACTGACCCATTGGGCTCCAAAATTCCCTAAGCGATATGAGCTGCAGCAGCGGGAGAACAGCGGCAAGACCGCTAATGTTGTCATGGCTGACACTGAGATAAAGGATTCTGGGTACGGTATAATTCCCACTATTCTTTCAGTTTGTCATTCACCTGAATGGTTAATTGACACAGGTGCCAATGTACATGTTTGTGCTGATGCTTCCATGTTCTCTTCTTATCAGGTCACAGGGACTTCCCCCGTGCTTATGGGGAACGGGTCACATGCTACTGTTCGTGGTGTTGGTACGGTCGATCTGAAGTTTACTTCGGGGAAAATCGTGCGACTGAAAAACGTTCATCATGTGCCCTCCATCAATAAAAATCTCGTCAGCGGCTCACGTTTATGTCGAGATGGTTTTAAGTTGGTTTTCGAGTCTAATAAAGTTGTAATTTCCAAGTATGGACAATTTATTGGTAAAGGCTATGAGTGCGGAGGCTTGTTCCGCTTATCCTTGTCAGATATTTGCACCAAAGTTATTAATAATGTTTGCCAAGATAATGATTGTGATGTTTGGCATTCACGACTTTGTCATATTAATTTTGGTTGCATGACGCGGTTAGAAAATATGAGTTTAATTCCGAAATTCAGTACGATTAAAGGTTCCAAATGTCAAGTGTGTGTTCAAGCTAAGCAACCTCGCAAATCTCACAAGACTGTGGAGGCGAGAGACTTGGCACCACTAGAACTTATACATTCTGATCTTTGTGAGATGAATGGCGTATTGACAAAAGGTGGAAAGAAATATTTCATGACACTTATTGATGACTCCACTAGATATTGTTATGTGTATCTTCTGAAATCTAAATATGAACCTTTAACTTATTTCAAGAACTATAAACCCGAAGCTGAGAACCAACTTGATCGTAAAATTAAACGGCTTAGGTCTGATCGTGGTGGAGAGTATTTTTCCAACGAGTTTAATTCTTTTTGTGCTGAACACGGTATTATTCATGAGAGGACGCCTCCCTACTCACCTCAGTCAAATGGGGTGGCTGAAAGAAAGAACCGAACGTTGTCTGATTTGGTTAACGCCATGTTAGACACTTCGGGTCTCTCAAAGGCATGGTGGGGGGAGGCGCTAATGACTGCATGTCATGTCCTAAACCGAGTTCCCACAAAGAATAAAACCATTACTCCATTTGAGGAATGAGAAAGGAAAAGGTTAAAACTCTCCTACCTACGTACTTGGGGTTGTTTGGCGAAAGTCAATATACCAATTCCCAAGAAGCGCAAGCTTGGACCTAAAACCGTAGATTGTGTTCTTCTGGGCTATGCTTTTAATAGCATTGGTTATAGATTCTTGATAGTAAAATCTGAGGTATCCGACATGCATGTTGGTACGATTATGGAGTTGAATGATGCGACTTTATTTGAGAACATATTTCCTATGAAGGATATGTCTAGCTCATCAAATCAGGAGAAACATGTTTCATCTAGTCAGGAATTAGCTGAGATTTCTGAATCCACCATTCCGATAGAGCATGTTGAGAATCCCGAGGAGGATGACAATGAAGTTCCTTTAAGGAGCAAGAGACAGAGGACTGCAAAGTCCTTTGGTAATGATTTCATTGTGTACCTCGTGGATGACACACCCAGGACTATTTCAGAAGTCTATGCGTCTCTTGATGCTGACTACTGGAAGGAGGCTGTTCGTTGCGAGATGGATTCCATCTTGGCTAACGGAACCTGGGAAATCACTGATCGTCCTTATGGGTTTAAACCTGTAGGATGTAAGTGGGTGTTCAAGAAAAAGTTTAGGCCTGATGGTACAATTGAAAAGTAGAAGGCAAGACTTATGGCCAAGGGTTATACCCAGAAAGAAGGTGAAGACTTCTTTGATCTTACTCACCTGTGGCTAGACTGACCACTATTCGTGTGCTACTCTCACTGGCTGCCTCGCACGGTCTTCTCGTTCATCAAGTGGACGTTAAGACGGCTTTCCTTAATGGAGAGTTGGACGAGGAAATTTACATGGAGCAGCCAGATGGTTTCGTAGTACCCGGTCAGGAAGGCAAGGTGTGTAAGTTATTGAAGTCATTATACGGCCACAAGCAAGCACCTAAGCAATGGCACGAGAAGTTTGAAAGGACTTTGACTGCTGAAGGCTTTGTTGTAAACGAAGTTGATAAGTGTGTATGATATCGCCATGGTGGGGGAGAGGGAGTTATTCTATGTCTGTATGTCGATGACATATTGATCTTTGGGACCAATCTTGATTTAATCAAGGAAGTTAAGGATTTCTTATCTCGCTGTTTTGAGATGAAGGATCTAGGAGTAGATGATGTTATCTTGAACATCAAGCTATTGAGAGATGATAATGGTGGGATCACACTGCTTCAATCTCACTATGTGGAAAAGGTCTTGAGTCGCTTCGGGTATAGTGACTGCAAGCCTTCTTCAACTCCATATGATGCTAGTTTGTTGCTTCGAAAGAATCAACGGATTACTAGAGATCAACTGAGATATTCTCAGATTATAGGCTCGCTTATGTATTTGGCGAGTGCCACGAGGCCTGACATCTCTTTTGCTGTGAGCAAATTGAGCCGGTTTGTTTCCAATCCGGGAGATGATCATTGGCGTGCGCTTGAGAGAGTTATGCGCTATTTAAAAGGCAACTGCGAGCTATGGAATTCACTATACCGGAAACCCGAGGGTTCTGGAAGGATATAGTGATTCTAATTGGATATCTGATGCTGATGAGTTTAAGGCCACTAGTGGTTATGTTTTTACACTTGGTGGTGGCGCTGTTTCCTGGAAGTCTTGCAAGCATACCATCTTAACGAGGTCAACTATGGAAGCAGAACTCGCAGCATTAGACACAGTCACTGTTGAAGCAGAGTGGCTTCGTGAGCTCTTGATGGACTTGCCTATGGTTGAAAAACAATACCCGCAATCCTAATGAACTTTGATAATCAAACTGTGATCATCAAGGTGAACAGTTCTAAGGATAATGCAAAGTCATCAAGACATGTGAAGAGGAGATTGAAATCTGTCAGGAAATTCAAGAACTCCGGAGTTATTGCGTTGGATTATATCCAAACATCTATGAACTTGGCAGATCCATTCACAAAAGGTTTATCACGGAATGTGATAGATAATGCATCGAGGGAGATGGGTTTGAGACCCACGTTATGAGTTGCCCACAGTGGTAACCCACTCTATGTGATAGGAGATCCCGTGAATTAGAAGTGGGAGACAAACTGTTGGTCGGCTGAGAGGAGAGTATCCTTATATTTTATTCCACTCCATAAAAGATGCAATACTCTGCTGATCTGTATGGTAGGTTGACATTTGTCTAAATGTGTTCCAAGTGGCTTATTTGTATAAGCAGAGATGTGTCCTACAGAACATCTCCTGAGGAACTCACCTATATGAGTATGACTGTTAAACGTCGCAATCTATGAGAATCGGGTGCTCTCTAATAAACTCATGAAAGGCCTTCGGAGTATGACGCATACGCTCCAAACCGCGGAGAAACCTTGCGGCAGCCTAGTATCGGTTCAGACGTTGTGTAAAACTGGTATCACATCAAACTTGTAGTTCAAGGCGTAGTCCACTATTCAAGTTGTGAACTAGTGTAGCATGATGTTCTAAGTGGAAGTTCAACTTAACAGTCTCCACTAACACCGGTATATAAACAACGTTTTGGAACAGAGTTTATGAAATGTGCTAATGACACTTTGTGGGGGATTGTTGGAATATTATATGGGCTACTTATATGGGCTCACATGTCTAGCCCAATTAAGCCCACTAAAATCCTGAAATTGTCATGGCCCATTCATGAATAATGAGTGGAGTGAGTGGGACTAAAGTTTAGTCCCACATTGCTAGTTTGGAGAGAGTGGAACCACCTTATAAGGTAAGCCATTCTAGCTCATGTATGAGTAGTCAAGGCAAGAGGAGAGGTGTGCCACACGCGCGCTCCTCCTCCGCCGCCCGCCTCGCCTCGTCGCGACGCGACGCGACGCGACGCGGGTTGCGGGAATGAGCCGACCCGAGAGCGTTTATTTTTTCGGTTGAGAAAACTTAATGAGTCATCATGGAGCCGAGGCCCGCATATAAATACGCGCATACGGTAAACCCTAGCCGCCACTTCGTCATATGGTTTCGCACCACCGTTCCAAAGCACTGCGCCGCCAATCAAGTCTTCTTCATCCCTCCTTTCGGCGTGCACCGCGAGAAGGGACAGCAGGCCTCCGAAACTCCGCCTCTTGTGATCCTGTACGGGAGAGGGGCGATCAGGTTTTTGGGGAGCGCACTTGCGCGACTGCTGACGGCGACTATTTCCCCAACGACGACTTCATCCCCGACCTCGGCAACCTCTTCATCAACGACATGTCCGACACCGGGGACAACAACAACGGCGGTGCCGCTGCCGCTCCATCGTACGTATCTCTCTCTCATCTGTATGGATGTTATTGGAACTCGTATGTCTAGTTCTTGCAATAGATTGTATCAATCTGTCTACTGTACTAGATCTAGATATTTGCATGATTACTGTATTTGCTATTGTTGCAATTCATCTGATGTTATTTCGAATTAAATCATGTGCTAAATTGCTAATATATTCAACATCTCCATGTAACTCCCAAGTATCTTATGCGCTATAACAGGCTTCCTCGACACCCATGCGGGAAAACCATAAGAATCAACATTTCTCTCCCATATTTCCAGGCAGGGTTCGTGGTAGCCAGCATACGAGAAGGCAGCGAAGCCAAAACCGCCATCCTCTGTCTGGATGATCTTTTTTGAGTTTTCACCGGGAAGCGCAGAGCGCTCACCTGAATTTTTCCATTATAATGACAGGGCGGAAATTACCCCAAACATGATTACAAAGAGAGAGGGGGGTCAAGGAGCACACGGAGTGGTGCCCCGAGAGTTTGTACAGGGGCGGGAGGGGGGTTATGCAAACAGATATTAGCGGGAACGCAGGTTGGAGATCCAGATGTCCACGTCGCCACGGCACTGAGCAGGTAAGCGGCATCTCCAGAGCAAGGCATCGTCACGACAATTTTTGACGAGGCGCAAGAGGGAGGGCTCGAGGTTGTCGAACACAACGCCGTTCCTGTGTTTCCAGAGGTGCCAGAAGCACAGCAGCCGGAAGGTGTTGGCTGTGCGAGGGGGCGTCGACGGGGAAGCGGGGCCGCGGCGAGGTGCGTCGAGGCAGCACCAGCGGAGCCAATGTGTCGCACCCGACTTCTAAAGGATACTCGACGTTCCGTTGAACAGTAGTAGATTGGATTACGGGGCTTACCGGCACCCGCGTCCTCTTACGAGTAGGCCAACACACGTATGTGTGACAACCAACCCCTATCTGTTCAGCGTCGACGTAAACTATCCCATAGAAATCAGGATACTTCCATTGACGTACTTCAACCATACACACATGGTACGTCAACGGCGTTTGAACAAGTGATATCACAACAGATCTCTACGACACAAAAGATTGAAATAAGTTGCAAATAGCTCTCATTAGAGCAGAGATAGCAAATACAATCATCCAGAGGACACATGTCCCAACAATACATCATTACATCACAGCGGAAGCATCCACAATGTCTGAGTACAGACAAGATCCAAATAGGCCTAAGAGGCCGGAAACGAAAAGACGGAGCCCATCCACGAAGTCTCGGATCCTGCCCGGGTCCGCTATCTACTCGTCAGCAGTCTCGTCATACTCCACGTAGTAGCCACCATGTAGATCCTCGGAAACGTAGTCTGCGGAAACCACAGCCCCAAAGGGGTCAGTACATAAACGTACTGGCAAGCAAGACTCACAGTTCACCAAAGTGTAACCCGTCAACACCAAGCACAGATGCTTTGGGTTCAACGGAAGAAAGGGGATATAAAGATGCTGCAACTGGCTGCTCTAACCAACTACAGAGTTACTACCACTTCCGGCTAACAGAAAGGAGATAAGATCGCGTATCGTAACCAACTATAACTAACTCCAAACAAACCCATCCTGGATCTCGCCCCTTATCCAAAGAAGCAATCCGAGGATAACTCACACAGTTGAGTTAATGATGGTTCAGATTATTGTGTCAATAAGCCTATTACTAGTCAAGTTGTTAATCATTGGGTGTAAGGTTGTTAATCATTAGGTTTAAGTTGTCCTGAGTACTTGTTAGCCAGTACTTTCACCAAGTAGTCCATAACCGCGGAAAACACGGCTTCTCGAGAAGATTTAACCCTGCAGGGATGCACCAATTTAGCCGTACACGTAAGAATAACCCGCCAGACGGGGGATCAACCCACCAAGCGAGGTACTCAACACAACCCAACTCTTCTTCGCATCAAGCCCAAAGCACCTTGGGCGCACGGCTAATCGAGCCCCGAAGAAAAGGGACCCTCATAGCACTCTAAGAACGTGTCCCCCTATATGCCGACTACAAAAGTTCCACCCTGGCCTGGGCTCGCAAAAACATGCATGCGGCAAATGGAAAACACGAACTAAATGAGGCGATTTGGACGAGATGCGAATCGAATCAAATTGAGGGGGGCGCCCATACTCGCTTCCCACATGCGGTTAGTGCGCTCATCATGGATCAGTAGACAAGACCCTTTTCCTATTAGGGTCGACACTAGCAGGCCTCAAAACCACACAGGGCCTCCTGCCGGTGCCTTATCATCAAATTATTATTTAACAATAACATTAGCATGATTGATTGATTAAACATCGAGCCCCCAGAACATAATAGAAATAGTAACAGAAAATAACGGGTAACAGACTCGAGCAAAACAACCTAAGCATGCTAGTAAGACACGGGCAACAAGCAATGGTTATAGGTATGGAGGTGAGGCAATATCAGGGTTAAAGGATACATGTGATAGGTTCGTAACAGAAGCAACTAATCATAGGGCTAGCAGAATAGACAACGGAAAGTATCGGTATCCAATGTTGAAAGGAACACAATGGTTCATGTGAGTGATAACTTGCCTGCAAAACCCAGTAGCCTGGTACTGAGCTAGATCCTTAGAAGGGGTGTCGTAAGTATCGTCGGTCTCAACGTCGTCGTGTATCCGAGAAGAAGCAAACAAACAATGCAGAAAGATAAACAATCAATAACATGGCATAGTGCACAAACATGGGATGATGCATGTCAATTTAATTGATGCATCAGAAATAAACTAGTTGACAAGATAGCAACATGATTAAATGGACCCATATGCAATTGGATTGCATATGGAAGCCCATGAATTATGGTTGAATTAATTGTTTTACAACTAAGCAACCTGTGAAAGTGGATTAGCATGATGCATGGATGAGGAAAACAGAAAAATAACAACAATAGAACCAAATGGAAATAAGGTTTACCAAGTTTGGAAATTCATTCATTAAGTTAGGAAATTTTGGTTTCTTAAAGGTGTCACACAAGCATTTGTTTTTTTCACCAATTTTAATTGTTCAAAATAGATAACAAAGTTCATATTTTGAAATAACACACAATTTTAGATGGAATACATGTTTCACTTGTTGAAAAAGGATTTCAAATAAATTATTTAGGAATTAAACAAGTTTAAGCAAGAATTAAATGAATTTAATTCAAACATGAACTTATTTGAATTTTTATTTGTTCAAAACATTAAACCAAACTCATATTTGAAAAGTTTATACTTTGATGGTTTGAAAACATATTTTATATGTCCCAAAAGAATTTAATTTGATCAAGTTATGAATTTAGCAATATTAAATGATTTAAACAAGGTTTAAATCATTTAACCAATTTTAATTATTCAGAACATGAAACAAATTTTATATTTGAAAAGGTGGTTTAATTTTGCATGGAAAACATATTTCATTTGTTGAAATTGGATTTAAAATGAGCAAGTTATTATTTTGGCAATTTTAAATGCATTAAACAAGAAACAGTTGTTTTCAGCAATTTAAATTATTCAAAACAGCAAACAAAATTTATATTTGGAAAGTACATGAAAAGTTGATTGGAAAACATATTTAGTTTGTGGAATTTGGAATTTTTATGCCCAAGTTATGAATTTTGCAAAATTAAGTGAATTAGACAAGAATTCAAATGTTGCACCAATTTAAAATATTCAAAACAGTAAACAAATTTTATATTTGGATAGAGCATTTAATTTGGTATTGAAAACATATTAAAAAGTTAAATTGGAGTTAGGATGAATTAATTATGCAATTTACAAGATTAGGTGCAAATCTGCCATTTTTAACTTATTAGGGACTTGGAAAATATTTTTACAGGGGCTAGAAATAATTTACAAGGACTTGGTTGTGATTTCTATGAAGTGCTGTGACAAAACAATTGAAAATAAAAACTTGGTTTTATTGAGGGAGGGGGGATTCGAACCCCCCACCTCCTGCTGCGTGCAAGGGACAGGAACCAGTGGGCTGTGCTTCGTGTTGTGATAGGAGAGGCAGGTCGGGGTGGATAAGGTGTGGTTTGCGGCTTATCTGAATTTTCTCTGCACACTAACTGAACCCGAGCGGACAGCAATGGGGATGGTCGCCGGCAGCGATCTCCGAGGCGGGGATGCGAGCGGCAGAGGGCGGTGGTCGCTGCCAAGGGAGAGGGAGGAGGCGATAGGAGGGAGGAGCGAGTGGGAGACGAGGTGGCTCACCTCGAGGGCTCGAAGCAGGAGAAGGTCGGGGTCGGAGCAAAACAACGAGGTTTGGCCGGCGACGGGAGGCGATGGCGGCGGCGCTCCGGGCAGTCCCGGTCCAAGCCGAGGGGGGGAGAAGGGAGCCCGCGGCATGGCGTCTCCATTCCCGCCGTTTGCACCGCCGGAGGGGGCCCGAACGCCGGTGATCGCCGGAGGGGTTTCGGGTGGAGGTACAGAGGTTGCAGGTTCAGAGAGGGATCAAGCAGAGAGAAAAAGGAAGAGGGAGGAGAGAATTGGAGGTGGGGAAGGGAAGAGAGGGGAAGGGGTTAGGGTTAGGGAACCCTAGGGCTCGAGGGGGAGGTCTTAAAGGGAGGGGTGGAGGAGCTCCACCGTCTGCTGCCTCCTCTGCAGACGTGGACAGCTTCGATGCAATCCGTACGAAGGTGGAAGAAGGCTGAAGGGGTATGGGCTTAGGGGTAGATGGGCTGGGCTGCTGCTGCTCTCTCTCTCCCCTGCTCTTTTAATCTTTTTGCTTTTTTTTTTGCAGAAATAGCAATAGGAAGAATTAGAGGGTTTTTGAGTTAGTAAAAATTTAGGTAAAAATTGTGTGGGTTAATTAGGTCAACAGCAACCCCTTGGCAACTTTGATTTTTCAAAATTTTCAAAAGACTTGCTGTTTGCAAATTAATTCAAATTTGAATCATCTTTATATTAAGTGGTTATTGAAAACAATAATTTAATTAGGGTGGACATATATTCTTAATTGGAAGCAAAAGGTTATGATTGTTGTGTAATTTTCATGGTTTCAAATTGGTTGCTGTTTGGAAAAAAATGTATTTGAATTTGAGTAACAAATTGGATTAAGTGGATTATTAAAACCACAATTTTAAATAGTTGAACCTTAGGGATTTAATGGAAACAATTGATTGAATGGTTTTGCAATTTTCATAACTTTCAAAAGGGTTGTTGTTTTGGAAATTAATTGATTTTGAAAGGGGTTTGGTATTAAATGAATTTTTGATAGAAACAAAACAACAGTTTGGAATCACAACTTTTATTGGAAACAATTGATTGTTTTGATTTGAAATATCATTTTGGAAATTGTAACATCACAAGGATGAAACAAAAGGTTTGAAGTTTGGTTTGAAATTCAAATAGAAAACAAAGGAAAACAAAGGAAAACAATTGGAAAACAAATGAAAATAGAGGAAAACAAATGGAAAACAAGCAAAACAAATGCAATGAACATGATGCCATGATGCAAAACATAAAATAACAGAGAGCAAACATTCTAATGGCTATTTTTCATACTTGGGATGTTACAAAACGCCCCCCCTTGAAGGAATCGCGCCCCGAGATTCCTACTGAGAAAAGAAAAGGTCCGGATACTTATTGGGAAGATCCTCTTGAGCTGTGACACGTGAACACATCGTGCACCTTGGATATGATTTTCTGGAAGTTCAATACGATAGGCATTCCTGGCAACTCTTCTGGAAAGATGTCAGGGAATTTGGAAACCACCGGAACATTTTCAAGTAAAGGGATTGGTTTTGTATCGAGGGTGTATAGCTGGATAGAATTTGATTCATTTGGAGAATAGACTTTCTGGCCATAAGGGTGGAACAGAGTTATTGATTAGACGCCGGTAGAAGAAGTGAAATGGAAAGCAACAACAAGATTTCAACGGACGAAAAGGATGTTGAGAAGAACAGGATAACGAAGCAACAACGGGAAAACGAGAACAAAACTCTCCTGAGGTACTACGGAAAAACCCATCCGGGCTTCTAAAGGATCAATATCTACTGCTTAAGGAATAGAGGATCTGCTTCCGGGGCTTACACGCCTCCGTTCTCAATCGTGAGTAGGCAACATGATAAATCATGTCACAACCACCTCCATTCCTATGGTCTAGTAGATATAACCATCCTAGAGAAACCAGATTCGTGAAATCCTAACTTGAAAGTTTAGATGAGAAGGGAAAACAACGTTGCACTTCCTTACCAGAAAAGGGAGGGTGGGTGGGGAAAGAAGAAAAAGAACAGAATTCCTACTCTCACGTTTCATTTTTCCTATATAGCTACAAAATAGTTTCTAGACTCAACTGCGACCAGTAAAAAGGGATCCTACAGGCAGACAGGCTCTGATACCATTTGTCGCACCCGGACTTCTAAAGGATACTCGCCGTTCCGTTGAATAGTAGTAGATTGGATTACGGGGCTTACCGGCACCCGCGTCCTCTTACGAGTAGGCCAACACACGTATGTGTGACAACCAACCCCTATTTGTTCAGCGTCGACGTAAACTATCCTATAGAAATCTGGATACTTCCATTGACGTACTTCAAACCATACACACATGGTACGTCAACGACGTTTGAACAAGTGATATCACAACAGATCTCTACGACACAAAAGATTGAAATAAGTTGCAAATAGCTCTCATTAGAGCAGAGATAGCAAATACAATCATCCAGAGGACACATGTCCCAACAATTCATCATTACATCACAGCGGAAGCATTCAAAATGTCTGAGTACAGACAAGATCCAAATAGGCCTAAGAGGCCGGAAACGAAAAGACGGAGCCCATCCACGAAGTCTCGGATCCTGCCCGGGTCCGCTATCTACTCGTCAGCAGTCTCGTCATACTCCACGTAGTAGCCACCATGTAGATCCTCGGAAACGTAGTCTGCGGAAACCACAGCCCCAAAGGGGTCAGTACATAAACGTACTGGCAAGCAAGACTCACAGTTCACCAAAGTGTACCCGTCAACACCAAGCACAGATGCTTTGGGTTCAACGGAAGAAAGGGGATATAAAGATGCTGCAACTGGCTGCTCTAAACAACTACAGAGTTACTACCACTTCCGGCTAACAGAAAGGAGATAAGATCGCGTATCGTAACCAACTATAACTACCTCCAAACAAACCCATCCTGGATCTCGCCCCTTATCCAAAGAAGCAATCCGAGGATAACTCACACAGTTGAAATTATTTATGGTTCAGATTATTGTGTCAATAAGTCTATTACTAGTCAAGTTGTTAAATCATTGGGTGTAAGGTTGTTAATCATTAGGTTTAAGTTGTCCTGAGTACTTGTTAGCCAGTACTTTCACCAAGTAGTCCATAACCGCGGAAAACACGGCTTCTCGAGAAGATTTAACCCTGCAGGGATGCACCAATTTAGCCGTACACGTAAGAATAACCCGCCAGACGGGGATCAACCCACCAAGCGAGGTACTCAACACAACTCAACTCTTCTCCGCATCAAGCCCAAAGCACCTTGGGCGCACGGCTAATCGAGCCCCGAAGAAAAGGGACCCTCATAGCACTCTAAGAACGTGTCCCCCTATATGCCGACTACAAAAGTTCCACCCTGGCCTGGGCTCGCAAAAACATGCATGCGGCAAATGGAAAACACGAACTAAATGAGGCGATTTGGACGAGATGCGAATCGAATCAAATTGAGGGGGCGCCCATACTCGCTTCCCACATGCGGTTAGTGCGCTCATCATGGATCAGTAGACAAGACCCTTTTCCTATTAGGGTCGACACTAGCAGGCCTCAAAACCACACAGGGCCTCCTGCCGGTGCCTTATCATCAAATTATTATTAACAATAACATTAGCATGATTGATTGATTAAACATCGAGCCCCCAGAACATAATAGAAATAGTAACAGAAAGTAACGGGTAACAGACTCGAGCAAAACAACCCTAAGCATGCTAGTAAGACACGGGCAACAAGCAATGGTTATAGGTATGGAGGTGAGGCAATATCAGGGTTAAAGGATACATGTGATAGGTTCGTAACAGAAGCAACTAATCATAGGGCTAGCAGAATAGACAACGGAAAGTATCGGTATCCAATGTTGAAAGGAACACGATGGTTCATGTGAGTGAATACTTGCCTGCAAACCCAGTAGCCTGGTACTGAGCTAACTCCTTAGAAGGGGTGTCGTAAGTATCGTCGGTCTCAACGTCGTCGTGTATCCGAGAAGAAGCAAACAAACAATGCAGAAAGATAAACAATCAATAACATGGCATAGTGCACAAACATGGGATGATGCATGTCAATTTAATTGATGCATCAGAAATAAACTAGTTGACAAGATAACAACATGATTAAATGGACCCACATGCAATTGGATTGCATATGGAAAGCCCATGAATTATGGTTGAATTAATTGTTTTACAACTAATCATCATGTGTAAGTGAATTAGCATGATGCATGGATGAAGAAAACAACAAAATAACAACAATAGAAACAATTGGAAATAAGGTTTAACAAGTTTGGAAATTCATTTATTAAGTTAAGAAATTTTGGTTACTTAAAGGTGCCACACAAGCATTTGTTGTTTTCACCACTTTAAATTGTCCAAAATAGATAACAAAGTTTATATTTGAAAGGAACACAAGATTTTGGGTGGATTACATGTTTCACTTGTTGAAAAAGGATTTCAAATGAATTATTTATGAATTAAACAAGTTTAAGCAAGAATTAAATGAATTTAATTCAAACATGAACTTATTTGAATTTTTTATTTGTTCAAAACATTAAACCAAACTCATATTTGAAAAGTTTATACTTTGATGGTTTGAAAACATATTTTATATGTCCCAAAAGAATTTAATTTGATCAAGTTAGGAATTTAACAATATTAAATGAATTAAACAAGATTTAAATCATTTAACCAATTTTAATTATTCAAAACATGAAACAAATTTTATATTTGGAAAGGTGGTTTAATTTTGCATGGAAAACATATTTCATTTGTTGAAATTGGATTTAAAATGAGCAAGTTATTATTTTGGCAATTTTAAATGCAATAATTAAGAAACAGTTGTTTTCAGCAATTTAAATTATTCAAAACAGCAAACAAAATTTATATTTGGAAAGTACATGAAAAGTTGATTGGAAAACATATTTAGTTTGTGGAATTTGGAATTTTTATGCCCAAGTTATGAATTTTGCAAAATTAAGTGAATTACACAAGAATTCAAATATTGCACCAATTTAAAATATTCAAAACAGTAAACACATTTTATATTTGGATAGATCATTTAATTTGGGACAGAAAACATATTTAAAAAGTTAAAATTGGAGTTAAGATGAATTAATTATGCAATTTACAAGATTTGGTGCAAATCTGCCATTTTTAACTTATTAGGGACTTGGAAAATATTTTTACAGGGGCTAGAATTAATTTACAAGGACTTGGTTGTGATTTCTATGAAGTGCTGTGACAAAACAATTGAAAATAAAAACTTGGTTTTATTGAGGGAGGGGGGATTCGAACCCCCCACCTCCTGCTGCGTGCAAGGGACAGGAACCAGTGGGTTGTGCTTCGTGTTGTGATAGGAGAGGCAGGTCGGGGTGGATAAGGTGTGGTTTGCGGCTTAACTGAATTTTCTCTGCACACTAACTGAACCCGAGCGGACAGCAATGGGGATGGTCGCCGGCAGCGATCTCCGAGGCGGGGATGCGAGCGGCAGAGGGCGGTGGTCGCTGCCAAGGGAGAGGGAGGAGGCGATAGGAGGGAGGAGCGAGTGGGAGACGAGGTGGCTCACCTCGAGGGCTCGAAGCAGGAGGAGGTCGGGGTCGGAGCAGAACAGCGAGGTTTGGCCGGCGACGGGAGGCGATGGCGGCGGCGCTCCGGGCAGTCCCGGTCCAAGCCGAGGGGGGGAGAAGGGAGCCCGCGGAATGGCGTCTCCATTCCCGCCGTTTGCACGGCCGGAGGGGCCCCGAACGCCGGTGATCGCCGGAGGGGTTTCGGGTGGAGGTACAGAGGTTGCAGGTTCAGAGAGGGATCAAGCAGAGAGAAAAAGGAAGAGGGAGGAGAGAATTGGAGGCGGGGAAGGGAAGAGAGGGGAAGGGGTTAGGGTTAGGGAACCCTAGGGCTCGAGGGGGAGGTCTTAAAGGGAGGGGTGGAGGAGCTCCACCGTCTGCTGCCTCCTCTGCAGACGTGGACAGCTTCGATGCAATCCGTACGAAGGTGGAAGAAGGCTGAAGGGGTATGGGCTTAGGGGTAGATGGGCTGGGCTGCTGCTGCTCTCTCTCTCCCCTGCTCTTTTAATCTTTTTGCTTTTTTTTTTTGCAGAAATAGCAATAGGAAGAATTAGAGGGTTTTTGAGTTAGTAAAAATTTAGGTAAAAATTGTGTGGGTTAATTAGGTCAACAGCAACCACTTGGCAACTTTGATTTTTCAAAATTTTCAAAAGACTTGCTGTTTGCAAATTAATTCAAATTTGAATCATCTTTATATTAAGTGGTTATTGAAAACAATAATTTAATTAGGGTGGACATATATTTTTAATTGGAAGCAAAAGGTTATGATTGTTGTGTAATTTTCATGGTTTCAAATTGGTTGCTGTTTGGAAAAAAATGTATTTGAATTTGAGTAACAAATTGGATTAAGTGGATTATTAAAACCACAATTTTAAATAGTTGAACCTTAGGGATTTAATGGAAACAATTGATTGAATGGTTTTGCAATTTTCATAACTTTCAAAAGGGTTGTTGTTTTGGAAATTAATTGAATTTGAAAGGGGTTTGGTATTAAATGAATTTTTGATAGAAACAAAACAACAGTTTGGAATCACACTTTAATGGAAACAATTGATTGTTTTATTTGAAATATCATTTTGGAAATTGTAACATCACAAGGATGAAACAAAAGGTTTGAATTTTGGTTTGAAATTCAAATAGAAAACAAAGGAAAACAAATGAAAACAGTTGGAAAACAAATGAAAACAGAGGAAAACAAAAGGAAAACAAGCAAAACAAATGCAATGAACATGATGCCATGATGCAAAACATAAAATAACAGAGAGCAAACATTCTAATGGCTATTTTTCATACTTGGGATGTTACACAATGTGAGACCAGAAACGGCACGCAAACATGCACTCAAGCACGTGTGGGCAGCCGTCTCAGAAGGAGCTGAGCAGAGCGGACAGCCCTCGTCCGCGGGAGCGAGAATCTTTTTTCGGACGAGAGAGGCACGGCACTGAATGCGTCCGAGGGAGAGCAGCCAGGCGAAGAACTGAACCTTTGATGGGGCGTGATTCTCCCAGGCGAAGCTGAAGTAGCTGTACTCCTCGCCTCCGAGCATTTGCAGGTGGTAGAGCGAGGCGGAGCTGAAGCTCCCGTCAGGTTTGGCGCAAAGCGGGAGACTGCGGCAGTCGTGCCCAGTCGTGAGCCGCACCGAGGAGAGGGTGTCGAGGAGGTAAACTCGCTGCGCAGCCGCCGTGGTGGAGAGACGCGAGACGAGGAGGGAGTCGATGTCGTCGCGCAGCGCACGCCGCACGGAAACGTGTGGTTTGGTTGTGTGAGAGAAGAGTTGGGGAAGGCCACGGCGAGAGCACCGCCAGGGATCCAGCCAAAAGGATGTTCAGCGCCCGTCTCGTACGCGCACACGCGAGATGCTCCTGTAAAGGGGAAGAAGACGGAGCAGGCTGGACCAGTGGCTCCCGCAGAGCATGCCAGAGCGACCAGCGTCGTTGATGGGCGTCTCGCCGAGCGTCGCCCAAACCCAGCATGGCCAAGACTCGTCCACGGAGGAGAAGAGGCGGTGGAGCAGCTTGATCTGGAGGCACCGATTCTGATCCTTCAACGAGCGCACGCCGAGCCCGCCTTCGGTCTTGCGGCGGCAGACAAATTCCCATGCTACCAGGCATTGAGCCTGTCTGGATGATCTGACAACTGTGATTAATACTAGAAGGCTTCTTGATCGTAGTTAGCCTTTGTATGTCCAAGTCAAACGCAAGTATGAACGTGCTTGGCACTGGCAGGCAGCCACTGGTATTCAACCAGTAAAGGGTGTTCCGAACAAGTGTGCCGTGACTGGATATGTAAACACACCTATACCAAGGCGGAAGCAGTGTTGACACGAGTTCACCACATAGGCCTGTCTCAGAGGACTAAACACTCGTGACGACTTCATCGCCATTCTTGTTGTAGGCGCCAAGCAAGACCACTTTAAAAGGGCTGGAGTGACAAGCTCCTACGGCGGATCATGTTGCTCCTTTTTGTGCTGTCGGATGTAACATTGGTATTGCTGAACCGGGATGCATTGGTTCTGCATTGCTGAGTATATATATATATATATAGAGGTACAAACACAGGGGTTGGAGCACAACACGTAGAGAGCTAGAATTGCAATACAAGGAATCCTAACCTGGAGCGGAACACATCAGAAGCGTAGATGCACAGGAGTCCGTGTCTTTCTTAAGAGCAAGAGCGGTATCAAACATATCAGAGATCAATACCAGGCATTGGCAACCAAATTTGGCGTCAGCACTAGGTCAAACTGGAGGTGAATTCTAATCGAGTGATAAGATCAACACCCCACATTAACCCGACCATTATTACTCGAGAGATAGAGTACTGCACGAGAGATAAGAGTGTTAGATAATTTCAGCAAGACAACTGCAGCAGATGTAACCAGATACATATCTCCGTTCCATCTTCTGTGCATCTTCTTTTCATCCACATCTTTTGCCAGAAAATTCTTCAGTCTACCTACATTCCTTGGCCTTTGAAAATAGCAAGTCCGAATGGTACAACTACAGAAGTCGTGATAATTCATTTCCTTACGATCCTTTTCCACTTTGTGTGGCGTGGAACACACCGGAAGCGTCACGCATGCAACCAGAGGTAATCACTTTCTGTTGCCAAAATTTGGCAACAGCACTAAGTCAAACTGAAGTGGATTCTAATCAATTAAAAAGGTCAACACTGCCGAATTAACACAAGATTTCAGACTTCAGTGACAAGTATACTAATTAGAAGATAAAGATAGATAAAGTACCACACCACAATTACCATACTAGATAAATTCTGCAAAATAACTGCAGAAGATGTAGGCAGAGTCATAATCGCTAGAGTCGCATTCCAGGTTGCACATCATCCGGTGATATAAGATGCTTCCGCTTCATACTGCTACAATTACCTGTACACAAACCCATCTTACGTTAGTTAATTCAGAGTTGTTAACTTCGCACTAACGGTACGTGTGGCTGATTATTTTTAGCCAGTCAGCACTACTATGTAAAACACAATCAAAAATTGATAAAATAGCGAGAAGAGGAAGATCAATATGAACACACTAACAACCTGAAATCAAAAACAGAAAAACAATCCTGGATAACGTCAGAATGAAAGATAGCAAATCAGTTATACAATGAAATTTCCACCCTATAAAGTTCGTTGAAACTTAAGATAGGGGAATCCCAAACCATATTCACACCATCTAATACAGGATCATAAACTTGAATACATAAAACTAATTATAAGCTTCAATGTGCAATTTTGACACATCAAATGCTCCAACATACGTTTTTATTGTGTTTGTTGTCTACTTCAAATTCAAGGCAGCTCATATGCTATAAAATCAGTACAATTGGATAATGTACATGTACAAGAAGAGGACAACAGTAAACTTTTCTTGCATCTATATGCATTATGATTTTATAGCTATAGGCATCAGTAATCATAAAATTCATGACACGAAAAATAATATTGCTGGTGTATTGATATGTAAATCCTAGTTCTACGATGTGACATTAGCTAGCACACAAATCAATTGTCCCATACTATATTACAAGTTTATCTCGTAAATAGTCCGATATAACCCCACAGTATTGGACACAAGTAGAGGATGGCAGTGGCACAATCAGAACATCGGAGAATGATAGGAATAAAACAGCGGACCGCAGCTAACAACAAAAACTTCATTCAAATGGCTAACAACAGAAATATTATTCAATCTCCTGTAAGCTCCTGTTTTCTGATGCCTACTGATGCTCCTTTCAGCAACTGAAGAATAAGCAGACCAGCATCTCAAACCACATCATAACATGTGAAAAATATCAGTAACCACACTTGACGGAACAACTAAAAATGAGCAAAAAGGTGGCTGCTACACAGTTGAAGGCATGCAATGAGCCATCTACTTTCTATCACATACAGCTATTTCAAAGCTCTCCCCCACTCAAACACTTGTAGGAGTAGGACAAATCCTCAACAAAAGAGAGAAATGGAATATTGCTACTTATAAGGTATGATAGTTGCGACAGATTTATCATCAATAACAAGATCAGAACAGATAAAAAATTCTCTCATGGACAATTACCGACTGGACAAATATAACTGTATTTACTCCCCTAAATGTGCCGTTTAAATTGCTCATTTGTCATGGTTTCCAATACAATTCTACTTTGTAGTTTGTTTGTTGCCAATTTCCACCTTGTATGTGATAGAATTCCAGTGTCACTGATAACCTGGATGAACAATAGTACACTACCTTGGTAGTCCCATAGACACCCACACTTCAACGATAACATATAACACGGCTAAAAGGAAATGTCGAGTTGGTAGTGAAGACCATAAGTACAATAAAGTTATTCCAGCAAACAGGTATGAAAAAAAAAAGTACATGATTTCATAGTCCAGAGTTGTCAAGATAAGAAGCATTTACCTTCAGTATAAAAACTTGTGAAAGGACGAAAGTTGCTACACAGATAATCTCTAAATAGTTCCTGAGACTGCATTGACGCAAGTTGAACCATATACACTGATGAGTCCACCCACAAAAAGATTGCATTAACATCCTCAGCATAGCGCATCATAACCACCTTGTCAATCGGAAACCCCAACCCAAGTATCTTCTGCAGTTCAGCAGTCTTCCGCAACACCCAAGTGGCAACACCATAAGAATCAGCCTCCCTCTCCCAAATTTGTAAGCAGGTGTCACAGGTCTGGTGGTAGGGGGTGCACGACAAAGCTGCAATGCCAAGATCACCATCCTCTGCCTGGATGGTGAGAGCTCCGTAACCGTAATCTAGACAAGGAGGCCTCCTGATGACAGCTAGCTTCTGCGTATCCAGATCGAGCTCAAGTATGTCATAGCTACACAACCAGTAAAGGGTGTTACCAACAAGTGTGCTGGACTGAGAAATGGTAAAAATACCCCTATGCGGAAACGCTGTTGAGAGGAGATCACACCAGGTGTCAGTCTCTGAGGAGTAAACACTTGCGAAGGCGATGGGGTCGTCATCATCATAGTCATAGTGCTCGTAGATGCCCAGCACGGCCACTTTGAAAGGGCTGGAGTGGCATGCGCCATGCGCGTGGCCCTGGTCGCCGTCAGCGCAGAGCACCGCCCCACGGTGTAGGATCACTTTGCCGGGACCATGGAGTCGCGGCGTATTGGCCACAATGCGGTATTCATCAGTGATGGGGTCCCACACGATGACCTGATGCAGACCCCAGTCATCGAAGAGCACTCGTCCGTGACGGCAGTCGAGGCACGTCCAATCGCGGCCGTCGGGGCCTTCGAGTCGCGGGGAGAAGCGCTCGGGAGGGATGCGGTAGGGCGAGTCCAGAGTGGATCTGAACGAAATTCTTCTGCTACCTAAGAAGACGCCGAGGAGGGGAGGCTTTCGGTGGTGGAGGCGGAAGCGACCGAGGAACTTGGGGTCGGTGGCGAGACGTCGCCAGCGCCTGGAGACGAGGGAAGCGCAGGAGGTAGGGAGGCTGCGGAGGGAGACGGAGCAGGATCTCGTGGAGGAGGTCGTCGTCTTCCACTGGATGCGCCGGTCCCGGCGACGGCGACGAGGGTCGGCGGCTGCGGGACATGTCGTCCTCAACCCTGGGTCGCTAATTGGACTGGGGACTGGAGATTGTTTTTTTGAGAATTGAATGGGGACTGGGGTGAAGATTTCCGCCAGAGCCGAAGGGTCATGTGGGTTTTTTTTTTGAGATAACTGGGTCATGTGGGCTCTTCGTTTTCTTTTCGGATGTGAAATGTTAATTTTGTCCTCTCTGTTTTTTTTTGTCCTCTCAGCCTCTCTGGTTTGTGCATCGATGTTTTGCCAATTGACATGTGGAGTTTCAGTGTGGCGTCAGGTTCGGTTAGGACGATGATGGCAAAATATCGCGAGACAAAGCGAATAGTTCACGACGTTTTTTTTTTTTGAGGTTGCGAATAGTTCACGACGTTGATGGTTCAAACGATCACGAGAGTAATCGTGGAATATAAAGGAGTCATCACGGATCTCCAGATCCCGCTATTGATTATTGATCGGATAGGTGTCTCGATCATGTCTATGTTATTCGCAAACCGTAGGGTGACACGCTTAAGGTTCGATGATGCATTTGAGAGAATACGGAATATCGAAAAAAAGTTTGGCCATCAGCGAAATTGTTTCGGGGAATATTGAAATAGTCACCGGAATTGTTTCGGGGAATATTGAAATAGTTCAAGGTGGTATATGTTAATGTTTGATTAACAAATAGTTCAAGGGGGTAAGTGTTAATGTTTGTTAATAGGATTAACAAATATTAAAATAAATAAGTGCAATTGTTTTATTTATTTATTATAGAAAGCCCTTGGGATTTTGAGTGGGAATTGATGAGAGAATGAGTGGGTTGAGTGGAGACTCCACCCACATGATGAGGGGAGTGGTGGAGGCACCAAAAATTCATGGCTGCCTTCCCCTCCTATATAAAGAGGGGTTGGACCTCCCTATCCCCCCCCCCCCACACTTGGTGTCATCTCCACCTCAACCCTCCCGCTGCTCCACCCCATGTTCATGCACTTGGCGAAGCCTTGAACAAAGTTTTCTCCACCGCACAACGTCGTCGTGCTGCTGGAGTTCCGAGGGATCCTCTACTTCCGCTAACCCGCTGGATCGAGGGAACGGAGGTCGTCATCAACCGTACGTGTGACCGATCACGGAGGCACCGCAGGATTGCGGTGCACATCTTCTCGCTCTCGGGGTCGGTGTGAGTACGACTATGCCAACAACGAGATTTGATCTTGTAATGCTTTGTGTCTTCGAGGGAATGTTCTTCTTAAGACTCCCTCTATGCCCGTTGCTCTCATCTCCTAGATTAGATCTTGATCTTTAGGGTGTCTCTCGCGTAGGAAATTTTTTGTTTTCTATGCAACGAACCCTTCAAGAAACATGATGGATGTTGGATTTGATGTTGCCATTAGGGAGAAAACAACGATGTTTACATTACACACGTTTCTTAATGTGATTATTTGTTGCTTGCAACTTAATATCCAAGGTCTGCTTGGATGACATTCTAAGGGTGGATTATTAGTCATAGATGCAGTTGGATAACGGTCTATGAATATTGTTGTAATGCCCGCATGAATCACATAGTACATCATGTCTTGCATATGCACTACGGTGCAGCCTTTATATCTTTCAATTGCCGAGGTGTAATTTGTTTACCCAACATGACATCTATCTATTCTGGAGAGACACCACTAGTGAACTGTGGACCCCGGTCCATTTTCCTTATAGTGATAATACAACCACTGCAATTACTGTTTCCATACTGTTACTACTGTTTTCCTACTATTAATCACACCATACGTTTAACCTTTTTGTTTTCAGCAAAACCGGTGAAATTGACAACCTCACTACTTCGTTGGGGCAAATTGATTTGATTGTGTTGTGTAGGTTCCATGTTGCTGCTCAAACCGGTAGTGCACCCTACCAACATCAGCTGCATCAACCTTCGGAAATGATTTCTTTCTCCTACTGGTCGATTCGACCTTGGTTTCTTTCTAAGAGAAACTTATTGTTGTGCTCTTCATACCTTCCTCTTGGGGTCACCCAACGAACGTGTGTTACATTCGCATCAGCCTCAAGCTCATTGTAAAGGCACGAAGGTGAACTAGGCCTTTGTGGTGAAGTTCATCAGAGAATATGGTGAGGCCTTTGTGGCGTTGAGTAGGCCTTTGTGGCGAAACTCACACCCCTCCAACGAGACGTACTCCCCACAAAAGGAGGATCTCGAGAATACATCCTTGTCTCCGTGTTCTTCCATTATCGGTTACTTCTACCCTTTACCTTTACTTCGTGTTTGTATCCTGCTTAGTGTTGTTCTTTTCATATAGGTAAATTCACCTTAGTTGCATAATCTAGAGAATTTACCTTTGTGTCAAGCCTGAATTGAAAAAGAATTAAAATTGCTCATAGCACCTATCCACCCCCCATGTGGCCATACTATCTGTTCACCAGTCAAGTTACAAATATGAACTATCAGATTCTTTAACGTATGTTTTTAGCGTGTCTATTATGGATTAAAGCTTGAAGGTAGCTATAAGACAAGCAATGTAGCAATATGCATAGACACAACCATAAAAATGATATTGTTTAAAATGTAAATGATAATTAACAAACAATAAAGGCATGAAAGGAGCAAAAATCAATTGATTTCATATTATAGTATTACTAGTTTACCTCTTAAGTAGTCCATATGACTCTATGGAAATCAGCACATCAACAAAACTAATTAAGGCATATATATTGTGACGTCATGTTTATTGTGAGAAAGCTAAGAACACAAATCTTATTATATCACCCCTTGATTTAGCACCGGACAAAACTTATCAAGACCACAACATACATAACATGTGGAAATTCAGAACCAGATTGAACTGGACAACTGAAAATGCAAAAAATCAGCAAAGTGTATATTTGAAGGTATAAATAGTCAGATGCAAGACAATCAGCTAGGGCCATGGCCCCCTCTATGCTGGATTTTTGTAATCCCCCTATATAATATGTGTATTGATGCCTACATCTTTCGGCATTTTTTTATATAGCCCCTTCCAATAATCTTGTGTTCAATTGGCCCCACCTTTCTACTATTCCTGGCTCCATCCCTATAGCAAAACATGTACAGCATCATGATTAATAGAAAGATCAACTATGATAAATACCATCATACATATATTATTATTAACTAGGTGAACACAACTATATTTACTCCCTCAGACGTGCCAATAAAGTTCCTAATTTATATATTAGATACTCCACTTCAAGTCTACTTGATAGATTGTTTCTTTTCAATTTTCACTTGTTATGCGGACCATGCTGAAAATATATGTGTTATAGTTGTATAGAGATGACCAGTAGTAACTACAGTGGTAGCTCCATAGAAAAATAAAATTCAATATGGTTATAAAAATTAACATAGATATAAGTTCATTAGAAAATAAGGTCGACAGTGAACACTTCAAAAGTACGGTAAAGTTGTTCCAGCAACCATATATGGAAAATAAATGGATTTCGACAATTAGTTTCCTTTGGTATAGAAACTTTTGAAAGGATAATAGGAATGCACTTGATCACGAAGTTCCATAGACTGCATTGAGTCAAGTTGAACCATGAATACCGATGACCGCAAAAATTAAAATTATTGTATGAACTTCCTCAGCATAGCGTACTATAACTGTCATATGCATGCCAATCCAAAATCACGATTCTAGAATCTTCTATAGTTCAACAGTCTTCCACAACACCTATGTGGCAAGACCATATGAATCGAATTTCATCTACCACATCTGCAAAAGAGGGTGGAAGAGAGGGCACGACAAGATGGCAAGCCAACAGTGTCATCCTCCGCATGGATGATCTGATGTACGTTGCGAGGCCTCTCTCTCATAGCTAGACTCCACCTGTGAAAATCAAACTCATGCATTCTTGTTTTGTTCCTAGTAAGAAGTCAGTAAAGCGTGTCACCAACAAGTGTGCGAGGACTAGAAAAATCAATACCCTTATGCGGAAGCGCTGTTGAGATGAGATCACTCCGTATGCTAGTCTGTGAGGAGTAAGCACTTGCGAAGGCGTCGGTTTCATCATGTGTTCGTAGCTGCTCAACGGGACCCGTTTGAAAGGGGTCGAGTGATAGACACACCATGCACGACGCAGTGCACCGCCCCTGTGTGCTTATCCTTGTTGCGAAACTTCGGCGGAACGGTCACGAGGGAGCGGTCCCCAATGATGTGGTCCCACACAATGATCTAACACATCCCCCTATTGATGAAGTGTAAGCATCCACAGTCGAGCAACGTCCATTCCCTGGGGTCGTCGATTCGCGTGGAGAAGCGGTTAGATGGATGTGGTAGGGCGAGTCCAGTGTGGATAGGAACGAGATTTTTTTTGCCTACATACGAGAATCCGTCATGGAGGGGAGGCTTTCAGTGATGGACGGGGAAGCGGCGGAGGAATTGGGGGTCGGTAGCAAGGCGTCGCTAGCGCTTCAAGACGAGGTTCTGGTCACGTCGTCTTCCAGTGAAAGCATCAGTGCCAGTGATGGCGAGGAGCGGAGGTGGCAGCGACATCGACTCATGTTGCCCTCTGTCCATTTTCCTATTTGGGCCAATTTTGGAAATGGGGAGGGGGGCAGAGGAGGACCTGGTCTCGTCATCTTCTAGCGAAAGTGCCGGTGCCAGTGATGGCGAGGAGCAGAGGCGGCGGCGACGTCGGCTCATGTTGCCCTCGGTCCGTTTTCCTATTTGGCCAATTTGGGAAACGGGGAGGAGATCCATGGGGGAAAAGAGTTTCACGTTGGGCTCGTTTGTTACGAAAGATTTAATACTCCCTCCGGTCCATAAAAAGTGTCGCTCACTTTGTACTAAGTTAGGGAGTGACACTTTATATGGATCAGAAGGGGTAAAAAAATACGAATGGTTTTGTTCAGATGATAGTTTGATGGCACATACATTTCTCTCCCATGAACCCCGCTAAGAGCACGATCTATGGAGGCAGTAGCATGCGGTGGTCTCATCTACACCTGTGCATATCTCGGGCCGGGCTGGGTTTCGGGTCAGGCTTTTACTAGCCTGACTTGTAAAAGCCAAGCCTAGGCCCGACCCGGCCAGAAACCATGAAAATGCCTCTTTCCTGTTAAAAAATATTAAATACTCACTCCGTCTCAATTAATTGTCACAAAGATGGACAAAAATTTATTTAATTGTCACAAAGATGGACAAAAGTTGATATATCTACTTTTGTCCATCTTTGTGACAATTAATCTGAGACGGAGCGAGTATATCTAGAACTAAATTGTTATTGTATTCTCTTTCAGACATTCGCAAAACAAAAGTATTGGACTTGGAATATCAGGGCCAGTACGGACAACAACAATTAAGGCTCAAATGATAAGTTGGCGAGCACCGGAGCCAATTCTAATCGATTGCAAACGTCAATACTTAACACCCGTAATTGATTTCGGAGTTCAACTTTACATATAATATAGCTGAAGATGACCGTATAAGATAGCTGAAGATAACGTCAGAGTGGGCCATAAAAGCCGGTATTCCAGATTGCATTACTACCGGCCGGTAAAGCTACTTATGCTTCAGACTTCTCTCAAGATACCTGTGCACAAACCCATCTCATTAGTTCATTCAGTAGTATTAACTTCACACTTGCTACTATAACACTTCTGAATATTTTAAGCCAAATGATTTCAGCAATACTAGGTAAAATGCAATTAGAAAATGAGAAATTAACCCGAAAATGGAAGGCCGTACCATCTTGAAATCACGTCAGATTTGTATGATGCTAAAACGTAATAACTGTATTAAGCCCAGTTTAGCTACAGATTTGACGGCGGAGATGTTTCAACCTATAATATGAACAGTAATGTAGCAATATACAAATAGACACTACCATATGCTAGTTTACGCATGCAAGAAGAAGACAACAATATTACTCCCTCCGATCCATATTAATAGGTGGTGAAGTGGATGTATTTAGACATGTTTTATTGCTAGATACATCCACTTCAGCACCTATTAATATGGATCGGAGGGAGTATTTTCATGTATTATTGCTTATTATTAAAAGTATAGAACCACCATTTGCCAATGGAGTTTCCACTTCACATATAAAACACTACAGTTCAAGTACTTTCTACTTAGTTGTTGATTTTTCTTAACCAGGGTTAGTTGTTGATTTCCGCCTGTTGTATGGCTCATGCTGACAAAACTATGCACTGTAGCCGTATACAAAGAACGATAGTAAATTACCATGGTAGTTCAAGTCGATATGGCTACAAAATTATTGGGAAATTTAAGTTGATAACGATACTTCAGAAGTACAACAAAGTTATTCTAGCAACCATGTATGGAAAATAATTGGATTTGGTATAAGTGCTTTATAAATACGAGCAGTTACCTTGGGTGTAGAAAACTTGTGAATGGATGATAGTTGCCCAAATAACCACTTTTAAGAATTTGTTTGCACTTCATTGACTCAAGTTGAACCATGAAGATGGATGAGTGCACTTCTATGAATATCGCATGGACATCCTCAGCATAGTTCACTACGCGTGGTTCCCCCATGTAATTCACAAGTATCTTATGCGCTATAACAGGCTTCCTCGACACCCATGCGAGAAAACCATAAGAATCAACATTTCTCTCCCATATTTCGAGGTGGTAGCCAGCATACGAGAAGGCAGCGAAGCCGATCATAGTTAGCCTTTGTCTGTCCAAGTCAAACGCAAGTATGAACGTGCTTGGCACTGGCATGCAGGCACTGGTATTCAACCAGTAAAGGGTGTTACGAACAAGTGTGCCGTGACTGGATATGTAAACACACCTATACCAAGGCGGAAGCAGTGTTGTCACGAGTTCACCCCATAGGCCTGTCTCGGAGGAGTAAACACTCGTGACGACTTCATCGCCATTCTTGTTGTAGGCGCCGAGCAAGACCACTTTAAAAGGGCTGGAGTGACAATCACCGTGGACGTGGCCTTGGCCGTCCATAGCGCAAAGCACCGCCGCAGTGTGTATTTTGCAGAACTCCGGTGGACAGTCCACTCGGTGGTGGCCACTAGTGATGGGGTCCCACACAATGACCTGACGGCTCCTCTTGTTGATGACGAGTACGTGCCCGTGGCGGCAGCCAAGCAAATTCCAGTCCCGAAGGTCGTTGAGCGGTAGGGAGAAGCGCTCGGAAGGGATGTGGCATGGTGGGTCCAGGGCGGGTGTGAACTTAATGCTTAGGTTTTGCTCCGAGAAGACGCCGAGGAAGGAAGGCTTCCTGTGGTGGAGGCGGAATCGTCGGAGAAAATGGGGGTCGGTGACCAGACGTCGCCAACGTTTGGAAACAAGGGAGGCGCGCAAGAGGTAGGACGGTTGTGGGGGCAGGCGGAGAAGGATCTCTTGGAGGAGGTCGTCGTCTTCCAGTGCAGGTGCCGGTTCCTGCGATAACGGCGAGGAGGGTCGCATGCGGCGGCTCCTGCGACGGATCATGTTGCTCCTTTTTGTGTTGTCGGATGTAACATCGGTATTGCTGAACCGGGATGCATTGGTTATGCATTGCTGAGTATATATAGAGAGGTACAAACACAGGGGTTGGAGTACAACACGTAGAGAGCTAGAATTGCAATACAAGGAATCCTAACCTGGAGCGGAACACATCAGAAGCGCAGATGCACAGGAGTCCGTGTCTTTCTCTAACAAGAGAACGAGCGGTATCAAACATATCAGAGATCAATACCAGGCATTGGCCCATAGCTTGATTGAGACGAAGTGAGAAGGTTCTCTCCGTCCCTGCTCTGACCCCGCCCCTCCTCCTTCCCCGCTCCCCGTCTCCCTCTCCCTTCTCCGCCAGGGGCGACCTTGGCCCGCGGGGCAGAGAGGACCGGTGGCGTGAAGGTGGCGACTCCGGTTCGGAGGGTTCCCGTCGGAGGTTCCGTGAGGTGCTCGAGGGGACGCCGGCGAGGGAGATGCGTCAGGAGGGGACTTCGGCCTACAGCTCGGTGAGGGTGGCGTTTGACGAGCTCGACGCGTCGGACGCCTCGATGGAGGAGGTGCCGGAGACCGCGGAGCCGTTGGAGGTTGCGCCGCGGGGGGAGGCGCCCTGGGAGTTGCCTAGACGCAAGCGCCCGCGTGGCCGCCGCGCCGGCAAGCAGGTCGCCGAGAAGGCCCGCCGCACGGCGCGCAAGGCCGGTCGCTTCCGGGGCCTGTGCCTGCTCTGCCGGCGATCGGACCACTGGGCGCGCGACTGCGACGTGGGGCCGGTTTGCCTCCGCTGCGGGCAGAGTGGGCACTGGTCTCGGGATTGCTCCGAGCCGTGGCGTCCCAGGTTGGCAATGGGAGAGGATCATCTCGTCGCCGGAGAAGAAGAGCAGCGGGGATTGGCTGCGCCTGCGCGCCCCCCAGCTCGGGTGTTCCGGCCGTCCACGGAGCGGGGCGAGCCGTCGTCGAGGCGCCTCCCTTGTAAGATCCCAAGTATGAAAAATAGCCATTAGAATGTTTGCTCTCTGTTATTTTATGTTTTGCATCATGACATCATGTTCATTGCATTTGTTTTGCTTTGTTTTCCATTTGTTTTCCTCTGTTTTCATTTGTTTTCCTTTGTTTTCTATTTGAATTTCAAATCAAATTTCAAACCTTTTGTTTCATACTTGTGATGTTACAATTTCCAAAATGAGTTATTCAAATCAAACTAATTAATTGTTTCCATTAAACTATAAATTTCAAACCATCAAATTGTTGAAGTTTCAATAATTCATTTAATAGCAAATTCACTTAATTCAAATTCTTTTCAAATTCAATTAATTTCCAAAACAGCAACCCTTTTGAAAATTATGAAAATGACAGAACACTTCCATCATTTGTTTCCATTAAACCATGAGGTTCAAACTATTTAAAATTATGGCTTTCAATAACTCACTTAACTCAAATTTCATTCAAAATTCAATTACATTTTTCAAACAGCACCCCTTTGGAAATTATGAAAATTGCAAAATCACCTCCAATCATTTTGTTCAAACAAACATGAAATTCAAAACTAATTAAGCTAATACTTACAATATTTCATTTAATATCACGTTTTCATTCAAATTCAAATGAACTACCAACAGCAACCAATTTGAATTATCTGGAAAATTAAATGTTGCAAATTGGTGCTGTTGCACAAAACTATCCTATACAAAAATTTGCTAATTTTTCTAACCTAAAACTATCCTCTTTTCTTTCTATTCCTTTTTCAGCAAAAAAAAATAAGTAGAACAAAAAAAAAAACAGAGCAAGAGAGGGGTGCAGGCCCAGCCCATCTCTCCCCCTTGGCCTGGTACCCCTTCGACCCCCCCCCCCACCTCATCTTCCTCCTGCGTACGGCAGGCCATCCGCCATGGCCACGTAGCTGCAGGGGAGAAGCAACGGACAGCAGCACCTCCTCCCCCCTATAAACCTAACCCTAGG
Organism: Alopecurus myosuroides; assembly: GCA_028641055.1. Classification (NCBI taxonomy): domain Eukaryota; kingdom Viridiplantae; phylum Streptophyta; class Magnoliopsida; order Poales; family Poaceae; genus Alopecurus; species Alopecurus myosuroides. The sequence continues at coordinate 145,699,762 of CM054058.1, forward strand.
GTTCCCCTCTGCCCTACCTTTCTCCCTCCTCCTCCTCTCTCCCCGCCTCCATTTTCTTTCTCTCCCTCGCTGCTCTGCACCCCTCTCTGAATCTCTGTATCACTGAACCCCACCGAAACCCTCTCCCCTCTGGCGATCGCCGTCGCTCGGGCCTCCCTCCGGCCAGGGTAGGGCCGGGAATGGGTTCCCCTCGCCTCCCTCATCCTCCTCGTCCACTCAGCGGGGGCCGGGAGGCACCGGAGCGCCGTCGCCGTCAAGGATTTCGTCGCCGGCCAACCACCTGCTCCGCCCCGACGTGCTCCTCCTCCACCCGAGGTGATCGCCTCCCCTTCCCCCTCGCTAATCCCTCTGCTCCCTGCCCCGCGGGCCAGCACACGCCCCGCGCGGCGCTTCCGTGCGCACAACAGCATGGTCGCGGCACCCCTCGCCGTGCCGTCAACGATCGATCCGCGCCCAAGCCTGAACCAGGTTCAGTTCGTCAGTTAGGTGCAGGCCGAAGCAACACCTCAAAAACCATCCCAATCATAACCTACCAAATCCGATCGAGTACCGCAGTGGTTACAGAACCAAGCGCGCGCCCAGGGGGTGGTGGGTTCGAATCCCACCCCCTGCGGATTAAAACCTCTTTTTTGTTTTATTTCTCCAGAACCAGAACAAACTGCAAATTGCACCCAAGTCCCTGCTATTAAACTTCTAGGTCCCTGTATTATTTTTCTAAGTCCCTAGATAATAAATAAAATGGCAGATTAATACCTAACTTCTAAAATTGCATAAATAATTCATTTTAACTCCAATTTCAACATTTTAAATATGTTTTCAATACCAAATTAAATTCTCTACCCAAATATAAATTTTATTTACTGTTTTGAATATTTTAAATTGGTGAAATATTTGAATCCTTGTTTAATTCACTTAATTTTGCAAAAATTCATAATTTGGGCATAAAAATTCCAAATTCAACAAACTAAATATGTTTTCCATTCAATTTTTCATGAACTTTGCAAATATCAACTTTGTTTGCTGTTTTGAATAATTTAAATTGCTGAAAACAACTGTTTCTTATTTAATGAATTAAAATTGCCAAAATAATAACTTGCTCATTTTAAATCCATTTTCAACAAATAAAATATGTTTTCCATGCTAAATTAAACCACCTTTCCAAATATAAACTTTGTTTCATGTTTTGCATAATTAAAATTGGTTAAATAATTTAAACTTGTTTAAATCATTTAATATTGCTAAATTCATAACTTGATCAACTTAAATTCTTTTGGGACATATAAAATATGTTTTCAAACCATAAAAGTATAAACTTTTCAAATATGAATTTGATTTAATGTTTGGAACAAATAAAAATTCAAATAATTTCATAATTGAATTAAATTCATTTAAATCTTGTTCAAACTTGTTTAATTCCTAAGTAATTTATTCTAATTCCTTTTTCAACAAGTGAAACATGTAATCCACCTAAAATTTGGTGTACTTTCCAAATATGAACTTTGTTGTCTATTTTGAACAATTAAAAGTGGTGAAAACAACAAATGCTTGTGTAACACCTTTAAGAACCCAAAATTTCCTAACTTAATAAATAAAATTCCAAACTTGGTAAACCTTATTTCAAATTGTTTTTATTATTGTTTTCTTTCTGTTTTCCTCATCCATGCATCATACTAATCCACTTTCACCTATTGATTAGTTGTAGAACAATTAATTCAACCATAATTCATGGGCTTTCCATATGCAATCCAAATTGCATGTGGGTCCATTTAATTATGTTATGTTACCATGTCAGCTATCTTATTTTGATGCATCAACTAAATGGTCATGCATCATCCCATGTTTGTGCACTATGCCATGTTATTGATTGTTTGTCTCTCTGCGTTGTTTGTTTGCTTCTTCTCGGATATACGACGACGTTGAGACCGACGATACTTACGACACCCCTTCTGAGGATCTAGCTCAGTACCAGGCTGCTGAGTTTGCAGGCAAGTATTCACTCACATGAACCATTGTGTTCCTCTCAACATTGGATACCGATACTTTCCGTTGTCTATTCTGCTAGCCCTATGAATCGTTGCTTCTGTTCGATCCTATCACATGTTATCCTTTAACCCTGATATAGCCTCACCTCCACACCTATAACCCCTTTGCTTGTTTCCCGTGTCTTACTAGCATGCTTAGGGTTGTTTGGCTCGAGTCTGTTACCCGTTACTTTCTGTTACTATATTTCTATCATGTTCTGGGGCTCGATGTTTAAACAATCAACCTGTTAATTTTGAGGTAATAATAATTTGATGATAAGGCACCGGCAGGAGGCCCGGCGTGGTTTTGAGGCCTTCTAGTGTCGACCCTAATTAGGAAAAGGGTCTTGTCTACTGATCCATGATGAGCGCACTAACCGCATGTGGGAAGCGTGTATGGGCGCCCCCCTCAATTTGATTCGATTCGCATCTCGTCCAAATCTCCACACTTAGTTCGGGCTTTCCATTTGATGCATGCATGTGCAGGTGCGAACCCTTGGCGCCAGGGTGGAACTTTTGTAGTCGGCATTTAGGGCTGCGTGGTCTTAGAGTGCTATGAGGGTCCCCTTTTCTTCGTGGGGCTCGATTAGCCGCGCACGCACAGCATGTGGTTCTTTGGGCTTGATGCGAAGAAGAGTTGAGTTGTGTTGAGTGCCCCGCTTGGTGGGAGGCATTCCATCTGGCGGGTTATTCTTACGTGTACGGCCAAATTGGTGCACCCCTGCAGGGATAAATCTTCTCGAGAAGCCGTGTTTTCCGCGGTTATGGTTAACTTGGTGAAAGTACTGGCTAACAAGTACTCAGAACAACTTACACCTAACTAATGATAACTTGATTAGTAATAGTTTTATCGACACAATAACTTGAACCATCATTAATCCAACTGTGTGAGTTATCCTCGGATTGCTTCTTTGGATAAGGGGCGAGATCCAGGATGGGTTTGTTTGGTGGTTAGTTATAGTTGGTTACGACACGCTACCTTATCTCCTTTCTGTTAGCCGGAAGTTGTAGTATGTTCTGTAGTTGGTTAGTGCAGCCAGCTGCCGCCTCTTTTATATCACCCTTTCTTCCGTTGAACCCAAAGCATCTGTGCTTGATGTTGTGGGGTACACTTTGGTGAACTGTGAGTCTTGCTTGCCAGTACGTTTATGTACTGACCCCTTTGGGGCTGTGGTTTCCGCAGACTACGTTTCCGAGGATCCCCATGGTGGCTACTACGTGGAGTTTGACGAGGCTGCTGACGAGTAGATAGCGGACCCGGGCAGGATCCGAGACTTCGTGGATGGTCTCCGTCTTTTCGTTTCCGGCCTCTTAGGCCTATTTGGATCTTGTCTGTACTCAGACATTTTGGATGCTTCCGCTGTGTTGTAATGATGAATTGTTGGGACATGTGTCCTCTGGATGATTGTATTTGCTATCTCTGCTCTAGTGAGAGCTATTTGCAACTTATTTCCATCTTTTGTGTCTTAGAGATCTGTTGTGATATCACTTGTTCAAATTCCGTTGACGTACCATGTGTGTATGTTATGAAGTACGTCAATGGAAGTATCTGTATTTCTATGGGATGGTTTGCGCAGACGATGAATAGTAGAGAATGGTTGTCACACGGTTACGTGTTGGCCTGCTCACATTGAGATGCGGGTGCCGGTATGCCCCGTAAGCCATTTATCTGCTGTTTAACGGACGGTGAGTATCCCCTAGAAGTCCGGGTGCGACATCCCTCCCCCACCTCCCCGCCCTGTGGTGACGCGGGCGGAGGCCGGCGCGCCGTCGAACCCGAGGTTGCGGAGGGAGCTCGAGACAGCGGTTGTCCCGCTGGCCGCGGTGTCGCCGTCGGCGAGGGGGCTGCTGCGCGGCGATGAGGAGCCTGGGAGGGCACGACGGCCGGCCTGCGTCTTCAACCGCTCGCGGCGCGTCGATGAGCTGGAAGAGGAGCTCGAAAACGCGGTGATGGCGTTTGATGACGGCTCACGGCGGCCGTTGTCGGTGTCGAGGGTGCGGGAGGCGATCATCCAGCTGCACGAGTTCGAGCCAGGGGCTTTCTCCGTGATCCCGCACCAAGACGGCAGCTTCCTCGTGTTCTTCGACGAGCGCGGTGACCGCGACAGGGTGATGGTGGAACCGTTCGTCCGGACGCCGGCGGTGCGCCTCCGTCTACGACCTTGGACGCGGCGCGCGCGGGGGGCGGCAGGGGCGCGGGCGGTGAGAGTGGATGTGGCGATAGTTGGGCTTCCCGATAACTGCTGGGGCGTGGACGCGGCGGAGACCATCCTCGCGCCAGCGGCGTGGGTGGAACGGCTGCACCCGGACTGCCGCAACCGCCGTGACATGTCGGTGTTGAGGGTCTCGGCGTGGTGCACGGACGTGGCGGCGATCCCCCCGGAGATGGACTTCCACGTCCCGGAGCCGTGCGAGCCACCGTCCGAGGAAGAGCTCGCTGCGCCGGCGTCCTTGGTGTCGCCGCCGGTGATCCCCACCCTGGTGTACCCGCTACGGATCAAGGTGACAAGGGCGGTGGACTACGGGCGCCATGGCGATTTCTCGCCGGTCGAGGGGATGCGCACGAGGTGCGACTGGCCGCCACTCCCCGGTGACGCGGGACACGGCGGTGCTCCGTCCGGTGGGGGCGGCGCGCGGGAGCCGCAGGGGGCTCGCGGCAACTCCGGGCCGCCGCGTCCGTACGGCGCACGCCAGCGTGGCGGGCTCAATGTGCTGGCCTCGGGGATCATCGTGGGGCCGCTGCCGCAGGACGCGCCCACCCTGACACGACGCCAGCGCAAAAGGAGAAGGGAAAGCGCGCGCCGGCGCGCTCGTCGCGACGCGAATCCGCCCGTTGGAGGGGCCGCTCCCGCGCTTCCCTTGGTCGTCGAGGACGTTCGCGGCCAGTTGGCGGTGTCAGAACGCAGCTTTAGGATGGGAGAGGTGCAGGTGTTTCCGGGGGAGGGCGAGTTGCCGTTGTGCGAACGCGCCTTCCAGGTAGCTTCCGATGGTGACTGCTCCATCTCTCCTATCCCTGGACGTACGACCGAGGTAGAAGATGACAAGGGTGACGTGGAAAAGGGGAGAGAGAGGATGCGGTTGGCGCAGAGCGGTGGTGGGCCCTCCTCAGCGCCTTTTGACTCGGTCCTCTCTACGCTACGTACGGAGAGAGAGAGGGCGCGGGTGGGCCGCGAGCCAAGCCCCCCTCAGCTGCTGGATGCGCTGCGCCACTTGGGTGGGCCGGAAACCGCGGGCGGGCCGGCTGGGCAGGACACAGCGACCCCCCACGGGGCGCTACCCACCGCCGCGGCGCCGGTTCGGACGAGCCCGTCAGTGGGTATGGTTTGGGCCGGGTCGCCACTGGGCCGTCGTGTGTCTATTGCAGGTGGGGCAGCCCCCGGCGCCTCGGGTGGGCCTTCCGAGGAGGAGGGATCCCCCATCCTACGCACACCAGAGCCCGCCTCTTCGGTGCGGTCTGCCTCGGCAGAGGTTTCCCCCACCATTGTGTGGGCGGACACCTCTCCTGACCGTGCTGATGTCGGTTCGGAGCTTACGACACCCTCTGTCCCACGCTTCGCCTCCCCGCCAGTGACTTACGTCTGAGGGGCTGTTGTCCCCTCTCGCGAGGTTGCTGCTGCGGTCCCGCGCACCCTGGGTGGTTTCTTGGCGGCGGCCAAGGCACGTTCTGAGGCCCTTCTTCAGGCCCCTCCGCTACGTCGCCGCCTGGCGGAGTTGGACTTTCAGCCCCGCCGCAGTGGCCGTATTGCGAAGCAGCCAGGGGGTCTTAACGCAGAGCAGCGGGCCCAGCGGGTTCTAATGCGCAAGCTAGGGTTGATAGGCAGCGACGACGCGCCTTCTTTAGAAGCATTGGAGGCCTACCATAAGATGTTCGAGGTGCAGCTGGAGGATGACATGGTGCTGGCCATCGGGGAGCTGTATGGGTGGAACATGGAGTCCTTCCAGGGTGGCTGCTCTCCAGGGGTGAGAGTGCCGAGGGGTGGGAGCCCGGTGGAGGCGTGATCTCCCCCGGGGCCGCTCTAGGGTGTTAGTTCGTTCCTATGTTATACGAACCCAGATTGGTGGTGTTAAACGCACGAGGCCTTAATGACCGCGCGCGTAGGTCGAACATTAGATGCCTTCTCGCCTCGGTTGGCGCTACCATTGTATGCCTTCAGGAGACCAAGTTGGCGGTTGTAACTCTTTCGATTGTTATGGAGACCCTAGGGGCAGCCTTTGACGCGTACTTCTTCTTGCCTGCTGTGGGGACACGCGGGGGGTCCTTATGGCATGGGTGAGCTCCAAAGTTTGCCTGGACTCCGCACAGGTCGAGACTTACTCCATAACGGCAAGGGTGTCCCCGCTCGGGGGAGTCGGCCCTCACTGGTGGCTTACAAATGTCTACGGACCTCAGGAGGACGCTGCTAAGATAGCATTCCTCTCGGAGCTGCGTGATGTGCGCTCCACGAGGACGGGACCATGGGTGTTATGTGGGGATTTCAACATGATCTACAAGGACGAGGACAAGAATAATGGCAACCTCAACAGGCGGATGATGGGGCGGATGCGTCGCTTGCTTCGTGACTGCCTCCTGGAGGAGGTGTATCTTGAGGGTAGACGATATACGTGGTCAAACGAGCGCGACACCCCTACGCTGGTCAGGCTCGACCGGGTGTTTTGTACCTCCGACTGGGAAGAGCTCTTTGAGCATTGCTCGCTCACGTGCCCGGCCTCGGTGGTGGCGGATCATTCGCCCTTGCTTCTGGACTGCACTTCAGGGGCAGGGGGCGCAGACGCTTCCATTTTGAAAAGTTTTGGGTGAGGCTCGACGGGTTCCAGGATGTGGTCCGGTCAGCCTGGGAGGTCATCGACGGGAACCCAGATCCTTTCTGCAGGCTGCAGGCCAAGCTTAAACGCACGGCGTGCCACCTCCGTAGTTGGAGTGACAAAAAGGTTGGGTGCATCAAGCTGCAGATCGCAGTGGCAAGAGAAGTGGTGTTACGGCTGGATTCCGCTAGGGAGACTCGCCAGCTTTCGGGGCTTGAGAGGGCGCTGCGAGCAAGGCTGAGACAGACACATTTAGGGCTGGCCTCTCTAGAACGCACCATGTCCCGGCAACGGGCTAAGATCGCGTGGCTCTCCGAGGGAGACGCGAACACAGCTTTCTTCCACCAACACGCCTCCTTCAGGAGCCAGAAGAACTTGATCCGCAGCATTGAGGTGAACGAAGTGCAGTCTTCAGATCATGGCGAGATGGCCGGTGTTGTTTTCAGACACTTCGAGTCCCTCCTTGGCACTGCGGTGGACCGCGATTGCTCCCTGGATTTGGAGTTCCTGGGGCTGCACCCCGAGCTGGACCTTACTGCACTAGACGCCCCGTTCACGGAGGAGGAGGTGTGGCAGGTGGTGAGGCGACTCCCCCGCGGGAAGGCACCTGGTCCGGACGGGTTCACAGCCGAGTTTCTTCAAAGCTGCTGGGGAGTCATTAAGGTCGATCTCATGGCGGCATTCGAGAAGTTTTTCTCGATGAGCGCTAGAGGCTTCCAAGGGTTGAACCAGGCACTGATGATTCTACTACCCAAGCGCCCGGACGCGGCTGCTGTTGGGGACTTCCGTCCCATCAGCTTGATTCACATCTTCGCCAAGTTGATCGCCAAGACTTTGTCTCTCCGGCTGGCCCCGATCCTCGGAAACCTGGTAGAGCACAACCAGAGCGCGTTCATTCAAAAGCGATGCATCCATGATAACTTCATGTTGGTGCAACAAACGGCGAGGTTGCTTCATAGAGGGAAGGAGACCAGGGTGATGCTAAAGCTGGACATTGCCAAGGCATTTGACTCGGTGTCGTGGGGACTACTTTTTGAGGTCCTTCGGAAACTCGGGTTCGGACCGCGATTCCGCGAATGGGTGGCCATTCTGCTGTCCTCCGCGAGCTCTAGGGTGTTGCTCAATGGAGAGCCGGGACCCCCGATCTGGCACCGGCGAGGTTTGAGACAGGGTGACTCGTTATCCCCCCAGCTATTTGTGCTCATAATGCGCACGCTGAATAGGTTGTTGTTTAGAGCCGCAGAGCTGGGGATCCTACGGCGGCTGTCCCGTCACAACTCGACTACACCTGTTTCGCTCTATGCGGACGATGTGGTCATCTTCTGCCACCCGGACCCGCAGGAGCTGCGAGCGATTTGCGAGATTCTTGCGCTTTTCGGAGACACCTCAGGGCTACACACCAACTTCGCAAAATGCTCGGTGTCCCCAATTGGGTGTTCGGCGGAGGAGACCGCCGTGGCAGCTACGACGATTGGGTGCCAGACCGCCCAATTCCCGGTGACCTACCTGGGGATTCCCCTGGGTCTGCGCAAACCGTCGGGTGAGTCGCTGCAGCCTATTCTCGACAGACTAGCAGACAAACTTCCCTCGTGGAAGGCGGCTATGATGCCTAGAGCAGGACGGCTCGCGCTGATCAAGGCGGTCCTAGCGGCGATCCCCCTGCACCAACTCATGGTTCTTAGCGACAACAAGAGGTTCCTAAAAAAGATGGAGAAAATCTTCCGCGGCTTCCTTTGGGTGGGAAGGGCGGAGGCGCAGGGAGGGCACTGCCACGTGAACTGGTCCCGAGTTTGCCGTCCGTTGCACTTAGGGGGCCTTGGCATTCCGGATTTGTTCCGCACCTCCGTGAGTCTTCGGGTGCGCTGGCTTTGGAGGAAGCGCACTGACATGGACAGGCCTTGGAAGGAGATGGATATGCACTTCTCCAAGACCGAACGCGACATCTTCGACGCCTCCACGGAGATGTCCCTGGGAGATGGAACGGAGGCACTGTTTTGGGTGGATAAATGGATCAATGGTAGATCGCTTAGGGAGATAGCGCCGGCTTTGTTCGCGCTTATACCAAAGAGGCGCTGGAAGCGCCGGACTGTGAGGGAAGCGCTAATTGAGCGCAAGTGGGTGGAGGACATTTCTGGGGCATGTTCCCCACTAGCCCTCTAGCAGTATGTCCAGACCTGGAGACTCCTGCAGGGTACCCAGCTGACCGAGGCGCCGGATCGGCTGCTTTGGCGCTGGACTGCGGACGGCGAATACTCTGCCAAATCCTGCTACGGGGCCATGTTCATGGGCGCCATAGAGTCGCCAAGTTGGAGGCTCGTCTGGAAAACTTGGGCCCCCCCTCGGGTGAAGTTCTTCATGTGGCTCGCTTGCATGGACCGATGCTGGACGGGGGAGAGGTTAGCGAGACGCGCCTTACCCCACCCCGCAAGATGTCCCCTATGCGACCAAACTCCGGAGACCATGGTTCATATCTTCACAGGATGCCCATTCTCCAGAACGATTTGGTTTGAGGTGCTATCCTGGATCCGAACTCCCCTGGGTCCTCCGACTGTCGACGATAACTTCGTTAGCTGGTGGTCCATGACCTTGCATTCCACCCCTCGTCCGCTTCGCAGAGGCACCTCCTCGCTTATCATGCTTACGGCCTGGTGGATCTGGAAACAGCGTAACTCGGGGGTCTTCGACAGTGCGAGCCCTTCAGTCGGCGCCCTTGTGGCTACCATCAAATCGGAGGCGCGGGATTGGGTGCAGGCGGGGGCAAAAAATCTCGGACAGCTTCTACCTTAGGCTAGGCCTGGAGCCATGGGTTGAGTTGTTCTGTGTGGGTGGCCTTTCTCAAGGCTTGTAAATTAACTCTCTTTCTATAAATGCAATGAAACGCAAAGCTTTTGCGTTTTCGAAAAAAAAAATTACCAGGCATTGGCAACCAAAATTTGGCGTCAGCACCAAGTCAAACTGGAGGTGGTTCCTAATCGAGTGATAAGATCAGCACGCCGCATTAACCCAGGCATTATTACTCGAGAGATGGAGTACTGCACGAGAGATAAGAGTATTAGATAATTTCAGCAAGACCACTGCAGCAGATGTAACCAGATACATATCTCCGTTTCATCGTCTGTGCATCTTCCTTTCATCCTCTTCTTTCGCCAGAAAATTGTACTACTGTGGTACAAATTCTTCAGTCTACCTACATTGGTTAGACTTTGAAAATAACAAGTCCGAATGGTACAACTACACAAGCCGTGTTAATTCATTTCCTTCCAATCCTTTTCCACTTTGTGTGGCGCGGAAGCGTGGACACATCACGCATGCAACCAGGCATATCAGAGGTAAACACCAAGCATCGGCAACCAAAATTTGGCGTCAGCAATAAGTCAAAATGGAGGTGGATTCTAATCAATTAAGAAGGTCACTGCCGAATTAACGCAAGATTTCAGACTTCAGTGACAAGTATACTAATTAGAAGATAGATAGACAAAGTACTACACCACAATTATCATATTAGATAAATTCTGCAAGAGAACTGCAGAAGATGTAGGCAGAGTCATAATCGCTAGAGTCGCATTCCAGGTTGCACATCATCCGGTGATATTAGATGCTTTCGCTTCATACTGCTACAATTACCTGTACACAAAGCCATCTTACGTTAGTTAATTCACAGGTATTAACTTCACACTAACGGAACGTGTGCTGATTATTTTTAGCCAGTCAGCAATACTATGTAAAACAGAATCAGAAAATTGATAAATAAAATAGCGAGAAGAGGAAGATCATATGAACACACTAACAACCTGAAATTAAAAAAAAACAATCCCTGGGTAACGTCAGAATTAAGATAGCAAATCAGTTATATAATGAAGCTTCCACCCTTCGTTGAAACTTAAAATAGAGAAATCTCAAACCATATTCACACCATCTAATACAGGATCATAAACTTGAAAACATGAAAACTAATTATAAGCTTCAATGTGCAATTCTGACACATCAAATGCTCCACATAAGTTTTTAGTGTGTTTGTTGTTTACTTCAAATTCAAGGCAGCTTATGTGCTATAAAATCAGTACAATTGGATAATGTACATGTACAAGAAGAGGACAACAGTAAACTTTTCTTGCATCTATATGCATTATGATTTTATATCTATAGGCATCAGCAATCATAAAATTCATGACACGGAAAATAATATTGCTGGTGTGTATTGATATGTAAATCCTAGTTCTATGATGTGACATTAGCTAGCACACAAATCAATTGTCCCATACTATATTACAAGTTTATCTCGTACATACTCCGATACAACCCCCCAGTATTGGACACAAGAGAGGATGGAACAATCGGAACATCGGAGAATGATAGGAATAAAACAGCAGACCGCAGCTAACAACAGAAACTTCATTCAAATGGCTAAAAACAGAAATGTTATTCAATCTCCTGTAAGCTACTGTTTTCTGACGCCTACCGATGTTCCTTTCAGCAACTGAAGAATAAGCAGACCACCATCTAAAACCACATCATAACATGTGAAAAATGTCAGTACCACACTTGAGACTTGAGAGAACAACAAAAATGAGTAAAAATGTGGCTACCACACAGTTGACGGCATGCAATTAGCCATCTACTTTCTATCACATACAGCTATTTCAAAGCTCTCCCCCACTCAGACACTTGTAGGAGTACGACAAATCCTCAACAAAAGAGAGAAATGGAATATTGCTACTTATAATGTATGATAGTTGCGATAGATTTATGATCAATAACAAGATCAGAAGCGATAAAAATTCTCTCAGGGACAATTACCGACTGGACAAATATAACTGTATTTACTCCCCTAAATGTGTCGTTTAAATTGCTCATTTGTCATGGTTTCCAATACAATTCTACTTTGTAGTTTGTTTGTTGCCAATTTCCACCTTGTATGTGATAGAATTCCAGTGTCACTGATAACCTGGATGAACAATAGTACACTACCCTGGTAGTCCCATAGACACCTATACTTCAATGATAACATATAACACGGCTAAAAGGAAATGTCGAGTTGGTAGTGAAGACCATAAGTACAATAAAGTTATTCCAGCAAACAGGTATGAAAAAAAAAAGAACATGATTTCATAGTCCAGAGTGGTCAAGATGAGCAAGCATTTACCTTCAGTATAAAAACTTGTGAAAGGACGAACGCTTCTACACAGATCATCTCTAAATAGTTCCTCAGACTGCATTGACCCAAGTTGAACCATATACACCGATGAGTCCGCCCACAAAAAGATTGCATTCACATCCTCAGCATAGTGCATCATAGTCACCTTGTAAATCGGAAACCCCAACCCAAGTATCTTCTGCAGTTCAGCAGTCTTCCGCAACACCCAAGTGGCAACACCATAAGAATGAGCCTCCCTCTCCCAAATTTGTAAGCAGGTGTCACAGGTCTGCTGGTAGGGGGTGCACGACAAAACTGCAACGCCAAGACCACCATCCTCTGCCTGGATGGCCAGAGCCCTGTAAACGTAATCAGCACAAGGAGGCCTCTTGATGACAGCTAGCTTCTGCGTATCCAGATCGAACTCAAGTATGCCATAGCTACTGAACCAGTGAAGGGTGTTACCAACAAGTGTGCTGGACTGAGAAATGGTACCCCTATGCGGAAGCACTGTTGAGAGGAGATCACACCAGGTGTTAGTCTCTGAGGAGTAAACACTTGCGAAGGCGACGGGGTCGTCATCATCATAGTCATCGTGCTCGTAGATGCCCAGCACGGCCACTTTGAAAGGGCTGGAGTGGCATGCGCCATGCGCGTGGCCCTGGTCGCCGTCAGCGCAGAGCACCGCCCCACGGTGTAGGATCACTTTGCCGGGACCATGGAGTCGCGGCGTATTGGCCACAATGCGGTATTCATCAGTGATGGGGTCCCACACGATGACCTGATGCAGACCCCAGTCGTCGAAGAGCACTCGTCCGTGACGGCAGTCGAGGCACGTCCAATCGCGGCCGTCGGGGCCTTCGAGTCGCGGGGAGAAGCGCTCGGAAGGGATGCGGTAGGGCGAATCCAGAGTGGATCTGAACGAAATTCTTCTGCTACCTAAGAAGACGCCGAGGAGGGGAGGCTTTCGGTGGTGGAGGCGGAAGCGACCGAGGAACTTGGGGTCGGTGGCGAGACGTCGCCAGCGCTTGGAGACGAGGGACGCGCGCAGGTGGTAGGGAGGCTGCGGGGGGAGACGGAGCAGGATCTCGTGGAGGAGGTCATCGTCTTCCAGTGGATGCGCCGGTCCCGGCGACGGCGACGAGGGTCGGCGGCTGCGGGCCATGTCGTCCTCAACCCTGGGTCGCTAATTGGACTGGGGACTGGATTTTTGTTTCAGCAACCATATATGGAAAAGTACAGTAAAGTTGTTCCAGCAACCATATATGGAAAATAAATGGATTTCGAGAATTAGTTTCCTTTGGTATAGAAACTTTTGAAAAGATAATAGGAATGCACTTGATCACGAAGTTCCATAGACTGCATTGAGTCAAGTTGAACCATGAATACCGACGACAGCAAAAATTAAAATTATTATATGAACTTCCTCAGCATAGCGTACTATAACTGTCATATGCATGCCAATCCAAAATCACGATTCTAGAATCTTCTATAGTTCAACAGTCTTCCACAACACCCATGTGGCAAGACCATATGAATCGAATTTCATCTACCACATCTGCAAAAGAGGGTGGAAGAGAGGGCAGGACAAGATGGCAAGCCAACAGTGTCATCCTCCCCATGGATGATCTGAACATTGCGATGTACGTTGCGATGCCTCTCTCTCATAGCTAGACTCCACCTGTGAAAATCAAACTCATGCATTCTTGTTTTGTTCCTAGTAAGAAGTCAGTAAAGCGTGTCACCAACAAGTGTGCGAGGACTAGAAAAATCAATACCCTTATGCGGAAGCGCTGTTGAGATGAGATCACTCCGTATGCTACTCTGTGAGGAGTAAGCACTTGCGAAGGCGTCGGTTTCATCACGTGTTCGTAGCTGCTCAACGGGACCAGTTTGAAAGGGGTCGAGTGACAGACACACCATGCACGACGCAGTGCACCACCCCTGTGTGCTTATCCTTGTCGCGAAACTTCGGCGGAACGGTCACGAGGGAGCGGTCCCCAATGATGTGGTCCCACACAATGATCTAACACACCCCCCTATTGATGAAGTGTAAGGGCATCTCCAGCCGTCCCCCCGAGCCCCCCAGGGGTTTTTTTCGCGGCGGAAGCGGCGAATAGCGCCGCTTCTTCACCACTCGCCCCCCCCCCCCCCCCAGAGGCCCAAATAGCGCCGTTTCGGCGCTAAATAGCGCCGCGGCACCCAGGCCAAACCCAGCCCGCTGAGTTCGGCCTGGGGGGGGGGGCGAAACTGCGCGGCCGCGCGCGTGGGCCAGCTCGGTCAGCGACGCGACGGGAAAGCGCGGGAATAGAAGCCACCGCCCGTGACCTCCTTCTCGGCGCCCGCGCCGTCAAAGGCTGCCGGAGTTATGGCGTGGCGGCCGGCCAGTGCATGCACCCCGGTCAAAGGCTGCCGGATTAATGGCGGGGCGGCAGCGGTGACACGAGCGGCGCGGCGACTGGCCCGCCAAGCTATAAAAATGGTGCCCGCCCCCTCCCCGTACGCACATTCTCGCCTCCTCCCTCGTCGTTCTTTCTCCATCTTCTCCGTCCTCACCCTCGCTGCAATGGATCGTCTCTGGGACGCGTGGCCCGACAGCGACTACGACGACGAGCTGCAGCCAGCGGCGCCGGAGCAACTTCAGCCGCAGCAGGTGGCGCCGGAGCCGCTTCAGCCGCAGCAGGTGGCGCCGGAGCCGCAGCAGGACGAGGCACGAGAAGCACGGCGGGCTGCCCGTCAGTGGAGGCGGGAGGTGAGGCGGCAGCCGGTATGGCCCGAGCAGCACGCCGGGCTGCACTCGTTCGAGACGTCGCAGAACGAGGACGCGTACCGCGAGGTTCGCGGCGTCCTCGAGCAGGCGGCGCAGGCGGCGGAGGCGGCCGCCATCCGGGCCTCTCTGGAGTCACACCAGAGAGAGGAGGCGGCGCGAGAGGTGCGCCGGCAGATGGCCGCGCGCGCTGCCTCGGCCGAGCAGGCGGGCATCATCGCCCTCTACGAAGCCGACCGACGGCAGGTGGCGCTGCAGGGCGAGCGCCGCAGCCGCCCGCCCTCCGAGCAGGCGCAGCTGCACCGGCTGCGTCTGCAGGCCCGAGCGGAGCGGGCAGAGCAACGCCGTCTCGCCGCGGCGAGCCAGGGCGAAGCTGGCCCCTCCAACCAGCGCCGCCACGGCGACGCCGCTGATGAAGACGACGATGCGTAGGCGTAGGGGTAGTCGTCGCGTAGTTTACATTTCCGCTGTTTTAGTTTGAATTTCACTCGAAAATGTACGCAATTCGCTTTGATCAATAAAATTTCGCCTCTTTTCAATTTGCGTTTGTTTGGGCCGATTCTTGGGCTCGGGACGCGACTGGGAAACGCGCCCCCCCAGGTTCCAGAATAGCGCCGTTTAGCGCCGCGGCGGCACCAAAACGGCGGCGTTTTGGGCCCTGGGGGGCGCAACGGCTGGAGATGCCCTAAGCATCCACAGTCGAGCAACGTCCATTCCCTGGGGTCGTCGATTCGCGTGGAGAAGAGGTTAGATGGATGTGGTAGGGCGAGTCCAGTGTGGATAGGAACGAGATTTTTTTTGCCTACATACGAGAATCCGTCATGGAGGGGAGGCGTTCAGTGATGGACGGGGAAGCGGCGGAGGAATTGGGGGTCGGTAGCAAGGCGTCGCTAGCGCTTCAAGACGAGGATCCGGTCACGTCGTCTTCCAGTGAAAGCATCAGTGCCAGTGATGGCGAGGAGCGGAGGTGGCAGCGACATCGACTCATGTTGCCCTCTGTCCATTTTCCTATTTGGGCCAATTTGGGAAATGGGGAGGGGGGCAGAGGAGGACCTGGTCTCGTCATCTTCCAGCGAAAGCGCCGGTGCCAGTGATGGCGAGGAGCAGAGGCGGCGGCGACGTCGGCTCATGTTGCCCTCGGTCCGTTTTCCTATTTGGCCAATTTGGGAAACGGGGAGGAGATCCATGGGGGAAAAGAGTTTCACGTTGGGCTCGTTTGTTACGAAAGATTTAATACTCCCTCCGGTCCATAAAAAGTGTCGCTCACTTTGTACTAAGTTAGGGAGTGACACTTTATATGGATCAGAAGGGGTAAAAAAATACGGATGGTTTTGTTCAGATGATAGTTTGATGGCACATACATTTCTCTCCCATGAACCCCGCTAAGAGCACGATCTATGGAGGCAGTATCATGCGGTGGTCTCAACTACACCTGTGCATATCTCGGGCCGGGCTGGGTTTCGGGTCAGGCTTTTACTAGCCTGACTTGTAAAAGCCAAGCCTAGGCCCGACCCGGCCAGAAACCATGAAAATGCCTCTTTCCTGTTAAAAAATATTAAATACTCACTCCGTCTCAATTAATTGTCACAAAGATGGACAAAAGTTGATTTAATTGTCACAAAGATGGACAAAAGTTGATATATCTACTTTTGTCCATCATTGTGACAATTAATCTGAGACGGAGCGAGTATATCTAGAACTAAATTGTTATTGTATTCTCTTTCAGACATTCGCAAAACAAAAGTATTGGACTTGGAATATCAGGGCCAGTACGGACAACAACAATTAAGGCTCAAATGATAAGTTGGCGAGCACCGGAGCCGATTCTAATCGATTGCAAACGTCAATACTTAACACCCGTAATTGATTTCGGAGTTCAACTTTACATATAATACTAGATCATGATAGCGCGCTTTGTCGCGCCCGTCTATTTTATGAATAGAATGGTAGGATTTTTCATAATGTACCAGTTAGTAATAAAATATAGCGATGACGGAATTGAATATGAGGATCAGAGGGTAGAACTTAAATTTCTATGACAACGACCATTTTTCCCAAGTACACTTGCGAAAAGCAATGAGCAGCTAAACAAAGTGCACCAGATGGTCATTTTGATCCACCTAATGAATCTACATAATCATAGGTGTCCTAGTTCAGGTCGGCCGTAGAGGAACCGTAGATTTGAGCTTAGCGTTGTCTCTTTGCTTGCCTTGGACAACTCAATGACATGTTGGACAATCTTTTATCTACAATATCTAAATGGGAGCAACCCACTAACTCTATTTCTCTTAACATGCAGGGTGTCCACATAATTAACTATCTTTGACCAATCCTAGGCTGCCACGTCTCTTCAACTCTGCTACCTCAGCCCCAAAAAATTATTCTTTAGCAATTTATTTTCACACAAGGTTGTCCGTTATTAATTTCCCCCGGGCTACACTATGGAAAAGATCCACTAGCAATCATTTAATATCTACGTTCCAGCTTCTACAGCCTGTTCACGTTGGTGTACTGTTATGGATGTGTGGTTGTATTTTTTTTTTTATCCAAAGCCATGCGTTCATCTTCTCTCCATTCACTCTGAATTTTCTACATTAAGGAGCACACGGACACACCCTTCGCCCCCCGCGTGAAGCATCAATCGCTCGCCTCCTCACCTCCCGCGACGTGACCTGTATCAAGAAAACGCTTATCGGAATATTTGCTGACGTGCGGGATTAAATCCTCCTTCTTGGGCATAGCATGTATTTTTTTTCTCAATGCTTTTGATCAACCATGTTCATTTGTTATATCCTCTAGGACGGGTGCGATTTCTAACAAATTTCTTCCGTTGCAGGGAGTTCTCCGATGATCTTCTCATATTCCAGTCGGAAGATCTCATCGGAAACCTCAAATCCATCGACTACAAGTTCATACCGTTGCTTCTCCCTCTTAAGTTTTCTTTTTTTCTATTTGGATTTCATTGACTCGCCCAGCATGGATATCTCGATGCAGCTGCTCACTAGAGTCCGGCCGGCCTTTCATGCACCAGCAACATCCATACTCCGGGGGCGATTGTGTCGGCGCACGACAATCACCCACGTCTACTTGATTCATTGGCCATCAACATAGGCACATTCTCGAGTATGAGTTCCTGATTTTTTTTCCCTCTTTCTGCTTGACTATATATGTCCGGTCGATATTGGATACACATATTTTCGTTTGAATATTATTCCCAGCAGGCAGCTTATCGTTTGCCGAGATCACATGCTTTGCTTATCACTCTAATCGTAGCGGTTGTTTCCCTTTTGCAGATTAGACAAGAGCGTGGCAGTTGTTTTCCGTTTCCAAATTAAACCTCAAGATAGGTAATACCCCGCTAAAATGTTGTACAATGATTATTTAAAGTCAATCAAGAGCATCAACCTCATACCACTTTCCCAACTAATTGATCTATTTGGTAAATATTTTCTACACACACTGTTCAATTGTATTATCGTCCAGATACATTAATAGTTTTGCAGATCACATTTCATGGTGTGTGCTGATTCTGAAACCACACGAAGATTTCAGTACAGTATGCAATAAAGGACTCATTCCTAATCACGACAATCAGTATTTTCATATTAAAACATGTTTCTCTAATTCCCGCCGCAACGCGCGGGGAACCATCTAGTATCTAAATAGGAACACCCCACTAGAGGGAATTCTCTTGACATGCAAGCCATCCACCTCATCAAACATCCATGAGCAATCCTAGCCTGCCACCTATGCAAATCTGCCACCTAATAAAAACAGAAAAAAATCAACCGAGGAGAGAAATATATAACGCACTACCTGCTACGTGCCCACTTATCCTGCCATTTATTTTCCTCTATACTCTCAAAAAATAATCCCTCGATGCACCCTTTCAGTCCACCCACTAACCTCCAGTTAAGAGCTAAAATTCATGCACCCATTAATTACCCAGCGTGCACACGACCAGTCCAATTCCCTTTTGGCTTCCACCCCACGCATACAAGCATACTCCCATTCCAGCATTTTCCCATGAATGCTATTGAAACTGGAGTAGGATTAGTACTCGAGCAGTCATTTTTTCCTTGAAATACCCGAATAGTCTCGATGTCAAGCACATCAAAAGTATTCGTGTTCATCGAGGCAGATCAGGCCCAAGGAACCTTCGATCACAACAAGCTCTATCTGAATATACACGAGTGTCTCCATATGTTCGGTTACCTCCACAACTACTTTCGCCTCCCTTCTTTGCGCATCATTGGGAACCAACTTAAATCAGTTCATTGCCTATGAATTCCAGAAGCAGGACTAAGGAATTAATCTTCCCACAATTGAGGCTGAAGCAAAAGATGCAGTCGGTGAACGCTCAGCACCATCACAAGGGCGGTAGATGGCTGATTGATGACAGCCCCCCATAGAGGCGCTGCGGCGGGTAGCTGCCGAGGACTAGATTGTGTCTATTAGCAAGGCAGACATCACATAGGCCGGCAAGGTATGTCACACCTTAACACTAGAGCTAATATTTGAAGTGTGCTAAGATATCTAGCTAATTTTTTTCTTCTCTAGATTCACTTTTGCGTTCGATACATATATGGGCATATGGTTGTCAGTGTGTTGGAGGATGCACAACACAGGACAAGATGCTCGGTCTTTTCAATTACAGCATGCATCTTTTGCTTCAGTCTCCTGTGTTCTGTTAAAAATATGCAGGGCTCTACCAATATGTCACCCTCTCTTTTCTTTTTCTTTTTCTTTGGGCTTCATTATCAAACATTAACTCCATTGTTTTTTCCTTTAAAATGCTACTTCGTACAAGTAGTGTCATATATAATGCGTCATGTATATTGATATTTGGTTATTAAAATACAATTGCGCATTGAATCTAATACTATGTAAAATCATCACTGGAGATTCTAAAGTACGTTATTACTGATCCCCTTCTTTGTGTTTTGCAGTTTACATTTTTTGTGCCTACAATTAGGACGTCCGGTGATTCTCTTCTCTCTTATTAATTTTGACTAATTTGATTGAATAATTACATCATTTCTTTTCTATTTTTATTGAACAGGAACAACAAACAGTGATAGTTGAAACTCCATTTATACAATTTTTCTTCAATTGAGATAATGAAAACTTTTTTCTTTGTGTCGACGTGTATGTGTTGTATTCGATGTTGACACTACAACATTTAGATTTAACATGTTTAGAACCAGAGAGTTACGGAGTTCATATGTTCACATGTAATTTATCACATTATGGATCTTTGTTACGTACAAAGAAGGATGCTATACTTACAATATATGTCCTATTTTCATGCGACAAACGAGAACCATTCATCTTGGACTCTGCAGAGAGGAACTTCCTTGGTTTAGTATCATACAAAAATCATATAAGCAAACATTGTGCACGTACCAGTTTCGATGTGCAACTGATACTATAGTTAGAACCATATTTTCATCGTTGAAATTGAAATATGATATAGAATCTCATCCATATTCTTAAAGTGCAATTAACATGCGTTATTGACTACCCCATTTTTTCCACTTGGGGCGCCATTCATAGCCGATTCATGAGAGTTCTAAACATTGCTCTAAATTTTTTATCTTTGCATTTTCAGTTTGTAATATTTGTGGTGCTTGGACAACCAATAGACCAATGTGTCGTACTTAGCGTATGATTTGCATGGTGTACATTTCTATTTTTTTGTTGCGATGAAATACATTTCTGTTTGTTGCAGCGATCTTTATCTTTGTACAATTTGTTGTTTGCATTCATTTTTTCAAGAGAGACAATATGGATATATTCTTCATATGTTAAAAACCTATTCCTAATATTCTTTGTTGCTACAATACCCGCAGCAAAGCGTGGGGTAATCATCTAGTTTTCATAATTTTCACGTATCCGGGAAAGGAACCATGCAGCCCTCTCACCGCTACCATTTTGCTCATTCTACTCGGTGTGCACCGTTGTCACTGTGACATAGGCGTCCTCATCTTACTCTTATTTCAGTTCCTCAAGTTTTTTCCCATCCTTCGAGATTACTTCAACATAAGAATATGCACCAGGTGCAGTATTTGCCAATCCTTAAGAATACTTAATATGTAAGAGGACGGATAGAATTTAAACGAATATTAGAAAACATTCACCTGGTAAGTTAACTACAAGTACTTAAACAAAAGAGTTAGTTGCAGACAGGTTAAATGTATAAAATGTAATGATACCAATTGATAAGCATACTTGTCTCACCACATATGTTGTGTAAAGACTGGACCCAGCTCCTATTATATATCTTCTCTGTATTCAGTATGTTTGGTTGCAAATATGACATGCCTTCCTAGTGCAATATAGAATATGGCCATCTTTACCTTTAATCTTGCAGAAATAACCGAAAATCTTAAACAATAAGACTTGTGCAAAAAATCGCACACAGTAGCCGGCATAGTGATTGGGTGATCTCTATGTGTAGGAGGAAGGACCATAGAGTGGACACTTGAGTACGAAAAGGAAGACTCTCTACTATCCATTAGAGCATGTCTAACAGACTCCCAATGTTTTCACCCCCTAAGACGCGTGTAGAGAGCCCTGTATGCACATTTCGCCGGCCAAAAGCTCGTGCGAGCTAGCAGACCCCCTACCCCCACCCCGTAAAACAGAATATTCTGTTTTACGGGGTGGGGGTAGGGGGTCTGCTAGCTCGCACGAGCTTTTGGCCCCTCAGAAAACAGGGTTTTGGACATTTTGCATATCAATGCAACATCTCACATTGCATAAAATTATCAAAGCACAGAATAATAATCTTAATTATTACAATCAATGTTTCACACAAATAAAATGTTCAAAGCACACAATAAAAATCTTAATTATTACAATCAATGTTTCACACAAATAAAATGTTTTCCGAACTGCCAATCAATGTTTCACACATAGAAGAAGAGAAAATGAATCATTGGCCATGCAACTGCCAGTGGTGATCGATCAGATCTTGGGTGAGCTGGTGATGAGTCTCAGCACATTCAATGCCGCGATGCCCTGCAAGAAAAGCTTCAAGCCTATCAGGGTTTCTCTCGGGCACCACTCGGGTGCCAACATTATCATAGAAACATGGCAATCTTAACCCCCTCTCATCTTCGATGATCATGTTGTGAAGAATCACACAACATGTCATGATGTCGACAAGAGTCTCCCTGTCCCAAAACCGTGCAGGACCCCGAACAATGGCAAACCTTGCTTGCAAAACACCAAAACCTCTCTCAATATCTTTGCGAGCAGACTCTTGTTCTCTTGTGAACTTTGCTTCTTTTCTTGTCAAAGGCCTATCCTTTCTCTCTTTAATTGCCTTCACAAGAGTTGCATAGTCAGGGTAAATACCATCTGTGAGATAGTACCCCATGGTGTACTCATTGTTCATAACTTTGTAGTTGCAAGGTGGTGCATCACCCCTAATTATTCTTTTAAATAAAGGGGATTTATTCAAGACATTAATGTCATTGAGTGTCCCCGGTAGTCCAAAGTATGCATGCCAAATCCATAAATCTTGGGATGCCACAGCTTCAAGCACAATGGTAGCATCACTGCTTTTTCCACAATACATTACATGCCATGCTTTTGGACAATTTTTCCATGTCCAATGCATGCAATCTAGACTACCAAGCATCCCAGGCCACCCTCTCCTTTCATTCATCTCCATGAGTCTCTTTGTATCATCCTCATTTGGAGCTCGGAGATACGTCTCGCCATACAACTTGATCACCATCTTGGCAAACATACACACACAATCAGTGGTTGTTTGTACCCCAATGCGAAGGTACTCGTCAGTATAGTCCGCAGGGATACCATATGCAATCACCCTCATGGCAGCTGATATTTTCTGATATGGGCTAAATCCCATGACTTGGGCGGCATTCCTCCGTTGCTTGAAATAATCGGAATTCGCTTCACAGTCTTTCACGATTTTGGTGAACAAACTCCTACGCATGCGATATCTCCTACGGAAGAGACGGGGGGGATAGGTAGGTACCTCGGCAAAATAATCTTGCCACAGTTGTTCGTGGCCGAGCGCGCGGTTCCGCGGGATACATATGCGGCCCATCGTGGAACCTCTTCTCTGATCTAGCAGCTTCGCGCGGTCTTCGAGCTCGTTGATACGGAAGAGGTACTGCATCATCTCCATGTCGTCGTCGCTCAGCAGCTCGTCGAGGTCCGAGTCCCCCGATGACCAGCTCAACGAATCATCGCAATGCTCCCAATCATCCATAGTCGCGTCCGCAGACATCTACGACGGTGAAGCAGAGATCAGGCCCCGCGGAACGGCGAAATCGAAGAGGAACGCGGCACGGCGAGTACTCACCGTGGGGAGGCGGCGGAGATGCACGCGGCGCGGCGAGTCGAGGGGCGCCGAGGTCCGCTGGGGGTCCGGCGGGGGTGCGGCGGGGTCCGGCGGATGTGTGGCGGCTCGGAGGCGACCGGATCTACGCGGCGGCGGCTGGCGACGGCTGGCGGCGGGGCGGAGGAAAATGGGGTTCGAAGCTGAAACTTCAGCGCGCCCTTGCTCGCACGAGGTAGAGGGTTGGCCCTGTACATCTCCTCCCGACCCGCACATGTAGGGGTCGACGGGCCGCCCCCTACCGAAACTTGTAAAATTTCGTCCGGGGTGCCCGATTTAGGGGGTCTGCTAGATGGCCGGGTAGAGCCCAAACCCGTATATCAGCGGTTATTATACGAGTTTGGGCCATTTAGGGGGTCTGTTAGACATGCTCTTAGAGCGCCAATATATACACATATGTACAATTTGTTACTTTGTTTTAAACTAAATCAAATAAATAATTACATAGAGATCAAACAAATATTTAAGGAGGTTGCCTCCTCCAGTGTTTTATTATTATATTTTGCAAGTGCTATATCTATTTGAGCAAACAAATGTGCAATATCTCTAAACAATAGCATCAAGCGACTACAGTTCAGTCATGATAGCATGTCTATCCAGAGAATCAAGTTTTTTCCCCTTTTTCTGAGACTTTTTTGCCTATATCCTATTTTTTACTAAGCAGAAAGAAATACCCAGCGCTGATTCGAATTTTCCTAAAGAATTTATTTCCGATAAAAGAATGGTGAAAGGAGCAACAGATGAAAACATGTAGATCAATTTCAATAGTCCTCAAGTTTGATAAATGTACATAGATTCATACCGAATCTTTTGTTTCACATTTTTTCCGTATGATCGCTCTTCCTTGGGTTCCTGGATGTTTAAATATCGAGACAAGAAAAACATCATCAATTAGAAGAATACAGATGAAAATTCGATTCCCCAAAGAAGAATAAATAAAAGACCAGTTCATTGGGAGATGACTAATTCATTATAGTAAGCAGCCTTGATATTCATGCTCTTTTAATGGAAAATCTTGGGTCTACCTGCTTTGTTAAGATCTCTTGGGTGCTTGTGATATCACTATAAGTCATAACGTCACAGATAGTCATATTTGTGTAATAAATATTTTAGTTTTGGTTCTGTAATCTCTTGAGTTCGTACAAGTCTGCAGCACATGCAAAGATGATATCTGCCTCTTTAAGTAAAGCGAAACAATAAAACTTGGAGATTTTATAGCTTCGTCGGTTATCCATGTTCATACAAAATGCGAACTATACATGCTAATAGCTAGTACTGCAGCAAGCAACCGAATATGACGGTGAACACGCGCCTACCATGGACAACTAAAACTGAATTGTGACTATAAGAACTGCACACTGGATGTGGACTGCAAGCCTAGAAGACCAAGGACACATCTCAGGTACAAACACAAAGAAACATACTAAAGTTTTCCAAATTAATAGGAAAGACAAGCTTACAAAGCACTGTTTTGTTTTCATGACTGGCCTCATGGATTTTGTCCTTTTTTTGTTTGAAAGAAAGATCTAATTAGATTCACTAATGTGTGATCCAGATTAATGTTGTAGTACTGTTGTATTGAGGCTGATACAACAGGGAACCAAATTCAGAAACAAAACTGCAACAATACATGGCATGAGACAAAAGAAAATGCCTTCAATGTACATCGAATAATTGTCAAATGGTGGAATGTTGACCACTCGGATCAAGTAAATAAAGTGAGCCCAATTGCACAAGTGATTATTTGTACTATTTCCCAAAATTTTAATTGTGTTTTGTCAAGGCAGAAGTCAAATACCGTACCCACATCGTTAGCATATTGTTTTATACTCCAGATTGGTTAAAAAAAACTCTCTAGATATATTGGTTTCTTTGACCTCGGCAAAACATAATTTTGTGATCAATTATTTTGAAAATAAAATTCTACAATGTTATTTTTTTTCACTATTAGTTGGCTACTTTATATTAAAAACATCAGTGAAGCCTGAATTAATGTTTTTGGAAGCTAGGATCAAGGTTCTAAGTGGTTGATAATGGATTGGTAGTTTACTTACTCTAGATCATCAAAATATTATCGAGGCAAGACAATTGTTAGCACGAGGAAAAGATAAGAAGAATATTACCATGCAGGTGTGGACCTTGATGTAGGTGCAGATCGCCCGGATATTATCCTGGTACTTCTTGAGCGGCGCATCCTGGTGCACCGGCAACTTATCAGGCAGGCTGGCATTGTTGGCACCAAAGAACATCGTGATAGTCACCTCCACTTGTAGTCCCCTCCATGGACCGTCCAAGCATCATCAGCGCCCAACACCACATCCCCCTAACCAGGATTTTTAAATCCAATGTCACACCTGCACATAGCAGCTACTCCCTCCGTATCAAAATGTAAGATGTTTTAGCTTTTTATACACAAAATGTATCTAGACATGTTTTAGTGTAAGATGCATATGAATCTACACACTAAAACATGTCTACATACATTTTGTCTAGGAGAAGCTAAAACATCTTATATTTTGATACGGAGGGAGTATAAACGAAGAAACCAGACAGGGCAAAAGGTGCAGACGTACCTGACTCGTGAAGCAGAGGGGCTGTCTTGCGCCGCTGGGGAAGAGGAATATGACATGGGTGCGCCACCGAGAGTTCGCCCCAGAGCATTGGAGGTTCATATTCACAACTCTGCATTGTTATTGAGGATCCATTTTGACACAGTGGCATAGTCTACTATGAGTTTGTCCTAGCGCGCACATATTAGCATAGCACAAGCTGGCTTCTGGTTCTCCTATACAAATCTAGTTAGATACACAATTAATCCGTGGGCAATCTGATGCGTAGCAACGTCCATCGGGCTGAACCTGTGGGATTCGAGTGGTTGTGCCATGTCCGCTCCTGTGGTGGGGCGACAGGCACATGGACTGGGTGCCAAGTCCGCGATGCAGGGAGATTGGGGATGGAGCGGGGCGACGCGAGGGATCCTCGTTCTCCTCGAAGATCTTCATGCGGCCGCCGTGCGCCATGGTTCCAGCAGGTAGGGGTCGTCATCTTGTCCGTGTGGAGGATGCTGGCGGTGGCGGACCTCCGCCCCAGGTCGCTGGAGAAGAGGAAATGGTGGACGCAGGTCAGATCAGCGGAGAGGGAGGAGACGTCGGGGCATTTTATTATTTGCCACACTTTTCTTTTCACTTTTATAATTTGCCACACCATGTGTCACTGACAGGTGGTGGTCAGTGTGGCAAATTATAAAGGATTTGAGAAAAGTGTGGCAAATTATAAAATATCCCGGAGACGTCGGTGTCATGTCGTGCGACTTCTGCTTGCCTTGGTTTGATGGGCTTCGTGCGCTTACGGAGCCCAATTAACCACAATGCCCTAATTTTGACATCCAGAGCAGCGTCACCTAGGGACAACCGGGCTAGGTCGCGACCGATGAGCATCAGATGGCCAGAAACATGTATTTGCGCGATCGAACGGCCAGAAACGCTGATGGCGTGAGAGTGCTTCTTTTTGGCTTAGTTTTAATATCCCTAATAATAGCTGAAGATGACCGTATAAGATAGCTGAAGATAACGTCAGAGTGGGCCATAAGAGCCGGTATTCCAGATTGCATTACTACCGGCCGGTAAAGCTACTTATGCTTCAGACTTCTCTCAAGATACCTGTGCACAAACCCATCTCATTAGTTCATTCAGTAGTATTAACTTCACACTTGCTACTATAACACTTCTGAATATTTTAAGCCAAATGATTTCAGCAATACTAGGTAAATGCAATTAGAAAATGAGAAATTAACCCGAAAATGGAAGGCCGTACCATCTTGAAATCACGTCAGATTTGTATGATGCTAAAACGTAATAACTGTATTAAGCCCAGTTTAGCTACAGATTTGACAGCGGAGATGTTTCAACCTATAATATGAACAGTAATGTAGCAATATACAAATAGACACTACCATATGCTAGTTTACGCATGCAAGAAGAAGACAACAATATTATTTTCATGTATTATTGCTTATTATTAAAAGTATAGAACCACCATTTGCCAATGAAGTTTCCACTTGACATATAAAACACTACAGTTCAAGTACTTTCTACTTAGTTTGTAGATTATGTTTAACAGGGGGTTAGTTGTGATTCACCTGTTGTATGGCTCATGCTGACAAAACTATGCACGGCAGCCGTATACAAAGAACGATAGTAAATTATCATGGTAGTTCAAGTCGATATGGCTAAGAATTATCAGGAAACTTAAGTTGATAACGACACTTCAGAAAAGAGCCACCGCTTGCCGCTTTGAGAGTCGACTCCCACCTCCGCCGCCACCCCCCGCCGGCGCGTTCGTCGATTTCGCCCGACGGCGAGGCCGTTCGGTGTCGAATCGATGACGTCGCGAGGCGTGTATATAGTAGGATTAGTTTAAGTGTTGCCCGTGTGCTTTAGTTTTTGCCGCTTATGGGCTCCCTCCTTCTCCTCCGGATGGGCTCCGCGTGTCGCGGCGGCGCGGGAGTCTGTTCCCCTTTTTCTTGCAGATTGAAGCCATGGAGGCTTCCTCTCAAGACTGATGGTGAGCAAAGCCGATTCAATAAGCTCGTCCGCTGTATCCTTTCCTCTGGATCTGAAGTGGAGAAGGAAGATACTAATCCCCTTGCTGGCCATGGTGGTGAGGAGGGGCGCGGTTACCTGGTCTTCTTCGCTGTCACTTCGGAGGGATCTCAGCAGGTCTGCATTCATCGCCACATATTTTGCTTGCCTCCTCCGATCCTTGGCAGGAGCTTTGGGGTTGACGGCGAGATGGTACCTCTGCTGCGAGGTGTGCGGGTCTGTGCTGCTTCTGATTATCTGCAGATGGTTCTTGTTCTTCTCTTCTTGTCGCTGATTAAGGGGGGAAGCAATGGCTCTGCTGCTGTTGATTGGAGGCGGTTTTGGAGTTATAGAACCGGTTTCTGGAGCAACAAATCAGCGATTCAGCTGATTTTCATGGCCAAGGAGTGGCCTTCTTTGCCGCAGAGAATAGCAGGCAACATATCAACCTCCCTTGGGAGGCCCTTGAAGAGATGCGTCGCTGAGGATTTCGCCAGGGCAGGGGCAAGTGGTGTAGTCCCCGTCGCTGTCCATGGCTGCAGCACGCAGCTCTCCCTGCTCCACGCTGGAGAAGAAAGAGGATCGGATTGCTTTTTCCATTTTCTTGTCGAGGTCCTCTTTACAAATGCCAGGGGCCTATGTGTACTTTCTTACTTTTATGGGGCTCCTTGTAATCTTCTGTACATCCAGTGATGTTAATGGACGGTTCTGTCCCCTCGGGGGCGCTCCTTTGTTCAAAAAAAAATAACGACACTTCAGAAGTACAGCAAAGTTATTCTAGCAACCATGTATGGAAAATAGTTGGATTTGGTATAAGTGTTTTATAAATACGAGCAGTTACCTTGTGTGTAGAAACTTGTGAATGGATGATAGTTGCCCAAATAACCACTTTTAAGAATTTGTTTGCACTTCATTGACTCAAGTTGAACCATGAAGATGGATGAGTGCACTTCTATGAATATCGCATGGACATCCTCAGCATAGTTCACTACGCGTGGTTCCCCCATGTGATTCCCAAGTATCTTATGCGCTATAACAGGCTTCCTCGACGCCCATGCGGGAAAACCATAAGAATCAACATTTCTCTCCCATATTTCGAGGCAGGGTTCGTGGTAGCCAGCATAGGAGAAGGCAGCGAAGCCAAAGCCGCCATCCTCTGTCTGGATGATCTGACAACTGTGATTAATACTAGAAGGCTTCTTGATCGTAGTTAGCCTTTGTATGTCCAAGTCAAACGCAAGTACGAATGTGCTTGGCACCGGCATGCAGCCAGTGGTATTCAACCAGTAAAGGGTGTTACGAACAAGTGTGCCGTGACTGGATATGTAAACACACCTATACCAAGGCGGAAGCGGTGTTGTCACGAGTTCACCCCATAGGCCTGTCTCAGAAGAGTAAACACTCGTGACGACTTCATCGCCATTCTTGTTGTAGGCGCCGAGCAAGACCACTTTAAAAGGGCTGGAGTGACAATCGCCGTGGACGTGGCCTTGGCCGTCCATAGCGCAAAGCACCGCCGCGGTGTGTATTTTGCAGAATTCCGGTGGGCAGTCCACTCGGTGGTGGCCACTGGTGATGGGGTCCCACACAATGACCTGACGGCTCCTCTTGTTGATGACGAGTACGTGCCCGTGGCGGCAGCCAAGCAAATTCCAGTCCCGCAGGTCGTCGAGCGGTAGGGAGAAGCGCTCAAAAGGGATGTGGCATGGTGGGTCGAGGGCGGGTGTGAACTTAATGCTTAGGTTTTGCTCCGAGAAGACGCCGAGGAAGAAAGGCTTCCTGTGGTGGAGGCGGAAGCGTCGGAGAAAATGGGGGTCGGTGACGAGACGTCGCCAACGCTTGGAAACAAGGGAGGCGCGCAAGAGGTAGGACGGTTGTGGGGGCAGGCGGAGAAGGATCTCTTGGAGGAGGTCGTCGTCTTCCAGTGCAGGTGAGGGTTCCTGCAATAACGATGAGGAGGGTCGCGGGCGGCGGCTCCTGCGGTGGGTCATGTTGCTCCTTTTTGTGTTGTCGGATGTAACATTGGTATTGCTGATGAACCTGTAACAGACAGGGCGTCAGCATAGGAGCAAGTGACGTGTGTTGATCAAGACCAAGTCGTGTCTGTGCTGGAGCTAGTGTGGGCCCGAGTGAGGAGAGTGCGTGGGGCAATATATAAGCCCATTGTATCGATGGTTTGGTTATGAAAGGAATGAAATAGAATTATGTCTTCGCTCCCCTTACCTGTCAACATCTCCTCTCTCTGGCGCGAGCCGCTCTCCCTCGTCTCTCTCTCGTTCTCCCTTACCTCTTCTCCAAGCAAACGAGAGCCAAGCGGATCTCACGCCATCGATCATCGATCGGCAAGGGGATACTTACAGTGGTATCAGAGGTCCGAGTCGATCGCTGGATTCGCGTTTCCGTTAGGCCTGCAGCGGTAAAATCCCTGATGGAAGGTTGTGATCGGGCCGAATTCGATTTCGATCGGATCCAGCACTGAACGCGTAAATCCCAAAGTTGGTTCGCTGGGCTCAACGAGCGATCCACGACGGCGCCTCCAAAATCCTCTCCGCAGACGGAGTTCGTGCTGGCGGCGATGGCGGACTTGGCGGCGCGAACAGATGAGGCTCTCAAGGCAATTCGGGCGAGTCTCGAACTCGTGCAGACTCAGATGGGATCCCTTGACGCTCGGCTAGGCTTACTCGACACATCCTACCAACAAGTGGCCAGCCAGCTCGATTTCAACTCACGCGCGGTGAGTGATCATACCCGCATCATGGATGGAATCGAGCGCCGCCAGGAATCGCTATCCCAACAGATGGCGGCCACGGCGGAGGCGGTGGCTAAATTGGGGGCGCCAAAGCTCTCGGTGGAGATGGATCTGGAGGAGAGAGACGCGGAGACAGGGGGCGCGCGTGCCAAGTCCATTCTCGGATCGCCAGCGGCCAGCTCTGCAGGCGGAGGGCCCGCGTTGGGCGTGAGCAGGCCAGGAACTGCGTCGGCACAGCGGCAACCTGACCCGGGCATTGGAACAGGGCAATTTGGGGGCGAGGTGACTCGAGGAAGAGGACGGCCACCGGACGAACACCCTGGAGGCGGCAGACAGGCGACACCGAAAATGTCATTCCCAAGGTTTGATGGCTCGTTTCCTCGAATCTGGCGTGATAATTGTCTGGATTATTTCTCTGTGATGAATACAGCACCAGCAATGTGGTTCACGACAGCGCGCCTACACCTTGAAGGTAATGCAAAACACTGGTTTCAGGCCTACAAACTACGCAACGATGTTCAGTCGTGGGAAGGATTCATGGAGGCGATTGAGGCCAAGTTCGGTGTCGATGATCACAGGCAGTTCATGACAGCATTGATAGCATTGAAACAGAAAGGCACTGTCAGCGAGTACAACAATGCATTTCAGGAACTAATGTTCAAGTTATGCGGCCACAATCCTTACTATGATGAGACAATGTTCATAGGGAATTACTTGAAAGGACTAAAGCAGGAGATTAGGGTGGTCGTATCTGCTCAGCTACCTGAAATTGTCGATCGAGCAATCCTATCGGCACATGTGCAGGAGGATTTGACACAGCACACCAAACCTTGGGCAAACAAAATTCAGTCAGCGGCCAGAACTGAAACTGTTCGGACTGCGATAAAAGGAGGACAAGGAGAGTTTTGGAAGGAGAGGCAACTTAAGGAGTATAGGAGAGCAAATGGGCTGTGTTTTTCATGTGGGGAGAAGTTTGAGCCTACTCACACGTGTGCAAGGAAAACGCACGTAGCAGTGCAAGCTCTGTCAGTCGAGGATCATACTACTCATATCCCTCCAACAGTACTGAATCTGCTCGAACTCCAAGACATCGCAGAAGCAGAACAGCTTTCACTGTCCCTAAATGCTCTCTCGGGTGCCCAAGATGGAGAAACAATTCGTATTAGGGCGCTTGTACAGAACCAGGTGATGCTCTTGCTCGTCGATAGCGGTAGCAGTCACAGTTTTCTCAGCTCGGCATTTTCAGAAAGGCTACAGTGCACAATGACATCAATTCCATCAGTTACGGTGCGCGTGGCTAACAACGAGATCATGCACTGCGACAAAATGATTCCAGGGTTTGAGTGGTGGACACACGGAGAGACCTTCAAGCATGACATGCGCATCTTACCGCTAGGAGCTTATGATGCGATTCTCGGAATGGATTGGCTTAAACTGCAGGGAGAAATGGCGTGCAACTGGGCAACCAAAACACTGAAATTCAAACACAAGGGCAAAGAAATTCAGTTACAAGGAATTCAACAGAGCTCAGTTACACCAATCAAGGAAGTTCCAGTCGATCAAGTGGTTAAATGGAGCAAGGGGAACGATATTTGGGCATTAGCAGTACTGGACAGCATACAGGAGGAGGATACACAGGAGACATGCCCATAAATTCAGCAAGTGGTGGACAAGTTTTCAGATGTGTTTACTGAACCCAAAACACTACCACCACCACGGGTGTATGATCACACAATTCCACTCAAGCCAGGCTCGGTTCCAGTGAATGCACGGCCGTACAGATATTCGCCACTTCACAAGGACGAAATCGAAAGGCAAGTTGCAGAAATGCTTGCAGCAGGCACCATCATCCACTCCATGAGTCCTTTTGCGTCCCCTGTCCTCCTGGTGCAGAAAAAGGACGGATCGTGGAGGTTTTGCGTGGACTATAGGAGGCTAAATGAGCTCACAATACGCAATACATTTCCCATGCCGGTGATCGACGAGCTGCTCGATGAACTCGCAGGCTCCAGGTATTTTTCCAAGTTAGACTTGCGTGCAGGGTATCACCAAATCAGAATGCATCAAGATGACGAAGCGAAAACGGCATTCAAAACCCACCACGGACACTATCAGTTCAGGGTCATGCCGTTTGGGCTGTCAAACGCCCCGGCAACGTTCCAGTGCGTCATGAACGAAGCGTTGCTTCCCTGTTTGCGAAAATGCGCCCTGGTGTTCATGGATGATATCCTAGTCTACAGTTCGTCTCTGTCAGAGCATGCAGAACACCT
Organism: Alopecurus myosuroides; assembly: GCA_028641055.1. Taxonomy (NCBI): domain Eukaryota; kingdom Viridiplantae; phylum Streptophyta; class Magnoliopsida; order Poales; family Poaceae; genus Alopecurus; species Alopecurus myosuroides. Next base: position 145,732,463 of record CM054058.1, read on the forward strand.
GACCACGGTGCTGAAACTGTTACAGGAAAATCAGCTATTTGTCAAACTGTCTAAATGTTCGTTTGCGCAAACGCAGCTCGAATATATGGGGCACATTGTGTCGAGAGAAGGTGTGGCTACTGATCCCAAGAAGACAGCAGCAATGACAGTATGGCCTCGCCCAGTAAATGTCACAGAACTCAGAGGTTTCTTGGGGCTTACAGGCTATTATCGAAAATTTGTTCGATCATGTGGCATTATTGCAAAACCCTTGACGAACTTGCTCAAGAAGAGACAATTTGAGTGGTCCACTGAAGCAGAACAAGCATTCACTGCTCTGAAGTCTGCCATGGCAACAACACCAGTGCTACAGCTACCCAATTTCTCTAAACAATTTGTCATCGAAACTGATGCGTGTGATTCAGGGGTTGGAGCAGTTTTGATGCAGGAAGGGAGACCTCTGGCTTTTCTCAGCAAGGCATTGAGTCCACAGCATCGAGCACTATCCATATACGAAAAAGAATTTCTCGCTCTCATCATGGCCGTGGAGAGATGGCGTCAGTACTTGCTTCGCGGGGAATTCATCATACGCACAGACCACCAAAGCTTGACGTTCCTGGATGATCAAGTCCTGCACTCTGCTATGCAGCGCAAGGCAATGGCCAGGCTGATGGGTCTACAGTTTCGCATTGTGTACAAAAAAGGGAGTGACAACACAGCCGCAGACTCGCTCTCACGGGTGGCACATCATATGGAGGTTCAGGCGATTTCCTCTGCCACCCCTACCTGGATACAGAAAGTGGTGAACTCGTACGCCACAGACTCAAATGCCCAAGAGAAACTGCAGGCGTTAGCGATCACCAGCCCGGATGAGCATGGCTTTGAATTATGCCAGGGACTGATTCGTTTCAAAGGCAGGGTATGGATAGGAGGAAATTCAGCATTACAAACGAAATTGATCGCTGCTTTTCACTCCAGTGCAGTGGGGGGACACTCTGGGGTGTTACCAACTTACTTACGACTGAGGAAACTATTTGCTTGGACAGGACTCAAAGCAGCAGTGGAAAATTTTGTCAGACAATGCTCCATCTGCCAGCAAGCAAAACATGAATTAACACATCCTGCCGGGCTGTTACAGCCACTACCCATACCTAAAGGAAATTGGCAAGACATTTCGATGGATTTCATCGAGGGACTACCTGTTTCACATGGAGCTAATGTGATCATGGTGATCGTGGATCGACTCTCCAAATATGCGCATTTTGTGCCTCTGAAACACCCCTTCACATCAGCCACAGTGGCAGAGGCATTGATGAATTCTGCAATCAAACTCCACACGGTACCACTCTCTATTGTCTCTGACCGCGACAAAGTTTTCACCAGTCAGTTATGGAAAGAATTGTTCAAGGCACTGGGAACCAAACTGCAATTTTCCACGGCGTACCAGCCTCAGACAGATGGGCAAACAGAAAGGGTAAATCAAGGGTTGGAAATGTTCCTTCGATGTGCAGTCCACGACGACCCAAAACAATGGAAAAAGTGGCTTCCTCTTGCCGAAATGTGGTATAATTCCACACACCACTCGGCGTTGGGTTGCTCTCCGTTCAAAGCAGTGTATGGCCACGAACCAAATCTGGTATGTGTTCCAGACATCACGGCATCGACAACACCTGACGTGACAACACTGCTACTGGACAGACAAAATCAACTGGCTCGTCTGAAAGAGCACTTAGCTGCTGCTCAAAATCGAATGAAGATACAGGCAGATAAAAATCGCACTGAAAGAACATTCCAGGTCGGTGAACAAGTGTTGCTTAAGCTCCAGCCTTACGCTCAGTCTTCGCTGATCAACAGGTCCTGTCATAAACTCGCCTTCAAGTTTTTTGGACCCTATCGTGTGATCGCGAAGATCGGAGAGGTCGCGTACAAGCTGGATTTACCTGAACACAGCTTGATACATCCAGTATTCCACGTGTCCCAGCTAAAGGTATACCATCCGGACCACACCCCGGTATTCACTGAACTTCCTACTGCACCTGAATTGGACGTTAAGGACACAGAACCTGAAGAGATCCTTGATCGCCGTCTCGTCAAGAAAGGCAATGCTGCAACACCTCAGGTCCTCATCAAGTGGAAGGGAATACCAGGATCATCAGCTACCTGGGAAGATTATTATGTGCTCAAAGCAAGGTTTCCATCGGCGCTTGCTTGGGGACAAGCAAGTGTTCCAGAGGGGGAAGATGTAACAGACAGGGCGTCAGCATAGGAGCAAGTGACGTGTGTTGATCAAGACCAAGTCGTGTCTGTGCTAGAGCTAGTGTGGGCCCGAGTGAGGAGAGTGCGTGGGGCAATATATAAGCCCATTGTATCGATGGTTTGGTTATGAAAGGAATGAAATAGAATTCTGTCTTCTCTCCCCTTACCTGTCAACATCTCCTCTCTCTGGCGCGAGCCGCTCTCCCTCGTCTCTCTCTCGTTCTCCCTTACCTCTTCTCCAAGCAAACGAGAGCGAAGCGGATCTCACGCCATCGATCATCGATCGGCAAGGGGATAATTACAGAACCGGGATGCATTGGTTCTGCATTGCTGAGCATATATATAGAGGTACAAGCACAGGGGTTGGAGTACAATTCGTAGAGCTAGAATTGCAATACAAGGAATCCTAACCTGGAGCGGAACACATCAGAAGCGCAGATGCACAGGAGTCTGTGTCTTTCTCTAACAAGAGAAAGAGCGGTATCAAATATATCAGAGATCAATACCAGGCTGGCAACCAAAATTTGGCGTCAGCACTAAGTCAAACTGGAGGTGGATTCTAATCGAGTGATAAGATCAACACGCCGCATTAACCCAGGCATTATTTCTCGAGAGATAGAGTACTGCACGATAGAGAGAGCGCGTTAGATAATTCCAGTAAGACAGCTACAGCGTTCCATCTTCTGTGCATCTTCTTTTCATCCACATCTTTTGCCAGAAAATTCTTCAGTCTACCTACATTCGTTGGCCTTTGAAAATAGCAAGTCCGAATGGTACAACTACAGAAGTCGTGATAATTCATCTCCTTCCAATCTTTTTCCACTTTGTGTGGCGTGGAACACACCTGAAGCGTGGACACATCACGCATGCAACCAGGCATATCAGAGGTAATCACTTTCTGTTGCCGAAATTTGGCAACAACACTAAGTCAACTGAAGGTGGATTCTAATCAATTAAGAAGGTCAACACTGCCGAATTAACGCAAGATTTCAGACTTCAGTGACAAGTATACTAATTAGAAGATAGATAGATAAAGTACTACACCACAATTTTATCATATTAGATAAATTCTGCAAGAGAACAGCAGAAGATGTAGGCAGAGTCATAATCGCTAGAGTCGCATTCCAGGTTGCACATCATCCGGTGATATAAGATGCTTCCGCTTCATTCTGCTACAATTACCTGTACACAAACCCATCTTACGTTAGTTAATTCAGAGGTATTAACTTCACACTAACGGAACGCGTGGCTGATTATTTTTAGCCAGTCAGCACTACTATGTAAAACAGAATCAGAAATTGATAAAATAGCGACAAGAGGAAGATCAATATGAACACACTAACAACCGGAAATTTAAAATAAAAAACAATCCTGGATAACGTCAGAATTAAAGATAGCAAATCAGTTATATAATGAAACTTACACCCTATAAAGTTCGTTGAAACTTAAAATAGGGGAATCCCAAACCATATTCGCACATTCTAATACAGGACCATAAACTTGAAAACATAAAACTAATTATAAGCTCAATGTGCAATTTTGATACATCAAATGCTCCAACATAAGTTTTTAGTGTGTTTGTTGTGTACTTCAAATTCAAGGCAGCTTATATGCTATAAAATCAGTACAATGGATAATGTAAATGTACAAGAAGAGGACAACAGTAAACTTTTCTTGCATCTATACGCATTATGATTTTATATCTACAGGCATCAGCAATCACAAAAATCATGACACAAAAAATAATATTGCTGGTGTGTATTGATATGTAAATCCTAGTTCTATGATGTGACATTAGCTAGCACACAAATCAATTGTCCCATACTCCCTCCGTTCATAAATAGATGACTTCTATTTGTCCCAAAGTGCATGTATGTAGACATGTTTTAGTGTCTAGATACATCCATTTTTTGACAAATAAAAGTTATCTATTTGTGAACGGAGGGAGTATATTACAAGTTTATCTCGTACATAGTCCGATACAACCCCCCAGTATTGGACACAGGTAGAGGATGGCACAATCAGAACATCGGAGAATGATAGGAATAAAACAGCAGACCGCAGCTAACAACAGAAACTTCATTCAAATGGCTAACAACAAAAATGTTATTCAATCTCCTGTAAGCTACTGTTTTCTGACGCCTACCGATGCTCCTTTCAGCAACTGAAGAATAAGCAGACCACCATCTAAAACCACATCATAACATGTGAAAAATATCAGTAACCACACTTGAGAGAACTAAAAATGAGTAAAAATGTGGCTACCACACAGTTGACGGCATGCAATGAGCCATCTACTTTCTATCACATACAGCTATTTCAAAGCTCTCCCCCACTCAGACACTTATAGGAGTACGACAAATCCTCAACAAAATTAGAGAAATGGAATATTGCTACTTATAAGGTATGATAGTTGCGATAGATTTATGACCAATAACAAGATCAGAAGCGATAAAAATTCTCTCAGGGACAATTACCGACTGGACAAATATAACTGTATTTACTCCCCTAAATGTGTCGTTTAAATTGCTCATTTGTCATGGTTTCCAATACAATTCTACTTTGTAGTTTGTTTGTTGCCAATTTCCACCTTGTATGTGATAGAATTCCAGTGTCACTGATAACCTGGATGAACAATAGTACACTACCTTGGTAGTCCCATAGACACCTACACTTCAACGATAACATATAACACGGCTAAAAGGAAATGTCGAGTTGGTAGTGAAGACCATAAGTACAATAAAGTTATTCCAGCAAACAGGTATGAAAAAAAAAGAACATGATTTCATAGTCCAGAGTGGTCAAGATGAGCAAGCATTTACCTTCAGTATAAAAACTTGTGAAAGGACGAACGTTGCTACACAGATCATCTCTAAATAGTTCCTGAGACTGCATTGACCCAAGTTGAACCATATACACCGATGAGTCCGCCCACAAAAAGATTGTATTCACATCCTCAGTATAGTGCATCATAGTCACCTTGTCAATCGAAAACCCCAACCCAAGTATCTTCTGCAGTTCAGCAGTCTTCCGCAACACCCAAGTGGCAACACCATAAGAATCAGCCTCCCTCTCCCAAATTTGTAAGTAGGTGTCACAGGTCTGGTGGTAGGGGGTGAACGACAAAACTGCAACGCCAAGACCACCATCCTCTGCCTGGATGGCCAGAGCCCTGTAAACGTAATCAGCACAAGGAGGCCTCTTGATGACAGCTAGCTTCTGCGTATCCAGATCGAACTCAAGTATGCCATAGCTACTGAACCAGTGAAGGGTGTTACCAACAAGTGTGCTGGACTGAGAAATGGTACCCCTATGCGGAAGCACTGTTGAGAGGAGATCACACCAGGTGTTAGTCTCTGAGGAGTAAACACTTGCGAAGGCGACGGGGTCGTCATCATCATAGTCATCGTGCTCGTAGATGCCCAGCACGGCCACTTTGAAAGGGCTGGAGTGGCATGCGCCATGCGCGTGGCCCTGGTCGCCGTCAGCGCAGAGCACCGCCCCACGGTGTAGGATCACTTTGCCGGGACCATGGAGTCGCGGCGTATTGGCCACAATGCGGTATTCATCGGTGATGGGATCCCAGACGATGACCTGATGCAGACCCCAGTCGTCGAAGAGCACTCGTCCGTGACGGCAGTCGAGACACGTCCAATCGCGGCCGTCGGGGCCTTCGAGTCGCGGGGAGAAGCGCTCGGAAGGGATGCGGTAGGGCGAGTCCAGAGTGGATCTGAACGAAATTCTTCTGCTACCTAAGAAGACGCCGAGGAGGGGAGGCTTTCGGTGGTGGAGGCGGAAGCGACCGAGGAACTTGGGGTCGGTGGCGAGACGTCGCCAACGCTTGGAGACGAGGGACGCGCGCAGGAGGTAGGGAGGCTGCGGGGGGAGACGGAGAAGGATCTCGTAGAGGAGGTCGTCGTCTTCCAGTGGATGCGCCGGTCCCGGCGACGGCGACGAGGGTCGGCGGCTGCGGGCCATGTCGTCCTCACCCCTGGGTCGCTAATTGGACTGGGGACTGGAGTTTTTTTTTTTTTTGAGAATTGAATGTGGACTGGAAGATTTCCGCCAGAGCAAGTAATCGGGTACGTTTTTTTTTGGGATAACTGGGTCATGTGGGCTCTTTTTTCTTTTGGGATAACTGGGTCATGTGGGCTCTTCGTTTTCTTTTCGGATGTGAAATGTTAATTTTGTCCTCTCTGTTTTTTCTTTTGGTCCTCTCTGCCTCTCTGGTTGTTGTGCATCGATGTTTTGCCAATTGACATGTGGAGTTTCAGTGTGGCGTCAGGCTCGATTAGGACGATGATGGCGAAGGATGACGTGGTCGGGGCAAGAGCTTATCAGTCGGCTCTGCTCTGTTCGAGTGTGTTCGTGTTGAGGTTGTGAAGTCGGAATTGCTATATTTCCATGTCTTCCTATGAACGGCGTACAATGACCTGGTGAGGCGGCCCGGTGAAAATCTTCTTCGGCGTAGGTCCTGCATATCTCCTCTTCGAAACTCGTCATCGAAATCGGAGATGCTTGTCTCTACGCGAAGAGCCATCTGTTTGCCGTAGGCCGACGCGGGCTTCACGAGGCCGCCACAACGAGGCTTTTCTTAGGTGGTCGTTCTTCGGTGAAGTCGGAGTCGCTTGCTTGAGGAGGAGTGATGACAATGCCACTGGTGGGCAAAGTCGACGACGATTCTCGTGTTAGTGGTGTGTGTGATTTGTGTTGGTAGGCAGGGTGACTTGTGTGCCCTCGAAGTGGTTGTGTTCCATCACGGCTTGCGAGGGTGTTTGTATCGGTCTTAGGCCGGTTCCCTGCTAATTAACCCGTCGACTCTCTCCCTTTTTAAATAAATTGAGGCACCAATGCCCAATTTAAAAAAAAAAATTGTCACAGAAAAAAAATCTTACAGTTGAATGTACCATACGCATTTGCAGAATAGAGTATCTCTAGCATTACCCATATCGCCTTGCCCGTAAACTCAGCTTGGATTTAGGGGTTTTCTCTTTCCGCCACCAAATATTTGCTATTTTTTCTAAATAAGACATAATTTTTCATGATTTTCAAAAATAATGCGCAAATTTTAAAAATTGCAGAAATAATATCCAGTCCGCCTAAGTGAAGCCGAGAGGGGCCTATCGGCCTAGCCAAAGCCGATTAGTGGCCTGCCAACAGCCACGTACCTATCGGTCATGCACGACAAGTAATCGTCAAATCGGGTACGTTGAAGCCAACTAGGGTGTAACTGATCAGGATTTATTTTTATTTTTTTGCTAGCACAATGCACGCTGACACACGATGATAGATTATGTTTTTTATCTATGTTGTTAGAAATAGATGTAACTGCCATAGGCAGCTAGTAGTGCCCAAAGTCCGTACGGACGCCTATTGATGTACAGACCTCTATTCAGCCCGAACAGACGCACATCTTTCTTTGTTACCGACATCCCGAACAGTCGGGAACCCTTGTATAAATACCCATATTGATGATCAATGAAATCATACAGTTCATTCATTCACTTTTACTTACAACACGTTATCAGCCACGCTAGCTCTACCGAGAGCAATCACCGGACAAAGCAGGAACAAGAAAAGGTAAGATGGCAAGAATCTTGCCGGCGATCGCATCCGCTTTTGTTCGCTTCCTGCAAAGGGAGAATCGCCGCCCGTTCCTCGCCCGTCGCCGAAGTCTTCATCGCTTCGGCTATATTCCCCGTCGCCTCGGCCGCTTCCGCCGCCACGGCCGCGGGGCTGGCATCCGCCGCAAAGACAACGGCCGCCACCGCGCTAGACATGGTGGCCTGCATCGACCCTTCAAATGGAACCGCCGTCGCCACGACGGCCGTCGCCAAAACCACCCTCGCCAAGCTCCAGTGCCAGCCACTGGACAGAGTGCCCGGCAAGTTGCTGCCGACGTTGTTGGACCATCTGCGCCACCACCACTGGCATTCTCCATCCCGCCGATGGACTGGCTTCTCAGCAGGCCAGTGGCACCGTTCGTAGGCGAGGAGGACGACTTCAACGCCGAAGTGGTTCCGCTACCACAGGGAATCCTCTTCGGCAACGGCATGGACGCCGGGGTGGCCTTCTGCCCGGAGCACGGGTACGGGCCTTGCCCTGCCCGCCAAGGCTACTGTTAGAAATAAATTAGTTAGCAGATAGGATTTGTCCAACCGCCTTAGGCGAACGGACGCCTTAAGCGTACGCGTCGTATGCAACCTTGTAAACCGCCTTTACCGGCGACTGTTCCAGGGGTATATAAGCCTCTCAATCATCAATGAAATGATCCAGTTCGTTCTCTCAATTCTTCCATTCTCAAACACGTTATCGGCACTTTTCTCTACCGAGAGCATCAAGGCAACATAATTTCTATTCCAGAGAAGGAGAACCGAAGAAGAGGAAAACAGAGGTAAGAAAGGATTGCTTTTCCACGCCGACGTGCGAACGGCCTCACCTACATCTGCGGATTCGGCCGTGATGTCGCTCCCCGGTGACGTTCCCCACGGCGCGGCTCATTCAACGAGGGAACTGGCGGCGGCCCTCTTGCGTGGCTCCCCGCGGCGTGTCCCTCTGTAGCGCGCCGGAAGCCGGAGGCGGCGTCCAAACCGCAGCCGTCGACTTCGGCCTCGTCGCGAAGCACGGAGGCGGTCGAGCCCATGGCTCCCATCGGCGAAGCGCCTCGTGGAGATCCGATGGCCGTAGCACCGCCCGTGACTGCGCCCTCCGGCACACGCACGACAAGCACAAGGCGCGGCCGTTCCGCGAGCGCGCGCAGCAGCGTCCTCCGACGCGCGGCGCAGACTCCAACTCGGCCCCACGACGCGGCTGTTCGACAGCGACGGCGGCGACGACCGACAGCCAGCAGCCCAGCACCCCTGTGCGGCGTGACTTCGCTCCTCCCGACGCGATTCCTCGTCGATGCGCAACCAGGTGCTGGAGAAGAAGTAGGTACGGCCAGCGCACGGCTTGACGGCGCGGTTGCATAACCCGCCGAGCTGTGCGACCAGCACAGCCCTGGCCTTCAGCTCCACCCTCGCGGCGTATCAACGCCCTCAGCCATGGCCCTTCGCCTGGCTCCTCCCGGCATGGAGGCGGATCCAATCGATGGCTTCGCCGCGCGCACGACGCCCTTTGGCCCTCGGGAGAATCGATTATAACCCCTCTAGTTCCTCTGCCTTTGCTCTTATGCCCCTTTTTTCGTCCGCCTCACTGACGAGCCCCCTTGTTGATTTACCTCTTGATCATAAGTCCGTTTTGCATGTTTCAGCATTAATTTACCATCTCCACAACCCAGCTCAGTTGTGCACTCAATGACTGGGACATCGGAAAACCCTGGCTCAACCGTATTGGGAAATCACGAACAGTCAACAAGGGTAAATGAAATTTCCACAAACTATATAGATTCTGGAGAATATTACAATCGTAAGTCTACAATTGTCGACATATATTTCTCAACTACAGTTGCAAACAACCTTCTAAATGATCATGATCCAAAGACCATGGCAGAGTGTGAGAAACGCTCCGACTGGCCTAAATGGAAGGATGCAATCCAAGTAGAATTAGCCTCGCTCAATAAAAGAAAGGTATTCACTGAAGCAATACCTACACCTCCCAAAGTTTTCCCTGTGGGATTCAAATGGGTTTTCGTCCGTAAGAGGAACGAAAACAATGAGGTGGTGAGATATAAAGCAAGGCTTGTAGCCCAAGGTTTCACGCAGAGACCAGGCATTGATTTCAATGAAACATATTCTCCAGTAATGAGTGGTATTACTTTCCGATATCTTATTTCAATGGTAGTACAAAATCGTCTATCTATGCAGTTGATGGACGTAGTGACCGCTTACCTTTACGGCTCACTTGATTCAGACATATACATGAAGGCTCCTGATGGAGTCTCAGTCCCGAATCGAAACCCAAAACGCAACGCATATTGTGTAAAACTAAATAAGTCTTTATACGGCTTAAAACAATCGGGACGCATGTGGTACAACCGACTTAGTGAGTTCCTTTTGAAAAAGGGGTACTCCAATAATGATGATTGCCCATGTGTTTTCATCAAAAAGTCCGCAACTGGATTTTGTATTATTTCAGTGTATGTCGATGATCTGAATATCATTGGCAGCACACAAGATATTGATGAAGCACGCGATCACCTCAAGACGGAATTTGAGATGAAGGATTTGGGTAAAACCAAATTTTGCTTGGGATTGCAACTCGAGCACCTTCCCTCAGGTATTTTGGTTCATCAAACCGCCTATATCCAGAAAATATTGGAGAAATTCAATATGGACAAATCCTATCCATCAAAAACTCCCATGGTTGTTCGATCTCTAGACGTAGAGAAAGATCAATTTAGACCACGGGATGATGGAGAAGAGATACTGGGATCAGAAGTTCCATATCTCAGTGCTGTTGGAGCGCTCATGTATCTTGCAAATTGCACCAGGCCTGATATTGCATTTGCAGTGAATTTACTAGCTAGACATAGCGTAGCTCCCACTAAACGCCATTGGGCGGGAGTCAAGAATATTTTTCGATATCTCCAAGGCACAAAGGATCTTGGCCTACTCTATCAATTTCAGAGAAATTTGGACATTGATATGATTGGGTATACCGATGCTGGCTACTTATCAGACCCCCATAATGCCAGATCGCAAACCGGTTTTGTGTTCCTACACAGTGGGACAGCCATTTCATGGAAGTCTTCCAAACAGACTCTAGTGGCTACATCCACCAATCATTCTGAAATAATCGCATTATATGAGGCATCACGCGAATGCGTGTGGCTTCGCAGAATGATGAACCACATACAACAATCATGTGGTAAAGATTCTATCGAATCTCCAACCATTATCTACGAAGATAATGCTGCTTGTGTTGCTCAAATGCAAACGGGTTACATAAAGAGCAATATCACTAAACATATTGCACCTAAATTGTTTTATCCTCATGAATTACAAAAGAGTGGGGAGATAAACATCTTGCAAGTAAAATCATGCGATAATCTCGCTGACTTGTTCACGAAGTCTCTACCAGCTTCAATATTTGAGAAATATGTTCACGCCATTGGTATGAGAAGGCTTCGTGATTTGCAAGGATCAGGGGGAGTATCTCTCTGAACTATAACCCATTCAAACATTATATTACACTCTTTTTCCCTTTATGAGTTTACTCACATGGTTCTCATCAAGGTTTTTAATGAGGTAATATCAACACAAAAATATATGTCATACATCCTATTTTCCCCACCGGGGTTTTTAATGGAAGTATACAAGGCATGTTAATTGTCTTCTAAACTTACCAATGAGTTTTATCCTTTCAAAGGTTTTCTCATATAAGTTATCAAAGAGACAATGATCAACATATGTTGTATCAATTTCTCCTTACTTTTCCCACTGGGTTTTTAAAGGAGTTTTAACAACATATCAAATAGTATTCTCCCCATATTTTTCCTACAAGGTTTTTAGGGGAGTAATTATCAATATTAAAGATCATCAAGACTACATGGAATATTCTCAAGATTATACAAGGAATACAAGACATACAAGACCTACGTAGCTTTGTGCAAGGGGGGTGTTAGAAATAGATGTAACTGCCATAGGCAGCTAGTAGTGCCCAAAGTCCGTACGGACGCCTATTGATGTACAGACGTCTATTCAGCCCGAACAGACGCACCTCTTTCTTTGTTACCGACATCCCGAACAGTCGGGAACCCTTGTATAAATACCCATGTTGATGATCAATGAAATCACACAGTTCATTCATTCACTTTTACTTACAACATATGTATTATGTAGCCACTTGCTTGTCGTTGTCTTTCTTCCATGTACAATATAGCTATTAGCCAAACCAATTTAAAAGGAAGACGTGCTCATGCACGGCAGCAGAGCCATGCTCTCATGCATGCTTTGCTTTGCTCCGATAGATGGTGCAGCAGTGTACAGTTTTTTTTTTAAGGATACACCCGGTGAGGTGCATCGATTTCATAGAAGAGGAGGCCAAGACGGCCGGTACAACGCCAAGTAGGCTACCCGATACAAACACGACACCACATAGCTAACAACACAACCTACACCAGGTGACAAAACTCGCCTTGCACCGTTTTGAAGAAACGATACACTGAGCTTCTAGGCCGCGTCACTACCGAAGAAGGGACCTCCATGAAGCCGACGCCAGCTCCAAAATGGCACATGCCAACGCACCGCCCACCCATAAGCGCCTAAGAGTCGGCAAGAGAGCGGCGGGGCTGAACCATACCGGAAGAGGTGTCAACCGAGAAGTACCGGCGACGGTGTACATAGCGCCCTAGGAACCCACCTCTGAGCGGCGGCCAACATCGGCTCCAATTGGCGCACCGAGGACTCCTCGAACCACCTAGGCGACGCCTCCAAGAAGGGAACGACACAACCGTGCCGCCGTCGCCCGATCGGAGTACCGAATCAAGGGTTTCCCCGGTGTTCGATGCGGGGAAGCACGAGCAGCACCCATGCCGACGCCTCCAAGAAGGTGACGGCGCCCGCGGGCGTCGCCGTCATCAGCTACAAGCGGGGATTTCGCCCCAATCCTGCCGTCGACCCCGAAGCACCTCGGACATGTGCAGCAAGGAGCCTCCTTTAGCCTCACCACCGACGAGAAACGAGTTGGGATTACCAACAATGGGGTAGGACGTATTGTCCACTGCCTCACCACCACCACCGAGACAGGATCTGGACGGTGAGCATCCAGCTCGCCGCCGCCTGGCCGGCCGCTGACACCACCACGATGCCCAACAGCCGACATCTTCAGGCGCCACCACGCCAACCTGCCAGGAAGCCAAGAGCCGCCGGCCCTCCCAGGCCCATCTGGTCCGCGAGCGGGCCCTGAGGTCCTGGCCGTCGCGGGGGCATCTTCCACGCAGCTCCACCGTGGTCGTCAAGCCGCGCCCGCCGCCGTGGTCCTGCGGCACGTCGCGCTCCAAACCGCTGCCGCCAGTTCTGTGGAGTCGGGACCTTCACCACACCACCACGGCCACGCACCGCCACCACGAAGCCTGCCCCGCCGCCGAGCTCTGAGCGAGGAGCTCCGCCACGCCACCACGGCCCCCGTCACCGTGGCACCTAGCCCAGATGCGCCGCCCGTGCCGGCGCCCCTGCGCGAGGAGTCGAGACACCCCGCCCCGCCGGCGACGGCAAGGCTTTGCCCGGCCGCGTCCTTGAGGCGGCGGCGAGGAGGGAGGAGGGAGGTCGGGGCTTGGACCGGCGGCGGCTAGGGTTCCCTCCCTCTCGCTCACGGGAGCAACGAGGGAGGGGAACGAGCGGTTCCGGCTCGCAGTGTACAGTTTTGATCGGTCGCTTGCTCTAGTCCCGTCGCGTCCATCAATCTGTACACCGGTCCCTTAATATTTATTTGTGCAGTCTTGCATCAGTCGAGCTAGATAGGGCAATGAAACAAGTTTGCGTGATGAATGTAGCAGATACATTTGCGGAACTGATACTTTACAGCGATGCACTTCAATCACATAGACAGTCTGTCACGCAGTTTTCTACCACTGGGTGCTTAAAGCAAGCATCAACACGTATGCCTGAAAGATGTAGCAGATGCACTTGCATAATTTAGATTTACAGTGATACGGTGGTTTGGAAATCAGAATGCCCAGCCGAAGATGCATCTAAAAGTTATTAATCCATCTCAGTCAGCTTTTCTTCCTGGTAGAAATATTCTAGAGGGAGTAGTAGTGCTACATGAAACCATACATGAGCTTCATAGGAAGAAAATGGATGGGGTAATTTTCAAAATTGACTTTGAAAAAGCGTATGATAAAGTGAATTGGGCTTTTTTACAACAAACTTTGCGAATGAAGGGTTTTAGTCCTCAGTGGTGTGATTGGGTGGCTCGCTTTGTGCAAGGGGGGAGTATTGGTATTAGAGTGAATGATGATATTGGTCATTTCTTTTAAACTCTAAAAGGACTAAGACAGGGAGATCCACTGTCTCCGATTCTATTTAATTTAGTAGCAGATATGTTGGCGATACTTATCAATAGAGCTAAAGAGGACAATCAGGTGGGTGGTTTAGTGCCACATCTAGTGGAGGGAGGAATATCGATTCTTCAATACGCTGATGATACTGTCCTTTTCTTGGAAAATGATCTTGATAAAGCTGTCAACATGAAACTCATTCTTTGTTTATTTGAACAATTAACGGGTTTGAAAATAAACTTTCATAAGAGTGAAATATTTTGTTTTGGTAAAGCTTGTGAGCATTTGGAGGATTATCGTCGCATTTTTGGTTGTGAGGTGGGTAATCTACCTTTTACTTATCTTAGTATACCGATTCATTATAGGAGATTGCTCCTTAAGGAATGGAAGGTAGTTGAGGACCGTTTCGAGCAGAAATTGAGCTCGTGGGCAGGAAAGCTGTTATCCTATGGGGATCGCCTAGTACTAATTAATTCGGTGTTGTCTAGTCTACCTATGTTTCTTTTTTCATTCTTTGAGATTCCTGTTGGGGTTCGAAAGAGAATTGATTTTTATAGATCACGCTTTTTCTGGCAGAGTGTTCATGCCAAGAAGAAATATCGATTGACAAAGTGGAATATTGTTTGTCGACCAAAAGATCAAGGTGGACTAGGCATAGAGGTTTTGGATGTCAAGAACCGTTGTCTTTTAAATAAATGTATGTTTAAACTATTAACTGAACAAGGAGTGTGGCATGAATTATTAACAAATAAATATATGGGTGACAAGACATTAGCTGAATTGGAAGCTAAACCTACTGATTCACCCTTTTGGAGGAGTATTTTATGGGGTAAAGAGGACTTTTTCAAGCATATTAAGTTTACAATTGGTAATGGTGAGAGGACTAGGTTTTGGGAAGATTGCTGGCTAGGGGATTCACCTTTGGCAACCCAATATCCTTCTTTATACTCAATTGTGAGTAATAAGAACATCTTGGTGTCAACTGTGCTTGTCCAATCACCTCCTGCTTTGCACTTTAGACGTGCTCTTGTTGGAGATAAATGGAATAGATGGTTGCATCTAGTGGAAAGGTTAATGGATGTTAATATCTCTGTTAATGAAGATAGTTTTTGTTGGTCTCTCACCAATATTGGAAAATATACAGTCAAATCTTATTATGCGAAGGTTATGAATGAAGAAGTTCAATTTCTTCATAGGTATTTGTGGAAAATAAAGGTTCCTTTGAAAATAAAAATCTTTATGTGGTTTCTATCTAGGAAAGAATTGCTGACTAAAGATAACTTAGCTAGGAGAAATTGGGATGGGTGTAAGAAATGCGTGTTCTGTGGAGAATCCGAAACAGTTACTCACCTTTTCATCTCTTGTGATTTTGCTAAGAAAATTTGGCGGTTGGTACATTTTACTTATAGCATTTCACCTCCATCTAGCATTCCAAATATGTTTGGAAATTGGTTGTGTGGAGTGGATAAATTATCGAAAGCACTTATACGCATAGGAGTATGTGCTCTTCTTTGGGCTCTATGGAAACATCGGAATGATATAGTTTTTAACGGTGAGAAAGTTGGGAATTTTTTGCAGGTAATTCATCAGGCCAATTACTGGATGCATCAATGGTCTCTTCTTCTTCCAGAGGACCATCGTGCTCGTTTGGATGGTGGATGCACTCGACTGATGGCGGTCGTTCAGGCTATCTTCAGCAAGGGTGGCTGGTTGCGTAGTAATCGTCTTGGACATGCATAGTCTCATGAGGATGGAGCTGCATGTTCTGAGTTCATACAGTTTGATGGATGTATTTCAGTGATTTTCACTATAGGTTACTATTGTGTGCCTATGTAAGTGCGTTGGTTGTAAGATATATTTGAATGATTTATTTTCAATAAAAGCCATATGCATCAGCCAGATGCAGAGGCTGGGCATCCCTTTTCAAAAAAAAACGAAGGTGCATCTTTATTGTGTGGCATTTTTCACGCAGTAGTCCGGCCGTTGTAAGACAACGGTTGGTCGGAGAGGCGTCCCCAATCCTACCGCTAATTGATTTGGCAGTTCAATTAATGGTTACGTTGCATATAAGATAGTAGAAGAGAGTTCTAAAATATTATTGTTTTAGTAAGGCCCCCGTGTCGCTCTCGCGAGGGCCACATATGAGGCGACTAACCTAGCCTACCCGAGGGCTGGGCATCCCTTTTCAAAAAAAACCGAAGGTGCATCTTTATTGTGTGGCATTTGTCACGCAGTAGTCCGGCCGTTGTAAGACAACGGTTGCTCGGAGAGGCGTCCCCAATCCTACCGCTAATTGATTTGGCAGTTCAATTGACGGTTACGTTGCATATAAGATAGTAGAAGAGAGTTCTAAAAGATTATTGTTTTAGTAAGGCCCCCGTGTCGCTCTCGCGAGGGCCACATATGAGGCGACTAACCTAGCCTACCTGAGCCCCCCTCCTTTCTCCTTCCCTTCCCCCTCCCCCCCCCCCCCCCGTCGTCACCGGAGGACGCTGCTGGCGCTGCGGCTGACGACGGCGGGGGGCTCCTTTCGCGTGGGTAGGTGTGGTGTTGTGTGTGTGTGTGTGTGCTCTCGTCCCTTGGGCGGGCGTGGCCATCTTTTGCATCCTCGTGCTCTCGCGCGTCTCCTCGCTGCCCTCAGCACCTCGCTAGTGCCCGTAGTGGCTCCGTGCTGCCCCTTGGAGCCCTTCCCGGCTCGGGTTTTGGGGATCTCCTAGATCCTAGAGTGGACCTTATGGGAAACGGGGCAACCTGCCACCTAGGGCTCGTGCGTCGAGCTCCTAATGGTGGTACCATGGCTTTGTTCTGCTCTGGCCACCCTGGGGCTGCCGGATCCAGAGTCGTGCTGGATCTGGGTCGGGCTGTGTTGAGGATGTAAACTCAACAATCCCCATGGTTAGGGACCCGGGGTTTTATAAAGGAAGAGGGCGCTAGTGGACTGCTCGATTTGAAGGGTTACTACCCACCGAGTTTATTTCGATGAGGTGAAAAGTGTCGATTACAGGGGGTGCTCTCGGAGATTGGATCTCGGCTAGCTCTGAATGTAGGGACAGAGGGTTCGAATCCTTTGTCTCTCTTTTCTATTCGTTTCTTTAGACACGATGGCTGCAGTGTATTGCCCCGGACTGTAGCGTTACCACATTTACATAATGTAAGAACATCTGTGTTAGTGTGGTAGTTCCTCGATCAATTGCTAGCACCACGGTACAAAATGAAATATCATGCAAATGCATCAAAAACTATTCGCATGATCCAGTCTTTACAAAATAGTATTACAACTTGCATAGTCTTAGAAGACTAGCAGAAAACAAAGAAATACAACGGAAAACATAATACAACATTGAGCCCATCTTCTTCATGTGCCACAGGAAAAACATGTTAGCGATACTCTCGAGATCCTAAACGAAGCCCTCACTTGTCTTCAGAATCATCTACAAGATGGAATATGCAGCCACAAGGGAGTCAATACAATTTAATGTATTGGCAAGTAACACTATGGTGGATATAAATGGCAAGACTAATAGTACATGCTTATTTGGCTGAGTGGAGTTTTGGCTAAGTTTGCATAAAGCCAGTTTTCACCTATCACTTTTGTAAAACAACTTTTCTTTTCAAAAGGGTGGCAACATTGGACTAAGATCCAAGCACCACAACTACTGTCCACTTGGTCAAAATTTTACTTATTGAAAATGTGATTTGATTCTTCCGTACATCCTTGTCCAGCTGCTCATAATTGTCCATAACTGGGACACGGCTAAGATCTTAGTTTGTTGACTCTGCAGAGTTTGTGCACTTTCACCTTCCGACTCAAATCAGCCCAAACATCCTATACACTATGAGTGCATTAAGGAAAGGAGAATATTGATACGAGATCTTTCAGAAGCAAGAATTCAACCTAATCGCAAGACCCGTTCCACCTATAATTATGCTACATCTGCTTGTCAAGCCAGGCTGAACCCTCGCAACTTAGTTAATCAAGACAGATCCCATATGACTAAAGGCTGCATTGGAAGCAATCTAAACTTGGGGAACATCATAATCACTTTGTTCCTGGGTGGCATTCCTTCAAGTGAACACCCCTCGGGGAGACACTCAACTCTCATCAGCCAAACAACCAAACCCACCCAGGTGGTTCATTGAAGTGTATACTTAGTATTTTTTCCTCAACATCAAGTAAAACAATTTTTGTAGCATGGCTAAGCATCTACTAAGTACCAAGGCATCAAAATAACAAGGTATAAGGATGACTACACACTACTAGGATATAGCATATCATAATAATACTTAGTAAAATTTCCTATCATGCATACTACTCAAAATCTACTGATGCATATAGAAAATAATGGGTAGTTGAATGGTGTGTTACTTGCCTTGTTGAAGTTGGTGAAGAAATAACACTCTCTTCACAAAAGATCGTTGCTCTCCATACAATCTATACATTGGAAACACAATAACAAAATAAACAATCATCCTACCAAACAATATACAAGTGAAGAAAACATACAAAGCAAATGACATATCAAAAGGGGTCTAACCAAGTTGGCTAGCACAAGGTCAAGGTTTGAGTTTGAAATATTTATTCTTTCTTGGTTCCATACCTATTAAGGAAGTTCCAAGGGTTTACTTGAGATGGACTAGGTTGAGTTTGTAGTGGTCAAAATTTACATATTTATCTAAGAAGTTCCAAGATTTCACCCACGTGATCTCACTATTTCAACTAAAGTAACACATAACAGTGTGTAACACTTAGTCATTTTCATCAAGACATTTGAGTGATCTAGTTTAGTCTTTCCATTTTGGGTTAAGGTAGGTCTAGGTTCAACTAACTTCATATAACAAGATAAAGTATTGGGCTTTTCCATTTGATTCAAGGGTTGGACAAAAACCACTTGTTATTCTTCAACTTGTGTGGATGGCTCCAAGTCTTCGCCTGCTTGTCTTCTTGAAGTTCATCTTCATGCTTCTATTGTAGTTTCCTCCTTGTTGTGAAGCTTCTCTTGAACTTTATAAATCTTCATGGTCTTCACTTCACTACTTGGTTTACGTATGGGGTGGGCACAAATCCCACTAAGTCAAATAGGAAAAAGAAGAAATAGAAATGATAGCAGAGAGAGGAAGATGTTTTCTTCTTGATTTCTTCATACACTTGTGCTTCCTTGATTTGCTTCTAGTTGTTGTGAAATCCAATTCCCCAGATTCTTCTATGATCTTCTTTGTAGGTCTTCATGTTGCCACCAAGTTGAAAATGGTGTTCCTTCTTATGGTTGAGTCTTGACTTCCATTTTGCGAACTTGATGGATTCTTGAAGAAGAATAGGGGAATGGAGAAGTAGATAGAAAACCATGGTACTATTGTTTGAGGTTCACTACTTGGTCTTTTGTATGGATGACATATGCTAGGGACTTGGTCTTTGGATCCAATATCCATAACATCAAAGAATAACAGTTGAAAACAAATTCTAAGATATGGTAAATATGGATGAATCACTATGTTGGGTTTTTGGTAAAAAACACATGGTCATGGTCCAAGGTGTCCAAAATGGTTGGGCAAAGATGTCTCTGGTTCAAGGTTACTAAATGGAACAATTTTGCAAAAGGAACTATGTTGAAATTATTTATAGAATTAATTCTATGTCAAAATACTCCATTATACCACTTAAATCTAAATTCAACTTTAACTTATTCAAAAATTATTTTGGGACAGAGGCTATGAAAGTACTCATCCTAAGGTTTCCAAAAATATTTTATTTGCAATTTTTGGATTTGTAGAATTTGAATTATGCCAAAATTCATCAAACAAATATATTTGAATTTGAACAAATTTAAGTTTGTCAATTTTGAATTTTAACAGTGCTAAAAGATTATACACATCCAGAGGATTTCAAAAAGTCCAAGTTTTCTAAATTTGGACTTATGGTTTAAGAGTTATGAGCTTTCTAATTTGTAGGGGCCTTTCTGCAAAATGACCAATTAAAATCTATTCGGGAGAAAATTCAGAAAATCTGTGGATAAGGTTGGCCACATGGCAGCATCGTATTGGCTAAGGTTTCTGACGCAGCAGCTGACTGTGCTGCTGACTGGGCTACCACTTGTCTGTTTCTCATTCGTTGATACCTCTTCGTAAGTCATCTAACTTGGGTTGTTAGATCTAAATCCTACGGAGGATAAGCTAGTGTTACCTCGAGACGACGGAGTGGTGGCGGGAAATGGGGATGCGGTGGCCGGTGATGCAGATCCTGGACGGCGACAACTCTACGGGTGTCCTCGGGCATATAGGAGGACACCACGATGACCAGCGCGTCTCGGTGAACTCGATGGTGACGGTTGCGTCCACCGACGTTTCCTCGAACGGCGTAGCGGAGCGGACGAAGAGGCCCATACGACGGCGAGCTTCGAAGACGATGGAGCGGGTGAACCTGTGGCGAAACAAATTGGCAGAGGCCATTAGAAGGGGCGCCAGGACACATGGAAGAGAGGAGGGCCAAAGAGAGGCGGGGAGACTCACGGGGATGGCCGTAATTCGAAGAACACGGCGGCGGAAATGGAGAACTACGGGGAGGGATTTATCAGTGGTGGGGGCACGATTGAGAAGTGGAGGAGAGGGGAAACGCGAAGGGGACAAAGGACTATAACAAGGAGGAAGCGGGGGAATTAAACGGGTACGGAAACGACAGTAATTAAGGAGATAAATTTCTCCTTTATTCGGGAGGAAACAGAAGAGAGGGGAACCCGGAGGTTGATGATGACCCGACGTCATCTCTGGGGCCCATTTTTCAGTCGCAAAGGTTGAGAGGGAGACGGGCTACTCCGGGTTCCCTCCATGGGCTTCGGTGGGCCTCTACGTGCTGCTCGCGTGCGTCGGGGATAGGAGGCAGGGAGATGGGCTCCGACCCAATTGGGTTGCCGTGCGCCCCTCCTTTTTTTCTTTGTTCTATTCTTTTCTTTTTCTTTTCTGTTTTATGAAAACAATTCGCAACTTTTGATTAAAATTTTCAAATGGCCTCAAGTTTGTTTCTAAATTTTTGTAAAAAAAATTCTTTCAAATGGAAACATTTATGTGATGTTTTAAACACTAATAAAAGTTTGTATTTTCATATGTGAGTAATTCACTAATAGCTACTTAAAGTTATTTTTAATTTAGAAACTAATTAAATGAAAATATTTATCAAATAAAACTTTAGAGGGTTACTACTATTGAAAATGTTGTTTTCCAAGTTTAACCCATTTTCATAACACAATAATTTGTTGGAAAACATGTTATGAATACCACTTTATGTTTAAAACTTGGAATAACATTTGTATATCAATATAAATAGTTGTTATTCTCATAAAATAATTTTGAGGCATAGAAACTGTTAGAGGTAATAATTCTCTGGTTTCAAAGGCTATAATTTTTTTTCAAAGTAATAGTTGATTCCAAAACATGTTATAACATAAGGTTTTCTAAGAGAAACAATTTCTTTGAATAATGAATATTTATTTTTTTAATGGGCTTTTAGGGTTTAGGAAAATAGAGGCATAATGGGTTCTTAATTACAATATCATTGAAATATTTGTTGTTTCCTTTTGTTTCTTGCATCTCATTTGATTTTTTGTGACTTGCATAACATGGATAACATGGAAACAAAAAGTTTCATTTTTTTTTTGCACTTTCCAAAAAGCAGGGATGTTACACGGACCTTTCTCTTAGCCACAAGCTTATTCATCACGATGTGCATGCTCTTATGCAGGGCAGTAGGTTTGAGCGACCCGCTGGGCATGCCCTATTGTTCCCTAAAAAATGTTCCAGGATGTGGTGCCATATCTTTTTCAAATACTTCCAAAGCATATGAAGTCAAGTATTCTCTTCAGACATTCGCAAAACAAAAGTATTCTCCTTCAGACATTGGACTTGGAATATCAGGGCCAGTACAATCTCCGCGATATTAATATACATTTCCCTTTTTCCAAAAAAAAAATCAGGGCCAGTACGGACAACAACAATTAAGGCTCAAATGATCAGTTGGCGAGTACTGGAGCAGATTCTAATCGATTGCAAACGTCAATACTTAACACCCGTAATTGACTTCGGAGTTCAACTTTACATATAATATAGCTGAAGATGACCGTATAAGATAGCTGACGATAACGTCAGAGTGGGCCACAAGATCCGGTATTCCAGATTGCATTACCACCGGCCGGTAAGCTACTTATGCTTCAGACTTCTCTCAAGATACCTGTGCACAAACCCATCTCATTAGTTCATTCAGTAGTATTTTTTGATAAAGCATTATGTAGTATTAACTTCACACTTGCTACTATAACACTTCTGAATATTTTAAGCCAATGATTTCAGCAATACTAGGTAAAATGCAATTAGAAAATGAGAAATTAACCCGAAAATGGAAGGCCGCACCATCTTGAAATCACGTCAGATTTGTATGATGCTAAAACGTAATAATTGTATTAAGCCCAGTTTAGCTACAGATTTGACAGCCAAGATGCTTCAACCTATAATATGAACAATAATGTAGCAATATACAAATAGACACTACCATATGCTAGTTTACGCATACAAGAAGAGGACAACAATATTATTTTCATGTATTATTGCGTATTATTAAAAAGCATGGAACCACCATTTGGCAATGAAGTTCCACTTGACATATAAAATACTACAGTTCAAGTACTTTCTAGTTAGTTGTTGATTTTATTTTATTTTTGAACTAGGGTTAGTTGTTGATTTCCACCTATTGTATGGTTCATGCTGACAAAACTATGTACTGTAGCGGTATACAAAGAACGATAGTAAATTACCATGGTAGTTCAAGTCGATATGGCTACAAAATTATTGGGAAATTTAAGTTGATAACGATACTTCAGAAGTACAACAAAGTTATTCTAGCAACCATGTAAGGAAAATAATTGGATTTGGTAGATGTGCTTTATAAACACGAGCAGTTACCTTGGTTGTAGAAACTTGTGAATGGATGATAGTTGCCCAAATAACCACTTTTAAGAATTTCTTTACACTTCATTGACTCAAGTTGAACCATGAAGATGGATGAATGCACCCGTGTAAATATTGCATGGACATCCTCAGCATAGTGCACTATGTGTGGTTCCCCCATGTAATTCCCAAGTATCTTATGCGCTATAACAGGCTTCCTCGACACCCATGCGGGAAAACCATAAGAATCAACATTTCTCTCCCATATTTCGAGGTGGTAGCCAGCATACGAGAAGGCAGCGAAGCCAAACCCGCCATCCTCTGTCTGGATGATCTGACAACTGTGATTAATACTAGAAGGCTTCTTGATCATAGTTAGCCTTTGTATGTCCAAGTCAAACGCAAGTATGAACATGCTTGGCACTGGCATGCAGCCACTGGTATTCAACCAATAAAGGGTGTTACGAATAAGTGTGCCGTGGCTGGATATGTAAACACACCTATACCAAGGCGGAAGCAGTGTTGTCACGAGTTCACCCCATAGGCCTGTCTCGGAGGAGTAAACACTCGTGACGACTTCATCGCCATTCTTGTTGTAGGCGCCGAGCAAGACCACTTTAAAAGGGCTGGAGTGACAATCACCGTGGACGTGGCCTTGGCCGTCCATAGCGCAAAGCACCGCCGCAGTGTGTATTTTGCAGAACTCCGGTGGACAGTCCACTCGGTGGTGGCCACTAGTGATGGGGTCCCACACAATGACCTGACGGCTCCTCTTGTTGACGACGAGTACGTGCCCGTGGCGGCAGCCAAGCAAATTCCAGTCCCGAAGGTCGTTGAGCGGTAGGGAGAAGCGCTCGGAAGGGATGTGGCATGGTGGGTCCAGGGCGGGTGTGAACTTAATGCTTAGGTTTTGCTCCGAGAAGACGCCGAGGAAGGAAGGCTTCCTGTGGTGGAGGCGGAAGCGTCGGAGAAAATGGGGGTCGGTGACCAGACGTCGCCAACGTTTGGAAACAAGGGAAGCGCGCAAGAGGTAGGACGGTTGTGGGGGCAGGCGGAGAAGGATATCTTGGAGGAGGTCGTCGTCTTCCAGTGCAGGTGCCGGTTCCTGCAATAACAACGAGGAGGGTCGCGGGCGGCGGCTCCTGCGGAGGATCATGTTGCTCCTTTTTGTGTTATCGGATGTAACATTGGTATTGCTGATGAACCGGGATGCATTGGTTCTGCATTGCTGAGTATATATATAGAGGTACAAACACAGGGGTTGGAGTACAACACGTAGAGAGCTAGAATTGCAATACAAGGAATCCTAACCTGGAGCGGAACACATCAGAAGCGCAGATGCACAGGAGTCCGTGTCTTTCTCTAACAAGAGCAAGAGCGGTATCAAACATATCAGAGATCAATACCAGGCATTGGCAACCAAAATTTGGCGTCAGCACTAGGTCAAACTGGAGGTGAATTCTAATCGAGTGATAAGATCAACACCCCACATTAACCCAGGCATTATTACTCGAGAGATAAGAGTATATTAGATAATTTCAGCAAGACAACTGCGGCAGATGTAACCAGATACATATCTCCGTTCCAACTTCTGTGCGTCTTCTTTTCATCCACATCTTTTGCCAGAAAATTGTACTACTGTGTTACAAATTCTTCAGTCTACCTACATTGGTTGGACTTTGAAAATAGCAAGTCCGAGTGGTACAACTACACAAGCCGTGTTAATTCATTTCCTTCCAATCTTTTTCCACTTTGTGTGGCTCGGAAGCGTGGACACATCACGCATGCAACCAGGCATATCAGAGGTAAACACCAGGCATCAGCAAGCAAAATTTGGCGTCAGCACGAAGTCAAACTGGAGGTGGATTCTAATCAATTAAGAAGGTCAACACTGCCGAATTAACGCAAGATTTTAGACTTCAGTGACAAGTATACTAATTAGAAGATAGATACACAAAGTACTACACCACAATTATCATATTAGATAAATTCTGCAAGAGAACTGCAGAAGATGTAGGCAGAGTCATAATCGCTAGAGTCGCATTCCAGGTTGCACATCATCCGGTGATATAAGATGCTTCCGCTTCATACTGCTACAATTACCTGTACACAAACCCATCTTACGTTAGTTAATTCAGAGGTGTTAACTTCACACTAACAGGACGTGTGGCTGATTATTTTTAGCCAGTCAGCACTACTATGTAAAACAGAATCAGAAATTGATAAAACAGCGAGAAGAGGAAGATCAATATGAACACACTACAACCTGAAATAAAATAAAATAATCCTGGATAACGTCAGAACTAAAGATAGCAAATCAGTTATATAATGAAGCTTCCACCCAATCCTGTTTGTTGTCTGCTTCAAATTCAAGGCAGCTTATATGCTATAAAATCAGTACAATTGGATAATGTACATGTACAAGAAGAGGACAACAGTAAACTTTTCTTGCATCTGTATGCATTATGATTTTATATCTATAGGCATCAGCAATCACAAAATTCATGACTCGAAAAATAATATTTGCTGGTTTGTATCGATCTGTAAATCCTAGTTCTACGATGTGACATTAGCTAGCACACAAATCAATTGTCCCATACTATATTACAAGTTTATCCCGTACATAGTCCGATATAACCCCACAGTATTGGACAAAAGTAGAGGATGGCACAATCAGAACATCGGAGAATGACAGGAATAAAACAGCGGACCGCGGCTAACAACAGAAACTTCATTCAAATGGCTAACAACAGAAATGTTATTCAATCTCCTGTAAGCTACTGTTTTCTGACGCCTACTGATGCTCCTTTCAGCAACTGAAGAATAAGCAGACCACCATCTAAAACCACGTCATAACATGTGAAAAATATCAGTAACCACACTTGAGAGAACAACTAAAAATGAGTAAAAATGTGGCTACCACACAGTTGACGGCATGCAATGAGCCATCTACTTTCTATCACATACAGCTATTTCAAAGCTCTCCCCCACTCAGACACTTGTAGGAGTACGACAAATCCTCAACAAAAGAGAGAAATGGAATATTGCTACTTATAAGGTATGATAGTTGCGATAGATTTATGATCAATAACAAGATCAGAAGCGATAAAAAATTTCTCAGGGACAATTACCGACTGGACAAATATAACTGTATTTATTCCCCTAAATGTGTCGTTTAAATTGCTCATTTTTCATGGTTTCCAATACAATTCTACTTTGTAGTTTGTTTGTTGCCAATTTCCACCTTGTATGTGACAGAATTCCAGTGCCACTGATAACCTGGATGAACAATAGTACACTACCTTGGTAGTCCCATAGACACCCACACTTCAACGATAACATATAACACGGCTAAAAGGAAATGTCGAGTTGGTAGTGAAGACCATAAGTACAATAAAGTTATTCCAGCAAACAGGTATGAAAAAAAGAACATGATTTCATAGTCCAGAGTTGTCAAGATAAGCAAGCATTTACCTTCAGTATAAAAACTTGTGAAAGGACGAAAGTTGCTACACAGATAATCTCTAAATAGTTCCTGAGACTGCATTGACGCAAGTTGAACCATATACACTGATGAGTCCACCCACAAAAAGATTGCATTAACATCCTCAGCATAGTGCATCATAGTCACCTTGTCAATCGGAAACCCCAACCCAAGTATCTTCTGCAGTTCAGCAGTCTTCCGCAACACCCAAGTGGCAACACCATAAGAATCAGCCTCCCTCTCCCAAATTTGTAAGTAGGTGTCACAGGTCTGGTGGTAAGGGGTGCGCCACAAAGCTGCAACGCCAAGACCACCATCCTCTGCCTGGATGGTGAGAGCACTGTAAACGTAATCTACACAGGGAGGCCTGTTGATGACAGCTAGCTTCTGCGTATCCAGATCGAGCTCAAGTATGCCATAGCTACTGAACCAGTGAAGGGCGTTACCAACAAGTGTGCTGGACTGAGAACTGGTACCCCTATGCGGAAACGCTGTTGAGAGGAGATCACACGAGGTGTCAGTCTCTGAGGAGTAAACACTTGCGAAGGCGACGGGGTCGTCATCATCATAGTCATCGTGCTCGTAGATGCCCAGCACGGCCACTTTGAAAGGGCTGGAGTGGCATGCGCCATGCGCGTGGCCCTGGTCGCCGTCAGCGCAGAGCACCGCCCCACGGTGTAGGGCCACTTTGCCGGGACCATGGAGTCGCGGCGTATTGGCCACAATGCGGTATTCATCAGTGATGGGGTCCCACACGACACGATGACCTGATAGAGACCCCAGTCGTCGAGGAGCACTCGTCCGCGACGGCAGTCGAGGCACGTCCAATCGCGGCCGTCGGGGCCTTCGAGTCGCGGGGAGAAGCGCTCGGGAGGGATGCGGTAGGGCGAGTCCAGAGTAGATCTGAACGAAATTCTTCTGCTACTACCTGAGAAGACGCCGAGGAGGGGAGGCTTTCGGTGGTGGAGGCGGAAGCGACCGAGGAACTTGGGGTCGGTGGCGAGACGTCGCCAGCGCTTGGAGACGAGGGACGCGCGCAGGAGGTAGGGAGGCTGCGGAGGGAGACGGAGCAGGATCTCGTGGAGGAGGTCGTCGTCTTCCACTGGATGCGCCGGTCCCGGCGACGGCGAGGAGGGTCGGCGGCTGCGGGACATGTCGTCCTCACCCCTGGGTCGCTAATTGGACCGGGGACTGGAGATTGTTTTTTTGAGAATTGAATGGGGACTGGGGTGAAGATTTCCGCCAGACCCGAAGGGTCATGTGGGTTTTTTTTTTTTTTTTTTTTTTTTTTTTTTTTTTTTTTGGAGATAACTGGGTCACGTGGGCTCTTCGTTTTCTTTTCGGATGTGAAATGTTAATTTTGTCCTCTCTGTTTTTTTTTTGTCCTCTCAGCCTCTCTGGTTTGTGCATCAATGTTTTGCCAATTGACATGTGGAGTTTCAGTGTGGCGTTAGGTTTGGTTAGGACGATGATGGCGAAGGATGACGTGGTCGGGGCAAGAGCTTATCAGTCGGCTTTGTTCTGTTCGAGTGTCTTCGTGTCGAGGACTTGAGGTTGTGAAGTCGGAATTGCTATATTTCCATGCCTTCCTATGAACGGCGTACAATGACCTGCAGAGGCGGTCCGGTGAAGATCTTCTTCGGCGTAAGTATTGCATATCTCCTCTTCGAAACTCGTCATCAAAATCGGAGATGCTTGTCTCTGCCCGATGAGCCATCTGTTTGCCATAGGCCGGCGCGGGTTTCACGAGGCCGCTACAGCAAGGCTTTTCTTACG
Source organism: Alopecurus myosuroides (assembly GCA_028641055.1). Taxonomy (NCBI): domain Eukaryota; kingdom Viridiplantae; phylum Streptophyta; class Magnoliopsida; order Poales; family Poaceae; genus Alopecurus; species Alopecurus myosuroides. The sequence continues at coordinate 145,760,827 of CM054058.1, forward strand.
TGGTCGTTCTTCGGTGAAGTCGGAGTCGCTTGCTCGAGGAGGTGTGATGACAATGCCACTGGTGGGCAATGTCGACGACAATTCTCGTTTTAGTGGTGTGTGTGTGGTTTGTGTTGGTAGCCAGGGTGGCTTGTGTGCCCTCGAAGTGGTTGTGTTCCATTACGGCTTGCGAGGGTGTTTTTATCGGTTTTAGGCCGGTTCCCTGCTATTAACCGGTCAACTCTCTCCCTTTTTAAATAAAATGAGGCACCAATGCTCTACTCACTTCCGCTACAGAAGCCTCAACTGAAATAAAAAGAGCACAATGATCTGACTTAGTTGTTTGAATATGAGTAACCTTTGTTTTTCCAACACATCCATGAACAGATCGTCACCCAGGCCCCAGTCAAGGCGCACCTTGATGTTTCTTGCCCCGTGTTGTCGGTTATTGATGTGGGGATGAATCCTGGACCTATCGGGTGAGGCTACCCGGTCCAAGGCCCAAGATCTAAGTCCAAAGAGAGGTGCCACCTTGTGGTTCTAGAAGGCCCAACTGAAGCACACCCGCAAAGACTTGCGGGTCAAGAAAGAAACTTATACCGACCTAAAGCTAGGGTTTGTAACCCCCCGGGACACGGTTTGAAACCTAGCCACCTATAAAAGGGATAGGAGAACTACCGAGGGGGATCCAATCTACTTTTCACCACCACAGCCTTAAACTCGAGATCATACTCTCAACTTGAGCACCCCTACTCATACAGATCGAAAGAGCGGGAGTAAGGGTTTTACCTCTACGAGGGCCCCGAACCTGGGTAAATCGTGTCCCCTGTTAGCCGATGATCGTCACCAGTATCCATACGTTCTCTTAATCAAAACCCTACCGGATCATCCGAGGGACTTGTTGAGATGACTAATCGACAATTGGCGCCGGCTGTGGGAACGGCGAGCGCTGGATCTACGGCATCTTTGGTCTCGTCATCGCCAACCTTCAGCTGGAGCCCCGAACTTTGACTCCGGCGGAACCGCGTTCAGCGGATTGGAAAAGAGCGTCAGCTTGACGTTCGGGAGCTTCCACTTCCACGCCAACAAGGCGGGAATCCTGCGCTTCCCCGAGCATATCGATCTCGGTGAATCGGACTCCGAGTCTGTCTCGAGCCCGGCGATCCTCGACTCGCCATCTGACGATGTTGGTCGCGACCTAGCGCCCACTGGTGGCTCCATCCGCCACAACATACACGACTTCCACACCATCGCGACTGAGGAACCCTCCAGATTCGGTGAAAGGTGTCGACCCGCGCCTAGGACTCACGAGCCATATCTGGCGCAGGTCTGCATGGCAGGATCAACTGAACCACCCGAGGAAACTGAGTATAGTCAAAAGGAGCGAGAACGCATCAAAATAACGCGAGCCGCTTGGCTCAAAGCAAAGACGGCTATACACTCTGGCCAGCCAGTCGAGGAGGGAGCTCCCCGAGATGATCTAACTGCGTATCACTACCACCTGGTGCAAGGAGGTCGACTGATCAATGAGGCCCGCAAGAATCTGGACGAACGAAAGAAAGCGGCGAACACATCGAGTGTGTGTTGCGCGGTGTCGGGGGGTTACCCCCGAGTAGGGTAAAGACAGGTGGTAAAGGCCGCTTACAGAAGAGAGGTTTTGGTCGAGTAGCCGACTACCGGGTACTCGCTACCCGGTCGACTGCTACTCGGTCTCACCTCAAGATGACCAGAAGGAGATATCAGTCAAGTTCTACCCTGTCGAGTAGAAGGTTTGGCCCGAGTACAATTGGCGGGAACCTTAGGCGGGAACCTACTCGGGCAGAAAGTCAAAGGAGCCGTTCTGACACAGGATCCCGCGTATCCTGGGTCCGTACTTGGCAGCATTCGAACTACTGTTCACGTGGGGACGGCCTGCCTGACAGTGACAGCATGGAAGCAGGCCGTGGCAGGATAAGGGGGGCCTACTCTGTGCCTAGGTACAGTGATACCAGTCTGTCCCCTAGTTTTGCCCAACGACTTTACAGAAGCAGACAAGATCAACGACCAAAGCTGTCAGCGGGTACTCGGAGAAAGGACAGTGTGCACACTATGTCGACACTTGTCTAGATTTGGACGTATCCGGCTGGGCACCGCGTATATAAGGTGCCCCGCCGCCTCCTGCGCGAGGCATGCTCCCATAGGCGCTAACGGTTGCTCCCTGGAAACCCTAGAAACCCTAAGTTCTTGACCTAGCCCTACTCGGAGAGGAGAGAAAGGCTACTCGGTAGCGTTACCATTTGTACTGTGGCTACTCGGAGAGACATCGTAATACATAGAGAAAGGCAGGAGTAGGGGTTTTACCTCCTCACGAGGGCCCTGAACCTGGGTATATCGTGTTGTTCGTGTTGTGTGGATCTTACCTCACGCGGCTACTCGTCGCGTGATCCCTCCCCGGACACCTCCAGCGTCCATCGTCCCCACATCATTAGCCATCCCATGGCATCTGCCGTGACACCACCACGACAGTTGGCGCCCACCGTGGGGCTACCAGCGGCGCTGGTTGGAGTTTCTGTTCGGACGGGATCTTCATCGGCGGAGCGCGTAGTTTGTGGCCTTGTCCACAGATTCGGCTCCTTCGACTTCGTCACCGACAACGCCGGTTGTTTCGGCGGCATGGCCATGCCGGAGGGCGGCTCGGTGATCTCCTTCGGCTCGCATCTCGTCTACGTCGCCACCGTCGCCAACAGCGCCTACCCCGAGCTGGTGCAGGACGCGGAGGATCCTCCCGCGGTGGTTGCGGCTCGCGGAAGGCCTGCATGCAGCTCCGCATGCTGCGCTGAAGTGATGGTGACGGGCTTGGCGGCAAACGCTGGCGCAGCTGTTACTGGCGCTGCGGCCGTCGTCGAGGAGGTTGACGACCCGCCTGCTGGTGGCAGGACCCACCGGCCCTACGAGAAGGAGAGCAACCTGCCGCCTTCCACGTCTACGGTCATCCCCGCGTCAGCTGCGCGAACTGGCATGCCCACGCCCACTGACGTCGAGCTCCTAACCGCGAGGGAGCAGCTCGAGCGGCAACGCCAGGAGCTGCTCGCCGAGCAGGCGGAGTTGGAGAAGATCAGGCTTGAGCTGAGCCTGGACCAGCTCGAGTACAACAAGGCCCATGGCTTCACGCCAGTCGCCAGGAGGCCCAACAGAGTGGGTGCTACGCGGCGCAACCTGGGTGCCGAGATGGCGACTGTTGCGGAGGAGCCCGCGCAGTCCGCCACTGCGAACACCTTCACAAGGCCGAGGTACAGCACGCCCGCCAAGACGCTGCGAGCTGCGCAAGCTGTGGCTGCCGAGTTGCCGCGCCTAGATGGAGAGGCGCGTCTCAGACAGCAGGAGAGGCTCAATGAGCTGGTGCTGGAGGCCGCCAGGCAGAACGAGGAGTTCCGGAAGGCCAACCCGGGAGCTGGAGCTTCGCAGGTGGTTCACTCGCATGCGGCGAGATCTAACGATCAAGCCTCATCTCCGCATCCGAGCCGCGAGAAGAGCCGCAGCGGGCGTTCGGGTAGGGACAGGCAAATGCAGGTGTATGACCCGGCTGCTGCCGCGAAACAGGTTGCTGTGCCGCAGCAGCCCGGGCAGGAACACAACGCTGCAAGAGCAGGCTCTCAAGCCTATCAAGCTCAAAGCCGTGTCCGAGAAGCCGCGCGTCCGGGTACTTCTCGGCAACCCGCGGCTCCACCTACTCGGCAGAGGCAGCAGCCGCGCCCTATGGCACCAGTCGCCAACCCGGTGGAGCAGCCTGCAGCTATGCAGGTGGATAGGTATGATGATGGCTACTCGGCTATGGAGATGGCCGGTTATGACATCCATGACCGTGTTGGTGAGCGCGTGTTGGCGCCTGGAGATGCAAGGCACCAGTTGGACCGACTCAGCTTGTCGGCACGGCTTGAGAGCACGGGTCCTCCTGGCCCCGAGTGCTTTGGCCCGCGCATCATGAACGAGCCTTCCGTGAAGGGCTTCCAGCTTGCAAGAGGCACCAAGAGCTACAATGGTAGCACCAAGCCTGAAGATTGGCTCAATGATTACGTCACCGCGGTCCACATTGCGGGTGGCAACAGGAGATGGGCGGTGCGTTATGTGCCGCAGATGCTAGAGGGTCCAGCTCGCACTTGGCTCAACAACTTGCCCAAGCACAGCATAAACTGCTGGCTGGACTTCTCGGACGCATTCGTCAGCAACTTCACCAGCACCTACAAGAGGCCGAATAGGCCACAGCAGTTGTCGGCTTGTCGGCAGCGAGAAGACGAGACGGACCGCGAGTACCTTACTCGGTGGAGCACCTTGAGGAACACCTGTGAGGGTGTGAATGAAGCGCAGGCCATCACTTGGTTTGCGCAGGGTTGCCGACATGGCAGCATGCTTTGGCAGAGATTGCAGAGGGAGATGCCGAACACCTTGGCCGAGACCATCAAGATTGCGGATCAGTACGCACTCGGCGATCCCACTCAGCCGTTGATGGACTCCTCCGAGCCGAGAAGAAACTTCAACAGCAGCAAGCGCAACGAGTTCCGCAACAAGCGCCGAGTAGATACTCGATATGATCCCGAAGAGGTGAATGCAGTGAATGTTGGAGGCGGTGGTGGCCAAAGGCAGAAACCTGCTGGAGCCTACGGGCAGAACCAGAACCAGGGCCAAGGCAACAAGAAACCGTTCCGCACTGCGCAGCCGGGTAGCGGGAACTCCGAGCAGCCGAAGAAGTTTGTCTTCGACGACATGAAGGATGGCCCATGCAGCTTTCACACTCATCATCCCTCGAGGCCTGCGAACCACACTACTCGGCAGTGCGAGTGGTGGGATGTGATCAAGAGTGATGGCTTGCCTCCTCCTCCCCCTCTGCCAGCTGCCAATGCTACTGTTCAGCCTACTCGCGCTCCCGCAACTCGGCCGCCAGTTTATCCGAGAAGAGAGAATGTCAACCAGGTGGCTTTAGGAGCCAACCGGAACTTCAACAACGAGAGATACCGCAACAACAACAACAACTACAACCGCAACAACAACAACAGAGGCAACAACAACTATCAGGGCAACAACAATGGCAACAATGGCAACAATGGGGGCAATGGCTCCAACCAATACCAAGAGCACCATGAGAGCTATATGATCTTCACTTCTGAGGCAGTCGACAAGCAGTCACAGCACAGGCGGGCCATGGAGGTCAATGCAGTGATTCCTGCTGTCCCGCACTACATGTATTGGTGCGACCAGGAGATCAGGTGGACTCGGGCAGATCACCCCAAGGTGATGCCCAATCCGGGTACCTATGCCTTGGTGCTGGATCCCACCTTCCTGGGCCCCGAGAAGAATGTGAGGTTCAGCAAGGTGCTGATCGACAACGGCAGCAGCATCAACATCGTGTACAAGGACACACTCGAGAAGCTTGGCCTGGCCGAGAACATGATGCTGCCTAGCAAGACCACTTTCCATGGCATTGTGCCCGGGATCTCTTGCAACCCGATTGGCCGAGTGTGGATTGATGTGCTATTCGGTACTCGGGAGAACTGCCGCACTGAGCGCCTGCAGTTTGAGGTGGTGGATCATCAGAGCCCCTATCATGCTCTACTCGGCAGGCCTGCTCTGAGCAAGTTCATGGCCTCTACACATGTGGCTTATCTGAAGATGAAGATCCCTGGTCCCAATGGCATCATCACCATCTCGGGAGATTACAAGAAGTCCATGGAGTGTGCCTCTGCTAGCTCTCAGCTGGCGGAATCAATGGTGATTGCTGCCGAGAAGAAGAAGATGTACGAGGTGGTGGCCATGGCTCAGTCCGCACAAGCTGGCGCACAAGGTGTGCCGAGTACTCAGCATGGTACTGCTTTCCAAGCTGCCAAGGAGACCAAGACAGTCCAGGTTGACCCCGAGTTCCCGGAGCGCGTGGCCATCATTGGTGCCGGGTTGGCGGAGAAATAGGAAAGCGCGCTCATCCACTTCCTCCGTGAGAATCGGGATGTGTTCGCCTGGACCAATGAAGATCTACCAGGAGTCCCGAGGGAGTTGGTTGAGCACTCTTTGCATGTGCGTCCTGACGCCAAACCCGTGAAGCAGGCTTTACGCCGTTTCGGGGATGAGAGAAGGAAGGCCATCGGTGATCAAATCACCAAGCTGCTGATCAGTAACTTCATCATGGAAGTGCTGCACCCGGACTGGTTAGCCAACCCGGTCATGGTCGAGAAGAAAAAGGAAGATCCCAAGGCCGCCACCGCATGGCGCATGTGCGTCGACTACACCGACTTGAACAAGGCATGCCCCAAGGATCCTTTCCCGCTACCTCGCATCGATCAGGTGATCGATTCCACTGCCGGCTGTGAACTGTTGTCTTTCATAGATGCTTACTCTGGTTTCCACCAGATTGCACTCAACCCTGCTGATCAAATAAAGACTGCTTTCATTACCCCGTACGGGGCTTATTGCTATCGTGTCATGTGTTTTGGCCTGAGGAATGCGGGTGCAACCTATCAGAGATGCATGCAGAAATGCTTGCACGACCAGCTCGGCAAGAATGTGCAGGTGTACGTAGATGACATTGTCATCAAAACGAATAAAACACATACTCTGCTTGCCGACCTGGAGGAAACCTTTGCTAACCTACGCAGGTACAAAATGAAACTGAATCCGAGTAAGTGCACCTTTGGCGTACCAGCTGGAAAGCTACTCGATTTTCTGGTTTCTAGTCGGGGCATTGAAGCCAATCCGTCTAAGATAAAAGCTATTGAGAGCATGTCTTTGCCGAGATCATTGAAGGATGTGCAGAAGTTCACGGGCTGTTTGGCATCTCTGAGCCGCTTTTTGGGCCGAATGGGCGAGAAGGCTTTGCCTCTGTACCAGCTGATGAAGAAAAGCGACAAATTTGTCTGGACTCCGCAAGCGGACGTGGCGTTCAATGAGCTGAAAGCAATGCTGGCTAGCGCTCCCGTCTTGGCTAGTCCGCTACCCAAGGAGCCTATGCTGCTGTACATTGCCGCGACTAACCGAGTAGTCAGCGTGGTGATAGTGGTGGAGCGGGAAGAAGAAGGCAAGAGTGTGCAGCGCCCAGTCTATTATCTCAGTGAAGTGCTGTCCAGTTCCAAGCAAAACTATCCACATTACCAGAAGATGACATATGGTGTGTACCTGGGCGCCAGGAAGCTGAAACATTACTTCCAGGAGCATCCCATCACTGTTGTGAGCTCAGCTCCCATCTCGGACATCATGGGTAACAAGGAGGCGAGTGGCAGAGTAGCCAAGTGGGCGATTGAGCTAGCCGCGTACGCTCCCGCGTATACGAGAAGAGAAGCAATCAAGTCTCAGGTACTGGCGGAATTTCTTGTGGACTGGGCCGAGATGCAATATGAACCTCCTGCTCCAGTTTCCAACTATTGGAAGATGCACTTTGATGGCTCAAAGGTGAAAGAAGGCCTTGGTGCTGGCGTTGTGCTTACATCACCCAAGCGGGATCAGCTCAAGTATGTGTTGCAGATTCATTTCAAGGCATCCAACAATGTAGCCGAGTACGAGGCAGTGGTGCATGGTTTGCGAGTAGCAAAGGAGGTTGGTGTGCAGCGCATTATCTGCTATGGCGACTCAGATCTGGTGGTGCAGCAAGTCTCAGGTACCTGGGATGCTTTGGATGCCAACATGGCGTCGTATCGCTTCCTGGTGCAGTCAATGACTGGGTTTTTCGAAGGCTGTGAGTTCCAGCACATTCACCGAGCAGAGAACGAGGCAGCAGACGAGCTATCCAAGTTGGGATCTTCTCGGCAGTCCATCCCGGCGGGGATTGCCTTGGAGCATTTGAGGAAGCCATCCATCAAGCCTTCCCCCAACTCGGAATCCATCTTTGTTCCTTCTCTGCCAAGTGAAGAATCTGACCCAATGGAGATTGACTGGGAGAGTGCTGCAGGGAACCCGGGGACTGCCGTCCTCTACTCGGGGACTGCCTTTCCCTACTCGGGGACTGCCATTCCCTACTCGGGGACTGCCATTCCCTACTCGGGGACTGCCGCTCCCTACTCGGGGACTGCCATTCCCTACTCGGGGACTGCCGCTCCCTACTCGGGGACTGCCATTCCCTACTCGGGGACTGCCATTCCTTACTCGGGGACTGCCACTCCTTACTCGGGGACTGCCGCCCTCAACCCAGAAGCTGTTGCATTCATTGAAGAAGTTCTCGCCAATCGGTCTGGGCTGCAGAGAAGCGCTCCCACTCCTCCTGTGCAACCACCAGAGCCTGCCCCAATGGAAGTGGACGAACCAGCGTTTCCCGTGCGGGAGACACCGAGTTGGGCAATGCCCATGTTATCCTTTCTAAGGGACGGCACTTTACCTGAAGATGAGGTGACTGCGAGGCAGATTCAGAGAAGGTCCAAGGGCTACACCATAGTCCGAGATGTGCTGCACAAGAGAAGTGCCACTGGTGTGCTGCAACGCTGTGTGAGCCCAGAGGAAGGAGAAGAAATCCTGGTGGAAATACATCAAGGGGAATGTGGGCATCACGCCTCTTCTCGGGCTTTAGTCAAGAAAGCTTTTCGGCATGGCTTCTACTGGCTCACTGCATTGCAGCAAGCAGAAGATATTGTGAGGAAGTGCACTGGCTGCCAGATGTTCGCAAGTAAGATCCACATGCCAGCTTCCGAGTTGAAAACAATTCCTATCACATGGCCGTTTGCTGTTTGGTGCTTGGATATGGTTGGTCCTTTCAAGCCGGCTAAGGGCAATATGACACATATCTTGGTCATGGTGGACAAGTTCACCAAGTGGATCGAGGTGAAACCTATTCGAAAGTGCGATGGGGTCACAGCTGTGAAATTTGTGAAGGATGTGATCATGAGATATGGTTACCCGCACAGTATCATCACCGACAATGGCACCAACTTTGCAGAGGGGGCAATGGTGCGATTCTGCAGAGATAAGCATATCCGACTAGACGTTGCGTCAGTCGCGCACCCTGCCTCCAATGGGCAAGTTGAGAGGGCAAATGGGATGGTACTGGCAGGTATAAAGCCAAGGCTGATTGAGCCATTGCTGAAAACACCTGGGTGTTGGCTAGAAGAGTTGCCAGCGGTGTTGTGGAGTCTAAGGACTACCCCTAACCGGTCAACCGGCTACACGCCATTCTTCTTGGTATACGGGGCTGAGGCCGTGTTGCCAATAGACTTAGAGCATGACTCCCCCCGAGTAGCCCTCTACACTGAGGTGGAGGCGAGAGAAGCTCGAGAAGACGACGTTGACCTGCTTGAAGAAGCAAGAGAGCTGACTCTGTCACGTTCGGCTATCTACCAGCAAAACCTGCGGCGCTATCATAGCCGAAAGGTGAACCCAAGGGTTTTCCGAGAAGGAGACATGGTCCTTAGGCTTGTGCAGCGCACAGCCGGAATGCACAAGTTGTCTCCTCCATGGGAAGGGCCTTTCATTGTCAGCAAAGCGCTGCACAATGACGCGTACTATCTTGTAGATGTGCGCCCATCGCAGGCGAACAGGGCAGATAAAGCTGGAGAGGAAACCAAGCGTCCCTGGAATGTAGCTCTACTTCGTCGTTTTCATTCGTAAGCAAAGATGTGTATGTACCCTCTCATCCGAGTTGAAATTCTACTCTGCAATCTAAAATTGTTCTCGGGGACTGCCCTCGTCCAAAATTGCTCTAAGTGTTTTTCTTACTCGGCTTGTTCCTTTGTCTATTCGGTTGCTCCACTTCAGAACTCATAAGTGCATTGAGTACTGTGTTTAAACCCATATGCCAACTCTTCGACTCTGCTGCTGTCCGAAACCCGGCTTCATGGCAAGCAAGAGAACAAGCAAAAGGTCAATGAGCACACGAAAATCACTAAGGAAGAAAGAGTGCAGGAACCGAGTAGATTGTGTGTTACTTTTTGTTCCCTGTTTTCGTCTTCTCGGCTAGGTGGTGGGCTGCGTTATCATGATTGTTTCTAGCGGCTAAGTATTTGCAGCCTTGTTCCTTGATTCTTGTGACTCGAATACCAAACAAGCGACAAGTCGCAGGTAGAGCAGAGATGAAAAGACAGGGTGAATAAGAAATGCTACTCGGGGACTCGCATGGAAACACAACTCGGCATCAAGCCAGTGTCGTTCAAATTGATTAATGTCAACATAAACAGAATGGGCATAAAAACTGAGTAGCAAGCAAGATAAAGGTAGTCTGTTACATCTGCTCCCGGCATCCCGGGGATCTGATAAGTGTTCAAGTTTGAAAAAGATTGCAGGTTGCTTCAAGTGGAGGAGGCAGTGTTCTCGGCGCTGGCCTTGGCAGCTGCTTCCTCGGCGGTGATCTTGGCAGCAGCTTCTTCGGTGGCAGTCGTGGCCGCTGTTCCTTCGGTGCTGGCGTGGGTGGCATTCGCCTCCGTCTGCACGGCGGCGGATTCCTCCATCTCGGCATCTTGCTGGGCGGTTGCCTGGTCAGAAGTGGCCGTGGCCACCGAGACGGGTCCTGGAGCCGAGGAGGAGCATGAAGCGTGGCCAGGAGGGGGCACCGTGTCATCGAGAGCAGCACCTGAGGAGGTGCCGAAGTCGAGTGGCTCGGAGTCGATGTGCGCCCCTTCGTCTTCGTCGCTACTCGCGACGACGGCACCTTTTCCCTTCCCGGCCTTGCCCTTGGGAGATTCGAAGAAGTCACCAAGCTCTTCCTCCTCGTCATCATCTTCTTCGTCCTCGTACTCGGTGTCGGGTTCGGGGACGCCATCGATGTAGACCTCCGTCTCGGCGCACTCTGCGACCTCATACGCAATCTGCTTGCGCAAGGCCACGCTATCGGCATCCGTCTCCCACTTGGAGTTATTGCGCTTCCCGCGGATGAGCTGCATATCCAGGTTTTCATACCAAGATGCTATGCAGAGAAGCATCACGTCCGCACCGGCACGGGCTCCAGAGGCTCGCCATTTTTTCAACTCGGCCTTCACGTTCTCCAGCTTGAGGGCGAGCTCCCGCATGTTTCTTGGCTGGGGGTCATGAGGCCAGAACAGCCGGTGGAGCTCAAAGCCCACATGAATCAAGTCAGTTCCGACGCCGGCCAGCATCTCGAAGTAATCTTTGAGCACCAGCAAGCTGTCCTCGATTTCAGCCCTGGTGTCAATTGGCTCACCCAGCGAAAGGCGAACTGCTCGGGCCTTGGCTACCGTAGGCGCAGAGGTAGAATCAAGACGAGGCCAGATATCTGAAATAGCGAGTAGCAAGATCAAAAACCGAGAAGAAAGAAGAAGCCGAGAAGGAACAAGACCGAGAAAAAAAGATGCAATGAAGAAAAAAACTTACCGATCAGTTGGCGGCGCAGCTGCTGCAGCTTGGTTCTCTAGGATTCCTCGTTGCTAATGTGCTTTGATTGGATCTGGCGCAGGGTGTCCATCTGAGCGAAAAGATCAGCATTGGTCTTCTTCAGAGTCTCGCATTCAGCCTCGAGGGCTCTCTCCTTGGCCTTGAAAGTGGTCTCGGCCTTGGCCTTCTCGGCAATGGCCTTGTCCCTCTCGGCGCCGATCTTCACGGCATCTTGGAGTGCCTTCTGGAGCTGGAGCTGCAGCTTCTCCATCTCGGTGGTATGGTCCTTCACCAGAGTAATGGCCTGGTCGGATAGCTGTTTCTCCACCTCTGCTGGCTTGACGCAATCTTGGTGCGCCTCAGCAAATGACTTATAATCTTCTGCGAAAAGATAAGATGAGGTCAGTAAACGGGCAGAGAAGAACCAAACTCAAGGTCACACCGAGTAAACAGCAAACTCACCTTCAAGTTTCTTTATGGTGGCCTCGGCGTTCTCCACGAAGCTACGACATTTGTCATGCTCATCGGCCAAGGCCTTCAGTTTGTCTGTAGAAAAGGAAGGGTTAGCGCATAAGAAAGCAAAAGCGGGCGTACACATAAAACGCAGAAACCGCGGAGCTAAAGGCGTACCTTGCACTTCAGCCAGCTGTTGGGTGCTGGTGGTAGCATCTTTGCTCGCGGCCTCGGCCATTGCCTTCTCCTTCTCCAGTACGGCGATACGCCTCCTGGCGATGGAGTGGTTCCAGAGAAGGATGCGGTATAAGTTGGTCCGCTTAAGAACGCTATCCTGAAAACCGAGAAGAAAATGAGTTAGGCAAAGCAGAGAAGATTCGGCCCGAGTAGGAGGCTACTCGGAGAGTATCCATCTACTCGACCCAAATCTCGGGGACTGGGGGTGATGGTAAGAAAGAAGAAAGGCGAGTAGAAGAGAAGAAAATTCGACTCGGAAAAGGCAAAAAAGACTTACTGCGTAGCTCTGTTCGATATCTTCGGCGTTCTTGCGGTGCAAGAACATCTTGGCTGCGAGGGTTGCGGTATCAGTGGAGACGGACATGGGCTGGTGTCCCAGGTCGATCTTGTTCCACTCCACGCGGTAGTGGTCGATGGAGCCAAGGGTCAAGCCGTGCCACTTCTCCTCTCCGAGAACCCTGCTGTCCCACTTGGCGCTGATGTGGCCAACAGTGTCCAGTACCTGCTCAAGACCCTTGGAGGTTATTGGCTTGTCTTGGGCTCCCCGAGAAGCAATATTGACGGGTTTGTTTTGAGCTGGATCGAAGGGAGGAGTATTCCTGGCTACAGCTTTCCTCCCCTTCTGAATAGCTACAGCTTTATCTTGGGGAGGGAAGCCGATGGTGTGTTGTTGGCTAACCTCAATCATATACTCCGGGTAGCAGGGCTGACCAGCAGCGCGAGCATCAGCCGAGAGCGCAGCAGGAATCGGGCCGGAGTCATGGATCACGAGTGCTCCGCCTGCGGATGCGCCCTGATCTCTGGCCCTTTTCTTCGTTTGCGCCTTCTCGATTTCCTGCTTCTCGAGATCATCGGGTTTCTTCCCGTCAGTCTTGGCCTTTGCCTTCTCGGCGACTGCTTTCTCGGCAGCTTGCTTCTCGGCCTTCTTCTGCTCAACCCTGGCTTTCTTCTGCTCGGCCTTGGCTCTCTCAGCAGCTTCTTTCTCAGCTTTGACCTTCTCGGCGGCTTCCTCCTCGGCCCTGGCCTTCTCAGCAGCCACCTTATCGGCAGTCTCCTTCTCAGAAAGGCCTTTCTTGGAACAGTAATCCCTCAGAGCATCAAGGGCCTGTTGCTTGGCTGCTCGCCCAGGAGGGCTGGATGTGTCCTTGCTCTGTGGAGACGAGGAGGAAGTTGGTGGTGTAGGGCCTTGCGCAGTTGGTGGCGTAGGGCCTTGCGCAGTTGGTGGCGCCGTAGATCCATCGCCCGGTGCAGCTCCTGGCTGAACACTACTCGGTGCGCCGCCTGGCAGTGGGTAGACATCTGCTATGGTAGCATCCGCGGCGGTGTCGTCTGTCACCAGCTGCTCGGCAGTAATGTTCTCTTGTGCAGCAGCCTCGGTGGTGGGCTGCTCCCGTTCTACTTCTGGCCGCTCAAGGGCGGCGGCGTCTTGCATTTCTTGTTCTTGGTTCTCCTCGGCGTTGCTAGCCGGAGGAGAAGGGGGTCTCTCTTCGTGAACGGCGCTATCTTGCGCTGCTGGCTCTGGTTCTGCTCCTCGAGCATCACTAGCCTGTGCGTTGGTGGCAGCAGCATTGGCAGCGTCGTTCTCGTCGTCAACAAGGTCGATCAGGGGTACTGCTGTCTCCCTGCCTTGGTTGGACGCAAAGGCTGCGTTCGCATCCATGGCAGGACTGCAGAGAAGAAAGAAGTCAGGGATTGGAAGAAGATCTGGGAGAAAACAGTATTACGCGAGAAGGAGGGCAAACGAGAAGAGAACTCACGCAGTGGTGGATTTAAGCTGTCGTCGGGGTTTCTTTACAGTAACCTTCTTCTTCTTCTCGGCGGCCTCCTCCTTCTCGGCGGGCTTCTGCTTCTTGGCTGGAGGTGCCTGTGCTCCGCTGCCGGTCCGCTTGCGGGTTTCGGGAGGGGCAGTAGACAGAGGTTGGACGACAAGGGGCGCATCGCCCTCGTTCTCGTCCCCATCCTCGTCGTCCTTCTCCGCAGCGGCCTCATCTGAGAAATTCGAAAGAGAAGAAGGAAGAATCAGAAACAGCAATGCAAGGGGTTGGTGTTTCTCAGAAACAAACAAGATGAAAATAACAATACCGTGAGAGCCTTCATCCGACCAAGTGCGGAGGGCATCGCGCTTGTCAGGAACGGGGCTGCTCTGTTCCGCGTCATCAGAAGGCAGCATGTCATCCTCCTCGCGATCGTCGAACCAGTTCTCCTCAAAAACTTCGCGACTCTCAATCAACTGTCGAGTAAGAGTCTGAAAGACAGAGAAGGATAATAAGTTAGCCGAGTATCAGGATGGAACTCTACTCGGATAGGCGTGCAAACACAAAGCACACTAAGCCTATGCAGTTTTCTAAGTATTCTACTCGGATAGGCGTGCAAACACAAAGCACACTAAGCCTATGCAGTTTTCTAAGTATTCTACTCGGATGGGCGTGCAGACACAAAGCACACTAAGCCTATGCAGTTTTCTAAGTGTTCTACCCGGATAGGCGTGCAAACATAAAGCACACTAAGCCTAAGCGCGAGTCGACTAAGTGCTCTACTCGGTGCACCAGGTGATTGCTAGTCGGGGCGAAAAGGGAAGTTATCTACTCGGGAAGCAGAGGCGAAAACAGAGTAAGAACAGCGTACCCGGGCAATCGGTTGCGTGCGGCTGTACGGGGCGAAACCATACCGCCACTTCTCGGTAAGGCTTGTCTTCAGAATGTTCCTGGCATGATAGGCAACATCGGCGTCGTCGATTTCGATGGTGGTGGTCCTGGTGCAGTCGCGGGGGCCTCCCATGTAACACATGAGATGGCAGCGCTCCTGCAGAGGGAGCACTCGGCGCTTGATCCAGCACACCACCGGGTCGTCGTTCTTGAGGCCCAGTTTCTTCAGCTCGCCGAGTCTGTCTTCTATCTCGATGGCGATCTCGTCAATGGTGGGCTTCTCCTTCCAGTTCGACCCGAGTGGAGCACGACTCCTCCAAGCGGGCAGGTTGATTCGATCATCAACCGCACCTCCTTCCGTGGCGGGGACATTCTTGACATAGAAGAATGTCTGCTGCCACATTCGGCAGGAATCCAGCCCCTGGATGCGGGGATGGTTCGTACCGGTCCGCTGCACCATCATGGCACAGCCCGTGTCGGTGGCGCGGCCGATGCCTGCGGCGTCTTTCTTCCCGACTGACTGTTGGCGAAGATTGAAATACCTGAGCCACGTATCAGTCGTGGGCCTGATGCCGAGGAAAGCCTCGCAGACCACGGCGTGGTAGGCGAGGAAGACGACCGCGTTGGGCGGCAGATGATGCATCTGCAACCCGAAGTGGTCGAGGAATTTGCGCAGGAAGTCGGAGGCGGGCAGTCCAAAGCCGCGCTCGAAGTGCGACATGAAGACCACCCGCTCGCCGTCTCGTGGAGTTGGCACAACCTCGTCGTCGGGTGCCCGGCACTCCACGCCGGGGGGAACCCTTCTGCTGGTCACGAGCCAGGCGAGATTGGCCTTGGTGACGGAGGAGCCCGCCCAGCTAGCCTTGGCCATCGTTGCGAGTGGGAGGAGTGGATGATTTTTGAGTGGAGTTGCTCGGTGGAGTGAGTCCGCGGCGGCGCGGAAGCTTGCGCGGCGGCGGAGGGCTCGGTGGCGAAGAAGAACAAGAGGCAGAAGGGGAAAAGTGCAGGGAAGGGGAAAAGGAAGTTACCGCGGGGGTATTTATATCTCCCTCGCGAGATTACCGTTACCACCGCGGAAGTGGGATCGACTGTGGCGTGTGGTGGGTCCTCTGGCCGGCTAGAAACGCACACAAGCGCGGGCTGCGCGCGTAACGGCCGCATTGGATCCCACCATCAGATCGTGGCCAGTAATTGCGCGTGATGGGACATGACGGCCGGTGGGCCCACAGCGTGAAAACTGGACACGTGGCGTCGTGTCCTGGGCAACCAAACGACGAGGTCGTGGATGCTTGACACGTGGGCAGTGCCTGCGTGAAGGGCTGGATGTTGCTCTGTGCTGCAGAGGCTCAGTTTGCGAATTTTCGCTAAGTCTTTTTACTCGGAAGCAGAGTAGAAAGCAAGCGCTACTCAGAAGAGAGGAAACTCAAGGTACTCTCCAGACAGCTACTCGGAGAACCTACTCGGCATCTTGAGGTTCGATGGCTGAGATGCAAAGTCTGGTTTTAAGCTGGCAGAGCCTAGTGAACAAGTTCGCAAGACTCAACCAGCTTCGGGGACTGCTGTCGGGGGGTTACCCCCGAGTAGGGTAAAGACAGGTGGTAAAGGCCGCTTACAGAAGAGAGGTTTTGGTCGAGTAGCCGACTACCGGGTACTCGCTACCCGGTCGACTGCTACTCGGTCTCACCTCAAGATGACCAGAAGGAGATATCAGTCAAGTTCTACCCTGTCGAGTAGAAGGTTTGGCCCGAGTACAATTGGCGGGAACCTTAGGCGGGAACCTACTCGGGCAGAAAGTCAAAGGAGCCGTTCTGACACAGGATCCCGCGTATCCTGGGTCCGTACTTGGCAGCATTCGAACTACTGTTCACGTGGGGACGGCCTGCCTGACAGTGACAGCATGGAAGCAGGCCGTGGCAGGATAAGGGGGGCCTACTCTGTGCCTAGGTACAGTGATACCAGTCTGTCCCCTAGTTTTGCCCAACGACTTTACAGAAGCAGACAAGATCAACGACCAAAGCTGTCAGCGGGTACTCGGAGAAAGGACAGTGTGCACACTATGTCGACACTTGTCTAGATTTAAACGTATCCGGCTGGGCACCGCGTATATAAGGTGCCCCGCCGCCTCCTGCGCGAGGCATGCTCCCATAGGCGCTAACGGTTGCTCCCTGGAAACCCTAGAAACCCTAAGTTCTTGACCTAGCCCTACTCGGAGAGGAGAGAAAGGCTACTCGGTAGCGTTACCATTTGTACTGTGGCTACTCGGAGAGACATCGTAATACATAGAGAAAGGCAGGAGTAGGGGTTTTACCTCCTCACGAGGGCCCTGAACCTGGGTATATCGTGTTGTTCGTGTTGTGTGGATCTTACCTCACGCGGCTACTCGTCGCGTGATCCCTCCCCGGACACCTCCAGCGTCCATCGTCCCCACATCATTAGCCATCCCATGGCATCTGCCGTGACACCACCACGACACGCGGCGCTCTCCAGAACTCACTCGGTAGGAAACAATCCCCCGAAAAAGAGATACGTCTCGAAGACCGCTGGCATGGATCGTGAATCCCTCAGCGTAATCAGCAGAACACTCGAGACATCCCTCATGCACGTCAATGATGAGGGCAATGTACACCCGACGACCCCGACCGGGTCGTCAAGTCGCGGGGGCATCTTCCACGCAGCTCCACCGTGGTCGTCAAGCCGCGCCCGCCGCCGTGGTCCTGCGGCACGTCGCGCTCCAAACCGTAACCGCCAGGGAGAGCGCCGCCGGTTATGTGGAGTCGGGACCTTCACCACACCACCACGGCCACGCACCGCCACCACGAAGCCTGCCCCGCCGCCGAGCTCTGAGCGAGGAGCTCCTCCACGCCACCACGGCCCCCGTCACCGTGGCACCCGGCCCAGATGCGCCGCCCGTGCCGGCGCCCCTGCGCGAGGAGGCGAGACACCCCGCCGCCGACGACGACGGCAAGGCTTTGCCCGGCCGCGTCCTTGAGGCGGCGGCGAGGAGGGAGGAGGGAGGTCGGGGCTTGGACCGGCGGCGGCTAGGGTTCCCTCCCTGTCGCTCACGGGAGCAACGAGGGAGGGGAACGAGCGGTTCCGGCTCGCAGTGTACAGTTTTGATCGGTCGCTTGCTCTAGTCCCGTCGCGTCCATCAATCTGTACACCGGTCCCTTAATATTTATTTGTGCAGTCTTGCATCAGTCGAGCTAGATAGGGCAATGAAACAAGTTTGCGTGATGAATGTAGCAGATACATTTGCGGAACTGATACTTTACAGCGATGCACTTCAATCACATAGACAGTCTGTCACGCAGTTTTCTACCACTGGGTGCTTTCAGCAAGCATCAACACGTATGCCTGAAAGATGTAGCAAATACACTTGCATAATTTCGATTTACAGTGATACGGTGGTTTGGAAATCAGAATGCCCAGCCGAAGGTGCATCTAAAAGTTATTAATCCATCTCAGTCAGCCTTTCTTCCTGCTAGAAATATTCTAGAGGGAGTAGTAGTGCTACATGAAACCATACATGAGCTTCATAGGAAGAAAATAGATGGGGTAATTTTCAAAATTGACTTTGAAAAAGCGTATGATAAAGTGAATTGGGCTTTTTTTACAACAAACTTTGCGAATGAAGGGTTTTAGTCCTCAGTGGTGTGATTGGGTGGCTCGCTTTGTGCAAGGGGGGAGTATTGGTATTAGAGTGAATGATGATATTGGTCATTTCTTTCAAACTCTAAAAGGACTAAGACAGGGAGATCCACTGTCTTCGATTCTATTTAATTTAGTAGCAGATATGGTGGAGGTACTTATCAATAGAGCTAAAGAGGACAATCAGGTGGGTGGTTTAGTGCCACATCTAGTGGAGGGAGGAATATCGATTCTTCAATATGCTGATGATACTGTCCTTTTCTTGGAAAATGATCTTGATAAAGTTGTTAACATGAAACTCATTCTTTGTTTATTTGAACAATTAACGGGTTTGAAAATAAACTTTCATAAGAGTGAAATATTTTGTTTTGGTAAAGCTTGTGAGCATTTGGAGGATTATCGTCGCATTTTTGGTTGTGAGGTGGGTAATCTACCTTTTACTTATCTTAGTATACCGATTCATTATAGGAGATTGCTCCTTAAGGAATGGAAGGTAGTTGAGGATCGTTTCGAGCAGAAATTGAGCTCGTGGGCAGGAAAGCTGTTATCCTATGGGGATCGCCTAGTACTAATTAATTCGGTGTTGTCTATTCTACCTATGTTTCTTTTTTCATTCTTTGAGGTTCCTGTTGGGGTTCGAAAGAGAATTGATTTTTATAGATCGCGCTTTTTCTGGCAGAGTGTTCATGCCAAGAAGAAATATCGATTGACAAAGTGGAATATTGTTTGTCGACCAAAAGATCAAGGTGGACTAGGCATAGAGGTTTTGGATGTCAAGAACCGTTGTCTTTTAAATAAATGGTTGTTTAAACTATTACCTGAACAAGGAGTGTGGCATGAATTATTAACAAATAAATATATGGGTGACAAGACATTAGCTGAATTGGAAGCTAAACCTACTGATTCACCCTTTTGGAGGAGTATTTTACGGGGTAAAGAGGACTTTTTCAAGCATATTAAGTTTACAATCGGTAATGGTGAGAGGACTAGGTTTTGGGAAGATTGCTGGCTAGGGGATTCACCTTTGGCAACCCAATATCCTTCTTTATACTCAATTGTGAGTAATAAGAACATCTTGGTGTCAACTGTGCTTGGCCAATCACCTCCTGCTTTGCACTTTAGACGTGCTCTTGTTGGAGATAAATGGAATAGATGGTTGCATCTAGTGGAAAGGTTAATGGATGTTAATATCTCTGTTAATGAAGATAGTTTTTGTTGGTCTCTCACCAATACTGGAAAATATACAGTCAAATCTTATTATGCGAAGGTTATGAATGAAGAAGTTAAATTTCTTCATAGGTATTTGTGGAAAATAAAGGTTCCTTTGAAATAAAAATCTTTATGTGGTTTCTATCTAGGAAAGAATTGCTGACTAAAGATAACTTAGCTAGGAGAAATTGGGATGGGTGTAAGAAATGCGTGTTCTGTGGAGAATCCGAAACAGTTACTCACATTTTCATCTCTTGTGATTTTGCTAAGAAAATTTGGCGGTTGGTACATTTTACTTATAGCATTTCACCTCCATCTAGCATTCCAAATATGTTTGGAAATTGGTTGTGTGGAGTGGATAAATTATCGAAAGCACTTATACGCATAGGAGTATGTGCTCTTCTTTGGGCTCTATGGAAACATCGGAATGAAATAGTTTTTAACGGTGAGAAAGTTGGGAATTTTTTACAGGTAATTCATCAGGCCAATTACTGGATGCATCAATGGTCTCTTCTTCTTCCAGAGGACAATCGTGCTCGTTTGGATGGTGGATGCACTCGACTGATGGCGGTCGTTCAGGCTATCTTCAGCAAGGGTGGCCGGTTGCATAGTAATCGTCTTGGACATGCATAGTCTCATGAGGATGGAGCTGCATGTTCCGAGTTCATACAGTTTGATGGATGTATTTCAGTGATTTTCACTATAGGTTACTATTGTGTGCCTATGTGAGTGCGTTGGTTGTAAGATATATTTGAATGATTTATTTTCAATAAAAGCCGTATGCATCAGCCAGATGCAGAGGCTGGGCATCCCTTTTCAAAAAAAAAAACGAAGGTGCATCTTTATTGTGTGGCATTTGTCACGCAGTAGTCCAGCCGTTGTAAGACAACGGTTGCTCGGAGAGGCGTCCCCAATCCTACCGCTAATTGATTTGGCAGTTCAATTGACGGTTACGTTGCATATAAGATCGTAGAAGAGAGTTCTAAAATATTATTGTTTTAGTAAGTCCCCCGTGTCGCTCTCGCGAGGGCCACATATGAGGCGACTAACCTAGCCTACCCGAGGGCTGGGCATCCCTTTTCAGAAAAAAAACCCCGAAGGTGCATCTTTATTGTGTGGCATTTGTCACGCAGTAGTCCGGCCGTTGTAAGACAACGGTTGCTCGGAGAGGCGTCCCCAATCCTACCGCTAATTGATTTGGCAGTTCAATTGACGGTTACGTTGCATATAAGATAGTAGAAGAGAGTTCTAAAAGATTATTGTTTTAGTAAGGCCCCCGTGTCGCTCTCGCGAGGGCCACATATGAGGCGACTAGCCTAGCCTACCCGAGCCCCCTCCTTTCTCCTTCCCTTCCCCCCCCCCCCGTCGTCACCGGAGGACGCTGCTGGCGCTGCGGCTGACGACGGCGGGGGGGGGGGGGGGCTCCTTTCCTGTGGGTGGGTGTGGTGTTGTGTGCGTGTGTGTGCTCTCGTCCCTCGGGCGGGCGTGGCCATCTCCTGCATCCTCGTGCTCTCGCGCGTCTCCTCGCTGCCCTCGGCACCTCGCTAGTCCGTAGTGGCTCCGTGCTACCCCTTGGAGCCCTCCCCGGCTCGGGTTTTGGGGATCTCCTAGATCCTAGAGTGGACCTTATGGGAAACGGGGCAACCTGCCACCTAGGGCTCGTGCGTCGAGCTCCTAATGGTGGTACCATGGCTCTGTTCTGCTCTGGCCGCCGTGGGGCTGCCGGATCCAGAGTCGTGATGGATCTGGGTCGGGCTATGTTGAGGATGTGAACTCAACAATCCCCATGGTTAGGGACCCGGGGTTTTATAAAGGAAGAGGGCGCTAGTGGACTGCTCGATTTGAAGGGTTACTACCCACCGAGTTTATTTCGATGAGGTGAAAAGAGATTACAGGGGGTGCTCTCGGAGATTGGATCTCGGCTAGCTCTGAATCTAGGGACAGAGGGTTCAGATCCTTTGTCTCTCTTCTCTATTCGTTTCTTTAGACACGATGGCTGCAGTGTATTGCCCCGGACTATAGCGTTCCCACATTTACATAATGTAAGAACATCTGTGTTAGTGTGGTAGTTCCTCGATCAATTGCTAGCACCACGGTACAAAATGAAATATCATGCAAATGCATCAAAAACTATTCGCATGATCCAGTCTTTACAAAATAGTATTACAACTTGCATAGTCTTAGAAGACTAGCAGAAAACAAAGAAATACAACGGAAAACATAATACAACATTGATCCCATCTTCTTAATGTGCCACAGGAAAAACATGTTAGCGATACTCTCGAGATCCTAAACGAAGTCCTCACTTGTCTTCAGAATCATCTACAAGATGGAATATGCAGCCACAAGGGAGTCAATACAATTTAATGTATTGGCAAGTAACACTATGGTGGATATAAATGGCAAGACTAATAGTACATGCTTATTTGGCTGAGTGGAGTTTTGGCTAAGTTTGCATAAAGCCAGTTTTCACCTATCACTTTTGTAAAACAACTTTTCTTTTCAAAAGGGTGGCAACATTGGACTAAGATCCAAGCACCACAACTACTGTCCACTTGGTCAAAATTTTACTTATTGAAAATGTGATTTGATTCTTCCGTACATCCTTGTCCAGCTGCTCATAATTGTCCATAACTGGGGACACGGCTAAGATCTTAGTTTGTTGACTCTGCGGAGTTTGTACACTTTCACCTTCAGACTCAAATCAGCCCAAACATCCTATACACTATGAGTGCATTAAGGAAAGGAGAATATTGATACGAGATCTTTCAGAAGCAAGAATTCAACCTAATGGCAAGACCCGTTCCACCTATAATTATGCTACATCTGCTTGTCAAGCCCAGGCTGAACCCTCGCAACTTAGTTAATCAAGACAGATCCCATATGACTAAAGGCTGCACTGGAAGCAATCTAAACTTGGGGAACATCATAATCACTTTGTTCCTGGGTGGCATTCCTTCAAGTGAACACCCCTCGGGGATACACTCAACTCTCATCAGCCAAACAACCAAACCCACCCAGGTGGTTCATTGAAGTGTATACTTAGTATTTTTCCTCAACATCAAGTAAAACAATTTTTGTAGCATGGCTAAGCATCTACTAAGTACCAAGGCATCAAAATAACAAGGTATAAGGATGACTACACACTACTAGGATATATCATATCATAATAATACTTAGTAAAATTTCCTATCATGCATACTACTCAAAATCTACTGATGCATATAGAAAATAATGGGTAGTTGAATGGTGTGTTACTTGCCTTGTTGAAGTTGGTGAAGAAATAACACTCTCTTCACAAAAGATTGTTGCTCTCCGTACAATCTATACATTGGAAACACAATAACCAAAATAAACAATCATCCTACCAAACAATATACAAGTGAAGAAAACATACAAAGCAAATGACATATCAAAAGGGGTCTAACCAAGTTGGCTAGCACAAGGTCAAGGTTTGAGTTTGAAATATTTATTCTTTCTTGGTTCCATACCTATTAAGGAAGTTCCAAGGGTTTACTTGAGATGGACTAGGTTGAGTTTGTAGTGATCAAACTTTACATATTTATCTAAGAAGTTCCAAGAGTTCACCCACGTGATCTCACTATTTCAACTAAAGTAACACATAACAGTGTGTAACACTTAGTCATTTTCATCAAGACATTTGAGTGATCTAGTTTAGTCTTTCCATTTTGGGTTAAGGTAGGTCTAGGTTCAACTAACTTCATATAACAAGATAAAGTATTGGGCTTTTCCATTTGATTCAAGGGTTGGACAAAAACCACTTGTTATTCTTCAACTTGTGTGGATGGCTCCAAGTCTTCGCCTGCTTGTCTTCTTGAAGTTCATCTTCATGCTTCTATTGTAGTTTCCTCCTTGTTGTGAAGCTTCTCTTGAACTTTATAAATATTCATGGTCTTCACTTCACTACTTGGTTTACGTATGGGGTGGGCACAAATCCCACTAAGTCAAATAGGAAAAAGAAGAAATAGAAATGATAGCAGAGAGAGGAAGATGTTTTCTTCTTGATTTCTTTATACACTTGTGCTTCCTTGAGTTGCTTCTAGTTGTTGTGAAATCCAATTCCCTTACTACAAATTCTTCTATGATCTTCTTTGTAGGTCTTCATGTTGCCACCAAGTTGAAAATGGTGTTCCTTCTTGTGGTTGAGTCTTGACTTCCATTTTGCGAACTTGATGGATTCTTGAAGAAGAATAGGGGAATGGAGAAGTAGATAGAAAACCATGGTACTATTGTTTGAGGTTCACTACTTGGTCTTTTGTATGGATGACATATGCTAGGGACTTGGTCTTTGGATCTAATATCCATAACATCAAAGAATAACAGTTGAAAACAAATTCTAAGATATGATAAATATGGATGAATCACTATGTTGGGTTTTTGGTAAAAAACACATGGTCATGGTCCAAGGTGTCAAAAATGGTTGGACAAAGATGTCTCTGGTTCAAGGTTACTGAATGGAACAATTTTGCAAAAGGAACTATGTTGAAATTATTTATAGAATTACTTCTATGTCAAAATACTCCATTATACCACTTAAATCTAAATTCAACTTTAACTTATTCAAAAATTATTTTGGGACAGAGGCTGTAAAAGTACTCATCCTAAGGTTTCCAAAAATATTTTATTTGCAATTTTTGGATTTGTAGAATTTGAATTATGCCAAAATTCATCAAACAAATATATTTGAATTTGAACAAATTTAAGTTTGTCAATTTTGAATTTTAACAGTGCTAAAAGATTATACACATCCAGAGGATTTCAAAAAGTCCAAGTTTTCTAAATTTGGACTTATGGTTTAAGAGTTATGAGCTTTCTAATTTGTAGGGGCCTTTCTCCAAAATGACCAATTAAAATCTATTCGGAAGAAAATTCAGAAAATCTGTGGATAAGGTTGGCCACATGGCAGCATCGTATTGGCTAAGGTTTCTGACGCAGTAGCTGACTGTGCTGCTGACTGGGCTACCACTTGTCTGTTTCTCATTCGTTGATACCTCTCCGTAAGTCATCTAACTTGGTCTGTTAGATCTAAATCCTACGGAGGAGAAGCTAGTGTTACCTCGAGACGACGGAGTGGTGGCGGGAAATGGGGATGCGGTGGCCGGTGATGCAGATCCTAGACAGCGACAACTCTACGGGTGTCCTCGGCATATAGGAGGACACCACGATGACCAGTGCGTCTCGGTGAACTCGATGGTGACGGTTGCGTCCACCGACGTTTCCTCGAACGGCGTAGCGGAGCGTACGAAGAGGCCCATACGACGGCGAGCTTCGAAGACGATGGAGCGGGTGAACCTGTGGCGAAACAAATTGGCAGAGGCCATTAGAAGGGGCGCCAGGACACAGGGAAGAGAGGAGGGCCAAAGATAGGCGGGGAGACTCACGGGGATGGCCGTAATTCGAAGAACACGGCGGCGGAAATGGATAACTCCGGGGAGGGATTTATCAGTGGTGGGGGCATGATTGAGAAGTGGAGGAGAGGGGAAACGTGAAGGGGACAAAGGACTATAACAAGGAGGAAGCGGGGGGATTAAACGGGTACGGAAACGACAGTAATTAAGGAGATAAATTTCTCCTTTATTCGGGAGGAAACAGAAGAGAGGGGAACCCGGAGGTTGATGATGACCCAACGTCAACTCTGGGGCCCATTTGTCAGTCGCAAAGGTTGAGAGGGAGACGGGCTACTCCGGGTTCCCTCCATGGGCTTCGGTGGGCCTCTACACGCTGCTCGCGTGCGTCGGGGATAGGAGGCAGGGAGATGGGCTCCGACCCAATTGGGTTGTTGTGCGCCCCCCTTTTTTTATTTGTTCTATTCTTTTCTTTTTCTTTTCTGTTTTATGAAAACAATTCGCAACTTTTGATTAAAATTTTCAAATGGCCTCAAGTTTGTTTCTAAATTTTTGTAAAAAAAAATTCTTTCAAATGGAAACATTTATGTGATGTTTTAAACACTAATAAAAGTTTGTATTTTCATATGTGAGTAATTCACTAATAGCTACTTAAAGTTATTTTTAATTTAGAAACTAATTAAATGAAAATATTTATCAAATAAAACTTTAGAGGGTTACTACTATTGAAAATGCTGTTTTCCAAGTTTAACCCATTTTCATAACACAATAATTTGTTGGAAAACATTTTATGAATACCACTTTATGTTTAAAACTTGGAATAACATTTGTATATCGATATAAATAGTTGTTATTCTCATAAAATAATTTTGAGGCATAGAAACTGTTAGAGGTAATAATTCTCTGGTTTCAAAGGCTATAATTTTTTTTCAAAGTAATAGTTGATTCCAAAACATGTTATAACATAAGGTTTTCTAAGAGAAACAATTTCTTTGAATAATGAATATTTATTTTTTAATGGGCTTTTAGGGTTTAGGAAAATAGAGGCATAATGGATTCTTAATTACAATATCATTGAAATATTTGTTGTTTCCTTTTGTTTCTTGCATCTCATTTGATTTTTGGTGACTTGCATAACATGGAAACAAAAAGTTTCATTTTTTTTTGCACTTTCCAAAAAGCAGGGATGTTACACGGACCTTTCTCTTAGCCACAAGCTTATTCATCACGATGTGCATGCTCTTATGCAGGGCAGTAGGTTTGAGCGACCCGCTGGGCATGCCCTATTGTTCCCTAAAAAATGTTCCAGGATATGGTGCCATATCTTTTTCAAATACTTCCAAAGCATATGAAGTCAAGTATTCTCTTCAGACATTCGCAAAACAAAAGTATTCTCCTTCAGACATTGGACTTGGAATATCAGGGCCAGTACGATCTCCACGATATTAATATACATTTCCCTTTTTCCAAAAAAAAATCAGGGCCAGTACGGACAACAATAATTAATGCACAAATGATCAGTTGGCGAGTACTGGAGCAGATTCTAATCGATTGCAAACGTCAATACTTAACACCCGTAATTGAATTCGGAGTTCAACTTTACATATAATATAGCTGAAGATGACCGTATAAGATAGCTGACGATAACGTCAGAGTGGGCCACAAGATCTGGTATTCCAGATTGCATTACCACCGGCCGGTAAGCTACTTATGCTTCAGACTTCTCTCAAGATACCTGTGCACAAACCCATCTGATTAGTTCATTCAGTAGTATTTTTTGATAAAGCATTCAGTAGTATTAACTTCACACTTGCTACTATAACACTTCTGAATATTTTAAGCCAATGATTTCAGCAATACTAGGTAAAATGCAATTAGAAAATGAGAAATTAACCCGAAAATGGAAGGCCGCACCATCTTGAAATCACGTCAGATTTGTATGATGCTAAAACGTAATAATTGTATTAAGCCCAGTTTAGCTACAGATTTGACAGCCGAGATGCTTCAACCTATAATATGAACAATAATGTAGCAATATACAAATAGACACTACCATATGCTAGTTTACGCATACAAGAAGAGGACAACAATATTATTTTCATGTATTATTGCGTATTATTAAAAAGCATGGAACCACCATTTGCCAATGAAGTTCCACTTGACATATAAAATACTACAGTTCAAGTACTTTCTAGTTAGTTGTTGATTTTATTTTATTTTTGAACTAGGGTTAGTTGTTGATTTCCACCTATTGTATGGTTCATGCTGACAAAACTATGGACTGTAGCGGTATAAAAAGAACGATAGTAAATTACCATGGTAGTTCAAGTCGATATGGCTACAAAATTATTGGGAAATTTAAGTTGATAACGATACTTCAGAAGTACAACAAAGTTATTCTAGCAACCATGTATGGAAAATAATTGGATTTGGTATAAGTGCTTTATAAATACGAGCAGTTACCTTGGGTGTAGGAAACTTGTGAATGGATGATAGTTGCCCAAATAACCACTTTTAAGAATTTCTTTACACTTCATTGACTCAAGTTGAACCATGAAGATGGATGAATGCACCCGTATAAATATTGCATGGACATCCTCAGCATAGTGCACTATGCGTGGTTCCCCCATGTAATTCCCAAGTATCTTATGCGCTATAACAGGCTTCCTCGACACCCATGCGAGAAAACCATAAGAATCAACATTTCTCTCCCATATTTCGAGGTGGTAGCCAGCATAGGAGAAGGCAGCGAAGCCAAAACCGCCATCCTCTGTCTGGATGATCTGACAACTGTGATTAATACTAGAAGGCTTCTTGATCATAGTTAGCCTTTGTATGTCCAAGTCAAACGCAAGTATGAACGTGCTTGGCACTGGCATGCACCCACTGGTATTCAACCAGTAAAGGGTGTTACGAATAAGTGTGCCGTGGCTGGATATGTAAACACACCTATACCAAGGCGGAAGCAGTGTTGTCACGAGTTCACCCCATAGGCCTGTCTCGGAGGAGTAAACACTCGTGACGACTTCATCGCCATTCTTGTTGTAGGCGCCGAGCAAGACCACTTTAAAAGGGCTGGAGTGACAATCACCGTGGACGTGGCCTTGGCCGTCCATAGCGCAAAGCACCGCCGCAGTGTGTATTTTGCAGAACTCCGGTGGACAGTCCACTCGGTGGTGGCCACTAGTGATGGGGTCCCACACAATGACCTGACGGCTCCTCTTGTTGATGACGAGTACGTGCCCGTGGCGGCAGCCAAGAGTGCGGATTTACCACATGTACATTGGTCCCCTCCTACTATCACAGTCGTTGGATTCAGAACAGGTCCACCCAGTCAATGCCTGCGGTGTTTTTGCAATTTTGCCCTCGAGAAAAATCCAAATTCGACCCGCGGTCCACTGTACTATATATAGTCGCAAACCCTAGACGAGTCCCACCCAATCCCCTCCCCCGGCGGCGCTGCCCACTCCCGCACCCTCTCTCCCGCACTGGGCCGGCGACGCCCAGATCTCGAGCCTCTCCTCCACCGCCTCCTCCAACGGCAACTCCACGGCGAGCTTGGGCCTCCGGACTAGCAGGCGGAGATCCAGGGCCTCCTCCACCGCGGCGACGTGTGCCGTGCCGGCGCGGCGCTAGTGGCGCGCCCCGCCTCGGATGGACGAGAGGAGACGGGTCCTGTCTTGTGGCCGCCTTCCAGCGTGGAGCCAAGGCCTCAACCACGGCGAACTCGGGCCTCCTTCCTCTCTGTAGTATGCCGTCGCCATCAGCTCCTCGTCAAGCTCCGGCCGCCCGTGGTCACTACGGCCCAGCCTTGCGTCGGGTCCCTTCCATGGATGCGTCGATCTGGGAGTCTGGCTATGAGGTGCAGCCACGCCTCTAGCGATCTGGATCTGAAATCTGGGCCCTCCAGGCCTGTAGCTATGCTAAAGCAATTCTTGTTTATTTTTTAGATCTGTGTCGAACAGTTTACGTACATTTTTTCTCCATGCAAATTCTTCTCCCGTGGTTAAATCTTGTATGAAACCTGTGTGGATCTTGTATGAAGTCTGTGTATATCATGTATCAATCTGTGCTCTGCTGTTTTCGATCTTGTATAAAAAAAGTACAGGAATTTTCACAAAAATATTTTTTTGTAGAAGTTGTGTAGAAGAATTTTCACAGAATTTTTTTTGTAGAAGAATATTCAGAAAATAATCTTTTATAGAAAAATATCTCTTCACAGATTTCTGAACATGAATTAAACTTGTTGAAAATATCTGTGAAAATCTTATATAAAAATGTAGTATGAAACTTATATAAATTTTCTTTTGTAAATCTTCTCTCAAATCTTGTATGAAACTTATACATTTTTCTTGATTATTCTTTCAGAGATAAAAATTATATGAAATATAGTTTAATTTCCGGGAAAAATATTCTATGGAACATGTTGAATATTTATGTGAAAAATTTTATATGAAACTTTAATGAATTTTGGTTTATTATTATTTAGAGATAAAATATATATGTAATAAAGTTTAATATTCTTGGCAAAAGATTATCCTGTGAAAATTTTGAAGTTATACTCTGGTTGCAATTGTTTGTGGGAAAACTGGGAAGAAAATAAAGCCATATAAGAATAACAGGGTAACATGTACTTGATAAAAGCTAAAAGTATAAGGTGCTTTGTGTAAATATAGTTTGTGAGGTGGGAGGGTTCTCTAGCAAAAAATTGCAGCACGAATCTCCAACAGATTGACCAAATGGATGCTCTGGATAGTAGGGGGGGACCAATGTAGGAGTGGTTTGGTATTACCCCGGCAGCCAAGCAAATTCCAGTCCCGAAGGTCGTTGAGCGGTAGGGAGAAGCGCTCGGAAGGGATGTGGCATGGTGGGTCCAGGGCGGGTGTGAACTTAATTCTTAGGTTTTGCTCCGAGAAGACGCCGAGGAAGGAAGGCTTCCTGTGGTGGAGGCGGAATCGTCGGAGAAAATGGGGGTCGGTGACCAGACGTCGCCAACGTTTGGAAACAAGGGAGGCGCGCAAGAGGTAGGACAGTTGTGGGGGCAGGCGGAGAAGGATCTCTTGGAGGAGGTCGTCGTCTTCCAGTGCAGGTGCCGGTTCCTGCGATAACGGCGAGGAGGGTCGCATGCGGCGGCTCCTGCGACGGATCATGTTGCTCCTTTTTGTGTTGTGGGATGTAACATCGGTATTGCTGAACCGGGATGCATTGGTTCTGCATTGCTGAGTATATATAGAGAGGTACAAACACAGGGGTTGGAGTACAACACGTAGAGAGCTAGAATTGCAATACAAGGAATCCTAACCTGGAGCGGAACACATCAGAAGCGCAGATGCACAAGAGTCCGTGTCTTTCTCTAACAAGAGAACGAGCGGTATCAAACATATCAGAGATCAATACCAGGCATTGGCCCATAGCTTGATTGAGACGAAGTGAGAAGGTTCTCTCCGTCCCTGCTCTGACCCCGCCCCTCCTCCTTCCCCGCTCCCCGTCTCCCTCTCCCTTCTCCGCCTGGGGGCGACCTTGGCCCGCGGGGCAGAGAGGACCGGTGGCGTGAAGGTGGCGACTCCGGTTCGGAGGGTTCCCGTCGGAGGTTCCGTGAGGTGCTCGAGGGGACGCCGGCGAGGGAGATGCGTCAGGAGGGGACTTCGGCCTACAGCTCGGTGAGGGCGGCGTTTGACGAGCTCGACGCGTCGGACGCCTCGATGGAGGAGGTGCCGGAGACCGCGGAGCCGTTGGAGGTTGCGCCGCGGGGGGAGGCGCCCTGGGAGTTGCCTAGACGCAAGCGCCCGCGTGGCCGCCGCGCCGGCAAGCAGGTCGCCGAGAAGGCCCGCCGCACGGCGCGCAAGGCCGGGCGCTTCCGGGGCCTGTGCCTGCTCTGCCGGCGATCGGACCACTGGGCGCGCGACTGCGACGTGGGGCCGGTTTGCCTCCGCTGCGGGCAGAGTGGGCACTGGTCTCGGGATTGCTCCGAGCCGTGGCGTCCCAGGTTGGCAATGGGAGAGGATCATCTCGTCGCCGGAGAAGAAGAGCAGCGGGGATTGGCTGCGCCTGCGCGCCCCCCAGCTCGGGTGTTCCGGCCGTCCATGGAGCGGGGCGAGCCGTCGTCGAGGCCCCTCCCTTGTAACATCCCAAGTATGAAAAATAGCCATTAGAATGTTTGCTCTCTGTTATTTTATGTTTTGCATCATGACATCATGTTCATTGCATTTGTTTTGCTTTGTTTTCCATTTGTTTTCCTCTGTTTTCATTTGTTTTCCTTTGTTTTCTATTTGAATTTCAAATCAAATTTCAAACCTTTTGTTTCATACTTGTGATGTTACAATTTCCAAAATGAGTTATTCAAATCAAACTAATTAATTGTTTCCATTAAACTATAAATTTCAAACCATCAAATTGTTGAAGTTTCAGTAATTCATTTAATAGCAAATTCACTTAATTCAAATTCTTTTCAAATTCAATTAATTTCCAAAACAACAACCCTTTTGAAAATTATGAAAATGACAGAACACTTCCATCATTTGTTTCCATTAAACCATGAGGTTCAAACTATTTAAAATTATGGCTTTCAATAACTCACTTAACTCAAATTTCATTCAAAATTCAATTACATTTTTCAAACAGCACCCCTTTGGAAATTATGAAAATTACAAAATCACCTCCAATCATTTTGTTCAAACAAACATGAAATTCAAAACTAATTAAGCTAATACTTACAATATTTCATTTAATATCACGTTTTCATTCAAATTCAAATGAACTACCAACAGCAACCAATTTGAATTATCTGGAAAATTAAATGTTGCAAATTGGTGTTGTTGCACAAAACTATCCTATACAAAAATTTGCTAATTTTTCTAACCTAAAACTATCCTCTTTTCTTTCTATTCCTTTTTCAGCAAAAAAAAAAAGTAGAACAAAAAAAACAGAGCAAGAGAGGGGTGCAGGCCCAGCCCATCTCTCCCCCTTGGCCTGGTACCCCTTCGACCCCCCACCTCATCTTCCTCCTGCGTACGGCAGGCCATCCGCCATGGCCACGTAGCTGCAGGGGAGAAGCAACGGACAGCAGCACCTCCTCCCCCCTATAAACCTAACCCTAGGGTTCCCCTCTGCCCTACCTTTCTCCCTCCTCCTCCTCTCTCCCCGCCTCCATTTTCTTTCTCTCCCTCGCTGCTCTGCACCCCTCTCTGAATCTCTGTATCACTGAACCCCACCGAAACCCTCTCCCCTCCGGCGATCGCCGTCGCTCGGGCCTCCCTCCGGCCAGGGTAGGGCCGGGAATGGGTTCCCCTCGCCTCCCTCATCCTCCTCGTCCACTCAGCGGGGGCCGGGAGGCACCGGAGTGCCGTCGCCGTCAAGGATTTCGTCGCCGGCCAACCACCTGCTCCGCCCCGACGTGCTCCTCCTCCACCCGAGGTGATCGCCTCCCCTTCCCCCTCGCTAATCCCTCTGCTCCCTGCCCCGCGGGCCAGCACACGCCCCGCGCGGCGCTTCCGTGCGCACAGCAGCATGGTCGCGGCACCCCTCGCCGTGCCGTCAACGATCGATCCGCGCCCAAGCCTGAACCAGGTTCAGTTCGTCAGTTAGGTGCAGGGGGTGGTGGGTTCGAATCCCACCCCCTGCGGATTAAAACCTCTTTTTTGTTTTATTTCTCCAGAACCAGAACAAACTGCAAATTGCACCCAAGTCCCTGCTATTAAACTTCTAGGTCCCTGTATTATTTTTCTAAGTCCCTAGATAATAAATAAAATGGCAGATTAATACCTAACTTCTAAAATTGCATAAATAATTCATTTTAACTCCAATTTCAACATTTTAAATATGTTTTCAATACCAAATTAAATTCTCTACCCAAATATAAATTTTGTTTACTGTTTTGAATATTTTAAATTGGTGAAATATTTGAATCCTTGTTTAATTCACTTAATTTTGCAAAAATTCATAACTTGGGCATAAAAATTCCAAATTCAACAAACTAAATATGTTTTCCATTCAATTTTTCATGAACTTTGCAAATATCAACTTTGTTTGCTGTTTTGAATAATTTAAATTGCTGAAAACAACTGTTTCTTATTTAATGCATTTAAAATTGCCAAAATAATAACTTGCTCATTTTAAATCCATTTTCAACAAATAAAATATGTTTTCCATGCTAAATTAAACCACCTTTCCAAATATAAACTTTGTTTCATGTTTTGCATAATTAAAATTGGTTAAATAATTTAAACTTGTTTAAATCATTTAATATTGCTAAATTCATAACTTGATCAACTTAAATTCTTTTGGGACATATAAAATATGTTTTCAAACCATAAAAGTATAAACTTTTCAAATATGAATTTGATTTAATGTTTGGAACAAATAAAAATTCAAATAATTTCATAATTGAATTAAATTCATTTAAATCTTGTTCAAACTTGTTTAATTCCTAAGTAATTTATTCTAATTCCTTTTTCAACAAGTGAAACATGTAATCCACCTAAAATTTGGTGTACTTTCCAAATATGAACTTTGTTGTCTATTTTGAACAATTAAAAGTGGTGAAAACAACAAATGCTTGTGTAACACCTTTAAGAACCCAAAATTTCCTAACTTAATAAATAAAATTCCAAACTTGGTAAACCTTATTTCAAATTGTTTCTATTATTGTTTTCTTTCTGTTTTCCTCATCCATGCATCATACTAATCCACTTTCACCTATTGATTAGTTGTAGAACAATTAATTCAACCATAATTCATGGGCTTTCCATATGCAATCCAAATTGCATGTGGGTCCATTTAATTATGTTATGTTACCATGTCAGCTATCTTATTTTGATGCATCAACTAAATGGTCATGCATCATCCCATGTTTGTGCACTATGCCATGTTATTGATTGTTTGTCTCTCTGCGTTGTTTGTTTGCTTCTTCTCGGATATACGACGACGTTGAGACCGACGATACTTACGACACCCCTTCTGAGGATCTAGCTCAGTACCAGGCTGCTGAGTTTGCAGGCAAGTATTCACTCACATGAACCATTGTGTTCCTCTCAACATTGGATACCGATACTTTCCGTTGTCTATTCTGCTAGCCCTATGAATCGTTGCTTCTGTTTGATCCTATCACATGTTATCCTTTAACCCTGATATAGCCTCACCTCCACACCTATAACCCCTTTGCTTGTTGCCCGTGTCTTACTAGCATGCTTAGGGTTGTTTGGCTCGAGTCTGTTACCCGTTACTTTCTGTTACTATATTTCTATCATGTTCTGGGGCTCGATGTTTAAACAATCAACCTGTTAATTTTGAGGTAATAATAATTTGATGATAAGGCACCGGCAGGAGGCCCGGCGTGGTTTTGAGGCCTTCTAGTGTCGACCCTAATTAGGAAAAGGGTCTTGTCTACTGATCCATGATGAGCGCACTAACCGCATGTGGGAAGCGTGTATGGGCGCCCCCCTCAATTTGATTCGATTCGCATCTCGTCCAAATCTCCACACTTAGTTCGGGCTTTCCATTTGATGCATGCATGTGCAGGTGCGAACCCTTGGCGCCAGGGTGGAACTTTTGTAGTCGGCATTTAGGGAGGCGTGGTCTTAGAGTGCTATGAGGGTCCCCATTTCTTCGTGGGGCTCGATTAGCCGCGCACGCACAGCATGTGGTTCTTTGGGCTTGATGCGAAGAAGAGTTGAGTTGTGTTGAGTGCCCCGCTTGGTGGGAGGCATTCCATCTGGCGGGTTATTCTTACGTGTACGGCCAAATTGGTGCACCCCTGCAGGGATAAATCTTCTCGAGAAGCCGTGTTTTCCGCGGTTATGGTTAACTTGGTGAAAGTACTGGCTAACAAGTACTCAGAACAACTTACACCTAACTAATGATAACTTGATTAGTAATAGTTTTATCGACACAATAACTTGAACCATCATTAATCCAACTGTGTGAGTTATCCTCGGATTGCTTCTTTGGATAAGGGGCGAGATCCAGGATGGGTTTGTTTGGTGGTTAGTTATAGTTGGTTACGACACGCTACCTTATCTCCTTTCTGTTAGCCGGAAGTTGTAGTATGTTCTGTAGTTGGTTAGTGCAGCCAGCTGCCGCCTCTTTTATATCACCCTTTCTTCCGTTGAACCCAAAGCATCTGTGCTTGATGTTGTGGGGTACACTTTGGTGAACTGTGAGTCTTGCTTGCCAGTACGTTTATGTACTGACCCCTTTGGGGCTGTGGTTTCCGCAGACTACGTTTCCGAGGATCCCCATGGTGGCTACTACGTGGAGTTTGACGAGGCTGCTGACGAGTAGATAGCGGACCCGGGCAGGATCCGAGACTTCGTGGATGGGCTCCGTCTTTTCGTTTCCGGCCTCTTAGGCCTATTTGGATCTTGTCTGTACTCAGACATTTTGGATGCTTCCGCTGTGTTGTAATGATGAATTGTTGGGACATGTGTCCTCTGGATGATTGTATTTGCTATCTCTGCTCTAGTGAGAGCTATTTGCAACTTATTTCCATCTTTTGTGTCTTAGAGATCTGTTGTGATATCACTTGTTCAAATTCCGTTGACGTACCATGTGTGTATGTTATGAAGTACGTCAATGGAAGTATCTGTATTTCTATGGGATGGTTTGCGCAGACGATGAATAGTAGAGAATGGTTGTCACACGGTTACGTGTTGGCCTGCTCACATTGAGATGCGGGTGCCGGTATGCCCCGTAAGCCATTTATCTGCTGTTTAACGGACTGTGAGTATCCCCTAGAAGTCCGGGTGCGACATCCCTCCCCCACCTCCCCGCCCTGTGGTGACGCGGGCGGAGGCCGGCGCGCCGTCGAACCCGAGGTTGCGGAGGGAGCTCGAGACAGCGGTTGTCCCGCTGGCCGCGGTGTCGCCGTCGGCGAGGGGGCTGCTGCGCGGCGATGAGGAGCCTGGGAGGGCACGACGGCCGGCCTGCGTCTTCAACCGCTCGCGGCGCGTCGATGAGCTGGAAGAGGAGCTCGAAAACGCGGTGATGGCATTTGATGACGGCTCACGGCGGCCGCTGTCGGTGTCGAGGGTGCGGGAGGCGATCATCCAGCTGCACGAGTTCGAGCCAGGGGCTTTCTCCGTGATCCCGCACCAAGACGGCAGCTTCCTCGTGTTCTTCGACGAGCGCGGTGACCGCGACAGGGTGATGGTGGAACCGTTCGTCCGGACGCCGGCGGTGCGCCTCCGTCTACGACCTTGGACGCGGCGCGCGCGGGCGGCGGCAGGGGCGCGGGCGGTGAGAGTGGATGTGGCGATAGTTGGGCTTCCCGATAACTGCTGGGGCGTGGACGCGGCGGAGACCATCCTCGCGCCGGCGGCGTGGGTGGAACGGCTGCACCCGGACTGCCGCAACCGCCGCGACATGTCGGTGTTGAGGGTCTCGGCGTGGTGCACGGACGTGGCGGCGATCCCCCCGGAGATGGACTTCCACGTCCCGGAGCCGTGCGAGCCACCGTCCGAGGAAGAGCTCGCTGCGCCGGCGTCCTTGGTGTCGCCGCCGGTGATCCCCACCCTGGTGTACCCGCTACGGATCAAGGTGACAAGGGCGGTGGACTACGGGCGCCATGGCGATTTCTCGCCGGTCGAGGGGATGCGCACGAGGTGCGACTGGCCGCCACTCCCCGGTGACGCGGGACACGGCGGTGCTCCGTCCGGTGGGGGCGGCGCGCGGGAGCCACAGGGGGCTCGCGGCAACTCCGGGCCGCCGCGTCCGTACGGCGCACGCCAGCGTGGCGGGCTCAATGTGCTGGCCTCGGGGATCATCGTGGGGCCGCTGCCGCAGGACGCGCCCACCCTGACACGACGCCAGCGCAAAAGGAGAAGGGAAAGCGCGCGCCGGCGCGCTCGTCGCGACGCGAATCCGCCCGTTGGAGGGGCCGCTCCCGCGCTTCCCTTGGTCGTCGAGGACGTTCGCGGCCAGTTGGCGGTGTCAGAACGCAGCTTTAGGATGGGAGAGGTGCAGGTGTTTCCGGGGGAGGGCGAGTTGCCGTTGTGCGAACGCGCCTTCCAGGCAGCTTCCGATGGTGACTGCTCCATCTCTCCTGTCCCTAGACGTACGACCGAGGTAGAAGATGACGAGGGTGACGTGGAAAAGGGGAGAGAGAGGATGCGGTTGGCGCAGAGCGGTGGTGGGCCCTCCTCAGCGCCTTTTGACTCGGTCCTCTCTACGCTACGTACGCAGAGAGAGAGGGCGCGGGTGGGCCGCGAGCCAAGCCCCCCTCAGCTGCTGGATGCGCTGCGCCACTTGGGTGGGCCGGAAACCGCGGGCGGGCCGGCTGGGCAGGACACAGCGACCCCCCACGGGGCGCTACCCACCGCCGCGGCGCCGGTTCGGACGAGCCCGTCAGTGGGTATGGTTTGGGCCGGGTCGCCGCTGGGCCGTCGTGTGTCTATTGCAGGTGGGGCAGCCCCCGGCGCCTCGGGTGGGCTTCCGAGGAGGAGGGATCCCCCATCCTACGCACACCAGAGCCCGCCTCTTCGGTGCGGTCTGCCTCGGCAGAGGTTTCCCCCACCATTGTGTGGGCGGTCACCTCTCCTGACCGTGCTGATGTCGGTTCGGAGCTTACGACACCCTCTGTCCCACGCTTCGCCTCCCCGCCAGTGACTTACGTCCGAGGGGCTGTTGTCCCCTCTCGCGAGGTTGCTGCCGCGGTCCCGCGCACCCTGGGTGGTTTCTTGGCGGCGGCCAAGGCACGTTCTGAGGCCCTTCTTCAGGCCCCTCCGCTACGTCGCCGCCTGGCGGAGTTGGACTTTCAGCCCCGCCGCAGTGGCCGTATTGCGAAGCAGCCAGGGGGTCTTAACGCAGAGCAGCGGGCCCAGCGGGTTCTAATGCGCAAGCTAGGGTTGATAGGCAGCGACGACGCGCCTTCTTTAGAAGCATTGGAGGCCTACCATAAGATGTTCGAGGTGCAGCTGGAGGATGACATGGTGCTGGCCATCGGGGAGCTGTATGGGTGGAACATGGAGTCCTTCCAGGGTGGCTGCTCTCCAGGGGTGATAGTGCCGAGGGGTGGGAGCCCGGTGGAGGCGTGATCTCCCCCGGGGCCGCTCTAGGGTGTTAGTTCGTTCCTATGTTATACGAACCCAGATTGGTGGTGTTAAACGCGCGAGGCCTTAATGACCGCGCGCGTAGGTCGAACATTAGATGCCTTCTCGCCTCGGTTGGCGCTACCATTGTATGCCTTCAGGAGACCAAGTTGGCGGTTGTAACTCTTTCGATTGTTATGGAGACCCTAGGGGCAGCCTTTGACGCGTACTTCTTCTTGCCTGCTGTGGGGACACGCGGGGGGTCCTTATGGCATGGGTGAGCTCCAAAGTTTGCCTGGACTCCGCACAGGTCGAGACTTACTCCGTAACGGCAAGGGTGTCCCCGCTCGGGGGAGTCGGCCCTCACTGGTGGCTTACAAATGTCTACGGACCTCAGGAGGACGCTGCTAAGATAGCATTCCTCTCGGAGCTGCGTGATGTGCGCTCCACGAGGACGGGACCATGGGTGTTATGTGGGGATTTCAACATGATCTACAAGGACGAGGACAAGAATAATGGCAACCTCAACAGGCGGATGATGGGGCGGATGCGTCGCTTGCTTCGTGACTGCCTCCTGGAGGAGGTGTATCTTGAGGGTAGACGATATACGTGGTCAAACGAGCGCGACACCCCTACGCTGGTCAGGCTCGACCGGGTGTTTTGTACCTCCGACTGGGAAGAGCTCTTTGAGCATTGCTCGCTCACGTGCCCGGCCTCGGTGGTGGCGGATCATTCGCCCTTGCTTCTGGACTGCACTTCAGGGGCAGGGGGCGCAGACGCTTCCATTTTGAAAAGTTTTGGGTGAGGCTCGACGGGTTCCAGGATGTGGTCCGGTCAGCCTGGGAGGTCATCGACGGGAACCCAGATCCTTTCTGCAGGCTGCAGGCCAAGCTTAAACGCACGGCGTGCCACCTCCGTAGTTGGAGTGACAAAAAGGTTGGGTGCATCAAGCTGCAGATCGCAGTGGCAAGAGAAGTGGTGTTACGGCTGGATTCCGCTAGGGAGACTCGCCAGCTTTCGGGGCTTGAGAGGGCGCTGCGAGCAAGGCTGAGACAGACACATTTAGGGCTGGCCTCTCTAGAACGCACCATGTCCCGGCAACGGGCTAAGATCGCGTGGCTCTCCGAGGGAGACGCGAACACAGCTTTCTTCCACCAACACGCCTCCTTCAGGAGCCAGAAGAACTTGATCCGCAGCATTGAGGTGAACGGAGTGCAGTCTTCAGATCATGGCGAGATGGCCGGTGTTGTTTTCAGACACTTCGAGTCCCTCCTTGGCACTGCGGTGGACCGCGATTGCTCCCTGGATTTGGAGTTCCTGGGGCTGCACCCCGAGCTGGACCTTACTGCACTAGACGCCCCGTTCACGGAGGAGGAGGTGTGGCAGGTGGTGAGGCGACTCCCCCGCGGGAAGGCGCCTGGTCCGGACGGGTTCACAGCCGAGTTTCTTCAAAGCTGCTGGGGAGTCATTAAGGTCGATCTCATGGCGGCATTCGAGAAGTTTTTCTCGATGAGCGCTAGAGGCTTCCAAGGGTTGAACCAGGCACTGATGATTCTACTACCCAAGCGCCCGGACGCGGCTGCTGTTGGGGACTTCCGTCCCATCAGCTTGATTCACATCTTCGCCAAGTTGATCGCCAAGACTTTGTCTCTCCGGCTGGCCCCGATCCTCGGAAACCTGGTAGAGCACAACCAGAGCGCGTTCATTCAAAAGCGATGCATCCATGATAACTTCATGTTGGTGCAACAAACGGCGAGGTTGCTTCATAGAGGGAAGGAGACCAGGGTGATGCTAAAGCTGGACATTGCCAAGGCATTTGACTCGGTGTCGTGGGGACTACTTTTTGAGGTCCTTCGGAAACTCGGGTTCGGACCGCGATTCCGCGAATGGGTGGCCATTCTGCTGTCCTCCGCGAGCTCTAGGGTGTTGCTCAATGGAGAGCCGGGACCCCCGATCTGGCACCGGCGAGGTTTGAGACAGGGTGACTCGTTATCCCCCCAGCTATTTGTGCTCATAATGCGCACGCTGAATAGGTTGTTGTTTAGAGCAGCGGAGCTGGGGATCCTACGGCGGCTGTCCCGTCACAACTCGACTACACCTGTTTCGCTCTATGCGGACGATGTGGTCATCTTCTGCCACCCGGACCCGCAGGAGCTGCGAGCGATTTGCGAGATTCTTGCGCTTTTCGGAGACACCTCAGGGCTACACACCAACTTCGCAAAATGCTCGGTGTCCCCAATTGGGTGTTCGGCGGAGGAGACCGCCGTGGCAGCTGCGACGATTGGGTGCCAGACCGCCCAATTCCCGGTGACCTACCTGGGGATTCCCCTGGGTCTGCGCAAACCGTCGGGTGAGTCGCTGCAGCCTATTCTCGACAGACTGGCAGACAAACTTCCCTCGTGGAAGGCGGCTATGATGCCTAGAGCAGGACGGCTCGCGCTGATCAAGGCGGTCCTAGCGGCGATCCCCCTGCACCAACTCATGGTTCTTAGCGACAACAAGAGGTTCCTAAAAAAGATGGAGAAAATCTTCCGCGGCTTCCTTTGGGTGGGAAGGGCGGAGGCGCAGGGAGGGCACTGCCACGTGAACTGGTCCCGAGTTTGCCGTCCGTTGCACTTAGGGGGCCTTGGCATTCCGGATTTGTTCCGCACCTCCGTGAGTCTTCGGGTGCGCTGGCTTTGGAGGAAGCGCACTGACATGGACAGGCCTTGGAAGGAGATGGATATGCACTTCTCCAAGACCGAACGCGACATCTTCGACGCCTCCACGGAGATGTCCCTGGGAGATGGAACAGAGGCACTGTTTTGGGTGGATAAATGGATCAATGGTAGATCGCTTAGGGAGATAGCGCCGGCTTTGTTCGCGCTTATACCAAAGAGGCGCTGGAAGCGCCGGATTGTGAGGGAAGCGCTAATTGAGCGCAAGTGGGTGGAGGACATTTCTGGGGCATGTTCCCCACTAGCCCTCTAGCAGTATGTCCAGACCTGGAGACTCCTGCAGGGTACCCAGCTGACCGAGGCGCCGGATCGGCTGCTTTGGCGCTGGACTGCGGACGGCGAATACTCTGCCAAATCCTGCTACGGGGCCATGTTCATGGGCGCCATAGAGTCGCCAAGTTGGAGGCTCGTCTGGAAAACTTGGGCCCCCCTCGGGTGAAGTTCTTCATGTGGCTCGCTTGCATGGACCGATGCTGGACGGGGGAGAGGTTAGCGAGACGCGCCTTACCCCACCCCGCAAGATGTCCCCTATGCGACCAAACTCCGGAGACCATGGTTCATATCTTCACAGGATGCCCATTCTCCAGAACGATTTGGTTTGAGGTGCTATCCTGGATCCGAACTCCCCTGGGTCCTCCGACTGTCGACGATAACTTCGTTAGCTGGTGGTCCATGACCTTGCATTCCACCCCTCGTCCGCTTCGCAGAGGCACCTCCTCGCTTATCATGCTTACGGCCTGGTGGATCTGGAAACAGCGTAACTCGGGGGGTCTTCGACAGTGCGAGCCCTTCAGTCGGCGCCCTTGTGGCTACCATCAAATTGGAGGCGCGGGATTGGGTGCAGGCAGGGGCAAAAAATCTCGGACAGCTTCTACCTTAGGCTAGGCCTGGAGCCATGGGTTGAGTTGTTCTGTGTGGGTGGCCTTTCTCAAGGCTTGTAAATTAACTCTCTTTCTATAAATGCAATGAAACGCAAAGCTTTTGCGTTTTCGAAAAAAAATACCAGGCATTGGCAACCAAAATTTGGCGTCAGCACCAAGTCAAACTGGAGGTGGTTCCTAATCGAGTGATAAGATCAGCACGCCGCATTAACCCAGGCATTATTACTCGAGAGATGGAGTACTGCACGAGAGATAAGAGTATTAGATAATTTCAGCAAGACCACTGCAGCAGATGTAACCAGATACATATCTCCGTTTCATCGTCTGTGCATCTTCCTTTCATCCTCTTCTTTCGCCAGAAAATTGTACTACTGTGGTACAAATTCTTCAGTCTACCTACATTGGTTAGACTTTGAAAATAACAAGTCCGAATGGTACAACTACACAAGCCGTGTTAATTCATTTCCTTCCAATCCTTTTCCACTTTGTGTGGCGCGGAAGCGTGGACACATCACGCATGCAACCAGGCATATCAGAGGTAAACACCAAGCATCGGCAACCAAAATTTGGCATCAGCAATAAGTCAAAATGGAGGTGGATTCTAATCAATTAAGAAGGTCACTGCCGAATTAACGCAAGATTTCAGACTTCAGTGACAAGTATACTAATTAGAAGATAGATAGACAAAGTACTACACCACAATTATCATATTAGATAAATTCTGCAAGAGAACTGCAGAAGATGTAGGCAGAGTCATAATCGCTAGAGTCGCATTCCAGGTTGCACATCATCCGGTGATATTAGATGCTTTCGCTTCATACTGCTACAATTACCTGTACACAAAGCCATCTTACGTTAGTTAATTCACAGGTATTAACTTCACACTAACGGAACGTGTGGCTGATTATTTTTAGCCAGTCAGCAATACTATGTAAAACAGAATCAGAAATTGATAAAATAAAATAGCGAGAAGAGGAAGATCAATATGAACACACTAACAACCTGAAATTAAAAAAAAAACAATCCTGGGTAACGTCAGAATTAAAGATAGCAAATCAGTTATATAATGAAGCTTCCACCCTTCGTTGAAACTTAAAATAGAGAAATCTCAAACCATATTCACACCATCTAATACAGGATCATAAACTTGAAAACATGAAACTAATTATAAGCTTCAATGTGCAATTCTGACACATCAAATGCTCCAACATAAGTTTTTAGTGTGTTTGTTGTTTACTTCAAATTCAAGGCAGCTTATGTGCTATAAAATCAGTACAATTGGATAATGTACATGTACAAGAAGAGGACAACAGTAAACTTTTCTTGCATCTATATGCATTATGATTTTATATCTATAGGCATCAGCAATCA
This sequence comes from Alopecurus myosuroides, assembly GCA_028641055.1. Taxonomy (NCBI): domain Eukaryota; kingdom Viridiplantae; phylum Streptophyta; class Magnoliopsida; order Poales; family Poaceae; genus Alopecurus; species Alopecurus myosuroides. The sequence continues at coordinate 145,803,623 of CM054058.1, forward strand.
TAAAATTCATGACACGGAAAATAATATTGCTGGTGTGTATTGATATGTAAATCCTAGTTCTATGATGTGACATTAGCTAGCACACAAATCAATTGTCCCATACTATATTACAAGTTTATCTCGTACATACTCCGATACAACCCCCCAGTACTGGACACAAGTAGAGGATGGAACAATCGGAACATCGGAGAATGATAGGAATAAAACAGCAGACCGCAGCTAACAACAGAAACTTCATTCAAATGGCTAAAAACAGAAATGTTATTCAATCTCCTGTAAGCTACTGTTTTCTGACGCCTACCGATGTTCCTTTCAGCAACTGAAGAATAAGCAGACCACCATCTAAAACCACATCATAACATGTGAAAAATGTCAGTAACCACACTTGAGACTCGAGAGAACAACAAAAATGAGTAAAAATGTGGCTACCACACAGTTGACGGCATGCAGTTAGCCATCTACTTTCTATCACATACAGCTATTTCAAAGCTCTCCCCCACTCAGACACTTGTAGGAGTACGACAAATCCTCAACAAAAGAGAGAAATGGAATATTGCTACTTATAATGTATGATAGTTGCGATAGATTTATGATCAATAACAAGATCAGAAGCGATAAAAATTCTCTCAGGGACAATTACCGACTGGACAAAAATAACTGTATTTACTCCCCTAAATGTGTCGTTTAAATTGCTCATTTGTCATGGTTTCCAATACAATTCTACTTTGTAGTTTGTTTGTTGCCAATTTCCACCTTGTATGTGATAGAATTCCAGTGTCACTGATAACCTGGATGAACAATAGTACACTACCCTGGTAGTCCCATAGACACCTATACTTCAATGATAACATATAACACGGCTAAAAGGAAATGTCGAGTTGGTAGTGAAGACCATAAGTACAATAAAGTTATTCCAGCAAACAGGTATGAAAAAAAAAAAGAACATGATTTCATAGTCCAGAGTGGTCAAGATGAGCAAGCATTTACCTTCAGTATAAAAACTTGTGAAAGGACGAACGCTCCTACACGGATCATCTCTAAATAGTTCCTCAGACTGCATTGACCCAAGTTGAACCATATACACCGATGAGTCCGCCCACAAAAAGATTGCATTCACATCCTCAGCATAGTGCATCATAGTCACCTTGTAAATCGGAAACCCCAACCCAAGTATCTTCTGCAGTTCAGCAGTCTTCCGCAACACCCAAGTGGCAACACCATAAGAATGAGCCTCCCTCTCCCAAATTTGTAAGCAGGTGTCACAGGTCTGCTGGTAGGGGGTGCACGACAAAACTGCAACGCCAAGACCACCATCCTCTGCCTGGATGGCCAGAGCCCTGTAAACGTAATCAGCACAAGGAGGCCTCTTGATGACAGCTAGCTTCTGCGTATCCAGATCGAACTCAAGTATGCCATAGCTACTGAACCAGTGAAGGGTGTTACCAACAAGTGTGCTGGACTGAGAAATGGTACCCCTATGCGGAAGCACTGTTGAGAGGAGATCACACCAGGTGTTAGTCTCTGAGGAGTAAACACTTGCGAAGGCGACGGGGTCGTCATCATCATAGTCATTGTGCTCGTAGATACCCAGCACGGCCACTTTGAAAGGGCTGGAGTGGCATGCGCCATGCGCGTGGCCCTGGTCGCCGTCAGAGCAGAGCACCGCCCCACGGTGTAGGGCCACTTTGCCGGGACCATGGAATCGCGGCGTATTGGCCACAATGCGGTATTCATCGGTGATGGGGTCCCAGACGATGACCTGATGCAGACCCCAGTCGTCGAAGAGCACTCGTCCGTGACGGCAGTCGAGGCACGTCCAATCGCGGCCGTCGGGGCCTTCGAGTCGCGGGGAGAAGCGCTCGGGAGGGATGCGGTAGGGCGAATCCAGAGTGGATCTGAAGGAAATTCTTCTGCTACCTGAGAAGACGCCGAGGAGGGGAGGCTTTCGGTGGTGGAGGCGGAAGCGACCGAGGAACTTGGGGTCGGTGGCGAGACTTCGCCAGCGCTTGGAGACGAGGGACGCGCGCAGGAGGTAGGGCGGCTGTGGAGGGACGCGGAGCAGGATCTCGTGCAGGAGGTCGTCGTCTTCCAGTGGATGCGCCGGTCCCGGCGACGGCGACGAGGGTCGGCGGCTGCGGGCCATGTCGTCCTCAACCCTGGGTCGCTAATTGGAGTATTTTTTTACCAAAATGGCCTTTTTGGCAAACTAATGTTGAATCTGGCCTCTTCTGGAAACTATTTTCGGATCTGGCCCCTCGGGTCGGCGCCAATTGCGATGGAGCCGAAGTCGTGCAGGTCGGCGCCATCCCTCCTAGTCGCCGAACATCTCAGATGGACCAGGAAGAAATCTACGTGTCATAGGTCGGCGCCAGTGCCGTTGGCGCCGAACGAATTCCATTTATTTAGTCAGCTCGTTGCGCATGCTTCCCTCCTAAAAATGCTCCCAACCACTTCATTTCTATAGTTTGCATGCTGTTAGTTAGAGGTTTGGTCAAGCTCCATTTAATTAGGCCGCTGCATGCTGTTGACTTCTGCCTGGTCAATAAACCTTTTGATAGACCATGCATGTACACAGCTACCGGTGAGTACGTGGTTAACTAATTCTTCGAGAGGATTAATACTTACCCATGTTTAATTAAACACCGCCACTCTAAGAGCATTTTCAGAGGAGGCGCAATCGCTGCGCGCTGGAAACCGGAGTTTGACACGCGGTGTGCAGTTTTCGGACGCGAGCGCGAAGCGACAGACAGAAGCGCTAAAATAATTTTTTGGGCGCTAGAAACTTTTTGATTAGACGCGCCAAACTAGCACGCAGCAAACATAGACAGGTTCGATACAGAAATTTAAACTAATAAACGAAAATTTAAAAAATTATTTAAAAACGTTCGTCGCCGGTCAATCGGAGAAGCCGCCGCCGTCGGAGGACGTCTAGATGTGGTCCTACCGGGAGTTGTCGGACGCCCAGTCCTCGCCGTATAGGCTTCGAGCTCCGCCACGGCGACAACGTGCCTGGCCTGCTTCGCCTCTTGTCGCGCCGCTCGCTCCGCCCGACGCTGCTCGTAGAAGTTGCACTAGGGTTTCATATATGATGGCATGCAAGTAACTTGCACTAGGGTTCGTGACACAACAGCTACACCACAAACTCTCACAAGGCTGACACACCAAACTATTTTTTTGATACTCCTCTCGTCTCAAAATAATTGACTCAACTTTGCTTAAATATAGATAATATGTACCTACATTTATATTTAAACAAATCTAAGTTAATTATTTTAAGACGTAGGAAGTAGTAAAAATTATGATAATCATAGTCCAAGTGATGCTAATTAAATTCTTAATGAAGTCCAGTGACTGTGCCCATGCATTGATCGGGTCCGATTCGCACGTACTGCCAGTACTCTATATCTTTTTTGTTTGCGGGTAACCAGTACTCTATAACAATCGAATCTCCACATTTGAAGCTAGCTAGATAGGGTTCTGCAGTGTTAATTAATCCCACCGGACCTACTAGGAGCATGCATACATACATGCATCCGGCTGTCTAACTAGGTGAGACGTGAGAAGAAGAAAAATGAAGTTGATGGCTCGATGGTTCGGCGCCAGTGGCATTGGCGCCGACATGCCACGTCGGATTTTGGTCGATCCAGCGGAGAAGTTCGGCGACGAGTGTAGATGGCGCCGAGATGCGATAGTTCGGCTCCATCGGGATTGGCGCCGACGTAAGAGGCCAGATTTAAAAATAGTTTCTATAAGAGGCCAGATGCGCTATTAGTTACGAAAAAAGGCCATTTTTATCAAAAAAATACCTAATTGGACTGGGGACTGGAGTTTTTTTTTTTTTGAGAATTGAATGGGGACTGGAAGATTTCTGCCAGAGCAAGTAATCGGGTACGTTTTTCTTTGGGGATAACTGGGTCATGTGGGCTCTCTTTTTTTTGGGGGGATAACTGGGTCATGTGGGCTCTTCGTTTTCTTTTCGGGTGTGAAATGTTAATTTTGTCCTCTTTGTTTTTTTTTTGTCCTCTCTGGTTGTTGTGCATCGATGTTTTGCCAATTGACACGTGGAGTTTCAGTGTGGCGTCAGGCTCGGTTAGGACGATGATGGCGAAGGATGACGTGGTCGGGGCAAGAGCTTATCAGTCGGCTTTGTTCTGTTCGAGTGTCTTCGTGTCGAGGACTTGAGGCTGTGAAGTCGGAATTGCTATATTTCCATGCCTTCCTATGAACGGCGTACAATGACCTGCAGAGGCGGTCCAGTGAAGATCTTCTTTGGCGTAAGTATTGCATATCTCCTCTTCGAAACTCGTCATCAAAATCGGAGATGCTTGTCTCTGCCCGATGAGCCATCTGTTTGCCATAGGCCGGCGCGGGTTTCACGAGGCCGCTACAGCAAGGATTTTCTTAGGTGGTCGTTCTTCGGTGAAGTCGGAGTCGCTCGCTCGAGGAGGTGTGATGACAATGCCACTGGTGGGCAATGTCGACGACAATTCTCGTTTTAGTGGTGTGTGTGTGCGGTTTGTGTTGGTAGCCAGGGTGGCTTGTGTGCCCTCGAAGTGGTTGTGTTCCATCACGGCTTGCGAGGGTGTTTTTATCGGTTTTAGGCCGGTTCCCTGCTAATTAACCGGTCAACTCTCTCCCTTTTTAAATAAAATGAGGCACCAATGCTCTACTCACTTCCGCTACAGAAGCCTCAACGGAAATCAAAAGAGCACAATGATCTGACTTAGTTGTTTGAATATGAGTAACCTTTGTTTTTCCAACACATCCATGAACAGATCGTCACCCAGGCCACTGTCAAGGCGCTCCTTGATGTTTCTTGCCCGTGTTGTCGGGTTATTGATGTGGGATGAATCCTAGACCTATCGTTCGGTGAGGCTAACCCGTCCAAAGGCCCAAGATCTAAGTCCAAAGAGAGGTGCCAACTTGTGGTTCTAGAAGGCCCATCTGAAGCGCAGCCGCAAAGACTTGCGGGGTCAAGAAAGAATCTTATATCGATCTTAAGAGCTAGGTTTGTAACCCCGGACACGGTTTGAAACCTAGCCACCTATGAAAGGGATAGGATAACTACCGAGGGGGATCCAATCTAATTTCCACCACCGCATCCATAAACTCGAGATCATACTCTCACTTGAGCACCCCCTACTCATACAGATCGAAAGAGCAGGAGTAAGGGTTTTACCTCTACGAGGGCCCCGAACCTGGGTAAATCGTGTCCCCTGTTAGCCGACGATCGTCACCAGTATCTATACGTTCTCATAATCAAAACCCTACCGGATCATCCGAGGGACTTGTTGAGATGACTAATCGACAATTGGCGCCGACTGTGGGAACGGCGAGCGCTCGATCTACGGCATCTTTGGTCTCGTCATCGCCAACCTTCAGCTGGAGCCCCGGAACTTTGACTCCGGCGGAATCGATCCGTTTCGGGTCGCTAATATGCGAGCCCCACTCGCCGGAATCGCCCCGCGTTCACCGGATTGGAAAAGAGCGTCAGCTTGACGTTCGGGAGATTCCACTTCCACGCCAACAAGGCCGGAATCCTGCGCTTCCCCGAGTAGATCGATCTCGGCGAATCGGACTCCGAGTCTGTCTCGAGCCCGACGATCCTCGACTCGCCATCTGACGATGTTGGTCGCGACCTAGCGCCCACTGGTGGCTCCATCCGCCGCAACATACGTGACTTCCACACCCTCGCGACTGAGGAACCCTCCAGATTCGGTGAAAGGTGTCGACCCGCGCCTAGGACTCACGAGCCATATCTGGCGCAGGTCTGCATGGCAGGATCAACTGAACCACCCGAGGAAACTGAGTATAGTCGAAAGGAGCGAGAACGCATCAAAATAACGCGAGCCGCTTGGCTCAAAGCAAAGACGGCTATACACTCTGGCCAGCCAGTCGAGGAGGGAGCTCCCCGAGATGATCTAACTGCGTACCACTACCACCTGGTGCGAGCAGGTCGACTGATCAATGAGGCCCGCAAGAATCTGGACGAACGAAAGAAAGCGGCGAACACATCGAGTGCGCGCTGCACGGCGCTCTCCAGAACTCACTCGGTAGGAAACAATCCCCCGAAAAAGAGATACGTCTCGAAGACCTCTGGCATGGATCGCGAATCCCTCAGCGTAATCAGCAGAACACTCGAGACATCCCTCATGCACGTCGATGACGAGGGCAACGTACACCCGACGACCCCGGCCGCAGCACTCTTGGCATCCGCCACATATTTATAGGCAAACCAGCCGCCTGAAAATGATCCCCACGCAGAACAGCATCAACAAGTCCAGAGGGGGCTAGGCATGGCAGCCGCAAGAATCGCCGCTCAGGGTCGTAGGCACGCGACAACGCCGGAAGCTTAAAAACCCCTCGGGTAGACAAGGCAACACCTCCCAGACGCGGGAGCACGTCGCCTAGAAGGGGAGACAAGGAGTCGCCTCGTCGTGCCCGAGGGAAAGAAGCCGGCGTCGTGGCGCTAGCACATGTAGCAACGATGATAGCCCGCAAGATCGCGATCGCAGCCCACGGCACCATGAAAGTCGATCGTGAGACCGTAGCAGAGAGCCACAGAAAGAGGATAATCGCGACCGGCCTAGATACGACGCGCCAGGAGACATCGCGTAAAACAAGATCAACAGGGCCCGAGCAATCAGAAACCGCGCATGGTCGCTATCCACCTCTTCCGACGAGGAAGCCTGCGGTGCATTGTGCTTCACCCGCGACATCCGCGAGGCACCGATGCCCAAGAGGTTCAATCTTACCACGGAGGCTATCAGATTACCTCACGGCAGTAAAATGCCAACGTGGGAACAAGACAACGGCCATGCAGTACCTGAACCTACACCTTGTAGGCATTGCGCGCAACTGGCTCGAAGGAAGACCGCGAGCACAATACGGATCATGGGACGATCTAACCTACGACTTCCGCAAGAACTTCCAGGCGACATACAAAAGACCCGCATCTATCGAGGAGCTGTGGGCTTGCAAGCATAAGAGCGGCGAGTCTACTCGCCAGTATATTCAGCGGTGGAGCACGCTCAAAAATACGGCGGGAAACATGTTAGAGGAGGTCGCAGTCGAGGCTTTCACCAAAGGAGCTCGGCGCCCTGCCTTCCGAGAGGAACTGGGACGAGTTGCGCCCAAAACTATCGGGGAGTTGATGGCAATAGCCGACAGATGGGCTAACAGTGAAGATTATGTTTGCAACGAGAGAGCATCTTCACCCGCACCTGAGAAGGATCGCAATGGCCGAAAGAAGAAGAGGAAACATTATGACCATGATCATCGAGAGGAACTGGTGGCAGCAGAGTTCACAAGAAATGGCGACAGCAGACCCCGCGGAAATCGCGAATGGAAACCAAAGTCGGACGACAAAACCCCGAGGAAGACCTTGACGGTTACTGCACGCTACATCTATTCACAGATAAGCGCACGGGCAAGACCAAAGCAACCCATCTCCTCGAGGACTGCCGAAAGTTCCAGACATCCACGAGGCTTACACGAAGAAAAATAGAGCCGCAGTCAACCACGGATACCCGCAACTCCCAGGAGGATACCAACCGCCGCAGCCCCTACCTCCACCAGGACACCAGAACGCGGTATTAGCCGCGCTACCAGCGCCACCCGTCCCAACTTTCTGCCATCCTTCCTTTTGCTTTGATTAGCTGTTGTCATGCAATAAGTTGTGAGTGGTTCGAATTGTTCTCGACATGAACCCTAACGCAAACCCGGGAGCCAATGGGTACCCGAACCCACAGGGGCTCCTAGGAATGATCTAGAAGGTTTGCCCGTCCGGAAGAGTCCAGAAGACAAACACACGCCAAGTGATCATGGAAGTACAAGCTCCACCATCCACACCCGAATACCTGAAGATGTCAGATCAGTTGATAACCTTCTCCAAAGAAGATCATCCCCCTCGGGTATATCGACCAGGACACGCCGCGCTTGTCATTCAGGCGCAAATAGGAAACTATGACCTCTCTCGGATGTTCATGGACAGTGGTAGTAGAATCAACGTCATATACGCGGACACACTCCGCGAGATGAACAAGAACCTGGACGGACTTGCAGAGTCGGAAACGTCCTTCCACGGGATAGTACCAGGGAAAGCCATCCGACCACTCAGAACAATCAACCTGGAAGTGATACTAGGAACCCTGAAGAATTACAGGAGAGAATTTCTCGACTTTGAAGTAGTCGACTGGCCATCACAGTACAATGCCATTCTCGGCCGAACAGCGTTCGCGAGATTTATGGCACTACCCCACTATGCCTACCAGAAGCTCAAACTTCCAGGGAAATACGATACGATCACCATAAGCGGCGACTACCAAAAGTCTGACAAGTGTGATACTGAGTTCAACGAGAAGTGAGTACTGGGAGATTTTCGCCTGGCAGCCTTCAGATATGCCAGGAATACCCAGGGAGTTCGCCGAGCACTCACTTGAAGTATTCAAAGATGCCAAACCAGTCAAACAAACCACCCGACAATTTTCCAAGCCGAAACAGAAGGCACTCGGAGAAGAGGTGAATAGACTACTAGCCACCAAGTTCATCAGGGAAATCAAAATATCCACCTGGTTAGCAAACCCGGTGCTGTCCCGAAGAAAAACACTGACATCCTTCGCATGTGCATCGACTACACGTCGCTGAACAAATACTGCTCCAAGGATAACTTCCCATTACCACGGATCGACCAGATCGTGGACTGCACTGCAGGCTGCCAATGACTCTCCTTCCTGGACGTCTACTCGGGCTACAATCCGATCAGGATGAAACAGGAGGATGAGGACAATTCAACATTCATCACACCACACGGTGTCTACTGCTACACGACAATGCCCTTCGGGCTAAAAAACGCGGGCGCAACATATCAGCGCTGCATGCAAAAATGCCTCACCAAGCTCATTGGCAAGAACGTACAGGTGTACGTTGGCGACATCGTCATAAAAACTCGAGTGGAGGATACACTCCTCGAGGACATCAGGGAGAAATTCGACGCCCTCAACGCGTACAAGATCAGGCTTAACCCGACAAAATGCGCCTTCGGTGTTCCTGCAGGACAACTTCTCGGATACCTGGTGTCCGCCCGAGGAATCAAAGCCAATCCAGAGAAAACTCAGGCGATCCTCACAATGAAGGAACCAACAAATCTTCACGGCGTACAGCGGCTCGCAGGGCGACTGGCCGCTCTGAGCAGATTCATCGCAGGATTAGGCGAGCAGGTGCTCCCCTTCTATAAGCTGCTGAAGAAAACAGATAAGTTCGAGTGGACGCCAGAAGCAAAAAAAACGTTCATCGGCCTAAAAGGAGTGCTGCAGAGCAAGCGCGTATTGGCAACGCCACAGGAAAAGGAGCCCCTCCACCTTTACCTGTCCGCAACAAACCAAGTCGTCAGCACGGTAATTGTCATCGAACGGCCAGAGGACGGAAAATCGTACGGCGTTCAGCGACCAATATACTACATCAGCGAGGTGCTTTCGCCGTGCAAACAGCGATACCCTCACTATCAGAAGCTCGCGTATGGAGTGGTCCTTACAACCCGCAAGCTCAAGCACTACTTCTAGGAGCAGACCGTCACGGTGCTAAACGACGCATCACTCGGTACTATCATGAACAACCCCATGTCATCCGGAAGAATAATAAAGTGGAGCATCGAGCTAGGCTCCTGGGACATAATATACGCAGGGCGTAATGCTGTAAAATCTCAGGTCGTCCTGGAGTTCCTGAGCGAGTGGACGGAGCTGCAAACACCAGGACCTCCAGAATACACGAACAACTGGATCATGTACTTCGACGGGTCGAAAATAAACGAGGGAGCCAGAGCCGGAGTTATCCTCATATCTCCCAGGGGTGACAAGCTACAGTACGTCTTGCGACTAGACTTCCCTCCTGATGACCCAGCGTCCAACAACGACGCAAAATACGAGGCCCTCCTGCACGGCATGAAGATGACGATCGTCTGCGGAGCCACTCGATTGATGATATACGGGGATTCAAATCTCATCGTGCAGCAGACGATGAAGGAGTGTGACGCTGTCGCAGATAATACGGTCGCCTATCATGACATGTACAACCTACTCGAAGGAAGTTTCAAAGGGTGCAAGCTGAAGCACATCGCGTGATCGAGCAATGAGGAAGCAGACAAACTGGAGAACATAGGGTCAACAAACGCCCCCATCCCACCAGGAATCTACTTTGAGAGAATAATCAAGCGATCAGTCAAGGTCAAAAAAACCAGCAGGAACACCCGCAACAGCGGAAACGGATATCAGCCCGCAAATTTCCCTCATTGAGCTCATCCACAACATCTCAAGGAAAGTTTTTCTGGTCAAGGTAGTCTGTACACAGAAATACCTTGACTATTTGTCCAATAAACAGCTCCCGAATGACATTTGCGAGGCCAGACAGATAGTACGATGCAACAAATCCTTTCGGGTGATCAACGGAGAGCTATACAAGCAAAGCATATCACGAGTACTTCAAAGGTGCATCACACCCGAGTATGGCAAGGAACTGCTCCGTGACATACACCAAGGAGACTGCGGGCACCACGCCAATTGTAGAGCGATCGTGGGCAAAGCTTTCAGGGTAGGATTCTACTGGCTCACAGCGGCCAGAGACGCCAAAGATCTAGTTGACAGATGCAACGCCAGCCAAAAGTTTGCGCCCAAGCCACACGCCCTGCCACAGAACTCCACATGATCCCTATCACCTGGCCCTTTGCTCAATGGGGGCTAGATATGGTGGGACCGCTGCGCAAGTCAACACCCGAAGGTACACCCACCTGCTAGTAGCAGTCGACAACTTCACAAAGTGGATATAAGCTATGCCAATCACCTCACAGCATGCCGAGTGCGCCGTGAGATTCCTCGACTCCATCGTGTGCAGATTCGGTATCCCGCACAACATCATCACAAATAATGGGAGAAATTTCACAGCCCAAGAAACTCAGGACTTCTGCGAGAAAAAAGGGATAACCCTCAGTTTGGCCCCGGTAGCTCACCCGCAAACTAATGGCCAGGTCGAACGATCCAAGGGATTAGTTTCGGCTGGCCTAAAGAAGCGGCTACTCACTCGGCTACACCCAGCAGCAGGGCACTGGGCCGAAGAACTACCATCAGTGTTATGGAGCCTGCGAACAACGCCAAATCGATCGACAAATTACACGCCATTCTTCATGTTATACGGAGATGAAGTCGTGCTACCCGAAGACGTCAAGTTCAGTGCACCACGAGTCGTCGCATACAACGAAGAAAACTCAAACAAGGCACTCGCAGAAGACATGGACGCACTGGACGAGATCAGAGACATCGCACTCGCAAGATCCGCAGTCTATCAAGAATCACTGCGCAATTACCATAGACGCCACATATGCCACTGATCCTTCGTGGTAGGAGACCTGGCACTACGGCTCAAACAAAAGGAGGGACACAAGCTAGAGCCACCATGGGAAGGACCTTTCATCATACACGAAGTCATCCCAGGAGTCGCCTATTGTTTGTAGAACCCGAAGACCGGCGGTATCTACTCCAACCCGTGGAACGTGGCGCACCTCCGCAAATTCTACCCCTAGGATTTAATCTTCTACTCGCAAGAAATAAGGCTGTACCAGCCACTTTGTAGCTCGAGCAAATACATGGCTTCTCAGTCATAGCAATAAAAATATGGTTTCTCAACCATAGATACAAAGACTATCGCCTTTTTTCTCTTCTCTCTTTACATGTTAATACGACAGGTAAACACCCCCAACACACGGGGGCTACGCCTAACTAGCATCACCAAACTTCTTCGAGCACTTATACTTGATAAAAATCATACAGGGTAAAACAAGGTACACACCTTAAACATATCGAGTGAAATACACAAGGTCACAAGGTGTACACCGTCAAACACCTTACAACAAAACATACAAGATATTTACATCTTAAAACTACAATTATTGACGAGCAGCCGCTTCTTAAAGCAGTCGCTCAGTCTCCGCAGCCATCAGTCGAATGATTCGCTCCGCGGCAGATCGCACAACCTCATAATGAGGGACAAAGTCTATAGGTGACCCTTGGACGTCAGGGAGTTGCGTCACAGAATTGAAGTTGACTTCAGGATGTCACAGGCGAACAAAAGCAAGCGCCACCTAAGAACCGCAAATGAGTTGTTGACGCGCACAATCCTGGACGTCGCCCACTCGATGAAACATACTCAACAAGCCACTCAAGCTATCCGGAAGAACGCCGAAGGGATAAAAAGCCTGATGAACAGAAGACAGAACCTCGCGACAAGACTCAACGAGTATCTGCGCTTGACTCGCCCGGTACTTCAGGGTAGCCATGATAAAAACCTCGGCTACGGTCGGACCAGAAGTTGCTCGCGTGAGGTTTAGAGCTGCCTGACTCGTGAACAATGTGATTGTCAACCCAATGGGCTTCACAGACTCCATCAGGATCAACAATTGCAAGGACAACAAGCGCGTCAAAACAAAAACAGTAACCAGCAACAAGTACTCGGGGTCTCGCAAACTTACAACAGCTACCAGTTCCTCCATTAAAAATTTCTCACGCTCCGCCGCAAGTTTCTTCTTTGACGTGGCAACGTCAGCCACGCCTCGCAAAGCCTTCAGCTTACGATCTCTATCCGCTAAGTTGTCACGGAGTGACGCAAAAATACTGGCAGCGGCAACCAAGGGATTAACCAGTGAAGTAGCTCCACCCAACAACTCTCCGCTGGAATCCACTACCTGGAAAAGAACAAAGAAGATTCAGAGACAGTATAATACCCCACTCGAGAATATACCACCCATACCTCGGGTGCTCGGGGGCTAATCCCATCGGGAGAATACAAAATAAGGCGTAGATATGAAACCCTCACACTTTCGATTTGGCAAAATAAAGTACGGGAATACATCCCAAGGTTCATTACATAAAAGGGCACACAGAAACAAGAACTGTCCTACGGAACTACAGAGGTAGCTCCACTCGCAGTAGGCTGTCCCTTACGCCCAACACGGGAGAGCACCCCAGAAAGCATCTTCGCGAGCTCTTCAGCATGGTCGCCAAAAGGACGGAGTGCTACCTTTTTGCCCAGGGAGTCGCGCGGAACCTCCGAGTACACCTTCTTTAGGTCACCTGAGACACCATGAGCCAAGGAAAATTGGATAGCCGTCTCGGGCCCGCACTCGGTCTGCACAAGCAAGTACTCGTGGAGGAGATCTTCATCGCCCAGGAAAACCTGCAGGAGACCACCCAGAGTAGGCAGAACCGCCACGTCCACAAGCAGGCGCTCATGGAACTGCGTCAACACTCGGATAGCGTCACCAACGAGGGAGCAGATCCTATTCGCATGCTCCTGAAGCTGAGTACACGAGTCGGTGAGGGCATCGAGACGGTGATGTCTGGGTAGCTCCAACCCAACTCCAAGGGCATCTAAGACAAAGACAGAGCAATTATCAGAAAAGGGAGAAAGACAAGCCACAATCGAAGGAAGATAAAACGCAACCTACCAGCGAGCTTCTGAGCCAAAGGGCGGAGGACGCCGAGAAGATTGTTGTCGTGCTTCACACCAGCCTCCTCCAGCTGCTTCAGAGCTCCCTGAGCTTCCGCGAGACTCCCCTCAAGGTCGGTTGAGAGCTTGCGTGTGGACTCCAACTCCTTTCGGGTGGACTCCAGCTCCGTCTCAAGGGTTTTCACCCGAGATACGGCATGTGCCTTTTCAGCCTTCAAGTGTTTTACTTCATCTGCAATACAAAAGACGCGATTGGAACGACAATTACAACCAGGAAGAAACGGTAAAGACAAAAAGTGCGGACTAGCCTACCTTGAAGGGAGCGGCTATCCTGGACGAGCTGGTCACGATCCACCCGAAGAGAAATGCAGTCCGCCTCAGCCGAAATAACTCGGCGCCCGAAAGCAGCAAGAGAGTCGAGAAGGGCCTACAAAAACCCCAAGTCAAAAAAACCACAGATGTATCACTTGAGTCTATACACGACTGTACACAGTCAAGTATAGCCGCGGGGGCTACTCCCATCGGGAGCACTGCCGTGCACCCGATGAAAAACGAAGTCAACATACAAACGAGAGAAGGAAAACTTCGACTTGAGTCCATGGCCAACTGCAAGCAATTGACCATAGACTCGGGGGCTACTCCCATCGGGAGCACTGTCGTGCACCTGATAAAATTGAGAACAAGCGAAGCAAGACGTAAGAAAATAAACAGGCTTACCTTGCCCTGGACGGTAGACAGAGGGTCCGCCGAACTACCCAAAACTTCCCGGATCGCTGACGCTCCAGCATCCACATGCGCTCCACCCGCGAAGCTAGGAATCCCGTACTTCGGGGCTTCGGTTGCTCTTGCTGGGCTCGGATATCTTCGAGTAATATCAGCGGCTGGAGCAAGATTCGCGGCGGCCTCCTTCCTCTTCTCAGAAAGAATCAAAGAAGCGGACTGGCCCGGACTGATGGTCGCAAGACTGCTGCAAAAAGTAAAAATCAGATAAGGAGCAAAAACGGAAGGAAAGGGAAGAAGATTCGTAACTAAAAACAGAGTGCACATGACTTACTCATCCTCGTTGTCATCGTCAAGAACATCCGGGTTCCAGGCGGTGGAGACCTTTGACTGACGACCCGCAGGAGGAAGTACGCTGAGAGGAGACACCCGAAGGGGCTCGATCTCCTTGATGGACTCATCACCCAAGGAGCTATCCTTCGAAGTGACTTCGTCCTCCTCCTTCTTGCGGCGCTTGCGGTGGTGAAGTTTTTCACTACCCGACTCCTCCTCTTCGTCAACATCGTCGCGTTTGGAGCTTGAGTCAGCATCCGCGACGCTAGTTTCGTGGGGGGCTTCAATGTTGCTGGCCAAAAGATCTGAGACTTCATCTGCAAAAGCTGGTGGGTAGCATGTTGCCACATCCTTATTCTACAGAAGAAGAAGAAAGAATGAACATATAACTCGAAAGAAACCCAGGCGTGAAAGAACAAAAGCAAAGGAGAAAATTGGGAAATTCACTTCAGTCGGGGAGTTCCCTGCCTCAAATGGGTCGAGAGGGCACGCCGAGCAGACCTCTCCCTTCTTCAACTTGGTGATGGCCACGATTTTCTTGACAAATTCGGCGTTCGAAAGGATATCATCGCATACGCGGCTTGGCTCCTTGGGCCTTGGCGCCTGTGTACTTCCACATGGCGGTTTGCCTCTCTTGAAGGGGATGGATCCTTCGATGCAGGAACACACTCGATAGGTGTATCCCATTCAGCAGGGTCCCGAACTCCTTGTTTCGCAAGATTGCCACCTTCACGAGTAGAGGGGCGACAACTTTACCTTCTTCGGCGGTAAGCGAGTGCAGCCAGAAGTTCCGCCGCTTTAGAGTGGCGAATTGTGGAATTCGGGGGCTCCACCCGCACTGTCATCGACGACGTAGAACCATTTTCGGCGCCACCCCTGCGCCGAGTCGACAAAATACATATCCATGTAGGGGATATCTTTGCTCGCCTGGATCCCAAAGCCTCCAGTCCACAGCGGCTCCCCCACCTTCTCGCCTGGCTGCGCCTTCTCCCGAAAGATCCGCACTTTGAAGATGGCTTTCCAAAGCCTCCAGTGCGGGTGGATCCCCAGTAAGCACTCACAAAGCACGATATGTCCTAAATCGCGTTTAGAGGAAGGTCGTGCTGCTGTATGCCGTAGACATACAGCAGCCCGACCAGGAACGGGTGGAGGGGGAGAGACGAACCTCGGGAGACATGCTCCGATAAGATGACGCGCTCAGTGGCGAGAGGATTGGGGGTCTCCTCCTTCTTGGACAGGCGCACATGCCTGGAAGCTTCCGGCGAGAGTAATCCCTCCCGCTGCATCTCAGTGATGCTCTTCTTGGTGGTGTTCACGGCGCGCTAGTCGCCCGTACTCTTCACGGGAGGCGCCGCGGAAGCGCTCGCAACATCTTTGGAGGACGCCGCGGCAGCTCCACGTTTCTTCGCTCCCGCCATTAGAGGATGATTGGTGCTCACAGATAAGGAGGCGTGCACGAGGAAGGAGAAAGTGATTAAGGGCCGGAAAATTTACCCCTCCCCAAAGCTCAGTACTTATACCCAAGCCAGGCTGATCCAAGCCGTAGATCTAACGACGTGGCATCCATCGCGGCTGCCACGCGTGAAGTGGAAACGGAGCGGCGGGGGACAGTTACCCAGCACGATTTTTTCCAAAATATCGTGCGCATTTATAGCGCGCAGCCAGCGGAAAAATCGGGACACAACCGATCGTTTCCGGTCAAAAAGCTGACAAGGTAGGCCCGCGCGCTCTACTCCGCTTCGTCACGTCCCATCGGGAGGAGTCAGAGCGAACAAGTGCGCAGTGACGTCACTGCGTACCTCACGACGCGCGAAATTTCTTCCGCGTAAGCACCCTGACACGAAATCTCTTTCGTATGGGCACATCAAAGACGCGGAATTTCTTTCGCATAAGCACCATGACACGAAATCTCTTTCGTATGGGCGCATCAATGACGCGAAATTTCTTTCGCATAAGCACCCTGGCACGAAATCTCTTTCATATGGGCACATGAAAGACGCGAAATTTCTTTCGCATAAGCACCCTGACACGAAATCTCTTTCGTATGGGCACATCAAGACGAAATTTCTTTCGTATAAGCTTCATAACGCAAAATCTCTTTCGCACAAGATCAAAAAGAAGGAATATCTCTTCACCCGAAGGATCGCAAGAAGATGATTAAGGTAAAATCGCGAGTGTGCAGCCCCCGCAACTCTGCCACATGATGTATTTACACATCCTTATCCTGGATTATTCGGCCGACTAGGCACGTCCGGATGCCGTATTCTTTCGAGTATGAAGGTAAGACCCAAAGATCTCTCTTGTGGGCCGGGAATCGCACTCAAGCTGCGTCCTCCGGTAAATTTTTCGTGTCAACAACACGAAGAAAAATCCTAGCGGACACATCGGGTACCCCTTTAGGTTAAGTTCGACTCGTTAATACCTCCACGGCCCAGTCGCAACGATCACCTCGCCAGATTCGAGTCAGAGGTATCGAATTTGTGTAGGCCAGAACCGTTTTTGCCCTAGATGCAATTAATTGGGCCTGATCTTTCGGGAGAGCCAAGCGACTGAGCTGCATCCTTCTGCGAGAACAGCCAATACAAGGCACATTTACCACTCGATGCTCGAGTACAGAAGCACATCGCGCACAGGGCATGCACCCTCCAAATCAGGCGATTGAATGACCAGTCGAAGAAATCAAGAATGAACTATGAGTGCCCACTCGATTGATTCTCAGTCGACTAAACACTCGGGGGCTACTGACTTGGGGATGAATCCTGGACCTATCGGGTGAGGCTACCCGGTCCAAGGCCCAAGATCTAAGCCCAAAGGGAGGTGCCACCTTGCGGTTCTAGAAGGCCCAACTAAAGCCCACCCGCAAAGACTTGCGGGTCAAGAAGGAAACTTATATCGACCTAAAGCTAGGGTTTGTAACCCCCCCACCCCGGACACGGTTTGGGATCCAATCTACTTTTCACCACCGCAGCCTTAAGCTCGAGATCATACTCTCGACTTGAGCACCCCCCCCATTGTAACCGATCTACTCATAATACACATCGAAAGAGCAGGAGTAAGGTTTTACCTCTGCGAGGGCCCCGAACATGGGTAAATAGTGCCCCCTGTTAGCCGACGATCGTCACAAGCGTCCATACGTTCTCTTAATCAAAACCCTACCGGGTCATCCGAGGGACTTGTTGAGATGAATAATCGATAGTTATCCCAAGTAAAGGGAAGACCCGAGTATCCCAAGTCTGTAAATTGACAGATGTCCACCGCGTCTCTAAAGTCCTCCATCATCCACTCTTTCCTTCGGTTCCCACCAAATTGTTCACCTTCGTGTAAAACCGCGTTAAAATATCCTGCACGAGCCATGGGTTATCAAACTCACTCCTCAAAAATTTCATCAGATCCCAACTCCTCTTCCTCCTAGATCTTACCGGTCCCCATAGAAGCCCATAAATCTCCACTTAGTAGGTCCCAGGCGATCATTATGGATTAGAACATCAATGTGAGTCTGACTAAAGGACTTCAAGCTCACAATCGAATCACTGTTCCAGAAGAGCACAAGGCCTCCACTCAGCCCTTCAGATTTTGACCGCGAACGCATGTTGAAAGCCAAAACGAAACCTCAAATCTTTTGCTCTTGTCTCAGACAATTTAGTTCCGAGAGAAAAACTAAACTACGGCGATGCAGTTGTATCAAACTGTTTATTTCCTAAATTGTCTCGAGCTGCCCGTAGCTCCGACAGTTCAAACTTAGAAGATTCATTGTGGCCGGCGGTCTCCCTCGGAGGGAGCCGCCGATCTGCTATCATTTTATGCTGAGTTGTTGTCATCCACATTCTTATTTTCCTTTTTATGTTTCTCTGTAGCATATATCCTTGCGGTAGGGGGGACCGAAACAGTACCTCAACCTCCATTACTATTCCCCCCTTCTTTCTCTTTACACTTTGTTGTACCATCAAAATCCAGTTTCTTTCCCACGGTCGGTGTGTCATTCTTATTTGTTGGTTCCTCCACTTCGGTCGTTTCATCGTCTAGCTTCTTCAAAGGACTCGAAGCCGTATCATTCAACTCCTCCTCATCCTCCTCCATATCCGCTGAGCTGCGTTTGCGGGCATAGGGATACGCTCTCCGTCTACCTCGGCCTCCCATTCTCCCGTTAAACCCTCCTCTGAAGTTGAATTGGCTGGCTTGAACTCTTCTCTTCGCGAACAACCACTTCCCGTATTGGATTGTTGTTTGGTCATGTACCCCATCGCCACATTCTTCCAGATCATGCCCCATCACCCCACACACGTCGCAGAAGTAGCCTATTTTTTCATATTTCACATGAAGAAGTTCTGTCTTCGCCCCAACGTTGAGCGGGACAAACCGGATCAGTGGTGAGGTCACATCGATACTGTTACGCGCAATAGCAAAACAAAGATGAAGTTAAACAAGACCAAACCAACGGGGACATGAGATTTTAACGTGGAAAACCCTTCCAACAAGGAAGATAAAAAACCACGGGCGCCAGCCAGAAATACTTCACTATTTCAGGTGAGGTTACAAACGCGCCGGGATTTACAATGTGTGGCTTATCCCGTGCGGCGGCTTACAAGAGGTATATAAAGGCGGTCCTGACCTAATTAGGTAGGTAACGGTGAATCCAACTCGAACTCGGTAACAACTCGTACCGTACTTTCCTTTATCTCCATATGAATTTGGATCACCACAAAATAACAGATACTTCATCTCACTCTTACGTAGTCACCCTCAAAATACCGCGTAGGTTTCATGTCAACACTCTGCACTTTGCTTATCCTTCTTGCCAGTTCATCCACCACCCTATCCACCCGATACAATTCAGGAATTGAATGTATTTGTGCCCATATGTTTGTACGTTCCGGCTTCACCTCCTTCGGGTTCAGGGCCGGTCCATACATTTACGGGGCCCAGGGGCAGGATCACAACCCGGGGCCCTTACACACACATATAAGCATAAAATATGTTATATTTTAAAAGTAAAATATGAAACCGTACATGATAATAGATTATCTCTAAACTCTAAAATTAAAAACTCAAAATATTTTATATCAAGTCAACCCATGGATGAACAGAGGAGGACTTACGAAAATTTTGAGCCCTGAGAGCTAAAAACTAAAGGCATTCAAAGCTGAACAAAGGAACGGGAAGCATGAACTCACACCATCTCTCCAACATCTTGTTGATGGGGAATGAGTGAAACGTTGAGGATGGAAGGAGAGTTGATTAGGGTGATTCGATTACGTCGTTGATCTATATTAGTGGCTGCATGTGACCTCGGAATCGAGGAGGAGCCACCTTCTTACTAGAAAAGGCTATTGAGAATTTTTGGAAAGAAAAGTCAACAAATGAAGTGTCGACCATTTTTGTTCCTACCTCGTGAGAATAGAGTGTGTAGCTTTGGTGGGTTCGACTTGGTCAGTTAGACTTGAGCCTCCTAATATTTTAGTACATTCTTTTAAATTTTGTACATAATTCGAACTAAGACAAGATTTACACTAATAATACTATAGAAATAGTACATATGATGGGGCCCCTGCCTTTTGGGGGCCCGGGGCGGGCGCCCCGCTTGCCCACCCATATGGGCCGGCCCTGTTCGGGTTGCATAGCCCGTCATATTCCTGCAAACAGAACTACCAATTTCTTGAATAACCACGGACCCTGATGCATAACCTTGTTCCAATCTCCTAGGCAGAAGAATTTGAACGTAAACAAATTATCGTCAACTTCTCTCATCCCAGGATCATGGGCTAGCCCCCAAATTCCTCTCAGTGTGTCGAAAACCGCCGACGACACTGGTTTCGCAATATTCACTTTTGCAATCGTGAGTCATCTCGACTGCTTCTGGAGATACCTCAGATCCTTAGCCCCTATGAAGACGTCATCCAATTCCCCCATCTCTGAATTCCAAATTCATCATGGCTCGTGCGAGCGCATCGTCGCCTCCACTTTTCTTCGAGCCGCTCCCTTCTCCGGCAGAAGCCATGGTTACCCGTTCCAAAACTCGGCGCAGATTGTGAGTTCTCGGAGTCCAAAACCCTAACTTCCACGCAGCGAGGAACCACAGGACCGAAAGTGATTAAATCTCCGATCAAGTACTCCGGATTGGAGTCGAAACCGATTCTAGATCGAGAACCAAACTCAGATCTCACCCCGGAGAAAATCGCCGGAGAAGCCGAAACCCTAGCGAGCTAGGTCTGTTACAATTATTTTCCGAGTTTGGAAGCATCTCGTCGCGTGGTCCTCGCCACCCCACCTGAGAAGCCGCTCGACGCGCACTCTCTAAAGCCAGAAGGTGCTCAGGCACGAACACGATTTTGCGCAACTTAAGGCCAGATCAGTCCGTACATAAATACTTTGCCTATCGTTTATCTCTCTACACCCAGCCCCGCCTCGCACGCTGCCATATGACGCCGCTGCCGTTCCCGTCATGGTTTCAACCCCCCGCATCTGTTTCGGGCCGGGTTTCAGTTCTTGATGAGGGGAGGTTCGTCTCGTGTAATAAAAGGAATTCACTCACGCTTGGAGCTGCTAGCGCGACTTTGATTATTACCGCCTGGAACCGAGACCGCACTGTTTGCCCAACCTCCACGATCGAGCGTCCCCTTATCGTAGCCCATCTGAATCAATCCATCCAGATCACGTTCCATAACGATCCGTTCGCGCGTAACCTAGCCAAGGTACGCGCACATAATTCAACCACTAGACCTCAACGCACGAACGGATCAACTTCTTATCGCCGCTCACCGCCCACCGGCCGCCATGTGTGACGATACAGGGAAGAAACATGTGCCTGAACAAGATCCTGGCTCAATCAGCAAGATTGCATCCACTGAGGGTGTCGCCGCCACCGCCGTCTCCTCATCAACAGACATCGTCATTGAGATCCTCACTAGGTTGCCAGTGAAAACCCTGTCTCGGTTCAGGTGCGTGTCCAAGCAGTGGCACTCTCTCGTCGCCGACCCAGCCTTCCTCGACGTGCATGAGTCCCGCGGCGCCCAGCCGGTCCTCGTAGGGACCGCCTGGCGCGGCCAGTCCTTGCGGCTGATGGACATGGAGGGCAACGTCGTTAGGTCGATGGACGGCGTAGATGCTCTCTATTGGAGGCTCTCGAGTGGCGTCGACAACCTTGCCTGCTTCGTTGACGACAGTCATCCCGACCCTAAGGTGATGGATTTAGTAACCGGGGAGATGCTATGTTTCGACGTAGACCAGGGATTCCACTGGTTTGTCGACTCAATATTCACCTTTGGCTTTGGCAGTTTGGCCGCACCGCTCTATCCAACGTGTACAAGGTGGCGCGCCTCACACGCCATAACTGCAATGGCATCGAGCCGACCTGTGACGTGCACACGTTAGGAGATGGCTCCGGGTGGAGGCAAGCAAAGGCGTCCAACACTCTTGTCCCTTATCAGACCCCCATCGCAATCAACGGTGTCCTGCACTACTTGGTGGTGCGTGAGAATAGCATACTCTGCTTCGACGAGAGCGAGGCGTGGAACAAAACGATCGAATGTCCGCGGGATGCCGTCAAGCTCGACATGTGGGAGAAGACAAGGAATGTGAATATAGCTGATCTCAACGGCACCTTGTGCATGGTTAAAACGAAGGTGCACACACGAGGAGGTTATTCATACACGGACATATGGCTGCTGGATGGTTCCGACAACGGCATGTGGTCCAAGACGTACACGATTCACATGGCTAGAGCTGTTAATCTTGTGAAGCCTCTGAGGATGATGCGTTATGGTGGGAAGCTACTCTTCTACTACCATGAGGACAGCTCCACACCAGTGATGCAAATATACGATCCCCGTGACGAGACATGCACGAGCTTGATGGGGACGACGACGGCCGAATTAAAGGACAGAGTTGTTCTTTGCAACTTACGCTTGGAACACCTCGTCTCCACTTCCTCATTGCTTGTTTGATTGTTGTGTCTGCGTGTTTTGTTGACCTACACTGCTGTCTACCCATGTATCACAACATTATTCCCAGTTTTCCTTAATATTTTCAATGTTAAAATCGTGATTTCAATAAATGCTTCCAATATCTGCTGGCACAATTGTTCTTTGCAACAAAGTTCTTTATTTTGTCTAGACACCCCTCCGGAGTCGTGGTAAATGGTGCCTTGCATTTCCTGTCCAAGAACAAGTGCGACGCGCTCTCGTTTGACCTCGATAACGAGAACTGAAAGTTGATCCATGGACCACAAAGAGGCTTGGAGGCAATAACCATAGTGAGCTTAATGGCGCTTTGTGCATGGCTCAAAGGATGCACCATGTCTTCGATATATGCCTACGTACTGAGTGATTCTAACAAGAGCATTTAGGACAAAGTGTACACGATGCCGGTGCCGGAATCCGGTTTTGACATGCCTTTGAGATTGTTGTGTATCGGTAGGGAGCTACTCTTCTGCCGCTATGGCCACACTGCGAATTTAGTGTTAGAAGCATACCATCCTTGTGTAATGATTTGGTGTAAGCTACCCTTGACCTCGGGTGCGTTCCGTGTTATATAGGGGGCCAAAGGCACAGATATATATGAGTTAGATTACAACCTTAAGGTACAAGAAAACTCTATACGGTTTATATTCTACCGTATTGTTACAACAAGACTAACAGCCAGCTAACTACTCTAGCTAAGATACGTTACACGTGACAAGTATTTTAACATCCCCTCTCAATCACAACTTGCCCAAGTTGAGATTGTTCCTGAAGGCTTCGAGTTGTCTCACTGAAAGTGGTTTTGTAAACCCATCTGCAACTTGATCTTCAGTGGGTATGAATCTGACATTCAACAGTTTGCTTGCAACTCTTTCTCGAACAAAATTATAATCCACTTCTATGTGTTTAGTTCTGGTATGAAACACCGTATTAGCTGACAAATATGTAGCTCCAATATTATCACACCATAATGTAGCAGCCTTTGGATGATCAACTCTTAGTTCTGTCAACAAGGTCTGTACCCATATTACCTCAGCTGTTGCATCAGCTAAGGATTTGTATTCAGCTTCAGTACTCGATCTTGATATTGTAGCTTGTTTTCTTGCACTCCAGGAGATTAAATTACTCCCAAAGAATACAACAAATCCTCCAGTAGACCTCCTGTCATCAGGACACCCAGCCCAATCTGCATCAAAAAATGCACTGACCATAGCCGAATTGGATTTCCCAAATTTTAATCCAAGTGATGAGGTATACTGCAAATATCTTAAAATCCTCTTAACCGCAGACCAATGAACAGTTGTAGGTGAAAGCAAGAATTGGCATACTTTGTTTACAGAAAAAGATATGTCTGGTCTAGTCAAAGTTAAGCATTGTAATGCACCAACAATACTCCTATACCTGGTACTGTCTTCCACTCCTAGTACCTTACCATCCGTGATAGATAATTTTTCGGATGTAGATAACAGAGTACTTACAGCCTTGCATCCTTTCATACCAACTCTGTTCAAGATATCATTAATGTATTTCTCTTGAGTCAACATAATTCCATCTTCTGCATTTCTTACTTCAATACCTAGAAAATAGTGAAGTTGTCCAAGATCATTGAGAGCAAAATCCACTCTAAGATCATGAAGAAGTGCGTCAACTGCTTTCGGACAAGAACTTGTGACAATAATATCATCAACATAAATGAGCATAAACATTATAGCTCCTCCTTTATTATAAAAGAACAAAGAGGTATCTGCCTTAGACGAAACAAAACCAAGTGATTGCAACTTTGTGGATAACCGAGAGTACCATGCACGAGGAGCGTGTTTTAGTACATATAATGCCTTGTCCAATTTGCATACAAATTCTGAATTCTTTGTATCCTCATATCCTGGTGGTTGCCTCATGAACACTTCCTCTTCCAGAAAACCATGAAGAAACGCATTATGCATATCTAACTGTCGCATACTCCAATTTTTTGAAACAACAATAGATAAAATTAATCTAATAGTAGCTGCTTTAACCACATGACTAAATGTGTCCACGTAGTCAACTCCATACCTTTGCTTGAAGCCCTTGGCTACAAGTCTTGCTTTGTACCTATCAACAGTACCATCATATTTTCTTTTTATACTTTGTAAACCCACTTACAATCAATTAAATTGCTTCCCCTCTGAAATGGAACCAAGTGCCAAGTATGGTTTTTCATAAGGGCTGAATACTCATCATTCATGGCATTTCGCCACTTCTCATCATCAAGAGCTTCTTGCAGATTTTCGGGTTCTCCTGTGCTGCAAAAATTACCCCAACAAACACATCCATCAGTGTATTTAAAAGGTTTAACAACACCACTATTGGAACGAGTATGAACACGCTCAACAATTTGTTGTGCAACATGCTGTGTACCGTGATCTGAATTTGCAGAGGATCCCGAACTGGTACTGGATCCAAGAGATCCTGTCCGAGACGGCAAACCCGCCCCCGAGGCTGATTCCACCTGCTCCGTCGCGCTGCTGACGCGTGGCTACAGCGACAGCGGGCTGTCCCCCGCATGCGCATGTGACGCGGACGACAGCGGGCTGTCCCCCGCATGTGCACGCCCTCCGCTCCCGTCCAGAGAAGCTCCGCGACGTGCCGGGCCAGCACTGGGTGCGGCGGAATCTGCGCGCCTGTCCACGCTCCGCACCGATCCCGCGGCAGATCCTCTGCCGCTATCTTCCTGGGATCGCGCGCTGCCAGGTGCAAGCGAATCCGCACCGGATCCAGCGCATGGATCTTCTGTGTCCGAATTTTCTGCAGAAGATGTATTTTCCTGCACACTTTCATCCAAATTTTGATCAAATGCATTGGAAATAGAGACATGATCATCACTCAATTCACCCCCATGATCAAAACGGGTAGGATTGAGAAGTGTGGAAGGAAGTAGATTTATTTCGGCTCGAAGTTGAGCGTCAGCATTGGGGTGTAATTCGGAAAACGGAAAAATGGATTCATCAAATACCACATCCCGTGAAATATACACACGCCCACTAGACACATCTAAACACTTGTATCCTTTGTGGAGTCCACTATAACCAAGAAATACACATCTTTTGGATCTAAACTCAAGTTTGTGCTTGTTAAATGGACGAAGAATAGGCCAAACTGCACACCCAAAAATTCTCAAAAAAGAATAGTCGGATTTTTTACGAAGGAGGCGTTCCATAGGTGTTTGAGATTGGATAACTTACTAGGAGTTCTATTGATGAGATAAACAGCGGTTAAGAACGCCTCATCCCAAAACTTTAAGAGAATAGAAGCATGAGCTAAAAGAGATAGGCCAACTTCTACAATATGTATGTGTTTTCTCTCGGCAGATCCGTTTTGTTGATGTGCATAGGGACAAGATACATGATGAGATATGCCAACCCGTGTGAAAAAGGAATTTAAATTTTGATACTCCTCACCCCAATCGGTTTGAACAGCAAGAATCTTTCGATCAAATAGTCTTTCAACATGTTGTTGGAAGTCATGAAATTTCTGAAACACCTCAGATTTGTTTCTAAGCAAATAAATCCACGTGAATTTGCTATAGTCATCAATGAAACTGACATAATATTTATTCTTGCCAACAGAAGGGGGGCATAGCCCCATACATCGGAAAAATGAGCTCTAAAGGAGCTTTTGACACACTAGTTGAACTAGGATATGGGAGTTGATGGCTTTTAGCCTTTTGACAAGCATCCCTTGATATTTTTGTAGGGACCGACAATTAAATTTTGACGAAGATTAAAGAGGGCCCTATTTTAAAGTTTCGCACAGGGCCTCAGATTTTGTCGGCCCGGCCCTGCTTTGGCCGCACCGCTCTATCCAACGTGTACAAGGTGGCGCGCCTCACACGCCATAACTGCAATGGCATCGAGCCGACCTGTGACGTGCACACGTTAGGAGATGGCTCCGGGTGGAGGCAAGCAAAGGCGCCCAACACTCTTGTCCCTTATCAGACCCCCATCGCAATTAACGGTGCCCTGCACTACTTGGTGGTGCGTGAGAATAGCATACTCTGCTTCGACCTCGAGAGCGAGGCGTGGAACAAAACGATCGAATGTCCGCGGGATGCCGTCAAGCTCGACATGTGGGAGAAGACAAGGAATGTGAATATAGCTGATCTCAACGGCACCTTGTGCATGGTTAAAACGAAGGTGCACACACGAGGAGGTTATTCATACACGGACATATGGCTGCTGGATGGTTCCGACAACGGCATGTGGTCCAAGACGTACACGATTCACATGGCTAGAGCTGTTAATCTTGTGAAGCCTCTGAGGATGATGCGTTATGGTGGGAAGCTACTCTTCTACTACCATGAGGACAGCTCCACACCAGTGATGCAAATATACGATCCCCGTGACGAGACATGCACGAGCTTGATGGGGACGACGACGGCCGAATTAAAGGACAGAGTTGTTCTTTGCAAATTACGCTTGGAACACCTCGTCTCCACTTCCTCATTGCTTGTTTGATTGTTGTGCCTGCGTGTTTTGTTGACCTACACCCTGCTGTCTACCCATGTATCACAACATTATTCCCAGTTTTCCTTAATATTTTCAATGTTAAAATCGTGATTTCAATAAATGCTTCCAATATCTGCTGGCACAATTGTTCTTTGCAACAAAGTTCTTTATTTTGTCTAGACACCCCTCCGGAGTCGTGGTAAATGGTGCCTTGCATTTCCTGTCCAAGAACAAGTGCGACGCGCTCTCGTTTGACCTCGATAACGAGAACTGAAAGTTGATCCATGGACCACAAAGAGGCTTGGAGGCAATAACCATAGTGAGCTTAATGGCGCTTTGTGCATGGCTCAAAGGATGCACCATGTCTTCGATATATGCCTACGTACTGAGTGATTCTAACAAGAGCATTTAGGACAAAGTGTACACGATGCCGGTGCCGGAATCCGGTTTTGACATGCCTTTGAGATTGTTGTGTATCGGTAGGGAGCTACTCTTCTGCCGCTATGGCCACACTGCGAATTTAGTGTTAGAAGCATACCATCCTTGTGTAATGATTTGGTGTAAGCTACCCTTGACCTCGGGTGCGTTCCGTGTTATATAGGGGGCCAAAGGCCACAGATATATATGAGTTAGATTACAACCTTAAGGTACAAGAAAACTCTATACGGTTTATATTCTACCGTATTGTTACAACAAGACTAACAGCCAGCTAACTACTCTAGCTAAGATACGTTACACGTGACAAGTATTTTAACATCCCCTCTCAATCACAACTTGCCCAAGTTGAGATTGTTCCTGAAGGCTTCGAGTTGTCTCACTGAAAGTGGTTTTGTAAACCCATCTGCAACTTGATCTTCAGTGGGTATGAATCTGACATTCAACAGTTTGCTTGCAACTCTTTCTCGAACAAAATTATAATCCACTTCTATGTGTTTAGTTCTGGTATGAAACACCGTATTAGCTGACAAATATGTAGCTCCAATATTATCACACCATAATGTAGCAGCCTTTGGATGATCAACTCTTAGTTCTGTCAACAAGGTCTGTACCCATATTACCTCAGCTGTTGCATCAGCTAAGGATTTGTATTCAGCTTCAGTACTCGATCTTGATATTGTAGCTTGTTTTCTTGCACTCCAGGAGATTAAATTACTCCCAAAGAATACAACAAATCCTCCAGTAGACCTCCTGTCATCAGGACACCCAGCCCAATCTGCATCAAAAAATGCACTGACCATAGCCGAATTGGATTTCCCAAATTTTAATCCAAGTGATGAGGTATACTGCAAATATCTTAAAATCCTCTTAACCGCAGACCAATGAACAGTTGTAGGTGAAAGCAAGAATTGGCATACTTTGTTTACAGAAAAAGATATGTCTGGTCTAGTCAAAGTTAAGCATTGTAATGCACCAACAATACTCCTATACCTGGTACTGTCTTCCACTCCTAGTACCTTACCATCCGTGATAGATAATTTTTCGGATGTAGATAACAGAGTACTTACAGCCTTGCATCCTTTCATACCAACTCTGTTCAAGATATCATTAATGTATTTCTCTTGAGTCAACATAATTCCATCTTCTGCATTTCTTACTTCAATACCTAGAAAATAGTGAAGTTGTCCAAGATCATTGAGAGCAAAATCCACTCTAAGATCATGAAGAAGTGCGTCAACTGCTTTCGGACAAGAACTTGTGACAATAATATCATCAACATAAATGAGCATAAACATTATAGCTCCTCCTTTATTATAAAAGAACAAAGAGGTATCTGCCTTAGACGAAACAAAACCAAGTGATTGCAACTTTGTGGATAACCGAGAGTACCATGCACGAGGAGCGTGTTTTAGTACATATAATGCCTTGTCCAATTTGCATACAAATTCTGAATTCTTTGTATCCTCATATCCTGGTGGTTGCCTCATGAACACTTCCTCTTCCAGAAAACCATGAAGAAACGCATTATGCATATCTAACTGTCGCATACTCCAATTTTTTGAAACAACAATAGATAAAATTAATCTAATAGTAGCTGCTTTAACCACATGACTAAATGTGTCCACGTAGTCAACTCCATACCTTTGCTTGAAGCCCTTGGCTACAAGTCTTGCTTTGTACCTATCAACAGTACCATCATATTTTCTTTTTATACTTTGTAAACCCACTTACAATCAATTAAATTGCTTCCCCTCTGAAATGGAACCAAGTGCCAAGTATGGTTTTTCATAAGGGCTGAATACTCATCATTCATGGCATTTCGCCACTTCTCATCATCAAGAGCTTCTTGCAGATTTTCGGGTTCTCCTGTGCTGCAAAAATTACCCCAACAAACACATCCATCAGTGTATTTAAAAGGTTTAACAACACCACTATTGGAACGAGTATGAACACGCTCAACAATTTGTTGTGCAACATGCTGTGTACCGTGATCTGAATTTGCAGAGGATCCCGAACTGGTACTGGATCCAAGAGATCCTGTCCGAGACGGCAAACCCGCCCCCGAGGCTGATTCCACCTGCTCCGTCGCGCTGCTGACGCGTGGCTACAGCGACAGCGGGCTGTCCCCCGCATGCGCATGTGACGCGGACGACAGCGGGCTGTCCCCCGCATGTGCACGCCCTCCGCTCCCGTCCAGAGAAGCTCCGCGACGTGCCGGGCCAGCACTGGGTGCGGCGGAATCTGCGCGCCTGTCCACGCTCCGCACCGATCCCGCGGCAGATCCTCTGCCGCTATCTTCCTGGGATCGCGCGCTGCCAGGTGCAAGCGAATCCGCACCGGATCCAGCGCATGGATCTTCTGTGTCCGAATTTTCTGCAGAAGATGTATTTTCCTGCACACTTTCATCCAAATTTTGATCAAATGCATTGGAAATAGAGACATGATCATCACTCAATTCACCCCCATGATCAAAACGGGTAGGATTGAGAAGTGTGGAAGGAAGTAGATTTATTTCGGCTCGAAGTTGAGCGTCAGCATTGGGGTGTAATTCGGAAAACGGAAAAATGGATTCATCAAATACCACATCCCGTGAAATATACACACGCCCACTAGACACATCTAAACACTTGTATCCTTTGTGGAGTCCACTATAACCAAGAAATACACATCTTTTGGATCTAAACTCAAGTTTGTGCTTGTTAAATGGACGAAGAATAGGCCAAACTGCACACCCAAAAATTCTCAAAAAAGAATAGTCGGATTTTTTACGAAGGAGGCGTTCCATAGGTGTTTGAGATTGGATAACTTACTAGGAGTTCTATTGATGAGATAAACAGCGGTTAAGAACGCCTCATCCCAAAACTTTAAGAGAATAGAAGCATGAGCTAAAAGAGATAGGCCAACTTCTACAATATGTATGTGTTTTCTCTCGGCAGATCCGTTTTGTTGATGTGCATAGGGACAAGATACATGATGAGATATGCCAACCCGTGTGAAAAAGGAATTTAAATTTTGATACTCCTCACCCCAATCGGTTTGAACAGCAAGAATCTTTCGATCAAATAGTCTTTCAACATGTTGTTGGAAGTCATGAAATTTCTGAAACACCTCAGATTTGTTTCTAAGCAAATAAATCCACGTGAATTTGCTATAGTCATCAATGAAACTGACATAATATTTATTCTTGCCAACAGAAGGGGGGCATAGCCCCATACATCGGAAAAATGAGCTCTAAAGGAGCTTTTGACACACTAGTTGAACTAGGATATGGGAGTTGATGGCTTTTAGCCTTTTGACAAGCATCCCAAACGGACTCATGCTTATTATTTGAAAAAGGTAAATTGTTCTCCTTGAGAATTTGATTGACTATATTAAAAGATGGATGACCTAAGCTCCTATGCCAGCGGGAAGAGGATGGTCGGCTAGCACCGAGAACAAGTCTTCCATGGGTAGACGGTTTGCATGGTAGTGGATAAAGGCCACCCCTACTCCTGGCGCGAAGAATTCAGGCCAAAATTCAACATAAGCATGATTGTCAAGAGTCAATTTGTGAATGGAAATAAGATTTTTCGATGCTTGCGGAACATGCAATACATCTTTTAGAACAAGCGGACGATCATGAGTATGAAAATGCGTTTTACCAATGTGCTTTATCTCCATACCTGATCCACTTGCAGTATGCACCTGATCGGTGCCATTGTAGCGATCACGAATGGTGAGTTTCTCCAGTTCACTCCTGATGTGATCTGTCGCCCCCGTATCGGAGTACCAGTTGGTGTCGACTCCGTACGAGGTGGAAGCAGTGTTTGTAGACCTCTCCTCCTTCAGAAGAGGCAACTGGAAATCCTTGGAGAACCTCTTCCAGCAGTGAAGGGTAGTGTGCCCCGTCTTGCGGCAGATCTGGCACACTGGTTTGGGGCCGGTCCGTGGATTCACAGGGTTGATGTAGCCAGGGCCGGGGCACTGCTAATTGTTGTTGTTGAAGAAGCTAGGGCGGCCATCTCCACGGCCACCCCCGTTGCCGAAGCCGCCACGATCACCGCCTCCATTGCGGTTGTTGGTGAAGCCGCCGCGTCCCTTTGCGGCAAGGTTGCTGCTGAACTGGGCGCCAGGGTTCTGCGCCTCCAGCCGCCCCTCAGCAACCAGGAGCTCGGCGTAGAGGTCACCGAGGGCCAGCGGCACATCGGCATTGCGGTTGGCAGCCGAGATCGCTGACCCGAAGGGGTTGTAGTCGGCGTCTAATCCCGCGAGGATCTGCGAGATCAGATCGTCCTCATCGAGCTTCTTGCCCGCGGCCGCCATCTCATCTGCCAAGCTCCTCATCTCGGCGAAGTAGGAGGTGGCGGAGAGCTCTCCCTTCTTGGTGTTGGCGAGCGTGGTGCGAAGCTGGATGACGCGTGCGCGAGACTGAGACGAGTACATATGAAGGATTGCACTCCACAGCTCATGCGCCGTCGTGATGTCCGCCACCTGCGCCAAAACATCGCGAGAAAGCGATAAAAGTAGGTGACCCAGAACCTGTTGATCCTAGGCAAGCCACAAACCGTACGCCGGATTCGGCGTCTTGGTAGTCTTGTCTCCCGTGGTCACCTCCGTCTCCATGGGCGGCGCGCACGTCGAGCCATCAAGATAGTCCATGAGCCGCGCCCCGCGGATGCCGGCAGGATCTGCGCTTTCCACAGCAGGAAATTGTCCCGGGTCAGCTTCTCGTGCGCTGGATGGCCGAGAGCATTGGACGAGAGGGAGGAGGAGCCTTGCGACATGATGTGGGAAAAGGATGGCTCTAATACCATATAATGATTTGGTGTAAGCTACCCTTGACCTCGGGTGCGTTCCGTGCTATGTAGGGGGCCAAAGGCCACGGATATACATGAGTTAGATTAATATCTTAAGGTACAAGAAAACTCTATACGGTTTATATTCTACCGTATTGTTACAACAAGACTAACAACAGCTAACTACTCTAGCTAAGATACGTCGTGACAAGTATTTTAACACCTTGTTCAGGGAAATACAGAGAGGTGAAGACGCCGACCAAGCTTCGCGACAAAATTGGCCTTTGTAGTTCGAACTTGGATCCCAGATTTTTTTGGCCAGTCCTAGTTTAATAATCTCATGGCATCTCCAGTCGTTGCGCCCCCTCAGGGCCCAAAACGCTGCCGTTTTGGGGCCGCCGCGGCGCTAAATGGCGCTATTCTGGAACCTGGGGGGCAAGCTTCCAAGTCGCTCCCCGAGCCCATGATTCGGCCCAAAACAAACGCAATTCGAAATTAGACGATTTTTATTGAAAATAGGTGAAGTGCGTACATATTCGGCGCGAATTTAAACTAGAACTGAAATTTAAACTAGAATTTAAACTATAACTACTTAAGGCCGAGGCTGGCGGCGATAGCCTGGCTGTAGTCGCCGTCATCGTCGTCGTCGTCGGGGCCGTCGCCGGGGCGCTTGCTCGTCCCCTGTCCGGCGTCGCCGCAACCGTCCCACCTGCTAGCCGCGAGGGCTTGCTGGATCGCGTCCTCGTCGTCGGAGTCCGGGTCGAGGATGATGTAGGTGTTCTCCTTCTGCGGCGGCGGGGGAGGGACGCGAAGGCGGGCCGCGTTGGCGGCAGCCTCACGATCGCGTGCCGCCTTGCGCTGCTCGGCCTCCGCCAACAGGCGGCGCTGGAGCTCGAGCTCCGCCTCGGTGTTCTCCCGTAGACTCCACGTCGCGGCGGCATCGTCGTCGAGCGGCTGCAGCGTGTCCAAGGACAGCTGCTCCACGACCTTCTGGTCGGGCCACTCGTCCTCCTCGTCGCCGCTGTCCTCCGTCTTCGGACGAACCACGCGTTCGAAGCGTGGCTCGCCGATGCGGAGCGCGCCGCCGTTGCGCCTGCGGGCAGGCGCGCCGCCGTTCAGAAAGTGGGGGAGATGGAGACGGACTGTCCGGCGGAGGAGCTGGACGTCGCGGACGACGAGGAGGCTCCGGTCCGCCGCGCCACCCACGGCTGGGCCTGCCGGGGCGGCATCTCCAGGCGCGGCTGGTCGCCGGCGTGGATGTGGTCGAGGACCGCCTCCAGGGTCCTGTTGGGGGCGCTCCACCATCGGCGCCGCCCGTTGGCGTTGAAGCGGCCGTCGACCGCCCCATTGTTGTTGTTGGAGGCGATCTCCCGGTCGCGGCGAGCGGCGAGCTGCCCCCACCAGAACTGGTCCACCCCCCTCTCGGGGAAGTTCTCGGGGTTCTCCATGGCGTCGCGCATCTCGCGGATGGCGCCGGAATTCGGGGTCAGAGTTGGGGAGGGGAGGTACGGGCACCCCGCCGGCGTTGAGCACCCAACGGCTCGCCCCCGCGGCGGAGCTAGGGAGGCGCACGTCCGGCGGGCAAGGGTAGCCCGCGCGGTAGAGTGCCATCGCCTCGCTCCGGCGTAGGTTATGGCGTGGGAACCCGTTGGCCGCAGCCCCGTCCTTGTAGCCGGCCATTTGCGTGGAGAGAAGAAGGGAGGAGAGCGTCGAGAGGAAGAAGAGGAGAGGGAGCGCGCCGGTGGAAGAATGGCGGGCGCGGCGCGCGGCGGGGGGATTTTATAGCGCGGCGAGCGGCCGGGCATTTACTGCGCGCGCGTCCCCTCGCTGCCGCCCGCCACACCATTACGTCGGCAGCCTTTGGACGGGGCGCATGCACTGGGCGGCCGCCACGCCATAAACGGCGGCAGCCTTTGACCGCGCGGAAGCCGAGAAGACGATCACGGGGCGGTTCTGTTCCCGCGTTTTCTCGTCGCGTCGCTGACTGGGCTGGCCCACGCGCGCGGCCGCGCAGTTTCGCCCCCCTCCCCCAGGCCGAACCCAGCGGGCTGGGTTTGGCCTATGTGCCGCGGTGCGGAATAGCGCCGAAACAGCGCTATTTGGGCCTCGGGGGGGGGGGGGGGGGCGAGTGGTGAAGAAGCGGCGCTATTCGCCGCTTCCGCCGCGAAAAAAGCCCCCTAGGGGGGCTCTTGGGGGGACGGCTGGAGATGCCCTCAATGTTTCTTCAAGTATCATTTTGATGGACAATGCAAACGATTACGTTTTGTAGAATGCATCGGGAAAGTTGGGAAACAATTACAACATCCGTTCCATATTTAATTGTCACTGA
The DNA here is from genome assembly GCA_028641055.1 of Alopecurus myosuroides. Lineage (NCBI taxonomy): Eukaryota > Viridiplantae > Streptophyta > Magnoliopsida > Poales > Poaceae > Alopecurus > Alopecurus myosuroides. The sequence goes on from CM054058.1 coordinate 145,838,148, forward strand.
TTTACTAAAAAGTTGGGAAACACTCCAAATATTACATATTATCACTGGCGGAGCTTATGCATGGGCCATGCCGCCCCCCTCCCCACACACACACATAATCAAAATTTGCATACTAGCAGTACGATATTTACCACTTTTGACCAGGTAAATGGTCAAACTGGCCTCCTCAGCTCACATCTAATCTCTTTTGGCTTCTCCTAAAATGTTGGTCAAACTCCGTCACTGCATACGATAGTAACTGCAAAGTGGTGTCCCTTTTATGGGACAGCTTGCATTACTGGTTGTTTTGTTTCATGGTATAAATAAACAGTTCATCGTGCTCAAACCTGCTCGTTCGTACTTATAAAGAATTTTCCGCGTGTGTTTTATATATTTTTTGGATAATTCATTTCATATTATTCGATACGATGTATTTTCATGAATCTATTATACACTAAAAGCAATATACACGGATCTAATACGGACTTGAAATAGGCATTCGCCCTGCTATATAGATATAGCAACAACACGGTGCAACTGCGAGTTCATTGCGGGCAAAACAGTACAATGATACCCAAGAAGAAACAAAAGAAAGCCGGAAAAAAAAAAAACAATGCCAACATCGGTGGATCGACAAAAACGAAACTGACGCGCAACCGCTGTGCCCTCCGAGTATACCCACCATAATCCTAGGCCTCCGAATCGTCGCGTACCAAACAACACCTCCAAGAAGGAAAGCGATGACGACGCTGCTGCCCGGACTGATCCTGAGGTTTCCCCCGGCACGCTACAGGGAGAGGGGAAGGGGTACTCCCGACACCCTTCTACTACAATCAGGACAGCTCAACACCAGTAATGTAAATATACGATCCACGTGACAAGACATGCACGAGCTTGATGGGGACGACGACAGCCGAATTAACGGGCACAGTTGTTCTTTGCAACTTACGCTTGGAACGCCTCGTCTCCACTTCCCCATTGCTTGTTTGATTGTTGCGCCAAAGCCAAATAAGAAGGTACACCAATCTCCGCGGTGTAGCACGGGAAAACGATCCATGTACCCTTAGTGACCACCTCGTCACGACGGAGAGGCCGCACGTCGACGGCGATCCCATCGGAACCCACGAGAACAAGTCTCCGCTCGGCACATGTGAGAATGATGATGCCAGTCCTAGCACGTGTCTCGCACGGGGCGTGATACACCGAACTCCATCTAAACGATGTTGGAGAGGGAGGCCACGCTTCCTCTTCACGTGGGCTCGATGACGTGGGGATGAATCCTGGACCTATCGGGTGAAGCTACCCGGTTCAAGGCCCAAGACCTAAGCCCAAGGAGAGGTGCCACCTTGCGGTTCTAGAAGGCCCAACTGAAGCCCACCCGCAAAGACTTGCGGGTCAAGAAGGAAACTTGTACCGACCTAAAGCTAGGGTTTGTAACCCCCCGGACACGGTTTGATACCTAGCCACCTATAAAAGGCTAGGAGAACCACCGAGGGGGGATCAATCTACTTTTCACCACCAAAGCCTTGAGCTCGAGATCATACTCTCGACTTGAGCACCCCCCCCCCCATTGTAACCGATCTACTCATAATACAGATCGAAAAAGCTAGAGTAAGGGTTTTACCTCTACGAGGGCCCCGAACCTGGGTAAATTGTGCCCCCTGTTAGCCGACGATCGTCACCGGCGTCCACACGTTCTCTTCATCGAAACCCTATCGGATCATTCGAGGGACTTGTTGAGATGACTAATCGACAATTGGCGCCGTCTGTGGGAACGACGGGCGCTGGATCTACGGCGTCTTCGGCTTCGTCATCGCCAACCTTCGGCTAGAGCCCCGGAACTTCGACTCCAGCGGAACCGATCTGTTTCGGGTCGCTCATCTACGCGCCCCACTCGCCGGAATCGCGCCCGGCATTCAGCAGATTGGAAACGAGTGCCAGCTTGACGTTCGGGAGCTTCCACTTCCAGGCCAACAAGGCGGGAATCCTGCGCTTCCCCGAGCAGATCGATCTCGTCGAATCGGACGCTGAGTCTGTCTCAAGCCCTGCGATCCTCGACTCGCCATCTGACGACGCTGGTCGTGACCTAGCGCCCAGTGGTGGCTCCATCCGCTGCAACATCCGCGACTTCCACACCATCGCGACTGAGCCTCCCGATTCGGTGAAAGTTGTCGACCCGCGCCTAGGACTCACGAGCCATATCTGGCCCAGGTCCGCATGGCAGGATCAACTGAACCACCTGAGGAAACCGAGGATAGTCGAAATGATGCATCCCAACCTAATCCACCAAGCACCACATCGATACACGACAAGGTGAACTCACTCTTATCTCCGTATGTTTCCGGTGACTTGGTGAACTGTGCGCTACCTCATGAAATACCCCTCTTCATGCCTAGGTTGGATCCCACTATGGAGCCCAAGATGATGCCCACAATGATCAAGATCATGGAGCCCAAGACGGTGCCCTTGATGCTCAAGAACATGCCCAAGACGGTGCCCGAGAAGCTAGGAAGGAAGTGGGATAAGACGACATCGAGAACGGAGTCACGAGGAGGGAGAACGGAGGAAAATGGGGTCCCAGGCCTCAACTCGCGGCCAGGCCGGCCTCCCCTCACCCTCAGTCCGGCCACCCAACAGAAGAGGCCGACCTCCCCTCATCCCACCCCAGCCTCAGGTCGGCTGCACCCTCGAGCCAAGCCGGCCCCCACTTGGAAGCCCCCGGACTCCACCCGGCCCTAGGCCGGCCCCTAGGCCGGCTGCCCCTAGGCTGGGGCGCCCAGCTCCCACCCCGGCCTCCCAGGCCGGGCCCCTGCTGCTGCACGAATTCAAGAGGAAAAAGGCCATTTTCACCCCACCTACCCCCCCTAGGCTATATAAGGGACTCCAGTGGCTAGTTCTAGAGATAGGGTTGACTTGAGATAGAATTGGGCTTTGTGCTCCCCCTCCCATGTGGAGAACCTCCCCCATGGGATCCATGGCTACTCCATAGATTCATCTATTGGATTGTATCAAGATCTCTCCAAGTAGCTACTATTTCACCTTGTGATTCTAGTAGTTCTTGCCAACCTTCCCCTTGTGGCTTCTGTGGGATCGGTGGACCGGCTGGTGAGAGGAATCGGTTCCAATTAGCGTGTTGTTGACTTGGGTTTGCGACCCCTCGTAGGCTTCACGAGTTATCTTCCCTTTTGTGTGCGTGAGTTCTTCGTGTTCTTCGCGTTCTTCCCAATCTCCCCACCTCTCGTGCGTCAATCCATGAAGATCGGGACACCCAAGAGGCCAAGACCATATCATCTGGTATCAAGAGAAAGGTTGCCACGGATTTGACACCTTCTTTCCCCCATTTTTTTCTTGATTTTGGCTAAATTCGAAAATTTCCACCAAAAATAGCCCCAATTTGCTTTTGGACCGATCTGTGATTTGAGTGCATTTTGGTAGGTTTTGATTCGTGGATCTATTGCTAAACTTGTTGATCTACCTTCCTTTGCGTTTTCATGGCTTAATTCCATCCTTTTCCCCTTCGATTTGGTGATTTTCGGAGCCATTTTCCGCGCAAAAAAAGTCAAAATAGGGTCCAAATCGCGTACCCCGGAAGTCCGGCCTCAAATCCCCCCAGGCCGGACCCCCAACAGAACGTCCCGGCCTCCACCCCGGCCTCAAAGCCCGGCCAGGCCAGCATTCTAGAAAACTGCCGCGTTCCTTCACCGTTTTGGCCATAACTTTTGACTCGGGACTCAGTTTTGAGTGATCCTTAGCTCGTTTTGTAGGAAATTACATCATCTACATCACCATTGCAGGATATACATGATTAATTGAAGCATAATTTCGTTATAAAGCACAAAACTTTTCAGCCTATAGGGTGAAGATCGTCGGAGAGAGGTATAATCATCTCGAATCTTCTCCCTATTGCCATTCCTTTGTGAGCCAACATATCTTGTGATTACCTTACCTATTGAGGCTAGTTCATGTATGATTTCTTGGGCTTTAGACACTTGTACCGTGTAGTTTCCGAGCGATCGTTGTATGGCTATTTCATATAGTTTCATATGTTGGCACAAAGTGAGTGAGCAAAAAGTGAAAAAGCAAAAGAGAGAAGAGAAAAGAGAGAGAAAATAAGAGAAAGAATAAGAGAGAAAAAGGAATCCACCACTTGCCATACCACTTGTAGGAAGCGCGCAAGCTCGATGAACATCTCGTAGGTGGTGCATTGTGTGCAAATCTTGTAGCCCACCAATAAATTGCAATCAAACTAGCGGCTCTCCTTGTACTTGTGCAACACGAGCTTTATAGTCTTCGCTAGGATCATTTGGTTCCTTAGCTCACATTTTGGTTGCACTAGTACCATTTATCTTCGTGCGTGCGTTTCCATACCTTTTGGAGATCGACTTATTGTTGCTTTGTGATCATTGTGGTTCTCTACTTGCCATTGCAATATCTTGGTTTCCGGTTGTTCCATTTGCTTTCCACTTTCCATACCTATCCACCCATAAGCCGTGTGTGTTTTGGAGCGTGTTTTTTGATCTTTCGAACTCAAGTCACTTCATTCTTTTTGTTATCGGTTTCTCTTGGCATGGTCCACTAGTTCCAATACTTGCTAAAAGGTGAGGTTTGAGCTCTTAGGTCTTCACACTCTATATATACACTTGTGCTCGTGAGTAACCATGTGTAGCGAGAGCGGAGCATATGGAGTCCATGATGACCATGACGAGTACATGATGGACCACTACGACTATAACAACGACAACGACTACAATGAGCTAGACATGGACCACCACTCCTACGAGCACGACATGGTGGATGACCACTACTACGAGCATGACATGGTGGATCACCACCGCTACTACGAACACGACGTCGAGATCTACACCGGCTATTCCTCCCCAAGCATCATCGACACGGTGGAGTACCACACCAACCACAACAAATTCGACTCCACGAGCTCCAACAACATGAACCACTACTACAACTCTGACACCGCAAGCTTGGATGAAGAGATGGAGCCGCGCTACACCGACAACGCATCCACAAACATGGCGAAGTACTACACCGACAATGACTCCACAAGCATGAGGGACAAGATGGATCTCTACAACTACTTCGACTCCGACATGGATGAGCTCACCTACACGAACTTTCTCTCCAAGCTTCGAGGGCCAAGATATCATATGTCATATGGTTCATGATCCAGACCAAGGAACTTAAAGGAGAATGCCAAGGCCAACACAAGACAACTCCCATTAACCTCAAGATGGTGCAACGACAAGAAATCCGACAAGTTGGCAACGTCAAGATTGCATCCTTCAACATCAAGACGGCGCCACAAGAAGGACATCATCGAGCAAGAAGGCCAAGAAGCCAAGGCATCCAAATGACTTTCAGAGTCATCCCACACATGAAGCGCGGGAACACCGCAAGCTTCGTCATCAACAAACTTCGACCTATCATCACCAAGCTCACCACCAAGATCGTCGCCATGATCATCATCGACACATGGTAGACAGTGGTAAATCTGGCTCTGATACCACCTCACCGCATACTCCACCACAAGTTCCGCAACGACATTGGTTTGAGCATTGCTCTCCATCACCACTACCTCGACCTCGACATCGACAAGTCTGTGGTGACCCTCTTCAAGTTCACCCTCTACGACCGGATATTCTTCATCACCCACCTTCTCCAAGCTCGACTTATGACTATGGTCTACATGGCTTCGTGGATGGTTCTCGCCCAAGGCTTCCAAGGCAAAATCTGTGTCACCACCACAATGACCACCAAGACCAAGTCCCTTATCAAGAAGGTGCCCATGACATTGCTTCTCGTGGATGCCACGAAGCATGCCACCAACAAATCCACCACAATGACCACCAGCGCCATCCTCTCCATCATGATCGCCATCGCCAAACCAATGAGGATGACCCAATTGAGCTTCCACCACCTATCTTTGATGAATACCCAAATGAGATACCTTCTCAACATCAAGCGAGTGAGAATGCTCCGTATGGCTTGTCTTTCCCCATCTTTGAGGAAGACCCCATTGAGAGCCACCATCGACAACAACCAAGTGGGATTGCTCAACATGCTACTTCACTACCCATCTTTGATGAAGACCCCAATGAGCTCCCACATAGACAACAAACAAGTGGACATGCTACACATGACATTTCTCTTCCTATATTTGATGAAGACACCAATGAGCGCCCACTTCGACCACAACTAAGCGCGGATGCTATTCATGATCTCTCACTTCCTATGTTTGATGAGGAACCACATGAGCGACTTCATCAACCACAAGCAAATGAAGATGCCCCAAGTGACTTCTCACTTCCAATTTTTGATGAGGACCCACATGAGCAACCTCGCCAACAACAACCAAATGGAGATGCTATCCATGATTTTTCTCCTCCCATATTGGATGAAGCACCGCATCATCAAGGCCATGAAGACAACAACTTGAGAGCCCTTTGCCTCAATGTTACAAGGACCAAGGACCATGAGCATCATCAACAACACGAGGAATGGGAGCCTCCACCTCATCATCACCAAGATTGTTCTTTCTTCTCGCACCCAGCCTTCGACAAGGATCAAGAACATCCCCGCCATGGACATTATGATACCACTACTTCATCAAGGCAAGAGGCAAGAGACACTTCATCACCGACACCCATACACAACACCAATGTGCGCCATACTTTGAGGAAGGACTATGGACTCCATGATCAAGCACATGAGCGTCATCATCACCATCAACCACTTGAGGATTCTACAAGGCATGGATTACACTACCACATCACGGAGATGATAGAGCCTTGTTCGACACAAGCCATGACCCTACCTCCTCCGCAAGCAAGCCCAACATTACACACTTGGAGATCAACCCAAGAGACGGAATGATCAAGTCCTCTTCGCCACATGCTATGACACTACCGACTCCATGCAATGCAACGACTTCGATAAACCCGCACACCTCTAGTGCCAAGACTTTGGAGGCTTCTAGTGTCCCCTATCAATCTTCTAGTGAGATGAGTGGTGAGAGAGAGATCCACCATCACGTGAGTGAGAGCCACAAGCCCATAATGAGTGGAAAATCATGAGTGTTCTTAGAGGCATCGCCATGATAGCCACCAAAAGTGAGATGAGAGTTGAGAGCAAAACCCAATTTGTGATTATTGACAATAACGGCTTACCAAATCTTTCTCCGTATTTGTTTTCTCTTTTGCAGCGATTTGGTGACCCTATCAAGCATCCTCGACCTCATGGACTATTCACCATACAAGGCTCTCCACACCGCATGAACATCAACACCGGCTTGAAGATTTCGAAGGAGTACATTCCGCTCGTCATGATCCACATGGAGTTTGACAAGCACGTCCAAGACAATGCATTCTCCATCCACATTCCTCAAGTCAAGATCTACATGGCGCGTCACAAGCACTTCGACAACAACGCCTTCTACGCCTACATCCCACATGTCAAGAGGTGCATGGAGTACGACAAGCACGTCAACAACAACGCCTTCTACGACTACATCCCACATGTCAATACGTGCATGGAGTTCGACAAGAACCTCAAAGACAACGCCCTCTACGTCTACATCCCACATGTTGCGATGTGCATGGAGTTCGACAAGCGCATCCACGACAACGACTTCTACACCTACACCCCTCATGTCAAGATGTACTTGTAGTTCCACATGCGCATCCACGACAACGACTTCTCCGTCTACACCCCACACGTCAAGATGCACTTGGAGTTAGACAAGTGTGTCAGCGACAATGACTACCACGTATACATCCCCTTCGTCAAGATGCGCTTGGAGTTCGACAAGCGCGTCAACAACAATGACCACCACGACTACATGCCAACCGCCAAGATGTACATGGACTTCGACAAGAGAATCAACGACAACACAACCAATGTAAAGTTCATCTACAATCTACCTCTCCCGCAACCAATCGAGAAACCACCTCTTGAGCTCTTCAACGACAACTACATCGCTTTGGAAGATCTTCCTCGACCACCCAATGAGGACCATGTCAAGATCTTCATCGCCTTTGGACTACACCCTCCATGAGCATACCTTGGCATGACCTTCGATAAGAGGCTCAACTTCAACGACTACACCGCCTCGCAAGATCTCCCTCACCCATCCAAGGAGGAACATTTCACGATCATCATCGCCTTTGGACCACACCCGCAACGAGCCTACCGCCACATGAACTTCGACAAGAGGCTCAACTTCAACGACATCTTTGTCGTGAAAATTCCTTCTCCCGCTCACGAATGGATGGAACGAGAGTCGAGGACGACTCTTCTTCAAGGGGGAGATGATACAACCCACCCTAATCCACCAAGCACCACATCGATTCACGACAAGGTGAACTCACTCCTATCTCTGTATGTTTCCGATGACTAGGTGAATGGTGCGCTACCTCATGAAATACCCCTCTTCATGCCTAGGTTGGATCCCACTATGGAGCCCAAGACGATGCCCACGATGATCAAGATCATGGAGCCCAAGACGGTTCCCTCGATGCTCAAGAACATGCCCAAGACGGTGCCCGAGAAGCTAGGAAGGAAGTGGGAGAAGACGACATCGAGAATGGAGTCAAGAGGAGGAAGAACGGAGGGAAACGGGTCCCCGTCCTCAACCCCCGGCCAGGCCGGCCTCCCCTCATCCCACCCCGGCCTCAGGCCGGCTGCACCCTGGAGCCAGGCCGACCCCCGCTCGGAAGCCCCTGGACTCCACCCCGGCCCTAGGCCGGCCCCCTGCTGCTGCACGAATTCAAGAGGAAAGAGGCCATTTTCACCCACCTACCCCCTAGGCTATATAAGGGACTCCGGTGGCTAGTTTTAGGGATAGAGTTGACTTGAGATAGAATTGGGCTTTGTTCTCCCCCTCCCATATGGAGAACCTCCCCCATGGGATCCATGGCTACTCCATAGATTCATCTATTGGATTGTACCAAGATCTCTCCAAGTAGCTACTCTTTCACCTTGTGATTCTAGTAGTTCTTGCCAACCTTCCCCTTGTGGCTTCTGTGGGATCGGTGGACCAGCCGGTGAGAGGAATCTGTTCCAATTAGCGTGTTGTTGACTTGGGTTTGCGATCCCTCGTAGGCTTCACGAGTTATCTCCCCTTTTGTGTGCGTGAGTTCATCGTGTTCTTCGCGTTCTTCCCAATCTCCCCACCTCTCGTGCGTCAATCCGTGAAGATCGGGCCACCCAAGAGGCCAAGCTCATATCACGAAAGGAGCAAAAGCGCATCAAAATATCGCGAGACGCTTGGCTCAAAGCAAAGACGGTTGTACACCTAGGCCAGCCAGTCAAGGAGGGAGCTCCCCGAGAGGATCTAACTGCATACCACTACCACCCGGTGCGAGCAGGTCGACTGATCAATGAGGCCCGCAAGAATCTGGACGAACGAAAGAAAGCGGCAGACGAGTCAGAGGTCTCGAATTTGTGTAGGCCAGAACTGTTTTTGCCCTAGATACAATTAATTGGCCCTGATCTTTCGGGAGAGCCAAGCGACTGAGCAACATCCTTCTGCGAAAATAGCCAATACAAGACACATTTATCGCTCGATGCTCGAGTACAGAAGCGCATCGCGCACAGGGCATACACCCTCCAAATCAGGCGATTGGATGACCAGTCAAAGAAATCAAGAATGAACTGTGAGTGCCCACTCGACTGATTCTCAGTCAACTAAACACTCGGGTGCTACTAACGTGGGGATGAATCCTGAACCTATCGGGTGAAGCTACCCGGTCCAAGGCCCAAGACATAAGCCCAAGTAGAGATGCCACCTTGCGGTTCTAGAAGGCCCAATTGAAGTCCACCCGCAAAGACTTGCGGGTAAAGAAGGAAACTTGTACCGACCTAAAGCTAGGATTTGTAACCCCCCCGGACACGGTTTGAGACCTAGCCAGCTATAAAAGGCTAGGAGAACCACCGAGGGGGATCAGTCTACTTTTCACCACCAAAGCCTTGAGCTCGAGATCATACTCTCGACTTGAGCACCCCCCATTGTAACCGATCTACTCATAATACAAATCGAAAGAGCAGGAGTAAGGGTTTTACCTCTACGAGGGCCTCGAACCTGGGTAAATCGTGCCCCTGTTAGCCGACGATCGTCACCAGCGTTCATATGTTCTCTTAATCGAAACCCTACCGGATCATCCGAGGGTCTTGTTGAGATGACTAATCGACACTCGACGGAGAAGGGTGTGGACACGTGGCGCTGGGGCCTCCGCCGTGAGGGCCACGGGCTTCGCTCTCGCTAGTCATCTGGTGACAGACGGTACTATGGTTGCATGTGGGCCACACAGAGCCACGCGTGCTCTGGCCTGACCCAGAAAAAATGTATGATCACTTGCCATTCGCGAGCACCTTTTTAATCACGAGAGACCGCTTGGCGCAGAGGGCGAACAACTTTGGGAACGCATGGCAGATAAGCCGGTTGTAGAGCCATGCATCGTTCAAACTGGTAGTAGCGCCATTTTCAACAGTACTGATCACAAAAGCATCAAACAACTGACAGACAATAGTGTCAATCGGAAGTGCAGACCGATTCAAAGGCTTAGTGCAAGCGTTCGTAGTACTGCCTCTGTTTCAAAATAGCTTTTTTAGCAAGCTAAGAGAGTAATTCCTTATATGTCCGATGCTCATATTTCAGGAAACTTCAAGCAGCCAAGCAAGATCATGTACATTGGTTCGAAAACTGTCATACCTATCCTTTTTTCCGGCAAGTAAAGCACTTGGAAACGCACCTGGATTTTACATAAATCATTCGGTTCAATTTGGACTAAAGTTTGGCATAGGAAATATTCAGAGGAAATATAAGACAATAAGTCAAACTCGAGGTGGATTGTAATCAGTTTTTCTTTTTTTGGTGGGGAGGTTTCCAATCAGTTCTTTTTGTTTTTGTTTTTGAGGGAAGCTTTCTAATCAGTCGAGAAAGCCAACACTTGCTTAATTAACCCAAAGCATCAGAGTTCAGTCAACAATTTACACGCTAATCCAAACGCAGGAACCCGTTCCAACGATCCGATCCGCGTGACACCGCAATCTCCAAGCACCAACCAATGAGAATCCAGGAACCCGCTCCCCATGGATCGCTCTTCAGAATCCGCGTGCTACACCCCCAACGCAATCTCAGACGTCCATCATCCACCAGCCAACGCCCCAAAACCAATCTTCCCTCCACGAACCCCGCCGCTGCCCCCAAAATTTTCCGTTCTCCCGCCCACTCCTCCCCTACTTAACCGGCCCATCCCTCCCATCCCATCTCATCCAATCCCCAAATCTCCCGAGCAATCAAGCCCCTGAAGTTCGAAGCATCCCCACTCCCCACTTTCCCAATGGCCCGCACCAAGCAGACCGCGAGGAAGTCGACCGGCGGCAAGGCGTAGAGGAAGCAGCTGGCCACCAAGGCCGCCCGCAAGTCCGCCCCTGCCACCGGCGGCGTGAAGAAGCCCCACCGTTTCCGCCCCGGCACCGTCGCGCTCCGTGAGATCCGCAAGTACCAGAAGAGCACGGAGCTGCTGATCCGCAAGCTCCCCTTCCAGCGCCTGGTGCGGGAGATCGCCCAGGACTTCAAGACCGACCTCCGCTTCCAGAGCTCCGCCGTGTCCGCGCTCCAGGAGGCCGCCGAGGCGTACCTCGTCGGGCTCTTCGAGGACACCAACCTCTGCGCCATCCATGCCAAGCGTGTCACCATCATGCCCAAGGACATCCAGCTCGCCCGCCGCATCCGTGGGGAGAGGGCCTAGGTTCTGGAGTCGTGTTACCAGGAGTAGTACTGTGTGTGTGTTCCGGTTGGTGGTAGTCGATCTGTGGAATCTGTCCTATCTGGTTGTTCTTCTGTAATTTTTCCTGTCCGATCTGCTCTCTTTGTGGTCTGGCCATATGTAGCCTCTTGCTGCGATGTAATGGCAATGAATGCAGTATATCATCATCTGGATCTCGTTTCTGTGTTTCATGTTTTCTCTGATGCGGCCCGTTGTCCAGTTTTGTGGTGCCACTACAGATGCGTGCTGCTTGCCTGCTGTTCAGTTTGTGGCAATATGAGTTTTACCCAGCCTTTCGTTGATTTGCATGTTTCAGATTCTTGTCTGAAATTGTAGGTTCTGTAGCCGTTTGTTACCGGTAGTAGTACTGTGGTTTTTGGTTGGCGGTGTTGATCTGTGAGTCTGTCATAGTTGGTTGTTCACACCTGTAATCTACCCAGTTAGATCTGCTCTCGTTGTGGTCTGGTCAGATGTAGCAATATTGCTGTGATGCAATGGCAGTGAAGATTGCAGTTCTCAGCATCTGAATCTTGTTCCTTTGTTTATGTCTGCTCTCCTGTTTCAGTTTTGTGGTGCCACTAGATTGTGTTGATGCTGCGACGGGGATGAAGAACATGTTTGTCGAATCACGACTTCCATCATCTGGATCTCATTTCTCAGTTTGTGTGGCAACATGAGTTTTACCCAGCTTTTCGTTGATTTGCCTGTTTCAGGTTCTTGTCTGATTTTATAGGTTCTGTAGCCGTTTGGTTGGTGGTGTTGATCTATGGAGTCTGTCATAGTTGGTTGTTCACTAGTGTAATTTATCCAGTCCGGCCTGCCCTCCTTGTGGTCTGCTCTTCTTGGTAGATCTTAAATTCGATATCTTTGTTTGCTGTATATGATGTATGGTTCATTTCGAGAAAACGGATATGATGTATGGTTTGCTCGACACAATTTTTTTGCCCGGTGAGAATGAGAACAACAAGGTGGAGATCAGTGTAACAGATGCATTTGCAGAGCTGAAACTTTACAGCGATGCTGTGCTATGCTTAACTGGTTAGATTTTACTGCACTTCGATCACAGCTGGATGGTTGAAACCACTATCAAACTCTCAGCCTGAATCATGTAGCAGATGCACTCGCATAAACAAGACTTTGCAGCAATGCTACGGTTGCTGATCACCTTTTACTTCATTTTGCCTCTGATTTTGCGCATATGCTCTAATTATTAGCTTGAGGTTGTGTCGCAGCATGTCCTCCACTACGATGTTCGCTTTCCTTTCATTCATATAATGGAACTGGACTGTGTTCGCCTTTTGATCTAAAAAAACATTAATGAAAAAGCTTTGTCATATATAGGCAGTTTGCAGTTCAGTTTCTTATGATGCAAATACGCACTTGACATATACCAGTTATATTGTATCATGAAACTCCTATCTAATTTGAGCCAGGCATTGGGTAGAAGTTTAATGATACAATCTTATTGGTACAACAAACACCACAAGTCCAAGGTGATAACTATGCTTTCATGATGGTAGAGTCAAGGATCTCAGCTGGTGGCTCACCACCAGGCTGCATGAGCATGGCCAGACCAGGCAAGCCAGCGGATGTTCGCCCAAGGGCATTACCGTCAGCCATGGTCATGACAGCAGCCTGATGCAATAATACAAAACATATACAGAAAATGGCTACCTCTACATAACCGCAAAATGAACCTGTTCTAATATGAATAAAGCTCAAACCATAGTTCAGCGTCAAACTGGGACATATTCTAAGCGACTGAAGAAAATCAATACTCAACACTGGCGAATAGATCCAAGCAACTAGTTCAGACTTAGTTTAGTTGACAGTTACATATAGGATAGCTGAAATAACACCAGAACATTACATAGTTTCTACAAGCCAAGTAAGTTGACAATCACAGTAAATGGTCATAGTCACTCCACAAGAGTTGGTATTCCATATTGCAGTACACCAGAAAGTCACTTCTGCTTCAAACTACTCTAAGATACCTGTGTACAAAGGAGAAAAACATCTGATGAGTTACGTCAACAGTATTTACTTTAGAATAGTGAAACTTATGAATATTTTAAGCCATATCATTTCAGCATTACTAGCTAAAATATAGTTACAAAATGAGAACTGAGCATAGAAGAGGAATGCCAATTTTAACACACAATCTGCCTGCAATACAAAATAAATAAATATTGAAACGATGTCAGATTGTTCAGGGCCAAACATGTAACTAGTTCTAAGCTTTAATGTGCTAGTCAAGTTACAGATTCGACATATCAGGACATCCACCCTGTATGTGCTGCCAAATTTACCATGTCAGCACAGTTTTTCACTGGTTCCAAATTTGATATCTCTCTCCAATGTGGAAAATGCCAAATACTTCTAGAGCAGGACCAATATTGTAATAAAAAAAACCTAGAATATATCATGCCTGCATGCAGCGGCAGACAATTCATTCTTTGCACAGGAAGAAAGAAACATATGCTGAAGACAGTTTGGAAATGAATTTTATTGCTTGACCAAAAAATAGCACTGAAAAGCTACTTGCTCCGATTTTTTTTTAAATGGGTTGGCAATAATCGTACAGCATGCCGCATCAGCCTTAAAAAGCCTCACATGGTTCAACCTAAGTTTTTAGTGTGTTTGTTGTCAATTTGAAACTTACCATGTTATAAGACAAGTAAGGTAGCAATATAAACATAGACACAACCAATCTACCATATAATGACCTACGTGGAGATAAAAAAAAAGAACTTGTCTTGTATCAGTGCTGACTGAAAACTCCCTGTTTTTGGCATCAACATTAGATATCTATTATGAATTCCTAACTTCATCAAGTAGTTTACTAAATCTGATGGCAACCACAAAATTCATGGTCATATAAAAAATAACACTGCTAGTATCGAAGTGTGTATTGTCAGTCAAAGAAGGAAATTATACAGTTTAAATGTAAATGCTAGTTAACAGGTAAGAAATGCATCAATCCGGTGCGGAAATCAACTGGCTTTGTATTATCTTACTGGTGTTTCACTTGTATAGTCCGATATGACTCAAATGTATTGTATACAGGTACAGGAAAGCAAAACCAAAACATCAGAGAAAATCGAACATATACAATTAAAAATTGTGGCGCCCAGCAAACAACAAAAATGTCATAAAAATCTAACAATAGAAATATTAGTCCATCTACTGTAAGTCGTTGTCTAAGACCAAAACATACATAACATGTGGAAATCTTAGCAACCACTTTGGACTGAAGAATGAAAATGCGAAAAAAGTGGCGGCTGACTCCTTCCCGCCACAAAAAATATTTCAAAGCTCTCCTCATTCCATTTTGGAAAATAAAATAAGCTGGGTTCAAGTACTTTCTAGAGTATGTTCGTTGTCAATTTCCTCCTATCATGTGGCTCAGGTATGTGCTGTAGCAGTATAAAAAGAACAATAGCACACTACACTAGTCAAGTCGCTAACGCAGAAAAAAACAAGTATATAAGTTTATAGGGACAATTAAGTTGGTAGTGAACTCTTCAGAAGTTTAGTAATGTCACTCCAGCAACCATTTATGGAGAATAAATTGGATTCAGTAGTTACCTTCAGCGTAGAAACTTGTGAAAGGATGATAGAAGGGCACATGATCGCTTTTGAAAAGTTCCTTAGACTGCATTGTCTTTAGATGAACCATGAAGACTGTTGAGTTCACACACACAAATATTGCATGAAGATCCTCAGCATAATGTACTATACGTGATCTCCCCATGTCAATTTTAGACCCTAACCAAAGTACATGCTGCGCTTGAAGGGACTTTGACAACACCCATACAGCAGCACCATTGCAATTGACCTTCCTCTCCCAAATTTGGAAGCAGAGTTGGTGGATGAAGGTCCACGAGAAAGCAGCCAAGCCAACACCGCCATCCTCTGTCTGGATGATCTGAGTGCTGATATCTGTATAACCACCTGGAGGCCTCTTTGTCACAGCTAGCACCTGTCTATCCAAATCGAACTCAAGTATGCCCTCGCTGTAACACTCAAGCAACCAGTGAAGGGTGTTACCAACCAGTGTGCTGGAAAAAGAAAAGCCAATACCCCTATACGGAAGTGGAATCAAGAGCATAGAACTCCATGTGCCAGTCTCCGATGAGAAAACACTTGCAAAGGCCACGGCATCATCATCATGCTCGTAGCTGCTCAGCAAGGCCACTTTAAAGGGGGTCGAGTGGCAAGCGCCATGCACGTGGCCCTGGTCGCCGGCGGCACAGAGCACCGCCCCGGTCGTCATGTCGCCAAACTTCGGCGGAACGGGCACGAGGGAGCGGTCGCCACTGATGGGGTCCCATACAATGAGCTGATGCTCCTTCCAGTTGAGGACGAGAACGCGTCCGTGGCGGCAGTCGACCAACCTCCATCCACGGCCGCCGACTCGCAGGGAGAAGTGGTCGGGCGGGATGCGGTAGGGAGGGTCCAGGGTGGATCTGAACGAGACTCTCCCATCTTCATACGAGAAGTGGCCGAGGAGGGGAGGCCTCCGGTGATGGAGGCGGAAGCGGCGGAGGAACTTGGCGTCGGTGGCGAGGCGTCGCCAGCCCTTGGAGACGAGGGAGGCGCGCAGGAGGTAGGGCGGCTGCGGGGGGAGGCGGAGGAAGATCTCCTGGATTAGGTCATCGTCTTCCAGCGGAGGCGCCATTGCCGGTGACGGCGAGGAGGGTCTGCGGCGGCGGCCGCTGCAGCCGGTCATGGGTCCTCTACCGAGTGGGGAATTGGGAGTGAGAAGGAGCGGTGAGTGAGGGTCCGTTTGTGGGCTTCCAATGCAGCTTTTGGTCCAAAAGTTGCGGTCCAAACAAATCAGTTAAGGCTGGTGCCAACGCAGGCTGCAGCGCGGGGCGGTAGTGGGCTTACCGCCCGCGTGGGGGCGATAGGAGGCGGTAGGGCGGGCGGTAGGGGGCCGACGGGCGGCTGCTGGCTCGCCCGGCGCCAGGCCCATGTCGCCTCGCTTACCGCCCGCGTAGGCGGGGCGGTAGGGGGGGGGGGGGGGGGGGGCGAGAGGGGGCGGCGCGCTGGCGGGCCTGGGCGGTAGCGCGGGGCGGTAGGGAGGAGCCGTTGGGGGCCAACGGCTAGCTGACGTGGCGCCCCCTATTGGTCCACGTCGGCTAGCCGTTAGGGGTATCCGTTGCTGTCCAAAAAAACTGAATTTTTTTTCGAAAAATTTGAAATTTGGAGCTGATCCCTCCTATAAATACCCCCCCATATGCTGCACTCAATCCACACCAACTTCATCCTCTCTACTCTTCATTTCCACCCTCTCGACGCCATGTCTTCGTCAAGCAGCAGCGATTCGAGCGAGGGACTGGAGGGTGAGATGATCGCCGCAATGCAGGCGGCAATGGAGGCCGAGTACGAGGCGGCGCTCCAAGCGGTGCCAAGACCGCCGCGGCGCCGTCGACAGTTCATCAGGCGTGATCGTGTTGGCGCCGGCGAGCGGCTCTACGACGACTACTTCGCCCCCAACTGCACTTATCCTCCGAGCTTCTTCCGGCGAAGGTATCGGATGAGGCGATCCCCTTTTCTACGCATTGTGGATAGATTGGGTGAATACTCTCCGTATTTCACCCAAAGAGTTGATGCTCTGAACCGTACGGGTTTTACTCCGCTACAAAAGTGTACTACGGCGTTGCGTCTGTTAGCTTATGGATCCGGTGCTGATACGATAGATGGGTGGCTTAAGTTAGCTAGACAAACTTCGTCAGACTGTCTAGATCGATTCTGTGAGGGCATCATCGACTGTTACGGTGAAGAGTTTTGCCGTCGACCTAACGTCGAGGATACTCAGCGTCTGTTAGCGAAAGCCGAGGAGCGCGGCTTTCCGGGAATGCTAGGGAGCATAGATTGCATGCATTGGCAGTGGAGGAACTGTCCAGTTGCGCATGCCGGTCAGTTCACAAGGGGAGACATCAAACACCCTACCGTAATCTTAGAAGCCGTTGCGTCGTATGATCGTTGGCCAGTGTTCATGAAGGGTGTTACTCTTCCACAAAGTGACAAGCAACGTGTCTTCACTGCTGCTCAATCGTGTTGGCGCAAAGATGTGGAGTGTGCATTTGGAGTGTTGAAGTCTAGGTTCAACATTTTAGCAGTTCCCGGACGCTCCTACTCCATGCGCACTCTTGGGTTGATCGTGCGTGCATGTGTCATTCTGCACAACATGATCATCGACGATGAGCGTGGTACCAATTTGGAGAACACCTACGAGACAGTTGCGAGCAACGTCGGCCCTCCAATACATACCAATGCACCACCAAGCCTAGCAGCAAGGATTCAGATGGACAACGAAATGCATGACTCGCCGATGTATACACAGCTCCAGGGGGATTTGATTGAGCATGTGTGGGCTCATCAAAACTAGATTATGTAATTTTCTCATTTTTTATATAATTTTTATTTATTATTATGTAATCGGTACAATTTTAGTTGAATAAAATAATTTCTTCTATTATTTGCAACGTTTTTAATCTTCAAAATATGTGTTGACGTGGAGGAGAGAGAAAAGCTGATGTGGCAGAGAGAGAATCTTATAGCCCGGGCTATAGCCCGTGCACTGGCACCGTGCCCGTGAGAGTGGCGTGAGAGTGGTGAGAGAAGGTGACATGGCGGGGCTATAGCCCGTGAATAGTGGGCGGTGCATTGGCACCAGCCTAATAATTGAAAGTCGCTCCCCACAGTCACTGTTTCAGAATATACCGGAAAATTCGCAGCGAGTGGAAGCTGGCTTTGAGGTGATTCCCGCATATTTCCGGGCGCACCGGACGAAAATAACCATCAAACGTTTGCGAAATTACCCCCTCCTGCCACCGAGGAAAATCTTGTGGAGCCACCTGCCCGGTCGACCGAACTCGCGCCGCCGCCCCCGCCCCGCCCCGTCCCCGCCGCCGGGCTCCGCCTCTCCCCGCCGCCGGGCTCCGCCTCTCCATCTCCTCCTCCTCCGTTTCCCCTCGAAGCTCAAGCCCCGCACCCGCCGTTCCCTGCCCCGTGCCTCACATCGACGCAGCGCCACGGCTGGCTCGAGTCCACCCCGTCGGTCGCCAGAGAGAGGAGGCCCCGCCGGTCGCCGGAGAGAGGAGGGCTCATCACCGAGTCACGTGAGGCTCCGTCCGTGGCTGCACCACCCGCAGCTGGGACCGCGCCGGCTCTTCTACGAGGACGGAGAGCTGTGGTCCGACCTTGTCTCCCTGCTGCCTCGACCATCTCCGTCAAGCAAGGTGAGCTCACGTGGGTGCGATTTGTTCTGTGGAGGTGTGCACTGTTCTGGTCCGAATTGTTCTGTGGGTGTGGTCCATTTTGTAGCTAGTTATGTGTGCCAGTAGAATTTATTCAGAGCTAAAATCGTGATGTGTACTGCTATTTAGCATGTGTACTGCTAGTTAATCACCCCTGCCATACGATGCATCTCAAGATAAACCATGGTTTGTGTTGTGTACTGCTAGTTAGCATGTGTAGGTAGACATGATATATGGTTGCACTTGTTCATGTAATTTCCTTATGAAATTAGATGGATCAAGATAAAACACCAAAGGCACATTGGGATGCAGCTTCCACTACTATATTTTGTGAAATCTGCAAGAAACAGAAAAGGGCAGGGAATAGGCCGACCGCTTTCCTTAGTACGGAGGGATACAAACAACTAGCTAGCGAATTCGCTCTTAAAACAGGCAAAACCTACACCAAGATGCAGTTAAAAAATAAGTGAGATTCAACCAAAGCAGTGTACCAAGCATGGGTGTATTACACTACCAAATGTACCGGACTTGGTTGGGATCCGGTGAAGAAAACATTTACTGCATCTGATTCCTTTTGGGATGAATTGATCAAGGTATGACATATTCCCTGTTTATGTCATTTTGCTATTTTGAAACCTGAATGACTATGGTTATTAACTTGTGAAATGTTATGTAGGCTAACAAGCTCATTGCGGCTTTCCGGAAAGGTCCTCCGGACAACTTGGAGTTGATGGAGGTTATGTATGGGGTCGCATTTGTTGATGGGACATCGGCGGTCATGCCGGGAGTGGCAAAAGAAGTCCTCGCTGATTTGGCTCATTTGGTAGATGATGAAGGTTTGACGCCAAAACCTCCTAGCGGGAATAGAAAGCGTGGGGCGGCAAGGATTGCATGTAGCCCGGGAAAGAAAATGAAGAGCCCAATGCAACAAGACTTCAAGCGTTTTGTTGACCATTGCATTAATGAAGATCATGTCATTTCTTCTTCAACCCGAGTGGTGGAAGACATTGAAGCCATCATGAAAGATGTTGTGGAATGTGGAGCGGTTGAGGGTAGTGTTGAGCATTACATGGCAACCAAGTTGTTTGGCAAACTTGAAAATCGAGCTTTCTTCAATACTATGAAAACAGCGGAGGGCCGGCTTCGTTGGTTGAAGTTGCAATATGAGGATAGGAAGAGAAATTAGAGCTAGTTTCTTTCTTTCTTTATGCCTATCTCATAATGTACCGTAAGATTGTATCCTTTTATTATGCTACCATGTTATGTTCACTACTCATAAGACTTTGAAGATGGAAGTGTTATCTATGGTGCTGTTTTTGTCATATATAATGCTGTTTTGGTGCAGTTTTGGTCATACGTAATGCTGTTTTGGTGCAGTTTTTGTCATATACATTGCTGTTTTGGTGCAGTTTTTGTCATATATAGTGCTGTTTTGGTGCAGTTATTGTCATATATCTTGCTGTTTTGGTGCAGTT
Source organism: Alopecurus myosuroides (assembly GCA_028641055.1). Taxonomy (NCBI): domain Eukaryota; kingdom Viridiplantae; phylum Streptophyta; class Magnoliopsida; order Poales; family Poaceae; genus Alopecurus; species Alopecurus myosuroides. The sequence continues at coordinate 145,858,653 of CM054058.1, forward strand.
TTGACATATAATGGTGCTGTTTTGGTGCAGTTTTTTGCATGTATCTTGTTGTTTTGGTGCAGTTTTCGCACATATGGTGATGTTTTGGTGCAGTTTTTGGCACATATGTTGCTGTTTTTTGTCTAGTTTTTGTCACATATGTACTGTTATTGTGCCATCTGCTCATATTGTCAACCATGTTGGTCGTCTTGGATATCCCACACAGAATGTTATGGCAGTTTGTGACTTTGACTTGAGGTCACCTCCATAGTTGCAGGATGGCCAGGTTCCGTGCACGACACAAGGATATTCAAAGATACATTGCTTAATTTTGAAGCAATTTTTTCTTATCCTCCTCCAGGTATATGTTAGTATTGTCCACTCTACATTGAGTTATATTGGTGGTATATTAGTCCCTAACTTGTGTTTCTTTCAGGAAGATACTATCTAGCTGATTCTGGTTATCCGAATCAGGATGGGTATCTTTCACCATATGCAGGAACCAAGTATCATCTACCTGAGTTTAGACTATCCGCGGAAACACCTACCGGGAAGCAAGAAATATTCAACCATGCTCACTCATCTCTGCGGAATGCTATAGAGAGAGCATTTGGTGTATTGAAGCAGAAATGGCGTATCTTGCATGGTATATCTAGTTACCCGATAGAGAAGCAGACTGACATAATCATTGCATGCCTATCACTCCATAACTTCATTCGCGATAGTTAGTTGTTTGATCTACACTTCCATCGATGCGACACAGATGAGAACTATATGCCTCCAGGGCATGTAGTTGCCACATCGGGAGGCAATGTAGGCAATGATTTGGGAGGGGACCATGTTACCATGAACAACATCCGTGACAACATAGCTAATGCTTTGTTCGCTGCAAGGGGAGGTGTCTAGACGTGAGAACTTCTAGATCTTTTGGGTTGAGATGAGAAGCCTTGTAACATATGTCTAGAATTGAGAAACTTCGAACTATTTTCTATTCGTATGAACAAGTCTTGTAATATACATGTTATCATCTCGTATTATCTTTTCATAGACGTGATGTTTTATGTTTTAGGTAATATTGTTCCAAGCATCTCAACTTATAAGCCAAAAGCCTACCAAATAACTCTTAATAATAGAAAATATGTTAAGAATGGTTAGAAATGGTTAATTTCTTCCGAATTAGCATTTGTACAACTTCTTCAGCAATCAGGGGCATTTCAGACTTTCCATCTTTTAAACCAGCAACAACAACCCTTAACAGTTGTCCTGCTAAACATTAAATCTCTGCTTCCAACAGCAGTTTCCCACAGCTGATTTCTAACAGCTCACCAGCTACAGCTGATTCTGGACAGCAGCAGCCCAAACAAACGGAGCCCGAAGAAAGTGAGTGTTGGAACGCGTAGAGATAAACAAAACTTTTTCCTACGCGGTACTTCCAAGATCTAGCCGAGGTAGAAGGCCACGATGATTACCACTAGACGCGCGGTTGCGGATTATCGATGCAGCGCATCGGGGCAGTGTAGTCCCACGATCCGATCCGGCCGATCCAATCCAGCGAACCGAAGTGCTGAATGTACATCACCTCTGCCGGTATCCACACGTACGAGGAGGAGCTCCGACGACGGACTGCTAGGTCCGGTGCGACGATTGGACTGAGTGGGGCTAGGGTTCCCAACGCATGGGAGTGGAGTAACGCGCCCGTTGGGCAATCTACGCCCCTCTTTATATAGCGAATGGTAGTGGGCTTCACAACACTTGTGGCCCATTCCCTCTGCGAGTCCGACTCACAAAATCAGTCCATTTCTGGTTCGGGTTCAACCCGACCAATACATTTGCTCCCGCTCTTAAGTGTGCGACCCTTCAGGCTCATGGTGACTTGGACACGATTGGAGTCCGACTCCCAATCGATCAATCGGTAGCGGCTCCTAGCAGAACGTGCCGACTCCCAAGTCCCATTGAGTCATGACGACATACCTTTCAATGTGATATTCATCTTAGTCCCTTTTGCCTCACGATATACCTTGTCGAACTATAGGCAATGTATCATCATCCCTTTAATAGTTCAACTCTCTTCTTGATCCGTGATATGTGATTCATCTGACTAACTTTTAGTCAACAGACACAATTAACACTTAACTGAGTCGCGCATGGCCATGCTTCCTGAATCATATCACTCGAGATGGCCCAGAGAATATCTCTCCATTCGGAGGGGCAAAATCCCATCTTGATTATCCATATCACGCAACTTGTTTCTCATTCGACCCGAACTCTGCCTTTATAACTGCCTTGTCACAGAGCAGCGTTTAACAGAACCTAAGTCGGTGATCCACAACTCGAATTGTGCGACAACCTCAGGTCTAAGGATTACATTGATTGAGACATGCAAATGACGACTTGCTCGTTGCCTCTCAATGTGGGTCAGTCCGACTTGCTAAACTCTTTAGCCAAGTCCGTGATCGTTGGAATAGCATCACCATGCCCATGACAAGTGGAACCGTGTCATCATCCAACACTCACATTAGTCTAGGGTGTGTGTCCAGCACAACCTTAACGACCAAGGACAATTAGTATGAACAACATGAATACATAGTTCCACAATCGAATCACATATTCAATGACATATATCAGATGTTCAAACTAAGGATAACTTAATAACTTTATGAATACATTGGGAATTACATCAAACATGATTGCCTCTAAGGCATATTCCCAACAGTCTCCCACCTGCACTAGAGTCAATCATCTTGGCATCATATGCCTAGGCATCGAATGCCCATACCTCTCATGTGCGCCTCATGCTTAGGCTGTAGTAGCGCCTTTGTCAACGGATCTGCAATGTTTGCATCCGTGTGTACTTTGCATAACTTGATATCACCTTGTTCGACAAACTGGCGAATGAGGTGGTAACGCATGAGTATATGTTTGTTCTTCTGGTGTTGTCTAGGTTCCTTGGCTTGTGATAACACCATTGTTGTCACAATATACGTCCAAAGGATTGGACGCGCCCTGAACCACACCAAGATCTATCAGGAGGTTTCTGATCCAAACAGCTTCCTTTGCCGCCTCTGAGGCAGCAATATACTCAGCCTCTGTTGTAGATGCAGACACCGTATCTTGCTTGGAACTCTTCCAGCTTACAGCTCCTCCGTTCATTACGAACACGTATCCAGATTGCGAACTAGAATCATCTGAGTCGGTGAGATAACTCGCATCCGTGTAACCATTTATACTGAATTCCTCATCACCTCCATAAACTAGGAACATTTCCTTCGTCCTTCTCAAGTACTTAAGGATGTTTTTAACCGCTGCCCAGTGGGCTTCGCCAGGGTCAGCCTGGTATCTGCTCGTAACACTTACCCTGTGTTTGGTTGCACAGAATTCATCTCTGAATTGAATTGGCAATACAATACCAAATCAACGATTTCAATGGAATACCACAATTGTTGTTTGGATGCGCGTGGTATTCATCTGCAGAATCGAAAAAGCAATGGAATTCTAAATCATGTTTGGATGCACATTGTGTGGAATTGAATGTTTTTTCTCTTTCCTTTTTTTCTTTCTTTTTTCTTTTCTCCTTTTTTCACATCAGGAACCAGAGCAAGACGACAGAGAGCCGGAGCTCGTCGCCGGCGCACGATTCTAGTCACCCCAGTAAGCGTGGATGGGCTCGTTGGAAGTCCCTCGTCGAGACGAGCAGGAAGGTGGTGGCGCCGTCCCGAAATCGCCACCAGAGACTCGCCGCCGTGTAGTTTTGCGGCGGCCGACGCAAGGCAATGGCGGCGGGGACGATTCCGTGCACGGGAAAAAGGGAGGAGGGCGTGGGAAGGGAGCTACATTCACGGCGAGTGCAGAGAGAGGGTCGGGGAGGCCGGAGAAGCAGTGACGACGGCGGAAACGAGATCGACGGAGCTCTGGACGGGGTTGAGGAAGACGGTCGATTCGTGGCATTCGGGCCATCCCGGCAAGCGGGGTTCGGCGAGGAGGGGGAGAGGAGGACGGCGGGACTCCTTGGGAGCTCAACGAGGCGGGGCGAGGCTCCAATCGCCGGCGGCAACAAATCGCGGTGGCGGTTGTGAGGGGAACAGAGGAAGGAGAGGGTGTGAGGCTGGAGGACGGGGAGGAAGGCACGGGCTCAATTCCGAGCGATTCAGAGGTCCAGACCTTGGAATCTTTTGGGCAAAAAATTACACGCGCGAGTGGGGGGCTCGGAATTGAGCCCAAATTCCACGACCCAATTCTGAGCGCAACCAAACAGCGGAATTTGCCTATTTGGGCCTCAATTCCAATTCCGAGCCCCAATTCCGTGCAACCAAACAGGGCATTAGAGCATAGAAAATATCTGGCCTAGTACAAATCATGGCATACATGATGGATCCGATTGCCGAAACATACGGGATCACACTCATCCTACTTCGCTCATCAGTCGTCGAAGGACACTGAGTCTTGCTAAGTTTTATGCCATGGGACATCGGCAAGAATCCCTTCTTGGACTCTTCCATTTTGAATTTCTTCAAAACTTTGTCCAGATATGTACTCTGACTCAATCCAATTAGCCGTCTTGATCTATCTCTATAGATCCTGATTCCTAATATGTAAGTCGCCTCACCCAAATCCTTCATTGAGAAACTCCTTTCCAATGATTCTTTGGTTTCTTGCAACATCATGACATCATTTCCAGTCAGTAATATGTCGTCCACATATAAGATTAGAAAATTTACTTTGCTCCCACTAAACTTCTTGTATAAACAAGAATCATGATCGCTCTTGATGAAGCCAAACGATTTGACTACCTCATCAAAGAGAATGTTCCAACTCCGAGATGTTTGCTTCAACCCATAAATGGATTTCTGAAACTTGCATACCTTGTCAGCATTAGCCGGATCGACAAAACCTTCGGGCTGTATCATATACACGTCCTCAGTTAAATTTCCATTAAGGAAAGCCGTCTTGACATCCATCTGCCATATCTCCTAGTCGAAATAGGCTGCTATGGCTAACATGATCCGAACTGATTTAAGCATCGCTACTGGCGAGAAGGTCTCGTCATAGTCAACTCCTTGAACCTGTCGGAACCCCTTCGTGACAAATCGTGCTTTATAGACAGAAATATTTCCATCAATATAGGTTTTCTTCTTAAAGACCCCTTTGCACTCGACGGGTCTTGCACCGTCAGGCAGATCAACCAAATTCCAAACTTGGTTTTCATCCATGGACTTTAACTCGGATCTCATGGCTCCAAGCCAGGACTCGGAATCAGATCCCACCATCGCTTCCGAATAAGTTGCCGGTTCATTACTGTCTAACAGTAAAACATCACGAGCATTTTGTAATCTGGCAGATCTTCGTGGTTCAGGTGCTGTTACCGTGTAGGTACCACGACCGGCTCAGCCTCCAAGGCCCTTGCCGACTCGCCCCTAGCCGGTTCCTCTCGAATTTCTTCGAGTTGCACTGTGCTCCCACTGACTCCCCGACCGAGAAACTCTTTCTCAAGGAAGACACCGTTCCGAGCAACAAACACTTTACCCTCTTCCCGGTTGTAGAAGTAGTACCCCAAGGTTTCCCTCGGATACCCCACGAAAATACACTTATCCGACTTGGGCGTGAGTTTGTAGTCGCTTGACAAATGCTTCACAACCCCAAATCTTAAGAAAAGACAAACTTGGCCTTTCGCCAGTCCACATCTCATGCGATGTCTTCTCTACTGACTTTGATGGTACTCTGTTTAGTGTGAACGCTGCAGTTTCTAGACAATAACCCCAAAATGATAAAGGTAGATCTGCCCGACTCATCATTGATCGTGTCATGTCCAACAAGGTCCGATTTCTCCGTTCCGATACACCGTTTCTCTGCGGTGTACCCGGCGGAGTGAGTTGAGGAACTATTCCACAGCTCTTTAGATGGTCATCAAACTCATGGCTCATATACTCGCCTCCATGGTCCGACTGCAGAAACTTTATTTTCTTGCCGAGTTGATTTTGTACCTCACTCTGAAATTCCTTGAATTTCTCAAAGGCTTCCGACTTGTGTTTCATTAAATAGATATATCCATACCTACTCAAATCATCAGTGAAGGTAATAAAATACTCATAACCACCTCTGTCTGTCGTGCTCATTGGACCACATACATCACTATGTATTAATTCCAACAAGTCGGACGCCCTTTCACAACTCCTTGCAAAAGGTGTCTTGATCATTTTGCCTAGTAGGCGTGATTCGCATGTCTCGAATGATTCTAAGTCGAACGAAGTTAGAAGTCCATCATCATGGAGCTTCTTCATGCGCTTCTAACTTATATGACCAAGTCGACAGTGCCAAAAGTAGGTCATATTCAGATCATTTGGTTTCAACCTTTTAACATTTATGTTATAGACCGATTCACTATCAAGATTCAAAATAAATAACCCGTTCTGAACGGGTGCAAAGCCATAAAACATATCTTTCAAATATAAAGAACAACCATTATTCTTAATATTCGACTCATAACCTTGTCTCATCAAACATGAGGCGGAAATAATGTTTCGACTAAGCACTGGAACATAATAACAATTATTCAGTTCCATTAAAAATCCTGAAGGTAAATGAAGTTGCATCGTGCCGACTTCCAACGCAGCGACTCTCGCCTTGTTGCCGACCCGAATATCAACCTCTCCTCTTGCCACGCTCCTAATTCTTACCAGTCCCTGCAATGAGTTGCATATGTGAATAACTGATCCGGTATCATATATCCAAGAACTGTTAGGCGCATCAGCGAGATAAATGTCTATAACATTGCACACAAGTGTACCTGAGTCGGAAGTCATACCTCCACTCTTGGCTCTGTCAGCCAAATACTTGGTGCAGTTCCTCTTCCAGTGGCCATCCTGCTTGCAATAGAAGCAATTGGCTCCGGCTGTAGGAGAAGGCTTAGTCTTTGAGGAAGCGCTCTGGACAGGGCCATGGGCGTTGCCTCCTGACTTATCCTTCTTCTTCTTAGTCCAAGAACTCTTCTTGAACTTAGCCTTATTCTGCACCATCAACACTTGACTGGCGCCTTTCTTGAGATCAGACTCTGCCGTTTTGAGCATTTCGTGTAATTCAGTGATCTTCTTATCCATACCATGCATGTGGTAGTTCGAAATGAACGAACCATACACACTAGGAAGAGAGTTCAGAATTATATCAGTAGCGAACTCTTCGTTAATTGGGAAGCCCAGCCGATCCAGAGACTGCACGTAACCAGCCATCTTGATTACATGCGGACTCAGTGGATCACCGTCTTTAACCTTACAGGCCAGCAAAGCTTGAGAGACTTGATACCTCTCGATATTTGCCTGAGCCTGGAACATACTTTTGAGGCTTTCAATCATATCGTAGGCCTCAACATTCTCGAACTGCTTCTGCAAGTCCGGTTCCATGTGTGCAAGCATAAGACAGCTAATTTCCGTAGACCCATCTCTAGTCTTACGGTAGGCATTCATGACTGCGACAGTCGCATCATCATCAGGCTCATCTGGAAGTGGAGTTTCTAGAACATGTTCTTTCTTGTCATGCTTGAGGACTATCCTCAGATTATGGTACCAGTTGGTGAAATTAGTTCCATTAAGCTTATCTTTCTCTAGGATTGACCTCAACGCAAAAGTGGACAACTGAGGAAGGTTGCTAGGTGTCATTTATCTACAATAGAAAATATGCAAAACACTTAAGACACGTATTCATAAAAGAGCAGGCATATTAAACGTTTTAATACTTATGCTCCCACTAGAACCAACACCCCTCCGATGGTTGCTAAGTGATTCAAGATCCTAAATAAGCAAGCCGACTAGTGAGCTTTAGCATCACCGCTAGCCGTCAAGTGATCTAGGTAGGCAACACCTTGCCAATCGTATCCAATATGACTCCTGTTAGTTGGGTGGCATCACATGCCCCGGCTCCCAACGTTCCTCGCCCCGAGCCCCACAACCGTTGTGATGGACTCGTCTAGATTACCAAGTGCTTCCGCTTGTAAGAGTCCGACTCAAACCCACCTAATCGGAAAGAATTGGTAGCACCTCAATTTCATAAGCCCACTACCAAGAATGTCCGACTTGTGATGGTGCAGCACTGGCGGGGCGACCGACTAGACCTTCTTTGAGGGATTAAAATCTACCAACTATCTAAATAGAGGTAAATAGAGACATAACAATAACACAAATAAAACAATTATAATGTGAAATGGTATGGCTCTCTTCATGGTGATCTCCATCTCCACAAAGCTTGTAAGTCAACTCGTGCCAACTCTTGTCACGTGTCATCTTACTCCATGTAGCCGACTTGTACATCGACTTGCATGTCATCCGGGTTCTCCAAGAAGCTACACTAGCTAGTAAATAAAAATTTACATAGAGAATCCGACACGTAGGTCGTTATACAATAAAATGACAGCACCTAGTCTCCAGCCGGCTGACAAGAACATGATACGCAGATCATGTATGGATTACACACATCACATGCACATAAGCCATACCATTCACAACTTCCTGCAAAAACAAGTTATGCATAGATACGATATCTACCGGCGTTGTGAAACTCGTAACGACATCTAAGGCGCTACGACAGGGCGAAGCCGGCGGTTTCCATCATGGATTTCTTCATCGGATAAAACGATTTTACCCAAATCTGATCTGTATTCCGATTCGATCAAACTCTTTGATCTTCGATCACCGCAACTGGATTTATGTGTCACGGTATACCCCGATGGCGGAAACCGACCGATAGGGGTAAGTTGTTTCACGACCTTAGCAGTATGATCACGGAAACCAGATCATCCATTAACCCCGAGTACGATTGATCCAATCAACCTTGTACAAAACCGATCTATCTCACAGAACGACCACCAAAACAATAATTAGATCACATCTAACGCTAACTACATATCACATATGTGCGGATCTCGGGCCTAAAACCAGAAGCTACTGCTCTGATACCACTGTTGGAACGCGTAGAGATAAACAAAACTTTTTTCTACGCGGTACTTCCAAGATCTAGCCGAGGTATAAGGCCACGATGATTACCACTAGACGCGCGGTTGCGGATTATCGATGCAGCGCGTCGGGGCAGTGTAGTCCCACGATCCGATCCGGCCGATCCAATCCCGCGAACCGAAGTGCTGAATGTACATCACCTCCGCCGGTATCCACACGTACGAGGAGGAGCTCCGACGGCGGAATGCTAGGTCCGGTGCGACGGCTGGACTGAGTGGGGCTAGGGTTCCCAACGCATGGGAGTGGAGTAACGCGCCCGCTGGGCAACCTACGTCCCTCTTTATATAGCGAATGGTAGTGGGATTCACAACACTTGTGGCCCATTCCCTCTGCGAGTCCGACTCATAAAATCAGTCCATTTCCGGTTCGGGTCCAACCCGACCAATACATTTGCTCCCGCTCTTAAGTGTGCGACCCTGCAGGCTCATGGCGACTTCGACACGATTGGGGTCCGACTCCCAATCGATCAATCGGTAGCGGCTCCTAGCAGAACGTGCTGACTCCCAAGTCCTATTGAGTCATGACGACATACCTTTCAATGTGATATTCATCTTAGTCCCTTTTGCCTCACGATATACCTTGTCGAACTATAGGCGATGTATCATCATCCCTTTAATAGTTCAACTCTCTTCTCGATCCGTGATATGTGATTCATCTGACTAACTCTTAGTCAACAGACACAGTTAACACTTAACTGAGTCGCGCATGGCCATGCTTCCTGAATCATATCACTCGAGAGGGCTCAGAGAATATCTCTCCATTCGGAGGGGCAAAATCCCATCTTGATTATCCACATCACGCAGGTTGTTTCTCATTCGACCCGAACTCTGCCTTTTTAACTGCCTTGTCACAGAGCAGCGTTTAACAAAATCTAAGTCGGTGATCCACAACTCGAATTGTGCGACAACCTCAGGTCTAAGAATTACATTGATTGAGACATGCAAATGACGACTTGCTCGTTGCATCTCAATGTGGGTCAGTCCGACTTGCTAAACTCTTTAGCCAAGTCCGTGATCGTTGGAATAGCATCACCATGCCCATGACAAGTGGAACTGTGTCATCAGCCAACACTCACATTAGTCTAGAGTGTGTGTCCTGCACAACCTTAACGACCAAGGACAATTAGTATGAACAACATGAATACATAGTTCCACAATCGAATCACATATTCAATGACATATATCAGATATTCAAACTAAGGACAACTTAATAACTTTATGAATACATTGGGAATTACATCAAACATGATTGCCTCTAGGGCATATTCCCAACAGTGAGAGCGTGTGCTGTGGTTTCTCTTCTACCGCTTGTCGTTTTTTGTTCTTTTTCGGATGTGGATTTTGTACTGCAGAATGCGCACGTTAATTTTCTCCGTCGTGCTAACTGTAACTCTAAGCTTTGAGACAATTTTCATCAGATAATACAAGAACAAAAGTTGCCGGCTGCCAATTTTCTACTAGTAGTACATGTTTGTGTCCCAGGTTTCGAGGTTGTCAGAGCATCTGGAGCGGTTCACCGTTGTGGACGTTTTTGTCTGGAAAATAGCGCCATTTGGAGGCTGCCATCGCTATTTTCGACCTCGAGGTGACGGTCCATGGCGACAAACTAGACGAAACTAGGCAAACTTTGCATAAATTTAAACGAATATTTACAATTCTACAATATTGAGCCGAATATAGACGGATGCATAGGTGATTTAAACATAAAAAGAAAATTAAAATATCTAGTTAATGCCGAGGAGGCCAAAATCATTGAATGCTACTCCTTCCGGTCCGTAATAAGTGTTGTGAGACAATAACCTAACACGCTCAACTATTACGTACACTTCCGACGTTTTTTCCGGATTGGAGGGAGTACTTGACTTAGATACAACATATAAAATACAATACATTAGGGTGGTCGTTTCTTAAAATTTTCTTCTACCTAGTATAGCGTGTTAAGATACAATGCATTACGGAAGGACTTAGCCCGGTGCCAATGCAAGTTTCTTACCGCTGTATCCTAGGAAAATTGCCGATGTACATAGGAATTAATGGTGAGAGAGTGGGTGGTTGTATCTTAGCTAACATACAACCATTGCACGTGGCGGTAGGCAAAAAATGACTCTAGCCCAATCATTTTTTTTTTGAAACGGGACTCTAGCCCAATCATATACATGCATGAGACACAAATTATTAAATGTAGATATAGACTCTAAGAAACGATGCATTGACACGGTTGTCTCTTAAATTATTAATGCTTATATGATAATGTGCTAAGAGACGATGCACTGACATAGGCTTTATGCTAACATAGCTAGTTACGATAACATCACATATACCAAAACAGTGTGAGTCTATAAACTAATAGAGCTTTGAGTGACACCACTTGTTGGTTACTACCCACACTATGGAGGTGGTAACGTAGACTGAGATAACACGTATGTTACTTTCGATGTTACTCCCCAATGTGACTAGCCTGAGGTAAATCATGCTTTTATTATGCGAGGAAAGTGAAAGGAAAGAGGGAAAGGGGAGACACTGGGCATGCTCTTAGCAAGAATGATGCAAGAGCAAGAAAGTATATTTCCTCTCCTTTTCTAGAATCTCGCTGCTCCTCCGTTTTTTTTTTTACATAGATTGGGGTAGAAACCCCTAAGCTGCAAGTACATCCACACGTGGCAGAACCAAATACACAGAGGCCTGTCATCACTTGCCCTATAGACCTATAATTCGAAAAAAGACCCTGCAAACTTTTAAAGAACACCCTAGAACAAAAACACCTCCGCATCCGAAGCGCGAAGTTCTGATATAGCGCTTGTGACGGAGACCGTGTCTAGAGATGGTCAATCTCCAAGCCGAACAAGCACAATTCTCTTTCGACTGTTGCCCCTAACCTGTGAGAAGTTGGAGAGCTAGTTGTATATTTATAGTAGTATATCTTTATGAAAGTATCGGTACAATAAGGTCGGCTAATTCACCATGCTGCTCACACGTGTTCTTTACGAGCAGCCGGGTAGGCGAAACCTCAGATTTTCTTCTGGTCGCTAGCCCGATGGCTGACAACGCAGTGTTGTTTGACTAAAGCTCTCTAAACTTCCCCAATAAAAGATTATTCAACTCCGTAATCTTCATTTACAAACGACTCCTGCGATAGCGAGGTGGAAAACCAAATGGCAGTCGTGAGAGGAAGACTATTCAGCCGTTTACAAGGCTGCTGGTAGGAGTAAAATGAGGCTCATGTTTGACTTGCAGCGGCGCGTGTTCGACTTTCATCGGCGCGTGTTTGATTTCTTAGCTACGGTTGTCGTCATTCCTAGAGGGTACGGATTTCCTGAGTTGCAGATCGTATTGATCGATCTGCACTGCACTATATAAACACAGTAATAGCTGCATTGCCTGGCAACATTGATCCAACACAGCACGTAGTTTCAAGCTCGGCAGCCAGTGGCCATGGCGATGGACCAGCAGCTCTCCTACGGAAGCTTGGGCTTGATCGCCTTAGCCACGGTTTTCTTCTCGCTGATCCTGAGGAAGGCTCTGGGTGGCAAGCGCACCGGAGCGGCCAACCTTCCCCCAGGTCCATGGAACCTTCCCGTCATCGGCAGCCTCCACCACCTCGCCAGCACGAAGCTGGCGCACCGCGCCTTGTTCAGCCTGTCGCGGCAGCACGGCCCACTGATGCTGCTCAGGCTCGGGGAGGTGCCCACGGTGATCGTGTCCACCCCCGAGGCCGCCATGGAGGTCCTCAAGACGAACGACCTCACCTTCTCGACCCGCCCGAGCGGCCCCACGGTGGACGTGGTCAGCAGCGGCGGCAAAGGCCTCATCTTCTCGCCCTACGGCGAGCACTGGCGGCAGATGCGCAAGGTGTGCGTCATGGAGGTGCTCAGCGCGAGGCAGGTGCGGCGCCTCGAGTCCATCAGGCAGGACGAGGTAGCGCACCTCGTGGAGTCCGCCGTTGTCGCTGCGTCTTCTGGCGCCGTCGTCGACCTCGGCAATGGGCTGGCCGAGTTGTCGAGCAACCTCATCGCGAGGGCAGCGTTCGGCGGCAAATGCCCGCAGCAGGAGGTGTTCCTGCGGGAGTTCAACGCCATCACGCTGCTGCTGGGAGGGTTCAGCGTGGTGGACCTGTTCCCGTCGTCTCGGCTGGTGCGGTGGCTGAGCGGCGGCGCGCGCCGCATCAAGAGGAGCCACGCCCGGGTGCGGCAAATCCTGGGAGAGATCATCGTGGAGCGCGAGAACAAATCGCTAGGCGGCGCCGGCGGGGCTAGAGACGACGAGGACCTGCTGGACGTGCTCATCAGGCTGCGGAAGGAAGACACGCTCGACTTCCCGCTAACATCGGAGAACATCGGCGCCGTCATCTTCGTAAGCGAACCCTTCTTTCCTTCCACATACTTAAATAATTTGGAACATCAACTAAAGCTCACGCAATATATATATATTTTGGTTGGTTACAGGACATATTTGGAGCTGCTACCGACACCACGGCCTCCACGCTAGAATGGGCCATGGCAGAGCTGATCCGCAACCCGCACGTGATGGCGAGAGCGAAGCTCGAAGTCCGGCAGACTCTGGGACATGGCAAATCCACAATCACGAGCGCAGACCTCGGCGACCTCCGCTACCTTCGGATGGTCATCAAGGAGACGCTTAGGCTCTACCCGGTGGCGGCGATGATCCTCAGGGCGAGCCAGAACGATTGCCGGGTCATGGGCTATGACATACCCAAGGGCACCCATGTCACGGTGAACGCCTTCGCGGTGAACAGGGATCCAGGGCACTGGGGGCCAGACGCGGACGAGTTTAAGCCGGAGAGGTTCGAGGAGGACGGCGCTACGGCTACCGGCGTGGAGTACTACAAGCAGGGCACGCAGATGGAGTTCATCCCGTTTGGAGCGGGCCGTAGGCAGTGCCCTGGATCCCTCTTCGCCACCACCACCATCGAGCTCGTGCTGGCTAATCTCCTCTACCGCTTTGACTGGGCGATCCCGGGTGGGGCCGGCCCGGAGACACTGGACTTGGGCGAGAAGTTTGGGATGATCTTGCGCCCCAGCTCCAGCCTCTGCCTGCAGCCGACCAGCCACCTGCCATCCAAGGGAGCAGTCGTGTGTTAGAAATGGTGGCAAAGATGATATCATTGTCCTTGTTTTTTTCCATCCAATAAAATGCAATCCTAGGTTGAAAAGGAGCAGAAAGGACAACAATGAGTGGTAGACTAAAAAGATCGTACAACTGTCACCTTCATTCTGTCCTGAAGGCTGACACGCTCTTGAGGAAATATGTTGCAAATAGTTGACCATTTGGTTCTAGAGCAAAGCACGGTGTACCTATAAGCTGCACATTATGTGTAACGATTTGTGTTTGACCTTTCACAAGTAATTGCAGAGGTACGATGATGGCCGTAGCAACTATTGTTTCGTTCGTCATTACAAAGCATTGCCTTATTATTTGTTGGTCGCTTTAGGCCATTGTAGTCCTTCTATCGAGCTGCCAACAATCAGGGGCGGAACCAGGACTGAAGTTCAAGGGGAGCCCAACATGATGGATTTCTGGGAAATAAATCTTATAAGACCCGGCAGGGAACGACCCAACCATGGACCCTGCCGATTGCCCTACGATTTGATTAAGCCAAAAAAGAAAGAAACATCGGTAGGGGGAATTGATTTTGGTCGCCACGTGTAAAACTCTGGACGTGGTCCAGGACTGGGTCGTTTGCTGTTGGGTCGTATAGGATTTGTTTCCGGATTTCTGTAAGAATTGGACATAAGTCAGGTTTATATACTAAACAAATCTTGTTTTGTCAAGCCATAGGGGGCCAAGTCCCCTGCTGGTTCCGCCACTGCCAACAAAAGCAGTCGATCTGGTATCATTGTGATCAACACTTACTCACTATACCCAAAAATTACATTGTTTGACCAACAAATGAATATATGAATAACAATATATAACACTTATAACTGAGGTGGTTATTTTCAGACTTTTTCTTTCCTGCCAGATTATTTCTATAGTTTTTCATTCGGTTTCCCCCATATCTTAAAAAAGAACATCACTCAACACTGAAAGTCACACTTCTCATGTTAAATTTTTTCCTTTTGATGTTGATCATCGCATGATTGATTTTCTTCTAGATTCCATACTTAACAGTCTTTAAGCATAGTGAAAACTTCACCCATACTATTCTCAATCTTACCGATGGACGATTCACGAGTAGGCTACTATAGCTTGGAGGAAGGGAAACAAGAACAATATCAGTGACCAACTTGTTGGGGGTTAGGACGCCTAGCGTCACCATCCTTAGTATGTACCCATATAGTATGAGTGCATGTTTCACTCACTGAACTAACATCGGTCATTTTGCACACAAACAAGTATTTAGATATCGCATATCTTTCAGCCATTGGTTGTGTCTGAAACAATCCTTTCCGCTCCTGGATCATCGCTTGGATTTCTCAATCCTCAAAACATTTTGAAGATCGAGTTCCATGGAGGCAAACATGACATAAGATGCTAAATTGGAATCAATTCTTCTAGATCATACCTATGAATGCATATATCATGGATTATATCTAATGACATGCATTGAACGAGAGGGTTGCTGAAAGTTCTGCAATATGACTTAATCTTGACTTGGCAGTGTTGAGGACAATCCTCACATTACGGTACCAGTCTGTGAAGTTATTACCACATTTTAACACTTTAATCTTTCTCGGTCAACAAGCCTAGTGGTAGGTTGAAAACATATGCCATTGACTACAATGAATAATGAAAATGTAAATTTGGACTATGTTCAGGATAATTGTTTAAGTTAATTGAATTAATAATGAACCCCCCCCCCCCCCCCAAATTCAACGTCGCTCATAGTTATTTACTGATACATGACCAAATCACTACATCAAGTCCGATCATCATGTGAGATGATGTAGCTTCAATGGTGAACATCAACTTGTTGATCATAACATTCATACAACTCATGGTTAACCTTCCCGTTCATATGTTCCGAGGTCATGTATGTACATGCTAAGCTATTTAAGTTAAACGAAGTGTTTCTGCGTGTGTAAAACTGGTTTACACCCGTCGTATGTGAACAAACATCTTATTACACCCGATCATCACGAGGTGTTTTAGAACAACGAACTGTCACGATGGTGCACACTAAAGAAGAACACAAATATCTTGATATTAAGTGTGAGGGAACAACATATAATGGTATTGTCACATAACACGCAAAATGAGATGCATAAAGGGTAAACAACACATGCATAAATAATGTGATATGGTATAGCCTCTTCACGCATCTTCGATCTCCATCACCAATGCACCGGCGTGATCTCCATCAAGTCACCGGCATGGCGCATGGGTTCAAGGTGCAGCACATGTTCATACATCATCCATATATCTTACGAATCACAGTTTTGGCCATACCAAATCACAACCCTCTGCAAAAACAAGTTAGATGGCTCTTCCTTATAGTGTGAAATTTTATGTGGCTTCTAGGGCTGCGAGATAAACTATTTGCTACCTAACCATCCGCAGATTCATCTAATTCATGAGAGTAACATTCATGGTACATTGAAAGTGAGACTACAGATTCTCAAGCCCAATGATAAAGTTATTCATAACCGTGACCCCGTCTAGATTCAAAGCAAGGTCCAATCTAGGGTAGCTGCTACAAGGTGATAGGATAAATGTAACATCGAAGAACACGTGCAGTGAAAATTTATCACAACGCAGCGTGATGAAGTTTTCCTCGCGATCCAATCCAATCAGCACCACAACGGGCGACACCTGCAAGGTTTGCACACGTACGACTCGGTAAATTATACTTATTCTTGATCCAAAAAGTACGAGGGAGATCTAGAATGGATCTAAGCCAGCAACACGACGGGTTGATGTCTATGGTGGAGGTTTCTCACAGGTAAGGCTTCGCCAAGTACGCACATGAGAGGTGGGAAGAGCAACAGGAGGGGAGGCGGCTAGGGTTACGATGCGGTAGAGGTGCCGCTCCTTTGTTCGATAGAGCTACAACTTGCCCCCATCTAGGAGAACCCCTTGGCCTCCTTTTATAGTTTGCCAAGTACCTTGGGTTGTCCACAAAGCTGTCCCCAATTTTGGACCAGTTTTGATAGATTTCCGCCAAGCAAAACCTACTAGAAAACTACCTCTTTTGACGAATCTTAATTGCACTTGGGGTCAACACCTAGCCCCTCAAGAAAACGTCGATGCACCTATTGTGGAACCATACGGACTTCCTAAGATAGCCCGAGATGTCCTGGAACCCTGCGGAACCTCCATAACATTCCAGAACTTCCAAAAAAAAAATGGAACTTTTTCGAAACCCCAAAACCGAACTTTCCTTATATGAAACTTTATCTCCGGACCATTCCGGAGATCCTCGCAATTCCCTAGATCTCATCTGATACTCTAAACTATCTTCGGTCTCACCATTATGAATATCCTAGATCTACTCTAGCGTTACCGAACATTAAGTGTGTGAACCTACAGTTCGAAAACATGTAGACATGATAGAGACACTTCTCCAATAAATAATCATTAGAGGGACCTGAATGACCATAAGTATTCCCTCATATTCAAAGGACATATTTATTGCTTTGGACTATAGCATCAAGTATTCTATTCTCTTTGATATTTTACCTGCCCGAGATCTGATCATCGGTATCATTATACCTAGTTCAATATCGTTACAGACAAGTACTCTTTACTCATTCCATAAGACAATATCCATGTGACTAAACTCATTAGTCACATGCTTGGAAGCTATAGGATGTTGTATTACCGAGTGGGCCCTGAATATATCTCTTTGTATCAGGGAGGGATAAATCACAGTCTGATTCAAAAACTCAACAAGCACCTTCTTCAAGAACATGTAAGCCACTCTTATAATAACGCTCTTACGGTGTGACGTTTAATGTCCCCAAAGCGATCTTTTGGTGCTAGTGAATAACATAATCTCATGGTATAAGGATTAGGATACTATACATATAACAACTTTAGCAATGTGAACTTTGTGACATGATCTAATTGCTTTACTTAGTTGGGTATGTCCATCAAGTAACTCTCCTAATGAAACGACCCCCTTATTAACTAACAACACATGTCCATGATTAGGAAATCATAACCACGTTAATCAACTAGCCATGTAGAGGCTTTACTAGGACACATTCGTTTATAAAACCACACATGTACTAAGTTTCCTCTTAATACAATTATAGCATGGACTATAAGCTTATATCGCGAGCAAGGAATATGATGATAACAATATTTATTATTGACTCTAGGGGATATTTCCATAACTAACATAAGCTCTACTGCTACAGCATGTTTTGCTTCATGTTCAAGCTAGTTCCATATCTTCCCACATTGGAGCGTAAGAAATTTCTATCGATACGTGTTCTGCGGATTATGAGTTTAACTAAACACACTATCAAGCTTCACTTCCGTCCTAAGTGATCTAACCCCTCTTAATGGTACATATTTTTTCTACGGCTCAAAAGAAATAAGAATGAATCACCTACTCTAGGTCTTCACGTTCCAGGACCCTCATCCCTAGTTGTGATTGTTGAATCGTCTTCATCTTGAGGTTTCATCTCCATGAATCCTCACTCGTGCGCCCAACACCATCTTCACTACACATCTAGAGGGGTCATATTATTGAGGCTTTATATTCAATGAATCCTCATCTTCAATTCTTTACACTTAAAATGGTTTCACACTTATTCTTCTTGAGGCCTCACCTCAACTCCCCATCTTCACGCTTGTTTGTCTCATGATATATTCATCTTCAACGCCTTCGTGACATCTTCAGTTCTTCGGGTATTTTGCCTCATCTTTAGCGACTATGAGCTTACTCACTATCCCATTGCCAAAAGAATCTTGATCGGAAGTAACCCAATATGTGTAAGACTCCTTTGGATAATGGAAGAAATAAATCATATATAGTACCATGTTACTTAGCATTGAATTAATGAGAGCTAATCTTCCGT
Organism: Alopecurus myosuroides; assembly: GCA_028641055.1. NCBI lineage: Eukaryota > Viridiplantae > Streptophyta > Magnoliopsida > Poales > Poaceae > Alopecurus > Alopecurus myosuroides. The sequence continues at coordinate 145,877,613 of CM054058.1, forward strand.
CAAGAGATAATAGTTTTCCTTGCTAGCTGGTTAGGCTTCTTTTAGGCGATCCTCGACAACTTTTCATTCAAACATTTGTTAGTCTCTCTGATAACGAATGGGAATATACAAATACCTAATTAGAAACTAGAATTGGTTGCACCCAAAGAGATCGGCATACTCATCACCCTCATATTGGGCCTCCCCAAAGAATAATAGTTCACTTTATGGAAATATATTTGAGCCTCGAAAGTTGCACGAACTCTGATAAAACTAGTTGCATGTTCTTCGACTTTTTTGATATCATGATCCATAAATATATTATTTTCATTCGCGTATGGGAGGATATATATAGAACCCATCCACAATATGTGAAACTACCCTCAATGTGGCCACCGATTTTGAGCGTTCAATCATGATAGCTAACATATGTGCCACTATTGTAACACCCTAACTTTGGGAAGCTTGGAAAACACAGTTGTATGGGAGCCAATAATCTGGGCCAACAAAAACTTTTTGAAATTCTTGACTTATGTCTATGTTTCACTTCCCCTTTACTTTTTGGACATTGTGTTGTTTTTTGTTTGTGTTTGATAACACCTTACAGTAACCAAGTGATTATAAATTACCTTAAAACTTAACCCTTGTGATAAAGTCATGACTAGAAATCCCACCACCTTCATCTACCACCTTATTTTGGCCCAAAACTTTAACATGTTTTGCTTTTAGCAACAACCCAAAGACCTAACTTTTGATAAAATAGAAGTATTTTTCTAAACTTCATTTGAAAAGTATTATGGAGGTAATCATCTCCTACCTATTTTCAACCAAGATTTTTTGCAAGTAATTTTAAAAAATAAGCCTATATTACACCCACTTTTGCAAAATATCATAAGTGGGGACTGTACTCCTTCCATCCTCTATCTTATTGGTGTTGTTGTTAAAGGTATAAAAGTTGATTTGAACTACTTTCCAAAAAAACATATTTTAATGATCTTGCTTGATCACCAACCCACAAAACACTTTGGAAATTTGGTTGTTAACACAAGTGCTAGAATAAGACTTGTTTACCCAAAGGAAATTTGCATGTGTGGGACCATTCCTTTGTGTTTGTATGAATGCTTGGTTACAACCTTTGTTTTCTTTGGTCAAGTGGTAGGATCGTGGTCTTGTTGTGTTTGTGATTCTTGAAATGTTTGGTCCTAGTTAGGCCTCCAAATTTTCTTGTGAGTTTCTTCTAAAAAGCTTAATGAGTTTTCAACCCCCAAAAACCCTAGTTTTCAGCTTATGTTTTCTTGTTCTTTTGTCCATGATCCTATGGAAAGCTTCCCAATTCTTTCAAGACTTGTGTTATAAACATTTTCCCAACCTAGAAAACAAATCTTCAAGGTTTTTTTTTTAAATTTTTCTTAACACACCTTTCAAATCTCTTATACATAGGTTTCAACCTTTACTTTTTCTTCTTTTCTTTCTTGAATTTAGGTGAAAAACCTTTTTCAACACTTTCTTGTGGGTGACCATAGCTTAGTCTCAACCCCTAAATCACCCTTGCTTGATTTCTTCAAGTAATCTTGACTTAAGAATTATTTTACAATGTTTTCCCTAAGGAAATGACCAAGTCATTTTCCCTAAAAACCCGTTTCAACTAGCACTTTTGGACCCTCCTATTTTGGTGTGGCAAACCTCAATTTCTTGAACTTGATGTTTTTCATCCACTAGTGTGTGGACTAGTTGTCCAAGCCCTTAGCTTGATTTTTTAAGTATCCTAAGCGTTAGTTGCATGATTGTTTTTTGGCTAGTTTTTTAAGTATCCTAAGCGTTATTTGCATGATTGTTTTTTTGGCTAGTTGCTAAAGCAAAAAAAAAAAACAGAAAAACAGAAAAAACATGACTTTGTTATAACACGTCGTTTTTCCTTAACCAAATTTTGCTGTTATACAAATTATTTTTGGATGACATTTTTGTTGTCATCCATCTATATTGTGTGTACTAACTTCTAAAATTGAATTATAAAATTGCTTAAGGCATTATTTCATGTGTGACAAGATGACTAGTTAATAAGAGTGACACGAAACTGTTATTTATTGCCATGTTTATTGCTTTTAACCATAGATTAGGTTTTGTTAAAATGGGAAAAAAATGGTAAATACACTATATAGTGTGGTCTTTCAAACCCTGCCTTTCCCCTAAATTTGGTGAGCAGTTTTGACCTTGAATTCGTCTGGAACTTTGGGATGAAAATAACATAATTACATGCCTTAGAATTTTCCAAGTCATTGGGACTGAATATTTTGAAAAAACTACACGGACCGTTTTGAAATCAATTCAAAACTTGTTTTAAAGGCACACAAACCCTGCCCAAACCTAGTCCCAAGACCTAAACTACCTGGAGCACGCACTAGGTGGACTTGGTCGGACACGAGGAGGAGAACATGGCCGTAGAAACTCCGTGTACACCGTGCACACCGCACGCCCATATCACCATGGGCACGTCGATGTTGTCAAAAGTAGCACCACACACGAGCCCACACACCCGCACCATCCTTCCCATGACCATAGAAGAGAAGGGCATTGCCCAGCCCATTATAAGCTGCCCCTTAGCCTCTCATATCGCCACTCCGGACCCCTCACTCTACCTCTCCACCTTGCAAAAGCCTAGCATATCTCTCGCTCTCTCAAAGCGAGGAGGAGCCCACTCTCTCCTCTGCTCAAGAGACTTTCTCGGGAGGATTGTCTGCGTTTCTCACCATTACCCTCCGCCATTGTTTTACTCCTTGCTAGCCCTGCTCGAGTAGCACTTGCCTGACATCCCCTCTCTTTGTTTTGCTTGTAGTAGCAGCTCCGCGCTCCGGGACGCCATCAAGCTCGCCCTTTACGTCGTCATCATTTGGGGACGCCTCCGCTCGATCTGCTGCTGCACCGGCCCTTCCTTGACCTCCCTCAACCCATGCGGAGCCATACCATCCCCTCTCGGCAGCCCTAGGTTATCCACCATCGGACTAGGGTTTTCCATGCACGGGGACCTCCTATGCGTTACCTTCTGAGAGTCGGAGCCCGGACTCGCCCGCGTTTCGCGCGGTGGCTCCTCAGAATTCCACCTACATGGGTCGGCCCAAAATAGCATCACTCATTGGTACGTATGTCTATTAACACGGAAGTTACAGTTGAAAAGGCTAGCGACGTTCAGTTCGGGCCTTTTAGTGTAGAAGAAAGGCTCCGGCCTGGACATGGACTCCTTTGTCCGATTGGCCAAACAAAGCTGCTACGAAAAAAGGTTCGTCAGTAACTCGATCGGAGGATCGGCTTTTTCCTTCCATTTTAATTATATTTTCTATGTGCAATTTTTCTCGAGTCATGATAATGTTTTCATTTTTTAAAATGTTCGTAAAATGTCTAGATTAAAAGAACAAATTCAAATTTTTTGAAATGATCAAAATTTTGAATGAATCGAGACAAATTATGAAAATGAAGAAACTTTGAATCAGAACATTTTTTGAAGATGGACTATTTTTTTAAGTGGTGATATTTTTTTGAAAGTAAACAATTTTTGAATCTGAACAGATTTTGAATTGGGACCATTTTTGGAAATAAACAACTTTTTAGGTGGTGACAATTTTGAAAATGAACAAATTTTGAATCAGAACAAATTTTGAAAATGAACAAAGTTGAATCGTGGGAAATTTGTTTAAAATGAACTTTTTTCTTAAATATTGAATAATCTTTTATGAACAAATTTTGAAAATGTTGAACAATATTTGGAAAAAACTTTTAAAATGGTAAGCACTATTTATTAAAAAAACATGTTGAGACTTAAAAGAATAAAAGTGAGAAAAAGAAATCAATGAAAAGCGGAAACAGGAAAAAAACATAGAACAAAGAACACAAAAAACAAAAGAAAACAAAACGAACCTAAAGAAAATGGGTCGGGCCATGTAGCCGATCGTTGTGAGCGAGTCGCTACTGGGACTCGCGATAAGCGAGACATAGTGGATGCGCCATGCACGTGCATGTGACCGGGGGAAGGAGAAGCAGTAGGTTACCTTTCTACTCACGTGCGGGCCGTCCCAGCACTATTGAGGCCCGGCCTTTGCAGATCTGGCTTGCTTAATTTTTTCCAAGGCTTTATCCATGTCACTAACAGAAACTTTCTAATAACTTGAGTTTAAACACTCTAAAAATTATGAGGCCAACTCCTCCGGATATCCCTTGATGATACCAAAATATAGCAATTCACCTTGCATGCAAAGGTGGTTCCATTTGAAAATGCCTTGCATGTTTCTAAAATGATGAGAGAGCATTGTGTGAATTCTTTATATTAATTTGTGATGAATTTTGGCATGAATCCAATTGCATTGTCTTCTTTATGTTTAGTGCTAGATGTTCCTAGCTTGGCATGATTTTAAGAGCCATATAATTACTATGGTGATGATTCAAAGATTTAGGCCTTTTCTTCCTATTTCTTTTGTGTCTTTTAATTGAAGAATTTTGTTTTTATTCATTTAGTTATTTTTACTAGTATGCGTAGGATGTGTATTCTCTATTATTATGTGTTATCTTGTATAAATGGCATGTTAGTAAAATTATTTGTGTGACTTGTGTTTATGGATTTATTCCCTATGTGGTTGTTTTCCTAGTGATTAGGGTGTTTCTCTCCATGATACATTTTATTGCTAAATTGTTTTGTGTGGTTATTGATACATGTTTATCATGAGAATGCTATGGATATTGTTGCATATTAATTTTTCTTGCATGTTATAGTTGTGATTAAATTCATGTTAGCTCATGTATGTCTTGTAGGGGTAATTTTTTTTGCTTATTAAACTATTGTTAGCTTGTTATCCTTAATTGTTTCACCTATCATTTCTTGCTAGTAGTTTTTGAGTCACCTACCATTTTTTATCCTGCTAATCAGTGGCACGCCCACTGATTTTAATGGTAGCTTCACTTGGGAGTAAACTCCCTAGTTCTAATAATATTTTAGGAAGAAGGTCTTATTGCTTTAATTGTCAGTGTGTAGTTTCCTCTTGTTAAAAAAATCTTGGCATGAAGTTGAGTGTGTAAATTGCTTGATTTTTTTTGTTGTGGCATGTGTTATTGAGGTGCATACTTAAAATTGTTATTAGGAAACTTGACTAGCTATGCATGCTTGTGTTGATGATTTGGCTTATTAGTATGAGTACTTGTTTTATTATCGTAATCATGTTTGTTAAATTCCTTGTGTGTGGCTAGAGTCACTTAAGAAGTTGAATGTAATGATACGAGAGTTGCACACCCATTGATTACATGGCGTTATGGTTGTGGGGTGTTTCCTTCAACCATAGACATTTCTTGCAATGGCCCCCTTTGCCATTTTTGCTTGATTGAGTAGTTCTCACTAAATAAGTTTGGTAGCATTGATGTAGTCTATGAATTGATTGTTATATGTCTTGTTATGCTAGTGCTTACTCTTTTTTTGGTTCTGATTGAGTGTTTATTTTCCTTTTTGCGACGTTAGATAACGACAAGGAAGAGGTAGCAGTTGCGGGATTTATTGGAGAATGACTTGATTATCTTATATTGCTCATGACCAGGGACAAACCAGGACCAAGGAAGGCCATTCTAAAAGCTTGCTACTATATTTCTTATCATTATATATCATTCATGTTTTACTTCTAAAGATTTTGCAAAATTATAAAATATTTTTGGTGATATTATTATTAATACTATTAATATTACTACTACTACTATATATTACCTATAGCCAATCTTGGTAAAGTACCAAACCCTTAGCCACATCCTTTGTACATAACCACCTATTCTAGCTACATAAAATTCCCTAAGTGGACATTCTAAAAATGTTGGTTTTTGGAAAGAACAATGGCTTTATGAAAAAAAACCTTGGAAAGGTGGGACCTTGTGCTTGGAAGGTTTCTCAGGAGAAATGTTTTCAAAAGTGTTTTTCTAAAAACGAAACATAACCTAGTCTCCGCCGGATAACGTTACAGTGCAGCCATGTTACCCCCTCACGGGACGGGGCTTGACCAGAGACTTGTTTGTATTAGTGCGAGTCTACATCAATTTGCTATAGGGGTGGCTATGGCCCCTGAACTGATTGTTCCCTAAGGGAGAGTGACATTAACAGTCTAGATTAAGTTTCTACTATCATCAAAGCTCTCCCTCGGTGTCGCCATCGTTTGGGGATGCCTCCGCTTGATCTGCTGCTACACCGGTGATGTCTACGCACGCTTCTATTCTTGTAGACAGTGTTGGGCCTCCAAGTGCAGAGGTTTGTAGAACATCAGCAAGTTTCCCTTAAGTGGATCACCCAAGGTTTATCGAACTCAGGGAGGTAGAGGTCAAAGATATCCCTCTCAAGCAACCCTGCAATTAAGATACAAGAAGTATCTTGTGTCCCCAACACACCCAATATACCTGTCAGGTATATAGGTGCACTAGTTCGGAGAAGAGATAGTGAAATGCGAGTAATATGGATGGTTATAAGTAATAATAGCAATCTGAAATAAATATGGCAGCAAGCAAACATGCAGCAGAACAGGCGGAAAACAGTGTTTCAATGCTTGGAAACAAGGTCTAGGGATCCTACTTTCACTAGTGGACACTCTCAACAATGATCACATAATTAAATACTTAAATACCTTCTCTTCACTATGCTACTCTTAACCCTCTCTGATTGGATAACGAACACTAATCATTGCGTAGGGCTGCAAAAAGCATTCCTTAAGGTAAGCATTCCCATGTCTAGTTAGCCCCACACTGTCAACTTGAGCACCCTAGAAGGTACTAGACAAACACCACAATTCATAGAGGACACACACACGATGTGCACACTGTCACCTTCACACCGCGGGACAAGGTGACTCCAAAGTTCATATTAATAAAACACTTGAGTAGCACAAGATGAAGAGTAACACCTACTTATTCAACTAGATTACAAAGCTCACGATCACATATAGATCACACCATGGGAGAGAGAGATGAACCACATAGTGTCGCACCCTGATTTCTAGGGGATACTCACCGTACGAACTGGATAGCAGATGCTTGGATTATGGGGCATAACTGCTCCCACGTCCCAGCTTCCTGGTAGGCCTGCGCTTATGCGCGACAACACAAGCCCTGCTATTCCATCGTCGATGTAAACTATCCACTAGAGATCAAAGGCACTTCCGTCGACGTACTTCAAACCATACACACATGGTACGTCAACGGCGTTTAACAAGTGATATCACAACAGATCTCTACGACACAAAAGATTGAAATAAATTGCAAATGGCTCTCATTAGAGCAGAGATAGCAAATACAATCATTCAGAGGGCACATGCCCCAACAATACATCGTTACCATACAACGGAAGCATTCAACATGTCTGAGTACAGACAAGAACCAAAATAGGCCTAAGAGGCCGGAAACAAACAGACGGAGCCCATCCACGAAGTCTCGGATCCTGCCCGGGTCCGCTATCTACTCGTCAGCAGTCTCGTCATACTCCACGTAGTTGCCACCATGTAGATCCTCGGAAACGTAGGTCTGCGGAAACCACAGCCCCAAAGGGGTCAGTACATAAACGTACTGGCAAGCAAGACTCACAGTTCACCAAAGTGTAGCCCGTCAACACCAAGCACAGATGCCTTGGGTTCAACGGAAGAGAGGGGATATAAAAGATGCTGCAACTGGCTGCGCTAACCAACTACAGAGATTCTACCACTTCCGGCTAACAGAAAGGAGATAAGATCGAGGATTGTAACCAACTGAAAGATAACTTCAAACAAAACCCATCCTGGATCTCGCCCCTTATCCAAAGAAGCAATCCGAGGATAACTCACACAGTTGTATTAAAGGTGAATCAAGTTATTGTGTCATCAACCTATTACTAGTCAAGTTATTAATCATTGGGTGTAACATGTTTGATCATTATGTTTAAGTTGTCCTGAGTACTTGTTAGCCAGTACTTTCACCAAGTAATCCATAACCGCGGAAAACACGGCTTCTCGAGAAGATTATCCCTGCAGGGTTGCACCAATTTGGCCGTACACTCATGAATGGCCCGCCAGATGGGAGATCACCCCACCAAGCGGGGCACTCAACACAACCAACCATTCTTCGCATCCAGCCCAAAGCACCTTGGGCGCACGGCTAATCAAGCCCAGAAGAAAATGGACCATCATAGCACTCTAAGACCGTGTCCCCCTATATGCCGACTACGAAAGTTCCACCCTGCGCTGGGCTCGCAAAAACATGCATGCGGCAAATGGAAAACACGAACTAAATGAGGCGATTTGGACGAGATGCGAATCAGGTCAAGTTGAGGGGGGCGCCCATACTCGCTTCCCAAATGCGGGTAGTGCGCTCATCATGGATCAGTAGACAAGACCCTTTTCCTATTAGGGTCGACACTAGCAGGCTCCAAAACCTCTCATGGGCCTCCTGCCGGTGCCTTATCATCAAATTTATTATTAATAGTAACATTAGCATGATTGATTGATTAAACATCGAGCCCCCACAACGTGATAGAAATAGTAACAGAAAGTAACGGATAACAGACTCGAGCAAAAGCAACCTAAGCATGCTAGTAAGACACGGGCTCAAACAATGGTTGTAGGAAGGGAGATGAGGCAATATCAGGTTTAAGGGATTCATGTGATAGGTTCGTAACAGAAACAACTACTACTAGGGCTAGCAGAAAAGCACAACGGAAAGTATCGGTAATCAATGGTGAAAGGAACACGATGGTTCATGTGAGTGATAACTTGCCTGCAAAACCCAGTAGCCTGGTACTGAGCTAACTCCTTAGAAGGGGTGTCGTAAGTATCGTCGGTCTCAACGTCGTCGTGTTTCCGAGAAGAAGCAAACAAACATTGCAGAAAGATAAGCAATCATTATCATGGCATAGGTGCACAAACATGGGATGATGCATGTCATGTTAACAGATGCATCAGAATAAACTACTTGACAAGATAACACAATTTAATTGGACCCATATGCAATGAGAATTGCATATGGATGCAAATGCTTTAGGTTGAAGCAATGATCTACATTTGATTAACAAGTGTAAGTAGTTAAACATGATGCATGCATGAGGATGATAACAAGATAACAACAAATAACAATGATAGAGGCAAAGGAAAAGAATAAAACAAGTTTGGAAATTGTTTGTTAATTTTGGAAAGTTTTGGTTACTTAGACATGTCACACAACAATTATTGTTTTCATCAAGTTAGAGTGTGCAAAACAATTTACAAATTTTATATTTGAAAAGAACATCAAATTTTAGTTGGATTACATGTTTCACATTTTGAAATTGGACTTTGGATTATTTAATTATGAATTAAACAATATTAACCAATTTTTAATTGAATTAAACAAGATTTAAATTGTTTAGGCATTTTAAATTATTCAAACCAGGAAACAAAATTTACATTTGAATAGGGTATTCAAAATGGTATGGAAAACATATTTTATTTGCATTATTTGGACTTATAAATAATTAGTTATTGATTTTATAAACTAGCATTTGAATTATTCCAATTTGAATTTTAAGTACCTTTGGAATTGTCAAAACAGTACACCAATAGGTTATTTGGAAAGTTTAGGAAATTTGGAACAGAAAACATATATAACTTTTATTTATTGGAGTTTTATATTAAAAGTTATTAAAGTTTGTATTTTAGGGATTAGTTCTGCCATTTAAAGGATTTTGGAAATAAAAACAGGGCCTGCAACCATTTGTTACCGTGCAGTGGCCTAGCCACAGCCACTGCACGTGGGCCTAGGGGACAGCGTGGCAGCCACGCAGGCGTGTGAGCTGTGAGGTGGCGGTGGCTGTCCCTGACGGTTGGGTCCCAGCGCGCGGAAGAGGAAAAATCCCAAAAAGGGGGCCGCTGCGGGGATCGAACCCGGGACCGATCGCTCGCTAGCGCGGCTCGCTACCGCTGGGGTGGTGAATCTCTCGTGATGGGATACAGGCGAGACGGAGGTTAACATGTGTGCTGTGCGTTAACTGAAATTTCGTCGACAACACATCTCTGAACCGCGACGGGAAACACAGGCAGCGTTCGCCGGCGGTGGTTGTGCTGCGGACGGGGCTGATCGGGCAGGAGGCGTGCAGGCGCTTGCGAACAGAACGGAGAGGAAAGGGGTAAGGAAAGGAGCGGCTGCTCACCGCGGTTCTGCTTGGCATCGAGGCAGGCGAGGCCGCTGCCGAGCGCAGCCATGGCCGGAACTTGTCGGCGACGGCGCGGCCTCCAAGATCTCTCCCAGGAAACGGCGAGGGCACGAGGATCTTCAGTGGAATGTCGCGGTTCCATTCCCGGCGGAGGATCCTCCTCGCGGTGACCGGAGATGGGAAAGGGGTGGTGGACTGACGGCGGCTAGGTGGTGGCGGCAGGTTCAGGTTCAGACAACTAAGAGATAGCAGAGAGGTGAGGGATGGAAGATGGCGGCGCGGCGGAAGGGGACTAGGGCTCTAGGGTTCAGGGTAGGCAGGTGGGTAGGTAGATATAGGGGGGAGATGCTTGTACGGCGACAATCGGCGTGAGGGGGAAGGGATCGTGTGGTTCTGCCATGGTTCGTACAGAGGATGACGCCATCGAGAGGAAGACGACAGAGATAGCGATGGAAGGGTATCGGGCCAAAGTTAACGGGCTGGGCTGGGTCTTAGTTGCTGCTGCTGCTCTCCTCCCTTTTTGCAATTTTATTTTATTTCTTTTACTGTTTTTTTTTGTAGTTAAGCAAATGGAAGCAAAACATAGGTTTTGTTTATAGAAACTTTTTGGAATAAAATTAGGATAATTACCTTAGTTGAAAAACAACCAATTGGTAGTTTTTGTTTTCAAAAACTTTATTGTTTGCTTGTTGTTTTTTTTTAAAATTAAACCAATTTAATTGAGATTTCCAATATTAGTTAATATTAGAAAAACAAGGTATTTTCAATAGGGTTTTCTTTAGGGTTTAAAAGTGATTTAATGAATTCAAATTAGTGGTGAATTTCATTGATTCAAAAGATTAAAGATTTTGAGGATTGGTTTGAATTTGAAATGATTTAGAGTAATTGCTTGAATTAATTGATTGAAAATTGGTTTGATTAAAGCAACAAATTGAGAAGTGAAAAACAAAGAATAAAAGGGGTGTTTTTATTTGTTATTTTGGTTCCAAAAGTTGTAACAGAACAAGTATGAAAACTAAGCAGTTGAAATTGTTTGATTTTTATGGTGAAAACAAAGAATAACAGATGCAACACAACAGAAACAAATGCAACAATATGATGACATGATGCAATACATTAATTAAACAGGAAATCAAACATTCTATAGTGTAGTTTTCATACTTGGGATGTTACAAAACGCCCCCCCTTGAAGGAATCGCGCCCCGAGATTCCTACTGAGAAAAGAAAAGGTCCGGAAACTTCTTGGGTAGACGTCAGGGAATTTGGAAACCACCGGAACATTTTCAAGTAAAAGGGGAGAGGTTTTTGTATCTAGGTTTTATAGCTGGATAGAATTTGATGTATTTGGGGAATAGATTATCTGGCTAGAATGGTTGAACAGGGTTATTGACATCAATGGACACCAAGAATGACATCAATGTCAGAATCAGCAACATGAGAGTAACGAGGAATATGTGGCCTCCCATTAGAATTGGTTTGAGATTCCGGAGAGTGAACGGTGATTTGATTGCTTAGTGGAACCAGAATTGGATAGTATGTTGTGGAAAAGATTGTTGACACAAAGGAATATGATGCTCCGGTATGAAGCAACACTTTAGCTGGAATAGAGTTTAGCAGATGAACGGGGAAAACTTTGATTAGACACCGGTAAAAGAATTGAAGTGGAAAACAACAACAAGATTTCAACGGACGAAAAGGATGTTTAAAAGAACAGGATATTGAAGCAACACCGGGGAAAACGAGAACAAAACTCCTGAGGTACTATGGAAAACCCAAAACACGTGAAATCCTAACTTGAAAGTTTAGATGAGAAGGGAGAAATCAACGTTGCACTTCCTTACCAGAAAAAGGGAGGGTGGGTGGGGAAAAGAAGAAAAAGAACAGAATTCCTACTCTCACGTTTCATTTTTTCCTATATAGCTACAAAATAGTTTCTAGACTCAACTGCGACCAGTAAAAAGGGATCCTACAGGCAGACAGGCTCTGATACCATTTGTCGCACCCTGATTTCTAGGGGATACTCACCGTACGAACTGGATAGCAGATGCTTGGATTATGGGGCATAACTGCTCCCACGTCCCAGCTTCCTGGTAGGCCTGCGCTTATGCGCGACAACACAAGCCCTGCTATTCCATCGTCGATGTAAACTATCCACTAGAGATCAAAGGCACTTCCGTCGACGTACTTCAAACCATACACACATGGTACGTCAACGGCGTTTAACAAGTGATATCACAACAGATCTCTACGACACAAAAGATTGAAATAAATTGCAAATGGCTCTCATTAGAGCAGAGATAGCAAATACAATCATTCAGAGGGCACATGCCCCAACAATACATCGTTACCATACAGCGGAAGCATTCAACATGTCTGAGTACAGACAAGAACCAAAATAGGCCTAAGAGGCCGGAAACAAACAGACGGAGCCCATCCACGAAGTCTCGGATCCTGCCCGGGTCCGCTATCTACTCGTCAGCAGTCTCGTCATACTCCACGTAGTTGCCACCATGTAGATCCTCGGAAACGTAGGTCTGCGGAAACCACAGCCCCAAAGGGGTCAGTACATAAACGTACTGGCAAGCAAGACTCACAGTTCACCAAAGTGTAGCCCGTCAACACCAAGCACAGATGCCTTGGGTTCAACGGAAGAGAGGGGATATAAAAGATGCTGCAACTGGCTGCGCTAACCAACTACAGAGATTCTACCACTTCCGGCTAACAGAAAGGAGATAAGATCGAGGATTGTAACCAACTGAAAGATAACTTCAAACAAAACCCATCCTGGATCTCGCCCCTTATCCAAAGAAGCAATCCGAGGATAACTCACACAGTTGTATTAAAGGTGAATCAAGTTATTGTGTCATCAACCTATTACTAGTCAAGTTATTAATCATTGGGTGTAACATGTTTGATCATTATGTTTAAGTTGTCCTGAGTACTTGTTAGCCAGTACTTTCACCAAGTAATCCATAACCGCGGAAAACACGGCTTCTCGAGAAGATTATCCCTGCAGGGTTGCACCAATTTGGCCGTACACTCATGAATGGCCCGCCAGATGGGAGATCACCCCACCAAGCGGGGCACTCAACACAACCAACCATTCTTCGCATCCAGCCCAAAGCACCTTGGGCGCACGGCTAATCAAGCCCAGAAGAAAATGGACCATCATAGCACTCTAAGACCGTGTCCCCCTATATGCCGACTACGAAAGTTCCACCCTGCGCTGGGCTCGCAAAAACATGCATGCGGCAAATGGAAAACACGAACTAAATGAGGCGATTTGGACGAGATGCGAATCAGGTCAAGTTGAGGGGGGCGCCCATACTCGCTTCCCAAATGCGGGTAGTGCGCTCATCATGGATCAGTAGACAAGACCCTTTTCCTATTAGGGTCGACACTAGCAGGCTCCAAAACCTCTCATGGGCCTCCTGCCGGTGCCTTATCATCAAATTTATTATTAATAGTAACATTAGCATGATTGATTGATTAAACATCGAGCCCCCACAACGTGATAGAAATAGTAACAGAAAGTAACGGATAACAGACTCGAGCAAAAGCAACCTAAGCATGCTAGTAAGACACGGGCTCAAACAATGGTTGTAGGAAGGGAGATGAGGCAATATCAGGTTTAAGGGATTCATGTGATAGGTTCGTAACAGAAACAACTACTACTAGGGCTAGCAGAAAAGCACAACGGAAAGTATCGGTAATCAATGGTGAAAGGAACACGATGGTTCATGTGAGTGATAACTTGCCTGCAAAACCCAGTAGCCTGGTACTGAGCTAACTCCTTAGAAGGGGTGTCGTAAGTATCGTCGGTCTCAACGTCGTCGTGTTTCCGAGAAGAAGCAAACAAACATTGCAGAAAGATAAGCAATCATTATCATGGCATAGGTGCACAAACATGGGATGATGCATGTCATGTTAACAGATGCATCAGAATAAACTACTTGACAAGATAACACAATTTAATTGGACCCATATGCAATGAGAATTGCATATGGATGCAAATGCTTTAGGTTGAAGCAATGATCTACATTTGATTAACAAGTGTAAGTAGTTAAACATGATGCATGCATGAGGATGATAACAAGATAACAACAAATAACAATGATAGAGGCAAAGGAAAAGAATAAAACAAGTTTGGAAATTGTTTGTTAATTTTGGAAAGTTTTGGTTACTTAGACATGTCACACAACAATTATTGTTTTCATCAAGTTAGAGTGTGCAAAACAATTTACAAATTTTATATTTGAAAAGAACATCAAATTTTAGTTGGATTACATGTTTCACATTTTGAAATTGGACTTTGGATATTTAATTATGAATTAAACAATATTAACCAATTTTTAATTGAATTAAACAAGATTTAAATTGTTTAGGCATTTTAAATTATTCAAACCAGGAAACAAAATTTACATTTGAATAGGGTATTCAAAATGGTATGGAAAACATATTTTATTTGCATTATTTGGACTTATAAATAATTAGTTATTGATTTTATAAACTAGCATTTGAATTATTCCAATTTGAATTTTAAGTACCTTTGGAATTGTCAAAACAGTACACCAATAGGTTATTTGGAAAGTTTAGGAAATTTGGAACAGAAAACATATATAACTTTTATTTATTGGAGTTTTATATTAAAAGTTATTAAAGTTTGTATTTTAGGGATTAGTTCTGCCATTTAAAGGATTTTGGAAATAAAAACAGGGCCTGCAACCATTTGTTACCGTGCAGTGGCCTAGCCACAGCCACTGCACGTGGGCCTAGGGGACAGCGTGGCAGCCACGCAGGCGTGTGAGCTGTGAGGTGGCGGTGGCTGTCCCTGACGGTTGGGTCCCAGCGCGCGGAAGAGGAAAAATCCCAAAAAGGGGGCCGCTGCGGGGATCGAACCCGGGACCGATCGCTCGCTAGCGCGGCTCGCTACCGCTGGGGTGGTGAATCTCTCGTGATGGGATACAGGCGAGACGGAGGTTAACATGTGTGCTGTGCGTTAACTGAAATTTCGTCGACAACACATCTCTGAACCGCGACGGGAAACACAGGCAGCGTTCGCCGGCGGTGGTTGTGCTGCGGACGGGGCTGATCGGGCAGGAGGCGTGCATGCGCTTGCGAACAGAACGGAGAGGAAAGGGGTAAGGAAAGGAGCGGCTGCTCACCGCGGTTCTGCTTGGCGTCGAGGCAGGCGAGGCCGCTGCCGAGCGCAGCCATGGCCGGAACTTGTCGGCGACGGCGCGGCCTCCAAGATCTCTCCCAGGAAACGGCGAGGGCACGAGGAGCTTCAGTGGAATGTCGCGGTTCCATTCCCGGCGGAGGATCCTCCTCGCGGTGACCGGAGATGGGAAAGGGGTGGTGGACTGACGGCGGCTAGGTGGTGGCGGCAGGTTCAGGTTCAGACAACTAAGAGATAGCAGAGAGGTGAGGGATGGAAGATGGCGGCGCGGCGGAAGGGGACTAGGGCTCTAGGGTTCAGGGTAGGCAGGTGGGTAGGTAGATATAGGGGGGAGATGCTTGTACGGCGACAATCGGCGTGAGGGGGAAGGGATCGTGTGGTTCTGCCATGGTTCGTACAGAGCATGACGCCATCGAGAGGAAGACGACAGAGATAGCGATGGAAGGGTATCGGGCCAAAGTTAACGGGCTGGGCTGGGTCTTAGTTGCTGCTGCTGCTCTCCTCCCTTTTTGCAATTTTATTTTATTTCTTTTACTGTTTTTTTTTTGTAGTTAAGCAAATGGAAGCAAAACATAGGTTTTGTTTATAGAAACTTTTTGGAATAAAATTAGGATAATTACCTTAGTTGAAAAACAACCAATTGGTAGTTTTTGTTTTCAAAAACTTTATTGTTTGCTTGTTGTTTTTTTTTAAAATTAAACCAATTTAATTGAGATTTCCAATATTAGTTAATATTAGAAAAACAAGGTATTTTCAATAGGGTTTTCTTTAGGGTTTAAAAGTGATTTAATGAATTCAAATTAGTGGTGAATTTCATTGATTCAAAAGATTAAAGATTTTGAGGATTGGTTTGAATTTGAAATGATTTAGAGTAATTGCTTGAATTAATTGATTGGAAAATTGGTTTGATTAAAGCAACAAATTGAGAAGTGAAAAACAAAGAATAAAAGGGGTGTTTTTATTTGTTATTTTGGTTCCAAAAGTTGTAACAGAACAAGTATGAAAACTAAGCAGTTGAAATTGTTTGATTTTTATGGTGAAAACAAAGAATAACAGATGCAACACAACAGAAACAAATGCAACAATATGATGACATGATGCAATACATTAATTAAACAGGAAATCAAACATTCTATAGTGTAGTTTTCATACTTGGGATGTTACACATAGCTACTGGTAGAGCCCTCAGCCTTGGGGGAGAACTACTCCCTCCTCATCATAGGAGACAACAACGGCGATGGAGATGGCGGTGGAGTCGATGGAGATGGCTTCCGGGGCACTTCCCCGTCCCGGCAGGGTGCCAGAACAGAGATCTGTCCCCCGAAACTTGGGTTGGCGATGACGACGACTGCGGAAGGTTTCGTGGAATTTCGCTGATTCTACTAGGGTTTTTTCATCGGGGGGGGGGGGGGGATTATATAGGCGAAAGGGCAACGTCGGTGGCCACCATGTCACACCCCAGTTTTTGGATTCTTATACTGTGGTTCAAGAAGACAAAAATTAGGGCCAATATTTTTTTCTAACAACATGCTTGTTTGAACCAACACGTGTTTATGATCTTAACCATATTTGCAATGCAAGTTTTATTCCATTTGGAACACCATCACAAACTTTTCTTGGAAACAATTCTATTATTTTTCCTGATGTTTTTTGAGTGATTTTATTCCAAGACTTGGATCATGCTTGCTTGCATATTTAAATAAACTTTTAGCTTTGTTGAATCCAAGAAAACAAAATTTCAAAATGATTTAGGGAAGTTTTCTTCTAAGTTTTCTATAGAAAAGATTCCCTGAAAATATAGCCAAGTACCTGTTTTCCACACTTGTTTTCACTAGGCTATCATATTCCATTTTGTGTTTTCTTGACTTGTATTTGATCCTTGTTACATGGACTACAAATCCATAAGCTTGGTTGATTTTTGGAACATTAAAAATGATCTTTTTCTTGTTGTTTTTGTGGAAGAAAAATAAGGCAGAAAGTTGCATTTTTAGAAAACAGAGAAAAACATAAAGTACACCTTTTCCACTATGTCTTCATAGCCTTCCACTATTCCAAATTTGTTTCCAAAAGATGTTTCTGAAAGCTTAAAACATGTTTAACAAGTTCGAACTTGGAAAAAAAAATTGGAATCCTTTTACCCTCTGAAAACATTCCAAACTTTTTGCTCATTTCTTCTGTTTTCCAACACTTAGAAAAAATTGCTAAGTGTTAACTGAATTTTCTGAATTTTTGGAACAGTAGCAGATACAGTTTTAAACAAATGTTTTCTTTTAGTTTTTGTTCAAATTTGGAAACACCACTTTGCCATTTCGATTCATTGCTACTTGGACTCCACCTAGGATCCCTTGCTTGGATTCTAGAAGGTTTGTGGAGGAAGAAATAGAGTGAGAAAGAGAGGGGGAACAAGATGATGTGGCTAGGTATGGGCCTCCATACCTTGACCCTTGTGGTCTTGGCTTTGGCTTTCTCATCTCTCAAGAGCCATGTTTGACTTGCCCCTTGGCTTATCTTGCCCCTTGGCAACATGCCATGCCATGCCAACCTTTGACATCAACCTGAGCCCCACCCTTGCCCTTGCACTCACCCCCTTGGATATAAGACACCACAGCCGTGTCCCTTGCGCCACTATGGTCTGACTCTCCGACACATCCCCCTCGAGCAAACGAGAGCACGCTCGAGAGCTTCTACAGGCCCCACGAGCCAAGATCTGGCCGCTGGCCATCGAGCACGAGCCCGAGGTGGAGCACCTCGATCTCACCCTCCCACCTCCCGTGCTCACCTCCGTTGAACTCCCCGTAGCTCACTGAGGCGCCCTGACCCCTCCACGTGCTTGGTTGCTTGCAGGAATGCCGCGGCCATCCACTTCGCTACCGCGGCCGCACCGCCGTCCTCCTCCGTTTGCAGCCGCCACCGGCCGCCAACCCTGCGCCCCTCGACCCCCTGCATCCCTACACCCTCCCCGAGCCACCGCCCCTCGAGCCTCCACGGTGAGCCACCGCGCAGTTTCCGTCACCGGCGCGTTCCCGAGAGAGAGAGAGAGAGGGAGGAAGGAGAGAGAGACGGGGGCATCGATCCGGAGATCAATGGCCCCCGTTGAACCGTTGTTTTCCCGTGCCCGCGCTGTGCGCGCGTCATGCTGGGCTGCCTCGGCCACTAGCTGGGCCGCGCCCGGAAGAAAACCATCCCGCCCGTTGTTTTTATTTTCCTTTTAAATATTTGCAAAAATTGGTTGTTTGCTTCGAGCTTGTGAAAAATAGTTTAAGTGCTATATTATTTCTACAAAAAATCACAGCAGTAGTTTATTGATCTCTTAACCATGTCTAGTGTGTAGATCTAGTTTTGCACTTTTATTTTTTGCTTTAGTAATTGTTTTGCCACAGGATATATGTGAAAATGTTTTGGACATAACTTTTTGTGTATGTCTTCAATTTGTTCAAACCAAATTGTTTTGAGTAGCTAGTGAATAGATCTATCACTAGGACTTGACCTCACATCAAGGTGATTTACCAAATGGAAATGCCATCCATTTTGGTAAATGGCCAGTAGGCTTGTTGGGGGGATGATAACCCGGTAGGCCCATACCTGGGCGAAACCCGGCTAGAAGGAAATCACATGAGACCCGGCCTAAGGTGGAGGAGATTCTAGAAGGCCTAAAAGATGGCATGGATCTTGTAATCCGTGCCTTGGGGGCCATGATTAGGAAACCTAGGGTTATGTGCGGATTCCGGGTAGGATTCCGAGTGTGCCTTGTATAGAAAGCTAGAGAGCCGGGTATTATATAAACCGGCTCCTGGGACAGAGAAACCAGAGTTTTCCAGATATTCGAGTATTCTAGTAGTACGAGAGCTGATACTTGTAACCCTAGATCGGAGTCTCGGCGACATTGCAGCCTGAGCTTCCATATCTCCAGTTGATATGATTTCCTCTGAGCTAAACCCTCTCCCAAACACTAGAGTCGATTTGCCCCAAACTAAGTTACCCCCGGTAACGTCTGCCGTGAATATCCCGCGACAGTTCGCGCCCATCGTGGGGCCTACGTCCAAAGGTGTTTACGTCACGGGAGAAGCTCGGGAAAGCATGAAGAACCTCGTCATCGGCGAGATCATCACCAATGACGAAGGAGAGAAGATCGTGGACGACTTTGGCTGGGGGCCAGAGTCGGATCAGCTAGAGGCCGGATCTGTCATCACAATCGGCCGAGTCAACGTCTTCGTCGGTATGGTACGTGCATCTGGTTTTGTTTCTGACCACAATGAGTATGATTCTGTGTCAAGGGACGATACCTGTGTTCAATCGGACGGAGAAGAGTCGGTCGGGACAGTAGAGCTGGAGAAGGAGCCCACCACGAAGAGGGAACGGCCGGAGGAGCCGGTATGGACCCCGCGTGGCCGGGTTATGGGAGAAGATGATACCGAGTCTATCCTGCACTTGCTTGAAGATCGGTACGAAGAAGATAGTTGCGAAGAAGAAGAGTACGAATCGTCGCCAGGCATTGCGCGCCGAGTCGCGGTCTACACAGCCCCTGCAATCAATCTTAATCAACGCGATGTGTCGACGGCCGCGGCTGGAGAGGCGCGAGCGCTGGCTCAACAACAAACACCGGCTAACGGAAACCCGGTTATAGCCCGGGTCGATGGAGAGCCGGCCTCTGTCACCGGAACAGGAGAAAGTGAGCGAAATAGAAATATGTTCGGGTTCATGGCTAACAGAGCAACGGGAGCAGGAACTTCACGGCCGCAAAACCCGGCTCTATTCAGCAATAATCTGATCTTGTATCCCACCGTATTAGCAACAGTGATAACCCCAGAAAACACAGCAGCGCGTGCCCGAGATCTGGATGTAGCCCGCCGGGCATTGGAGCAATAAAGAAGGGAAGTAGAAGCTGAGAGGCAAGGGATGGCTGGGCGCCAGCGTGAGTTGGAGGAATTGGAGGACCGAATTCAGGCTCAAACAACGAGGATATATAATCAGAGGCATCATACGAGGTTACCGGCGGCAGGTGAAAATCTACAGCCGGCCATGCTGTTTGTTACACCCCAAGATCAGCCAATTCCGGCTGTGAATCACGGGACCGGGTTTCAAGGAGCGACGCTCGGGGGACAGCCGACCAATGTACCAGCCGGGTTACCCGCGTTACCCGCCGGGACCTTGGGAGGCAATGCGGCACCACCGCCGTCACGGTTTCACACCCCTCCGGGTCACTTCAATAACCCCATGGATAACGTGTACGCCACAACCCTAGCGCTCGACCGTATACCATTGGGAGAATCGCCTCGAGAAATCGAAACTCGGCAGGCCATAGAGATGCTATGCACCGCAGTGGCTCAGCAGGCAAATTACCCGGACCATAGAAGTGGTTTGCATGGGACGCCATATGTCAGCCGGCAACCTGGAAACACGAGGAATATTTAGTCAAGCTCGGCACGAAGGAGGGCAGAGCAGCAGCAAATGCCGCCTCCTCCTCACAGGCCAGCGGCCCCTGCGGTTTCGGCAACACAGGCAATAGTCGACAGTTCCCGTGCGAGGCGCATGGCCGGGTCAGCAGTGTGAGGAGCAGTAGGTAGCACACCCCCTGCCGCGCCAGCCGAGTCTCATGTATCATGCGCGAGGCCGGTATTGACCAACCTGGCCGGGCCTAAATGTCTGTCGGACACCATCAGAGCAGAACCATACCCGGATAAGTTCAAGAAACCGGGTAAAGTTGTAAACTATGAGCCAACTATGGATCCTAAGACCTGGTTGAGCAGTTATGAGATGGCCATGTCAATTCGTAACGCCTCGGAAAGGCTTCAAGCCAAATTCATGTATCTTATGATGTCCAAAGGAGCAGCCAAACTATGGTTTAACAATTTGCCTGAGAAATCCATAAATTCGTGGAGTGAGTTGAAGACGGCATTCGTCAAGCATTTTCATGGAACATGTAGGAAACTATACACGATCGATGACCTGGATCGATGCATCCAAAGGAAAGGAGAGTCGGCTCGCAGCTGGGTGCGCCGAGTGATGGAGATACTTCATTCTTCCACAGATATACAGCCGAAAGATGCAATACAAGCTATGGCAAAGACATGCAGATACACGCCTTTGGTGCAAAAATTGGTGCGCATGAAATCCAGTAGGCATGTGTCGGAAATCACTATGGGGGAATTAATGGATGCGTGCAATAAGAATGCCTCCACTGATACCACGGAAGAGGACATAGAGGAAAAGAAAGGGAAGACCAACATGAGCAGTAATGGGAAACCCGGCAACAGCACTACGCCGGGTAATAATGGAGGTGGTAACGGAAATAATCATCATAAACGACCGTACGAGGGAAACTCTGAGTTAGTCGCCAATACCGAGGTCGGATTCCCAAGGCCCAGGGTAGATGTAAACTTCAATGGAGGAAATTTCAACGGAGGCAATTATCAAGGACCACCACGGCCGGCTAACCACATAGAGGCCTTCAGGATGCCTTGTTCGCGTCATAGTAGGAATGGCAAGCCGGCTAATCACTCGTTGGAGCAATGCGTGGACTTACAAAGATGGAAAAACTAGGAGATACAGAAGGCCCTGCGAGGTGCAGGCCGGGGAGGAGGACCGGGTCTGGGTGGAAACCCCGGCAACGGACGACCCCCCGCCGGCAACGCAGGAGGCGGCAATCCGGGTAATAACCAAGGAGGTGTAGGCGGTTTTCAGGCTAACCCTAAGCAGCTAGGGAAATACCACGTCCACACCACCGGAACTTCCAACAAAGAAAGAAAGATACTCAAAATGGCTGTAAACTCGGTTTCTTCAGGGGTTCCGAGGTATTTGAGATGGTCAGATCAAGAAATAACATGGAGCAGAAGAGATCACCCGGAATAGATAGAACATCCGGGTGTGTTGGCCTTGGTGGTGGCCCCACAGGTCAATGGGTATGAGTTAAAAAAGCTCCTGATGGACGGTGGGAGTAGCATCAATATCTTATACTGGGAGACCTTTTTGCGCACGGGGCTCAAGGAGTCTCAGCTGCAGAAAAGCTCCACAGTTTTTCATGGAATTGTGCCCGGGCACTCGGCTTGCCCAGAGGGGAAAATAACACTAGAGGTTGCTTTTGGAGAATCGAAGGATAACTACAGAGTAGAGTGGCTCACGTTTGAGGTGGTGAAATTATGCAGTCCCTATCATGCACTGTTCGGAAGGCCGGCTTATGCCAAATTCATGGCGAGACCGTATTACGTTTACTTACAGCTAAAAATCCCGGGTCCCAAGCAGACCATCACCATATATGGGAATAGGGCCGTGGCGGCCGAGTGTGATGAAGGAGACGCGGCCATGGCAGAACAAGCTTGCAAGAAGGAAGAACTCAGGTATTACCGGTCTCAGGTAGACCCCGAAGATCGAACAGCCCTGAAGAAACCAAACTCGGAAGACGAGAGAGCTAAGTTTAAAGCAGTCCAAGACACAAAGATGGTGGCCTTTGTCAAGGGCGACTCTTCCAAACAGTTTGCTATAGGTTCTAACCTGGGTAATGAGGAGGAAGAGGCACTCATAAAGTTTATCCGCGAGAACCAGGACGTGTTCGCCTGGACGCCGAGTGACATGCCGGGTATCCCGACTGAGCTCGCCGAACACAGCCTGCATGTTGACCCCAAGTCTCGACCAGTGAAGCAACGCCTGAGAAAAATGAACAAGGAAAGAAGAAAGGCTATAGGGGCAGAGATAGCTCGGCTCCTAGCAGCCGGCTTTATCATGGAGGTCTTTCACCCGGACTGGCTGGCAAACCTGGTTTTAGTGCTGAAAAAGAACAATGAGTAGAGAATGTGCATAGATTATACAAGTCTCAACAAGCATTGCCCAAAGGATCCATTTTCCCTCCCAAGGATAAATCAGATCATAGATGCAGTTGCAGGATGTGACTTATTATGTTTCCTGGATGCTTATTCCGGGTAACACCAAATAAAGCTCAAAAAGGAGGATTGGGAGAAAACTTCGTTCATAACCCCTTTTGGTGCTTTTTGCTATAGGACCATGACCTTTGGACTGAAAAATGCTGGTGCAACATATCAGCGGTGTATTCAGAAGTGCTTTGAGGATCAAATTGGGCGCAATGTTCATGCCTATGTCGATGATGTGGTGATTAAAACAAGGAAAGCAGAAACTTTCATAGATGACTTAAAGGAGACCTTCAAGAATCTGAGGAGATACCAGATGAAGCTCAATCCGACTAAATGCGTGTTTGGAGTGCCGGCGGGAAAGTTACTCGGTTTCATCGTCTCTGAACGAGGGATTGAAGCTAACCCAGAAAAGATCAAAGCTATTCAGAATCTGAAAAAGCCGGAACAGTTGAAACATGTCCAAAAGCTCACGGGGTGCGTGGCAGCCTTAAGCCGGTTCATATCTCGGCTCGGAGAAAAAGCGATACCCTTATACCGACTCTTGAAGAAAACAGATATATGGGACCAAGAGGCGGACGAGGCCTTTGAGGCTCTGAAAAAGCAGTTATCCGAGGCACCAATTTTAGCAGCGCAGGGTCCTAAGGAGCCCATGCTGTTATATGTTGCAGCCGGTCCCCTGGCAGTTAGCGCAGTGGTTGTGGTTGAGCGTAAGGAAGATGGAAAGGATCACCCGGTACAAAGGCCGGTTTATTACGAGAGCGAGGCTTATCGGAAGCAAAGCAGCGGTACCCGCATTGGCAAAAACTAGTTTTTGGGGTATTTATGGCCAGCCGGAAGTTGAAACCATATTTTCAAAAACACCCCATAACAGTAGTAAGCTCCATACCAATGGTGGATATCATCAGAAATTCAGATGCAACAGGAAGAATAGCCAAGTGGGCTATCGAGATGGGGGATTATCACATCAACTACGAGCCCCGGTCTGCGATCAAGTCCCAGGCCCTAGTAGATTTTGTCAATGATTGGACTCACACAAGCATGCCCATAATAATGCCAAGTTCAGAGTCTTGGGTGATGCACTTTGATGGATCCAAGCAGTACGAGGGGTCAGGAGCTGGTGTGGTGCTCACGTCGCCAAAAGGAGATAAGTTGAGTTACGTGTTACAAATTCACTTTGACTGCTCTAACAATGTGGCCGAGTATGAGGCCCTGCTACATGGATTACGAGTGGCAAAGGAGATGAATATTAAGCGCATAAGATGCTATGGAGACTCGGATCTCGTGGTACAGCAGGTTTCAGGTACATGGGACCGAAAAGATGCGACAATGGCGGCTTACCGCAGAGAGGTGGACAAGGTAGCCGGGTCTTTTTCCGGGTATGAAGTGGAGCACGTTGATCGGCAAAAGAATGAGGCAGCAGACGCACTTGCGAGACTCGGTTCGCGTCGAGAGCCGGTTCCGCCTAATGTTTTCTTGGATGAGTTATGGCGGCCCTCTGTCAAAACCGAATCTGAAGAAGAATTAGCACATCAAGACCCGGATTCAGAGTTTGTGGCCGCAGTACGCGCTATCCCGGAGGGGACTGAGCCGTTCTTGGCGTTCTTATCACGAGGTGAGTTACCATCGCAGGAAGTACTAGCCCGGCAAATCCTGAGACGGGCCAAGGGATACTCCATCATTAACGGTGAGCTCTACAAGAGAAGTGCTACATGCGTCTTTTTACGCTGTGTAACCCCAGAAGAAGGACGCCAGATATTGAAGGAGATCCATGAAGGCGATTGTGGGCACCATGCCTCCACAAGGTCCCTTGTGGCTAAGGCATATCGACATGGCTTTTTCTGGCTCACGGCGCTAGCGGATGCGGAACGCTTGGTGGCAAGATGTGATGGATGTCAAAGGTACGCTCGTCAAACACATGTGCCGGCTATGGAGCTACGAACAATCCCATTAACTTGGCCTTTTGCGGTTTGGGGTATGGACATGGTAGGCCCCTTTCACATGTCTCCTTGCAAAAAGACCCATCTTTTGGTGGCTATTGATAAGTTTACCAAGTGGGTCGAAGTTATGCCATTTACAAATTGTGAAGCGGCTACAGCTGTCAAGTTCTTGAAGAAAATCATCTATCGGTTTGGATATCCTCATAGCATAATCACAGACAATGGAACCAATATGTCCTTAGGAGAGATGGAGAAATTTTGTGGAAACAATGGTATCCGGCTTGATGTAGCCTCTGTGGCCCACCCGCAAGCCAATGGGCAGGTGGAAAGAGCAAACTAGGAGTTACTTCGAGGATTGTAACCACGACTACGAGTCCCGTGTCTCAGAGCTGCTGGAGCGTGGGTTGAGGAGTTACCCTCCGTAGTTTGGGGAATTAACACCACACCTTACAGATCTACTCAAATGACCCCATTTTTTATGGTTTATAGTGCAGAAGCAGTTCTTCCGAGTGATATCATCCATGTCTCGCCACGAGTGGCGGCCTACGTGGAAGTTGAAAATGAGAAGACCCGGCAGGACGCCGTGGATATGCTAGAGGAGCATAGAGAGCAAGCATTGGAGAGATCCGCCATATACCAGCAAGACTTAAGGCGATATCACAGTCGCCGGGTCAAAACCCGGGTCTTCCAGGAAGGAGACCTGGTGTTGCGCTTAGTACAATCTAAGGAAGGAAAGCACAAGCTATCTCCCCCATGGGAGGGCTCGTTCATCATAAGACGGAATTTGTACAATGGATCATATTACTTGATAGATGCAAGGGAAGAGTCGGATACCGTCAATGACACCACCCATACCACTTCGTCTATGCACGAGCGAGAAAGACCATGGAACGTGGCTCAGCTGCGTGCCTACTATACTTAATAGATTCGGTTTGCAAGCTGTATTGCACGATGTAACAGGCAGCAGGTTTCAGACGCACTCTTTTCCTATCCAGGGTACCTAAGGGGACTGGAGGGAGGCGGCCTGCTGACCTAACCTTTTCATATCAATAAAAGAGATGGTTAAGTCATTATGGTTCTTGCTTTTCTTGTATTTTTTTCTTTTGCATGTTTTTTCTATGTCTAATCATGATTTATATGAGGTAAGTATATTACATGTAATTAGTTATAATTACCGAGTTATGAGAAATATAGTGTCAGGTTTATATCCTCTTTTTCGTTTCTTTTTAAGTTATCTGTAAAACCTAGTATTGCATAGTATATACTTAGGTCTTGGGGGCTGATTGCTTGAATAACACAGTTGCAAACTCAGACCCGGCCACGATGCCATCAAGGTATGAGGGCTGATTACTTGTAATAAGTACAGTCGCAATCTCATAACCTGGACAATAGAGCCAAACTTTTCTTGGCCTTTCTTGTTTAAGCTTGATGTGACTCGCAACAAAGTGGCATGATTGCTAGCCTATAAATTCAATCAGTCATGATGCCCATGGGGACTTGCCTGACCCTGTTTTCATAGAGATATAAGCAACATTGAGTATCCACGCGAAAGCCGGCTTACAACAAAGGGGGTCAAAAGGGTCATCTAAACCACAAGTTATGCGAAGTAAAAAGCAAAAAGCCGGAAACTCATAGTGTATTAAGCATAACTTCAAATAATCTCGTAGTTGGGGAGTTAGCTGGACATGGAGTTTTCTTAAGCCACAAATCCCTAGACTCCAAAATCCGAGTCTTGGGGACTTGAGAAAGCAACAAGTTATCTAGCTAATGAACTCAAAATTCAAAAATCCGAGTCTTGGGGACTTGGGGACTTGAGAAAGCAACAAGTTATCTAGCTAATGAACTCAAAATTCAAAAATCCGAGTCTTGGGAGCTTGGGGACTTAAGAAGCAAAGTTCACCCAGTCAAAAAATCCTAAGACCCGGAAACCGGGTCTTGGGGACTTGGAAGAAAACTTTTCCTTACCCCAAAATCCAAGAATCAATATTTATTGCAAAAAGTGTAGAAAAGCAAAAATATGCAAACACAAGGTTGAAAAGTGCATACCAAAGGGATGACCAGAAGGGCCATCAAATCCATAGAAGTTTAAACGTATTACAAACCAAAGGAGTAGTATCAAAAGTGCGCAGGCGCACTATCAATTAAACAAGTGTAGCAGGCATATTACAAATGCCTATTGGCCAAATGAGTGTTTGTTGGTAAAGACGAGAACATTACTCGGCGTCCATAGCCGAGTCTCCAAGGGTAGTCTTGGCAGCCGGGTCTTCCGTGTTCTCCCCTGCAGCCTTCCCTGCCTCTGCGTCCGGGTCTACCGCGGAATCAGCACGAGCGGGAGGAGGGACAACTGGAGTCGTTGATGTTTGCGCAGAGCTGGCCGCGGCTTTCTTCTTGGCGATTTCCTCCTGACACCGAGCCAACATATCAAAGGGGGCAGGAAAATCAGAGCGCACCGGCTTATCTTCAGCGTCATATGGAGGTGTGAGCTTGTTTACGTCGAGTTTCTCGGCAATCAGGCTGGCCGAGTGACGAATCTGAGTATTGATGGATTTGAGGTCCTTTGCTGAGAACCTCGAACCATCCGTGTTAAACTCAGGAAATCCGTTCACTAGCGTTGCCGGCTCAAGTTTCGGATAGTAGGCTTTGGCCAACGCTAGGCCACAGATCACCCCAACTCGGCATGCCGAGCGCTTCCAAAGATCGATCCAGGCAGGGATTGTTGAGTACGCTTCAAGCATCTGGGATACGCCACCATAAGTACCGGTCCACTTCACAGCATCGAGGGTCCACTTGGTCCCCACCGAGAATTGTCGGATAATAGCCTTAAGTGTCTTTAGCTTCTCGATATCATCCTCATCCTCAGCCTTTTCACCCGGACCTGCAGAGTGAAAAGAAAAGCAAGGTGGTGAGACCCGGGTTAAAGACCCTACGAAATGAGAAATCCGAGTGATAATCAGGAGATTAGGTGTGCTTTACCAAGGATGGAGCTGTAAGTATCGACAATAAAGGTCGAGAGTTTCTTCAAAAGTCCTTCAGTGTTATGGAGTTTTTTCTTGTACTTCTTGCACTCCTTAGAAAGATCTTTGACCTCGGCCTCCAGCTCTTCACGAAGTTTGGTCTCAACCCTCAGGAGTTCGTTGGTTTTCGCCAACACCTCGTCCGTCCGGGTCACGTAAGCCTGAAAACAGACAAGGAAACGTCAGTCGAAAATAGCATAAAGCTGCATGAGAACGGTTATATAGCCACAAAAGTACCGAGTAAACTTATGACAGTTCACCCGGAACTTGGGGACTAGGATGTGTATGTACATAGTATTAGTTAAGCTACCTGATGCTCAGCTACCAGAGACTCAATGATATCTTTTTCAGCTGCTTTCAGGTAGTAGTACTCCCCCAACACCTTTTCAAAGTCAAGGCCGCTGAGAGCCGGCCTGGAAGAGCTAGGGTTTTGGTTACCCGTTGGCGGGGTCGCCTCCTGTTTCAGCGGGTCGACTCTGGTTGCCTAGG
The DNA here is from genome assembly GCA_028641055.1 of Alopecurus myosuroides. Taxonomy (NCBI): domain Eukaryota; kingdom Viridiplantae; phylum Streptophyta; class Magnoliopsida; order Poales; family Poaceae; genus Alopecurus; species Alopecurus myosuroides. The sequence continues at coordinate 145,906,235 of CM054058.1, forward strand.
TGTTGGGAGCAGGAGATGCCCTTTGCGTCCCAAGAAACTCGACGTCGGGGTCAGCCGAGTGATGCGTGGGCGGAGGAGACTCGGTCATGGGAATGGCCGTGTCTTCCGTCTCTTGTTCTTCAACAAATGGGGGCTTGGTAGCACTCTCCGGGTCTTCCATAGCCAGGTTATCAGCAGGGGTTTCCTCTTGGTCACTAAGTGTAACCTTGGCTCTGAGGAAAGGAAAACAAAAGGTTAGTGAACAATAAAGGGAAATGCGGAAATTAAAAGATATTGGCGAACAAGACATGTGAATTACCCCGTATTTATTACAAAGTCGTTCAGAAGATCGTTGCTAGACCCGGAGGACGCTAATAAAGAGTTGGAAAGTGAGACCTGGAGTTGTCCGGCTAATGGATGATTTGGAGATGGATATTTTCGAGGAATGTAGGCAGAGTAAGTGGAAGGAGTACCGGCTCGGCGAGCGGGCGACATAGGGATTCCGGGATTGAGGGGATCATCACCCGGAGAAGTCCGGGTTGCCTGTCGCTTGGCTGGCATCGTGTCCTTCAAAGATGATGTAGTGGTTAGATACCTGTTGAGTTTGCACATATTGGCATAGGAGTACTGCTCTGAGGTCATGGAGGAGTACGGCACCTTGAAAACAACTTTCCTGGGTTTCCTCTTCTGGCCAACCTCAATTTCCGGCTCTGCCTCGCTCTCCTCCGATTGAGAGCCGTCTTTATCATCCAGCGCTGGTGATGGTGGGGCATTTTCGGAAGGAGAAGAATTTTGGTCTAGTAGGCTAACAAAGTATTTATTAAGCAGAGACCCGGAATTACCTTCATCTATGTCAGTCGGTTCTTCCTCCTCCTCCGAGTTTTCAGAAGGGGGAGGGGTGACAATTTTCCAGAATGCATCGGTTTCCTGGGTGAGAAACAACAGACAAAAGTTAGTACGTGTACATAAGAAAGATCAGTCGGTATAGAGGGTGATAATCGGTTCTTACTGGAGGAGCCGGGTTAGAGAGCGTAAAGGGGCCGAGTCCGGAGATGCTTTTGATGACATCAACTTTCTCGGCCAAAAAGTTCTTCATGGCCTTATTCACATCCAGAGACGGGTATGATTTCTCCGAGTACCAAAGAGAATCGGTAAGGTGGCCGGAGTACTCGCAGATGAGCTTTGGGCGTACGCTATTTGGCTGGATCCGGCAGCTGATCCAGGTCTTGATTAAGTTTATCCCAATAAGACCCTGGGCTGCTAACACGGCAAGCTTGTGAAGGAGGGGCTGGATTGACTGTCTGTCGGCTTCGGGTGCGAAAGAGCTAAGATTGTCGGAAAGGGATAGAGTTTCAACTGAGAAACCCGGCAAAGGCTTCTGGCCGGGTATGGAGGTGTCTTGGCAGTAGAAATAGGTCTTCTGCCAGTGCTTCACATGACTGTGAAGGCTGAGAGTCGGCATCATAGAATTTTTGCGTCTCTGAATGGATACCCGCCCCCCACAAACGAGGAGGGGCCCGTTCGTGCTCTCCCGGCAGGGTTTGCATTGAAATAACTCCAAAAACAAAGCAAGGTTTGGGGGAATGCAGAGATATGCTTCACAAAGAACTATGAAGTGGCAAGTATTTAAGATCGAGTTTGGACCAATGTCAAAAATTCGGAGTTTGTAGTGGTCCAAAAGTTCGCGGAAAAAGGGGTGACCCGGGGGGCGGAAACCCCGGATCACGTGCTCAAGGAAGACAACCACCTCACCTAGACCGTGTGAAGGCCGGGTCTCCTTCACAGGCATCCTCCAATGGATGTCCGACTCTGCGGGTAGAACCCTAGACTCGGCTAGCTCATCGAGTTTCGCCTTGGTGACAGTCGATTTCGCCCAGTTGGCGGAAATCGACTGACCCGACTTTTGCTTCGAAGCCGCGGTTTTCCCCTTGGACTTGGTGCTAGCTTTGGGCGCCATGAAAATGGATCTAGGTATAATTGAGTGCGAGTAAGTATTGATTCAAAAGTTCAGGAAAACGCATCTAGTGATATAGCAGTGAAAAAGAGATAAGAGCTAGATGCGCGCAAGGAATACACAACTAAGGGCTATGGAAGTGGACCTAGGAGAGATTGACTATGAATGGCTATGAAATTAAGGTTCGCAAGAATAAATCTAGTTAGAGTGATAGCGAAGGGATGTAGACAAGATCTAGGATGAAAACCTATGTAAGATTTGAAAGGGTAAACCCTAGATCTAAGTTTGTTGGGGCTTACCGGAGTTGGAAGCGGAGCTCGGCTTGCGCGGCGGCGGCGGCCCGGTGACGGCGTGTGCACGCGGCCTGGAAGTTGAAGCTCGGGCCGCTCCTTGGGCTCTAATGGAGCTGCGGTTCTCCGATGCGGAATCCGGCGGGCGTGATGGTGTGGACGCGGAGGCGCGAGGCGGCGGTGCCAGGTGGCGGTTGGTGGTCGAGCTTGGCGGCGCTGGCGCGGCTCCGGCAGCTAGGGCTTGGCCTTGGGCTCGTGCGCGTAGAGGACGAGCGGGAGGAGGAAGACGAAGTGGAAATGAGCCGTTTGGGGATTTTAGGGTTAACCCCCTGGGGCCAATTTATAGGCGCAGGAAAACCCTAGGGTTTGAGCGGTAAGTTGAGCAATTTTCAAAAAAGCTTGATCCGGCCCGTGAATTTGGGGATAAAAATCTTGGTGATTATCGCGTGAAATCCGGATCAATTAAGCTGACTGTGAGAGTCGGATTCGAGACGTTGTTACTCGGACTAGCCGATAGAGAAATGGAGGCCGGGTTATATTATATTCTCTTGGAGTGTTAACCCGGGAAACGATACCTTGGCTCGAATGAAGATTAGGGTTGTTATATGGACCACCCAAAGAGCAGGCCTGGCTATAGTTAAAGCAACCTAACCTGGTATGTTATCGATATGAATGTTTATTGTTTTGAAGGGAATATCGTGCGCTTCCTGGTTGAACCCAAGATGCCCAAGCTATTCTGGGGACTACTGTTGGGGGGATGATAACCCGGTAGGCCCATACCTGAGCGAAACCCGGCCAGAAGGAAATCACATGAGACCCGGCCCAAGGTGGAGAAGATTCTAGAAGGCCTAAAAGATGGCATGGATCTTGTAGTCCGTGCCTTGGGGGCCATGATTAGGAAACCTAGGGTTATGTGCGTATTCCGGGTAGGATTCCGAGTGTGCCTTGTATAGAAAGCTAGAGAGCCGGGTATTTGATGACTCCCAAGTGCAGGAGATCAATTGTAGTACCTTTCGATAAGTATTTGAGTGTCGAACCCACGAGGAGCTGAAGGTAAGCTATCTATTCTCTAAAGCCCTATAACCCTCTTATATGGCTGTTTATGCAAAGCAATAAGTTTGACTAAAAGGAACTAACTAATTAAAAGCAAGTGACGTGGAGTGTGGTTTGTCTAGTAACTAGTGAAGCAAGTTTAAAATGCAAGTTTCTAAGCAAGTTTCACAAGTAGCAAGCAGCAAATATCTCAAGTATCTCAAGGGAGCAAGTGTTCTAGCAATAGGTGTTTCGTTCGTGTGGTTGTCACAATTAGTGAAGCACATGTTTTAGTCTTAGTTGTTTCTTCTAGGAAGGAGCCATGAATAGGTATAGTCAAGTAAATGATCTACAACCCCTTATAATGGATCATGTGGCCAAGTAAATGACTGCACACGATTGATTAAGACATAAAGTCCCACCATAGCCTTACGTTCTAAGGTCCCCTATATATCCCCCAATAACTTAGCTTTGTGGTTCGGTCTCAGGTTACTGTCACTCCCAAGTCACCACCACTCCATTATGCTACCGGTGATCACCTTACATGCATTCCCCAACATATGCGTGCACTCATATATTGTACATAAAGACAATCATAGAAGATAACAAACTTGTATGCAACCAATCAACGAACTATTTCACCATTGCCAAGAACAATTCACTACTCAAACATAGACGGGGAGACACAATACATCAAGGGAATATAGTATTGCATCATACATCGTGTTTGCCAAGAGATTACAGTGGAGAGATGGAGATGATCTTGCTGTAGATGTTGATGATGAACCCGCCGGAGGGGGGTGGAGCCCTCCGGGGGTGATCCCGGCGGCGTTTCCCCCTCCGATCTTCTCCAGCGGCAGCCTTCTGTCTCTCTGTTTTGTGGTTTCGTCTCTCGGCGCCGCCTCCTCCTCGAAAAGGCCAGGGGACCCTTTATATAGTCGTTTTAGGTCACGAGACACTCGGGGGAAGAAAGATCAACGACATCGGAGCCACGGGGACAAAAAAGGGGGCCTCTCACGCGGCCAAGGAATCTGACCGCATGGAGGGTACTCTTTGCCACCTGGTTGGCCTTTTGGCCCTCTACTTTGGCCCATGGTCTTCGTCTCGAAAATTCTGAACCGTGCTCTTTGGCCTTTCCCTTTTTGGAGTCCCGAAGCTCCCGGAAAGTCTGAAACACTAAAAAGTACGTTTTCTGGAAAAACGGGGTTAGAACCAAAAGAAGGGGGATTGTTTAGAAAATCCCCCAAATCATTATAAAACATGAATATAAGTTGCTAATATGTAGGAAAAACAATTAATAACATGCAAAGTTCATGTATGCATTTTACATGCATCAACATCCCCAAGCTTAACCCATGCTCGTCCTCGAGTATGAAGGTGATAAAACTAACATGGACTTTGCATATTGAAACAATCATGGGATATCAAGGAGGATTATTCATGCTACATATAATCAAATGATTAATACTAGAAATGAGTAGCAATATACAATTCATGTTGTAAGAAATATCAAATATGCAAGCAAAGATGCTTCATGAAAGTTCACAAAGTGTATAATGAAATAAAAGCACTATGGACCAAATGCATACACAAAATGAAAAATAAAATCCTATATTGGTCAAAGAATAGCATAATGGAAAATAGAAAATATGGTGGACACTTTGGAGAAAATTGAATAGAGGTAAAACATGATCAAGTCTTATTTAGCCTCTAAATTATTCAACTAAAATTACTAATTGAAATGTGGTATCCATTGATCTAGGACTCTCATTGCCCCTTTATCACTAGCATCTTAAATGGTGAATGTTGAAGTAATGTGAATGGCAAGGTGGTTGAAAGCCTCATGCCCCGTGAGTGTGAAAACCTACTCCATGATTACTCAACTTAAGATTCCTAATAAGCTTTGTACAATCATAATAAGTATTAATGACATCATAGAGAACCGCAAAGAGGTACCTCTTGCCCCATGACATGGAAACAAGCCCATGTCACAATGACACGACAAACAAACGGAGTAGACTCATCATCCTTTTTATTTTCATTCACTATTATGCATAGCTTCTTATTTTATTGTAGGATGTGTTGTAGAGTCACTCAAGCTGTAAGTAAATTTACACCATGATAAAGCATGGCTTGGGTTAGCGGCCCAATGCGTTTCTCTAGTCATATAGATACTTACTCATCAAAACTTACTATTCCTATATTTCATTTCGGCATGGCAGGAGTCCAAAAACAAAAGTACATGATATCAACCAAATGTAATTTTTTGTGCAATGTTGAAAGCTTTACGGTGATACACGTTTATAACTAGCTCCCAACCACACACTTGTCAAACGCAAAACTTGTGGCTCCCATTATTGGGCCATGTTTATTAGATGCATAAAAAGTAAAGTGTGCCTTCAAAAGTTCGTGAGAGTCCAATCCCAAGTTAAACCCATGACAATTAATAAAGTGAATATCTTAATTTAGAACATAAATAACACAATAACATGGTGAACATACTCGGAATAGCAATGAAGCTAATGGGAAGATATGGTGGACTCACTGGAAATACTTGGCTAAGGAGTGTTGGAAACAAGTTTTTACTTGTTGGAATTTTTAAATTTTTTGCTAGCAAGAGGGAGATAGTTGACCAGCTACTATGCATGCATATGTCCATAGAACTACTCATTTCATGACAAACTAAATAAACCAGCAATTAACATCAAGGACATGAATAAGAGATAGCTCAAGACAACATTATTGCAAATTTCTACACATAAAAAGCCTATAAATCATGCAACCATATGTAGCTCTTCAAATCAACCATGGCATCCCTATTCCAAGTCATAATACTAGCATCCAATACATTCCAACCCCAAACTCCAGTAGCTCAATCTCATATAAAATGATGGGTGTGGTCTTATCAAAACAAAAATAAAAACAAAAACTAGACGCTTCAAGTCTCTACGATAAATGCTTTGCTTAGAAAAACAGAAAGTAGACGTGTGCTAACCAAAAGAGTGTAGCTCCAGTGGGGTGTTCATAACATCCCCAAGCTTATGGGTTTCACAATTCTTGGATGTCTTGAGGTGCAGCTCCTCTATTCCCTGTGAAAAAAACTTCACAAAACATGTTTCTCCCATTCTTTTTCTGTGGGGTGAGATTAGCAAGGACAAACAAATCACATGCTTGCTGTGCAAAATTCCAAATCAAATGCTCCAGTAGATAGACAATAAGGTTCATTATGTTGTATGTTCACTCTCTTGCTTGAAATAATCATGGAAATTTGATTCCCAAGCCCAAAGAGTGCATAAAACAAAAGAAGGCAGAATCTGTCCAGAAAAGCAACAGCAGCAAAACGAACGTTTTTCCCTAAGCTAGACTCGTCAAAAAATTAAGACAATTTTTGTGCTTACAGAGGACGAAAAGTTGCAGAACATACTAAAAAATTAGCTCAATCCGACATACCAATAAAAACGTAAAATCATACGGTGAGCAGACTCGTGCTGAAACAGAAATTTCATGAACTAGGATAGCAACTTATAAGTCCAAATGGGTTTTACTTGACTCTTTATTGAAAACTCCAGAATTAAAACAAAAAAAACTAATCTCTTGAGACAGCAAGAGGACACTAGGAAAATCCAAACAAAAACAACCGGGTTGCCTCCCGTAAAGCGCTTTCTTTATAGACATATAGCTAGGCTTTACTTACTTAACATCATGATGGTTGGAGTAAGGTGGCTCGGCATCCCCAAGCTTGGATTCTTGTACTTATTTGATACATGTAGGGTGAGCCCAGGGGTACATACCCAAGCTTGATTGGTTTTCCCTCTTGATCTTTGTTCATCTCACTCAACTCTTCCTCCTTAAAAATTCTTCTTACACGAATCTCAACATAAAACTTGATTAGAGGGGTTAGTGCCTCCATAAATAAAATCCACATAGGTACAGCAAAGACACATCATGAGTTGATTCTAAATATTAACTACTGTTACTACAGTTGTGCATTGCTCCTTGATCAAAAGAACCACACAAAACACAAGTAATGAGAGCAATGCAAAATAAAGACATAATCTGCCAAAAACTGAACAGCCCGTAAAGAGTGAATTTTTAGAGGCACTTAAGTTGCTCAAATCAGAAAACTTGAAACTAATGAAATATGTAGTGATAACTAAATATTGCTGTCGTAAATTACCAGGTCAAAATTCCACTTCTGTGATTTTAAACATTTTTCGCAGTGAAGTTCAGGAATCTGTTTTCTTGACAGCTAATTACTATTGTTTAATCCTATCTCTCATATAAGATTATTCTTGCCATTTAAGATGAGAAATAAGACAGAAATGTGATTTTACAATAGTGAACTAATATTTTTATTATTTTTAGCTTTGGAAAAAGTTTTAATGATAGAGACTTTGCAATGGTTTCATTGGCATGAACAACACATGTTCAAGGTCGACCCCAACTTCTCCATTACTCATCCTTCTCATTTACTTTCCCAATTTTTTTTATAAAATGAAAATCTTAAACTAAATGATACATAACAGTAGGTAAAGGAATTTTACATGTTGTAAAGACATAAATGTGTGCTCAAATCGAATAGGAAATTAAAGCATAAGGAACACACCAAAAAAATATTAAACAATTTATTTTTAAGTCTAACCCATTTCCTATGCATTGGCATTTTGTAATGAAACAAATAAAAGAAGCACATAATAGAAGCATAGAAAGGTAGATCAAGTGCAACTTCAATACTTTCAGCATAAATAGGGGAAACTTAATATTGTTTAAATATGTGTAACCATGTTTCCCTCTCTCATAATAATTTTCAGTAGCATCATGAATAGATTCAACAATATGAATATCACATAAAACATTCTTATCATGAGCCACATGCATAAAAGAATCACTACTCTCCACATAAGTAAAATCCTCATTAGTGATAGTGGGAGTTAAACATTCATAATTTTCATTGCAATCATCATATATAGGAGGCATAGCATCATCAAAGTGAATTTTCTCCTCCAAGCTTGGGGAACTAGAAATATCATGCTCATCAAAACCAACTTCCCCAAACTTAAAACTTTCCATAGAATCAGCAAGTATATCATTTTTATCCTCAATAGTAGGGGGACTAAAAATATCATATTCATCAAGACAAACTTCCCCAAGCTCAAGGTTTTCCTTAGAAATAAAGGTGTTCAAATAATTAGTACTACCACAAATATGATTGTTGTGCAAATAATTTTTCAATTTCTCCTCAAACACTTCATGTCCTAATTCAAGGTAGATATTATACAGTTCTAAAATTGTTTGGTTGTTTTCCATTTTATAATTTTTTTTTGTGTTTTAGGTTTATATGTTAGTATGCAATGCAAACAAGAATAAAACCTTAGCACAATGCTCCCCGGCAACGGCGCCAGAAAAGTGCTTGATGACTCCCAAGTGCAGGAGATCAATTGTAGTACCTTTCGATAAGTATTTGAGTGACGAACCCACGAGGAGCTGAAGGTAAGCTATCTATTCTCTAAAGCCCTATAACCCTCTTATATGGCTGTTTATGCAAAGCAATAAGTTTGACTAAAAGGAACTAACTAATTAAAAGCAAGTGACATGGAGTGTGGTTTGTCTAGTAACTAGTGAAGCAAGTTTAAAATGCAAGTTTCTAAGCAAGTTTCACAAGTAGCAAGCAGCAAATATCTCAAGTATCTCAAGGGAGCAAGTGTTCTAGCAATAGGTGTTTCGTTCGTGTGGTTGTCACAATTAGTGAAGCACATGTTTTAGTCTTAGTTGTTTCTTCTAGGAAGGAGCCATGAATAGGTATAGTCAAGTAAATGATCTACAACCCCTTATGGTGGATCATGTGGCCAAGTAAATGACTGCACAAGATTGATTAAGACATAAAGTCCCACCATAGCCTTACGTTCTAAGGTCCCCTATATATATCCCCCAATAACTTAACTTTGTGGCTCGGTCTCAGGTTACTGTCACTCCCAAGTCACCACCACTCCATTATGCTACCGGTGATCACCTTACATGCATTCCCCAACATATGCGTGCACTCATATATTGTACATAAAGACAATCATAGAAGATAACAAACGTGTATGCAACCAATCAACGAACTATTTCACCATTGCCAAGAACAATTCACTACTCAAACATAGACGGGGAGACACAATACATCAAGGGAATATAGTATTGCATCATACATCGTGTTTGCCAAGAGATTACAGTGGAGAGATGGAGCTGATCTTGCTGTAGATGTTGATGATGAACACGCCGGAGGGGGTGGAGCCCTCCGGGGGTGATCCCGGCGGCGTTTCCCCCCTCCGATCTTCTCCGGCGGCAGCCTTCTGTCTCTCTGAATCGTGGTTTCGTCTCTCGGCGCCGCCTCCTCCTCGAAAAGGCCAGGGGAACCTTTATATAGTCGTTTTTAGGTCACGAGACACTCGGGAGAAGAAAGATCAACGGCATCGGAGCCACGGGGGCAAAAAGGGGCCTCTCACGCGGCCAAGGAATCTGGCCGCGTGGAGGGTCCTCTTTTCCACCTGGTTGGCCTTTTGGCCCTCTACTTTGTCCCATGGTCTTCGTCTCGAAAATTCTGAACCGTGCTCTTTGGCCTTTCCATTTTTGGAGTCCCGAAGCTCCCGGAAAGTCTGAAACACTAAAAAAGTACGTTTTCTGGAAAAACAGGGTTAGAACCAAAAGAAGGGGGATTGTTTAGAAAATCCCCCAAATCATTATAAAACATGTATATAAGTTGCTAATATGTAGGAAAAACAAGTAATAACATGCAAAGTTCATGTATGCATTTTACATGCATCAGTATTATATAAACCGGCTCCTGGGACAGAGAAACCAGAGTTTTCCAGATATTCGAGTATTCTAGTAGTACGAGAGATGATACTTGTAACCCTAGATCGGAGTCTCAGCGACATTGCAGCCTGAGCTTCCAGATCTCCAGTTGATATGATTTCCTCTGAGCTAAACCCTCTCGCAAACACCAGAGTCGATTTGCCCCAACCTAAGTTACCCCCGGTAACGTCTGTCGTGAATATCCTGCGACAAGGCTTTTCTATGATTTTTAGAAGGAGTTTAAAAATGTTTTTTGAGGTGAATACAATTGGATGAGTTTGTGTTTGTTTATATCTATCATATCCTAGCTTGTATTAATTTTTAGAGCCCTAGATTATTTTTGGTGAGCCTTTTTAGATACATCAGCTTTTCTGTTTTCCTTGTTATGTGTGTATTTGTTAGAAATAAAATGCTTGATTGTGTAAGACTTGTTTCCTAGCATGTATAGATGTGTTACCACTTGTTATTAGGTTGTTTCCTTGCAGTACATATACCTTAGGAAGTGTGTGCATGATTGGAATCATTTGGATATAGAAATAGCATTTGTTTGGTTTCTAGTATTTATTTTGACTAGGTTGTGTGAGCAAATCTTTGTGTGATTGTGCACCTAAGTTTTCGATGTCTTTGAGTTGAGTACAGTACCATTTTGGTACTGATATCAGGATGGTAGTATAACAGTTAGCTTGCTTCCTATCTTATAGAAAAGCATGTGTAGCATTTGTTTGCTTGTTTGCACTTTACTGTTTTCACTAGTGTAATAGTTGAGTAATGATTGCATTGTTAGATTAATTTTGTCATGTGTGAACAGAGGCCTTGCTACATCTAAATGCCTTGGTATTAGTGGTCCCATAACCCACTGGTCCCATTGCATTTTGGTTAGGGATGCAAAATCCCCTACCATACATTTGTGTGTAAGTAGCATGTATTACTATATGTTTGCTTAGCATTTTCCACTAAGGAAAAATAGATGTCATTTCACTTATGTAAGTGAAGTGTTTAATTTTTCTTTGTGATTACTAGTATGATTATTTGTGGTGCATTTGTTAACATAGTGTTACCTTAGGGATATCATGTTAAGAAATGTTTTACTATTGTTTGTTTGAATAGAATATTGTTTGCAAATAGAATGCTTTCCTTGTTAGTGATAAATTATTTGTGAATAGATTTAATTGAGTGTTTGGATTTTTAAAAGTGTTTAGTAGAGCTTGTTTTCAGTGCATAGCTACTGGTTGTATGGCATGTACCTTGGATTCTTGTTGATTAATTCTTAGAAAAGCATGAGTTAGTAGAATTGGCTGGATTATTGCTTAGTAGTTGTTTTCATAGAATTATTTTAGTGTTTTTGCTTACTAGCATGTGTAAGGTGTTGTGTGATGTTAGTAGGTTTTTACCCTCATACATTGCTTGTTTAGAATTGTGCATCCTTGTGGTGTTATTTGCATCTCTAGTGATGAACTAGTGTCACCACTAGATTGTATGAGTTTCTCTAGCATTGTTGTCTTTTTATTTTACAAGTGTATGATTATTCTAGCATGTTTAGTAGGTTGTTACTTTTGTTATTATGACATGACTTGTGGAGTTTCTTGTTTCTATTAGTTGTAGAATGCAATTATTTCTTATAACATGCATGTGTAGAATTTTCATACTAGTATGATTTTAGTGGACTCCAGTGGTTGTGTTATTTCCTATCCTTGTTATCTCTTGTAGTGATTGTGTTTTAGAGTGCATATCATGACTTGTTACCATTGGTTGAGCTACTGATTTTCTTAGTTATTTTCATGATTGATGGATTCCTTAGCTTTGGAGGTGGACTTAAGCATAGTCAGTAAGACAGTAACTAGCTTATTCATCTATGGTATGTTGTTTGCTGTTTGAAGATTGTCTGAGTGTTTACCTTCGAATGAGTATTGTACTTATGTAATTGTTTTGCTTAGTAGTATTCATTAGTTTGATAGTGAACTTGTTTGGTGATGATTACTTGTGTATTGATAATACCCACTGCCATGGGTATTGATCTGATTGATTGTTAGTATTTTAGTAGTCTCACCTTTTGCGCCCACAAGCTATATTTTTAGCTACTTGAACATATTATTATGAGAGTGGTACACCCACTCCATATGTGGTCTGTAAGATGTGGGATATGGTTTCTCAGCCATATGTTTGTTTGACGGTAGTTTGTACCATGAGAGTTGGTGAGATAGTTTTCGCGATAACTTTTTGAGTGTTTGCGCTAGTATAAGTTTGCTTGCTGTATGTATTGCTTTGTGATATTGTTTCCCTTTTGGTTTTGAGAGTGTGTCCTTATTTCTTTTACGACGTTAGAAAATGAAGAAGAAGAAGCATGAGTTGTAGAGGTGTGCGTCAAGTTCAAGCTACTTCAAGGCCAGGGACACTAAGAGACTTAAGGCAAGCCATCCTGATGCTTGCTGTTACTATACTTATCATTATCTATCATGCATGTTTTACTTCTTAAAGTTTTACAAAAACTTGGATTACCAAAAATTATTTTTGAGTGACTACTACTACTAATTCTATATACTAGCTATTATTATGCCAGTAGTTGATACTTGGTGTTACCAAGCCCATAGCCACCATATGGTATTTATTACCATCACAAGTATTAGTCCCTAAGTGGACACCTTAAAATATGTTTTTGGCAAAACAAATGCTTTATGGAAAACCCGGTGGAAAGGCGAAGCCTTATCCACTGGAGGAATGTTCAAGTGGTCATTTTTGGGAAAAAGGTTGTAACATCCCAAGTATGAAAACTTCCATTTAGAATGTTTGTTTCTTGTTTTATTAAAGTTTTGCATCATGTCATCATACTCATTCCTTTGTTTGCATTTGTTTTCATTTGGTTTGCATCTGTTTTCCTTTGTTTTCACAATTGAAATTCAAACATTATTTCAAATGCTTTGTTCATACTTGTTATGTTACAACTTTCCAAATAAAAGGTTCAAATAAAACATCAATTTGTTTCCATGAAAAATAAAAAGCTCAACTATTAATTTGTTCTTTAATAATCCACATAATTCAAATTGCATTCAAAATTCAAATCACATATTACAAACAGCACCCAATTTGAACTTATGAGAATTACAACACAATGCTAATAATTTTGTTTCAATTAAACTTTAGGGTTCTCCCTATTTAAATCTTGTTTTCAATAATTCACATAAACTCAAAATTCATTCAAATTTGAATTAACTTACAAACAACATTTTTATTTTGAACTTTTTGAAAAACAAAACTTGGCAGTTGTTGCTGTCACATATTTAAGCAACCCCACATTTTTTTCTAAATTTTTCCTAACCCAAAAACCTATCTATTTCTTCCTATTTCTATTTCAACAAAAAAAAAGAAACAGAAAATTTAAAAAAGAAAAACGAGGGAGAGAGAGGCAGTGGGCTGTGCCCCACGCAAGCCCAGCCCACCCTTTTCTTTTCCCTGGCCCGATACCCCTTCGCTCCCCCTCGCTCTTCTTCCCCGCGTACGGCAGCGCATCGCGCCTATCCACGTCGACGCCGTCGCGCAGCAGACGGCCAACAGCGCGCCTACGCCCCTATATAGCCTACCCTAGGCCCCCGAGCTGCCCTAGCAACCTAGCCTCCCTTCTCCCTCGAGCTGCGCCGTCGCCTACCTCTCTCTGCCCGGAATTCCCCTCCTCTCTGAATCTCTGCAACCTCACCGCGCCACCCACCTCTGAACATTCGATGATCGCCGGCGATCCACTTCCCCTCCCCTCGGGCTAGCTGCTGGAATTGTCTCCCCGTCGCCTCCTCGACAGCCTCGACCCCACAGCAGCCGCGGAGATCCATCGGAGCGTCGCCGCCGTCCTCGACATCGCCGCCGTAGCTCACTGCCCCGGGCCTCTGCCACGACTACATCGAGGGTGAGCTACACCCTGCTCCACCCTCCTCTCTCTCTGCTTCAGCACAACCACAGCAACCCCCTAGCACGCGCGCATCCACCGCAGCACGAGCACGCAGCCCAGCGCAGCGCCGCGGCAGCTCGCCGCCGGTCAGTTTCAGTTGCAGCTAACTGAAGAAAATTCAGTTAGCGCGTAACTGAAGGTTATCCTCCCCGCGCATCCTTTCTGTCAACAAACAGAACAGCATCGCAGTGGTTCAGCACTGCTTGCGCGAGCGCCAGGTCGAGGGTTCGAGTCCCCGCTGCGCAAATTTTTTGAGATTTAATCCCCGCGCATGTGGCCCACCTGTAAGTGGCCACTGCTGCCACGTGAGCGCCACCGTGGCCTAGGGGCCCTCTGTCAGTGGCTAGGGCTAGCCACTGCAGAGTGAAAAACGTTTTTCAGCATTTTCTTTTTCAAATTAAATCCTTTTTCATTACAGATTGGTCCCTGTTTTTAAATTGCTAATAACTTTTATTTTATAAATCCAAATAATAAAAATAAAATATGTTTGTTGAACCAAATTTAATTCTCTACCTAGTTAAACCATTTGTTTTCTGTTTTGAATAATTCAAATGCATTCAAATTTCAAATTCAAACAATTCATTTGAAATTTGATTAATTCCATAAATAATTCATACTTAATTTAAATAACACAAATGAAATATGTTTTCCATGCTATTTTGAACCATCTTTTCAAATATAAATTTTGTTTCATGTTTTGAATAATTAAAATTGCTTAAATAATTTAAACCTTGTTTAAATCATTTAAATTTGCTAAATTCATAACTTGCTCAAATTAAATTATTTTTGAACATGCAAAATATGTTTTCAAACCAGAAAAACATAAACTTTTCAAATATGAATTTGGTTTAATATTTTGAACAAGTAAAATTTCAAATAAATTCATACTTGAATTAAATTCAATTAAAACTTGTTTAATCTTGTCTAATTAATAATTAAACCATTGTAATTCCTTTTTCAATAATTGAAACATGTAATCCACCTAAAATTTTGTGTACTTTCCAAATATGAATTTTGTTATTTTCTTGGAACAATTTAAATTGATGAAAACAACAAATGCTTGTGTAACACCTTTAAGGAACCAAAATTTCTTAACTTAATCAATAAAATTCCAAACTTGGTAAACCTTATTTCAAAATTGTTCTATTGTTGTTATTTTTATGTTTTACTCATCCATGCATCATACTAATCCACTTTCACCTGTTGATTAGTTGTAAAACAATTATTCCAACCATAATTCATGGACCTTTCCATATGCAATCCAAATTGCATGTGGGTCCATTTAATCATGTTATGTTTCCCATGTCAACTAGTTTATTTCTATGCATAAATTAAATGGTCATGCATCATCCCATGATTGTGCATTATGCCATGTTATTGATTGTTTGTCTCTCTGTGTTGTTTGTTTGCTTCTTCTCGAATAGACGACGACGTTGAGACAGACGATACTTACGACACCCCTTCTGAGGATCTAGCTCAGTACCAGGCTACTGAGTTTGCAGGCAAGTATTCACTCACATGAACCATTGTGTTCCTTTCAACATTGGATACCGATACTTTCCGTTGTCTATTCTGCTAGCCCTATGAATCGTTGCTTCTGTTCGATCCTATCACATGTTATCCTTTAACCCTGATATAGCCTCACCTCCACACCTATAACCCCATTGCTTGTTGCCCGTGTCTTACTAGCATGCTTAGGGTTGTTTCTGCTCGAGTCTGTTACCCGTTACTTTCTGTTACTATATTTCTATTATGTTCTGGGGCTCGATGTTAAACAACAACCTGTTAATTTTGAGGTAATGCTAAATTGATGATAAGGCACCGGCAGGAGGCCCGGCGTGGTTTTGAGGCCTGCTAGTGTCGACCCTAATTAGGAAAAGGGTCTTGTCTACTGATCCATGATGAGCGCACTATCCGCATGTGGGAAGCGTGTATGGGCGCCCCCTCAATTTGATTCGATTCGCATCTCGTCCAAATCGCCACACCTAGTTCGGGCTTTCCATTTGATGCACGCATATGCAGGTACGAACCCGAGGCCAGGGTGGAACTTTTGTAGTCGGCATTTAGGGCGGCGTGGTCTTAGAGTGCTATAAGGGTCCTCTTTTCTTCGTGGGGCTCGATTAGCCGCGCACGCACAGCACGTGGTGCTTTGGGCTTGATGCGAAGAAGAGTTGAGTTGTGTAGAGTGCCTCGCTTGGTGGGTTTGATTCCCGTCTGGCGGGATATTCTTACGTGTACGGAAAAATTGGTGCACCCCTGCAGGGATAAATCTTCTCGAGAAGCTGTGTTTTCCGCGGTCATGGTTAACTTGGTGAAAGTACTGGCTAAAAAGTACTCAGAACAACTTACACCTAACTAATGATAACTTGACTAGTAATAGTCTTATTGACACAATAATTTGAACCATCATTAATCGAACTGTGTGAGTTATCCTCGGATTGCTTCTTTGGATAAGGGGCGAGATCCAGGATGGGTTTGTTTGGAGTTAGTTATAGTTGGTTACGATCCGCTATCTTATCCCCTTTCTGTTAGCCGGAAGTTGTATCATGTTCTGTAGTTGGTTAGTGCAGCCAGCTGCCGCATCTTTTGTATCACCCCTTTCTTCCGTTGAACCCAAAGCATCTGTGCTTGGTGTTGACGGGTTACACTTTGGTGAACTGTGAGTCTTGCTTGCCAGTACGTTTATGTACTGACCCCTTTGGGGCTGTGGTTTCCGCAGACTACGCTTACGAGGATCCCCGTGATGGCTACTACGTGGAGTTTGACGAGGCTGCTGACGAGTAGATAGCGGACCTGGGCAGGATCCGAGACTACGTGGATGGGCTCCATTTTCCTTTCATTCCCGGCTTCTTAAGCCCATTTGGATTTTGTCTGTACTCAGACCCTTTGAATGCTTCCGCTGAGATGTAATGATGATTTGTTGGGACATGTGTCCTCTGGATGATTGTATTTGCTATCTCTGCTCTAGTGAGAGCTATTTGCAACTTATTTCTATTTATTTGTGTCTTAGAGATATGTTGTGCTATCATTTTGTTCAACGCCGTTGATGTACCATGTGTGTATGGTATGAAGTACGTCAATGGTAGTATCCTGATTTCTATGGGATGGTTTACGTAGACGATGAATAGTAGGGGTTGGTTGTCACACACACGTGTGTTGGCCTACTCGTAAGAGATGCGGGTGCCGGTAAGCCCCGTAATCCAATCAACTACTGTTCAACGGAACTACGAGTATCCTCTAGAAGTCCGGGTGCGACAAATGGTATCAAAGCCTGTCTGCCTGTAGGATCCCTTTTACTGGTCGCAGTTGAGTCTACAAACTATTTTGTAGCTATATAGGAAAAATGAAACGTGAGAGTAGGAATTCTGCCATTTTATTTCTTTCCCCACCCACCCTCCCTTTTCTGGTAAGGAAGTGCAACGTTGTTTTTCTCTTCTCATCTAAACTTTCAAGTTAGGATTTCACGAATCCTGGTTTCTCTAGGATAGTTATATCTACTAGACCATAGGAATGGAGGTGGTTGTGACATGATTTATCATGTTGCCTACTCACGATTGAGAACGGAGACGTGTAAGCCCCGGAAGCAAATCCTCTATTCCTTAAGCAGTAGATATTGATCCTTTAGAAGCCCGGATGGGTTTTCCGTAGTACCTCAGGAGTTTTTGGTCTCGTGTTTCCCGATGTTGCTTCGATATCCTGTTCTTCTCAACATCCTTTTCGTCCGTTGAAACCTTGTTGTTGCTTTCCACTTCAGTTCTCTACCGGCGTCTAATCAAAACTTCCCCGATCATCTACAGATGGATCTCAGGTTCTACCCGCAGGTGGTTCGGATGACTCGTTGTGAGAGCACCGCCGGTTATCCGGAGATGCTGAGAGACATGGTCACTTATCTGGGGTTCCGTTGGGCACCAGAGTACCAGGTCTACGAGAAGCAGCAAGAGTTTGACCAGACCTACTACCAGGCTATCGTCTACATTCTGTCAGATGATGGCATGAGCGTTGTCCACCGCTACGAGGCAGTAGGTTCCACAGTGGATATGGCTGTGCAGCAGGCAGCTTATGTGAGTCTCAGCGTCCTTCGTGCTGACTACTGGGGATTTGACGATTCTATCTATCGCCACATCCCCCGTGGTTACATCACTTCGGAGGGAGCTCATTTCACTCTCTACGACAACCTGGATGTCTACGAGCATGATAACTCCAGGCTGCACACCACCGCTCAGTTTGTGAGGCACAGTGACGCAGTTGCCAGCACACTATCTCAGGAGTTGGCTTCAGTCAGAGAGCAGCTCTACCTTGCTTTGACTCGTCTGGCGACTTACACCACAGACTTTGTTGGAGATGAGCGCTTTGCACGTTTCGATCAGCCAGTTGGTCGTCGTCTGCCAGATGCTGGAGGTTACGAGCCGATCAGAGGTCCACTCCTCAACCTCGGTGCTGGTTACACTGGGATTCCGCGCTTTGGAGCACAGGGAGTCGACGCTATGTACTTCACCACACCTAGAGTCGCTCTCAGACCACGTCAGATCTATGTGGATCGTCGTTCTACCTACTTTCGTGGGCGTGCTCCTCACCGTACCTCTCGTCGTACTACTCACCGCCGTCCTGCGTGATGACCATGGGAGTAACGATGTATCCATTCTTAGCTATGTTTAGTTATCCTTTGGCATTTGAACCATTTATGGTGTGTTGGATATTCTGATGTATTTGAACATGTGATGATGTACCTGTCGGTTATCTATTCATGCGTCGGAATAATCTCTCTTTCGGTTACCAAGTCTATCCTTTTCTATTGTTGTGCTAAAATGCATTTCCATTCAGGATGCCGCCAACAAGGAACACCCCGCCCGAGCCACCGCCAATCACGGAGCTGTTGACTCAGATGAACCAAGTCATGGCACAGATGGCCCAGTTCCAGACTAACCAGCACAACAACCAGAATGCTCCACGAGTCAGTATCAAGGAGTTTCTCAGTCTGGGCCCGAGAGCTTTCGTGGCAACACGCGAGCCTCTAGATGCTGATGACTGGATCCGTGAGATAGCTAGGGCTCTGGAGATTGCTCACGTTGCTGAGGAAGACAAGGTCAAGTATGCCTCCTATCTCCTGAAGGGCCAGGCAGCAACTTGGTGGGAAAACTACCAGACCATGAGAGCTGGCTATCCAATCACCTGGGGTTGTTTCAAGGAAGCTTTCCTGAAGCACCACATTCCAGATGGTCTCATGGAAAGGATGCGTGAAGAGTTTTGCTCTCTCAAGCAGGGTAAGGTGGACGTCATTGGCTATCAGAGTGAGTTCAATCGCCTCGCTCGATACGCTGGTGATGAGGTGTCCACTGAGACTAAGAAGATGGCAAGGTTCCGCAGAGGTTTTAACCCGGAACTCAAGTACGCCCTCACCAACATCAAGGCCAAAGACTTCGAGGAGCTTGTGAACACCGCGCTCAATGAAGAAAATGGGCGCAAGGCGTTCGAGGAGTCTCGAAAGCACTCGCGTGAGGGTGGTTACTCCTCCAACATGACCACCCCTCCGCAGAAGCGCCGCATCTGGGTGCCAAATGGTGCCGTCACTAGGGCTCCATATGCCCAAGCTTCTCCAGGCTTTGCTCCCCGCCCACCCAACCCAGCTCACATGCAAGGTCAGAGGGTTTCAATGGGGCAGCCAAGGCCAGATACTCCTCGTGTCGTCACTTGCTACAAGTGCAAGCAGACGGGGCACTTCGCTGACAAGTGCACGCAGAGGCAGCTACCTCCACCACCACCTCGTCCCAACACAAACCAGGCAATGGTGCGTGCTCCCCCGGCTAAAGCCTTCAACTCCAAGAACAGGCCTATCGGGAGGACTGCAAGGGTGAATCATGTTAAGATCGACAAAGCTGAGGAAGCTCCTGACGTCGTTCTCGGTACATTCCCCGTAAACTCTTTTCCAGCTAAAGTGTTGTTTGATACCGGGGCATCGCATTCTTTCGTGTAAAAGATCTTTGCGACATCAATTAAGCTCCCTTTTGTTGGTTTGGGTTCCCCGCTAGTAGTAAACTCCCCTGGAGCAACTATGCAAACTTCCAAGATCAGTCATGAAAATCAGATTCTAATTGGAGGTCACATATTCCTTGCTTCTCTCATACTGCTCGGCAATTCTGACATTGATGTCATTCTTGGCATGGATTGGTTGAAGGCCAATAAAGCTACGATTGACTGTGCTCAGAAGTCAATAGCTCTATTCCACCCTTCTGGCCAGATAGTCTATTCTCCAAATGAATCAAGTTATGTTCAGCTATACACCCTCGACGCAAAACCTCTACCTCTACTTGAAAATGTTCCGGTGGTTTGTGAATTCCCTGACGTCTTTCCAGAAGAGTTGCCAGGGATGCCTCCGGACAGAGCAGTTGAGTTCGTGATCGAGCTTGAACCAGGTACTGCTCCAATCTCTAAGCATCCATACAAGATAGCTCCTCCTGAACTGAAATTGTTGAAGGAGCAAATCGATATGTACATGGAAAAAGGTTACATTCAACCTCGTTCTTCGGCTTGGGGTTGCCCAACTCTGTTCGTTGCAAAGAAGGATCAAACAAAGAGACTCGTTGTTGACTATCGTCCTCTTAACGAGAAAACCATCAAAAACAAGTATCCAATTCCTCGTATTGATGATCTTTTTGATCAACTTGCTGGAGCCTCAATATTCTCCAAGTTGGACTTGAGAATGGGTTACCATCAAATAAAGATCAGAAAGGAAGATATTCCAAAAACAGCTTTCACCACTCGCTACGGTCTATATGAATACACCGTCATGTCCTTTGGTATCACCAATGCACCGGCGACATTCTCTCGACTCATGAATTCTGTTTTCCATGAATACCTCGACAAGTTCGTTGTGGTATATCTTGATGACATTCTGGTCTACTCAAAATCTGAGGAAGAGCATGAAGAACATCTTCGTCTCACTCTCATGAAACTTCGCGAGCATCGTTTATATGCCAACTTCTCCAAATGTGAGTTCTGGATTCCAGAAGTTGCTTACCTTGGTCATATCATCTCTGCCAAGGGCATAGCCATTGATCCAGAAAGGTTAAAGCAATTGTTGATTGGAAACCTCCTAAGACGGTGAAGCAAGTAAGAAGCTTTCTTGGCTTGGCTAGCTATTGCCGTCGTTTCGTCCAAAACTTTCCCAAGATTGCCAAACCTCTCACTGATCTCACAAAGAAGGACAAGAAGTTCGTTTGGTCTCCACAATGTGATGAAAGTTTCAATCTCCTGAAGACTAAACTCACTTCCACACCAGTTCTGGTTGGCCCAGATACTACCAAACCTTTCCAGATATTCTGCGATGCATCTCTCCAAGGTCTAGGTGCAGTTCTTATGCAAGAACGTCAAGTTGTGGCTTATGCTTCACGTCAAATGAATGCACATGAGCAAAATTATCCCACTCATGACCTAGAACTTCCAGCAGTTGTGTTTGCCCTCAAGAAATGGAGGCAATACTTGTTGGGTAATCGCACTGAAATCTTTTCCGATCATAAGAGTCTGAAATACATCTTCACTCAACCAGATCTAAACCTCAGGCAAAGGAGATGGATTGAAAAGATCAAAGACTTTGATCTTACCATTTCTTACACTCCAGGCAAGGCTAATGTTATGGCCGATGCTCTCAGTCGCAAGTCGTATTGCAATAATCTCATGATCATGGAAAGCCAACCTCCTCTTCATGAAGAATTCCAGAAGCTGAACCTTGGTCTTGTTCCTCAAGGTTATCTTGCTAGCTTGACAGCCAGTCCAACTCTCGAGGACAAGATTCGTTCTGAACAACTTCGTGATGCTGAAATCAAGAAGATGGTAGAACACATCAAAGAAGGCAAGGAGAAATTTAAGTCCTTCTCAATTGATGACAAGGGAACTGTGTTCTTCGAAGGACGCATTGCAGTTCCTCAAGTTCAAAGTCTCAAAGATGTAATTCTCAAGGAGGCTCATGAAACTCCTCTCTCCATACACCCTGGAAGTACAAAGATGTACCAGGATCTCAAAACACTGTATTGGTGGCCTGGCATCAAACGTGAAATTGCTCAATACGTTTCTGAATGCGACGTTTGTCAACGTGTTAAGGCAGTCCATCAGAAAACAGCCGGTCTTCTCCAACCTCTGAAAATCCCTGAGTGGAAGTGGGACATGATTGAAATGGACTTCGTCACTGGTTTTCCAAAGTCCAAGAGGGGCAACGATGCAATCTTCGTTGTCATTGATCGTCTCACTAAAGTAGCTCACTTCTTTGCTGTCAAAGAAACAATCTTAGCTAGCCAATTAGCAGAGCTCTACACAGCAAAGATTGTTCCTCTTCATGGTGGTCCATTGGAAATAAGCTCACACCGTGGAAGCATATTCACTTCTCATTTCTGGAAAAGCTTTCAAGAAGCATTGGGCACCAAACTTCCGTTCAGCACAGCTTATCACCCTCAGTCTCAAGGGCAAGTCGAAAGAGTCAATCAGATTCTCGAGGATATGCTCAGAGCATGTGGTATCTCTTTTGGCATGAAATGGGAGGAATGCCTTCCATATGCTGAATTCTCCTACAACAACAGCTTCCAGGCAAGCCTAGGCATGGCACCATTTGAAGCTCTCTATGGCCGCAGATGCAGGAGTCCAATAAATTGGTCTGGAGCTGGTGAACGTTCACTCTTAGGCCCTGACATTGTTAAGGAAGCCGAAGAGAAAGTTCGCATCATTCGTGACAATCTCAAGATTGCTCAGTCTCGTCAGAAAAGCTACTATGACAGCAAGCACAGGGATATGATCTATGCACCTGGTGACAAGGCATATCTCCGTGTAACTCCCCTCAGAGGCACTCATCGTTTTGGTGTGAAAGGAAAGCTTGCACCAAGATACATTGGTCCTTTCAACATTCTCTCAAGGCGTGCGGAAAATGCCTATCGTCTTGAACTTCCAGAAAAACTATCCAAGGTGCACGATGTGTTTCACGTGTCATAGCTCAAGAGGTGTTTCAAAGATCCAGATCGTGCAGTTGATCATGATTCCATTGAACTGCAAGATGATCTATCTTATGAGGAGCACCCTGTTCGTATTCTCGATGAGACCGAGCGTAAGACTCGCAACAAGAGCACCAAGTTCTTGAAAGTGCAGTGGTCCCATCATTCCGATAAAGAGGCAACGTGGGAGACCGAAGAGGATCTTCGCAAGAAGTATCCGGACCTTTTCTCTTCTCAGTAGGAATCTCGGGGCGAGATTCCTTCAAGGGGGGCGTTTTGTAACATCCCAAGTATGAAAACTTCCATTTAGAATGTTTTTTTTCTTGTTTTATTAAAGTTTTTCATCATGTCATCATACTCATTCCTTTGTTTGCATTTGTTTGCATTTGTTTTCATTTGGTTTGCATCTGTTTTCCTTTGTTTTCACAATTGAAATTCAAACATTATTTCAAATGATTTGTTCATACTTGTTATGTTACAACTTTCCAAATAAAAGGTTCAAATAAAACATCCATTTGTTTCCATGAAAAATAAAAAGCTCAACTATTAATTTGTTCTTTAATAATCCACTTAATTCAAATTGCATTCAAAATTCAAATCACATATTACAAACAGCACCCAATTTGAACTTATGAGAATTACAACACAATGCTAATAATTTTGTTTCAATTAAACTTTAGGGTTCTCCCTATTTAAATCTTGTTTTTAATAATTCACATAAACTCAAAATTCATTCAAATTTGAATTAACTTACAAACAACATTTTTATTTTGAACTTTTTGAAAAACAAAACTTGGAAGTTGTTGCTGTCACATATTTAAGCAACCCCACATTTTTTTCTAAATTTTTCTTAACCCAAAAACCTATCTATTTCTTCCTATTTCTATTTCAGCAAAAAAAAAAAGAAACAGAAAATTTAAAAAAGAAAAACGAGGGAGAGAGAGGCAGTGTGTTGTGCCCCACGCAAGCCCAGCCCACCCTTTTCTTTTCCCTGGCCCGATACCCCTTCGCTCTCCCCTCGCTCTTCTTCCCCGCGTACGGCAGCGCATCGCGCCTATCCACGTCGACGCCGTCGCGCAGCAGACGGCCAGCAGCGCGCCTACGCCCCTATATAGCCTACCCTAGGCCCCCCGAGCTGCCCTAGCAACCTAGCCTCCCTTCTCCCTCGAGCTGCGCCGTCGCCTACCTCTCTCTGCCCGGAATTCCCCTCCTCCCTGAATCTCTGCAACCTCACCGCGCCACCCACCTCTGAACATTCGATGATCGCCGGCGATCCACTTCCCCTCCCCTCGGGCTAGCTGCTGGAATTGTCTCCCCGTCGCCTCCTCGACAGCCTCGACCCCACAGCAGCCGCGGAGATCCATCGGAGCGTCGCCGCCGTCCTCGACATCGCCGCCGTAGCTCACTGCCCCGGGCCTCTGCCACGACTACATCGAGGGTGAGCTACACCCTACTCCACCCTCCTCTCTCTGCTTCAGCACAACCACAGCAACCCCCTAGCACGCGCGCATCCACCGCAGCACGAGCACGGAGCCCAGCGCAGCGCCGCGGCAGCTCGCCGCCGTTCAGTTTCAGTTGCACCTAACTGAAGAAAATCCAGTTAGCGCGTAACTGAAGGTTATCCTCCCTGCGCATCCTTTCTGTCAACAAACAGAACAGCATCTCAGTGGTTCAGCACTGCTTGCGCGAGCGCCAGGTCGAGGGTTCGAGTCCCCGCTGCGCAAAATTTTTGGGATTTAATCCCCGCGCATGTGGCCCACCTGTAAGTGGCCACTGCTGCCACGTGAGCGCCACCGTGGCCCAGGAGCCCTCTGTCAGTGGCTAGGGCTAGCCACTGCAGAGTGAAAAACGTTTTTCAGCATTTTCTTTTTCAAATTAAATCCTTTTTCATTACAGATTGGTCCCTGTTTTTAAAAATTCTAATAAATCCAAATAATAAAAATAAAATATGTTTGTTGAACCAAATTTAATTCTCTACCTAGTTAAACCATTTGTTTTCTGTTTTGAATAATTCAAATGCATTCAAATTTCAAATTCAAACAATTCATTTGAAATTTGATTAATTCCATAAATAATTCATACTTAATTCAAATAACACAAATGAAATATGTTTTCCATGCTATTTTGAACCATCTTTTCAAATATAAATTTTGTTTCATGTTTTGAATAATTAAAATTGCTTAAATAATTTAAACCTTGTTTAAATCATTTAAATTTGCTAAATTCATAACTTGCTCAAATTAAATTATTTTTGAACATGCAAAATATGTTTTCAAACCAGAAAAACATAAACTTTTCAAATATGAATTTGGTTTAATATTTTGAACAAGTAAAATTTCAAATAAATTCATACTTGAATTAAGTTCAATTAAAACTTGTTTAATCTTGTCTAATTAATAATTAAATCATTGTAATTCCTTTTTCAACAATTGAAACATGTAATCCACCTAATATTTTGTGTACTTTCCAAATATGAATTTTGTTATTTGTTTGGAACAATTTAAATTGCTGAAAACAACAAATGCTTGTGTAACACCTTTAAGGAACCAAAATTTCTTAACTTAATCAATAAAATTCCAAACTTGGTAAACCTTATTTCAAAATTGTTCTATTGTTGTTATTTTTCTGTTTTCCTCATCCATGCATCATACTAATCCACTTTCACCTGTTGATTAGTTGTAAAAAAATTATTCCAACCATAATTCATGGACCTTTCCATATGCAATCCAAATTGCATGTGGGTCCATTTAATCATGTTATGTTTCCCATGTCAACTAGTTTATTTCTATGCATAAATTAAATGGTCATGCATCATCCCATGATTGTGCATTATGCCATGTTATTGATTGTTTGTCTCTCTGCGTTGTTTGTTTGCTTCTTCTCGAATAGACGACGACGTTGAGACAGACGATACTTACGACACCCCTTCTGAGGATCTAGCTCAGTACCAGGCTGCTGAGTTTGCAGGCAAGTATTCACTCACATGAACCATTTTGTTCCTTTCAACATTGGATACCGATACTTTCCGTTGTCTATTCCGCTAGCCCTATGAATCGTTGCTTCTGTTCGATCCTATCACATGTTATCCTTTAACCCTGATATAGCCTCACCTCCACACCTATAACCCCATTGCTTGTTGCCCGTGTCTTACTAGCATGCTTAGGGTTGTTTCTGCTCGAGTCTGTTACCCGTTACTTTCTGTTACTATATTTCTATTATGTTCTGGGGCTCGATGTTAAACAACAACCTGTTAATTTTGAGGTAATGCTAAATTGATGATAAGGCACCGGCAGGAGGCCCGGCGTGGTTTTGAGGCCTGCTAGTGTCGACCCTAATTAGGAAAGGGTCTTGTCTACTGATCCATGATGAGCGCACTATCCGCATGTGGGAAGCGTGTATGGGCCCCCCCTCAATTTGATTCGATTCGCATCTCGTCCAAATCGCCACACCTAGTTCGGGCTTTCCATTTGATGCACGCATATGCAGGTACGAACCCGAGGCCAGGGTGGAACTTTTGTAGTCGGTATTTAGGGCGGCGTGGTCTTAGAGTTTTATGAGGGTCCCCTATTCTTCGTGGGGCTCGATTAGCCGCGCACGCACAACTTGTGGTGCTTTGGGCTTGATGCGAAGAAGAGTTGAGTTGTGTAGAGTGCCTCGCTTGGTGGGTTTGATTCCCGTCTGGCGGGATATTCTTACGTGTACGGCCAAATTGGTGCGCCCCTGCAGGGATAAATCTTCTCGAGAAGCCGTGTTTTCCGCGGTTATGGTTAACTTGGTGAAAGTACTGGCTAACAAGTACTCAGAACAACTTACACCTAACTAATGATAACTTGACTAGTAATAGTCTTATTGACACAATAATTTGAACCATCATTAATCGAACTGTGTGAGTTATCCTCAGATTGCTTCTTTGGATAAGGGGCGAGATCCAGGATGGGTTTGTTTGGAGTTAGTTATAGTTGGTTACGATACGCTATCTTATCCCCTTTCTGTTATCCGGAAGTTGTATCATGTTCTGTAGTTGGTTAGTGCAGCCAGCTGCCGCATCTTTTGTATCACCCCTTTCTTCCGTTGAACCCAAAGCATCTGTGCTTGGTGTTGACGGGTTACACTTTGGTGAACTGTGAGTCTTGCTTGCCAGTACGTTTATGTACTGACCCCTTTGGGGCTGTGGTTTCCGCAGACTACGCTTACGAGGATCCCCGTGATGGCTACTACGTGGAGTTTGACGAGGCTGCTGACGAGTAGATAGCGGACCTGGGCAGGATCCGAGACTACGTGGATGGGCTCCGTTTTCCTTTCATTCCCGGCTTCTTAAGCCTATTTGGATTTTGTATGTACTCAGACCCTTCGAATGCTTCCGCTGAGATGTAATGATGATTTGTTGGGACATGTGTCCTCTGGATGATTGTATTTGCTATCTCTGCTCTAGTGAGAGCTATTTGCAACTTATTTCTATTTATTTGTGTCTTAAAGATATGTTGTGCTATCATTTTGTTCAACGCTGTTGACGTACCATGTGTGTATGGTATGAAGTACGTCAATGGTAGTATCCTGATTTCTATGGGATGGTTTACGTAGACGATGAATAGTAGGGGTTGGTTGTCACACACACGTGTGTTGGCCTACTCGTAAGAGATGCGGGTGCCGGTAAGCCCCGTAATCCAATCAACTACTGTTCAACGGAACTACGAGTATCCTCTAGAAGTCCGGGTGCGACAAAGGTGTTTTACAAAAATGACACATAACCTAGTCTTCGCCGGACAACCTTTACCGTACTGCCACCCTACCTCAACATGGGCATGGGTCTTAACTTGAAGATTGTTTTTGTTAGTGTGTGCTCTATCTGAATTTTTTATAAGGGGACGTACTCCCTCGAACCGAAATGTCGCTAGGAGGGGAATACAGGACATACATAGTGAGGGATTAAGTTCTCCTCCGGGTGCGAAAGTTGGGGCTCCTGTCTTGGCAAGGTGAGACCTGATGCCGGCGAGCGTACACTCGAATGAAGAGATAGGCATACTCTAGCTTGAACATAGTGGATGGTTAGGATCGGTTATCTGATGTTTACATACTATTGTTATAGTATGTGGTTGTTCACGACGGATGTACTGAATCTGGTGGATTGTGTACACCTCTGCAGAGTCAAACTATTCGGAATAGCCGCGTCCTCGGATATGGACAGTTGAATGTCCATGTAGCTAGCATTGTGTCAATGTTTTCAAAAAGGAGTTTTCAAAGGAAGTTGGAACTTGTGAAGTACTGAAAGGAGGAACTTTGTACCAGTTGAGGTACGGATGAGGAAAAGCCGGAAGTTGTTTTACAAAAAGTTTTGCAAAGAAAATCTTTCCTTTCTAAATAAAAACTGGAAGTTGATTCCAAGAAGTTTTGCAAAGAGAAAAACTTTCCTTTAACAAAGTTTTTACAAAACCTCTTGTACATATGATATCTACAAGAGAAAGAAAACTATATTATTTTCTTTTGAAGTATCTTCTTCAACAAGGATACAGAGATTTTCAACATCAAATATGATATATATTTCATATATCATGGATAGTGAACCCTATGTATAGCCTACCTATTACACCATATAAGCATACTTGCATTTGGTAAGTTACATGATGGGTGTCTTGCTGAGTACATTCAAATGTACTCATATTGGTTTCGTCCCTGGTATTTACTTGCCCGAAATCAAGAAGGAATCTCAGGAGGAGATCTACAAGAAGTAGTACTGCGCTGATGGACTTGCGAACTAGGACCGTCTCCCGGTCAGCAGCCTGTAGGTTAAGGCGTGACTTGGTCTCTACTACGTTGCGTGTGTTTAGTCTTCCGCTGTGTGTGAGTTGTCTGTTGTGCTGCGTGGCAGTTGTGTTAGACTTGGTCATGTGGTCATGTCTCTTTTGTAAGCGTTTTCTGTAACCGTGTAATGGATATTGTATCTATGTACCAACTTGATATGTTGTTCACGACTGGTGTGATCTCGGATTGTGAATGTATGCATATGGGAGGTGTCCTTGAACAGTGGTTCTGGGGGACCTTACACACGAGGGTAGCCTCACCACCCCAGGCGCGACCAAGGGGGGCGTGTCTGGCTATGGTGAGGCCCCCCTGGTGCCCGTCTTCGACTCCTCTTAGGACTTATGGATGCTTCCGGGGAAATAGGAACTTCGGATTCGTGGGGTCCAATTCCGAGAATATTTCCAGAACAACTTTTCTGAAATAAAAAACAGCATAAAACAGGGAACTAGCACTTGGCATCTTGTTAATAGGTTAGTCCCGGAAAACGTGTAAAAAATGCTATAAAGAAGGGATAAAACATGTAGCAATTGGCATAATATCAACATGGAACATTAGAAATTATAGATACGTTGGAGACGTATCAACCGGCCCTGCTTTGACCTCCCTCAACCCATGTGGAGCCATACCATCCCCTCTCGGCAGCCCTAGGTGGACCACCATGCACACCTCACGCTCGCCTCGCACGCCCAGACCACCATGGCCGTGTCGATGTTGTAAAGTAACACCATGCACAAGCCCTCTACCCGACCACCAAATCTCTAGTGGGAAACTCCACCATTCAGCACCCGTGTCATGCAGAGAACACCCCCGCCCGAGTTTTATATTCGTTTTGTCGCCTCCAATTATTGTCCTTTACCCCTGTAAGCACCTCGCGGCCCCGACGACCAACCGGCGTGCGTCGTTCATGACCCACAAGTATAGGGGATTGCAACAGTCTTCGAGGGAAGTAAAACCCAAATTTATTGATTCGACACAAGGGGTGCCAAAGAATATTTATAAGCCTTAAGAACTGAGTTGTCAATTCAGATGCACCTTAAAATAGACTTGCTCGCAACAATTTATCAGTGGTAACAATTTTAGAGCAGCAGTAGTAGTAAAATAACAGCAGGAGTAAAATAGTAACATCAGTAGAAATTGTTGAAAACAACAGAATGGAAGTACCGTAGGCAAAGGGAATGGATGAAGAGGCGTTGCATGGATAAGATAGTTCATGTAATAATCTAAACAAGGGCATTGCAGATAATAATAATAAAGCATCCAAGTTCTAGGCAAACCATAGGCATGTGTTCCAATGTAGTCATACGTGCTCGCAATGAGAAACTTGCACAACATCTTTTGTCCTACCAGCTTGTTTGCAGCGGGGCCTCAAGGGAAACTACTAGTAATTAAGGTGCTCCTTTTAATAAAGCACCGGAGCAAAGCATTAACACTCCGTGAACACACGTGATACTCACATCGCAGCCATCCCCTCCGGTTGTCCCAATTTCTGTCACTTTGGGGCCTCGGGTTCTGGACAACCATGTGTCTAAACAACTTGCAGATATGATCATGAAACATAATTACACTCATGAAACAATAACATGTCCAGATCTGAGATCATGGCACTCGGGCCCTAGTGAAAAGCATTAAGCATAACAAGTTGCAACAACGGTAGAAAACACTAACAATGGATACTAGGCACTATGCCCTAACAATCTGGAATTATTACATGATCGACCTCATCCAGTCCCTTCCATCCCTCTCAGCCTACAGCGGTGTTTACTTACACATGGACGGGGGAAACATGGATGGTTGATCGAGAAGAGGTGGAGGTGACGATGGCGATGATCTCCTCCGAATCCCGGTCCCGGTAGGGCGCCAGAACAAGAACTTCTGATCTCCGAATTCAGTTTCGAGGTGGCGGCGGCGCTCTGTTGTGTTTCTGTGAAATATGACGAACCCCCTGTTTTAGGGTTACGGGCGATCAGTAGTCAAAAGGGGAGCCCGAGGGGGTTCCTGGGGCCCCACACCACCAGGTGGTGCGGCCAGGGGGGCGCACCCAGGGGTGGTGAGGCCCCCTCATGGCCCCTCTCCGGGACTCCTTCAGGCTTCGGGGGTTTTCGGGTGTTTTCAGGTCTTTGGGATCTTTTGTGTGCATTTTCCTGAAAGTTGATTTTTCTGCACAAAAACAAGATACCAAGGTAATTCTGCTGAAAACAGCGTTAGTACATGTTAGTTGTATCCAAAACTCACAAGTTTAGATGCAAACAATAGCAAAAGTGTTCGGAAAAGGAGATACGTTTTGGACGTATCAACTCTCCCAAATCTTAGCTTATTGCTTGTCCTCAAGCAATTCAGTGACAACTGAGTGCCATAAAGAACTTTTACAAACACATTTGCTTCATATGATGTAAATATACTCACTATATGATCAAGTGCTTAGGAAATTCATAATAAGATGTATGCAAGATAAAAGTCACCTAGCAGTTATGCAAACCATGAAGAGATACCAACAAACTAATAATAAACAACATGAAGTATATCAATCTGCATGATTGCAATGCTCATAATAGGGTATGATAAAGTGTACTCGCTTGCCCTTAATAATGGAGCTAAACATAAATTCTAGGGCACCTCTGAATTTCAAATGAAGACTAGAATTAAAGATATCAAAGATACAAGCATCAAAGTTATACTATAATCAACCGTGTTTTGGGACAAGCACATTACACTAAGAATGACAGCCATGCTCTCAAGAAGGTGCATAAAGTGAGAAGGTGAAGACTCGGCATAAAAAGTAAAAGAAAGGACCTTCGCAGAGGAAAGCAGAGATTAACTCATGTGCTAGAGCTTTTTATTTTATAAATAGAGGTATTGAAAACATTTTTTACAGAGGTGTATGCTTATGTCAACGTATGGTAAACATACAATACAATACGTCACAAGCTAACTAGACTTCACAAGAGGGGCTCCCATAGAAGGACACATCTGGGTAGAAGTTCATCACTCTTTCTCTTTTGTTTACACAATTATGCTTTGACTGATAAATCAGGAGCAAAAATAGTGACGATAATTTATAGTAACCAATTTGGGGCCTGGGCACCCCGCTGCCATCTCTTATATCATTTGGATAAGCGGATGAAGCAAATAGTCCAGGGTGTGAAATCCAATCAAAAAGTGAGATAAAGATTCTCTAATTACGTCCTCATGAGCTAAAACATGGGCACAAAATAGGAATAATTTT
The DNA here is from genome assembly GCA_028641055.1 of Alopecurus myosuroides. Lineage (NCBI taxonomy): Eukaryota > Viridiplantae > Streptophyta > Magnoliopsida > Poales > Poaceae > Alopecurus > Alopecurus myosuroides. The sequence goes on from CM054058.1 coordinate 145,938,255, forward strand.
TTAAGGTTTTAAAGGCAGCGCATGAGAAATTTACTTGGAGTGGCGGTTAAATACAACATATAGGTAGGTATGGTGGACACATTTGGAAAACTTTGATTTTGGGGAGTTGGATGCACGAGTAGAGCTCATACTCAGTATAGCTGAAGGCTAGAAATAGACGGGGAGCGACAATCAAGAGAGCAACAACTTTCGTAATCATGCTCGTGACAAAACAAAATTAACAAGGGCATAAAAGTGATACATATACTCTGAGGCAAAATAAATCATCGAGGCTTAATTGACATTTTGTTTTCATTCACAACATGCGTGAGCATGTGCCAAGTCGATTCAAGTGAAACAATCAGAGGGAGATACCACAATGTCATACCCTTTAATGAATAAAACAATGCAAGCAAACATTTATATGAAGTGCTATCTTATATTAATAAATTGGAACTAAACATGTGAGAGCACGAACTACTAAGCATCAATTAAATAACATACACCTTACACGAACAAACTAAGCATGTCCACATGTATGAGTATATGTACAAAAATAAAACAACTAGAGTTTATACCAGCCTCTCACCAAAACTTGAATTGTCGTAAATCGTCATTATTGCTCTTCACTCGTGTGTATTGAATAATATAGAATGATAGCCAAACACCAATGGAGACACGGAAAACCGGTGAACTCTGCAACAAACTTTACAACACCAAAGAAGAACAACAAATATTTTTGGCTTTTCGAATTAAAACAAGAACAGAAAGGAACGAGCAAACAAAGCAAAATATTTTTGGATTTTTGAATATGAAACCGAAACGAGAAGGTAAAGCAAACCAACAAAAGAAACTAAATAAGAAAATAAAGAGAAACAATAGAAATATTTTTGGTCTTTTTGTGTTTTGGAAAGGAAAATAAAACAACAAAAGCAAAAAGAAGCAAAAGAAACGAAAACAAACGAAAGAAATGAAAACATGGATATACATAGAACCGACAGAAACATTATATAGATGAGTGTGATGTCGGTATACCTCCCCCCAAGCTTAGGATTTTGGCCTAAGTGGAGATCAATCCCAAGCGGACCATGAGGTGGCGCCCCCGTAGTTTGCTGAGGATGAGCCCTACTCATGATATGTGCTCAAGGACGCCCTAGTGTACTGCGTGGTGTAGTCCTCGGAAGGCGCATCTCGCCTCATCTGCTGCCTATGGAACTCCATCAAATGTAGCTGCTCATCTAGCTCTCCCTTCGAGCATGACCATGGCATCCTGTCAACTTTGAACAAAACATGCTGCGGCAAAGTAACTTCCCTCTCATCTCCGTCAACAAATTAAACTCTATATACTAAATGTTCAGCAGTAGAGTTAGCAGTAATAAAATGATGAGCCTTCATGGCAGTAAGGTCAAGTCTATAAGGAGCTATCAATTCATCATGAGGAGCAATAGGAAAGCCTAGACCAGTTGCTATACGTGTAGCAATAATGCCCCCATAAATGGGTCTCTCATGAATATTTCTCCAAAGTTGTGGCTGTCCATTTCTGAAATTTTCAACAACCATCACAAAAATTGATTTCAAGAAACTATAAGGTGGAAACTACTATAGAGACTTATAGGAGAGCCTAACATACATCAAAACAATTTTATTTCCACTTAAATCAAGCATGCAAACTCACATAAGTTGTCACCTACAATACAAAAATACTCAAGAAATAATCCACCAAATAAAATTCTACTTGGATAATCGGAGGAGTCACATACCGAAGAGCAAATGCACCAAAATTTAGCAACAATGGTGGGCTGATCAAACATATAAAAAAATCTCGAGGAAGAACAACAAGAACTCGGGTTCCAGGAAATGTTTTGAGTTTGGGGGTGAGAGAAGGGAATCTTTGGCAGGGAAGAGACTTAGTGGAGGGCCAGGGGGTCACACCACGCCTAGGCACCACCAAGGGGCTGGCTGTGCCACCCTGTGGTGTGCCTGACTTGTGGGTCCCCCTGGGGTGCCCCAGGTGCATCTCTGCCTCATTTTTTACGTAAAAATTTATTATAGTTTTTCGTGAATTTTTCGATAAACTTTATTTTCGAGGTATTTTCAGAACTTAATAATTAATTAAAACCCAGAAAAACAAATGTGGAAAGGTGGAAAAAAAAAACCAAAACCAAAACTACAGAGGTATAATCTAATCATCGTTATTTTTGGCTATTTTAGCCATTAATTCCTCAGCTTCTTATGGAGTTGTTTTCATGAAAACACAACCAACACAACTATCCAGGTATGTCCTAGATTCAATAGTTAGTCCATTATAAAATATATCTAGGAGCTTATTTTTAGGTAATGGATTGCCAGGGCTAGCTCTTATTAAAGAATAAAACCTTGATCGAGATTCAGGCAATTTCTCTCCTTCAATTTGCTCAAAGTTAAAGATATCCTGCACAACAGCATGTTGAGCACTAGCAGGAAAATATTTTTGAAAGAAAGAATTAATAAAATCCATAGGACTAGTAATAGATCCAGTTGACAGATTGTTAAACCAAGTTTTAGCTTCATCTTTCAATGAGAAAGGGAAGATCTTGGTAACAAAATAAGTACGCAACTTGGTATCATCAGAAAATAATCTACTCAAAGATGAAAGCTCATTCATGTGTTCTATAGCACTTTTACTTTCAGTTTCACAAAAGGGTTCCTTCCCAACAATAGATATATAGGATAAATCTAGAGAGAAATCATAATCCTTATCTCTAATGTGTATGGGAGATGTGGCAAACTTAGCATCAAGAGAAGATTTATATTTAATAGCATATCTTGCAAGAAGACTCTTAAGAGCACTTGCACCAGTAGTAGTCTGAGCTTCATTAATAAAGTCATCATTAAGTTCATTATAGGTTTCATCAAGATCATCAATAGACTTAGGTGAATTAACATGTGTACCAATATTTTCAACAAGAATTTCAGCACTTTCAATTTGTTTGGATTTAGCAATTGTAGCATCTAGGAAAGGACCTAGTGAACCAGTATCATCAAGCACAGTAGAAGCATCATCAAAAGTATCAGAAGAATTTTCAAACTCAGCAGAAGTAACAGTGTGTGTGGCATGTGGTGGTGTAAGAAGCTTACTCATAACAGATGGTGAATCAAGAGTAACACAGGAGTTCAGAGTTGTACCTCTCCTTGTAGTGGATGGTAATATAGGAAATTTTCCATCACGAGTCTTGCCCATGATGAAAGGCTTGTAGCAAACAATATCACATTCAAGTGAGCAAATAAATAAAGCTATGCTCCCCCGCAACAGCGCCAGAAAATAGTCTTGATGACACACAAGTATAGGGGATCACAACAGTCTTCGAGAGAAGTAAAACCCAAATTTATTGATTCGACACAAGGGGAGCCAAAAAATATTTATAAGCCTTAACAACTGAGTTGTCAATTCAGCTCCACCTTAAAATAGACTTGCTCGCAACAATTTATCAGTGGTAACAGTTTTAGAGCAGCAGTAGTAGTAAATAACAACAGGAGTAAAATAGTAACAGCAGTAGCAATTGCTGAAAACAGCAGAATGAAAGTATCGTAGGCAAAGGGAATGGATGAACAGGCGTTGCATGGATAATATAGTTCATGTAATAATCTAAACAAGGGCATTGCAGATAATAATAATAAAGCATCCAAGTTCTAGGCAAACCATAGGCTGTGTTCCAATGTAGTCATATGTGCTCGCAATGAGAAACTTTCACAACATTTTTTGTCCTACCAGCCCGTTTGCAGCGGGGCCTCAAGGGAAACTAGTGGTAATTAAGGTGTTCCTTTTAATAAATCATCAAATCAAAGCATTAACACTCCATGAACATACGTGATCCTCACATCACAGCCATCCCTTCCGGTTGTCCCTATTTTTGTCACTTTGGGGCCTCGGCTTCCGGACAACAATGTGTGTAAACAAATTGAGCATATGATCAAGAAACATAATTATACTCATGAAACAATAACATGTTCAGATCTAAGATCACGGCACCCGGGCCCTAGTGACAAGCATTAAGCATAACAAGTTTCAACAACGGTAGAAAACAGTAACAATGGATACTAGGCACTATGCCCTACCAATCTGGCATTATTACATGATCAATCTCATCCAATCCTTTCCATACCTCTCGGCCTATAGCGGTGTTTACTCACTCATGGATGGGGGAAACATGGATGGTTGATGGAGAAGAGGTGGCGGTGACGATGGCGATGATCTCCTCGAATCCCCATCCCAGCAGGGCACCAGAACAGGAAATTCTTATCCCCGAATTGAGTTTCGAGGTGGCGGCGGTGCTCTGTTGTGTTTCTGTGAAATATGACGAACCCCCTGTTATTTTAGGGTTACGGGTGATAAGTAGTCGAAAGGGGAGCCCGAGTGGGTGCCTGGGGGGCCCACACCACCAGTGGCGTGGCCAAGGGGGGCGCACCCAGGGGTGGTGTGGTCCCCTCCTGGCCCCTCTCCGGGACTCCTTCTGGCTCCTGGGGTCTTCGGGTGTTTTAAGGTCTTTGGTATCTTTTCTGGGCATTTTCCCGAAAGTTGATTTTTCTGTACAAAAACAAGACACCAAGGTAATTCTATTGAAAACAGCGTTATTTTGTGTTAGTTGTATCCAAAACTCACAATTTTAGAGGCAAACAATAGCAAAAGTGTTCGGAAAAGGAGATACGTTTTGGACGTATCAGTGTCCACCTGCAACGCCCCCACACACCTACACCGTCCTTCCCGTGACCATAGAAGAGAACAAGCATCACCCAGCCCGTTATAAGTCGTCCCCTAGTCTCTCATCTCACCACTCCTCACCCCTCACTCTGCATATCCACCTTGCAGAAGTCTAGCATCTCTCTCGCTCTCTATAATCGAGGAGGAGCTCGCCCTCTCCTCTCCTCAAGAGACCTTCCCGGGAGGATTTATGGCATTTGTCATCATTACCCTCTGCCATTCTTTTTCTCCTTGATATCCCTGCTCGAGTAGCACCTCCCTTACATCCCCTCTCTTCGGTTTTCTTGCAGTAGCAGTGTCGCCATCCGCGATGCCATCAGGCTCACCCTCGGTGTCGTCATTGTTTGGGGACTACTCCGCTTGATCTGCTGCTGCACCGGCCCTGCCTCGACCTCCCTAAACCCATGTGGAGCCATACCATCCCCTCTCGGTAGCCCTAGGTGACCACCATTGGACACTTCACTTCTAATGTTTCTCAGTGCACATGCATGTGACCAGAGGAAGAAGAAGCGGTAGCTTACCTATCTACTCATGTAAGGGGTGGCCCAGCACTGTTGAGGCCCTACCTTTGCAGATCTGGCCCGCTTAGTTTTTTGTCCTAGGCTTTATTATTTTTTCGTTTTTGCAGATTTGTGCCCTGCTGGTTTAAGTCAAAAATAAATAAGTAGATCTAATTTTTGGCCAAACCAAAATCACAGTAGTACTAGGATGTTTTCTTAACCACATGCAACTGGTAGATCTCGTTTTGGAGTTGTGGTTGAACCTAGGCAAAATTTCTAAGCAAACATGTCAGTAACAGAAACTTACTAATAATTTAAGTTTAAATACTGCTATGGATATCCCTTGATGATTCATAAAATAGAAATTGACCTTGCATTCAAATGTGGTTCCATTTGAAAATGCCTTGCATGTTTCTAAAATGACGAGAGAGCACTGTGTGAATTCTTTATATTAATCTGTTATGAATTTTGGGATGAATCCAATTGCATTGTTTTTGCATGTTTAGGGATATATGTTCCTAGCTTGGCATGATTTTAGGAGCCATATATTTACTGCGGTATTAATTGCAAGATTTAGGCCTTTTCTGCCTATTTATTTTGTGTCTTATTTAATTTGATGTGATGTGTTTTTAATCATTTAGTTATTTTCTCTTCTCTGTTACTATGTGTTATCTTGTATAAATGGAATGTTAGTAAAATTATATGTGTAACTTGTGTTTATGGATTTATTCCCTATCTGGTTGTTTTCCTACTGATTGTGGTGTTTCTTTGCATGTTACTTTTTATTGCCAAATTGTTTTGTGTGGTTACTCATGCATGTTTATCATGATAATGATACTGATAGTGCGGCATGTTACTTTTTTCTTGCAGGTTTTAGTTGCGATTAAATGCATGTTAACTCATGTATGTCTTGTAGGGGTATTTTTTTGCTTATTAAAGTATTGTTAGCTTGTTATCCTTAATTATTTTACCTAGCATTTCTTGCTAGTGGTTTTTGAGTCACCTACCATTTTTTATATCCTGTTAATCAGTGGTACACCCACTGATTTTAATGGTAGCTTGATTTGGGAGTAAACTCCCTAGCTCTAATAATATTCTAGGAAGAAGGTCTTATTGCTTTAGTTGTCAGTATGTAGTTTCGTCTTGTTAAAAAAAACGTTGGCATGTGTGAGTGTAAATTACTTGATTTGTTTGTTGTGGCATGTTTTATTGAGGTGCATACATTAAAATTATTATTAGGAAACATGACTAGCTATGCATGTTTGTGTTGATGATTTGGCTTATTAGTATGAGTACTTTTATTATTATCGTGATCATGTTTTGTTAATTCCTTGTGTGTGGATAGAGTCACTTAACAAGTTGAATATCATGATATGAAAGTGGAACACCCAATGATTACATGGCATTATGGTTGCGGGATGTTTCTTCAACCGTAGAATTTCTTGCAATGGCCCTTTTTGCCATTTTTTGCTTGATTGAGTAGTTCTCACTAAATAAATTTGGTAACATGTGATGTAGTCATTGAATTTATTGTTGTATGTCTTGTTATGCTAGTGCTTAGCTTTGTTTGGTTCTGATTGAGTGTATATTTTCCTTTTGGGACGTTGGATAACTACAAGGAAGAGGTAGCAGTTGCGGGATTTATTGGAGAAGGACTAGATTATCTTGTAACTCTCAAGACCAGAAACAAACCAGGAGCAAGGCAAGCCATTCTAAAAGCTTGCTACTCTATTTCTTATCATTATATATCAGGCATGTTAACCTCAGAACTTCCATTAGTTTCCCACTTTTTGACAGATTTTTTCTAATATATATCATGCATGTTATCTAACTTCCATTAATTTCCCACTTTTTGATTTGAGCAACAGAAGATTTTTTTAACATCTTTACCGATTGTTCTGTTTTGACAGATTTTTGTCAATATTTGCATTTGTGTCTTAATCTCTTTCTTTTGGTATTATTTCGAGAGGGGGAGCCTTAAAAGAAGTTGTGACAGTAGCTAGTGTTTTAATTGAAGTGGAAAACTTGTGATGAAACTAAACCAAGTGGATTTATTATTTTGATTACACTAACGTTGCTAATAAAGATTGTGAGAAGTTTTAGGTGGAGGAAGTTTTCAAGTGTAGGGAGACAAGAATGATGTGATGAGATGAAGGATGTACAAAAGATCAAGCTTTGGGATGCCCATGTCACGCCAAGACATATCCAAGAAGTACAAGCGTCAAAGCTTGGGGATTCCCAAGGCATCCTCTTCTTCATAACCAAAATATCATGTTTCTTTCAAAACACTATATTTTTATTGCTTTACATTATATGTGTTATTCTTGGAGCGTCTTGTTATTTTGATTTAAGTTTGTTTTGTTTTCTTTGCTTTAGTTTTTGGTTGGATCCTAGCACTTTTACTCTGGGGAGATACGCTCCGTTTTTATTGCTTAGAACACTCTAGTTTTCACTCTTATTGTTCCGCGAGTGTTCAATCTTTGCTAGTACTGCGTTTAGCCCTTGTTTTTTCACTCAAATTTTGTTTGGAGATTGTTGGTTTGCTTCAGTTATATATGATTAGCTATCTAGTATATAATTAATATTTTCTTTTAGAGTTGTTTCAAATAAGTTAATTGGTGTTGAAAAAGAGTAAATTGTTTCATGCTTATAGTGGTGCAGAAGGAAGCTTGTTTTGACCGTGTATTATGCTTTGGCATGTCATGTTAGATGTTGTTTTAATTATGTGCGTAATTATTTATGATGTATCATGACTAGTCTCAAATAGCTGAGAGTGTTTAATGTGCCACTTAATTTAAGCAGGTGTTGTTCTCCCATATTAAAGCATAGTATTGTGGTATTTCTCCTTTGAATGCTTTATCTGGATTGACTTGGCGCATGATCACACCATGTTATAACTATAAACAAAGTCACCTCTAGCCTTGATGATCATTTAGTTTTTGACTTGTAATATCACTTCATGCTTTGATTAATGATGTTTTGTCGCTATGCAGGATTATGGCCGTTATTGCTCTCTTAGTTGGTCGCTCCCAGTCTTTTGCTAGCCTTCACCTGTACTGAGTATGAGCTCTACTCGTGCATCCAACTCCTAAATACCAAAGTATGCCAAATGTGTCCACCATATCTATCTATCTGTGGTATTTAACCGCCACTCGAAGTAAATTTCTCGAGCACTACCTTTAAACCTTCAAAACTGTAACATGTTTGGTGTTCCTGTTTTAGCTCATGAGGAAGTATTGAATGTTTTTTGTAACATCCCTGATTTTTGGAAAGTTCAAAAATCACTAAAAATTAAAACTTTTGTTTTCTTGATTAAAGCAAGCCACCATAAACAAATAAAACTCAAACACAAAGGAAACATTATTGTTATTCCAATGTTATTGGAATTAAAAATCCAATATGCCTCTGTTTTCCTAAACCCTAAAGCCTGTTCAAAAATAAATAATTTTTATTCAAGTAATTGTTTTCTCTTAACAAACCTTACTATATAAAATGATTTCAATTCAGACATTACTTTGAAATTGTTTGATAGCTTTTTAAACCACGGAATTATTAACCCTAATATTGTTCTAAGAACTCAAAAATATTTTATGTGAATAAAAGATATTTTTATTAGTTATTAGTTTTTATTCCAAGTTATAAACATAAAGGGGTGAACATAAAATTATTTTCCTTGAAAATAACATAAAAGAAGACTTTCAAAACAATATTATAACTTTTATAATTATTAAATTCTCTATTTTTAAATGGCATTAAATTGTTATTAGTAAATCAGTCAGATCCGAAAAATATATAATACGAAAATGAGATAAAAATGACTTTCAAAAAAATATATGACATGGTTAATGTCTCTGAAATTTTATTTAAACAAAAATATCATTTTCTTATTTTCTAATTTAAAAAACATTAAGCACTATTAGTGAATTAATTATATTTTCAAAATATAAAAATTTAAATTTGTTGAAATGTTTATAAAAAAATTCTAATAAGAAAGATATTATTATTAGAAATTTTTAGAATTATATTTGGGGTCATTTGGATTATTAAACCAAAATATATTAAAAATAGGGGAAAAAAGAAAAGAAAAAAATGGATGACATCATGATGACATCATCGTCATCAAGCTCTGGCCATTTACTCTCTCTTGAGTGTCGGTCGATTTTAATTTGTTTGAATTCGAGAGTTTCAAGCCCCAATTCATTTCCCCTAGCCCTCCTCATAATCCCCTCGAGCCTTTTCGCATTTCCCCAATGGATCCCAAGCCAATCGGCCCCTGTCTGCGAAGAAACTGCTCGCTGGAGCTGCTCTGTCCTGCCAGCATATTTCTCTATTTCGGCCCACCTCGATGAGTTCCCGCCGCCCCTTTGTGGTCCTATCTCTCTTCACAATCGTGCGCACTTGATCATGCAAATGTTTCGGTGTTAGACGTAGTGACAAGACGCTGCTGTCGCACCCGGACTTCTAGAGGATACTCAGAGTCCGCTAAACAGTAGATAATTGGCTTACGGGGCTTACCGGCACCCGCATCTCAATATGAGTAGGCCAACACGTAAACGTGTGACAACCAACCTCTACTATTCATCGTCTGCGTAAACCATCCCATAGAAATCCGACTACTTCCATTGACGTACTTCATAACATACACACATGGTACGTCAACGACATTTGAACAAGTGATATCACAACAAATCTCTAAGACACAAAGAAATAGAAATAAGTGGCAAATAGCTCTCACTAGAGCAGAGATAGCAAATACAATCATCCAGAGGACACATGTCCCAACAAGTCATCAATACATCACAGCGGAAGCACCCAAAGTGTCTGAGTACAGACAAGATCCAAATAGACCTAAGAGGCCGGAAACGAAAAGACGGAGCCCATCCACGATGTCTCGGATCCTGCCCGGGTCCGCTATCTACTCGTCAGCAGCCCCGTCATACTCCACGTAGTAGCCACCATGGGGATCCTCGGAAACGTAGTCTGCAGAACACGCAGCCCCAAAGGGGTCAGTACAGACGAGTACTGGCAAGCAAGACGCACAAGATACCAAAGTGTACCCGGCAACACCAAGTACAGATGCTTTGGGTTCAACGAAAGATAGGTGATAGAAAGATGCGGCAGCGCGCTGCCTAACCAACTACAGAGACACGCTACAACATCCGGCTAAAAGAAAGGGATAAGATAGCGCATCGGAACCAACTACCAACAACCTCAAACAAACCCATCCTGGATCTTGCCCCTTATCCAAAGAAGCAATCCGAGGATAACCCACACAGTTGGATTAATGAAGGTTCAAGTTATTGTGTCAATAAGTCTATTACTAGTCAAGTATTATCAATTAGGTGTAAGTTGTATAATCCTTGTTAGCCAGCCCTATCACCAAGTCATCCATAACCGCGGACAACACGGCTTCTCGAGAAGATTTAACCCTGCAGGGATGCACCAATTTGGCCGTACACGTAAGAATATCCCGCCAGACGGGGGATCAACCCACCAAGCGAGGTACTCAACACAACCCAACTCTTCTTCGCATCAAGCCCAAAGAACCCCGTGCAGTTGAGCGCACGGCTAATCAAGCCCCACGAAGAAAAGGGGACCCTCATAGCACTCTAAGAACGTGTCTCCCTAAATGCCGACTACAAAAGTTACCACCCTGGCCTCGGGTTCGCACCTGCATATGCATGCGGCAAATGGAAAACCCGAACTAAATGAGGCGATTTGGACGAGATGCGAATCGAATCAAATTGAGGGGGGCGCCCATACACGCTTCCCACATGTGGTTAGCGCGCTCATCATGGATCTAGAGGACAAGAACTTTTCCTGAGTTCGACACTAGCAGGCCTCAAAACCATACCCGGCCTCCTGCCGGTGCCTTATCATCCAATTAGCATTACCTCATACATTAACAGGTTGTTGTTTAACATCGAGCCCCAGAACATAATATATATGGTAACAGAAATAACGGACATCAGACTCGAGCATAAACAACCCTAAGCATGCTAGTAAGACACAGGCAACAAACAACAGGGTTATAGGTGTGGAGGGTAGGCTATATCAGGGTTACAGGATAACATGTGATAGGATCGGAATACAAGCAACGAATCTTAAGGCTAGCAAGATAGACAACAGAAAGTATCGATATCCAGTGTGGAAAGGACACAATGGTTCATGTGAGTGAATACTTGCCTGCAAACTCAGTAGCCTGGTACTGGGCTAACTCCTCTGAAGTAGTGTCGTAAACCTCGTCTGTCTCAACGTCGTCGTCTATTCGGGAAGAAGCAAACAAACAACGAAGAGAGACGAACAATCAATAACATGGCATAATGCACAAACATGGGATGATGCATGACAATTTAATTGATGCATCAAGAAAAGCTAATTGGCATGGTAACATAATTAAATGGACCTATAGGCAATTTGGATTGCATATGGAAGAGCCCATAAATTAAGGTTGAATTAAATGATCTACAACTAACCATCATGTGAAAGTTGATTAGAATTATGCATGGATGAGGAAAACAATAAGAAAACAACAATAGCTTCAATTTGAAATGTTGTTTACCAAGTTTGGAATTTTATTTATTAAGTTATGAAATTTGGCTTCTTAAATGAGTTACACAAGCATTTGTTGTTTTCACCAATTTTAATTGTTCAAAATAGATAACAAAATTCATATTTGGAAAGAACACAAAATTTTAGGTGGAATACATGTTTCATTTGTTGACAAAGGATTTAAAATGAATTAATTATGAATTAAACAAGTTTAAACAAGATTTAAATGAATTTAATTCAAGTATAAAATTATTTAAATTTTTATTTGTTCAAAACATTCAATAAAATTCATATTTGAAAAGATTATACTTTTCTGGTTTGAAAACATATTTTATGTTCAAAAAGAATTTAATTTGACCAAGTTATGAATTTAGCAATTTTAAATGATTTAAACAAGGTTTAAATTATTTAACCAATTTTAATTATTCAAAACAGGAAACAAAGTTTATATTTGGAAAGCTTGTTCAGTTTTGCATGGAAAACATATTTTACATGTGCCATTTGAATTAAATTTGAATTAGTTATGAATTTGACCAAATTTGAAATAGTAGTTTGAATTTGAATTTTTGAAAACATTTGAATGTTCAAAACAGTAAAAAAATGGTTTAAACATGTAGAGAATTAAATTTGGTATGGAAAACATATTTATTTATTTAATTTGGATTTGAAATGCACAAGTTATTTGAATTTGAATTTACAGGGGCTCTTCTGTGATTTTAAAAATATTAAACTTGTTACAGGGGCCTAGGTGCGAAGAACAAGTTTCAGAAAGGCCCCTGGGGTCTTTTTCTACGCGGGGCAGAACAGCCCTGGGTCACTGGCCTGTGGGCCAGCGCCCAGCTGGCGCTGCGTGGCGCGCGGGTGTGTGCCTGCGTGGCCACCACTGCCAATGGCAGGTGGGGCCTGCGTGCATGCGTGGCAAAGGAGCAAAAATTTGGGTTTTAATCTGCGCCGCGGGGGTTCGAACCCGCGCCGATGCGCTGCGCACCGTTAGATCTAGCCACTGCGGTGCGGATCGATTGGTGACAGTGGAAGCGCGCGTGGTTTTGAGGTAGATCTGCGGGGTGCTCGCTTAACTGACGAAATTGAACCCAAGGTTCAGTCTTTCTGAACCTGCAGGAGCGGACGGTGATCGCCGGCGGTGCAACAACGCACGGTGACCACTAACGGGCGGCGCTGGGCGTTTGGTGCGTGCGTGTTGGCACCAGGAAGAGGTAGGGTGTGCGTGCGCGTGCTTGGACTGCCCGGAAACGCACGGTATCGTGCTCGTCTACGGCCATGGCGGCACGGTGGCGATCGTCCGACAGCAGCACGGTGAACCAGGAAGCGAAAGAGGGGGCCTTGGCCGGGAATCGACAGAGGAGATCACCTCGGGGTGGTTGCGGTGGTCGTACGGGGTTGAGGGAGACGGAGGTGGCGATGCGGTGATGATCTTCAGAGCCGCTGCGACGGTGACGAGCTCGCCGTCGAGGATCAACGTCTCCTGGGACTCACTGCTGTTGTCGACGATGATGAGGGAGAGGTGGCGGTCGCGCTCGTGCCCCCGGCTTGCACGGAGGCGCCCCCTAGCGTGCTGTCGACGGCGGCGCCATGCTCGTCCACTTCCCCCCAACGATCGCCGGAAGAAATTAGAGAGGAGGAAGGGAGCTGGCGGCGGCAGGGAGGAAGGAGAGGGCTAGGCTAGGGTTTGGGGCCTCGGTTGGTAGATAAAGGGCGAGGAGAGGGAGCAGGTGGAGGGCGCGGTGGTGCGCTGTGTGTGCGTGCTGGCGTCAGCTAACGCTGGTCGTACGGAGGAGGAAGAAAAGGCCGCGGGCCGTGCGCGCGTGGCTGGGGTGGAAAAGGTGGGCTGGGCTGGCCTGGCTGCCTCCCCAGCCCGTTTTCTATTTTTTTTTTGTTTCTCTCTGTTTTTTTTTCAGAAAAGAAAAAGGGAAGAAAAGAATGGTTTTTGGGGTTGGAAAAAATTTGGGAATAATTTTTATAAGTTGTTTATTACAAAAGCCCAGCTGTGCAACTTCTGTTTTTCAAAAAATTTAAAGTTTGGTTGCTGTTTGAAAATTCAAATGAATTTGAGCAATTTTGGTATTAATTGAATTATTGAAAAGAAGCAAGTTAAAAGTTTTTAATTTCAAGTTTAATGGAAACAATTGATTGGTTTGATTTGTAATTTTCATTTGAAAAATTGTAACAGAACAAGTATGAAACAAGGATTTTGAATTTTGGTTTGAAATTCAAATGGAAAAACAAGTGAAAACAAATGCAATGCTTATGATGACATGATGCAAAACATAAATTAACAAAAAGCAAACATTCTAGGGTTGTTTTTCATACTTGGGATGTTACAAAACGCCCCCCCTTGAAGGAATCGCGCCCCGAGATTCCTACTGAGAAGAGAAAAGGTCCGGATACTTCTTGCGAAGATCCTCTTCGGTCTCCCACGTTGCCTCTTTATCGGAATGATGAGACCACTGCACTTTCAAGAACTTGGTGCTCTTGTTGCGAGTTTTACGCTCGGTCTCATCGAGAATGCGGATAGGGTGCTCCTCATAAGAGAGATCTTCTTGCAGTTCAATGGAATCATGATCAACTGCACGACCTCGATCTTTGAAACACCTCTTGAGCTGTGACACGTGAAACACATCGTGCACCTTGGATAGATTTTCTGGAAGTTCAAGACGATAGGCATTTTCTGCACGCCTTGAGAGAATGTTGAAGGGACCAATATATCTTGGTGCAAGCTTCCCTTTGACACCAAAACGATGAGTGCCTCTGAGGGGAGTTACACGGAGATATGCTTTGTCTCCAGCTGCATAGACCATGTCCCTGTGCTTGCTGTCATAGTAGCTTTTCTGACGAGACTGAGCAATCTTGAGATTGTCACGAATGATGCGAACTTTCTCTTCGGCCTCGTTAACAATGTCAGGGCCTAAGAGTGAACGTTCACCAGCTCCAGACCAATTGATTGGACTCCTGCATTTGCGGCCATAGAGAGCCTCAAATGGTGCCATGCCTAGGCTTGCCTGGAAGCTGTTGTTGTAGGAGAATTCAGCATATGGAAGACATTCCTCCCATTTCATGCCAAAAGAGAGACCACATGCTCTGAGCATATCCTCGAGAATCTGATTGACTCTTTCGACTTGCCCTTGAGACTGAGGATGGTAGGCTGTGCTGAACAGAAGTTTGGTACCCAAAGCTTCTTGAAAGCTTTTCCAGAAATGATAAGTTAAGATGCCTCCACGGTCTAAGCTTATTTCCAATAGAACACCATGAAGAGGAAGAATCTTTGCTGTGTAGAGCTCTGCTAACTGGCTAGCTGAGATTGTCTCTTTGACAGGAAAGAAGTGAGCTACTTTAGTGAGTCGATCAATGACAACGAAGATTGCATCGTTGCCCCTCTTGGACTTTGGAAAACCAGTGACGGAGTCCATTTCAATCATGTCCCACTTCCACTCAGGGATTTTCAGAGGTTGGAGAAAACCGGCTGTTTTCTGATGAACTGCCTTGACACGTTGACAAACGTCGCATTCAGAAACGTATTGAGCAATTTCACGTTTCATGCTAGGCCACCAATACAGTGTCTTGAGATCCTGGTACATCTTTGTACTTCCAGGGTGTATGGAGAGAGGAGTTTCATGAGCCTCCTTGAGAATGACATCTTTGAGACTTTGAATCTGAGGAACTGCAATGCGTCCTTCGAAGAACACAGTTCCCTTGTCATCCACTGAGAAGGACTTAAATTTCTCATTGCCTCCTTTGATGTGTTCTACAATCTTCTTGATTTCAGCATCACGAAGTTGTTCAGAACAAATCTTGTCCTCGAGAGTTGGCGTGTCTGTCAAGTTTGCAAGATAGCCTTGAGGAACAAGACCAAGGTTGAGCTTCTGGAATTCTTCATGAAGAGGAGGTTGGCTTTCCATGATCATGAGATTATTGCAATACGACTTGCGACTAAGAGCATCAGCCATAACATTAGCCTTGCCTGGAGTGTAAGAAATGGTAAGATCAAAGTCTTTGATCTTTTCAATCCATCTCCTTTGTCTGAGGTTTAGATCTGGTTGAGTGAAGATGTACTTCAGACTCTTATGATCGGAAAAGATTTCAGTGCAATTACCCAACAAGTATTGTCTCCATTTCTTGAGGGCAAACACAACTGCTGCAAGTTCAAGGTCATGAGTGGGATAATTGAGCTCATGTGTATTCAACTGACGTGAAGCATAAGCCACAACTTGACGTTCTTGCATAAGAACTGCACCTAGACCTTGGAGAGAAGCATCACAGAATATTTGGAAAGGTTTGGAAGGATCTGGGCCAACCAGAACTGGTGTAGAAGTGAGTTTAGTCTTCAGGAGATTGAAAATTTCATCACATTGTGGAGACCAGACGAACTTTTTGTCCTTCTTTGTGAGGTCAGTGAGAGGTTTGGCAATCTTGGAGAAGTTTTGGACGAAGCGACGGCAATAGCTAGCCAAGCCAAGAAAACTTCTTACTTGCTTCACCATCTTTGGAGGTTTCCAATCAACAATTGCTTTAACCTTTTCTGGATCAATGGCTATGCCCTTGGCAGAGATGACATGACCAAGGTAAGCAACTTCTGAAATCCAAAACTCACATTTGGAGAATTTGGCATAGTGACGATGTTCGCGAAGCTTCATGAGAGTTAGACGAAGATGTTCTTCATGCTCTTCCTCGGATTTTGAGTAGACAAGAATGTCATCAAGATATACCACAACGAACTTGTCGAGGTATTCATGGAAGACAAAATTCATGAGTCGAGAGAAGGTCGCCGGTGCATTGGTGAGACCAAAGGACATGATCGTGAATTCATATAGACCGTAGCGAGTGGTGAAGGCTGTCTTTGGAATATCCTCTTTTCTGATCTTTATTTGATGGTAACCCATTCTCAAGTCCAACTTAGAGAATATTGAGGCTCCAGCAAGTTGATCAAAAAGGTCATCGATGCGAGGAATTGGATACTTGTTTTTGATGGTTTTCTCGTTAAGAGGACGATAGTCAACAACGAGTCTCTTTGTGTGATCCTTCTTCGCAACGAACAGAGTTGGGCAACCCCAAGCCGAGGAACTAGGTTGAATGTAACCTTTTTCCATGTACATATCAATTTGTTCCTTCAACAACTTCAGCTCGGGAGTTCCTATCTTATAGGGATGCTTAGAGATTGGAGTAGTACCTGGTTCAAGTTCGATCACGAACTCAACAGCTCTGTCCGGAGGCATTCCTGGCAACTCTTCTGGAAAGACGTCAGGGAAGTCGCAAACCAGCGGAACATTTTCAAGTGAAGGTAGAGGTTTTGCATCGAGGGTGCACAGCTGAAAGGAACTTGATTCATTTGGAGAGTAGATTATCTGGCCAGAAGGGTGGAACAGAGTTATTGACTTTTGAGCATAGTCAATCCTTGCTTTATTGGCCTTCAGCCAATCCATACCAAGAATGACATCAATGTCAGAACTTCCCAGCAACATGAGAGAAGCAAGGAATATGTGGCCTCCAATTAGGATTTGATTGTCCTTACTTATCTTGGAAGTCAACATTTGAGATCTCGGGGAGTGAACAGTGATTTGATTGCTTAGTGGAACCACAATTAGGTTGTTTGTTGTGGCAAAGGTCTTTGACACAAAAGAATGTGATGCTCCGGTATCAAACAACACTTTAGTTGGAATAAAGTTTACGGGGAATATACCGAGAACGACGTCAGGAGCTTCCTCAGCTTTGTTGATCTTGACATGATTCACCCTTGCGGTCCTCCTGACAGGCATGTTGTTGGAGTTGAAGGCCTTAGGCGGGGGAGCGCGCACCATTGCCTGGTTTGTGTTAGGACGAGGTGGTGGTGGAGGTAGCTGCCTCTGCGTGCACTTGTCGGCGTAGTGCCCCGTCTGCTTGCACTTGTAGCAAGTGACGACACGAGGAGGCCCTGGCCTTGGCTGCCCCATCGAAGCCCTTTGATCATGCATCTGAGCAGGGTTGGGTGGGCGGGGAGCGAAGCCTGGAGAATTTTGGGCGTATGGAGCCCGAGTGACAGCACCATTTGGTACCCATATGCGGCGCTTCTGCGGAGGGGTGGTCATGTTGGAGGAGGAACCACCCTCACGCGAGTGCTTGCGAGACTCCTCGAACGCCTTGCGCCCATTTTCTTCATTGAGCGCGGTGTTTACGAGATCCTCGAAGCTGTTGGCCTTGATATTGGTGAGGGCATACTTGAGTTCCGGGTTAAAACCTCTGCGGAACCTTGCCATCTTCTTAGCTTCAGTGGACACCTCATCACCAGCGTAACGAGCAAGGCGATTGAACTCACTCTGATACCCGATGACGTCCAACTTGCCCTGCTTGAGAGAGCAAAACTCCTCACGCATCCTTTCCATGAGACCATCTGGAATGTGGTGCTTCAGGAAGGCTTCCTTGAAACAATTCCACGTGACTGGTATCCCAGTTCTCATGGCCTGGAAGTTCTCCCACCAAGTAGCTGCCTGACCCTTCAGCAGATAGGAGGCATACTTGACCTTGTCTTCCTCAGCCACGTGTGCAATCTCCAGAGCCTTAGCTATCTCACGGATCCAGTCATCAGCGTCCAGAGGCTCGCGTGTGGCCACGAAAGCTCTTGGGCCCAGACTGAGAAACTCCTTGATGCTGACTCGTGGAGCTGTCTGGTTGATGTGCTGATTAGTCTGAAACTGGGCCATCTGCGTCATGACTTGGGTCGTCTGAGTCAACAGCTCCGCGATTGGCGGTGGCTCATGCGCGTTGTTCCTTGTTGGCGGCATCCTGAACGGAAATGCATTTTAGCACAACAATAGAAAAGGATAGACTTGGCAACCGAAAGAGAGATTATTCCGATGCATGAATAGATAACCAACAGGTACATCATCACATGTTCAAATACATCAGAATATCCAACACACCATAAATGGTTCGAATGCCAAAGGATAACTAAACATAGCTAAGAATGGATACATCGGTACTCCCATGTTCATCACGCAGGACGGCGACTAGCAGTATGGCGAGAGGTACGGTGAGGAGCACGCCCACGAAAGTATGTGGAACGACGATCCACGTAGATCTGACGTGGTCTGAGAGCGACTCTAGGTGTGGTGAAGTACATAGCGTCGACTCCCTGTGCTCCAAAGCGTGGAATCCCAGTGTAACCAGCACCAAGGTTAAGGAGTGGACCTCTGATCGGCTCGTAACCTCCAGCATCTGGCAGACGACGTCTAACTGGCTGATCGAAACGTGCAAAGCGCTCGTCTCCAACAAAGTCTGTGGTGTACGTCGCCAGACGAGTCAAAGCAAGGTAAAGCTGCTCTCTGACTGAAGCCAACTCCTGAGATAGTGTGCGGGAAACTGCGTCACTGTGCCTCACAAACTGAGCGGTGGTGTGCAGCCTGGAGTTATCATGCTCGTAGACATCCAAGTTGTCGTAGAGAGTGAAGTGAGCTCCCTCCGAAGTGATGTAACCACGGGGGATGTGGCGATAGATAGAATCGTCAAATCCCCAGTAGTCAGCACGAAGGACGGTGAGACTCACATAAGCTGCCTGCTACACAGCCATATCCACTGTGGAACCCACTGCCTCGTAGCGGTGGACTACGCTCATGCCATCATCTGACGGAATGTAGACGATAGCCTGGTAATAGGTCTGGTCAAACTCTCGCTGCTGCTCGTAGACCTGGTACTCTGGTGCCCAACGGAACCCCAGAAAAGTGACCATGTCTCTCAGCATCTCCGGATAACCGGCAGTGCTCTCGCAACGAGTCATACGAACCACCTGCGGGTAGAACCTGAGATCCATCTGCAGATGATCGGGGAAGTTTTGATTAGACGCCGGTAGAAGAACTGAAGTGGCAAGCAACAACAAGGTTTCAACGGACGAAAAGGATGTTGAGAAGAACAGGATATCGAAGCAACATTTGGGAAAGACGAGACCAAACACTCCTGAGGTACTACGGAAAACCCATCCGGGCTTCTAAAGGATCAATATCTACTGCTTAAGGAATAGAGGATCTGCTTCCGAGGCTTACACGCCTCCGTTCTCAATCGTGAGTAGGCAACATGATAAATCATGTCACAACCACCTCCATTCCTATGGTCTAGTAGATATAACTATCCTAGAGAAACCAGGATACGTGAAATCCTAACTTGAAAGTTTAGATGAGAAGAGAAAACAACGTTGCACTTCCTTACCAGAAAAAGGGAGGGTGGGTGGGGAAAGAAATAAAAGAACAGAATTCCTACTCTCACGTTTCATTTTTCCTATATAGCTACAAAATAGTTTCTAGACTCAACTGCGACCAGTAAAAGGGATCCTACAGGCAGACAGGCTCTGATACCATTTGTCGCACCCGGACTTATAGAGGATACTCACAGTCCGCTAAACAGTAGATAATTGTCTTACGGGGCTTACCGGCACCCGCATCTCAATATGAGTAGGCCCACACGTAAACGTGTGACAACCAACCTCTACTATTCATCGTCTGCGTAAACCATCCCATAGAAATCCGACTACTTCCATTGACGTACTTCATAACATACACACATGGTACATCAACGGCATTTGAACAAGTGATATCACAACAAATCTCTAAGACACAAAGAAATAGAAATAAGTGGCAAATAGCTCTCACTAGAGCAGAGATAGCAAATACAATCATCCAGAGGACACATGTCCCAACAAGTCATCATTACATCACAGCGGAAGCACCCAAAGTGTCTGAGTACAGACAAGATCCAAATAGGCCTAAGAGGCCGGAAACGAAAAGACGGAGCCCATCCACAATGTCTCGGATCCTGCCCGGGTCCGCTATCTACTCGTCAGCAGCCCCGCCATACTCCACGTAGTAGCCACCATGGGGATCCTCGGAAACGTAGTCTGCAGAACACGCAGCCCCAAAGGGGTCAGTACAGACGAGTACTGGCAAGCAAGACGCACAAGATACCAAAGTGTACCCGGCAACACCAAGTACAGATGCTTTGGGTTCAACGGAAGATAGGTGATATAAAGATGCGGCAGCGGGCTGCCTAACCAACTACAGAGACACGCTACAACATCCGGCTAAAAGAAAGGGATAAGATAGCGCATCGGAACCAACTACCAACAACCTCAAACAAACCCATCCTGGATCTTGCCCCTTATCCAAAGAAGCAATCCGAGGATAACCCACACAGTTGGATTAATGAAGGTTCAAGTTATTGTGTCAATAAGTCTATTACTAGTCAAGTATTATCAATTAGGTGTAAGTTGTCTAATCCTTGTTAGCCAGCCCTATCACCAAGTCATCCATAACCGCGGACAACACGGCTTCTCGAGAAGATTTAACCCTGCAGGGATGCACCAATTTGGCCGTACACGTAAGAATATCCCGCCAGACGGGGGATCAACCCACCAAGCGAGGTACTCAACACAGCCCAACTCTTCTTCGCATCAAGCCCAAAGAACCCCGTGCAGTTGAGCGCACGGCTAATCAAGCCCCACGAAGAAAAGGGGACCCTCATAGCACTCTATGAACGTGTCTCCCTAAATGCCGACTACAAAAGTTACCACCCTGGCCTCGGGTTCGCACCTGCATATGCATGCGGCAAATGGAAAACCCGAACTAAATGAGGCGAGACGAGATGCGAATCGAATCAAATTGAGGGGGGCGCCCATACACGCTTCCCACATGCGGTTAGCGCGCTCATCATGGATCTAGAGGACAAGATCTTTTCCTGAGTTCGACACTAGCAGGCCTCAAAACCATACCCGGCCTCCTGCCGGTGCCTTATCATCCAATTAGCATTACCTCATACATTAACAGGTTGTTGTTTAACATCGAGCCCCAGAACATAATATATATGGTAACAGAAATAACGGACATCAGACTTGAGCATAAACAACCCTAAGCATGCTAGTAAGACACAGGCAACAAACAACAGGGTTATAGGTGTGGAGGGTAGGCTATATCAGGGTTACAGGATAACATGTGATAGAATCGGAACACAAGCAACGAATCTTAAGGCTAGCAAGATAGACAACGGAAAGTATCGATATCCAGTGTGGAAAGGACACAATGGTTCATGTGAGTGAATACTTGCCTGCAAACTCAGTAGCCTGGTACTGGGCTAACTCCTCTGAAGTAGTGTCGTAAACCTCGTCTGTCTCAACGTCGTCGTCTATTCGGGAAGAAGCAAACAAACAACGAAGAGAGACGAACAATCAATAACATGGCATAATGCACAAACATGGGATGATGCATGACAATTTAATTGATGCATCAAGAAAAGTTAATTGGCATGGTAACATAATTAAATGGACCTATAGGCAATTTGGATTGCATATGGAAGAGCCCATGAATTAAGGTTGAATTAAATGATCTACAACTAACCATCATGGGAAAGTTGATTAGAATGATGCATGGATGAGGAAAACAATAAGAAAACAACAATAGCTTCAATTTGAAATGTTGTTTACCAAGTTTGGAATTTTATTTATTAAGTTATGAAATTTGGCTTCTTAAATGAGTTACACAAGCATTTGTTGTTTTCACCAATTTTAGTTGTTCAAAATAGATAACAAAATTCATATTTGGAAAGAACACAAAATTTTAGGTGGAATACATGTTTCATTTGTTGACAAAGGATTTAAAATGAATTAATTATGAATTAAACAAGTTTAAACAAGATTTAAATGAATTTAATTCAAGTATAAAATTATTTAAATTTTTATTTGTTCAAAACATTAAATAAAATTCATATTTGAAAATATTATACTTTTCTGGTTTGAAAACATATTTTATATGTTCAAAAAGAATTTAATTTGACCAAGTTATGAATTTAGCAATTTTAAATGATTTAAACAAGGTTTAAATTATTTAACCAATTTTAATTATTCAAAACAGGAAACAAAGTTTATATTTGGAAAGCTTGTTCAATTTTGCATGGAAAACATATTTTACATGTGCCATTTGAATTAAATTTGAATTAGTTATGAATTTGACCAAATTTGAAATAGTAGTTTGAATTTGAATTTTTGAAAACATTTGAAATGTTCAAAACAGTAAACAAATGGTTTAAACATGTAGAGAATTAAATTTGGTATGGAAAACATATTTTATTTATTTAATTTGGATTTGAAATGCACAAGTTATTTGAATTTGAATTTACAGGGGCTATTCTGTGATTTTAAAAATATTAAACTTGTTACAGGGGCCTAGGTGCGAAGAACAAGTTTCAGAAAGGCCCCTGGGGTCTTTTTCTACGCGGGGCAGAACAGCCCTGGGTCACTGGCCTGTGGGCCAGCGCCCAGCTGGCGCTGCGTGGCGCGCAGGTGTGTGCCTGCGTGGCCACCACTGCCAATGGCAGGTGGGGCCTGCGTGCATGCGTGGCAAAGGAGCAAAATTTTGGGTTTTAATCTGCGCCGCGGGGGTTCGAACCCGCGCCGATGCGCTGCGCACCGTTAGATCTAGCCACTGTGGTGCCGATCGATTGGTGACAGTGGAAGCGCGCGCGTGGTTTTGAGGTAGATCTGCGGGGTGCTCGCTTAACTGACGAAACTGAACCCAAGGTTCAGTCTTTCTGAATCTGCAGGAGCGGACGGTGATCGCCGGCGGTGCAGCAACGCACTGTGACCACTAACGGGCGGCGCTGGGCATTTGGTGCGTGCGTGTTGGCACCAGGAAGAGGTGGGGTGTGCGTGCGCGTGCTTGGACTGCCCGGAAACACACGGTATCGTGCTCGTCTACGGCCATGGCGGCACGGTGGCGATCGTCCGACAGCAGCACGGTGAACCAGGAAGCGAAAGAGGGGGCCTTGGCCGGGAATCGACAGAGGAGATCACCTCGGGGTGGTTGCGGTGGTCGTACGGGGTTGAGGGAGACGGAGGTGGCGACGCGGTGATGATCTTCAGAGCCGTCGCGACGGTGACGAGCTCGCCGTCGAGGATCAACGTCTCCTGGGACTCGCTGCTGTTGTCGACGATGACGAGGGAGAGGTGGCGGTCGCGCTCGTGCCCCGGCTTGCACGGAGGCGCCCCCTAGCGTGCTGTCGACGGCGGCGCCATGCTCGGCCACTTCCCCCCAACGATCGCCGGAAGAAATTAGAGAGGAGGAAGGGAGCTGGCGGCGGCAGGGAGGAAGGAGAGGGCTAGGCTAGGGTTTGGGGCCTCGGTTGGTAGATAAAGGGCGAGGAGAGGGAGCAGGTGGAGGGCGCGGTGGTGCGCTGTCTGTGCGTGCTGGCGTCAGCTGGCGCTGGCCGTACGGAGGAGGAAGAAAAGGCCACAGGCCGCGCGCGCGTGGCTTGGGTGGAAAAGGTGGGCTGGGCTGGCCTGGCTGCCTCCCCAGCCCGTTTTCTATTATTATTATTATTTTTGTTTCTCTCTGGTTTTTTTTTCAGAAAAGAAAAAGGGAAGAAAAGAATGGTTTTTGGGGTTGGAAAAAATTTGGGAATAATTTTTATAAGTTGTTTATTACAAAAGCCCAGCTGTGCAACTTCTGTTTTTCAAAAAAATTAAAGTTTGGTTGCTGTTTGAAAATTCAAATGAATTTGAGCAATTTTGGTATTAATTGAATTATTGAAAAGAAGCAAGTTAAAAGTTTTTAATTTCAAGTTTAATGGAAACAAATGATTGGTTTGATTTGTAATTTTCATTTGAAAAATTGTAACAGAACAAGTATGAAACAAGGATTTTGAATTTTGGTTTGAAATTCAAATGGAAAAACAAGTGAAAACAAATGCAATGCTTATGATGACATGATGCAAAACATAAATTAACAAAAAGCAAACATTCTAGGGTTGTTTTTCATACTTGGGATGTTACAGCTGCCATCGATGTTCGTAGCTCACTGGAGCAAACCCTGTCCGCATCTGCACGTCCTCGTCGTCTGGAGCATCGCAGGAGGCCTTCATCATCTCCATCGTGTTCGTCGTGTTGCGCCGAGTCGCCCAATGGTCTCCCCGATCCTGGATAATCCCTGCATCGCCCCGCCATATGAACCCGTGCGGAAGCGCTGCCGTCTGCCTCCATTTCGAACACCCCCGCCGCCGCGGTGAGCCCTCTCCTCCACGTTTTGTTTCTGACCCTTATATCTAGATCCAACAACCCACATTAGATCACTTGTTGAAGAGGTATGGGCGAATAGCGTAACGCTGCGTGGCACCTAGTCAGCACAGCCCAATCAGCGTTGCGTCAGCGCACAGTCAGCAGGCCCATCCAATCACAGAGCGTCACGTGGCCAGCCTTTTCTATATATTTTTCTCCCGAATAAAATCATTTGGCAGCATTGCAGAAAAGCCCTGCAAATTAGAACTTTCATACCGTTT
Organism: Alopecurus myosuroides; assembly: GCA_028641055.1. Taxonomy (NCBI): domain Eukaryota; kingdom Viridiplantae; phylum Streptophyta; class Magnoliopsida; order Poales; family Poaceae; genus Alopecurus; species Alopecurus myosuroides. The sequence goes on from CM054058.1 coordinate 145,963,320, forward strand.
AAACCATAAGGCCAAATTTAGCAAACTTGGACTTTTTGAAAAGCCCTTGACATGTAGAAACTTTAGCACTGTCTAAATTTAATTTTGAAAAACTTAAATTGGTTCAAATTTAAATATGCTTGTTTGATGAATTTTGGCATAATCCAAACTCTACAAATCCAAAAAATTGCAAATATAATATATTTGGAAACCTTAAGATGTATACTTCCATATACTCTGTCCTAATTTTTTTTTGAAAAATTAAAATTTAATTTAGATTTAAGTTGTCCATTTGAGTATTTTTGACATAGATTTAATTCCATAAATAATTTCAAAATGGTTCCTTAAAAAATTGCTCCATTTCGTAACCTTGGACCAAAGACATCATAACTTAAACCATTTGGACACCCTTGGACCATGACCATGTAATTTTTGGCAAAAAACCCAACATAGTGATACACCCATTTTATCATGTCTTAGAATTTGGTTTCCATCTTTTTACCATTGTTATTATGGTTATTTTGGAATCCAAGACCTAGTGCATATTATGTGTAAATCACATACAAGACTAACTAGTGAACCTTGAACCCTAGTGCCCATATCTACTATCTACCTCCCAAAATTTCTTATCTTCTATAGAAGAGTAAGTCCCTAAAATACTAGAGGACACTTTAGTTGATATTTCTTCACTCAACAAGAAGCACTACATGGAAGATCATTGAAGCACTTAGAGAAGGATAGAATTCACCAAAACTATAATAAAATCAAAGAAGTGAAGGAATAACCGCAAGAATACTGATCCAGAGATGGTGGAAAAGAAGAACAAGAAGAATCCAAGTGGAGTGATCACTATAGTTGTGACATCATTTTCTCCCCCGCCACTCTTTGTTTTCTACAATAAGAAACTACCCAATATTTCCTCAAGACCATACCCTAGGTGTCCATCACATGCTAAACAAATTAGTAAGCTTAGACTTATGTTCCAAAACCATGAATCTCTACAAGATCCAATGGAGTCACTACACTAAGGAGAAAGCTACAAGAGAACCTGAATACGATCTTAAAGAAGACCAACAATATGAAGCCTTAGAGCAACCATACCACCTATTAAAGTTATTTTCTATCAAGCTTGTTTTGTCCAACCTTAGACTGAAATGGAAAATCCCAAGACCACATCACAAAATTCCTTTCGCCATGTTGTCATGTAGTGAACCTAGACTACCCTTAACCAAAAATGAAAAACTTAGCCAAACCACGTCATGTGTTCCTTTGGTTTAATAAGTGGTGTGATCACCCTTAGTGAGGTCTTCGAACTTCCTGGAAAAATATGTTATCAATAAAGTTTGATCACTACAAACTCAAACCTTAACCTTGTCCTAGAAAACTTGGTTGAGCACATTTTCCTATCTTGGTTGCTTTGTATATATTCTTCACTCGTAAGTTTGATTGCTATGATGCTTGTTTATTTTGCTATTGTGTTTTCAATGTATAGATTATACGGAGATATACGGTGTTTTGTGAAGAGAGTGTGATTTCTTCACCAACTTCAACAAGGCAAGTAACACACCATCCATCCATTATTTTCTATATGCATGGAATAGAGTTTTGAGTAGTATGCATGATAGGGAATTTTACTAAGTTATTATTATTATGATATGCAAAATCCTATTAGTGTGTAGCCATCCATTTACCTTGTTATTTTGAATCCTTAGTACTTAGTAGATGCTTAGCCTTGCTACAAATTTGTTTTACTCAATGTTGTGGAAAAAATCTCAGTAACCACTTCAATGAACCACTTGGTGGATTTGGTTGTATGGTTGATGAGAGTTGAGTGTCTCCTCAAGGGTAATACCTGAGGTGTTCACTTAAGGAATGCCTCCCAGGAGCAAAGTGATTATGATTCCCCCCAAGTTTATATTGCTACTAGTGCAGCCTTTTGACATATGGGCTCTATCTTGATCAACTAATTTGTGAGAGTTCAGCCCAGGCTTGACAAGCAGATGTAGCATAATTATAGGTGGAACGGGTCTTGCTGGTGGGTTGAAGTTCTTCTTCTGAAAGATCTCGTCTCAGTTTTCTCCTTTCTATGATGCACTCCGGGTGTATAGGATGTTTGGGGTAATTGACGAAAAAGGGTGAAAGTGCACAACCTCTAGAGAGTGACAAACTAAGATCTTAGTCGTGACCCCGGTTATGGACAACTTCGAGCAGCTGGACAAGGATGGACGGAAGAATCACATCACCATTTTCAATAAGTAAAAGTTGACTACGTGAACATTAGTAGTGGTGCTTGGATCTTAGTCCAATGATGCCACCATTTGAAAATAAAAGTTTGTTTTACAAAAGAGATAGGAGAAAATTGGCTTTCTGCAAACTTAGCCAAAAATCCACTCAACCAGATAAACATGTAGTATTAGTCTTTCCATTTATATCCACCATAGTGTTACTTGCCAATACATTAAATTTTATTGCCCCTTGTGGCTGCATATTCCATATTGCAGATGGATCTGATAACGAGTGAGGATTTTGTTTAGGATTTCGAGTCTAGCGCCAACATGTTTTGCTTGTGGCACATGAAGAAGATGAGGCTCAATGATGTTCTATGTTTTCCGCTGTAATACTTTGTTTCCTGCTAGTCTTCTAATACTATGCAAGTTGTTATGTTGTTTTTGTAAAACTGGATCATGCGATGTAATAGAATTTGACACATTTGCATGATATTTCATTTTGTGATCTGGTGCTAGCAATTGATCCAGGGACTAGCACAATAACACACATGTTATTGCATTATTTAATGTGGGAATGCTACAGTTTTATTATGTTTTTATTTTTTATGGCTTCACACTCGACTAGCATGAATAATGTGCTAATCCTTAATAAGCAAAAAGAGCAGGCATCTGGGTGCCCATCCCAAACTAAGCTACAACAATAACAATAAAATCTCATCACACTATGGACTTGAGAAATCATGAACTTAGCTTGTTCAAACAAGGAGACATGGGAATGTTATGATTCTCCTATGGCAGCCGCTCTTGAAGCCATTAAACATGAAAAGATGTTAGATTATTTGATAGCATTCATTGACATAGACATGCACCTCTCTCAAAATTGTTTTCAATATCTCTGTTTTATCAAATAAAAAGCTCTAGCACATGAGTAATCCCTGCTTCCCTCTGCGAAGGGACTTCCTTTTACTTTTATGTCGAGACTTCATCTTCTTACTTTATGCACCAATTGAGAGAGCATAGTTGTCATTCTGAGTATAATGTGCATAGTTCTAAAATTTATTATTGATTGATTCGTGATTGTGGTATTGCTTGTTCTTAAATTATTTGTATCTTGTCACCATTTAAACTTTGAAGGTGTCCTGACATTTATTTTTGCTACCACACGAAGGACTAGTTGGATACCAATTTATTATGTTTATCTTTATGATTGAAACAACTGTTTTTCTTTCAATGTTTCATTATTCATTTTCTTATGTTTGTGTTTCTGTCACGACCCCGGACCCAGAGATATATATACTGTTATGTGCTCCTAGACATGGACCCACAAGGGCTTCAGGGTTACCAGCCCCGGCCGCAACAAACAACGACAAGCAGACCAGATTCATCGGCACGTAGTCCGGATCTCCGGTCTACTACTCCTTGTGTCCATGCTAGTCATAACCAACTATGCATATCAAAGCGTCCACAAATCGAATGAAACTGAAGGAAACGGGACCAAAGCTATACATGGCTGCTATGTGTCCAGAAAGTGCAACAACAATCGAGGGTTACTGGGTTTACCTATCCCCAGGCCAAATCACATCGGCAGGCGTGCTCGGAAATGGATCATCGGCTCCACAACCCCTCGATTGCGACAACTATGCAGGCATAGCCAAAACTGTATAACAATGAGCTCGAAACCAACAACCGATCAAATCAGTACTCTAAACATGGAAGTTGTATTCAACAGGTATTACTAGAGTATAGCTTACAAGCAGATGTCACATGACCCAACATTACATCAGACAACGGAAAGCAAAGTATGTTGCTAATCAACAAGAACCAAAAAGGCCTAAGAGGCCGCAACATAAGGCGACGTCCCATCCCATAGGTTCCAGGCTGCTACCTGGGAACCCCGAACTACTTGTCGATATCCACGTTGAAACACCACCGATGTGAGATCTTCTCCTGAACCAAAATTAAGCAAACCTGAGTACGGGAGGTACTCAACAAGGCTTAGTTAACCTATTATATACATGCTATCTTTTAGAAAGAGTTATGAAGGTTATTTTGCGTAAAGCCATCTTTGTTTTCCAAGTTGAGGAAGGAATAGCACGTCTCAAGGAGTGTTTTCAAAACAGATGAGAAAGCTACTCAACTACTGTAATCATAATCTTTTAATCCACCAAATCATTTCAGCACCTCGTGCTTTAAATATTACCACCTCCAGTTGTTCCACTACCTTATGCTACAAGGTAACCCCTCTCGGCATCTCTGAGGAGGCATCCTTCATTCGTTATCAACAAGTTTTAGTCATTCCGTTCAAGTTATCTGTGATCACAGAATCCGTCACCAAGTCGTATTTAACTGCAGACACGACTTTTCGAAAAGATTTAACCCTGCAGGGGTGTACAACTTTACCCACACGTACCAACCGACTCTTAGTGCCACTAGATTAGCACTAGCCCGGGAAGTGCCGGCAGAGGGTGGTCGGTTCCCGGCCTTTACCACCGTCAACAGGGAGTTGGCCACCTCGTGACAAGTCGGGATGAAGATCCGTGTATGTCCATCACTTGTCCCGGTCACGACCTAATTTTCTCCAAAACATTTTCTGACACACACGCAGATGGAAAGCTCAAACTACGTGGCTCATGGATAAGGTTAAACAAGTTAGTTAGCCGGGCGGGGTTCATCGGCCCACGTGTGGTTGTACGCTCAGTCTTGGCTCGAAGGCGAGAACTCGCTCCTAGGGGCATGAACAGGACAAAATGCCACAACCCATTGTGGCCTCACATCCATGCCATTATTAGTCAAGTTATCAAAGGTAGAACAAATCACATCAACCTGACATAATAGATTCACGTGTTGACCAGATTCATCAACCGGATGGATCAGATCACAACTAGGCATGACTAGGCAAGACTCACAGGGTTTAGCGGAGCGCGCACAAGCAAACCTATAGGTGCTAGGAGCAGTGGATCAGGATATCTAGGTTATGCAGCATATAGGAGAACTCTATCTACTGACATCAAATAGTTTGGAACTGAATGCAAAGTACGGGATTCAAAACACTTTGAAACCATATATGAGCATATAAGAGGTTATGCTTGCCTTGGTTATAAGAAAACCAGATAGAGGCTTCAGGAATAAGTGCTTGACTTGTCGGTTAAGATCAAGTATTCGCCGTTGGAGTTGCTGTCCTTCACTTCGGAGTCGGATTCTACCGAGGGGGAAAACAACACCGAAAAGAAGAAATACAATCACCAAATGGCATCGATGCAATGCACAATATGTATGCATGAGCAAGTTAATACACTGAAATAAAGCCCTAAACATGTTCGATGGTTTGCTAGGGTTCGTATGTCAGTTATACATTTTTACTGGAATTAGACCGAAATAGACCCCGGAGGGGCACTTAGGGCAATTTTGAAAGTGGGTACAATTTAAAAAGCTCAAATTGGTTTGAAAATGCCATAAATGGATTGCATTTGTCATTTTGAGCAAATTGGTATATAACTTTTAATTTTCTAAATTTATTGAATAAAAACTTATTTTCTATTTTTAAAAGAATTAAACAACATTAAAATAATGGTCCAAAATCAACTTTGTCAAACATGCGTGAAAATTACATATTCATGTAGAGTTTATTTTTCTGAACATTGCCATATTTATTTCATATTATTCTGATTAATATTTTAACAGTTATTGAATTTACAAAAGTAACCATTTTCTGTAATTAGAAAACATTTCTGGAAATAAGAAAACAGAGTTATGACGTCAGGCTGACGTCAGCCGGGGATCGATTCCTTCTATGAATGATCAATCCCGAAAATGACTATGAATTGGTCAAAATCAACTGCACCATAGGGAAGAGGGCATCGCGGCGAGTGCGCGGTGGGCGGCTATTGACCTTAAGGTCGCCGGAGATCACGCCGGCGCTCGGCGGTCGACGGCGGCTATCGCCGGCAGGGCACTACAAGGCGGAAGGAATCAAGGCGGTGGTACAGGAAGGAGCGCAAGCTCACCGTGAACGTAAGGAGGTGGTCGTAGAGGCCGGATACACCACGGAAGAGGAGGTCGAGCGGCCGCGGCAGTCCGCTGGAGGCGAGGAAGAAGGCGTCCATCTCCCTGCGTTCGGCGTCTCAGCGCGATTCAGTCAGTGAGGAGGTATAGGGCAGCGCCCTGGAGCTAGTGGTGGTCTCTAATCGTTCAGGAGGGGTTCACAGAGACGGCACGACGACGAGCTTCGACGGCGTCCCTTCGGGCTTCATGGAGATGAGCACAGGGAGTGAGAGGACGAGGGGTCCAAGCACGGGGTAGTGCAGGACAGTACGGGTCTTCTCCTCGCAAACTTCTCCACGGACGAGCGCAAGCAGGAGGTGGAGGCTCGACGTCGGAAGGGAGGACACGCAGAAGGTCCTTCTGTCACGAGGTAGAAGACAAAGAGGAAATTTCGAAAACCCCCTAGAGAAACTAAGATTTGCACATTAGTCCTTTTCTCTAATAGAACATAACAGAAAACATTGTTTTGAGGTCCTTTTTGTAAAGATAAAAATTGGCAAAAATAGTTTTTGGAAACCTTGTAAAGTTTCCAACCAAACCATGTTTTTTTTTTCCAAATTTGGAAATGTTTTTAAAACAAATTTGTGCTGCTCACTTTAAGTGATTTTTGGGCAATTTTTATTAATATTCAATTTTAAAGTTGGATGAAATGGTTCATGCATGTATGAGATGAAAACAACACCACAACACCCTATTGTAGCAAAAGTGGGATGTTACAGTTTCTTTTAATGTGCAACATTGCTGCTAAGTTTACATTAGTTGAAATAATATTTATCATGCCTTTCTTAAAGTACTTTGATCTCATCTTTGTAATGCTTTTACATAACGTTGATCAAGATTTGTGTTGGCTTCATGTCACCTCAAAAATTATTTTGTTATCACTTACCTACCCGAGGACTAGCAAGAATTAATCTTGGGGATGCTGATATGTTGCAAACGTATCTATAGTTTTTTATGATCCATGCTTGTTTTCTTTCCAATACCCATTGCTATTTTCATGTTTTCATATGTTTTCCTTCATTTTTTTGGATGTTTTCACCGACTAACCTATTAACAAGATGCCTCAGGTCAATTGTTGTTTTTTTTGCTCTTTTTATGAAGGAAATATTCTTGGACAGGGCTGGAAATTCACGGAAGGCGTTTTTTATCCGGAACAAAGACGGAGTCCAAAGGGGACCCGGAGGGGAGCCAGGGCGCCACCAGGCGCCTGCCAGGCATGGGTCCACCCTAGGCCACGCCTGGTGGGCTCCTGGGGTCCCTGAGCACCGCCTCACGTCCCCCATTCGCTTATAAATTGCCCTTAACCCTAAAATCACGGGGAGGACAGATTTATTTTCCACGAAACATACTGAGAGAGGTCGTCCCCTTGAAATTCCAATATAGGGCTTCTGGAGTCCTGCTCCGGCACCCTACCGGAGAGGGGGATTGTTACCGGAGGCCTCTACATCGCCATGATCGCCTCCAGAAAGATGCGTGAGTAGTTCATCTCGGGACTACGGGTCCATAGATGGTTGTTCTCTCCCCTATGCCTCCATGTTTAGAGTCCCGTGAGCTGCCTCACATGATCGAGACCACCGTTATGTAATTATGCATGTTGTGTTTGCTGGGATCCGATGAACCATGAGATTATGAGTATTTTGATCATGTCAATCTGAGTTGCTTCACTTATATTTATAGAGAGGTTTTATCTAGTCTTGCAATGCTCTCCAGTGTTTATGATTACTTTGGACACGTGGTTATTTTCACCTCCAAGAGAGGGTTTATATGCTAGATAGTGGGTTCATGCCTCCTTGTTGCCTCCGGTTGAGTGACAGAAACGTGCGGAAGGAGGATGTGTTGTTTCCAGTAGGGAGAAAACAGTGGTGCTCCTGCCTACGTATGGAAACCACTGCTTACATTATGTATTGTTCTTAATGCATTTGTATATTGCACACGTAGCAATCACTTCGTTCCTGCAACTTAATACCAATGGATTTGCTGTATAGCTTTCTTGAGGTGGACTTTTAGATATGGATGCATGTTTGATAGCGGTCCATATACCTTGACGTAATGCCTACAATGTTAGAACCCGTGAACTTTTTCTCTTCATAATAGTATTGTTATACGTTCATGATTTGTCAATTGCCCAGATGTAATTTGTTCAGCCAGAATGTTTGTTTTCTTTGGAGAGACAACACTAGTGACCTATGGCCCCTGATCCTATTTTCCTCATATGGCTTAAGCACTTTCATAATTGTTTTCGTGTTGTACCGTTTTTATTTAATAGTTTTGTAAGACTCTATACGTTTAATTCTTCTATTTTCAGTAAGACCGGAAGATTGACAACCTTCCGATAAGTTGGGGCAAGATAGAGTTTGTGCTTATGTGCAGGTTCCACGCTTCGCCAACAGTACTTTTCTAGCGCCGTTGATAAAGAACCTTCTTCAAGACTGCGAAGTCCTACTGGTTCGATAAACTCTGGTTCTATACTAGGGGAAAACTTACTCTAGACTGCATCATACCTTCCTCTTGGGGTCTCCCAACGAGCGTGTGATCACATCCTCATCAGTAAAGTGTACCCCTCTTCAGAGTTAAAACTATTCGAATAGCCGCGTCCGCGGTCATGGAAAGTTGAAAGGCCATGTGGCTAGCATTGTGTCGGTGTTTTCAAAAAGGAAGGATGGATTTGGAAGTGATGTAATATTTGGGAGGTACTTGAAAACAAAAATATGTACCTTGGAGGTACTGGTGATGAAAAGCAGAAAATGTTATTCCAAGAAGTTTTAAAAAGAAAACTATTTTCTTCTCTTTGTCTTTAAGAAAACCTTATGGATATACGATAGCTACGAGAGAAACTATATTATCTTTTGAAGTATCTTTTTCAACAGATATAGATAGTCTTGTAACCATGGTGAATCTTTCATCCATCATGGGTAGTGAACCCTAAGTACAGCCTACCTACTACCACCATATATGCATACTTGCATCTATATGCTTTCTTTTAGGGTGACTTGCGAGTACGATCAAACATACTCATATTGGTTTCGTCCATGGCTATTTACTTGGTCAAACTTTGAGGAGCACCCTGGAGAACCGGATGACAATGGTGTCGTTGATGACTTTGCGAACTAGGAACATCTCCCAGTCAGTAGCCTATAGGTAGTCAAGGCATGACCTTTGCTTTACCACGATTTTGTTTTAAAGATTTCCGTTGTTTAATGTGTTTCCTGCCCTGCGTGGCAGTTGTTTAAGAACGAGTCATGTGACCAGTTGTGTAAGACTTGTATTCGTTATGTAATGGATGATGTAGTATGCAATGCCAACTCGAGTATATTGTTCACGACTGACTGATCATGGGATCGTGAATGTATGCATACTGGAGGTCTCAGACTGCTAGTCTGAAGTCCCAACAACTATATTAAAAAATATTAGCGATAAAGGGTCACCTTGCCTTAATAAAAATAATTGGAAGTAATGGCCAACACTGTCATTGACTTTAATGGACACACTACTTCTAATGACAAAATTATGATTCAAAGTGTGCTACTCTTGTGATAATCTTTCATTCTCGAAGTTAGTTAAAAGCAAATACCAGTTCATCATATACTTTTCGAAGTATATTTTTACTATCACCCCATTTAATTCTTTCGATGAAGCTCGTGGACTGTTTCATGTAGGATCACCGCCTCATTTAGGATATTTCTTCCTTGCATGAATATTGTTTGCATGGGACGAACAGCGTGGCCAGCCATTGAATTTAGTCTAATGGCTAAACTCTTTGTGAATATTTTGAATCTAACATTAAGAAGAACTATCAGCATGTATTAATGGTCTATTATGCATCATTAATCTCGGGGAAAAAATTATCTCACTGGAATTTAGGCGGATCAAGTGTAGTTATCCGGCATGAAGGAAACCGAACAACTCTAAGAGATTCAACTTAGTGACATCCCAATTTTATTTTGGAAAACTCGGCAGGGGTGGGGGCTTGTTATGTTCTATTTGGAAAACCGCTTTTCTCACTTCTTTTCAGAGAAAGGAGTTGTAAGAAATTTGTTTTCCTCATTTGAAAACTGGGTAATATGATTTGTCTAGGACTCATTAAGGGAGAAATTTCCTTAGTCGGGTGCCCCAAACAAACATGTGTAATGTCTTGTGATATGTGATTTAAGTTGTTCATGAACCTCAATCACACCATTTTAGCTCTTCTTCTCGTAAAATTCATGTAATATGTGCTTTTGATTAACTTTTAAACCCAATCTCTTGCAAAAGACAATGGATGTACTTCCGCCATTGATTTGAACTCAGAAATAATTGATGAAAGTGAAACTTTTCTTTTTCCAAGATACAGTTGTCCAGCTTATGCACGACGGGTATACAGAGTACACTAAAAAGTTATACTCCCTCCGTATCAAAATATAAGATGTTTTAGCATTTTGTAGATATAATGTATCTAGACATGTTTTAGTGTGTAGATTCATATGCATCTTACACTAAAACATGTCTAGATACATATTGTCTAGGAAATGCTAAAACATCTTATACTTCGATACGGAGTAGTAGTTTTTTTTTCCGCATGGTCTAAAAAGTTATGTTTTACCCATGTTCCCCTTAATTTATTTGGTATAAATTGCTCTATGCGTGAATTAAACATAGATATTTAAGTTTTTGCCAACAACATACGTATTTGTTCATCCATGTACTGATCTGGCTCCGCCCATGCCAGTTGTATAGTGTGCCCATATTTCGCGTTGCGCGTATTATTCCACCTTTCAATTGGCGTGATTTCCGTATCTTTTCCAAATCAAATGCAAGGATTGTGAATCATTTAGTCAAAAATCATGTGTCGGCTTTAAATTCTGTCCCAGTGGTCACGCTCCCACGTGTGTATGGCCAGGTATAGCATCAACCTGAGTGTGGCCATTTAAGGAGCAGGTCCGTTCATGCTACAACTTGCAAGGAAGGAGATCGGTCGAGACTCGAGATGGGCAGCAACGAGCGGACGGGAGCAGGCCCTGTCCGGATCGTGTCTCGGCGCATGATCCAGCCGCCGTCGGAGGTGCCTGTGCTGGACATCCACCTCACGCCCTGGGACCTCCGCCTCATCACCATAGACTACATCCAGAAGGGCATCCTCCTGCCGAAGCCTCCCGTCGGCGGAAAGCGCCTCGTCGATGCCCTCGCGTCCTCCTTCGCGCGCGCCCTGTCCAGGTTCTACCCCTTCGCCGGCCGCCTCGCCGTCGAGCATCACGACGGCGGGAAGTCCGTCGTCGTCCTGTTGCGCTGCACCGGCGAAGGCGCTGAGTTCATCCACGCGGCGGCGCCCGGCGTCACCGTCGCCGATATCGCTGGCTCGATACGCATACCTCCGGTGGTCTGCGCCTTCTTCCCGCTCAACCACGTGCTCGGCGCGGACGCCGCCGCGGACGCGGACGCCGAGTCAACGCCGCTGCCCGTGCTGTCGGCGCAGGTCACCGAGCTCGACGACGGCGTCTTCATCGGCATGTCGCTGAACCACACCGTCGGCGACGGCACCGCCTTCTGGGAGTTCTTCAACGCCTGGTCGGAGATCAACCGAGGCGGCGAGATGATATCGATGACGCGGCCGGCACCGGTGCCCCAGAGGTTCTTCCTCGACGCCTACCCCGTGCCGGTCCGCATGCCGTTCGGCGAGCTGCGGCACGTCGTCCGGGTGTTCGAGCGCCCGACGGTGGAGGAATGCTTCTTCACCTTTTCCGCCGCGAGCATCCGGAAGCTCAAGGATAGGGCGAGCGACGAGATAATGGCGTCCGCCACGGTCTCCTCGCTCCAGGCCCTGCTCGCGCACCTCTGGCGAGCGGTGTCGCGCGCCCGGCGCCTCCCGTTGGGGCAGGAGACGTCTTATACTGTGGTCATGGGGTGCCGGGGACGCGTGCGCGGCATACCGACGGAAGGTTACATGGGCAACGCCGTGGCGTTCGGCAAGGCGGTCTCCACCGCCGGCGAGATCCTGGACAAGGGGCTTGGCTGGACGGCGTGGCAGCTGAACCGCGTGGTGGCGTCGTTCGACGAGGCTGCCATGGAGGAGTGGCTGGATGGCTGGACTCGGGAGCCAGATTTCTTCTACGTGGGGAACATATCGTCCGGAGGCAATGCGCTGACGACCGGGAGCTCACCGCGGTTCGACGTGTTTGGGAACGACTTCGGGTGGGGGAAGCCGGTGGCCGTCAGAAGTGGCGTCGGGAACAAGTTAGACGGGAAGGCGACGGTGTTTGAGGGGCCCGAGCGGGGAGGCAGCATGTCGCTGGAGGTTTGCATCGCCCCGGACGCGCTGGAGCGGCTTCTGGCCGACGAGGAGTTCATGGACTCGGTGAGCATGCCGATGTGATCAGCTCAGAAACTAGTGTGTGCTGCATGTTTCTATCGATGTATCATCTGTTACAATTCCAACATGTGAGTGACGAACGATTTCATTTTCACCGTGACGACATTTTGTGGGGTACTACCTAAACGGAGCGAGTATTACGATGCTGCTTTTTACAGTTGACAATGTTTGTGGACGTGTTGATGCAGGGATTTGTATGCGTAATTCAATCCGCAGAGCTTGCGGCAGTAGTCTTCTTGATCTGGATGGACATTTGGATGTAGTATTATCAGTGGGCTGCTCATGAAGCTGATTTCAAGTCGGTGCTTTTACATAAAGGTAGATTTATTACTTAAAGAATTTTATGTATTATAGCCGACTTCTGCATAACTAAGATGCGCACAGCCGCCACAAGCCAAGCATTACAGAAATAAAATGAAAGACGAATTACATATCATGATGAGAAATTGTAAAAACCCTTAAGTAGATGGACGGCGATCCGCATATTGTGTTGTCATCCATGTTGAGATAAAAAGTCCCTCGTTGTATTCTCCAGTGTGGTACACACCAGATGACGATGCTCCACGCATTACAACGGTGACCAAGAACGAAGAGTAGTTATACTCCTCTAGGTAACCTGCATGAGAGAACATTTTTTATCAAAAAAAACCTTGTCGTTTCTACACAGTCAAAACGACCATATAAAGGCTAGCGGCGCCACTCCGATGTGTTTTTTAAACTTATGATCCACCTCATTAAGCCAATTGGCAAAAATATTTTTAATGCTTCGTGGTGGGTACAAAGTAGAAGCTATCTGGATGATTGACCATATAGAATCAGCAAATTTACACTCGAAGAATAAGTGTTTGATAGTCTTGTCCTTATGACAGAAAACACAATTTTTACTTCCATGCCAATTGGGTTTCACAAGGTTATCTTTAGCAAGAATTACTTCGCGATGAAGATACCACGCAAAAATCTTTTTTTACTAAAATATTCATTTTCGAAATATTTTTCGTTATTATCAACTGGCACGTCTGGTTGCATTAGAGCTTTACACATAGAGTACACCAAAAATTTATCATACTTGTGTAAATTCCATTGAAACTCATCAATCCCCTACGCCAGATTGACTGAAACGCTGCAGCAATTTGTTCCAGGATGCTAACCGGGGATCGACAAGATCTCTTTTGAAAGTCACAATTGGTGGGGACTTGGCGAGCGTATCGCTCTTGTGGCGTCCAAGGACAATATTATATAAAACTGGATATGTTCTCCGAGTGTTGTGGCACCAAGCCACCTATCCTCCTAGAATTGTATCTCCGAGCCATCCTTAACGGAGAAAGAACCATATGTGAAGAAGAATTTCTTCATCGCCATCAGACCAGCCAGAAGTGCGAGTCACCTGGTTTCCACGAAACCTGATACCGCACTTAATCCCATATACTTTCTCCGTAGCAGAGTTTGCCATACCCCATCTTCGATAATGAGCCTAAACAACCATACAAGAAGGGCTCTATTCTTAACCACTATGTCTTGAAACCCTAGACCTCCGGTATCTTTATCCAAAATTTAATCTCATTTAGATAACATTTGACAAGTTTTTAAAGTGGAACATGTAGTTTTTTTAAGTGGCCGATTAGAAATGAGTGTAAAAATTTCTGATCCTTATAACGGAAGTAGTTTTCTACATCAACAAGAAGATGGTGCACATATCTCAAAACATGGTTGGATAGCTCTAAGATGAGAAAATTGCACACAACATCATACTTTGGTAGCAAAGTTGTATAGAACATAGAAATCAAACACATTTTGCAGCTATGCCCAGTTTTTGGTCTAATAAGTTACAACTAGCCCATAATATTGATTTACAACTTTGATAGTTTTTTTTGGATAAATATAGGATCTTTATTACTTGATAATCGTGGGTTTACAATCAACCACACGTGAAGCCATGACCTGTATATTATTTCTACACTATATATACCAACGTACTGTACGGTGAGCTACATGTATCAAAAAGAAAATTGAACTTGTATTTCCTTTTTTTTAAATCCACAGTCAGCCACACGTGAAGCTATACCATTGTTTTTCCAAAAAAATTGAAACACAAAACAAGATTCTATTTAAAGGGAAATTGAGATTGGCCTCCAAAATGCCGCACTCCTACCATATTTCACACTATGCTATATTTTTAAAAATTAACATATAATTAAATTACTATATAGTATAGAAATACGGTACAATGGTCATGGGCCCGCATATCAGATACCTATTAACTCTCTAAATTAATGTTTTGGGCTAGCCGCAACTTATTACATAAAGAAGTGGGGCTATGTGCAAAAAAGTGTTTGATTTCTGGATTGGCCTGTGCAATCTATACTTCTTATAAGACAAAACCCCACTAAGATCTATTTATGATTTTTCTATCTTAACATGCAAGTTATCCACATCACACACCATTTTAGTCAATCAATTAGCCATGTCATCTCCACTAATAATTGTGATATTGCATATTTGCTATCCACATCACCCACTATTTTAGCCAATCAATTATCCATGTCATCTCCAATAATAATTGTGATATTACATATTTTCATGCCACATAACCACGCCATCTTTTTTCAACCATATAATTATCCATGTCACTAATATTTATTTCTCAAAATATACAACAATTTCACGGGAATGAAATTTAGTATATCGATTATGTGATCAAATGAATCTTGATAATGGAATATTTCATACACCTTATATCCATTTCGTTTATAAAATATTTTTTTAAAGAGATACCCGCTGCAACGCGCGGGGTATTCTTCTAGTTTTCTCTCTAGGATAAGACCGAGACCACAGCGCGCGTATGTGTGGAGTTTGTTTTTCCAGCAGCTCTCTGTTCATACAACTTCCAAGAAACCAGATCGGGCGGGCGGGATGGGCAGCAACGAGCAGTTGGGAGCAGGCGCTGTCCAAATCGTGTCCCGGCGCATGATCCAGCCGCCGTTGGAGGTGCCTGTGGTGGACATCCACCTCACGCCCTGGGACCTCCGCCTCATCAGCTTAGACTACATCCAGAAGGGCATCCTTTTGCCAAAGCCTCCCGCCGGCGGGGAGCGCCTTGTCGACGCCCTCGCGTCCTCCTTCGCGCGTGCCTTGTCCAGGTTCTACCCCTTCGCCGGCCGCCTAGCTGTGGAGCATCACGACGGCGGGAAGTCCCTCGCCGTCCTGTTGCGCTGCACGGGAGAAGGCGCGGAGCTCATCCACGCGGTGGCGCCCGGCGTCGCAGTCGCCGATATCGCCGGCTCGATACGCGTCCCTCCTGTGGTCTATGATTTCTTCCCTCTCAACCACGTGCTCGGCGCCGACGCGGCCGCGGCCGCGGACGCGGAGTCACCGCCGCTGCCCGTGCTGTCAGTGCAGGTCACCGAGCTCGCCGACGGCGTCTTCATCGGCATGTCGCTGAACCACACCGTCGGCGACGGCACAGCCTTCTGGGAGTTCTTCAACGCCTGGTCGGAGATCAACCGAGGCGGCGAGATGATATCGACGACGTGGCCAGCCCCAGTGCCCCAGAGGTTCTTCCTCGACACCTGCCCCGTGCCAGTGCGCATGCCGTTCGGCGAGCTGCGGCACGTCGTTCGGCGGTTCGCGCGTCCTACGGTAGAGGAATGCTTCTTCACCTTCTCCGCGGCAAGCATCAGGAATCTCAAGGCCAAGGCGAACGACGAAATTATGGCGGACCCGGCGACGGCGGCCGTCACCATCTCCTCGCTCCAGGCCCTCCTCGCGCACCTCTGGCGGGCGGTGTCGCGCGCCCGGCGCCTCTCGTCGGGGCAGGAGACGACTTATATTCTTGTCATCGGGTGTCGGGGACGCGTGGACGGCATACCGGCGCAAGGTTACATGGGCAACGCCGTGGTGTTCGGCAGGGCGCGCTGCACCGCCGGGGAGATCTTGGACAAGGGGCTAGGCTGGACGGCATGGCAGCTGAACCGCGTGGTTGCGTCGTTTGACCAGGCTTCCATGGAGGAGTGGCTGGATAGCTGGACCCGGAATCCGGAGTTCTCCTACGTGGGGAACGTATCGTCCGAAGGCGATGCTCTGGTGACCGGGAGCTCACCGCGGTTCGACGTATTCGGGAATGACTTCGGATGGGGGAAGCCGGTGGCCGTGAGGAGCGGCGCCGCGAACAAGATGGACGGGAAGCTGACGGTGTTTGAGGGGCCTGAGGGGGGAGGGAGCATGTCGCTGGAGGTGTGCATCGCCCCGGACAAGCTGGAGAGGCTTCTCGCCGACGAGGAGTTCATGGACTCCGTGAGCAGGCCGGTGTGATCAACTCAGAAACTAGTGCGTCTGCGTGTTGCATGCTTCTATTGATGTATCGTCTGTTACAATTCCAAACATGTTATGTGACGGTGACGAATGATTTCATTTTCACCGGACGGAACTTTTGTCCTACTAATGGTAACATGCTAAGAGCGTGTCAACCCGGCACACATTTATTTTGTGTCTCGCATCCCCAATAGAGACCTCCGGACCTGTGTCCATGGATTTGGTGAGTGTCGTCGCAATACCGACCCCTAACCAGCAGCCCTATTTTGATCCAAATAGTTTCTATCTGAAAACTCTCAGAAAACCTGGTACATAATAATTATACAAACATACAAATAGTTCAATAATACTTGCAAGTTTTCAAATTGTTTAAATTTGTCAAGTTCGTACAATCAAATCATTGTTATCGAACTACTCGTTAGCTCTGATAGCCCACAAGTGTGTCACAAGATCAGTTTGTAGTTGCTCCTGACGTCACGAAAAACCGAGCAAATCATCAACCTCGGTAGACACGCCTGGCTGTTGTAACATTCCTGTTTTTTAGAAATGTTCAAAAATATCAAACATTTAATACTTTTGTTTCTTCCTAAAAAAAGTCACCAAAAATCAAATCAAATAAAATTTAAAATAAATATTATATCTTTTTTCAATGTAATTAGAATTGTCAATCCAAATATGTCTCTATTTTATAAAACTTGATTTTATACAAATGAATATTTTGTAAAGAGATAAAACTATTTAAATCAAGTTTTAAATTCAAAAATATTTTGAATTATAATATTGTTTTGGAAATATTATTTTAGAATTAAAAACTTGAGGACTATTATCCTTGGTGAAATTTAATTATATTAATATTAAAGATTAAAAACAATTATTTTGTTTTGAAGGATTTATCAATGACGTAAGTTTCCAATATTTTATTTGGACGCAAACTAACTTATTATACTTTATAAACTCAATATTTGGAATTTTAGATTTTTTTCTTATTTTTATAAAGCCAAAATCCTAAATATTGGGTTTTCTATATTAAAAAACATTTTATAATCATTCAAGAAAGCATTCACTTTTTGAAATTTTAAATTTCAAATTTTTTGTTGTGTCCAAAGTTGCTCACAAATATTTTTAGTTGAAATATATTTTTATTACTAAATTTTAGAAAATTATTTGAGATCTTTTTAATTTTTAAATCAACAGTTATTAAGAAAAGGAGAAACATGAAATAAAAATAAAAGGAAAAGGTTTGCTGACATCATGTGACGTCATATCGTCTTCAACACCGGAAGTAGCCGACGCGAGTGTTTCTTCCCGGATGGATTATGCGCATTTAAGAGCAGCAATGGACGCCCCAACCTAGCCCTTTAAAGCCCCTAGCCTCCTTTGCATTTTCCCCTTGGAAGCCTAGCCCGAGACGCTGCCAGGCTCGAGAAATTCCTCGACGTAGATCTGTTGCATCCGCCGACGTCGACCTCCATCTCCAGCCACGGTAGCTAGTCCCCGCCGCTCCTTCCTGTCTTGTTCGGTTACCGTGCCCGTGCGCGCGTTTTGATACCCTCCCCTGATTTTCCCGTTGCAGGAACCCCCACGCCGTCATAGCCCGAAGCTCCTCGGAGCAAAATCAACAACAGATGCACGCCGTCGTCGACAGAAGCAGTCGTAGTGCACGCAGTCGTCTCCATCGAGTCTCTTGTCTCGCGCCTCACCCCGTCGTCGTCTTCGTTGAATCAAAGCACCGCCATAGCATCGACGCTGTCGAGTCCCAAGCACAGCACCGATGTGTCGCCATTTTCCGGCGAGCAAAGCGCCGCTCGGTGGGCTTTCCCTCCTCGAGATCTTTCGTAGTTGTCCGATTTAGATCCAAAGTATTAGAATAGATCGGAATAGGAAAATGCTTTCTATAGGCCGACCTAACGTAGCGATCGCTAGGTCGCTTTCCTTCCTTCCGCATGCGAGCAGCGTACATAGCACCGTGGGCCTCTTGTACATGTGTGGCTGGCCCAACAAGAACCAATTTCGTTGGGTTGGCCCAGTTTTATGTGTAAATAGCCCACCACAGTAAATAGGAGCAGACATAATTATGCTAAGTGTTTTCACCAGATTCGGCAAACGTTGCGTACGTATTAAAATTTTGTAACAATTTTGCTCACGTTTTGTTGAGAAACCACAAATGAGATGTTGCAATGTTTTCTGGAAGATTTTCTAGAAAATGTTTATATGATTATTAGAATTTATTTGGAATGACATGTTTTACGGGCTCCTTTGCATGTTGTAAACATGTAACTTTTTGTTGTTATCGTTTTACCTTTCTGTTGAAATAGGTGATGATTTTTGTTGCAACTGAAACAATGACAAATTATTTTGTTGCTTACCAACTTTTTAATTGATGCAAATTATTTTTTTGTTGCAATAGGTTGTGATTTTTGTTGAATTCTTGTAACTTTTTTGTTGCAACGCAATAACATATTGTTTAACTCTTATTTGTAACATTACTTATCTTTCGAATTTTTTTGGAATAATTTGTTGCAATACTTTTTTTTTGTACACGGAACAGTAAATTTTGTTGCGATACCTGCGAATTTGTTGCAATGGCATTTTTTCTGTAATTATCAAGATGTTCGGGGGCAACACAATATACCCTTTCATTTAAGTGGTTCTGGAGTGGAGTGCGGGTTCTATATATAAAAAGTAGAGGGGCTAAAATTCAAAAACACAAAACGCATTTTGTGGCCGTGCGATGATGATCCAACTGTCCGCGAGGGGACCTAAAATGGGGCGCCTTAGGGCGACCTACGCCTAGCGTTACCCATCGGAATATGTTGTAAGGGTCCATAAATGTTTTCATTTGATAGATTTGAATTTTAGAAGACGAATGAAATTGGTTTGAGGTGATTTGGGCTTTTAAATCAAAGGTTATAAAGAAAATAAAATAAGAAAAAAAATAGAAAAAAAAGGTAAGCCGACCCAGACTGGGCCAAATCCTGGCCCGACCAACCTGGTCATCTTGTTCACTCCCAGGTACATGCAGGTACCTTACTACAGCCATGTCGGTACCTCTTCCCCTCCTCCTCTAGGGCATTCAACACCTCGAAATGAATTACAATGAAAAGGAAAACTGCTTCCCATTTAACCACGAATTCATTTAGGGAAATTAAATCCAATTTTAATGCCTTAATCATCTAAATAGACCCGGTGAACCAAATGCCATCCGTTGGCATACACCACCCCATCTCACTCCTGAGATAGAACCAAGACAAACCAGTTTGTCCACTAGGTTGCCCTCTTCCTTCTCACTCATTTCCGTTCTCACACCATTACGAAAGAAACACTCTACAGACCGTACCATCCGTGCTCATTTCACCACCAACCTCTAGTTCATCGTTAGATCTAGTCATGCACGGTGACCACCTCGTCAATTCCTCGTACCGGTAGAATCTCCTCATCAAGGCCTACCTCCAAGACATGGTGATTCGGGTTATCTGCGTAGCTGGCCGAGCACCATTAGCTCCATCCGCTCGCTGCCCTCGCTAGAACCTTCTCCGAGGAGCGCCAAGATCACCACAGTGTCCGCACCGACGTCCTCTACATCGTTATGATCTTCTTCGGCATTGGTGACCTTCCTATCAACGACAAAGTCGGCGCCAAGCCGATGGCCACAATTCCGGCGATCTCTCCGGCGACTTACCTCGGTGCGCATTCCTTGTCCATTAGATCTTCATCCAATTTATTAGGTTAGATCACTTAACGAAAGGGTATCCTCCAACCAGAATGAGCCACGTGGCATTTTTTTTCATTTTTGGATTTTAGACAGATTTGTATAGAAACTTCAAAAATTCATAACTATAGTTCTAGAAGTCCAAATTTAGTGATTTTTATATCCCTGATTTCAGAAAATGTGTAGAATACAGTAGTGGAATAAAATATCATGTTTGATCGTGCATAAAATTGAAAACTGCATAACCATGTATTGCCTTATTTTGCTTATAAAATGAGTTTAAAAAACATGATAATTGAGTGAAACCAATTGATTTTTTTGTCCTTAAGCCCTCTAACCAGAAAGAACAAATGTGAACTTTATAAAATAGTCTCATAGCATAAACTTTCTGTTATTTGTTGATAGCCTCTATTTGAATTATACAATTGTCTAATTTATTTTATAATTAAAATAAAGTTCCCCTCAAACTTCATGCATGTGTCCTAAGACCAGAGAGAACAAAATCAAACTTATTTAAGTTCATTTGTTTAATAAACATGTGAACTTGAGTTAAAATTGTTTGAACGGTTTAATACAAAATCATGTTTTAGTTGTCTTAAACCCTATAACTCTATCACAATAATCCTTTTGTAATTGAATTATGTGATCAACCTTAACCTTGTTTAACCAACATAGTTGGATATCTTGTTATGCTTGACGCTAATGTTTCATGTGGTGTGTGTTTGTATGTTTGTTAGAATGCTTGTTTACTATTTTGTTATTTCTATGTATAGATTGTACGGAGAGCAACATTATTTTCTTGAAGAGTGTGTGGTCAACACCAACTTAAAAAAGGCAAGTGACACGGCATAAAATACCTATGTATTTTCTATGTGCGTTAGAACTTTTAAGTAGCATGCATGGTAGGAAAAGTATTTGACAAAATATTATGCTATGATATTGCCCCAAGTAGTGTGTAGCCATCCATATTTCCTTGTTGGTGTAGTAACCTTTAATCTTGGTATTTGACTGCTTAGCCATGCTTGTAGAAGAAACTAGATGTCTTTTCAAGAAGATTACCATACCTTAAAGTATGTTTGATTTTGACAAAGCAAAGTTGATTGGTGAAATATATGTTTTCGTTGGAGTTATATTTTATGAAAGTTATGAGTAGGTGGCTAATGGCCAGACCTATCGATTGCAGTTATGAGTAGGAGGCCAAGTGTCAGACCTATCGATCATAGTTATGAGTAGGAGGCCAACGGCCAGACCTATCGATCACAATTATGGGTAGGAGGCTAAGTGCTAGACCTATAGATCACAGTTATGAGTAGGAGGCCAAGGGCTAGACCTATCGATCATAGTTATGAGTAGGAGGCCAAGTGCCTGACCAATTGATCACAGTTATGAGTAGGAGGCCAAAGGCCATACCTATTGATCACAGTTCTGAGTAGCAGGCCAAGGGACAGACCTATCGATCACAATTATGAGTAGAAGGATGATGACCCACAAGTATAGGGGATCGCAACAATCTTCGAGGGAAGTAAAACCCAAATTTATTGATTCGATACAAGGGGGGCCAAAGAATATTTGTGACCCTTAACAAGTGAGTTGTCAATTCACCTGCACCTGAAAGTGGACTAGTTCGCAGTGGTTTATTAGTAGTAACAGTTTTATAGCAGCGGCAGTAGTGAAATAACAACAGCAGTAGTATGAAAACAGCAGCAGTAGTGATGTTTGAAGTAAACATCGGGATTAAATACTGTAGGCATAGGGATGGATGAACGGGCGTTGCATGGACAAGAAAGTTCAAATAATGATCATGTCACGGGCATTGCAGATAAATTAGATAAAGCATCCAAGTGCTAAGTAACCATAGGCATGTGTTCCGTAAATAGTCGTACATGCTCCCAATGAGAACTTGCACAACGTCTTTTGGCCTACCAGCCCGTGTCAGCGGGGCCTCAAGGGAACTACTGGCAATTAATGTGTTTCTTTTAATAGAACACCGGAGCAAAGCATTAACACTCCGTGAACACATGTGATCCTCACATCGCATCCATCCCCTCCGGTTGTCCCAATTTCTGTCACTTCGGGGCCTCGGGTTCCGCACAACGATATGTGTAAACAACTTGCAGGTATGATCAAGAAACAATAATTATCATCATGATTCAATAACATGTTCAGATCTGAGATCATGGCACTCGGTCCTAAAGTGGCAAGCATTAAGTATAACAAGTTGCAACAATGTCAATAGCACTAATAGAGGATACTAGGCACTATGCCCTAACAATCACGACATTATTACATGAACGATCTCATCCAATCCTCACCATCCCCTTCAGCCTACAGCGGGGAATTACTCACACATGGATGTCGGAAACATGGATGGTCGATGGAGAGGCGTTGGTGACGACGGTGGCGATGATCTCCTCCAATTCCCCGTCCCGACAGGGTGCCAGAACAGGACCTTCTGATCCCCGAATCGAGGTTCAGGATGGCGGCGGCGCTCTGTTGTATTTTGTGGAATATCACGAACCCCCTCGGGTTTTAGGGTTGGAGGCTACTTGTAGTCGAAAGGGGAGTCCGAGGGGGCTCTGGGGGCCCACACCCTATGATGGCGCGGCCAGGGGACCCTCGCCAGGGGGTGTGGTGACCCTGTGGCTCCTCTCCTGGCCCCCTTCTGGCTTCCGGGGTCTTCCGGGGTGAAAACACCAATGGGCTATTTTTTGGGCATTTTCCCGAAAGTTCATTTTTCTGCACAAAAACAAGACACCAAGGTAATTCTGTTGAAAACAGCATTAGTCCGTGTTCGTTGTATTCAAAACACACAAGTTTAGAGGAAAACAATAGGAAAAGTGTTCGGAAAAGGAGATACATTTTCGACGTATCAACTCCCCACAAGCTTAGATTATTGCTTGTCCTCAAGCAATTCAGTGACAACTGAGTGCGATAAAAGACTTTTACGAACACATTTGTTTCATATGATGTAAATATACTCACTATATGATCAGATACTTAGTGATGCTCAGGATAAGATACATGCAATATATTGTCACTTAATAGCTATGCAAACCATGTAGAGACAACAACATATTAATAGTAAACAACATGAAGCATAACTATTTGCAAGATTGAAGTATTCATAATAGGATCTGATAAAGTGGTATCTTGCTTTCCCTTAAGTGTGGGGCAAAACATAAATACCAGGGCACCTCTGAAGTTCAAGGGAAGACTAGAAGTAAAGATATCAAAGATGCAAGTATCAAGAATATACCACAATCAACCGTGCTTTGGGACAAACATATTACACTAAGAATGATAATTATGCTCTCAAGATAGTGCTCAAATAATTTGGCGGAGACTCAACATAAAAGTAAAAGAAGGGCCCTTCGCAGAGGGAAGCATGGATCACTCATGTTCTAGAGCTTTTTATTTTGTTAAACAGAGATATTGAAAACATTTTTAAGAGTGGTGTATGCTTATGTCAATGAATGGTAAACAGACAATACAGTACGTCACAAGCTAACTGGATTCGCAAGAGCGGCTCCCATGGTTAAGGATGCAACTGGTGTAGAAGGTCATCCCTCTTTCTCTTATGTTTACACAATTATGCTTTGACTGATAAATCAGGGGCAAACATAGTGAAAAAATTTGTTTATATTAATTTGGGGCTGGGCACCTCGCTGCCAGCTCTTCTATCATTTGGATAAGCAGATGAAGCCACTAGTCCAGGGAGTGAAATCCAATCAACGAGTGAGATAAAGATTCTCTATTTACGTCCTCATGAGCTAAAACAGGGGCACAAAACATGAGTAATTTTTAGCAGGTTTAAAGGTAGCACATGAGCAATTTACTTTCGAGTGGCGGTTAAATACCACATATAGGTAGGTATGGTGGACACATTTGGCAAACTTTGGTTTTCAGGGATTTGGATGCACGAGTAGAGCTCATACTCAGTACAGGTGAAGGCTAACAATAGACAGGGAGCGACAATCAAGAGAGCAACAACTATCATAATCATGTTTGCGACAAAGTAAAATTAACTGACGCATAAAATTGATACTAGAAATCTGAGGCAAAATAAATCATCGAGGCTTATTGACTTTTTGTTTTCAGTATTAGCATGAGTGAGCATGTGCCAAGTCCATTCAAATGAAACAGTCAGAGGAGGCTACCACAATGTCATACTCTTCTTATGAATAGAACAATACGAACAAATATTTATGTGACATGCATTTACTATTAATAAATTGGAACAAAACATGCGAGAGCATGAACTATTAAGCAGCCATTAAGTCACATAAATCTTATACGAACAAACTAAGCATGCTCACATATATGGATATATGTACAAAAAGGAAAGGAAACAGAATTCATACCATCCTCTCACCACACTTGAATTGTCGTAGATCGTCATTATTGGTCTTCACTTGTGGCTTGAATAATATATAATGAAAACCAAGCTCCAAGAATCACGGACGACTGTTGAACTCTGCAGCAAACTTTACAAAACCAAAGAAGAACAACAAATATATTAGGATTTTCAATTAAAGCACGAACAAATGAGAACAAGCAAACAAAGCAAAAATCTTTTTGGTTTTTTCGAAATAAAACAAGAATAAAGGAAAGCAAGCAAAATAAACAAAACAAAAATATTGTTGGGTTTTTGAATATTGAAGTGCAACTAAAGAATAAAGCAAACCAACTAAAGAAACAAACAGAGAGAAATAACGGAAATATTTTTGGTCTTTTTGTGTTTTGGAAAACAAAAACAAAACAATAAAAACAAAAGAAATGAAAGAAACGAAAACAAGCGAAAGAAAAGAAAACATGGATATACAAAGAACCGATAGAACATGATATGTAAATGAGCGTGATGTAGGTATACCTCCCCCCAAGCTTAGGCTTTTGGCCTAAGTTGAGATCAATAACCAAGGGGACCATGAGGTCGCGCCCCCGTAGTATGCTGAGGAGGAACCCTCCTCCTGATATGTGCTCGAGGATGCGTTGGTGTACTGCGTGTTGTGGTCCTCCGGAGGCGCGTCATGCCTCTCCTGCTGCCAGTAAACTCCATGGTGCTCAGATGCTCGTCTATCTTCTCCTTGGAGAGCGACCATGGGGACTTGTCAATCTTAAAACAAAACAGGCTGCGGCGAAGTAACTTTCCGCTCTTTTCCATCCATATATAAAACTCTATAGACTAAATGTTCAATAGTAGTATTAGAAGTGACAAACTGATGGGATTTCATAGCAGCAAGGTTAAGCCTATGTGGAGCAATTGTTTCATAATTAGGATCAATAGGAACATGCAAAGCAGTTGCGATACATGTAGAAATAATGCCACCAAAAATAGGCCCCTCGGCATCAAGGCGCCGTGCAACAAGTGCACCAAGGTTATACTTTGTGCTACGGTTCGGTGCAGCATCAATGAAAGCAAGGTGGTAACTAGAAATATTGCTAGTGTTCTCTCTACCAAGGATACTAGTACCAATATAGTAAGCAAAGTGAGCAGGAAGTTGAATGTTCCTTATCTTTCCACGTTGGGATGAGCGACTGCCATCGTTGGTGACTTCTCGATAAATTCCCTGGAGGTCTGCTGGTCTATCTTTAATCCTGATTGCTGTCCCGGTGGCGTTGATAACTATAATAACACAAAAATCTCGCAAGGACTAAGAAAAAAGACTACCATATATCTTGAATGCAACAGTTGACCATATTGAGTGTTCAGAAATTTAAAACTCTTAACAAAAGTTTTTGTGAGCGTGGAATATTGAGGGCTTTCATCCCACATAAAGTTGGTAAGCCCAATTCTATCAATAAGCATAAGAAAATCATCTGAAATACCTGCACTTCTTAAAAATGTATGGCAAGGGAAGCTAGATGGGTAAACGATACCATCATCTTCTGCATCGTTAATAGTTGACGCCATAACATCCTCATTATACGATGTCCTTGCTGATGTGGATGATCGTGAAGGCCTTGTCCTTCTAGGAGCATCACTCCTAAATATCTCTCCAAAATAATAACTATCCATCTCTGAAATTTTTCAACAATCATCACAAAAATTATTTTCAAGCAACTATAAGGTGGATACTACCATAGGGACTTATATGAGAGCTAAACATACATCAAAAACAAATTATTTCTACTCAAATCAAGCATGCAAACTCACATAAGCTGTCACCTACAGTACCAAAATACTCAAGAAATACTTCACTAAATAAAATTATACTTGGATCATCAGAGGAGTCACATACCAGAGATCAAACACACCAAATATCAACACAAATGATGGGCTGAAGAAGGAGATCAAAAATCCAGAGGCAAGACCAGCAAGAACACGGGTTCCAGGAAATGTTTTCAGCTTTGGGGTGAGAGAGAAGACTTTGGCAGTGGAGAGAGTAAGTGGAGGGCCAGGGGCCCACACCATGTGCTGCGCCACCAGGGGCTGGTCGCACCACCCTAGGGTGTGCCTGACTGGTGGGTCCCCGTCGAAGAGTCGTGTCGACAAATCCCTCGGATGAGCCGGTAGGGTTTCGAGTAGAGGAACGATATACGCGCTGGTGACCTCGACGGCTGACAAGGAGAAAGATTTACCCAGGTTCGGGGCCCTCGTAGAGGTAAAACCCTTACTCCTGCTTGTCTGATCTGTATTATGGCGAAATAGTTGAGCTGTGTACAATGGCGATGCCTTGGTGAGGCGTACGGGGTATCCCGTGTATTGCCTAGTCTAATTGTGGCTTGTATCTACCTCTCTCTAGATTGAATCC
This sequence comes from Alopecurus myosuroides, assembly GCA_028641055.1. Classification (NCBI taxonomy): domain Eukaryota; kingdom Viridiplantae; phylum Streptophyta; class Magnoliopsida; order Poales; family Poaceae; genus Alopecurus; species Alopecurus myosuroides. The sequence goes on from CM054058.1 coordinate 145,990,680, forward strand.
CTAGATTGGTTGTCCCTTTTCTCTCCTCCCTCCTCGCTTTATATATGCAGCCAGGAGGGGGTTACATGAGTCCTAATAGATTACGTATAGGAGTTCTTGTCTTGACCCGCAAGTCTTGCGGGTGGGCTTCTGTTGGGCCGTCTAGAATACTCCAAGGGCTTCCCTTCTTGGGCCTTAACGTCGGGCCTGAGACGGGGTGTCCTTACCCGCAGGGTCTAAGATCCATTCCTTCGTCAGTAGCCCCCGAGCGTTTACTCGATTGAGAATCTGTCGGGTAGACGCTCAAAGTCCGTTCTTGATATCTTCGATTGGTTATTCAATCGTCTGGTGGTGAGGGTGTATACCCTGTGTGCAATACGCTTTCCCATACTCGAGTATCGAGTGGTAAATGTGCCTGGTGTTGGTTGTTTTCGCAGAAGGATGTGGCTCAGTCGCTTGGCTCTCCCGAAAGATCAGGGCCAATTAATTGCATCTAGGGCAAAAACGGTTCTGTCCTACACGAATTCGAGACCTCCGACTCGAATCCGGCGAGGTGATCGTTGCGACTGGGCCGTGGAGGTCTTACCGAGTCGAACTTAACCTAAAGGGGTACCCGGCGCGTCCGCTAGGATTTTTCTTCGTGTTGTTGACACGGAAATTTACCGGAGGACGCAGCTTGAGTGCGATTCCAGGCCTTCAAGAGAGATCTTTTGGGTCTTACCTTCGTATTCGAGAGAATACGGCATCCGGATGTGCCTAGTCGGCCGAACGATCCAGGATAAGGATGTGTAAATACATCGTGTGGTAGAATTGCGGGAGCCGCACACTCGCGATTTTTCCTTAATCATGTTTTGCAATTCTTCGGGTGAAGAGATCTTCCTTCTTGATCTTGTGCGAAAGACATTTCGCGTTATGAAGTTTACACGAAAGAAATTTTGTCTTGATGTGCCCATACGAAAGAGATTTCGTGTCGGGATGACGAAAGAAATTTCGCATCTTGATGTGCCCATACGAAAGAGATTTCGTGTCAGGGTGATTATGCGAAAGAAATTTCGCGTCTTGATGCTCGTACGAAAGAGTTTTCGTGTTTGTGAGGTGCGCAATGACGTCACCGCGCATTCGCCTGCTCCCGATGGGACATGACATTTGTGGGGCAGGGCACGTAGTGCCCATCGTGTCAGCCTTTGACCGGAAGCGTGCCGCCGTGCGCCCATTTTTTCGCAGGACGTGCAGACACGGTGGAGAGACGCGGTGGAGATGTACTCGACACGGCGGACAGAGTCGATGCGGTGGAGGTGTACTCGACGCGGCGGACGGAATCGACGAGGAAGTCGTGTAGTTGACGAGGCGGATGGCGTCGACGCGGTGGAGGTGTACTCGACACGGCGGACGGAGTCGACGAGACGGATGGCGTCGACGCGGTGGAGGTGTACTCGACACGGCGGACGGAGTCGACGAGAAAGTCGTGTAGTTGACGCGGTGGAGGTCGTGTAGGTGACGCGGGCGTGGCGGAGTCGCACGACGACGTGAAAGTCGTGTAGTTGACGCAGACGCTCAGCCACCGCGTCCACACAAGAAGATGGACCCGAAAAGTCTTCAATATGTTCTTATTTCGCGAATTGGCCCGCGTTGTCATATGCGCTTCGTCGACGCGAACAACTTTGATGTTTTGATTTTCTTCATCCGAGTTAATATGCGGTCTGTAAGACCATAATAAGGATTTGGACGAAGAAATCTGACAGAGCTTCTCAGATACGCGGCCAGCGTGTCATATGCTTCCGATGTGGTAGTACGTCGAGTGCGCCCGTAGCACTCGTCGGTTGCGCGACCAGCGCTCCCGATGGGAGTAGCCCCCCGAGTCTATGTGCGATTATTTGTAATCGGGCATAGACTCAAAGATCTTGTAACGTTGCTTCTTCAATCTATCGGGTGCACGGCAGTGCTCCCGATGGGAGTAGCCCCCGATGCTATGTTCGACTCGCAGAGTCGGGTATAGGCTCAAGTTGTTCTGAAGCTATCCCCGTGTGCTTGTCTTCTGTTGGCTCGCGGAGGAGGACATGCGTCGACTCCCGGAGGAGGGTATGTGTCGACTCCGAGCGGAGGATGTGTCGACGTTGTGGTTCCTGCGCTTTGTATGACGCTGCCGTAGTCGACGAGGCGGTGCCGAGTGATATCGCCAGAATCGATGAACCGGACTCGTGTGTCGAGTGCGGCTGTTTCGTGCCTTAGCCCCCGAGTGTCGGGTGCGGCTGTGGCAAATTCTCGAGTGCGTCTACTTTGCAGCATAGCCCTCGAGCAACGAGTGTGGCTGCGGCGAAGGACAGCCCCCGAGACTCTTAGTCGAGACGATTCGATGTAGCGGAGTTGTGCGACGGAGTCGCGATGTTTCCCGGAAGGACCCGACGAGGCGGGCCGAGTCGACGCGGCGGAGTCGCGATGCTTCCCGAAGGACTCGACGCGGCAGACCGAGTCGACGCAGCGGAGTCGCGATGTTTGCTCGAATGACTCGATGCGGCGGAGTCGCGATGTTTACCCGAAAGACTCGACGAGGCGGACCGAGTCGACGCAGCAGAGTCATGTTTGTCCGAAGGACTCGACGAGGCGGACCGATTCGACGCGGCGGAGTCATGTTTGTCCGAAGGACTCGACGCGGCGGACCGAGTCGACGCGGCGGAGTCACGATGTTTACCCGAATGACTCGACGCGGCAGACCAAGTCGACACGGCGGAGTCGCGATGTGCGTCCGAAGGACTCGACATGGCGGACCGAGTCGACGCGGCGGAGTCGGGATGTTCAGCCGAAGGACTCGACGCGGCAGACCGAGTCGACGCGGCGGAGTCGGGATGTTCAGCCGAAGGACTCGACGCAGCAGACCAAGTCGACACGGCGGAGTCGCGATGTTTACCCGAAGGACTCGACGCGGCGGAGTCGCGAGGTTTTTTTGTGTGTACACGGAGGGCAATGTTGATGTCGAGCCCCCGAGCACTAGCATTGCGAGTCGCCATGTTTTATTGATGTTTCGTGGTCTTTGTGTCGACTCGCAAATTGCCGAAATAGGATTCGGATCCGCGAACTCGCAGAGATCAAAAAACGTGTCTCGGTGCGCGAGCTGCTGACGGAGATCTAACCGTTGGAATTGGCTCAAAAACGACGGAGTGGTGCGGGATTGTATTACCCAGCTTTTCAATGGTGTGATCTTCGAATTGATGTCCGAGTGGACTGTGAGAATTGTTTTCCCAAAGTCGCGCGGAGTTCCGTCAGATTCTGATAGGGCTTCAGTGTTCGGATCATCCACGGAGATCTAACCGTCGGAATTCGCCGATTCTTTTTGGAGCAGGTAGATAATTTGATTTCGCATCTTTCCACCAAAGGAATGTTACAGATGAGTTTGGAGCCGCCGTTGATGACGTCCGCAATATGTATGTTGTTGCTGTTCTGCAACCTGCGCGTGAAGAACGATGTCGATTTTCGATTGTAGATGATGAAGGCCGTGCGCGAGGCCGGCGAGTGCTCGATGAAGTTGAAGGAGCCGAAGTGATCGAATCCATTGGGTCGAGGACCCGTAGCTTGATGTAGATGAAGCCGGCGAGACCGTAGATCCAGCGCGTGTCGTTCCCACAGACGGCGCCAATTGTCGAAGAGTCGTGTCGACAAATCCCTCGGATGAGCCGGTAGGGTTTCGAGTAGAGGAACGATATACGCGCTGGTGACCTCGACGGCTAACAAAGAGAAAGATTTATCCAGGTTCGGGGCACTCGTAGAGGTAAAACCCTTACTCCTGCTTGTCTGGTCTGTATTATGGCGAAATAGTCGAGCTGTGTACAATGGCGATGCCATGGTGAGGCGTACGGGGTATCCCGTGTATTGCCTAGTCTAATTGTGGCTTGTATCTACCTCTCTCTAGATTGAATCCCTAGATTGGTTGTCCCTTTTCTCTCCTCCCTCCTCGCTTTATATATGCAGCCAGGAGGGGGTTACATGAGTCCTAATAGATTACGTATAGGAGTTCTTGTCTTGACCCGCAAGTCTTGCGGGTGGGCTTCTGTTGGGCCGTCTAGAATACTCCAAGGGCTTCCCTTCTTGGGCCTTAACGTCGGGCCTGAGACGGGGTGTCCTTACCCGCAGGGTCTAAGATCCATTCCTTCGTCAGTCCCCCTGTGGTCTCCCAGGTGGTTTTCTGCCTCATTTTTTACGTAAAAATTTATTATAATTTTTCTGGAATTTTTCGAGAAACTTTATTTTTGAGGTATTTCCAGAATTTTAATAATTAATAAAAACCGGGAAAACGAAAATGAAAACGTGGAAAACAAAACCAAAACCAGCACTACATAGGATCTATGACACTCTAATGAAATAATAACCAAATAAAGCAAAGGTGATAGTGGTGAAAACAAAAATATGGATGGTGAAGACATGCATAACCTTAGAAATCGGAGTGAAAATAACAGGAAAACATGCATCAGGATGATGGAAAACATGATTGTACTCAAGTATCAATGTAATAATAGAAGTAAACATGGCGAAAACATAGTGGGGAAGGTGAAAACATAGTGAAAACAATGTCCTCTTCATTAAAAATCATTTTGTTAACAAGGGTGATCAAGTCTTGCTACCAGAATAATTTTCATATGAAGAAAAACTTTGCTAAACACTAAATAATTATGTTACCTCAACCTTGATAGGCATAGTCCCAATCATAATAATTTCATATTCCTTTCGTGCTGCTGGAATGGGACAATAAAATTCTCCAATCTTGATGGTCTCAATATTTTCAATTGAATTTAGACCATATTTCTTATCAATCTTCTTGGGAAAATAAATAGTGTGCTCTTTATCATTAACATTAAAAGTAACTTTTCCTTGATTGCAATCAATAACAGCCCCTACAGTATTAAGAAAAGGTCTTCCAAGAATAATAGACATATTATCATCTTCAGGTATTTCCAACACAACAAAGTCAGTTAATATAGAACAATTATTAGCAACTTGAACAAGAACATCCTCACATATACCCACAGGAATAGCAGTAGATTTATCAGCCATTTGCAAAGATATATCAGTTGGTATCAATTTTTCTAGGAGGATTTTTTATAGAGAGTAAAAGGCATGACACTAACTCCAGCTCCCAGATCACACAAAGTAGTTCTAACATAATTATTTTTAATAGAACAAGGAATAGTTGGTATACCAGAATCTCCAAGTTTCTTAGGAACCTTGCCATTAAAATAATAATTAGCAAGCATAGTGGAAATTTCCTCATTAGGAATCTTCCTTTTGTTAGAGACAATATCTTTCATATATTTTGCATAAGGAGGCAATTTAGTAGCATCAATTAAAGTAATTTGCAAGAACAAAGGTTTCATCCATTCACAAAACTCGTTATAGTGTTCTTCTTCCTTAGATTTGTGTTTCTTATTAGGAAAAGGAATTGGTTTTTGTACCCAAGGTTCTCTTTCACTACCATGTTTATTAGCAATAAAATCTTCCTTAGTGTACTTTGCAGTTTTAGCTTGCTTTTCACGTTCAGCTAAAGGTTCTTCTTTATCAGAAGCATCATTCTTTTCATTACCACTTTCAGTTTCAGCATTAGAGACAGATATACTATTAGGATCTTTAGCAAGTTTAGAGGACTCTACAACAATTTTATTTTTCTTCTTCTTTTTCTTCTTAGTATGAATAACATCATTATTAGTTTGTTTAGAATCTTGTTCAATTCTTTTAGGGTGTCCCTCATGATATAAAGGATCTTGTGTAGCAATATCACTTCTAGTTCTTATTTCATAAGCATGTTTTCTTTAGAAGCATTAATTAGAAAATCTTTTTGCAATTTAGCAAGTTGATCGATTTGAGTTTGAACCATTTGAAAATGTTTAACAAGCATTTTAACATCATTAGAGGTTCTTTCTATAATACCATGCAAACCATTAATAGCTTTAGAGTTTTCCATTAGGTGATTTTGCACTCTCATATTAAAATTATCTTGCTTAATAACATAATTATCAAATTCATCTAAGCATTGATCAGGAGGTTTTCTATAGGGAATATCTCTACTATCAAAATATTGGAGAGAGTGTACCTCAATGGGTGATGAGTGAGGTATTGGCTCACATAATTCTTCTATAGGTGGAAGATTCTTCACATATTCAGATTTAATACCCCTCTCTTTAAGAGATTTCTTGGCTTCTCTCATCTCTTCATCATTTAATTCAATCATTCCCCTCTTATTGGGTGTTGGTGTTGGTGTAGGTATTGGAGTAGGGTCGGCTCAGGCTCAACCATAGTCCAATCATCATGATTTTGGCTTATTTTATCCATTAATTCCTCAGCTTCTTCTGGAGTTCTTTGCCTGAAAACACAACCAACACAACTATCCAGGTATGTCCTAGATTCAACAGTTAGTCCATTATAGAATATATCAAGGAGTTTATTATCTTCTAGATTATGCCCAGGTCTAGCCTTTACCAAAGAACCGAACCTTGCCCAAGATACAGGCAATTTCTCTTCTTCCAATTGCTTGAAATTAAATATATTTTGTAAAGCAGCATGTTGAGCACTAGCAGGAAAATATTTCTGAAAGAAAACATTAACCAAACCAATAGGACTATCAATAGATCTAGGAGACAAATTGTTAAACCAAGTTTTAGCTTCGTCCTTTAATGAGAAATGGAATATTTTAGCAACAAAGTAGCTACGTTTCTTAAGATCATTAGAGAATAAACTACTCAAAAAGGAGAGATCATTCATATGTTTCACAGCACTTTCATTTCCAGTTCCACAAAAAGGTTCTTTCTAATCAATAGATATATAAGATAAATCAAGAGAGAAATCATAATCCTTATCCCTAATATGAATAGGAGAAGTGGCAAACTTAGCATCAGGAGATAATTTATATTTAACAGCACGACTTTCCATAAGACGTATAGCAGCATCTTTATCCTTCATAGCATGTATTTCATCAATAATATCATCACTCAGTTCAATATAGGCATCCTCAAGATCATCACTAGTATTTTCTCTAAACTCGGGTGAAAAAACAGGAGTAGCAGGATTTTTATCAGGATTTTCAGTGTTTGCAATATTTTTAGCTTTAGCAATAGTAGCATCTAAGAAAGGACCGAGAGAACCACTCTCATCAAGCACAGTAGAAGAATCATCAAAAGTATCAGAATTATTTTCAGATTCAGCAGAAGTAGCATTTGTATGTGATGGTGTAAGCAGCTTACTCATAACAGACGGTGAATCAAGAGCAACAGAGGTGTTCAGAATTGAACCTCTTCTTGTAGTGGATGGTAATATAGGAACTCTTCCATCACGAGACTTACCCATGATGAATGATTGGCAGTATATAATAGTACTCTCCAATGAGCTTGCAAATAAAGCTATGCTCCCCGGCAACGGCGCCAGAAAATAGTCTTGATAACCCACAAGTATAGGGGATCGCAACAGTCTTTGAGGGAAGTAAAACCCAAATTTATTGATTCGACACAAGGGGAGCCAAAGAATATTTATGAGCCTTAACAAGTGAGTTTTCAATTCACCTGCACCTGAAAGTGGACTAGTTCACAGTGGTTTATTAGTAGTAACAGTTTTATAGCAGCGGCAATAGTGAAATAACAACCGCAGTAGTATGAAAACAGCAGTAGTAGTGATGTTTGAAGTAAACAATGGGATTAAATATTGTAGGCATAGGGATGGATGAACAGGCGTTGCGTGAATAAGAAAGTTCAAATAATGATCATGTCACGGGCATTGCGGATAAATAAGATAAAGCATCCAAGTACTAAGTAACCATAGGCATGTGTTCCATAAATAGTCGTACGTGCTCGCAATGAGAACTTGCACAACATATTTTGTCCTACCAGACCGTGTTAGCGGGGCCTCAAGGGAACTGCTGGTAATTAATGTGTTCCTTTTAATAGAACACCGGAGCAAAGCATTAACACTCCATGAACACATGTGATCCTCACATCGCAGCCATCCCCTCCGGTTGTCCCAATTTATGTCACTTCGGGGCCTCGGATTCCGGACAACGATATGTGTAAATAACTTGCAGGTAAGATCAAGAAAAATAATTATCATCATGATTCAATAACATGTTCAGATCTGAGATCATGGCACTCGGGCCCAAAGTGGCAAGCATTAAGTATAACAAGTTGCAACAATGTCAATAGCACTAATAGAGGATACTAGGCACTATGCCCTATCAATCACGTCATTATTACATGAACGATCTCATCCAATCCCTACCATCCCCTTCAGCCTACAGCGGGGAATTACTCATACATGGATGGCGGAAACATGGATGGTCGATGGAGAGGCGTTGGTGAGGACGTTGGCGATGATCTCCTCCAATTCCCCGTCCCGGCAGGGTGCCAGAACAGGAACTTCTGATCCCCGAATCGAGGTTCGGGATGGCGGCGGCGCTCTGTTGTGTTTCTGTGGAATATCACGAATCCCCTCGGGTTTTAGGATTGAAGGCTACTTATAGTCGAAAGGGGAGTCCAAGGGGGGCTCTGGGGGCCCACACCCTATGCTGGCGCGGCCAGGGGGACCCGCGCCAGGGGGGTGTGGCTACCCTGTGGCTCCTCTCCTAGCCCCCTTCTGGCTTCCGGGGTCTTCCGGGGTGAAAACACCAATGGGCTCTTTTTCGGGCATTTTCCCAAAACTTGATTTTACTGCACAAAAACAAGACACCAAGGTAATTTTGTTGAAAACAGCGTTAGTCCGTGTTAGTTGTATTCAAAACACACAAGTTTAGAGGAAAACAATAAGAAAAGTGTTCGGAAAAGGAGATACGTTTTCGACGTATCAAAGGACAAGGGCCAGACCTATCGATTGAGTTAAATAGATGACCCATGACCAGATCTATCAATTGAGCAGATGGTGGGGAAGTACTTATACGCGACACTAGACATGGACAACTTGAAGCATCTAGTCTTGAAGAAGTTTGGAGTTTCTTACTCATCCTAGATTTCCAAAGAAGACTTTGTGGTTGAGAAAGAGAAGGGGTTAACTAGATTCTATTAGTGGTACAAATTGAAGATTCAAAAATGTTTTATGAAAATCATAGGAGTAAACTTGCTTTCTGCTAAACTTAGTCAAAACTCCATGATACGTCCATTTTGCATCACTATTTTATATTGTTATTTCTGTTATTCATCGATATATTTCATGTTATGATGCTTTATCTTATTTCATCTTATTTTGCATGTTTCATAATTTTTGGAGAATAAACACCGGGACCAGAAATCTGATGGAAACAGCACCGTCAATATACCCTATTTCAGAAGATTAGAAGAAGAGGGGGGATACCGGAGGAGTCTTAGAATTCCCGAGGAGGAAGCCAGCCAGAAGGGCACCCGGAGGAGGGCCACTAGGGGCCCACACCACCAGGCGGCGCCCCCCCTTCTTGCCACGCCTAGGAGTGGTGGCCCCCTGGCCCACTTCTGGGCACCCCCTTTCGCGTACTTGACCCCGAGGGAACCCTAAGCCCCAGAGGATCGTCGAAAAATTATTTCAATGAGGAGGACGATGCATTAGCATAGGTTCACCCACACAACACTTAACGAACCAATAAAAATTAATCAACCGTATGAAGCAAAAGCACTTGACGAAATTCCCATGTGTCCTCGAGAACGTTTGGTAATCATAAGTTGAACAACCGGCTTGTGCTTTTCTCTTAAAAGGATTGGACCACTCTCTGCAATTATGACTACTGTTATTTATTTACTCACACTTTATTTATCTTCTATGTCCAAAACAACCAAAAACCCGTTTGCAAGTGTTTACAATGAATTCACTATCCAACCTACTTGTCAACACCTTCTGCTCCTTGTTGGGTTCGACACTCTTATTTATCGAAAGTACTACGATACACCCCCTATACTTGTGGGTCATCAATGCTATTTTCTGGCGCCGTTGCCGGGGAGTAAAGTGCTATTGGTAAGAGAAACTTTTACTGTGAGTAATGTTTTTATTTCTGTCTCTTGTTTTATTTCATTATGGAGAATACTTTTGGTTCTCTGTTTAGGGGTACTACTACTATCACTGCTAGGGTAGTAGGTGACCCGTTATCTTATGAATTATATCCTTATAAAATACCTATGAAAATTGTTGTACATGTTATGTATAACTGCTATTATGGAGATGGAACTGTCAATCCCGGTGATCATTTGCTCTTTATACATGAATTATGTGAGTTATTCAGGTGTGCGGATATTACAATAGATCAAGTAAAAAGGAAATTATTCTCTTTATCGCTGAAAGGTAGAGCAGCTGAATGGTTCAAATTACTGAAGAATGGTGAATCTATTGGATGGGAGGAAATTGTTCCTCTCTTTTATTCTAAATTCTATCCTCCTAGTGAGATTCATAAAGACCGGAATCAAATATATAATTTCTGGCCTCATGATTGAGAGAGTATTGCCCAAGCTTGGGGGAGAATGAATTTATTAATTCTTAAATGTCCCGTTCATGAGCTCCCGAGTAATATGGTTATCAATAATTTTTATGCAAGGCTTTCTCTTCATGATAAAGATTTATTGGATGCTTCTTGTTCTGGATCGTTCACACGTATGAAGGATGAAGCTAAATGCGATCTTCTTGAGCGTATTCAAGAAAACACTGAAGGATGGGAGAATGACAAAGGTAGAAAGTCAGGTATAAATTATGATTATGAATGCATTACATATTTTATGGGAATTGATGATTTCTATAATGTTAGTGTTGTTTGTGGTCTTGATTCTCAAATCTTTGCAAACTGTCTTAAATCTTTTGCCTCCTATCTGGATATTCCTAAAAAGGATGATCACAAATATCATGCACCTTATAAAGATATTGTTCCTGCTAGAAATATAGAAATGCATGTTGTTAATCCTGTTGTTCCTGAGCCTTATTGAAAAAAGCCTTTCCCTGGTAAGGTGAAAGAACACTCTATTGTAGCTAGTATAGTTAATAAGAGCATTAAGAAATCTATTGAACCTGATGAACAAATAACTGTTGAACCTGCCGCAGCAATAGTGAAAGATCTTATCTGTGGAAATGCATAGGATGAACATTTTTTTTGTGAGGATGCTTCTAATATAGTCTCTCATCCTCATAGACCTAAGAAAACTAGTGTTCCTATGCTTTCTCTTAAGATTGGTGATCATTTCTATTATGGTTTGTGTGACATTGGTGCAAGTTCTAGTGCTATTCCTTGTGAGCTTTATAAAGAAATTTTACATGAAATTGGTTCTTGTGAGCTTGAGGATATTGATGTGGTTATTTATCTTGCTAATAGAGGAACTGTCTTTCCGATTGGTATTGTTAGGGATGTGGAAGTTTTATGTGGTAAAACTAAATATCCCACTGATTTTCTAGTACTTGGTAAGGCTGCTAGTAAAACTTGTCCTATTATTTTTGGTAGACCTTTCTTGCACACTTGTGGTGCTATTATAGATTGTAAGAGAGAGAAGATATTGACTAAATTCGACGGAAAATCTTATGAGTTCAATTTCTCTAAATTTGCTAGAGCACCTTATGAATCTGAAATGCTTAATGAAAATTTTAAAGTTAAACAGCTCGCTTCTATTGCTCTTGCTCCTAACAATGCTTTGTAGTAATATATGGAGAACCATTAAAGTGAGGTCTTTATGGAAGAGATAAATGAGATTGACGATATTGTTCTTTGTCGACCGGTGACAATGAAGCACAATTTACCTGTGGAGGATTTGGGTACCACATTACTACCCAAAGGGAATCCTGTTTTCGATTTAAAACCTTTGCGTGATGATCTTAAATATTCTTATATTGATGATAAGAAAATATATCATGTTATTATTAGTGCTAAACTTTCAGGTGAAGAAGAGGAAATATTATTGGGAATATTGAAGAAACACTGTGGAGCTATTGGTTATACTCTTGAAGATTTGAAGGGGATTTCTCCCACTATATGTCAGCATGCTATCAATATTGAACCCGATGCAAAGACAGTTGTTGAACATGAACGTTGTTTAATTCCTAAGATGAAGGAAGTGGTAAGAAATGAGGTATTAAAACTCCTTGATGCTGGTATTCTTTTTCCTATTGCTGATAGTAGATGATTAAGCATGTGCATTGTGTCCCTAAGAAAGGTGTAATGACTGTTGTGCCAAATGAAAATAATGAGCTTATTCCACAAAGAGTAGTAGTTGGTTATAGCATGTGCATTGATTTTAGATAGGTTAATAAAGTCACTAAGAAAGATCATTATCCTTTACCCTTTATTGATCAAATGCTAGAGAGGTTGTCTAAGAAAACTCATTTTTGCTTTCTTGATGGTTATTCTGGGTTTTCCCAAATTGCTGTTAGGGCAAAAGATCAAGAGAAAACAACCTTTACTTGTCCTTATGGAACTTATTCTTATAGACGTATGCCTTTTGGTTTGTGTAATGCTCTTGCTACGTTTCAAAGATGCATGTCTGCAATTTTTCATGGCTTTTGTGAAGAAATTGTGGAAGTATTCATGGACGATTTCTCCATCTATGGAACTTCTTTTGATAATTATTTGCACAACCTTGATAAATTTTTGTAAAGATGTGAGGAAACTAAACTTATTCTTAATTGGGAGAAATGCCACTTTATGGTGAATGAAGGAATTGTTCTTGGACATAAAATTATCAAGGGTCAAAAGAAGAGGGTGATATAATGTGATTAATAAGAGTGTGGTGTGAAGGAAGTTTTCAAGGGTCAAAAAAGAGGGTGATATAATGTGATTAAGAAGAGTGTAAAGACAAAGCTTGGGGATACCCCCGTGGTTCATCCCAGAAAATTCTAAGAAGACTCAATCGTCTAAGCTTGGGATGCCTTGGGCATCCCCTTCTTCATCAACAAATTATCAGGTCACTTCTAGTGAGACTATATTTTTATTCGATCACATCATATGAATTTTACTTGGAGCGTCTTTTATTTTTTGTTTTGTTTTCCTTCCTGCAATAAATATCATTGGAACCTGGAATTCTTGTTTGGGAGAGAGACACCCTCCGCTTTTTATATGAATACTCGTTATGCTCGTATTCTTAGTTTTTCTTCTAGCTGCTGCAATCCTTTTAGCTCATGTTTTTCATGCATCTCTTATTCAGGGTTGTTAGTTTTACTAGAGTTATTTATTACTCTCTTGTTTAATTGTTGTATCATTTGGAGAGTTTGTGTTAAAATATATATTGAATGGTGCTTGATGGAAATAGAAAATGCTATATTTGGTAGATGGTATAACGGAAAAAACTTTCATATTCTTGTAGATCACTAAACCGTTTCACTTGATGATTTTGTTGTTGTTTTGAGATATAAATATGATTAATGCTAAACTTGCTGGTTTAGTAGAGTAAAAACAATTATTGGTTTGCCTAAAAGCTTGAAACTGTGTCACACTCAAATAACCAGTTGATGGGATAATGGTATATGACTTCCTTTGCTGATAGCAATTGTGATGACTTTTTGTTACGCGCTACGGTCGAGGTAGCCAACAGTGACTTGTCACTGCCATGGACCCTCTTGGAGTGATTTTCATTATGCCTTGTAAGGTCATGATTTTAATTGTAATCTTTTAACTTGTGAGTTCTATGTTACGGTTTTCTAGCACTTCCACCATCCATATTTGCTAGCCTCTTCGATACTATGCATTGCTCATTTTCACATTGAGAGTTGGTGCAAACTTTGACAGTGCATCCAAACCCCGTGGGAGAACTTTGTTCTTCTACACATAGGCCAAAAATTATATTCCTCAAAATAGCCACCATACCTACATACCATGGCATTTCCATAGCCATTCCGAGATATATTTCCATACAACATCCATCCTCATTATGTTACTTGATGTCATGCTTCATTGTTATTTTGCATACTGTTACACTGGGAGGAGCATTTAGTTCTATATACATCAGAGATATTTCAGTTTGAGTTATGAGTACTAAAAGTGTGATGATTCATTGTAAAAAAAAGTGTTGCCCTTACCAGTGAGGTTATAAAAAAAAGAGAAAAAGCCCAAAACATGAAAAAATAAAGAAAGGGCAAAAGAGAGATAATAAAAAGAAGGGGGCGGCATTACTATCATTTATTCCACACTTGTGCTTATTTAGCACCAATATTTCACATGTTTTCCTTTGTTTTCCGGACGTTTTCATGGACTAACCTATTAACAAGATGCCACAGAGCCAGTTCCTGTTTTCTGCTGTTTTTGGTTTTAGAAAAGTTGTTCTGGAAATATTCTCGGAATTGGACGACACAAAAGCCAAAAGTCTTAGAATTCCCGACACGTCCAAGAAGTCCAAAGGAGACCCGGAGGGAGCCCTGGAGCCCCCACACCATGCATGGGCGCGGGTTGCCCCCTGGCCTCGCCTGGGGGTGGTGTGGGCCCCTCGGGCGCCCACCGCCACCGCCCTTTCTCCTATATATATGCCCCCCGATGCATAAACCCTAAAAAAATTGCCCCCTTCCACGAAAAGGTTCGTAGCTCTGTCGCCGCTGCCGACAAGTTTCGGGGAACATAAATCTCTGTTCAGGCACCCTGTCGGGACAGGGAAGTGCCCCCGGAACCATCTCCATCGACTCCACCGACATCTTCATCGCCGTTGTTGTCTCCTATGATGAGGAGGGAGTAGTTCTCCCCTAGGGATGAGGTCTCTACCGGTAGCTATGTGATTCATCTCTCTCCCATGGTGTGATCTTTATGTGATCATGAGATTTGTAATCTAGTTGAATAAGTATTATTTAATTAAAAATGCCAGAAACTTAAAACTCAAGCAAGTTACTTCTGAAAAATTTATCCAATTGAGCTAAAACCTTAAGCAATGCTTCCTTATGTTAAATAAGGGTCAAAATAAAGAGGGAACCAAAAATTGAGTTGATTAAAGCCCTGAAAACATAAGTTTTTTTCACAACAGTAATTCAAAACTAAAACAAGTTTGTTCTACAAACTCTATCCAATTTCTCTGAAAAATTTATCACAGTCGTTTTTAGCATGATATTTATATCTTGTGTTGGATGACCCTATGAAATTGTGGCGTTTGTTTAGCACTAATTTGGGGCGCTCATAGTGATAGTGTGGGGTTCCTAGAGAGGGAATATAGACTTGAGGAGTGCTGTTACAGCTCTACGCATGGATTGATGTTCGTTATCCGACCGGAGAGTGGTTCGGAGTAGCATAGTGAACAGAGATATTTATGCATTCAATTATGTTATCATTGTTGAGAGTGTCCACTAGTGAAAGTAGGATCCCTAGGTCTTGTTTCTAAGCATTGAAATACCATTTACATTCAGTTCCGCTACATGTTTGCTTGCTGCCATTTTATTTCAGATTGCTATTGTCACTTATAAACATCCATATTACTTGTATGTCACTATCTCTTCGTCGAACTAGTGCACCTATACAACTGATAATTGTATTGGGTGTGTTGGGGACAAAAGAGACTTATTGTATCGTAATTGCAGGGTTGCTTGAGAGGGGATATATTTGACTTCTTCCTCCCTGAGTTCGATAAACCTTGGGTAATCCACTTAAGGGAAACTTGCTGCTATTCTACAAACCTCTGCACTTGGAGGCACAACACTGTCTACAAGAATAGAAGCGTGCGTAGACAGCATTGGGGCTCTCATGGAATTGGACAAAAAAATTCGTACCCAATTCTTTTACCACCCCAAACAACGGAATTTGGTCAGGCAATTTCAATTTGGCAATTCTGGGGTATCCTACATCCAAACAGGGTAAGAAATTTTGGCACCTTTGCAGACACAGGGTCTTGCATATTCTTAATGACTTCACTTTAGGAAGAATTGACATTTCGAGATTGAATTTTGGAGTGTTGTCCCTTATCCCCAAAGTCCCGAGAGCGGATCAGATAGCTCAATTTCGTCCCATCGCGCTCATAAATGTTATCTTCAACATTGTGCCCAAAGCTTTTGCCTCCAGATTAGACCCCATTTCTAATAGGATCATCAGCCCCTCTCAGACAGCTTTCATACAAAGTCGTTTCATTCTGGATGGTGCTCTCGCCCTCATTGAAATTGTGCACGAACTGAAAGTTAAAACGTTGGGGGGGGGGGGGGGGGCAAGGCTTATGACAGGGTGAATTGGTCATTCCTGATTGAGGTTATGCGTCGAAAAGGGTTCGACGCAGGTTATCTACACCGTATTGAGCAACTCGTTTCCGGGGGGCAGACGACAATTTCCATCAATGGGGAGGTCGGCCCATACTTCTGAAATAAATGGGGAGTCCGTCAAGAGGACCCTCTCTCGCCATTACTCTTTAATTTTGTCGTTGAAGCTCTGGCTGCCATGCTCTCTGCAACTAATACAGCAGGCCACATCAAGGGTGTCGTCCCACATCTATACTTCTTCTTTTATGAGGTAGATTTGCTTGTGTGGCCGAAAAATAGTCTTCCCACAAAAGCATGTGGTTAGTTGTCATTTGGCGATTCTTGTTTTCCTAGCGCCCTTTCCTTGATCCTCCATGTTTCTGATCGGCTTCCTCCACGGCGAGCGGCTCTAAGAGAGTCGGCATGGCCATCTCATTCTCCTCATCGTCTGCAAGGACGGTCTCCTCTCCCGCCATTTGAAAAAACATAATCTCATCGTCGCTACCCATACACTATTGGACAAAAGCAAAACATTAGTCGCGAGCCAGATAAGTGAAACGGCGGTTCATCGACCTACCGCAAACGGCCGAACACCTTACCTATGGGGTGGCAGCAGCGAGGAAGAGGCGAATCCGGCTAAACGACGTGCGACGGCGCACAAAAACGACGGGGAGCGGCGGCAAATCGGGCTACGTCGTACGTGCTCAACTCCTGTAGCGAGATCCACTCCTGTAGCGAGATCCAGACAACCCCTAAAGCTATTCCAGCAACCATGTATGAAAATAAATCCTGTAGTATCAAGATGAGCAGGCGATTACCTTTGGTATAGATGATAGATGCGAAAATATGTGGCTTCTAAATAGTTCCTACTGCATTGACTCGAGCTGAACCGTACTCACAAAACAATCGCATGAACATCCTCGGCATAGCCCACTGTAGATGATAACAATGTGTCAATCCTAAATCCCAATCAAAAGAATCTTCTGCAGTTCAACGGTCTTCCGCACAACACCATAAGAATCGACCTTCCTCGCCCACATTTGGAAGCGGTGGTGGTTGCAAGGGGTTGACAAACCAAAACAAGAAATGCCTGATATACAAATCGCATCACACTAACACCAGGAAGCGATGACCATCATGCAGATCCTGCCTTCCCTCCTTCGCGTACAGCCCTGCCTCCTCCATGTTGTCGGGCTGCCGAGAAATATCAGAGACCGTGCACTCAAGTAATATATAGAAAATGTTTTCAACTCTATCATACATATAATATTTGAGGGGGTAAAATGGACATATAACAATGTTCATAAATGATTAGGAGATCCAATGTCAAGACTCGGTCAAGCTGGAGGAGGATACTAATCGATTAAGAAGTACGCACTGCCAAATATTGCCCAGACTATTCAGAGTTCAGTTGACATTACATATTAGATAGATATGGACTACACGTAATTAGCATTACTAAATGATCTCTACAAGCCAACTCTACAGTTCACAACTACAATAGATGTAGCCATAGTCATAATCAGGGAAGAGTCTTGTTCCAGGTTGCACCTAATCAAATGATAAGCCACTTCTGCTTCACACTGAGCTAGAGACCTGTGCATAAACACATATCATATTTAGTTAATTTCAGTAGTATTAACTTCCCGCTTCAGAAACTTGTGGCTGAATATTTTTAGCCAGCTCATTTCAGCACACTAGTAAAATAGAGTTTTATGATAAGAGAGGAAGATCACTATGTACACTATCAAACCCAAAATATGAAGTCGCCATAGAATTACGTTAGAATTTTTAGATGAAAAAAACTAGTTTAAAGCTTCAATGTGCCAATAAGGCTGCCAATTTAACATACCATGTGTTTCAATGTAAGTTTTCAGTGTTTCTGTTGTTTATTTCAAACTTTAAGGAAGCACGTGCTATAAGATCAGTAAGGCACCAGTGTACATACAGACACTAGTAAACTACCTTTTGATAATCTACACGTATAGGAACAGCAGTAAAAAAAATTATATCTATAGGCAGTCATAAACTTAATCAAATGCACTGAACCACAAATTTAAGGTCAATAAAAAGTAGTATTGCTGCTGTATATTGATCTGTCAAAGCAGGAAATGATAAAATGTAAATGTAAATACTAGTTTGCAAATATGACCCTAAGATATTCTACACAAGTAGAGGGTGGTAAAATCAGACCATCAAACAGAATTTGGACAAATAAAACAACGGCAACCAGCAAACAACAGAAATACAATTAAAACAACTAATAACAGGCATGTTATCCCATCTCCTATAAGCTGCTCTGTTTCCAAGCACCTACTAATGCTCCTTTCAACAACTGATGAATATGCAGACCACTTTCTAAATGTCTCCAATTCAAGTCTACTTTGTAGTTTTTTCCACCATGTAGGTGCTCGTGCTGGAAAGATGTGTACTAAACCGTGTGCAGATGAGCAACAATACAGTCCAACAGACATCTCCACTCAAATGATGACATAAAGCCAGGCTATAAGTTGATCGAAAATATACTTTGATAGTAAACACTTAAGAGCAAACATGTATGGAATATAATCGATCCTAGGGGTTCTAGGAGTGCTGCAATTTCAAGATGAGCAAGCAGTTACCTTCAGTAGAGAAACTTGCGAAAGGATGATAGGTGCAAAACCGATCTCTTTGAAAAAAGAGTTCCTTGCACTGCATCGTCTCTAGATGAACCATGTGCACAATGGAGTGCAGCCGCAAAAAAATGACATGAGCATCCTCAGCATAGCTCACTATAGATAACGAATCCCTGCTAATCTCGAATCCTAATCTAAGAAATGTCTGCAGTTCAAGACTCTTCAGCAACACCCATCTGGGAAGACCATAACAATCGGCCTTCTTCTCCCACATTTGGAAGCAAGGCCCGTCACTTGATCTCGACAAAGTGGCAAAGGCAATGCCGCCATCCTCTGAATGGATGATCTGAATACTGTAATGAGCACCCGGAGGCCTCTCAATCTCGGCCACAGCTAGTGTCTGAGTATCCAAATCAAATTGTGCGATATTACACCTACTAAACGGCCAGTGAAGGGTAGTACCAATAAGTGTACTGGAACGGCGAGGTCTACCAGTACACCCCACATCTGGAATGGGTGCTGATAAGAGATCGCCCCATATGCCGGTCTCCGAGGAGTAGACACTTGCGATGGCGACAGCTTGATTTCCGGGCTTGTGGGTGGCCACCAAGACAATTTTAAAAGGGCTCCAGTGGCAGCAGCCGTGCACGTGGCCCTGCTCGCCGGCGGCACAGAGCACCGCCCAGTTGCAGAAGAATAGGCTTCCGTGGAACTGCGGCGGAACAGCTACCAAGCAGTGGTCATCAGTAATGGGATCCCACACGATGGCCTGACGCTGCTTCCAGTCCTCGAAGAGTAGGCGTCCGTGGCGGCAGTCGACCAGGCTCCAGTCCCAGCGGCCGTCGGCACTCAAGGAGAAGCGTCTGGTACGGATGCAGTAGGGCGGGTCCAGGGTGGATCTGAAACATACTCTGCTGTACTCATTCGAGTAGCCGATGAGGAGGCCGAGGAGGGGAGGCTTCCGGTGGTGGACGCGGAAGCGGTCCAGGAACTGGGGGTCGGTGGCGAAGCCTCGCCAGCGCTTGGAGACGAGGGCGGCGCGCAGGAGGTGGGGCGGCTGCGCGGGTAAGCGGAGGAGGATCTCCGCGAGGAGGTCGTCGTCTTCGAGCGGAGGCGCCGGTACCGGCGACGGCAAGGAGGGTCGGCTGCGGCGGGCCATGTCGGCCTCGGCCTATTGGATTGGAGAGTCGAACAGTGGGAGTGGGGGACTGGAGAGAGTGTTTCCTTTCTTCTGCAGAAGCCGAAGGGGAAAGGTCCGTTGATTGCGAATTTCATAGTACATATCTATTGATAATTTGATATGCAGCTTTCAGTGCTGAGATGCTAGTACTCCCCAATCAAATATTTATTGACATGGATTTGGTGCAGTGTAGGGTTCTGTGTATGTGCAATGAATTATGCAGAGCTTGTCACATGGATGTACTATATATTACGTTCTATCATCAGTGAATTGTTGCAAGAAGCATAAGCCTTAGCTGCTCATGAATGAAACTGTCCAAGGCCACTAGTATTACACTGAATGTCACAGGGTAATTAAAGACCGACCAAGAAAAGAAATGCCTGATCATATAAGAATCACATCACGGTAAGGTCGGCAGGGGCAGTCGTCGGTGAATTTTCACGCCTTGTGTGCGACGATCGTCGATCTGATCATGCTGATCATGCCTTCGCTTCTTCCGCGTACAGCGCCTTGATCTCCTCCACGTCGTCGTAGCTGCCGAGGAATATCGGGGATCTCTCGTGGATGTTGGTGGGGATCAGGTCAAGGGACTGCATATATTGCCAATGCAGCAGCAACGAGTGTCAAGATACTGTTAAAATTTCTGGCCAACAGAAGAAAAACGAAGATGTTGATGTAGATATAATGATGCATACCCGTCCTTTGCCTGTGAAAGACTGGCCTCCAGCTTGCTCCATGAGGAATGACATGGGGAAGACTTCATACATCACACTGCAAAAATATGGCAAATTCAGTCAACTTCACAAGTGTTGTGTGCAAACTGAAGGTGTTATTTGAGTTTTGAGTTGGCATACCGGAGCTTGCCACTTGGGCTCTTCTTGTCTGCAGGGTACAGAAATATGCCTCCGTATAGCAAGGTACGGTGCACATCGGCAACCATGCTGTACAAACCATCAGAAAAAATGGAGTATTCTAAGATTTTCGTAAACAACAAATTCTACAACATAGTAAGTAGTATGGAATTGACATTGTTAGGTAAGCAAAATTGCATTGCTAGAGAGAAGCTCAAGTGCGAGATATAAATTATTCTTGTGGGGTAGGTAAAGCTGAAGATTCACTCGCCTGCCAATGTATCTCAAGGACTTGGGCGATGAACCATCCGTGGGGTACTTGCACTTCTCGACGTACCTGTTACATATTTTGCAGCAACCATTTTAGGTGAAGCTTTTAAGGAAGGAAGAAGCAACA
Organism: Alopecurus myosuroides; assembly: GCA_028641055.1. NCBI lineage: Eukaryota > Viridiplantae > Streptophyta > Magnoliopsida > Poales > Poaceae > Alopecurus > Alopecurus myosuroides. The sequence continues at coordinate 146,011,794 of CM054058.1, forward strand.
GTACTCTGAAAACATAAACACCACACATACTTTGCAGTAGGCGTGTCCCAGTTCTTGGCGTTCCCTTCGTTCACCGAGTAGATCTTTCCTTTGGGGGGTATCTGCAAAAGATGAAGCAGAAAATACAAACTATGAGTGGTGGTTTCCTTCTAGATGAATTTTCATGGGAAAAATGAATAAATTTGATTAGTTGTGTCAGCATGCATACCTTGATCTCTGGATGCGTCATGATGAACTCCCCAAGAGACGGGTCGAGCGTGAAGCCGTTGACACCGCTCCCAGTGCTCAGAACAAGCTGCAGCAAATTAGCAATTCAGATATATAGTGCGGTTACACTCAGGATTAAACTGCTGTGTGCATGAGTTGAGGAGGCTTGATTGATTACCGTGCATGAACTTCCATACATGCAGTACCCAGCAGCAATCATGTCCTTCCCGGGCAGCAGCACCTCCTCCAGAGTCACGGTCTCAAAGTTTGGGATCATGTAAATCCCAAAGATCTGTAGGGCAAGAGAAACCATGTACAACAAAGAAAGGAATAAACCACGCAGCATGTTCCTACTTGTCATGAGCATATTTCTTGAGACTTTTTGAAAAAAGCAGCTAGAGCATGTTCCCTGCAGCGACTTCTATGCTTTGGAGATATACCGTTCCGATGGAGACGCCGCAGTCGATGTTGGAGGAGCCATCCAGCGGATCGAAGCATACGCAGTACCTGAACAAAATAAAGAGCCAAGAAAATATTCAGCGAGAACAAAATAAACAGATTACGCAGAGGATGCAGAGGAGTCGAAGCTGCATACTTTCCACGGAGCTTAGGGTCCACGAACGTGGCCAGCTCGTCCTCCTCGGACACGAGAACACACTGCATACGAGCAGAGCGTGACGAAACGGGATGAAATCAAAAGGAATGGGACGGGAGGAGAGGAGAGAAGATTCGTACGGTTCGGCCGCTGCTGACGAGGGCATTGACGAACACCTCGTTGGACAGTATGTCCAGCTTCTTCTGCTCCTCCCCCTGGTGAAACCCACGCCGGCCAAGGGAAACAGAGGCAAGTCATCATCATCATCTTTTCAGCATCATCGATCGTAAGACAAAGCTGGAGGAGACACGCTTGCCTGGACGTTGGTCTCTCCTGCGAGGCCGGTGAGCTTGGCGAGGCCGGCCTTGTTGACGGCGGAGGCGACGAACTTGCATCCGAGGACGATGTGGGAGAGGAGGATGGTGAGGTCGCCGCGCGACTCCGGGTGCCTGCTCTGCTCGTTCAGCACGTACCGCGTGATGGTCATCAGGTCCGTCCGGTACGTGTCCGCCGCGTGATCCATCTTCCCTGTCCTCGGCGACACACTCACTCTCTCGCTTAGCTCGGATGAGACTTGCTTTGGTGTTTGCTTGGAGCGCAGACCGTGGGAGTGGACGATCTATCTATGCCCCGGCGCGGGAACTGGCTGGCTCTGCACCGTGACGTGAGAGTACGTGACTGTTTTTGGTAGGTAGCGCGGCGGGGAAGTGAGGCTGGGAGGCGAGGGGGCTGGGGCTCCAATGGAATCGGCGCCCAGGCCTATCTCCTTCTATCCGCGATGGCTGGTAGCGCGCTGGCCGTGTGCGTCTGTGGCCGTCGTCTCGCCTACTGAGGCGAGCAGGGCTTTTGTCCGGCGCTCGCACGTAACCGTCCCGGCGGGAGCAAGACGCCAACGCGTCGCGTACGAGTAGCTATGAACCTGAGACCTGACGTGACGGCGAGACGGTTTTGCAATGATGATCATCCCATCGGCTGTTAAAACGGGGCACTTCGCACGAAGCAAAGTTGGGGGATGGGCTGAGCGCCGTTGGAAACTGTTCATAGCATTCAAGAAGAAGCCTTTGCTTTTTAAAAAAAAAAATAGAAAAAACCTTTGCTTGATGGCCTGACCTTCACGCGTACGTGGAATATACCGCTTTTTTCAGCAATTGATACGTGGACCATACCTGGATCAACTTCAAGCACCGGCCCGGGAAATAGCTGCTTTTGCGATTTGCCTTCGGCGCAGGATTCGCGTGCATTTTCATGGTCCAGCCAAAACTTGCACGAGACACTAACGCAAACTCTCTCATCGCCAAACGTCGACGACTTTGCCAGCACAAAGGAGAACCAGATGGCATTCATACCGCTACTTAGCAAAATAAATGTTGCGTGCACGAAATCAGCATGCTAGTAGTAAGAATATTGTTGGCTATCAGCCACAGTATGCACACTACAGGCAGAGTACTGACAATATAAATATGGTATTGTCAATCTTAATCATCATATAAAAGGTACATACATAAATTACCAATACCAACTGCTGCTCCAACATACTTGGGGGAAATGAGTACACGACGATTCTATGCACGGGAAACAATGATGTTGGCCGTTGATACGAGTTTTTTCCCGCAAGAGCGAGCCAATAAGTGAGTGAGATGCGCACTCGAAGATTCCACCGTCACCAAAGAATAACAGATTTACAATATCAGGCCCGTGACACCCTCTAAGGCAATCAGACATTCAGACTTAAGAGTACAACACAACGATAATGATTGGTTTTCTTTTTCTGAAAAAAAAGGAGTGAAAGATGCCTGAGAATTGCAGCTAAAGGTAAAAAAGATCAAGTGTAACAGTATCAGGATCTTTGTCGCAGCGTTAACCTGGAGCCTTCCAAGCATGATTCAAGGATCGCAGTTAAAACTTCAAAGTATAGTACAACAACTGTTTGTTTTCTTCGCCTGCTTGTAGAACATCTGAAAAGGACAGCGTGACTTCTTTCAGGAAAATATGGTGATAACTTAAACAAGACAGAGATCTGAAATAATCCGAACAAATGAAAATCATGATTTTCAGCAAGTTAAAAACGCAACACAAGCTTTATGGCTGACAAAAGGGTAAATCCTAGAAGATCAGGACCTCTGTTATCTAAATAGAAGAAAAAAAAAAGAGCCTTAAGAGCCCTTTCCCGCACATGGTGCACCAGTCACATTATCCAGTTCATCTAACAATGATCATCCTGGAAACTCCGCGGTGTTCAGGAAATTATAGAATATTACAAGCCAGATGTTGCCAGTGCGGCATTAGAGTAGCTCTGGCCAATGTTGTAAAGATAAAAGGTGGCTGAAGCACGTAGAAACTTGATTTCTATTAGTATACAAACCCCACAGAATTATATTAACATCACATATAACAGATCGATACAAACACATATCTTCTATAGTATACCTACTGTCGGTGGTTGCTTCATACTAGACAACTAAACTTGATTGACAATTTAATATAGTATATGCACAAGTACGCCTGTAGTAAAACAATGAACATGCCAAAAGATGAAAGAATGCTCAGTGCAGCTTCGAGATAACTAATACTAGTAACTAGCAATTGTTCACCATGTTTTTAACAAGGACTCATCGGGTAAATAGAAAATAGCTATATATATTATTACCTGTGAAGCAGCACTCAGGTCTGAACTTTTCTCAACCAAGCTATCCAACCTCTCTCCTCTTTGAAGGACATTCTCTATAGTTTTATGCTGTTAAATTATTCACACATAAAAAATGCACATTAGAAATAAGTTGCTCCAATACTGAAAAAATGCATTGTAACATCTCCAGTACAAAGATGGGGCGCCAAAGATCATCTTTACAAGAAAAGACTGGTCTTCCACCAGTGTGTATGGTGCAAGTAGTCGGTAGATTTGTAGATCTCTAAGCATCTAGAAATAAACCAGATCAGAAACGCTTACTAGGATAATTTTTGTTTCATCTAAGTCCCTCTGGATTTTCGTTAACTTGTCAGCCTCTGCAGGATCCTACAAAATAACAGATGCTTCATCATAAATATCAATAAGTTTGCTCATGAGTTCCGGCAATTAGGATACAACAATGAAAATGACAAGTGGAGTAAAAGCACACAGCAGAAATATGCTCATGTCTAAAATATAGAACCCATTCTTAAATATATGAACAACATGAACATAGAGCCCATCCCTGAGAGTTCACCACAGAACACCACGCAATGTCAAAAAAAAAAAATCTTTCAAATAGACATACAACCCATTCCTTAGAAATTAAAACCACCTCGGCACACCAAACAACTTATATATGGCAATCTTTTTCATCATAAAACAAGAATGAAGCATACAAGATGCAATGGTAATAGCAGTTTGTGAAATAAATAATTTGTTGCTCCCTCCGTATCAAAAGATGCTTTACCGTTTTCTAGACAAACCGTATCTAGGCAGGTTTTAATGTGTAGATTCATGTGCACCTTGCACTAAAACATGTCTAGGTACGGGTTGTCTAGTAAACGGTAAAACATCTTACATTTCGATACAGAGGGAGTATAATGGTAGTTGCTCCCTTTCTCCCATCTCTCTTTCTATTTCCATAAGAGGATAGAATAAATAGACTAGTCTACCCCAAGTCGTTAAATATTAACACCCAAAAATAAACATGGAGCACTACATTACCTCGTAGCAATGAAAACACAAACATACAGCACATGCCAGAGATGGTTATACCTGGAATCTTGTTAAAGCGTCTGCCAGGAAAGGCCACTCTTGAGTAGAATCTGCTGTAGCAGTTTTCCAAGAGTCCCCAAAAGCCTTCTGGTATTCGTCAAGTACCTTCATAAACAAGCCGAATTGACAACTAAGTACCACCCGAAAACACTGCTACGGAAGAACTGCTCTATGAAACTTATTCGGTTATGACGATACATCAAAGATTTTCATGCCACAATAAAATAGTGATTGAATTATTTAAATCACTAGTACAAATACATGTGAGGAGATAAATATTTTTATTTAGTAATGGTAGTGTACACAGTTTGTCAGGCTCTGCTCTCTAGATATTGCTCAAAACAAGGTCCCTAGACAAACGACTTAACTCCATTGCTTTAACGCACCAAAGGTTGCAGGTTTTACTGAACACTGAAACAAGACACTGAAAATTTGTTACAAGTTGTAGTTACTGGTTTTTCGAGCAACTAGTGAGGAATCATGTTCAATAATGGACACAGCACTTCTTTAATTGTTGGGGGTAATTATACAAACCAGCCTAGGGAGAGGTTGTAGCATGCCACTTCCACGGATGCATTACATGGACACTTTATGTTATTTAGCCTATTAGAAATTTTAACAGCAAGATCGATCTCTTGCATTTGAAATCCTCCTAGGACAAAACACCAAGTACGCAATACAGGATTTCAAGGACAATGGTTTATACCTTATTCAGAAGAGAAAATGCACTTCGTACAGGATAGTGATCGTCCATAAATGCCACCACACAGAGGCCATTCCTGTTGTGTGAGTGAACCTTGTATTCTGCAAAAATAGGACAAAGTGCTTGAATGGCCATATGTTCACAACAGCATACAGATGGTTCAAGATGCAACTGCCCGCAGACTGAAGATGTTACAAAATAACTCTAAGTGGCACGCAAATTAGTAAATTACAATTAAACGTTGGAATTAGTTCAAATAAGCATCAACAACCCATTACAACTGTAAATCAATGCATCGGATGAACTAACTGGCACGACTTATTTCTGCACAGATCATCCATCTCGCCATGTTCTACAAATCAAACTACCGCAGTACCCTAGACCACCCCCCGAGAAAATCAGTGCAGACCCTAGATCTGACCATGGGATCACAAAGTAAATTACACCTAGATAGAGGCAGATCTGAGGGGAGTGGTTACCTTCGTGCTGGACGGACTGGCGCTGGCCGGGCTGGGTGCGCTGGGCGACGGTGCGGGCGACGAAGACGATGAACTCGCGGGCGGCGCCGCGCTGGAAGAACCCAAAGTGGCTGACGTCGGTGGCGTTGGCCAGCACGAAGGCCTCGGAGCCCGGCCCGCCGCTCGAGGAGGAGGCCCCGGCGCCGGCGGACGGCTTGAGCACGACGATCGCCGTGATCTTCATCGTATCGCTCCTCCGCCAAGGCAAGATCTACAACGGGGAGAAGAAAGGAATCCGACGGAGATCCCAGCGGAGGACCGGTGAAAGGAAAAGCTTCTACCCTTTCCTACTTCGCTGGATTCGTCCAGACCCCCCACGACGTCTACGAGTCAATGACAGTGGGCCAGGCTAGTTACGCGCACACCACACGAGTCTTCTGATATTGGAGTTCGTCCAACCTGAACAGATTCGCCAGAGAGGCAAACGCGCAGCGCAGGATAAATTTTTTTTTTGATAAACGGAAGTATATTAATATCGTGGAGATACAAATTACACCCGGCCTCTGCAACAACGTAATGGATGCACACAGCCGAAAGACAATAAAATGAAGAAATAAAAAGAAAAGTCCCGCTACAGAGTTACAGTCCTCGCGGTATCCGCACAACCATCACCTAAACAACAGCTGATGTCCATCTCTTCGAAAACAACGTCTCCAAAAAAAACGGTGCCAGACACAACCAATTAAGGTCAGACCTTGGGTTTTCACCCTGAAGATAATCCTCGCTCTCAAAACAACGGCTCCAAGAATACCAGTGCCAGGCACAACCAATTAAGGCCGGACCTTGGGCTTTCACCCTGAAAGGTAGGACCTTGGACTTCACGCATGTTGTCACCCCCTCTTACATACGGCTGCCACGAATCTTGTAACTCCAAGCCAGTTATCCATCGATGCAAAGATTCTGAACACCGTTGCTAGTCCTCCAATCTCACCTTCGATGACTGAGCATTGTGACCGAATTCCACCGATCCAGCAATCTCCAGGCGTCGCCCATTGGAGTTCGCCGGCGGAGCCTTTCAGGTTGACACTCCGGCTTGATCAAAGAGAATCTACATCAGAATCTTCATCTTCGTGCGATGGGAAACCCAAGGACCACCTCCTTTATTCTGATATCTCGCAGCCCCGACACCGCGAAACGACTCCCAGCAGGGAATTTGCGGGAGGGTTCCGCATCCGCCGCCACCGGGAGCCCTGCCGCCGACGGTCCCAAGCACCACCGCCTCCTGCCGCCAAAGACAGAGGAGGTTGTGCCGCCCGGGAGCCAAGCCAATGGCGCCGCCGCCGCTACGCGGCCGACGCACCATGGTCGAGCCACCGTAGATCCCATCGGCGGCGCCACCACCCCGGCCAGCGTCGGCTGCCCACGCAGACTCAGCCACTAGCCGCCACCAGAAGAGCCAGGGCCGCCGCCCCGGCGTCCGTGCTCCGCCGTCCGCGCAAGCCGTCCATGGCCGACCAACGCATCTAGCCGGAGGTCTCCCGCCGCGTTTGTGCTGAGGAGACGAGGACCCGCCGGCCGTCGTCCACCACGCGGAGGGTTGTGCCCCCGGTGGATTCCTCCGGCGGCGACGGGTGGATGGGGAGGAGGGGGTGTGGGGGCGGCGGCGGCTAGGGTTCCGCCCGTGCCGCCCCCTGGGAGCGAGCGCGAGCGTCTGTTCTTTTGTCCCTCGTAAAACAGGATAATTTATAATTCCAGATCATTATCAGACAAGAATCTGAAACAAAGGAATCAACGGAAGGCTGGATGAAAATCCTGATGCGACAAACATGTTCTTCATCTCCGCCACAGCATCAACGTCATCTTTAGATACAAAGCGGGTAGTCTCCGACTTTAAATTAACTAGCACAACGACCGTGCTTTGCTACGAACAAAAAAAAGTACTCGTCAGAATCAAGATTACATAACATGTTCTCAACTCCCTATATTGTCAAACTGCTCTCCTCCGTGGGTATTGAATCCTACCTTCAGCCTCAAGATTTGGTAATGCTTGTCGGAGAGCAATTCTAACATAGTCCCAATGTCTCAACTAAATTAGAAAATTGTTTTTTTTTTTTGAATAGTAGTACTGATACTACTGATGGTCGAAGAAGAATGACCTTTTCAGACCAAGCAGAGCTAATACATGTAGTAATGAGAAAACATAATTAATTCTAAAACCTATGAGGCCATGTACACTGCAACCGCAGAGATAGACGCTTAAGTAAACTACTCCCTCCGTCCTGGTGTATATGGCACATATAGCAATTCTTTATGCCATAGGTGTTCATTCATTGAGGTCTAAACATTGCATGCATTGGTGGAGAGGGGCGGAGAGAGCCAACCACCCACTAATAAGAATTAATGCAAAATATGCCTAAGAGATGTGACTGCATGTTTTTGGTATTGTGCCCTATACACCAGGACGGAGGGAGTAAAATAATTACCATAAAGTCTAATTATTATCGGCTAATCATCCGAGACCCCAACGCTGAGCGCTAACTTTGGTAGTTACCAATTCCAATTCGTTGGCGCAACATGCAATGATGCTAGCCTCGATTCCAGACTTAGCAAGGAATTTACCCTAACTGCTGGGATTTACAATTTGACTTCTACATAGGCAACCTTGAACTGTCAACGTGAACATCTCAGGCACTCGGCGAACAGCCACCTCGGTGAACTTCCCAGGCACTCGGCAAACATCTCAGGCACTCGGCGAACAGCCACCTCGGTGAACTTCCCAGGCACTCGGCGAACGCTGGCAGGACTCGGCGAACAGCCACCTCGGCGAAATGCCCAGGCACTCGGCGAAGAGCACGCTCGGTGAACAGGGCGAGCACTCGGCGAAACTCGGCCTCGGTGAAGAGCGTAAGCACTCGGTGAAGTGGTCTGACACGCGCTGACAAAGGGGCTACCGTTTTCTCTTTTCTTCGCCGAGTCCACCTGGAAAAGATCTCGGCGAAGGAGTTTCACCGAGGGCACGGTGAAAAGAACTCGGCGAAGATTCGTCGCCGGCCCGTTTTTCGCCGAGTTCCTGTCGCCGGGTGCCCTGCTCGGTGAAGCTGTTGGCCGAGTTGGATTGGCCCCTTCGCCGGGTATTTCGACCACCCGGCGAAGAGCCAGAATCTAGTAGTGATACTACGTGCTAATTTGTTAACAGAGAACAGTCTATCGACCTGATATAGAAAACACTTAAACATAGAACTTGAAAAATCAAGAACAATAGATAATCTTTTTTAGTACTAGCCTCAAACCGTTTGGTGTGAACAAAATAAATCAAAAATCAGCATCGTTTTGTACCAGTCAACTTGCAAAAAGGATCTTTCTTATTAACAAAAATAATAATGAAAACGAGGAGAGATTTTTTAAAGAGAAAGTAGTAGCTCTGTGTACAAACACCAAAGTAGAAGAAGATAATATAATAACTGATACAAAATCGTTAAGAAAAAGTTACAAAAAATCTGCAGATATAAAATGTTCATAATGAGAGCTACTGCATCTATTTAGCACATCAATATGTTGCGCTCCCAATTTGGCATACCTGCATGGCAATGAAGAACTGAAGAATACCTAGAGTTGCTGCGGTGTGTTCTGAACTACTGTGACCTTGAAATAGCAAACCTGCATGTCCACTTGACTGAACTTAAATGGGGAAATGAAAGATGGGAGAGAGAAACCAGATCTAGGGGAAGGAGGAACTGAGGAATGGGTCACCATCCGATGGAATCCCCGCGGCCTGTGCCTCCCCGATGGGGTACCGCATCTTTCCAGTGAGTCCATGGCCTGGGCCTACGCTGGCGGCGTCCAACAGGAGGTTGAACATGACGAGCACTCGCTGGTGGCATCTCCACGCGTTCGTAGTTGACAGGACATTAGATCTGTGGCTCTCACTGGAGGTGAAGAAGGAGGGGAGGGGTGCTTCCCTGCGCATCGCCGGAATTAGGGGCGGCAGGCCGACATCCGTTGTCTCTGTGAAGGAGGGAGTGGCGAGGGATGACGCAGGAGAGTGGGGCAACCGCGGGGGACCGCCAAGGGATCCTGGTACAGTGGCAGCGACGCCCTACGCCGGAATTCGGAGTACCGAAGGCAGCGGCTGCCACGCCACGCAGGATACCTCTCACACCTATGTTCTCTCCATATGCGATGAGCAGAGAACAGAAGAAAATTGATTTTTTTTTCACTCCTCCCGGCTTTCCGTACTCCGGAACCTCGCCATGGGCGCCTTCCTGGACTCCGGCGCAGCACGCCCAGTCATCTGTTCTCGATGTGGCAGATCGAGTAGGTAGCGGTGGCCAAATTTTGGAGGAGGCGGAGACCGGGGATCTATGGGTGAGCACCAGGAACGGGTCGGGTCCGGGGCAGTTCCTGTTAGGTTCCACTTGCCGGAGGACGGCGGCGTATCCGGTGGCCGGAGATCGAAGGGTTGTGGCGGCGGTCTCCGATGAGCGCAAGTTTGTTCGGGGCGGGGAGGGAACAGACAACAAACCACGATGCGTACGTGTGCCATCGCGGACAATGGTGGCAATGCTTGTAATTTGCACTGACGAACCGATACAATGGCAATTGTGTAGTATTATGTAGTTTGGTGGGAGTATAAATCGGTCATTTTGTGTTGGACGGAAATTTTGATAGAAATCTTAATGCCTTTATTATTAGGTAAAGATAAAGCGCAGAGTTTACGGAAACGAGTTGAGTACAACATGGTGAAGGCAAACAACTTAGCCAAAGAAAAGATGTGACATGCTGAGGCATAACAGCTTAACCAACAGAAACTGCAACAGCAGCAAACACGGACAACAGCCCTGATGCCAACCCATAGGCACTAGGTCAGGTCCTCGCGGGGAAGGTTAAGCGCGTGGAGACGCCTTAACTCTTGGGCGATCCTTCCCAGCTCCAGGCGGTCCTGCTCCTTTGCAGCGGGGAAACCATAACTGCAAGAAAATAGCAGATTTAAAGATAACATCAGCAGGGGAGTTAATAAATTTTGACTCAATAGCCAGCTTATTTCTAACGAGCCACAAAGCCCAACTTTGGGCAAGAAACACCATACACACTATACGCCTAAAGGAGCCCGCAAAGTTATCCAGAATATCAAAAAATTGTCCAAAGTTAGCTGGGCACCAACTGCACCCTAGCAGCTGACGCAACACACTCCAGGCAAACCTAGCCAAGGAGCAAGCAAAAAATATGTGGGCTGCATCCTCATGGAGCCCACAAAGCGCACACTTACCATCTGAAGGACCATAACGCAGCACAATTTGTTCACTAGAGGGGAGTCTATCTGTCGAGACATCGTAGTAAGGATCATAGACGGGGGTGCCATGAGCCTACGGGTAGAGACGTGGGGGGACGTGGTAGTACGACAATCGAGAACACCAAGTTTACCCAGGTTCGGTACGGCGCAATTAGACGACGTTCCTACTCCTGCAATCTCACTAAATCAGGGTTGAAGTCTGAAGTATACTAGGTATAATGTGAGTAGGGATTCGCTAACTCGGCGAGGATCAACTTCTCGACGAGTTGACTTCTAGCTAATTGTCTATATCTTTCGTGTCTCCCGTCCGGCTTTATATAGATAGTCGAGTTAGGGTTTACAGAAAGGAAACCTAGAAGACTACAGAAAGTATATAACTTGGAAAGTCAGGAATCTTTCTTCTCCTCCAAGCCGCACCACTTTGGGCCGTGGTCCGGGTTCTTCTAGAATCCGGCTTCCTGCACATCAGCTTACTAGGCCGCCTAATGGTCTGTTGTCCATTACCAACAGGTCATCCTGGTAATCCGGCTCTTTAGACCAATGTCGGATACACTCCTAATCGGTATATATCCGACAGTAGCCCCCAAGAAGGATTAAGACTTCATTCTGCCACCTTTCGCCAAGATGCATTCTTTTCCGAGAAATTTTGGCGCTTGGTCTTGATTCTTCTTTTTCCTAGAATTTGTTAACTCAAAACTCGGATTTACCAAAGTCCGGCTTTTCTTCCACGAACCTTCGCGGAGAAGAAACTTCGTGACGTCAGCGATGAAATCGTGCTGACATCACGGACGCTTGGGTTTAGTCAAAACCCTGCAACGTATCTCCTGACAGATTCTTGCGGGAAACGAGGAGATAACACTTATCACTCTATCCCTTCATTTCCCGGAAATCTCGGGCGTGACACGCGTCAGCGATCCAACGTCTAAAATAGCCATTGCAACGTATCTCAGCGCACCTCCGGCTATAAATAGACGCCTCGGGGCCTCTAGATACTCTTCCGCTTCATCTTCCTCCTCAGCCCCCAACGCCATAGCCAGAACCAGAGCTCGAGCAAGCGAGAGCAGAGAGCGAACTTTTCGGCCTTCCCCGAAGGAAATCATTGGAGGATCCGGTTCTAAGCCGCGCCGCCCGGAAATGGTCGACGGAGAATCTCCCGCGCCGCAGACGCAACAAACGCCGCCATGGGCATCGAGTCGATCATCAACGATCTGGACCCGCAGCTCGACTCCCCCGTCCGCGCCACCGCAAGCACGTCGGAGGGAAACGCCGGCGACTCGGCCCGCGGGGATCTACCTCCCGCGGCCGAGAATGTGCCGTCGTCGTCTACCGCGTCTCCCCCGCCTCTCGTCACCGAGCCCGCGAAGGGAACCACCATTCTCGGCGGCGAAGAGGTCGCTGCCTCCGGCACCGCCGGAGTTGAAGAAGACACGGAGGAGAACTCCAAGAACTGGAGTCACTGCAATGTGGTTCCATCCCTTCTTCCGGCAATGGAGAAGGAGGGATTTGTGCTGAAGGACAAATGGTGGTACGAAGAGGACGACTCCGAGCCTTTGCCAAAAGCCGGAGAAAGGGTTCTCCTTGCCTCTCACATCAACCGGGGTATGGGTTCCCCACCTTCTGCCTTTTTTCTCCAAGTCCTTGACCACTACAACATCCAACCTCACAATCTTCCTCCTAACTCTATTCTTTATCTTGCCAGGTTTCAAGACCTTTTCGAGGGGTGCTTAGGAATAGAGCCTAGGTTAGACTTCTGGCAATATTGCTTTGGAGTAAAGCGCAACCCCTCTGAGGGCGCTCTACCAACCTGTGGGACCATCTCCTTTACCCTGCGTAGGTTTAGGGAAGATTGGTTCCCCAAAAAAAACCTCGGAATCCGTCTTTTATCATGAAGATGTCCCGTTTCCTGGAAAGGAGACGGGAATTCCACGTTTCGTTGGGGGCGGTCCAAACTCTGCCAACAGATCTGATGAGGATCAAGCGGCGCATTGCCAAGCTTGTTTCCGCCACCCCTCCTCTCACCAGCACAGACACGGTTTTGTGCTGGCTCGGGAGGCGCATTCAGCCATTAGCCTATCATGGGAAACGGCTAATGTGTGAATACTCGGGCCCGGAGGACGCAATGAGGACGACAGACAAAGCGTTCTCGAAGAAGGATTTCAAGAAGCGGCTAAACCAACTGGTCTCTACTCGAGACCAGTGTGAAGAAAGCCGGGAAATGTACCATGCTGGGAAGCCAGCTCCAAAGGTAGAATTTTTCTTCTTTAGGTAATTTCTCGATTTTCCTCTTTCTCGGATGTCTTGCCTTATCCATCCTTTGTCTTTTTTTGACAGATTCTAACTCTTCCTAATTCTGAGCTCGCCTCTGATGCTGAGTTGGACGCGCTGCGTGTCAACTTTGCAGGCGGGCGGAAGCGGAAGAAGCCATCCACCACTCAAGAGGTGATTGACCTTGACGGCGTCGCCGTCGCAACATCTAGGTAAGAAATCTTAGGTTCTTTCTTTTTCTATGCTTTTTATTGCTTGAATTTTGTTTCTCGAATTCTTACTTCTCGGAATTTCTTGCTTTTTCTCTCCAGCCTTGCTCCTACCACTCTGAAGCCAAAAAGCCGGAAGAAACATAAGGTTGTGGTCAGGAGAGGAGCGCAACCGTCTCCCGCTATAGCACCCGACACTCCGGCTGCCGCAGGGGAGGAGAACTCAGCTGCAAGGGAGGGAGAATACCCCTTGCAGTCCAGCCAGCCCATTGTGTCCGAGTCGGACGCGAGGGAAAGGGCGGAGCCGAAAATGGGAGGCCCTTCGCACATTCCAGAGGAGGAGCCTATCCCGACATTTGACAAGGATTTCAAGGTAAAAGAAGAGCCCTTTGACGAACACGGATATATCCATCCGTGGGTGACAAAGCACTTCGCTCCAGCTCCTTTAATTCGTCCCTGGCCGCAAGGCGGGCTTATAGTTAGGAATAATTACGTGTTCTCGCCTCGGCGGGTCATACAAGACGGCCTTTGCCACGTCGGGATTCTCTTTGCTGAATACGCAAAGGAATTCAACGAAAATCTGGCAAGTCTTACAAGAATGAGCCAGGTAAATATCTCTAGCCCCTAAGCATTTAGCCAACTGTATACTTTTTGACTGAATGCTTTCTTCCTGTTCTTGCTTGTTTTTTACTTAAGAATAATTTCCCTTGTCCATGTTTCAGCAAACTACCGAGACAATTAACATGGAAGTTTTTAGTAAACTTACCATCAAGAACAAGGAAGTGAAAACTCTCGTTAATATTCTTGAAGAGAAAGAATCGGAGTTGGCCCCCGTTCAGCATGAGCTCAAAGAATCAGCAGGTAAGTTTTTCATTCTTTCACACTGCTGTTTTTGCGAGGAATTTTCTTAGTCATTTTCTGAGTTTTAATCTCTTCAATTTCCTTTCTTTCCAGCTTCTTTGACGAAAGCCAAGCAAATAGCTGAAGATGCCAGCAATGCCGAGAACCTCTGAAAGGAGAACATGGAACTTCACAAGATCAACGTGAAGCTCCAGAAAGATCTGGAGGCCAGCCAGCTGGCTGTCGATATTGCTGAGTCCAAGGCTTCTAGCCAGGCCGAGAAGGACAAGGACACCATCCTGGACTTAGAGAATGCTCTAAATCAATGCCATGAAGAAGGCGTTGAAATGGAAAAGATTCTCGGTAAGTTTATAACACTTTTACCGGATTTTTTCCTTATACCTTTTGTCGGTATTTTTTTAATTTTCCTCCTCTGTCTTTTTCGAACTTTCCTTTATTTGTTAAACATAGGGGAACCCCTTGCTTACCTAGATTGACAAAATCCGGGCTTTCGGGAGAGTCTTCGCCGCGCTGAAGTCCGCGAGGATGTTACTTATTAATAAGTACATTCCCGGCAAAGCAGGAGAACTCTCGGAAGTTAGCAAACTTCCGAAGGCGATCGAGGAGGTGGCGAACCAGAAAGAGTCCTGGTTTCGCTCCGCAGCTCGTGGTGGTGCACGCATGGCCCTTAGGCTTATGCATATGCACTACACCACTACCAAGTCTTGGTGTGTGGCGACCGGTATCCCTCAAGGATACATGGATGCGCAGCGAGCCAGCATCTTCGACTCTGTCAAAGGCCACACTACAAAGATAGCGCAGATGGTGAACATCTCCACCTTCTACCCCGAGGAGGAAATTCCGACAACTCCTGAGGATTCCAGCAGCGAAGAGGAGGACTTGGATCTTGAAGAGGCCGCTTGATTCCTGGGTAGATGGCAGGAAAAATAGAAGCATTACTATTCTTCCAATGTAATATCATTGTAATGTTATCTATCATTTGTATAAACAAGTATCCCGATTTTGCAGTAAAATTTATGTCTTTGCGAGATTTTTCGGGTTTTAATTCCTTTGCCTTCTAAGTTGTCTGGTTTATATGTTTTGACTGTCCTTAGTGTTGAAATGGCTCAATAGCACTTAATCTTCATGCCAAGTGACTGGGTTTAACCTATCAGTCAAAACTCGGAAACATGGATTGTACTAAGGCATTTTTACTTACTAATTTCAGTGACTCAACACACAAAGAATCAGATAATACTTAGGAAAGAGTAAGGATTTTTTAAAATGTATGAAACTCAGGCATGCAGGCACAATCTGGGTTTCCTTAAGCCTCCTTAGGCTGAGAAGCATTCAGTTTTATAACTCTGAGCACGCAAGCATAATTCGGATTAAACATTGAGTATTTTGATAGATCATTGGGAAATAGATAAAGACGGACTTATGCTTTGCATGAAAATGAACAGATGAAACAATAATGCATGAATTCCAACAACTTTATTTCATGATATCAAAGATGTTTACATAGAAATTGAACTAAGTGTAGAAGGGACGTAACTGATGGATGCTCCAGGGTCTCTTTGTCTCTCCTAGTTTGATGTCTATCTTTCTCTTTCTCTTGTGATTCCGTCTTTTAGGATCATCTTCCTTATCCCGAATATCCACAAGATAGTATGACCCATTTTTCATAGCCTTGCTAATGACAAACGGTCCCTCCCAAACTGGGGCTAATTTGTGCTTCCTTTCATGCACCAATCTTAGCACTAGGTCACCTTCTTTAAAACAACGATGCTTGACTTTACGACTATGATATCGTCGCAGTCCCTGCTGATAAATGGAGGATCTTTGTAGCAAAAGCTCTCGTTCTTCTTATAAGAGATCGGCGATATCCTGTCGTGCGTTTTCGGCATCCGAGTCTTCGTATGCTAGCATTCTTGGGCTATCATGGAGCATGTCCGTAGGAAGCACTGCTTCTGCGGCATAAACCAGGAAAAACGGGGTTTGTCCAGTTGATCTATTTGACGTTGTTCGAATACTCCAAAGCACGGAAGGCAATTCTTCTACCCATGATCCAGCTGCTCTATGAAGAGGAGATTCGAGCCTTGAGCGTATTCCCTGTAGGATAGAACTATTCATTCGTTCCACCTGTCCATTGGATTGTGGGTGGGCCATAGATGCTAGATCTAGGCGAATTCCCGTTTGACAGCAATATTTTGCCAACTCTCCAATAGAGAAATTTGTCCCGTTGTCAGTGATTATGCTATGTGGGATGACGTATCTCATGACTATGTCAATGATAAAATTTCTGGCAGTCGCACCATCAAGTTTTTTTATGGGTTTTGCCTCCACCCACTTGGTATACTTATCTACTGCTACGAGTAGATGTGTAAGTCCGCCTCTTGCAGTTTTGAATGGTCCCATCATATCTAGCCCCCAGACCGCAAATGGCCATGTTATAGGGATAGTTTTGAGTGCTTGAGCTGGCATATTCGTCTGTTTGGCGTAATACTGACATATGACGCATGTGTTTACTATGTGCTATGCATCTGTCTTGGCTGTGATCCAGAAAAACCCCGCACGGAATGCTTCTTGACTATGCTTTTTGATTGAGCATGATGTCCGCAATCTCCTGCATGGATTTCTTGCAATATTTCTCGTCCTTCTTCAGGTGAAATACACCGATGGAAATTTTTCGACAGTACTGCGTTTATATAGGCAACCATTAATTACCGTGTATCCTTTGCATCGACGTTGTATCTGTCTTTGCAAGACCTCGTCTGCTCCATCCGGGAACTTCTGATCAACTAACAAGTTTAAATATGGAATTGTCCAATCCGGGTTAACAAGCATGACTTCAATTGACTCGGAAACGAGAGGATAATCAACATCTCCACCTTTGATTGATGGTTCGCGCAAGTGTTGGACAAACACACCAGGTGGTAGGGTTTTCACTCTTTCCGATCCCATGAGGGCTAATGCATCCGCGTTCCAATTTTCTTCCCTTTTGATATGGAGTACTTCAAATCCTAGGAAGCAAATGGCAAACTCGTCCACAGTTCTCCGATATTCGGCCATAATGGGGCTTTTGGCATCCCATGTTTAGTTTAGCTAATGTTGTACCAAATCCGAGTCACCATAACAGAGTATGCGTTTGACGCCTATTTCCTTTGCAATATGCAAGCCATGAAGCAAAGCTTCGTATTCTGCCACATTGTTGCTGGCGTTGAAGTGTATTTGTAATACATACTCCATAATGTCACCTTTTGGAGATTTAAGCACTACACCAGCTCCGACGCTTTCCTTCATCTTGGATCCGTCAAAATGCATGATCTAATATTCCGACTCCGGCATTGGTGTGTTCTCCATTGCTTCTGTCCAATCAGCGACAAAATCTGCCAACACCTAGGATTTAATTGCCGTCCTAGGTTGGTACTTAATGTCGAACGCCGCGAGCTCGATGCCCCATTTAGCAAATCGGCCTGTTGCGTCCGCATTGTTGATAATATCCCCTAGTGGTGCTTTACTTACCACTGTTATGGAATGTCCTTGGAAATAATGGCGGAGTTTTCGAGATGCAAAAAACACGCCATATGCCAATTTTTGATAATGTGGGTACCTTTGCTTTGACTCGGAGAATACTTCGCTGACATAGTACACTAGATGCTTATCTGGTATAATTTGTTCGTCTTTCCGCCTTTCCACAATTATCACCTCGCTGATAGCCCTGTTTGTTGCTGTAAGATACAATAACATGGGTTCTTCGTCTTTTGGGGATGCCAAAATCAGAGCTTTCATCAAGGTTTCTTTTAGCTGGGTTAATGCTTTGTCCGCCTCTTCTGTCCATTCAAATTTGTCGGATTTCTTCAACAATTTGTATAATGGCAGAGCTTTGTCTCCTAGTCGGCTTATGAACCTGCTGGCTGCGGCTGCAAAACCCGTCAATCTTTGGACATCTTTTAGGCACGTAGGCCTTGTGATATTCAAGATTTCCTTGATCTTTTCCGGGTTTACTTCTATTCCTCCGTGAGAAACGCTAAAACCCAGAAGATTTCCTGAGGGAACCCCGAATACACACTTTAATGGATTCAACTTCATTTTATAAGTGCGCAAATTTTCGAAAGTTTCTCGTAGATCTTCAAGGAGTGTATCATTTTCCTTGGAAACTACGGCAATGTCATCCACGTAAATATGGATGTTTTTGCCGATTTGAGTATGAAAGCATCTTTGCATGCAACGCTGGTAAGTTGCACCGGCATTCTTCAAGCCAAAAGGCATGGTTATGTAATAGTATGTTCCATACGGGGTTATGAAGGAAGTTTTTATTTGACACTCCTCCTTCATACGTATTTGATGGTACCCGGAATAAGCATCCAAAAAGCATAAAAGCTCAGAGTCAGCAGTGGTATCTATTATTTGATCGATTCGCGGTAACGTAAATCTATCTTTTGGACACAATTTGTTCCAGCCGGTGTAATCTATACACATCCTAAGAACAATAATGTCTTTCTTCGGGACTAATACTGGGTTCGCAGACCAATCAGTATGTATGACTTCTCGGATAAAATCAGCTGCTAAAAGCCGGATAATTTCCTTGCTTATAGCCTTATGTCTTCTTCCATCGAAACAGCGGAGACCTTGTTTGACGGGTTTTGAACCTGGAATTACTTTGAGTTGGTGCTCAACAAGTTCCTTGGGTACTCTCGGCATGTCTGCATGACACCAGGCGAAAGTATCCCAGTTCTCACAGAGGAACTTGATGAGCGCGTCTTCCTATTTGTCGGTCATCCCAGTTCCCACCATCACAAATTTTGTCGGATCTTTGGGGTCTAGGATAACTTGTCTTGTATTTTCCGTAACCTTGAAGCTATCTGCCGGCTTTCGACTTTCTTTTCCTGACGGCATTTCCATCGGCGAAACTTCCTTAGACAGCTCCTTCAATTCCTCCCTTGCGATGACTTGCTTAGTGCAAAGGGCGTTTCCTTTCTCCAGCTCGTTCGCCAATTTGTAATCTCCGGTTATGGTAATTACCCCTCCTCTGGGCCCTGGCATCTTCAGCTTGTTATAGATATGACATGATATTGCCATGAATTTGACGAAGCTGGACGTCCGAGTATTGCATGGTATACACTTTCGAACGGCACCACCTCGAATGAGATTTTTTCCTGGCGGAAATGTTCTCTACTTCCAAAGGTTATATCTGGGGAAATTTCTCCTAGGGATTGTGCTTGCCTGCCAGGAACAATACCATGAAACCGTATATTGCTGTGCCTGAGCCGAGTCTCGGAAATGTGTAGTTGTTTCAATGTACTTAGGTACATGATGTGGATACTAGATCCTCCATCCATCAGCACTCTTTTGAGCCTAGTGTTTTGAACAATAGGGCTTACGACCAAAGCATGTGTGCCGGGTTCTGGGATGTTTCCGGGATGATCTAACTGATCCCAGTTGATTGGCGTATTTGAATACTTCAAGTATTTTGGTGTTGGTGGAACAACCGCGTTGATTTCTTGAAGTGTCCCTTTTGCCTCCTTTGCTGAGGGAGTTGCCAGGAAAGTTAGGTTACATTCGCCTTCAACTCTCGGGAATTTTGGCTCGCCTTTTTGCTGCTGTTCTTGGATTTTATCGCCAGTGTCTGATTCACTTTCTTCTTTCTCAGCTTTCGGCTTTTGCTTGTTGAACTTCCTCTTGGAATTCTTTCTCTTATTCCCAGATCCTGAAGTGCCCTTCATATGTTTGTTGAGGCGGCACTGCGCATTTGTATGGGTAGGCTTCCCAAATTGCGAATGATGGACATAGTTTTCTGACTTTATGTTTTCCCACTCTTCCTTGGAGTATCCATTTGCTACCATTATCCTTTCCAAAGGTTGCATTTACTTCTTTGGGTTTTGCATGTGCCTCTAGAGTAGCCTTGTTTTCATAACGTGGTGTCTTTTTGGTCTGAACCAAAGCGTCAATATTTCCACCTCTTACTCTGATATCGTCTTTGGCTGCTGCGTGCTCATTGGCAGTGGTGAGCATAGATCCGAGATCTTTATGCTCCTTTGATCCAACCATGAACGGTACGAGGTCGGGTTTTAATCCATTGATGAAAGCATGCATTTCTTGTACAACACTTACTCCAGAGCAGTTGTTCTTTATTGTTGTCCATCTTGATATAAAGTCGACATACGACTCGTCTTCAAACTGGACACATCGATTTAGCTGGTTGATGCTCTTAGGGCATTTTTACGTACCCCTAAAGTGCCGAGCGAATACTCTAGCCATATCATCTCAACTATCCATGGTTCTTGACGTAAGCCCCTTGATCCAATCTCTGGCTCCATCCAGCAACATTAGGGGGAGAAATTTCACCGCTTCCAGGTCCGTCCCTTTGTTGATCTGAACGGTAGTATAGTAATCTGAGAGCCATGTATCCGGGTTTGTACTTCCGGTATACCTTTGGTAAGTTGGACCAACTTTGGCAAAGCCAGAATGTAGGGTTATTCTTTGGATCCTATCAGTGAAACACTTAGGTCCAAAGTATAGATCGTCTCTTTCCGCCTTATCGACTTGAGCGGAATATCTGCCGGCTGAATGGACAGAAGGGGATCTGCTCCTTTATGGCCCATTGTTGTGCACGTGCGCTCTTCCGGGATTATCCCTATTTCGTTTGTTATCGTGTCCTTTGGAATAAGGCGGATTTCTACTCCTTGGCCTTTCTTTGTTCCTAGGAGGAGTACGGGATCTCTCACGCCTGTGAGGATTTTCATATCTTCGGGCTTTTTCAGCTGGGCGTCTCGGAGGCGGCATCATTTTTCCGTCTTTCCGGTTTTGTTCCTCCCGATCCTTGTGGTCACGGGGCTTATCTCCACCTTTCGGCAGATGGGATCCCGTTCTGGATGCTTCATCCCTATTGTCCGAGATTTTCTTGTCCTTCTTAGGATCTCCCTTCTTTTCCTTAGAATCGCCTGAATCTTCAGGTTCGCCAGGTCCAGGTGCTCCAGCGGCACAAGTGGTAGTTTTGCATAGAACTGAGTCATCGTGCAACTTCGCTGATCTTGCCTGTCCTCGTTGTTGCTGTTGTAATGCTTTTCCCAGGAAAGCATACACTCCCTGAAGCTTTTCGTCTAAAGGATGGCGAACGCGGTGTCAGACCCCGGACCCAGAGATATACAAACTATCATGTGCTCCTAGCAATGGACTCACAAGGGCTTTAGGGTTACCAGCCCCGGCCGCAACAAACAACGGCAGGTAGACCGGATTCATCGGCACGTAGTACGGATCCCCGGTCTACTACTCCTTGTGTCCATGCTAGTCATAACCATATATGTATACCCAAGCGTCCACGAGTCGGATGAAACTGAAGGAACGGGACCAAAGTTCTACAGAGTTGTTATGTGTCCAGAAAGTGCAACAACAATCGAGGGTTACTAGGGTTACCTCACCCCAGGCCGAATCACATCGGCAGGCAGGCTCGGAGATGGATCATCGGCTCCACAACCCCTCGACTGCGACAACTATGCATGCATAGCCAAAACTGTATAACAACAGGCTCGAAACCAACAATCGATCAAAGCAGCACTCTAGACATGAAAGTTGTATGAAACAAGTCATACTAGAGTAGCTTACACGCAGAGGTTACACGACCGACATAGGTCAAGCAACCCAACATTACATCAAGCAGCGAAAGTAAACATGTTGCTATACAACAAGACATCAAAAGGACTAAGAGTCCGAAACATAAGCAACGTAGCCAAACCCATACTACAGATACCAGGCTGCCACCTGGGAACCCCTAACTACTCATCGACGTCGAGGTAGAACCCTTCTTCAGATGCATCGCCGAAGTGTGAAACAAAACAACAACGAGGCAAGGTTGAGTACAAAAGCTACTCAGCAAGACTTGGCTTTTAAGTTCTTTTGCGTAAAGCCATCTTTGTTTTCCAAAGTTGAGGAAGAAGAAGCACGTGTAATAGAGCATTTCTAAAACAGAGGAGGAATCTACTCAACTACTGAGATCATCATGTTCTTCAGTCCACCAAGTACTTTCTCATCCCCAGACTACCTTATGCTACAAGAATCACCCCTCTCGACGTAGTCGACGAGGCATCCTTGATTCATTGTCAACATGTTTTAGTCATCCCGTTAGAGTTGTGTATGATCACAGAATCCGTTGCCAAGTCGTCCATAACCGTGGACACTGCTTCTCGAGGAGATTTATCCCTGCAGGGGGTACACTTTACCCACACGTGTCAACCGACTCTTAACGCCACGCGGTAATGCTCCTCTCTAAGAGCGCGACAGAGTGTGGTCGACCACGGCCTTTACCTTGCTTAGCCCTGTCCATGAGTCAACCCAAAGAGGGCCACCCCGTCAACAGGGAGTTGGCCACCTCCTGACGGCACCTGTTCTGTGAGTTGGGACAAGATCCGTGTACGTCCATCACTGGTCCCGGTCACGCCCTAGTTTTCTCCAAAACATTTTATGACACACCCGCAAATGGAAACTTCAATCTACGTGACCCATGGAAGTGACTAGACAAGTTAGTTAGCCGAGAGCGGTGTGTTAGGCCCCGCGTGTGGTTGCACGCTTAATCTTGGCTTCGAAGGCGAGAACTCGCACCTAGGGCATGAACGAGACAAAAACCACAACCCATAGTGGCCTCAAAATCCATGCCATGTTAATCATGTTAATCAACCATATCAAAGCATAAATACCCTTTCATACTAGGTTCATGCGTTATCAGCATTCATCAACCGAATGAAGCAGATCATAAGACTAATCATGTCTAAGCATTGAACACACAAGGCTCTACATTACTCAAACAACCCTAGTCATACTAGGAGGGTAAACAGGTATGAAGGTGACATATAAGGGGGTCATGCATTGGATAGGTTAACTCTAACAGACTCAAAACTAAGTTGAATCGTATGCATGAGTAAGAGGTTGAAAAGACTCAAAACATGGGTGGAGCCATGAGGTTGTGCTTGCCTTGCTCGTCGAAGGTGTAGCTGGGGTTGTCGTAGAAGGCCGGATCAACCTCCGGATCCCGATCTACCGATAACGAGCAACACCGGAAAGAAGGCAAACAATCAATATT
Organism: Alopecurus myosuroides; assembly: GCA_028641055.1. Classification (NCBI taxonomy): domain Eukaryota; kingdom Viridiplantae; phylum Streptophyta; class Magnoliopsida; order Poales; family Poaceae; genus Alopecurus; species Alopecurus myosuroides. Next base: position 146,035,161 of record CM054058.1, read on the forward strand.
TGATGACCGTGCAATGCATAATATGTGTGCATGAGTAAAACAATGCAGTTGATTTGAAGCTTAGAGGATAGATCAAGAAGCTAGGGTTCTACGCCGTGAACGACGAACACCAGAGGGGGAGAAAACCCTATTCTATAGGTGTGACCAAGATTAGTTGCTCAAATGACTTTGGGAATCTCATAGATAGGTTGCATTTGTTTCACTGATCATTTTGGTATATTACACTTAATTTTCTAATTTTATTGAATTAAAACATTATTTTCAATATTTAAACGAATTAAATTCAAACTAAAAATATGACCTCATTTTGAACTTTGACAAACATGAATGAAAATGGTATAGACACGCAGCTTATATTTTTCTGAACATATTGCATATTTTTTATAATTTTTGGAGTTATAGATTAAAAGTTATTTAATTTCCAAATTTTATTTATAATCTGTTAATTCTATTTATATGTGGGGCCCACTATTCAGTTTAAATATTAACAGAAAAGCCACCTGGCGCACACGTGGGCAGGTGACGTCAGGGTGACGTCACCGTGACCTCACACGGTGGTCGCCCGGTGGCAGAGGGGCTTGCCGGCGGCGAACGGACGCGTCCCCGGGCGTGTGGTTTGTTGCGTTGGACTCCTCTCGAAGAGAGGAGTCTAACGAGGGCAACCTCGTTTGCAGGGAGGCAACGGCGGCAAGCCGCCGTGAAGGGTACGGAGGCGGTGTGCTCGGGCTCCAAGGAGCTCGTCGATTCCGGACACAGGAAGGAAAACGGGGAGGATGGGAAGGTGGCCCAGCTCACCGGCAACACGACAGAGCAGACGGCGCGACCGGAGAAGCACGGAGGCAACCGTGCGGTTGCTCGACGTTCGGCGGCCAACGCAGAAGAATACGGCGCGATTGGTCGCGTCTAGGCCATCCCGGCGGCCCTTCTTGCTCGAGGAGGAAGAGGAGGTCGGCGCGGTGCTGTGGGGCTCCTCGGGGAGGTCGGGGAAGGAGCGAATCGATGACGGCGGTGAAACGACGGTGAGCTAGGGTTCGGGTGCAGGGAGAGAGAAGCAGAGGGAGAGGGGGTCGACTGGGGGGGGGTTCTGAGGGGTGAGCGCGATGTAGACGGCACCCGGGGGGATCCTCGCCCTCTCTCCACGTCGGAAGCAGGAGGTGGCGCAGTGGGGCATCGTCTTCCCGTCCTTCTGGCCGGAATCGAGGAAGAAAACAGAAAAGAAAAACATTTCGCGGATAACCCCCTGGGAAAAGCTGGGGATTTGCAAAGAGGTCCTTTTGGACTTTAATACAAAACAAGAATAGATTTTGAGGGCCTTTTTGTGAAGCAAAAAATTGCACAAAAATAATTGTTGGAAAGCTCTTCAAATTTGCCACCTTTCTATCACATGGTTGTTTCATTTTGAGAAACTTTGTAAAACAAATTTGTGTGAAGCCAGATTAAGTGGTTTTCTTTTAATTCACTGATTAAATTTTATATGCAAAAGTTTGGTCCATTTTTCATGCATGCATGCCATGTACACAACACCTCTCTTTATTACACAAAAGTAGGGATGTTACAAGTCTATCCCCCATACAAGAATCTCGTCCCGAGATTCCTAGGTTTTAGAAAAGAAGTCGGGGTACTTAGATCGCAAACGGTCTTCTCGTTCCCAGGTTGCTTCGTTCTCGGAATGATGTGACCATTGAACTTTGAGGAACTTGATGGTTTGACTGTGAGTTCTTGATTCGGCCTCATCGAGAATACGGACATGGACCTCTTTATAAGAGAGATCATCCTTGAGCTTGATAGTCTCGTGGTCCACACCACGGACAGGATCTTTGAAGCAACGTTTGAGTTGGGAGACATGGAATACATCATGAACATCCGGAAATCCTGGAGGCAACTGCAGCTGGTATGAAACTTGACCTCGTTTTCCAATCATAGAGAAAGGACCGATATAACGAGGAGCCAGTTTGCCTTTGATTCCGAACCGTTTTCCACCTTACAGAGGTGTGACTCGAAGATAAGCTTTCTCACCAATTTCATAATGAACATCTTGGTGATGACGATCATAATAAATCTTCTGGCGAGACTGAGCTGTTTTCAGTCGTTCATGAATGATGCGAACGATTTCTTCCGCTTCCTTGATTGCATCCGGACTAAAGAATGACCTTTCACTGGTTTCAGACCAATTCAGCGGAGTTCGGCATTTACGGTCGTAAAGAACTTCAAAAGGAGCCTTGCCCAAGATAGATTGGTAACTGTTGTTATAAGTGAACTCAGCATATGGAAGGAACTTCTCCCAATCCTTACCGAATGATATAACACAAGCTCGGAGCATGTCCTCAAGAATTTGATTTACTCTCTCAGTTTGACCACCGGTTTGTGGATGGTAGGCGGTGCTGAAGGATAGACGAGTTCCCATGGCCTTTTGAAGACTTCCCCAGAATCTGGAGACAAACAGACTGCCTCTGGCTGAGACAATCCTTTTTGGGATTCCGTGAAGGCTGACTATTCGTGAGATATATAGATCTGCCAGCTCGGAGACTCGGATACTTTCACGAACAGGAAGGAAATGGACAACCTTTGACAGATGATCAATCACTACCCATATAGCATTGTGACCCTTTTTGGTATTGGGAAGGCCAGTGATGAAATCCATACCAATCTCATCCCATTTCCATTCAGGTATAGGCAGGGGTTGAAGAACACCGATTGGTCTTTGATGTTCCACTTTCACACAACAACAGACGTCGCATTCGGCAACATACTAAGCGATTTCTCGCTTCATATGGGTCCACCAAAACCTTTGACGCAGGTCTTGATACATTTTGGTGCTACCAGGATGAATAGAAAGAGGTGTGTCATGAGCCTCTTGGAGTATTAGATTTCTCATATTTCGGTTCTTGGGTACAACCAGACGGTTTTTGAAATAGACAATGCCTTGTTCCTCGACACAAAAACACTTAGCAGCACCGCTAGCAATGTTCTTCTTGATCTTAGCAATGCCTAAGTTGTTTTCCTGAACATCTTTTATTTGATCTTTGAGGGAAGGTTTTATTTCCAGGTTGGCTAGATATCCGGAAGGAACAACTTCAAGGTTGAGTTTGTAAAACTCCTCATGAAGAGAAGGTTGGGCTGGCTGTATCATCAAATTGTTACAATAAGACTTCCGACTTAGCGCGTCAGCGACGACATTTGCTTTGCCGGGTTGATAGTTGAGACCCAAGTCAAAGTCGTTGATTACCTCCAACCATCTTCTCTGTCTGAGATTCAGATCCGGTTGGGTGAACAGATATTTCAGACTCTGATGATCCGAGTATAGTTCACATCGGTTGCCAAGAAGATAATGACGCCATTGCTTGAGAGCATGGACCACGGCTGCTAGCTCAAGATCATGGGTTGGATAATTGCGCTCATGTGGTTTCAGTTGACGAGAACCATAAGCCACCACATGACCTTCTTGCATTAACACACAACCGATTCCTTGTTGAGAGGCATCACAGAAGATGACAAAATCCTTGCTCGTATCAGGAAGAACAAGCACATGAGTGGTAGTCAGTTTGGTTTTCAGAGTTTGGAAACTTTCCTCTGCCTTTTCTGACCACTCAAAATTTTTGCCTTTCTTTAGAAGTTCAGTCATAGGTTTGGCAATTTTGGAGATGTTCTCGATGAAACGACGGTAGTAACCTGCCAGTCCGAGAAAACTCCGAACATCCTTGACTGACTTAGGTGTTTCCCAGTCCAGAATGGTTTGGACCTTTTCTGGAATGACGACAACACCTTCAGCAGACACCACGTGTCCGAGGTAGACGAGTTCTTTCAACCAGAACTCACACTTGGAGAACTTGGCATACAACTTGTGCTCATGGAGTTTGGACAACACCAAACGCAGGTGTTCAGAATGTTCATCTTCGGTTTTGGAATAGACCAAGATGTCGTCGATGTAGACCACGACGAACTTATCAAGATACTCCATGAATACCGAGTTCATAAGACTCATGAAGGTAGCTGGAGCGTTGGTAAGACCGAAATACATGACGGTGTACTCGTAAAGACCATAACGAGTAGTGAACGTTGTTTTGGGAATGTCCTCTTTTCTGATATTTATTTGATGGTATCCTGATCGCAGGTCCATCTTGGAAAAGACAGTTGCACCAGCTAACTGATCAAAGCGGTCGTTGATTCTTGGAAGAGGGTATTTGTTTTTGATGGTCACTACATTCAGTGGCCGATAATCAACAACCAGACGTGGAACATTGGTATCCCGCTTCTTGACAAAGATGGTGGGACAACCCCAAGAAGATGTGCTAGGTTGGATGAACCCTTTTTCTTCTAACTCCTCTATTTGGCGTTTCAATTCAACCAACTCCTCTGGGGCCATACGGTAAGGTCTTTTAGACATAGGAGCGGTACCAGGGACTAATTCAATGACAAATTCCACACTTCGGTCAGGTGGCATGCCAGGAAACTCTTCAGGAAACACATCAGGGAAATCACTGACTACATGTAACTCATGAATTTTAGGAGGGTAATCACCTTGCATGAAGTATAGCTGCAGTTCAGGAGAAAGTTGTGTGCGTGCTGATGGCGGAATGGTGAACTCAGACCAATATACAAAAGAAAACCCGGAAGGATGTGTCAAGGTAAGGGATTTTGTTGCACAATCCAGCTTAGCTCCATATTTCGAGAGCTAGTCCATGCCCAGTATGACATCAAGACCAGTGGACTTTAGTGCAATGAAGGTTGTGGGGAATTTCCAGTATCCCACCTCAACCATGAGTTCTGGCGTAACCATGGTGGTTTGCCAGTTGCAACCAGGGGAGTTTACCATCAACGGGTTTGACAACTTTTCGAAAGGTATCCCATGCATTTTAGCAAACCCTTCTGATATGAATGTATGCGATGCTCCAGAGTCAAATTAGGCTAAAGCCGGAATTGAGTTGATGTAAATCGTACCTAGTAAGACGCTTGGATCTTCCTGAGCATCCTCAGCAGTCACGTAGTTAAGACGACCACGTCCAGCACTAGCAGGCTTCACCGTTTTCTTAGGTGGAGGAGCTGCACGTCCAGCATGATTCTGAGGGCACTCCCTTGAGAAGTGATCAGGCTGGCCACAACAATAGCAGACATTGCTGGGAGGAGCGGCAACTGGAGGACGAGAACCTTCTCCACCACCATAGGTTGATGTAGCAGGTGGTGCAGGCGGACGAGGGACATATCCAGATGGCCTTGGCTGATACGGAGCCCTGGGAACAGCGCTGTATGGAACGAACACACAACGCTTCCTCTTCTGACCAGAAGGTGATGCACGGGAATCTCCAGCACTCTTCTTCATAGCAGTATACATCTCCCTTTTGCCACGTTCAAGAGTGATGGCATGATTGTACAGATCCTGGAAGCTCTGGAACTTAAAGGGCAGCAGCTCATAACGAACAATTGATTCAGGCCCTTATGGAACAGATCCTGCTTGTCCTCGTCATTAGTGATATCACGAGGAGCATATCGAGCCGGACGGGTGAAAACACGACTATAGGCCTCAATGTCCATACTACCCTGGGTAAGATCAAGGAACTCCTTTCTTTTACTGTCCATCACTGCCTTCGGAATATAAGCCTCACGGAAAGCAGTGCGGAACTCTGCCCAGGTGACCTCATGATCTGGCGCCTGCAACGCCAGAAAGCCTTCCCACCAAGCACCAGCAGCACCCTCAAGCTTGTAGGTGGCGAAGTTCATGTTGGGAATATGCCCTAGAGGCAATCATGTATGATGTATTCCCAATGTATTTGTCGGGGGGTTACCCCCGAGTAGGGTAAAGGAAAGTGGTAAAGGCAAAGGTCAGAAGAGAAGTTTGGTCGAGTAGCCGCCTACCCGGTAATTGCTACCCGGTCGACTGCTACTCGGTCTTACGGAAAGATGACCAGAAGAAGGAATCAATCAAGTTCTATCCATTCGAGTAGAAGAGTTGGCCCGAGTAAAACTGGCGGGAACCTACTCGGGCCAGAAGTCAAAGGAGCCGTTCTGACACAGGATCACGCGTATCCTGGGTCCGTACTTGGCACTGTTCGAACCACTGTTCATCTGGGACCGGCCTGCCTGACAGCGACAGTGTGGAAGCAGGCGGTCGCAGGATAAGGGGGCCCTACTCTGTGTTTGGCACAGTGATATCAGACTGTCCCCTTGGTTTTGCCCAACGACTTTCCGGATGCAGCCAAGATTAGGAACCAAAGCTGTCAGCGAGAACTCGGAAGAAGGACGATGTGCACACTATGTCGACACTTGTCCGTATTTGGACGTATCCGGCTGGGCACCGTGTATATAAGGTGCCCCGCCGCCTCCTGCATGAGGGATCGCATGCTCGAACACAGGAAACCCTAGATTCTTGACCTAGTTCATCACAAAGAGAGAAGAGTGGCTACTCGGTAGCAAGAACATTGTACTGTGGCTACTCGGTGAGACACCAGAATACATAGAGAAAGGCAGGAGTAGGGGTTTTACCTCCTCACGAGGGCCCTGAACCTGGGTAGATCGTGTTGTTTGCAGTGTTTGGTTCTTACCTCACGCGGCTACTCGTCGCGTGATCCCTCCCCGAGCACCTCCAGCGTCCTTCGTCCCCACATATTTAGCCATCCTATGGCATCTGCCGTGACACCACCACGACAGTTGGCACCCACCGTGGGGCAACCAGCGGTGCTGGCTGGAGTTTCTGTTCGGACGGGATCTTCTTCAGCGGAGCGCGTAGTCTGTGGCCTTGTCCACAGATTCGGCTCCTTCGACTTCGTCACCGACAACGCAGGCGACTTCAGTGGCAAGGCCATGCCGGAGGGCGGCACGGTGATCTCCTTCGGCGCGCACCTCGTCTACGTCGCCACCGTCATCAACCGCGACTACCCTGAGCTGGTGCATGACGCGGAGGATCCTCCCGCTGTGATCGCTGCTCGCGGAAGGCCTGCGCGCCGTTCTGCGGACCGCGCTGAGGTGATGGTGACCGGCTTGGCGGCAAACGCCGGCGCAGCTGCTACTGGCGCCGCGGCTGTCGTCGAAGATCTTGCTGCCTCGAGCGCTGGTGGCAGGACCCACAGGCCTTACGAGAAGGACTGCAACCTCCCTCCCTCCACCACTCCGACCATTCCCGCGTCGGCTGGGCGGAATGGCATGCCGCCTCCCACCGACCTCGAGCTCCTGAGCATGAAGGAGCAGCTCGAGCGGCAACGCCAGGAGCTGCTCGCCGAGCAGGCGGAGTTGGACAAGATCAGGCTAGAGCTTAGCTTAGATCAGCTTGAGTACAACAAGGCTCACGGCTTCACGCCAGTCACTAGGAGAGCTAGCAGAGTAGGCGCCACGCGGCGTAACCTTGGTGCCGAGATGGCGACAGTTGTAGAGGTTCCTGCTCAGTCCGCCACCGCAAACACTTCCACTAGGCCTAGATACAACACACCCGCCAAGACACTTAGAGCTGCTGAGGCTATAGCCGCTGAGTTGCCTCGTCTCGACGGCGACGCGCGCGTCAGGCAGCAGAAAAGGCTCAACGAGTTGGTGTTAGAGGCTGCTAGGCAGAATGAGGAGTTCCGGAAGGCCAACCCGGGTGCTGGAGCTTCGCAGGTGGTGCACTCGCACGCGGCTAGATCTAACGATCAGGCCTCATCTCCGCATCCCAGCCGCGAGAAGAGCCGCAGCGGACGTTCCGCCAGAGATAGGCAAATGCAGGTGTATGACCCGGCTGCTGCCGCGAGACAGCTTGCTGTGCCGCAGCAGCCCGGGCAGGAACACAACGCTGCAAGAGCAGGCTCTCAAGCCCATCAAGCTCAAAGCCAGGCTCGAGGTGGAGCACGCCCAGGTCCTTCTCAGCGTCCCGCTGCTCAGCCTACTCGGCAGAGACAGCAGCCGCGCGCAGTGGCGCCAGTCGCCAACCCGGTGGAGCAGCCTGCAGCTGTGCAGGTGGACAGATATGACGGCTACTCGGCCATGGAGATGGCTGGCTATGACATTCTGGACCGTGTTGGCGAGCGCGTGTTGGCGCCTGGAGACGCAAGGCATCAGCTGGACCGGATCAACTTGTCAGCCCGGCTGGAGAACACGGGTCCCCCTGGCCCCGAGTGCTTTGGCCCGCGGATCATGAACGATCCGTCCGTGAAGAACTTCCAGCTCGCAAGGGGCACCAAGAGCTACAATGGCAGCACCAAGCCCGAAGACTGGCTCAATGACTATGTCACCGCGGTTCATATCGCGAACGGCAACAGAAGATGGGCGGTGCGCTATGTCCCGCAGATGCTAGAGGGTCCAGCTCGCACTTGGCTCAACAACTTGCCCAAGAACAGCATCAATTGCTGGCTGGATTTCTCGGACGCCTTCATCAACAACTTCACAAGCACTTACAAGAGGCCGAATAGGCCGCAGCAGCTGTCCGCTTGCAGGCAGCGAGAAGATGAGACGGACCGCGAGTACCTTACTCGGTGGAGCACGTTGAGGAACACCTGTGAGGGTGTGAATGAAGCCCAGGCTATCACTTGGTTTGCGCAGGGATGCAGGCATGGCAGCATGTTGTGGCAGAGGTTGCAGAGGGAGATGCCAAACACTCTGGCGGAGACCATCAAGATTGCGGATCAGTACGCACTCGGTGATCCTACTCAGCCCCTGATGGACTCCTCTGAGCCGAGAAGAAACTTCAGCAACAGCAAGCGCAACGAGTTCCGCAACAAGCGCAGGGGTGACCGAATAGATACTCGGTATGACCCTGAAGAGGTGAATGCAGTGGCTGTTGGAGCTGGGGGTAGCCAAAGGCAAAAACCTGCTGGAGCCTACGGGCAGAACTAGAACCAGGGCCAGGGCAACAAGAAACAATTCCGTACTCCTCAGTCGGGTAGCGGCAACTCCGAGCAGCCGAGGAAGTTCGTCTTTGACGACATGAAGGATGGCCCATGCAGTTTTCACACTCACCACCCCTCAAGGCCTGCTAACCACACTACTCGGCAGTGCGAGTGGTGGGATGTGATCAAGAATGATGGCTTGCCTCCTCCTCCTCCTCTGCCAGCGGCCAATGCCAATGTGCAGCCTACTCGCGCACCCGCAGCTCGGCCGCCAGTGTTCCCGAGAAGAGAAAATGTGAACCAAGTGGCTTTAGGAGCCAACCGTCACTTCAACAATGAGAGCTACCGCAACAACAACAACAACTACAACCGCAACAACAACAGAGCCAACAACAACAACTACCAGGGCAACAACAACAACGGCAACAATGGGGGCGGAGGCTCCAACCAGTACCAAGAGAACCATGAGAGCTACATGATCTTCACCTCTGAGCCAGTTGACAAGCAATCACAGCACATGCGTGCCATGGAGGTCAATGCAGTGATTCCTGCTGTCCCTCACTACATGTATTGGTGTGACCAGGAGATCAGGTGGTCCCGAGTAGATCATCCCAAGGTGATGCCCAATCCGGGTAGCTACGCCCTAGTGTTGGATCCTACCTTCCTGGGTCCCGAGAAGAATGTGAGGTTCAGCAAGGTGCTAATCGACAACGGCAGCAGCATCAACATCGTGTACAAAGACACACTCGAGAAGCTTGGGCTGGCCGAGAACATGATGCTGCCCAGCAAGACCACTTTCCATGGTATTGTGCCCGGGATCTCGTGCAACCCAATTGGCCGAGTGTGGATAGATGTGCTATTCGGCACCAGGGAGAACTGCCGCACAGAGCGCCTGCAGTTCGAAGTGGTTGATCATCAGAGCCCTTACCATGCTCTACTCGGCAGGCCTGCTCTAAGCAAGTTTATGGCCTCTACTCATGTTGCATATCTGAAGATGAAGATCCCTGGTCCCAATGGCATAATTACTATCTCTGGTGATTACAAGAAGTCCATGGAGTGTGCCTCTGCTGGTTCCCAGTTGGCGGAGTCGATGGTGATTGCTGCCGAGAAGAAGAAGATGTATGAGGTGGTGGCCATGGCGCAGTCCGCGCAAGCTGGCGCGCAAGGCGTGCCGAGTACCCAACACGGGACCGCGTTCCAAGCATCTCAGGAAACCAAGAAGATCCAGGTCGACCCCGAGTTCCCGGACCGCGTAGCCATCATTGGCTCCGGATTGGCGGAGAAATAGGAAAGCGAGCTCATCCACTTCCTCCGTGAGAATCGGGATGTATTCGCCTGGTCCAATGAAGATCTACCAGGAGTACCGAGGGAGTTGGTTGAGCACTCATTACATGTGCGTCCTGACGCCAAGCCAGTGAAGCAGGCTATGCGCCGCTTCGGAGATGAGAGAAGGAAGGCCATTGGTGACCAGATCACCAAGCTGCTGATAAGCAACTTCATCATGGAGGTGCTGCATCCGGATTGGCTAGCCAACCCGGTCATGGTCGAGAAGAAGAAGGAGGATCCCAAGGCTGCCACTGCATGGCGCATGTGTGTCGACTACACCGACTTGAACAAGGCATGCCCCAAGGATCCCTTCCCGCTACCTCGCATCGATCAGGTGATCGATTCCACTGCTGGTTGTGAACTGCTGTCTTTCATAGATGCCTACTCTGGTTTCCACCAGATTGCACTCAATCCTGCTGATCAAATAAAGACTGCTTTCATTACCTCGTACGGGGCTTATTGCTATCGTGTCATGTGTTTTGGCTTGAGGAATGCGGGTGCAACCTATCAGAGATGCATGCAGAAATGCTTGCACGACCAGCTCGGCAAGAATGTGCAGGTGTACGTAGATGACATTGTCATCAAAACGAATAAAACATATACTCTGCTTGCCGACCTGGAGGAAACCTTTGCTAACCTACGCAAGTACAAAATGAAGCTGAATCCGAGTAAATGCACCTTTGGTGTCCCGGCTGGCAAGATACTCGGCTTCCTGGTGTCTAGTCGGGGCATTGAAGCCAATCCTTCAAAGATAAAAGCTATTGAGAGCATGTCTTTGCCGAGATCCTCGAAGGATGTACAGAAGTTCACTGGTTGCTTGGCATCTCTGAGCCGTTTTCTGGGCCGAATGGGCGAGAAGGCCCTGCCTCTATACCAGCTGATGAAGAAAAGTGACAAGTTTGTCTGGACTCCGCAAGCGGATGTGGCATTCAACGAGCTGAAAGCAATGCTGGCTAGCGCTCCCATCTTGGCTAGTCCGCTACCCAAGGAGTCAATGCTGCTGTACATTGCTGCCACTAACCGAGTAGTCAGTGTGGTGATCGTGGTGGAGCGAGAAGAAGAAGGCAAGAGTGTGCAGCGCCCAGTGTACTATCTCAGTGAAGTGCTGTCTAGCTCCAAGCAAAACTACCCGCACTACCAGAAGATGACCTACGGCGTGTACCTGGGCGCCAAGAAGCTAAAGCATTACTTCCAAGAGCATCCTATCACGGTGGTGAGCTCTTCTCCCATCTCGGATATCATGGGCAACAAGGAGGCGAGTGGAAGAGTAGCCAAGTGGGCAATCGAGCTGGCAGCGTATGCGCCCGCGTATGCGAGAAGAGAAGCTATCAACTCTCAGATTCTGGCGGAATTCCTGGTGGATTGGGCTGAGGTGCAGTATGAACCTCCTGCTCCAGTTTCTAATTACTGGAAGATGCACTTTGATGGCTCGAAGGTGAAGGAAGGCCTTGGTGCTGGCGTAGTGCTGACGTCACCCAAGCGAGACCAACTCAAGTATGTGCTGCAGATTCATTTCAAGGCGTCCAACAACGTAGCAGAGTACGAGGCAGTGGTGCATGGCTTGCGGGTAGCCAAGGAGGTTGGCGTGCAGCGCATTATATGCTATGGCGATTCAGATCTGGTGGTGCAGCAAGTCTCTGGCACTTGGGATGCTCTAGACGCCAACATGGCATCCTATCGATTCCTGGTACAGTCCATGACTAGATTCTTTGAAGGCTGCGAGTTCCAGCACATTCACCGAGCAGAGAACGAAGTGGCAGATGAGCTGTCCAAGTTGGGATCTTCTCGGCAATCCATCCCGGCAGGAGTTGCCTTGGAGCACTAAAGGAAGCCATCCATCAAGCCCTCTCCCAACTCGGAGTCCATATTTGTTCCTTCTCTGCCAAGTGAGGAATCTGATCCCATGGAGATTGACTGGGAGAATGCTACAGGAAATCGGGGGACTGCTGCTCCCGACTCGGGGACTGCCATTCCCTACTCGGGGACTACCACTCCTTACTCGGGGACTGCCACTCCCTACTCGGGGACTGCCACTCCTTACTCGGGGACTGCCACTCCCTACTCGGGGACTGCCACTCCTTACTCGGGGACTGCCACTCCATACTCGGAGACTGCTGTCCTTAACCCGGGGACTGTCGCATTCATTGAGGAAGTCCTTGCCAATCGATCTGGGCTCCAGAGAAGTGCTCCCAACCCTAAAGAGCAACCAGAGGTGCCTGTTCCAATGGAAGTGGACGAACTAGTGTTTCCCACATGGGAGACACCGAGTTGGGCCATGCCCATATTATCCTTTCTAAGGGACGGTACACTGCCAGAAGATGAGGTGGTTGCAAGGCAGATTCAGAGAAGATCCAAGGGATACACTATATTCCGAGATGTGCTGCACAAGAGGAGTGCCACCGGCGTGCTGCAACGCTGCGTAGAACCAGAAGAAGGAGAAGAAATTCTGGTAGAAATACACCAGGGAGAGTGCGGGCACCACGCCTCTTCTCGGGCATTGGTCAAGAAAGCTTTTCGGCATGGCTTCTACTGGCTCACAGCTCTGCAGCAAGCTGAAGACATCGTGAGGAAGTGCAATGGCTGCCAGATGTTCGCGAGTAAGATTCACATGCCTGCTTCCGAGCTGAAGACAATTCCTATCACTTGGCCATTTGCTGTTTGGTGTTTGGACATGGTCGGACCCTTCCAGCCTGCTAGAGGCAACATGACTCACATCCTGGTCATGGTGGACAAATTCACCAAGTGGATTGAAGTGAAGCCTATTCGGAAGTGCGATGGGGCCACAACTGTGAAATTCTTGAAGGATGTGATCCTGAGATATGGCTACCCGCACAGCATCATCACCGACAACGGCACAAACTTCGCAGAGGGAGCAATGGTGCGGTTCTGCAGAGATAAGCACATCCGACTAGATGTTGCGTCTGTTGCGCATCCCGCCTCCAATGGACAAGTGGAAAGAGCAAACGGCATGGTACTGGCAGGCATAAAGCCAAGGCTGATGGAGCCACTGTTGAAAACACCTGGGTGTTGGCTAGACGAGTTGCCAGCGGTGTTGTGGAGTCTAAGGACTACCCCTTACCGGTCAACCGGCTACACGCCATTCTTCTTGGTATACGGGGCTGAGGCCGTGTTGCCAATAGACCTAGAGCATGACTCCCCCCGAGTAACCCTCTACACTGAGGTGGAGGCGAGAGAAGCTCGAGAAGACGACGTTGACCTGCTTGAAGAAGCAAGAGAGCTGACTCTGTCACGTTCGGCTATCTACCAGCAAAACCTGCGGCGTTATCATAGCCGAAAGGTGAACCCAAGGGTTTTCCGAGAAGGAGACATGGTCCTTAGGCTTGTGCAGCGCACAACAGGGATGCACAAGTTGTCTCCTCCATGGGAAGGGCCTTTCATTGTGAGCAAAGCACTACACAACGATGCATACTATCTTATAGATGCGCGCCCACCACAGGCGAACAGGGAAGATAAAGCTGGAGAGGAAACCAAGCGCCCTTGGAATGTAGCTCTACTCCGTCGTTTCCATTCGTGAGCAAAGATGTGTATGTACCCTCTTATCCGACTTGAAATTCTATTATGCAATCTGAAATTGAACTCGGGGACTGCCCTCGTCCAAAATTGCTCTAAGTGTTTCTACTCGGCTTTACCTTTTGCCTATTCGGTTGCTCTACTTCAAAATTCAAAGGTACATTGAGTACTGTGTTTAAACCTACATGCCAACTCTTCGACTTTGCTGCTGTCCGAAACCCGGCTTCATGGCAAGCAAGAGAACAAGCAAAAGGTCCATGAGCACAAGAAAAATTACTAAGGAAAGGAAGAGTGCAGGAACCGAGTAGGGTGCTTTTACTACTGTTCTTTGTCTTATCTTTTCGGCTAAATGGTGGGCTGCGTTACTATGATTGTTTCTAAGCGGCTAAGTATTTGCAGCTCTGTTCTTTGACTCTTGTGACTCGAATACCAAAAAAGCAACAAGTTGCGGGTAGAGCTGAGACGAAAAGAGAGAGTGAATAAGAAATGCAACTCGGGGACTCGCACGATAACGCAACCCGGCATCCAGCCCAGGCTGAACAAATGGATTAAGTTGAAAATAACAAGTGGGAATAAAAATGAGTAGCAACGGCATAAATAGTCTGATACATTTGCACCCGGCATCCCGGGGATCTGATAAGTGTTTAAGGAATAAGTTGCAGGAAAAAGTTCAGGTCGAGGCGGCGTTCTCGGTGCTGGCCTTGGTTGCTTCATCTTCAGTAGTGGCCTTGGTCGCGCCCGCCTCTGAGCTGGCGTCGACAGTCTTCGCGGTTTCGTCCTCGGCGCTGGCCTTGGTCGCATCCGCTTCCGGATTGACGGGGACGGTCTTCGTGAGCTCGGCGTCGGGCTCGGTGGCTTGGGCGCGAAAGCTGACGGTGTCGTCAAGGGCAGCTCCTGACGAGGTGCCGAACTCGAGCGCGGAGGTGTCGATCGACATCTCCATGTTCTCGTCCTCCTTGTCGCTACCCGCGATGACCGCGGCCTTTCCCTTCCCGTCCTTGCCAGCAGGAGAGTCGAAGTAGCTCAGGTCCGGCTCATCGGTGTCCGTCTCCTCGTCTTCATCCTCCTCCTCGCCCTCGTCCACCTCGGTGTCGGGCTCGGTGAGGCCGTCGATGAAGGTTGCAGTGTCAGCATACTGAGCGACCTCGTGAGCAACCAGCTGGCGAGTAGCCACGCAGTCGGGGTCCTTCTCCCACTTGGAGTCTCAGCGCATCTCGCGGATAATCTGCATATTAAGGTTTTCGTACCAGGTGGTGACGAAGAGCAGCATCATGTCCGCACCTGCCCGAGCTCCCGAGGCGCGCCATTTCTTCAGTTCGGCTTTCACGCGCTGCAACTTCAAGGCAAGTCCGGAGATTGTTGTCGGCGCAGAGTCATCAGGCCAGAAGAAGTTGTGGATCTGGAAGGCGACGCGCACCAGCTCGGTGCCCACGCCCGCTAGCCGCGGACACTGACCCTGCATAATCAGGATACTTTCCTCGATTTCTGCTCTGGTGTCCAAAGGCTCGCCCTTCTCAACACGAGCTGCTCGGACCTTTTCCAGGGCGGGCACGCTAGAAGATTCAAGGTCGGGAAAGATTCCTGCAAGAGCTATCGAGAAGATCAGAAACAATAACAGAGTGGAAGCGTGAAACGAGAAGCAGAGAAGAAAGGCGCAGCCGAGTAGCAGAGAAGCAGAGAAAGGGGAGCACTTACTGTTCAAATCATGGCGCAGCCCTAGCAGCTGGGTATTCCATGTTTCCTCGTTGGATAGATGTTTCTCTTCGATCAAGCGGAGCTCCTCTAGCTGAGTGAAGAGCCCAGCGTTGCTCTTCTTCAGCACCTCACACTCCTGTTCGAGGGTTCTCTCCCTGGCCTTGGCTGCTGCTTCGCTCTTTTCCTTCTCGGCGATTACTCTATCCCTTTCGGCACCAAGGTTGATAGCATCCTGGAGCGCAGTCTGCAGCTGGACTTGGAGCTTCTCCATCTCGGTAGTGTGCTCTTTCACCAGCTCGATAGCCTGGCTGGACAACTGCTGCTGCACCTCAGCAGGTTTAAGGCAGTCTTGATGCTCCTCAGCGAATTTCTTATGATCTTCTGCGGAAGGCAAAGCACGGTTAGCAGAGAAGCAAAAGAAAGAAACACAGGAAAAGCCGAGTAGACGGCAACATACCCTCCAATCTCTTGATGGTGGCCTGGCCATTCTCAACGAAGGCACGGCAGTTCTGGTGCTCGTCAGCCAGGGCCTTCAACTTCCCTGCAGAGTAAAAATTGGTTAGCGCAAAAAGCCGAAGCGGGCGTAAACACCAAACGCAAGAACCGCGTAGCTAAAAGCGTACCTTCAACTTCAGAAAGCCTCAGGGTGCTATTCATCACTTCTTTGTCAGCGTCCTCGGCAGCTATCTTCTCTTTTTCCAAGGCGGCAATGCGTCTCTTGGCAATGGCGTGGTTCCAGAGTAGCCGACGATGCAAGTCGGTCCGCTTCAGTACGCTATTCTGAGAAGCAAGAGAAACAAGAATCAGGCAAAGTACTTGAGATTCAACCCGAGAAGGCGGCTACTCGGGAGAGTGTCCGCCTACTCGGCCAGAATCTCGGGGACTGGGTGATGGATAAGGAAAAGAAGAAGAGTAGAAAATAAGTGAAAATGCAACTCGGAGAGGATGAGTAGGAACTTACCGCGTAGGATTGCTCGAGGTCTTCGGCGTTCTTGCGGTGGACAAACATCTTGGCAGCAAGTGTAGCAGAGGTGGTTGAGACAGTCATGGGTTTGTAACCCAAGTCCACTTTGTTCCAATCGACACGCATATGGTCGATGTCGCCCAGATCGGTGCCGTTCCAGTTGGTGTTGCCGAGAACTTTGCTGTCCCACTTGGCATCGATGAAGCCGATCAAGTCGAGTACTTGCTCGAGGCTCTGGGACGTTATCGCCTGGTCCTGAACTCCACGGGAAGCAATGGAGATGGACTTGTCTTGATTTGGGGCCGGGGGCCTGGAGTCCACTGCCACGGCTTTCCTCCCTTTCTGAAGAGCAAGATTCCGGTCCTTGGGGGAAAGGCCGACCTGGTGCTGCTGGCTAACCTTCACCATGTAGTCAGGGTAGCAGAGCTGATCAGCTGCAGCGGCGGCGGCAGCAACCGCGCTAGGATCGCGAATAACCAGCTGACTGGACTGGCCAGTTGATGTTGGCGGAGGCATGTCGGCAGCCCGCTTCTTCGTCTTCTCCTTCTGGGTAGTTGGCTTCGCGGCGACTGGCTTCTCGGTTTTCTGCTTCTCGGTCTTCTTCTCCTCAGCTCTCTCCTTCTCGGCGGCTTTCTTCTCGGCTGCCTCCTTCTCTGTAGCATCTTGGGCACTCTTCCTTGTAACCGGCCTGGCCGGAGGGCTGGCTGCAGCCTCGGTTGTCTGCACCAAGGAGGAATCAGGCTGAGCGCTACCTTGATCTGTTGGTGGCGCCAGGGGCGCGCTATCTGGTGCGGCATCCGGCTGGGCGCTACCCTGCGCGGCGACTGGTTGCGCGTCGCTCAGAGGGTACTGCCCAGTCGCGTCTTCTACCCGCTTCTCGGCAGCGAGATCTGGCTGTGAGGCATCCGGTTCTTCTACCCGCGGCTGGGCCGCGGGATCTCCTTGTTCAGCAGCCCCTGTGGCTGGCTGCTCCTGTTCAATTCCTGGCCGCTCAAGGGCGGCGTCATCGTGCATCTCCTGGTCTTGGCCTTGGGTCTCCTCGGCGGTGTTGGCCGGAGGAGAAGGGGGCCCGTCTTGGTGAGCAGCATCCTGCGCTTCTTGATCTGCGCGGGACTGCTGCTCCAGCTCGGCTTTCTGGGCATCGGTGCCCTCTGATTGTGCGTTGGCGGCGTTGTTCTCGTCGTCATCGAGGTCAATAAGCTTGTCAACATCGATGGCGGCTTTCTTCTGGGTCTCAGTGGACGCAAGAGCGGCGTCCGCGTCCAAGGGGGCTCTGAAGAGAAAATCGGGTTCAGAAATAAGAAGAGGGCAGAGGAAATCAAGAGGAAACAACGAGGCAAAAGGATTGGGAATCAACCGAGAAGAACGAAGTGAACCAAAGCGTGTAACCGGGAAGGAACTTACCCCTGGAGGGAAGGAATCGCTAGCTTCTTTCTCTTCACGACCTTCTTGGTCGTCTTCTCGGTCAGCTTCTTCTTCTTGGCGGGAGGCTCTTGGGCGCCACTGCCTGTCCGTTTGCGGGTGGCAGGAGCGGCAACTGAAAGAGGTGGAACGACCAGAGCTGCATCGTCCTCATCCTCATCTTCTCCCTCGTCCCCAGCATCTGCATCATCTGTGAAGTTGAGAAGGAAGAGAAACAACTCAGAAACAGAAGGTTTGTGCTTCTCGCGACCAGACAGAATAAAAGTCAGTTACCTTCAGCTTCGTCTTCAGACCAATCGCGGAGAGACGCATCTACGCGGTGTTTCTCCGTCGTGGGGGCATGAGGAAGGTTAAGCTTGTCCGCGGTCTCGAAGGAGGCCCCATCATCTTCTTCTCGGTCATCTGACCAATTGCCCTCGAAGCGCTCACAGCTCTCAACAAGCTGGCGGTCAAGGACCTGAAGAACAGAGAAACACCGCAAATTAGCCGAGTAGCGTGAAGGCATTCTACCCGGATGGGCGTGCAAACACAAAGCACACTAAGCCTAGGGAAATTTGCTAAGTATCCTACTCGGCAAGGCGTGCAAACAACAAGCACATTAAGCCTAAGTATTTCTCCTAAGTATGCTACTCGACAAGGCGTGCAAACATCAAGCATATCAAGCCTAAGCAGTTCTGCAGAGTGCTCTACTCGGCGCAGAATGCGATTGCTAGTCGCAGCAAGGAGAGAAGGCTCTCTACTCGGATTGCATATATTGGAAGCAGAATAAGGAGAACGTACCCGAGGAATCGGCTTCGTGCGGCTGAAGGGGATGAACCCATACTGCCAGTTATCTCGGAGGCTTGTGGTCAGGATGGACCTTGCGTGCGCGGCGACGTCCGCGTTGCTGAGCTCGAACGTGGTCGTCCGAGTGCAATCGCGGGGGCCTCCCAAGTAGCACATTGGGTGGGAGCGCTGCTGCAGAGGCAGCACCCGGTTCCGGATCCAGCAGGCGACGGGATCATCGCTCTTGAGGCCCTCTCCGATCAGTTGAGCGAGCCGCTCCTCCATCTGCACTGCGTTGCGGTCGTTGGAGGGCTTCGTCTTCCAATTCTGCCCAGATGGAGCTCGGTTGCTCCAAGCAGGCAGATTGATGCGGTTCGTTACCTTTCCCCCCTTCGTGGCGGGGATATTCTTCACATAGAGGAAGGATTTTTGCCACATACGGACGGAATCCAAGCCCTTGATGCGAGGGTGATTGGTTCCCATCCGCTGCACCATCATGGCGCTGCCGGTGTCGGTTACCCGGCTGCCAGCGGTCGCGCCGTCCTTCTTCCCTTTGCTCTGCTGGCGGAGGTGGAAGTACTTCAACCATGTCTGCACCGTGGGGCGGACGCCAAGAAAGGCCTCGCACACCACGGTGTGATAGGCGAGGAAGACGACTGCATTTGGGGGGAGATGATGCATCTGAACACCGAAGTGATCCAGAAAGGAACGGAGGAAATCGGAAGCTGGCAGGCCGAATCCTCGCGCGAAGTGCGCGAGGAAGACGACGTGCTCGCCCTCCCGCGGGGCCGGAACGATTTCGCCGTCGGACGGCCGGCACTGAACACCAGGAGGAACCCTCCGGGTGTTCACGAGCCAGGAGCAGTCGTCGACGGTGACATCAGAACCAGCCCAGCCGGCGCGAGCAGCCATGGCAGTGAGTGAGAAAGTGGTGGAAAGTTTGGAAGAATCTAGTGGAGAGAATGAATCCGCGGCGGCGCAAAGAGTTGCGCGGCGGCGGAGAGCTCGGCGGCGGAGAAGAAACAGAGAGGCGAAAGAGGAAAGTACGGAGGAAGGAGAAGAGGAAGTTACCGATGGGGGTATTTATATCCTCTCCTCAGATTACCGTTACCATCGGAGTAGTGGGATCGATCGTGGCCATAACTCTCGTGTGGTGGGGTCTGTGGCCTGTTAAAAACGCACACAAGCGCGGAACGCGCGCGTAACGGCCACAATTGATCCCACGACCAGATCGTGGGCTATTACTGCGCTTGATGGGACATGACGAGCCGGTGGGCCCACTCCGTGAAAACTGGGCGCGTGGCACGTCGTGTCCTGGGCAGCGAGACGACGGGGTCGCGGATGCTTGACACGTGTCCAGTTGCAGCACGGAAGGCTGGATTGTGCTCTGCGCTGCAGAGACTCTGCTTGAGAAATTCTCTAAGTCCTTTTACTCGGACGCAGAGAAGGAGACTAGCCCTATTCGGAAGAAAGGAGACCCAAGGTACTTTCCAAAGTGCTACTCGGAGGTTTTACTCGGCATCTTGAGGTTCAAGGACGGTGTTGCAAAGATTGGTTTTAAGCTGGCAGAGCCTAGTGAACGAGTTCGCAAGACTCTACCAGCTTCGGGGACTGCTGTCGAGGGGTTACCCCCGAGTAGGGTAAAGGCAAGTGGTAAAGGCAAAGGTCAGAAGAGAAGTTTGGTCGAGTAGCCGCCTACCCGGTAATTGCTACCCCGGTCGACTGCTACTCGGTCTTACGGAAAGATGACCAGAAGAAGGAATCAATCAAGTTCTATCCATTCGAGTAGAAGAGTTGGCCCGAGTAAAACTGGCGGGAACCTACTCGGGCCAGAAGTCAAAGGAGCCGTTCTGACACAGGATCCCGCGTATCCTGGGTCCGTACTTGGCACTGTTCGAACCACTGTTCATCTGGGACCGGCCTGCCTGACAGCGACAGTGTGGAAGCAGGCGGTCGCAGGATAAGGGGGCCCTACTCTGTGTTTGGCACAGTGATACCAGACTGTCCCCTTGGTTTTGCCCAACGACTTTCCGGATGCAGCCAAGATTAGGAACCAAAGCTGTTAGCGAGAACTCGGAAGAAGGACGATGTGCACACTATGTCGACACTTGTCCGTATTTGGACGTATCCGGCTGGGCACCGTGTATATAAGGTGCCCCGCCGCCTCCTGCATGAGGGATCGCATGCTCGAACACAGGAAACCCTAGATTCTTGACCTAGTTCATCACAAAGAGAGAAGAGTGGCTACTCGGTAGCAAGAACATTGTACTGTGGCTACTCGGTGAGACACCAGAATACATAGAGAAAGGCAGGAGTAGGGGTTTTACCTCCTCACGAGGGCCCTGAACCTGGGTAGATCGTGTTGTTTGCAGTGTTTGGTTCTTACCTCACGCGGCTACTCGTCGCGTGATCCCTCCCCGAGCACCTCCAGCATCCTTCGTCCCCACATCTTTAGCCATCCTATGGCATCTGCCGTGACACCACCACGACAGTATTCATAAAGTTATTAAGTCGTCCTTGTTTTGAACATTTGATATATGTCATTGAATATATGATTCGATTATGGAACTTTGTATTCATGTTGTTCATGCTAAATTCTCCTTGGTCATTAAAGGTTGTGCTGGACACACACCCTAGACTAATGTGAGTGTTCGCTGATGACACAGTTCCACTTGTCATGGGCATGGTGATGCCATTCCAACGTTCACAGACTTGGCTAAAGAGTTTAGCAAGTCGGACTGACCCATATTGAGATGCAACGAGCAAGTCGTCATTTGCATGTCTCAATCAATGTAATCCTTAGACCTGAGGTCATCGCACAATCCGAGTTGTGGATCACCGACTTAGGTTCTGTCAAACGTTGTTCTGTGACAAGGCAGCTATAAAGGCAGAGTTCGGGTCAAATGAGAAGCAAGCTGCGTGATGTGGATAATCAAGATGAGATTTTGCCCTCCCGAATGGAGAGATATTCTCTGGGCCCTCTCGAGTGATATGATTCAGGAAGCATGGCCATGCGCGACTCAGTTAAGTGTTAACTGTGTCTGTTGACTAAGAGTTAGTCAGATGAATCACATATCACGGATCGAGAAGAGAGTTGAACTATTAAAGGGATGACGATACATCGCCTATAGTTCGACAAGGTATATCGTGAGGCAAAAGGGACTAAGATGAATATCACATTGAAATGTATGTCGTCATGACTCAATGGGACTTGGGAGTCGGCACGTTCTGCTAGGAGCCGCTACCGATTGATCGATTAGGAGTTGCACTCCAATCGTGTCCAAGTCGCCATGAGCCTGTAGGGTCGCACACTTAAGAGCGGGAGCATGTATTGGTCGGGTTGGACCCGAACCAGAAATGGACTGAGTTTGTGAGTCGGACTCACAGAGGGAATGGGCCACAAGTGTTGTGAAGCCCACTACCATTCACTATATAAAGAGGGGCGCAGGTTGCCCAGCGGGTAGGTTACTCCACCCCCATGCGTTGGGAACCCTAGCCCCACTTAGTACAGTCGTCGCACCGGACCTAGCAGTCCGCCGTCGGAGCTCCTCCTCGCACGTGTGGATACCGGCAGAGGTGCTGTACGTTCAGCACTTCGACGTTCGTGGATTGGATCGGCTGGATCAGATCATGGGACTACACTGCCCCGACGCGCTGCATCGATAATCCGCAACCGCGCGTCTAGTGGTAATCATCATGGTCTTCTACCTCGGCTAGATCTTGGAAGTACCGCTTAGGAAAAAGTTTTGTTTATCTCTACGCGTTCCAACAGTTCACACGGTCACGATCCTGGACACGGAGAGCAAGGAACTTGCGCTCCATTGTGCGAAGCCAATCATCGGCATCGAGAGGCTCAGTGGATTCAGCAAAGTATGGTGGCTGAGCCTTGAGGAAGTCCACAAGGGTAACACCGGCAGCACGACGTTCAGTGTTCTGGGCCACCCGCTCCAGAAGATGTTCGTTCCTCAGACGGTTGTTTTCAATGCTCTGTAGCACCTGCGCCATTATGGGTGGCGGCGGAGGTGTTGGCTCGGGAGGAGGATTGTTAAGGCCACGAGTTCCACTCGACATCCTGAGTAAAAGGAAGAAGAATCATGAATAACACATCCATGGAATAGATACAATGGATCAACATGTGATAGTTTCAACGGAAATCAAGATACATGCCGAAATGTAGTAGAACAGAACGAATGAACATGAACTGTATCGTTTCATCAACATGGAGACAACATCTTACAGCATTTATTGAAACCAGTAGAATTACAAACCATACATAGTGGCGGTACAAGCTCACAAGCTTAAGTACATACAACACTGAAAGGAGTACGGTAGATACACATCACCGAAGTTCTGCTTCTATACATTATTTTTCTACAACTTCGGGTTTCGAGTGCATGAAATCAAACATTACTCTAGCTGGAACCGACAACGGTCTCAGTATCCTCCGAAGTCGAAAGGAAGTGGAACCGGAGCACCATAGTAGCGACGAACAGACTCATCCTGTGGTCCATGGAGAGACTGTGGTACACCACGCACCATCCTAGGACTCCTCATGCGTCCACGAGGGGGAACATCACCTCCAACATCTGAAGACGCAACCGAAGAAGGCACAAGTACAGATGGAAGCTCTATCTCAGAGGTTGGAACAAGACCACTCTCAACGAATGGCCTCACTCTGTCTGTCACAGTCCTGAGACTAGCTGCAAGGGTGTTGACTAGTGCACTAAGATCACGCTCACGACGAGCATAAGCAACAAGAAGATCAACGGTGCACCTAAGTCTAAGATCTTCCTCCTGGGAGGAATCAGCAAAGGTATGAGTGAGACACCCCTCAAGAGTAGGTTCAGAACCAGGACAGTAAGGAAAGAGCTATGCTCATGGTTTGGATATTAGTAACGGAGCACGTTAAGACAGTGTCGTGCAGCATCCTGCACAGCCATCTCAACAGTGAAACCAAGACCCTGAGCATAGTGCATAGCAGGAATGATGGTACCATCTAACTGTGGAAGACGGACACCACATAGGTACTCGGACTGGTTGAAGTCACGGTACTGCTCATACACAGTGTACACAGGGTACCAAGGGGCTCCTAGGTTTGCACAGGCTGAGGCTAAAAGATGGGGAAAACCTGGAACTCCAAGGCAAAGAGTGTGTCGAACAACCTGTCCAAAGGTCATATGAAACAAACACATTTGCAAGATGTCAAAAGACATGAAGAAATGATTTGAATTTGGAACTATAACAACTTGAGACAAAGTACTCGGAAGAAAACACCCAACGGTTTTACTCCTAACTTTTGAGATAACACCAAGGGACACACCACACATTAAAACAAATGAGGTACGGTGACTCAGAGTTAGAGCGATACCAGGTAAGGAGTAAAAAGAATCCTAAGAGGTTTTCACAACTCTTTTGTCTTTTCAAAATAGTTTTCACAAGTTCTAGACTCAACGTCGACCAACGGCAAGGGTTTCCTACAAGCAGTCCTGCTCTGATACCAAGACTTGTCAGACCCTGGACCCAGAGATATACAAACTGTATGCTCCTAGCAATGTACTCACAAGGGCTTCAGGGTTACCAGCCCCGGCCGCAACAAACAACGGCAGGCATACCAGATTCATCGGCACGTAGTCCGGATCCCTGGTCTACTACTCCTTGTGTCCATGCTAGTCATAACCAGATATGTATACCCAAGCGTCCACGAGTCGGATGAAACTGAAGGAACGGGATCAAAGTTATACAGAGCTGCTATGTGTCCAGAAAGTGCAACAACAATCAAGGGTTACTAGGGTTATCTCGCCCCAGGCCGAATCACATCGGCAGGCGGGCTCGGACATGGATCATCGGCTCCACAACCTCTCGACTGCGACAACTATGTAGGCATAGCCAAAACTGTATAACAACGGGCTCGAAACCAAAAATCGATCAAAGCAGCACTCTATACATGAAAGTTGTATTAAACAAGTCATACTAGAGTAGCTTACATGCAGAGGTTACACGACCGACATAGGTCAAGCAACCCAACATTACATCAAGCAGCGAAAGCAAACATGTTGCTATACAACAAGACAGCAAAAGGACTAAAAGTCCGAAACATAAGCAACATAGACAAACCCATACTACAGATACCAGGCTGCCACCTGGGAACCCCTAACTACTCATCGACGTCGAGGTAGAACCCTTCTTCAGTTGCATCGCCGAAGTCTGAAACAAAACAACAACGAGGCAAGGTTGAGTACAAAAGCTACTCAGCAAGACTTGGCTTTTAAGTTCTTTTGCGTAAAGCCATCTTTGTTTTCCGAAGTTGAGGAAGAAGAAGCACGTGTAATAGAGCATTTCTAAAACAGAGGAGGAATCTACACAACTACTGAGATCATCATGTTCTTCAGTCCACCAAGTACTTTCTCATCCCTAGACTACCTTATGCTACAAGAATCACCCCTCTCGACGTAGTCGAGGAGGCATCCTTCATTCATTGTCAACATGTTTTAGTCATTCCGTCAGAGTTGTCTATGATCACATAATCGTTTGCCAAGTCATCCATAACCGTGGACACTGCTTCTCGAGGAGATTTATCCCTGCAGGGGGTACACTTTACCCTCACGTGTCAACCGACTCTTAACGCCACGCAGTAACACTCCTCTCTAAGAGCGCGACAAAGTGTGGTCGACCACGACCTTTACCTTCCTTAGCCCTATCCATGAGTCAACCCAAACAGGGCCACCCCGTCAACAGGGAGTTGGCCACCTCCTGACGGCACCTGTTTTGTGAGTCGGGACAAGATCCGTGTACGTCCATCACTGGTCCCGGTCACGCCCTAGTTTTCTCCAAAACATTTTATGACACACCCGCAAATGGAAACTTCAATCTATGTGACCCATGGAAGTGACTAGACAAGTTAGTTAGCCGAGTGCGGTCTGTTAGGCCCCGCGTGTGGTTGCATGCTCAATCTTGGCTTCGAAGGCGAGAACTCACACCTAGGGGCATGAACGAGACAAAAACCAAAACCCACAGTGGCCTCAACATCCATGCCATGTTAATCAACCATATCAAGGCATAAACACCTTTCATACTAGGTTCACGCATTATCAGCATTCATCAACCGGATGAAGCAGATTATAAGACTAAGCATGTCTAAGCATTGAACACACAAGACTCTACGTTACTCAAACAACCCTAGTCATACTAGGAGGGTAAACAGGTATGAAGGTGACATATAAGGGGGTCATGCAGTGGATAGGTTAACTCTAACAGACTCAAAACTAAGTTGAATCGTATGCATGAGTAAGAGGTTGAAAAGACTCAAAACATGGGTGGAGCCATGAGGTTGTGCTTGCCTTGTTCGTCGGAGGTGTAGCTGGGTTGTCGTAGAAGGCCGGATCAACCTCCGGATCCCGATCTACCGATAACGAGCAACACCGGAAAGAAGGCAAAAAATCAATACTTGGTGACCGTGCAATGCACAATATGTATGCATGAGTAAAACAATGCAGTTGATTTGAAGCTTAGAGGATAGATCAAGAAGCTAGGGTTCTACGCCGTGAACGACGAACACCGGAGGGGGAGAAAACCATAGGTGTGACCAAGATTAGTTGCTCAAATGACTTTGGGAACCTCATAGATAGGTTGCATTTGTTTCACCGATCATTTTGGTATATTACACTTAATTTTCTAATTTTATTGAATTAAAACATTATTTTCAATATTTAAACAAATTAAATTCAAACTACAAATATGACCTCATTTTGAACTTTGACAAACATGAATGAAAATGGTATAGATAGGTAGCTTATATTTTTCTGAACATATTGTATATTTTTTTTATAATTTTTGGAGTTATAGATTAAAAGTTATTTAATTTCCAAATTTTATTTATAATCTGTTAATTCTATTTATATGTGGGGCCCACTGTTCAGTTTAAACATTAACAGAAAAGCCACCTGGCGCACACGTGGGCACGTGACGTCACCGTGACCTTACACGGTGGCCGGCCGGTGGCAGAGGGGCATGCCGGCGGCAAACGGAGGCGTCCCCGGGCGTGTGGTTTGTTGCGTTGGACTCCTCTCGACGAGAGGAGTCTAACGAGGGCAACCTCGTTTGCAGCGAGGCAACGGCGGCGAGCCGCCGTGAAGGGGACGGCGGCAGTGTGCTCGGGCTCCGACGAGCTCGTCGATTCCGGGCACGGGAAGGAAAACAGGGAGGATGGGGAGGTGGCCTAGCTCACCAGCAACACGGCAGAGCAGACGACGCGGCCGGAGAAGCACGGAGGCGACCGTGCGGTTGCTCGACGTCCGGCGTCCGGCGCGGAAGAAGACGTCGCGATTGGTCGCGTCTAGGCCATCCCGGCGGCCCTTCTTGCTCGAGGAGGAAGAAGAGGTCGGTGCGGTGCTGTGGGGCTCCTCGGGGAGGTAAGGAAGGAGAGAATCGACGGCGGCGGCGAAACGACGGTGAGCTAGGGCTCGGGTGCGGGGAGAGAGAAGCAGAGGGATATGGGGTCGACTAGGGTGTTGTGAGGGGTGAGCGCGATGCGGATGGCACCCGGGGGGATCCTCACCCTCTCTCCACCCGGAAGCAGAAGGTGGCGCGGCGGGGCGTCGTTTGCACAAAAATAATTTTTGGAAAGCTCTTCAAATTTGCCACCTTTCTATCACATGGTTGTTTCATTTTGAGAAAATTTGTAAAACAAATTTGTGTGAAGCCATATTAAGTGGTTTTCTTTTAATTCACTGATTAAATTAGAAATGCAAAAGTTTGGTCCATTTTTCATGCATGCATGCCATGTACACAACACCTCTCTTTATTACACAAAAGTAGGGATGTTACACGCGGCTTCCGCGTTTTCAGCTGCGGTTTTGTATATGCGTTCGCCCTTAGCATTTATGCCGTCAACCTGTCTTTGCCAGGAAGGGTTTTGCAACCGTTCTTTTGCTGGCGGCACATCCAGCCTTACGATTCCAGGTGATCTTGTGGGTTTTATCCCGGACATATTCCGTCTTTCGAATTCTTCTATTTCCTCCTGTTTTTCTTTTACAGTAGCTTGGGCTTTGAGGAGATTTTCTGGAGATCGGAATAGTTGTTGCTGCTGCCACATAAGGGCTTGCCTTCTAGCTTCCAGCACTTCCGGTGGTTCATATGGTCCTACCGGGGTTTTGATCAGATCGATCTCGTCCTGTTCCGACATTTGGGGAACGAGGATTTCTTTATTTTTCTTCTCCACATGTGTGACTCCGCTTGCTCCCTTGCTTTCAGGTTTTGGTTGGCAGTATCTGCCAATTTTTTCTTCTGGAGTTTGTACTGGAGTTTCTTGGCAGTCTTCTTTTTCTTCTTGGAAGATGGAGGCTTTTTTCTAGGTTCTTCTTCTGTCAATTCCTTGACGGATAGGTGGGACTGGTTTCGCCATCCTCTCTTTCCTCATCTGGTGGAGGTGTTTTGGGATCTTCATCTTCTTCCGCATCCGAGTTTTCAGTCGGTTTTTCCATAAGTACTTCATGGAAGCTCCCCTCATAGATTTGACCTTTCTTTCGAAAGCGTCTTCTTCTTCATCTTCTGAATCTATGTCTTCAGATCCAGGTCCCGACTCCAATCTTGCCTCTATGGCAGCTAGTACGGAATCAGCTTCCGAGTTCATTGTTTCACTGATGGGTATCGGATCTTCCACTTGTTATGTGGGATTTTTGTTTCCTGCTTCTTCCACGGGATTCCTTACTTCCGTGTTTTCAGCAACCTCAGACTACACCATGCCAACAAAGTGGGATCTGATTGCAGGCATCTCCGAAGAGGCAGCAAATTCAGGGTTTTGGCGATCTGAGCAGAATTCGGTATCATAGTTTTCTTCAACTGTGTATAGGGCGGGTGGTATAAATTTGCTTCCACCATAGAATCCCATTGCTTCTGCAGTTAATCCGATAAAGATGTTTGCAGATCCAATCGGTAAAACGCAGGCACTTACCAGATGGTTCCGTGCTGGCATGTACGATCCGTTGTCGAGGAAGCGCCCGATGTCGTTGTCAAATTCTAGGCTTCCGACAGTTATGGTACTGCCGATTCCGCCGAGTATCCCCGATCGAAACATAGCGCCTGAAGTCGCTGGCCCCACGGTGGGCTCCAACCATTAAGACATCATAGTAAGGATCATAGACGAGGGTGCCATGACCCTACGGGTAGAGACGTGGGGGTACGTGGTAGTACGACAATCGAGAACACCAAGTTTACCCAGGTTCGGTACAGCGCAACTAGGCGACGTTCCTACTCCTGCAATCTCACTAAATCAGGGCTGAAGCCTGAAGTATACAAGGTACAATGTGAGTAGGGATTCACTAACTCGGCGAGGATCAACTTCTCGGAGAGTTGGCTTCTAGCTAATTGTTTGTATCTTTCGTCTGTCCCTTCCGGCTTTATATAGATAGCTAGGTTAAGGCTTACAGAAAGGAAACATAGAAGACTATGGAAAGTATCTAACTTGGAAAGTAAGGAATCCGTCTTCTCCTCCAAGCCGCACCACTTTGGGCCGTGGTCCGGGTTCTTCTAGAATCCGGCTTCCTGCGCATTAGCTTACTGGGCCGCCTAATGGGTTGTAGTCCATTACCAACAGGCCACCCTGATAATACGGCTCTTTAGACCAATGTTGGATACACCCCTAAACGTTACATATCCGACACTATCCAAGGCAAGATGCCAAGAGAATACTCTAATTTTTAACGGAAGCCGGGCTTTCCACATGTCAATAAAGTGCACCACCTCCGTACCTTGCATGAGCTTTGCATACATCGAACTAACCGAAAAACGAACCGAAGACTCCAACGCCCAAGAGACTTCATTGGGGTCCTCACAAAGGAGAACCAAATCAATTATGGCGCTCACCTGAGCCCACATCGGGCCCATCTCCTGATCCAAGGAACGGTGGAGACGAAGCAACCCTGAAGTCGCTGCCGCCACGGACAGCTTAGGCTCCTCGCAGATAGCGAAAATGAGGGGGAAGGCGTCGCAAAGGGGACCCTCCCAAGTCCACCAGTCCAGCCAAAATTTAGTGCGTGCTCCATTTCCTACGTGGTGCTTGGCCCCAAGTTTGAAAAGGTGCTTGATCTTATAGTTGTTGCTACCAAAATTATTCCTATAAGCATTGTTGTTGAAATTATTATTTTTAATGAAGTTCACATCAACATGCTCTTCTTGAGCAACCAAAGAAGCTAAAGGAACATTGTTTGGATCAATAGGAGCATGGCCATTCACAAGCATAGACATAATAGCATCAAGCCTATCACTCAAATAGGAGGTTTCTTCAATAGAATTTACCTTCTTTCCCGTTGGAGCTAAATTTAGCAACAGGGACACTAACCACTAGTTATGGCTCAACCATAACCATCCCCATCAAATAAAAATCTTACCATCCCCATCCCCACTAACTGTCATGGGGCAGTTGTTCTACCATCCCCGTCCCCAGCGGGGATCAAATAACCATCCGGTTATCCATTCCTGCTAAGCTAGTGACAATGAGTAAAAAAATTGAGAGCACCTCCTTGGATTTTATTTCTTCCGCGCTCAGATACGAGGCGGCGCCAGTGAGAGGATGCAAAGTTTGTTGAGAGGCAAAGGTTTCGGGTGGAATAGATAATGCAGATGTGGTCGTGGCAGTGAAGATTGTATGGGTGGAATATATGGAGATTAGAGAGCGAGAACGACGACATGCGGTCGATTGGAGATGGGCATTGGGGTTATGGCAGCTGAGGACGGGACAGGAAATGTGAGCACAAATGTGTGACTTAAGGTTTCATATGTATGACGTACCCCTCAATTGTCATGTGGCCTAGCGGGGAACTAACGGGTAACCACGGGGATAGCGGTGATCCATCCCCAGCCCCCGCTTGCCCAACGGGGAGCGATTTGTATTTGATAAGAGCTCCACGGGGATTAAACATTAACCAAAACCGCCCCCTAATAGGTGAATTAACCACCGGGGATCGGGGAATGGGCCCCATTGCCAAATTTAGTTGGATCTCTCTCAGTGTGCCATTCAAAATAATTTACCATCATATCATCAAGAAGCTTTGTTGCTGCCCCCAAAGTCATGGACATAAAGGTTCCTCCAGCAGCTGAATCCAGAACGTTTCTTGAAGAAAAAATCAGACCTGCATAAAAGGGTTGGATGATCATCCAAGTAGTCAGTCCATGAGTGGGACAATTCTTTACTAAAGAATTCATTCTTTCCCAAACTTTAGCAACATGCTCATTATCAAGTTGCTTAAAATTCATAATGCTACTTCTTAAGGATATAATCTTAGAAGGAGGATAATATTTTCTAATGAAAGCATCTTTACATTTAGTCCAAGAATCAATACTATTTTAGGCAAAGATAGCAACCAGTATTTAGCTCTTCCTCTCAAAGAGAAAGGAAACAATTTTAGTTTAATAATATCTCCATCTGTCGATTAGTCATCTCGACAAGTCCCTCGGATGATCTGGTAGGGTTTCGATTAAGAGAACGAATAGGCGCTGGTGACAATCATCGGCTAACAGGGGGCACGATTTTACCCAGGTTCGGGGCCCTCGTAGAGGTAAAAACCTTACTCCTGCTCTTGAGATCTGTATTATGAGTAGATCGATTACAAAGGTGGGTGCGCAAGCCGAGAGATTGATCTCGAGCTTATGGCTATGGTGGTGAAAAGTAGATTGGACCCCCCGGTGGTTCTCCTATCCTTTTATAAGTGGCTAGGTCTCAAACCGTTTCCTAGGGGGTTACAAACCCTAGCTCTAGGTCGGTAGGAGTTTTCCTTCTTGACCGACAAGTCTTGCGGGTGGGCTTCTACTGGGCCTTCTAGAACAGCGGGATAGCGCCTTGCTTTGGGCCTTGGTCTTGGGACTTCGATTGGGTAGGTTCACCATACAGGTCTAGGAGTCATCCCCACGTTAGTAGCCCCCGAGTGTTTATTCGAGTGAGAATAGTCGGGTAAGCACTCAAAATTCGTTCTTGGATTTTGCGACTGGCCATTCAATCGCCTGGCTTCAAGGGTATATACCATGCATGCGATGTGCTTGTGGGGACCCCAGACTAGCAGTCCGAGACCTCCAGTATGCATACATTCACGATCCCATGATCAGTTAGTCGTGAACAACATACTCGAGTTGGCATTGCATATACAACATCCACTACACGAATACACGGCTTACACAACTGGTCACATGACTCAGTTGAAAACAACTGCCACGCAGGGCAGGAACACACACTTAGAAACAACGGAAGTCTACAAAACACTCTCATGGTAAAACCCAAGTCATGCCTTGACTACCTACAGTCTACTGACTCGGAGACGTTCCTAGTTCGCACAGCCGTCAGCGACACCATCTTCTTCTGGTTCTCCGGGTTTCTGCTCAAAGTCTGGCTAAGACAATAGCCAGGGACGAAACCATTGTGAGTACATTGGAATGTACTCCGCAAGACACCCCAAATGAAAGCTAAACATGCAAGTATGCATATATATAGGTGGTAGGAAGGCTGTAATTAAGGTTCAACTAGCCATGATGAATTGAAGACACACCATGGTTGCACAAGTTTTAGTTGTTTTTGTTGAAGAAGATACTTCAAAAGACATTTTATTTCTCTTGTAGATATTGCATGTCCACAAGTTTTTTATAAAGCATTCTAAATAAAAGAAAGTTTTTCTTTGCAAAACTTCTTGGAAGATCACATCTTCAAGATCATCATTTATCCGGTACCTCAAAGGTACAATCATTCCCTTTCAACGTACCTCCCAGGTACAAGTTCCAAAACACTTTTCCAGCTTTTCGAAAACATTGACACAATGCTAGCTACATGGCCATTCAACTATCCATATCCGAGGACGCGGCTATTCTGAATAGTTTTACTCTGCAGAGGTGTACACAATCCACAAGATCTAGTACATCCGCAGTGAACAACCACGGACTGTCCGAGACAGTATGCAAACATCGGATAACTGGTCCTAACCATCCAATCTGTAAGCGCTAGTAAATGACTACCTCTTCAACTAGGTTTGTTCTCCCCGGCACCGAGTGAGTCAGCCGTATCGATCTGGTTTCCCCTGACAACACACCGCCATGGCAGGAGACCCAACTGTTGCAACCGGTGGCGAACTTAATCCCCACACTCTGAATGTCCCATTTCTCCCTCCTGGCGACAATTCGGTTCGGGGGACTCTAACCCCTATAGCACATTGAGGTAGACACGGACTAACACCGACAAGCAATTAGCTAGACCCCGTTCCCATATTGAGATAATGTGGCAGTATGGCTTGGTTGTCCGGCGAAGACTAGGTTATGTGTCATTTTTGGAAAACAAGTCGAAAACATTTCCTTCTTCACAAACCTCCCTCGGACAAGGTCCCACCTTTCCTCGGGGTTTTTCCAAGCTTTTGCTTTCCAAAAACATCAAGTTAAAATGTCCACTAGGGGACTTAAGTTGATTAAGTGATGATGCTAAAATGTCTAAAGGGCTTGGTAACACCAAGATTATATAGTGGATATAGCTTATTAAATACATAAAATAGATAGTGGTATAGCCCACTTAAAAGAATAGTTTTTTTGAATCAAACTTTTGTAAAAATTCAGAAGTAAAACATGCATGATAGATAATGATAAGTAAAACAACAGCAAGAATTTAGAGTGGCTTGCCTTGGCACTGGTCTTGGTCTTGCTCTTGAAATAAACAAGAGTTGCAATAAACGTCGTAAAACAAAAACGAAAAACACCCAATCAGAACCAAACAAAGGCAAGCACTTGATAAAATTTAAACATACAGCAAGCATTTCATCAAACAATTACTCTCACAAACAATATTAATAGGGTGCACACCATCAAGCAAAACAGGCACAGACAATACAGACGAATAACACTAGAATTGATGTTATGGATCCTCAACCAAAATGGCATGAGTCCAGTGGGTGTGCCACTCTCATATCATGCTCAAATAAGGTTAAATTACTCTCTGTTCATTCATGAGAATGAACAAAAAAACAAGAAAACAACCTAGGAATACCTGCATATGCATAAAATAATAACAAGCAATTCTACAAGCCCATAGTAACACATGCCTTTCTAAACATGGAGGAATAATATAACCAGTAGCTAAGCAACCTCATAACAGAGACAAATCAATACCAAACATATCATGTCATCACTCAATACATGAAAATAATCATGGAGCAAAAGACTACTAAAACTAGAGATGCAAAAGGGGCCATTTAGACATGCATACATGCATAACAATAATAGATCATCAAACAAGATTTATTCTAACATGATGGATCTGTAAGATAGCATCCAAATAACAGATAATACAACACCTAAACATTCTAGTAATCTCAAAACAACAATCTAATCAATGTCTCAAAAGTTAAGCATGCAAAATAGCAACTATGGCAGAAAATCATCTAAAACTAACATGCAAGACTATTTGACCTAGAGCTCACTCAAGCATGCAATCAAGTATAATAGGCTAGAATAGCAGTATCTATGATATGGAAAACAATACTAAAGCATTTATTCAATTCATCATACCAATATGAAGACTAACATAATTTAACCCATTATTACTAGGAAAAACACCCTATGAGAATAAAACCATAACAAACATGGTTTTTCACACCCAAACCCTACCATACTAGTGAAACACTCAAGACACATTTCAAACATGTATAAATAACCTACACATGCTAGGAATAAATTGTATAACAAGAACATGATAACACAACAATTTATCAAGTCATATTAATAATAGACAGAAAAGGACTATTTACTAAATAATGCACCAAGACTATTCTGTAACTCCTGAAATCATGAAAACTTAGTATTAGGTGCTCCTAGTCACTAGCAAACCAACACAATTGGATTCACTTCAAAAATCATCACCAATAAAATTAAATCATTCACAGAAGTGCTCTCTGGCCTAAAACTAACATGCATGTCATTTTCACACCACAACTCAAGTCCACACAAAGCGATCTGCAACAGATAGACATCTTCAAGGGCTACTCAGAACAGTTGATTTTGCATGTTTTGGATACCTAAAACTCAAGTTATTAAATAAAAGGTGTTAATGAGTGCCTCTGCCATTTATTTTATTTCTCCTAAAATATTGCACAAAACTTAGATCTACAAGTTGGATGTGGTTAAGAATTTGTAGATCTAGTACTGTGATTTTTAGTTTGGCAAGATTCACTAGTTAACATTTTTATTTCGAATTAAAGCAAACATCAGAAAACAGAGCAGCAGGGAAAAGAAATAACCACCTGCAGAAAAACATTAGCAGGCCGGATCTGTGAGGGAAACGGGCCGCGCGAGGAAGGCCGGCCCGCTGGCCAGCGCGCGCTGCCGAAACGGTAAGCCGCCTTCAGATCTGGAATCAGCGGACAAGATTTAAAGTGCAGGGATTTGAAAGGATCCGTTGGATGCGGATCCAACGGCTGTGGAAGAGCCGAGTCGACGCGCGCCAGCGGCGACCATTTTATGGCGGCGGAAGAGCGAGGGACGGCGGCCTGAGGCGGTTCTTCGCCGGAATATCGCCGCAGGGCACTCCCGGCAACGCCTGGAACCGCAAAAACGTCGAGGAGGAACAGGGCGATGACGCGAATCACATGCTCCCACCAGAGCTTGTTGGGGAAGGCCCGAGCTAGGGCCCCCACGGGTTCCGCGGCGGCGGACCAAAATCATGGATGGCGGCGCTCTTACAGGGATTCGATGAACAAATCAGGAGGGTAACAAGATTAGCGAGAACCACATGGAGGTAGGGGAGAAGAGAAAAGAGGAGGGAACAACCTGAGCTCGCGGTGCGATAGGATCCGCCGCGGAGCAACTGTCATCCGGCGAGAGGATGGTACACGAGGGTTTTCGTATGGAATGCGATTGGGGAGGAATAGGTCACGAGGGATGAGTTTTTGGTCGAGAAACCGACCTCAGTGGCCTGGCGCCATTGCTCGAGCGGGCGTCCATGGGCCACGGTGCGCTCCGCTCAGCTCACACCGTGCGGAAAGATGTCATAGAGCTTCAAGGATGTGAGGAGTCTCCAGGCGAGAGGATTGGAAGGAGAGGGTCGAGCGAGCGGGAGCGGATGACATTGTCGGCACCCGCAGGTGTTCGACAGGAGCCATAGGAAGAAGGAGAGCGAGGTGGGGCGAGTGAGGGGCACGGGTAGGTTACTGAAGAGCTTGAGGAGCTGAATCACGAGGAAACAAGCTCGGGCATGCCCTCCAGGTGTTGGAACGTGAGGGACGTGTCGAGGACGTCCTGGGCGCCATGGCCAGCGCACGGGTGAGGGGGAAGGAGACAAGGAGAAAGGGAGGGCTCTTGCCAGGGAGTCACGGGAGGCTATAGGAGGCTGTTGGCGCAAGGGTTCTCCCTGTGGTGCACTGTGGTGGTGGATGAGAAAAATGGGTGGTGATCACCCCTTTGTCCATTTGTTGGTGCCTGTGATAGGAAGAGAGAGGAGTAGGTAGACCATGTCTAGGGTGTTGAGGGACTAAAATACACTGTCCAGGTGCAGGAGAGAGGAAGGGAGAGAGAGAAGGATGACCAGAACAGGCCTGATCTCAATAGTGTCCAGGAATAGCAGAAGTGGTTTTTTCTTATTTTCACCAAAATTTTGAATAGAACATATGGTAAAGATCGTGTCCAATGGATAGAGGGTTAAAAATTGAGTCTAGGGATGGTGGTCTCAAGGTTTTATGAAAACATTTCTTTCACAAAATTTTGGGAATTTTAAAATGGCAGAAACAGTTTTTAAAAGGTTTCTCCAAAATTTTCCACACAACTTCCAAATGTTTTTACATAAATAAGTCCCACATGACCATAGGCATGTTGGGTAATTTTTCCAAGATTTTAGGAAATACTTTTCTTCACAAAAAATTTAAAAGTACATTTCTGTCCTTTTGGAAAATGGAAAATAATAAATAGTAAAAAGCTTTTAAAACTAATATTTTTGAGCAGGGAGGGTAGAGTACATTATATAGGTTTCAAAAGTGATTTTTAATAAACAACTCCTTTGAAAATATTTGAGACACCAAGTGGAAAGAGGGTGAAAACAGGAGTTTATTTAATAGGTTAAAAACCACGAGAGATAAATAATTAAATGGTCTTTGAAAAAATAAATGGACCACATGGAGGTTATATATAAGTCATGAGGGTGACAAAGGTAGGTTGATTGGTCTTGAAAACAACAAGGAGTGATTTTGAGTATCACAGAAAAACTGCATCAAGATAATATGGATATGATCAATATTTAGGGATGCCTTATAAAGGACTTTGATAGATGATATAAAGGGTTTCAATATCCAGAATAACAACTTGGATGGATGGTATAGGTATTAAACATGATATCCATGAAGGTACATTGATGAATAGAACAACATTTGACATAAAGGCATGTCTCCAAGGTTGGAAGTTTTTAAGAAAACAGAATATGATATGGGCATGTGATGGAATATGATATTGATGCTTGATCTTGTTGTTATTAGGTTTTATTTTATTAAAACAACACACATTAATCATCAAACAGAAATAAATACTTCAAGCAAACACAAGATAAGATCATACGACAATGCAGATAAATAAGACACACCAGATCACTCAAACAACTGAGTTCTTCAATTTAATTTCCAGGATGTTCTAACAAGTGTTAAATAGAGGTAGTGATCAAGCCACCTCATGACAAGAGGAGTTTGTAAAAAGGTTTATCTCAAATCTTGCTATTTCCAAAAGAATATAATGGAAGAAAAATCCAGGGGTAATATAGTCCCCTCTTATAGTTTTTGCAAAAGAAGGAAGTGAGAAGGAGTTTTTGAAATACTTGCAAAACATCTTGGTTGAAAATATGTTGGAGATGATTAGCTCCAAAATACCTTTCATATAGTTTTGGAAATTATCTTTTGTTTTCTCAAAACTTGGCCTTTGGGTTTCTTCTCAAATCAAAACATTTTCAAAAAGGTTTTTTCCAAAAGAGTGTGATGGATGAAGATGATAAGCTTTCTTGTCATGACTTGATCACAAGGGTTGTGTTTTAAGAAAGTTAAGACCATTGGTTTTTAATTTTAGTTGATAACAAACTCAAATAAAAACACAATCAACAAGCAAATAGAAAAGAAACACAAGCATTAGTCAAACATACTAAAAAAGTTTTTGTTGGCCCTGATTTTTGGGTTATTGAAAACAAGTTTTTCCTGTCTTCCAAAAATTGGGCTGTTAGAGCTCTTCCCCCCTGAAAATGAATCTCGTCCCCGAGATTCGTAAGTGGGTACTTAAGAGTGTAACTAAAAACAAGAGTCTCGGGCTTCTTCAATTTTTGTAAATGAAGATCCTTTGACGAGGTGGTCTTCTGAGAACTCGAGGTGTTGATGTTGCTAGAGTGTTGATTGTCGAGGAGATGGATATGTTCACTTGACACTTCATGTCCTTGTTGTTGATGTTGGTGTAACGACACAAGCTAATGAAGGGTTTTGATTTTGCTGCTTTGTAGACCTTCTGTCGTTGTCTGGACCTGGTCTTCTTTTAGGGGTATCGCAGATAGTTTCCCACGGCAACCATCTGGCCTCACAGGGCGTCAGGTCCGTAGACTTGACTCTCTCCAGTTACTGTTAGGAAAGCTGATAGAAAACTCCTATATGCTTCTTTGCTTCTTGAGTGGTCGTCCGCGTTGAAGTGCTTCCCCCCTTTGATTAGTCTTTGTAGGTCGTCGGGGATTATCTTCATCTTTGCCTCATTTTTGCTTGGTGGCTGTCGAATCTGTAACTCGGCAAATCCCTCAGGTGATCCCATAGGGTTTCGAATAGGAGAACCCATGAGCGTTGGTGACGATCGTCGGCTAGACAGGGGGCACAATTTACCCAGGTTCGGGGCCCTCGTAGAGGTAAAACCATTACTCCTTCCTCTTTCGATCTGTATTATCGAATAGATCGGTTAAAATGATGGTTTGCTCAAGTCGAGAGTACGATCTCGAGCTAAAGGGTTTGATGGTGCGGTATTGCTTGGTCCTCTCCCGGTGGCTCTCCTGGCCTTATATAGATGGCCAGGTCTAAAACCCTACCCGGGGAGGACTCGAACTCTAGCCCTATGTCAGTTACAAGTTTCCTAACTTAGCCCGCAAGGCATTGCGGGCGGGCTTCAAGTCCAGAACACTCCAAGGGCTTCCCTTCTTGGTCCTTAACCTTGGGCTTGAGACGGGGTGCCCTTACCCGCAGGGTCTAGGATCCATCCCTTCGTCAGTAGCCCCCGAGCATTTGCTCGATTGGGATTTTTCCAGTCGAGTAGACGGTTAGGTTTTTCATCCCGCTTTCTTTCGGATAACCACTATGGTCGTTTCCTGTTTAGAGGGTGTGTACCCTGTGTGATGATCTATTATACCTGAGTATCGGGTAATGAAAGTGCCTGTTTTTATGGCTGTTTATCGCAGAAGGATGTGGCGCAGCAGCTTGGCTCTCCTGAAAGATCAGGGCCAATTAATTGCAACTAGGGGAAAAACAGTTCTGGCCTACACAGATTCGAGACCTCCGACTCGAACCCGATGAGGTGATCAATGCGAATGGGCCGTAGTGGTCTTACCGAGTCGAACTTAACCTATGGGGGTACCGGGCGCGTTCGCTAGGATTTTTCTTCGTGTTGTTGACACGGAATTGTACCAGAGGACGCAGTTTGAGTGAGATTCCAGGCCCTCAAGAGAGATCTTTTGGGTCTTACCTTCATATTCGAAAGAATATGGCATCCGGATGTACCTAGTCGGCTGAACAATCCAGGTCTATGATGTGCAGACATCGTGCGAATGAGTGGCAGGATCTGCCTACTCGCGTAGTTTTGAGTTTGTGGTTTTCTAGATATGAAAACCAAGCTATCTTTGTCCATACGAAAGAGTTTTCGTGTTTGGAGGGTTTTTTCCGTGAAAGAGATTTCACGCCATAATTTGTCCATACGAAGTTATTTTCGTGTTTGGAGCTTTATTCCCATACGAAAGAACTTTCGTGCTTAGGGTCTTGCTTTCCTGTGAAAGAAATTTCACGCCATAGTTTGTCCATACGAAGTTATTTTCGCGTTTTGGAGCTTTACTCTATAGATTCACCATCTTGATGATGCATGATATGACGTCACGGCGGACTTTTATCCTCCCGATGGGACATGACGGGGCGAGAGCAGAAATGCTGGCCCACCTTGTCAGCTTTTTGACCGGAAACGATTCGTCGTTCCCAGTTTTCACGTGAACTGCGCGCAGTAAATGCGCACGATCCACTGTTAGGATCGTGGCACGAAACAGCATCCGCCGCCCTTTCGTTTCGCCTTCGCACGCGGTGGCTGTGATGGATGCCACGCGGCTCAGTGAACGGTCAGGATCGACTGGCGCTGTGTATAAATGCAGGCCTTAGGTGAAACGGTGAAAATTTCCCAGCCTTCGTCTTCTTCGTCCTTCGTCTTCCCTGTTCTCCAACCTTTCTCTCTGCGAGCTCGCACCAGCGCCAATGGCAGGAAGCAAGAAGCGCGGCGCCATCGTTTCTTCATCGAAGGCGCCAGAGGAAGTTCCTGCGCCACCCGCACCGCGCTCGGGCGACTCGCGCTCGCCCAACACCACGATGAAGAGCGTTAGGGAGATGCAGAGGGAGGGGTTGCTGCCTCCGGAAGCCGACAAGCGGGTGCGCCTCGGCAAGAAGGAGTAGGTACCTAACCCCCGCGCGAACGAACGCATGGTTTTCGCGGACCACGTATCGCGCGGGATTTCTTTCCCTCTTCACCCCTTTCTCGTGGCATTGCTGTATGTCTATGGCATACAGCTCCACAATCTGCCTCCGAATGCAGTGCAGCACATCTCGTGCTTCATTGTATTTTGCGAGTGCTTCTTGGGCATTCACCCACATTGGGCCTCTGGAAGGCCCTCTTCAAGGTTCGAGTCTTCCGCGAGAAATCGCGAGCAGAGAACGAGCCTAGCGAGCCGCTGCGCACCGGCGGTTTCGGAATCCAGGAGAAATCGGACACCATCTACTTCGGGATGCACTTCATCGACTCCGCTCAAGGGTGGAGAAAGAAGTGGTTTTACGTCACCGACAACAGCTCGGGTGGAATTCAGGAATTCCACCCGTTCGCTGTCCTGAAGAGGCGAAAGTCCTGGGCGCATAAACTGTCGGCTGAAGAGAACCAGGTTGTGACGCCGCTACTCGCCAAGGTGGCCACCCTTTGGGACCAAGCCGCTGGAGTTGTGCTGAACGGGCTGCACCTGGCGAGCATCTTCCTCAAGCGCAGGATTCAGCCCCTGCAGGACAGGCCTTCCACGATGTGGGAGTACCAGGGCACTGGAGACCCCAGTCGCGTGAGCCGCGAAGAGCTCTCGAACGTCGAGTTTGAGAAGAAGATCGCGGCCATCACCAGCTTGAAGGTGGGCGAAACCTTCCCCGACTGCACGGTCGCAGCTTTCGAGGCATCAAGGCCTCCGCCACCCGAAGTAAGTTTGTCTTTCCTTCTATCTTCATTCCTTTCCTTGTTCTGAAATTTGGTCGACTGAATTTTTCTCTTGCTTTTCTTCTGTCTTCTTTGGTAGAGCCTAACCGTGGCCACCTGCTACCCGCCAATGTCCGGGGAGGATGCCTCGGATTTGTTGGCGAGTAACTTGGACGGCCCAGCCGACACCAGTGTTGCTAATGCCTCCTCGAGCTCCGAGCATGACTCCTTGGATGGCGCGGAGGAATCGGGTAGCGGTCTCCTCCTCCGCAAACGCCGTCGAGTGGAGGGCGATGAAGCCACCTTCAAGGACAACTCTTTGGACAAGGAATCGCCCGGGAAGGGGCCCCTCATCGTGACTCCGCTGCGCACGCGCCCCTTCTCCTTCATTTCTAAATATCCAAACCGCCTGGAATGCGGATATGTTGGACGACGAAGATGACGACGAGTAAGTTTCTCTTCTTGTTCTTAGTCGAACGTTTTTTTCTTTCGCGTCTTTTGACATACTCTCTTCATTGTAGTCTGCAAGCTATCAGCCCCTGTAGATTCGTCTCTTCCCTTCCTCTCGAAAAGAGGAAGAAGGTTGAAACCACGGGTGGGACCCCTACCGCCGACACCGTGCAGAATTCGTCGAGTGCAGCTCCCACTGCAGCGACTACGGAATACATAATTCCTAGTTTTGCTGCTGGGGCTTCGACTCCGAAGGAGGTGTCGGGTAGCTCAGCGGACCCCCTTTCCTTCGCCCAAGGCCAGGTAAACTTTGCTGCTTGCTTCTTCAGTGTTTTATCAGTTTGGATCTATTTTTTATCGGGTGCACGGCAGTGCTCCCGATGGGAGTAGCCCCCGAGGCTGTAGTCGATCGCATGCGATTGGCTACAGGCTCAAAGATGTAGACCTTGTCCTTTCTTCATGCTTTATCGGGTGCACGACAGTGCTCCCGATGGGATTAGGCCCCGAGGCTATACTCGAATGTTTTCAATCGTGTATAGGCTCAAATTTCTGTTTTCTGATTCTACTATCTTCATGTTCTTTGCAGTCCCTCATCGACTCCCTTGCGGCCGTTGGTCGTCGTGTCGTTCTTGCCGAAGCGGAATGCAGTACCCTTCGGTCGGATCGTGATCGACTCGCCAGCGAAAATGAGCTCCTTCGAAGTAAGTTTATCGCTTTCCCTCATCTTTATCTCTTTATTTCTACCAATTTCTTTGTTTCTGATAACCATTGCCGTGCAGCTCAAGTTGAGTTTATGAAGGCCGAGAAGGCGGATGCCTCCACTCGGGCAATTTCTCAAGAGGCTCAGTTGGCAGCTACTCGACAGGAACTTGAGTCCTCTCGCATGCTGTCGGCTGACCTCGAAGGAAAGCTTGCGGCCGCCCAGGATGCTCTGAAGAATCGGGAGGAGGCTGGCACCAAGGCGGATTCCGACCTAGTCGACTTCCTTCGTCCTCTGGCCAAACGTTTTGCGGGTAAGTTGCTTTTGGTCTATTGTCATCTTATGGTTGTCTGATAGGTCCTTGGATTTTAATATTTTCCTTTGCAGGTCTTCTGGGCGTCCCACTGGAGCTTCCTGGGGTCCAACGGGTGGATGCGCTGACCGATTCCTGCGCTCAGCTCAGGAGGCACGCCGAAGGGATTTGCACCCTGATTGGCGATGCCGTTCGAGTGCTGACGCAGCTTCACCGTGGCCTCCTAGTCAACGCCGTGTCTCCACCTGCGCTGGGTGATCTTTTGAAGATTTTCTCGGAGAGCAATCTCCTTGGCGCCTACGCGGTCGCGCAGTCGGAGTCTGGGGCGAAGACCGCCATCCTGTTCGCGCTGGCGCATGGAGTCACCGGTTTGGAAGAGCCGTACTCGGACCTTCCCGTCGATCCTTCTACGGGCAAAAAGGTAGGGCTTCGTCATTTTGGCGAGCCAGCCGGAGTCCTTGCTCGGAAATTATCCGAGTTGTTCGCCCGTGCTAGGGGAGGCACCATCGCGAGCGGCAGCACATCTGCAGCTCCTTAGTAAATTTTCTTTGTATTTCGCTCTTTCGATTGTAATGAACCTTGGGATGCATTCCCGTATTTTCATCGTTTAATCGAGATGTTTTTCTGAGATTCTTACTGTGACTGATTTGCTGTGTGTTTCCTCCCAATGGGAGTAGCCCCCGAGCACCTGTCGAATAGGTGATTGTTACATCTCGAATGGGGGCATCTTATTCCTTCAATTTCCATGTATTCTTCCAGGTAGCCGGGGTTGCTGCGGAGTCTTCAGGTGGACTTGCTACTCCAGCAAATCCTCTTGTTGCCGCTATTGGGACCTTTGCAGGCCTCCGTGATCGTGTTGCGGATGGTGAACGCAAGCTAAAAGCATTGCGTGGGGTAGCGGATGTAGCCAAGTCCAAACAAAAGCTGGCAATTGAACGCGAGCAGTTTGTGATGGATGAATTGGCGTCTGTTGCCCAGGATTTGCTCTGTAAGTAGTTCAGGCCCCTAGTCTTCTTTGTCCTGTATCTTTCTTTGATCATATACCTTTGTTTTTCAGTTGTTCAGCCGGATGATAGGAGTAAGAAACAGTGGGTGGAGAACCACATCCTTCAGGGAGCTGGCAGCTCAAAGCCCCATGCGAGTAACCTTTGGTCCGATCGTAGTCGAGGCTTTGTGCTTGCTACCTTGAAGTTTCGGGTCATCCAAGCTAAGATACTCGTGATTTCCTTTCACGAGGTTTTGATTGCAATGAACACTGCTTTCTATCCGTTGGAGAGGGGTCCTGAGGATTGGAGCCATCTTCTTAGGGTGTTCGGGTGAGAAGGAGAAATTCGAGAGTGTGTTCGCAACCAGATGATTTGCGGCTCGGTAGTGGCCCTCTCTTTCGTCCGGTTGTGGCATCCTGAGGTGAATTTCAACTCCGTAGCTAGACTTCCTGATGGTCCAATCATCGACCTTTCTCCTCATTATAGGGTTGTTCGACCTACGACAGAGGAAATCATTCGATTGACCTCTGCTGAGGTAGATCGGGTTTTGGCGGCTGAGAATGCTCATCGCCATGTGTGATTGTAGGATGTATGTATCCTGTTGTGCTGTGTAGTTGTAAAAAACTGTTGTAAGGTGTTTACCTTGTATACAAAATTCTTCCTGTGATGCTGTGTTAGGTGTAGTCCCCGTGTGTTTGTGGGGTGTATACCTGTTGCTTTTAACATGTAAGGATGGAGAACTCAAGTATCTATGGTTGAGAAACCATGTATTTTATTGCAATGACTGAGAAGTCATGTTTTTTTTCTTTCGAGCTACAAGATGGCTAATATAGCCTTATTATGATGACTAAAAATGAATCTAGGGATAAAATTTGCGGAGTTGTGCAACATTCCAAGGGTTGGAATAGATGCCTCCAGTCGTCGGATTCTTCAGTCGATAGGCGCCACCTGGGATAACTTCGTGTATTATGAAGGGTCCTTCCCATGGTGGCTCGAGCTTGTGTCCTTCCTTCTGCTTGAGCCGTAGCACCAGATCTCCTACTGCGAAGGCTCTGTGGCGTATGCGGCGACTGTGATAGTTTCGCAGCGACTGCTTGTATACTGCGGATCTTGCGAGTGCAATATCGCGCATTTCGTCGAGTGAGTCCATATCATCCGCGAGTGCCCTGTTGGAGGTTT
This sequence comes from Alopecurus myosuroides, assembly GCA_028641055.1. NCBI lineage: Eukaryota > Viridiplantae > Streptophyta > Magnoliopsida > Poales > Poaceae > Alopecurus > Alopecurus myosuroides. The sequence goes on from CM054058.1 coordinate 146,079,712, forward strand.
CTTCGCTGTAAGCAACAATCCGTGGGGCGTTGAATCTGATGTCCTCGGGAAGGACTGCTTCGGCCCCATATACCATGAAAAATGGTGTGTAGTTCGTGGATCGATTTGGAGTTGTGCGGAGGCTCCATAGCAGAGAGGGTAGCTCTTCTGCCCAATGTCCCGCTGCTGGGTGTAGGCGATCGAGTAGACGTTTCTTGATGCCAGCCAAAACTAATCCGTTGGATCTTTCGACTTGGCCGTTAGTTTGCGGATGGGCAACTGAAGCGAACTTGAAGGTGATGCCCTTTTCTTCGCAGAACTGCTGTGTTTCCTTTGCCGTGAAGTTGCTACCATTGTCTGTAATGATGTCATGTGGTACTCCAAATCTGCATACGATAGAATTGAGGAATTTGACGACGCATTGGGCGCTGGCTGAGGTTACTGGCATGGCTTCGATCCATTTGGTAAATTTATCGACTGCGACCAGCAAGTGTGTATATCCACCTGGTGTGGACTTGCGTAGTGGTCCGACCATGTCTAGCCCCCATTGTGGAAAGGGCCAGGCGATGGGTATCATATGCAGTTCCATAGCGGGTGCGTGTGGTTTTGGTGCGAAATGCTGGCAAGCGTTGCACCGGTCGACCAGTTCCTTTGCGTCTCTGGCTGCTGTAAGCCAGTAAAATCCTGCTCGGAAGGCCTTTCCCATGATTGCTTTCCAGCTAGCATGATGTCCACAGTCTCCTTGGTGGATGTCTCGCAGTAATTCCTTGCCATCTTCGGGCGCTATGCATCGTTGCAGTATGCCTGAGATGCTCTGTTTGTATAGCTCGCCGTTGAGCACCCGAAAGGATTTGCTGCGTCTGATTATCTGTCGAGCCTCGCGAGGGTCTGCTGGGAGCTGTTTGGTGGACAAGTAGTCGAGGTATTTCTGCGTCCAGAACGGCTCGACCAGAAAAACTTGTCGCGAAATATTATGGATGAGCTCGATAATAGCAATTTGCGGGCTGACCTCTGTTTCCAATGCCGCGGGTGTTCCTGCAGTTTTCTTGACTTTCACCGATCGCCTAGTCATTCGCTCGAAAATATATCCCTGGCGGTATGGGTGTATTTGTGGAACCCATGTTTGCCAGCCTGTCTGCTTCTTCATTGCTAGATCTCGCAATGTGCTTCAGCTCGCAACCTTTGAAGCTTCCTTCGAGTAGGTTGTACATGTCACGATAGGCAACCATGTTCTCGGCGATAGCGTCGCACTCCTTCATTGTTTGTTGCACGATGAGATTGGAATCGCCATAGATCATCAGTCGGGTGGCTCCGCACGCGACTGCCATCTTCATCCCATGCAAGAGGGCCTCGTATTCTGCGTCATTATTTGATGCTGGATCATCATGTGGAAAATCCAGTCGTAGGACGTACTGCAGCTTGTCTCCTCTGGGTGATATTAGGACGATCCCAGCTCCTGCTCCTTCGTTTCTCTTGGATCCGTCGAAGTACATGATCCAGTTACTCGTGTATTCCGGCGGCCCGGGCGTTTGTAGTTCTGTCCACTCGCTCAGGAATTCCGCGAGTACCTGGGATTTCACGGAATTACGCCCTGCATAGATGATGTCCCAAGCGCCCAACTCGATGCTCCATTTCGCTATTCTTCCAGATGCCATTGGGTTGTTCATGATTGTTCCGAGTGATGCATCATTAACCATTGTTATGGTATGTTCCTGGAAGTAGTGCTTGAGTTTTCGAGCAGTGAGAACGACTCCATATGCGAGCTTCTGGTAGTGAGGATATCGTTGTTTGCACGGCGAGAGCACCTCGCTGATGTAATAGATCGGTCTTTGAACTCCATATGCCTTGCCTTCCTCAGGTCGTTCGACCACGATGGCCGTGCTGATAACCTGGTTTGTTGCGGCTAGGTATAGGTATAGTGGCTCCCTCTCTTGTGGTGTTGCCAGAATGCGCCTGCTCTGCAAGGATCGCTTCAGGTCTGCGAATGCCTGCTTAGCTTCCCGTGTCCATTCGAACTTGTCTGTCTTCTTCAGCAGTTTATAGAAGGGTAACGCCTGCTCACCCAATCGTGCGATAAATCTGCTCAAGGCGGCTAGTCGCCCTGCGAGCTGTTGGACTCCGCGCAGATTGGTTGGCTCCTTCATTGTCAAGATTGCCTGTATCTTCTCTGGGTTGGCTTCGATGCCTCTGGCGTATACCAGGTACCCGAGAAGTTGTCCTGCTGGGACACCGAAGACGCATTTTGTCGGGTTGAGCTCAATCCTGTATGCATTTAGGGCGTCAAATGTTTCTCTAATGTCCTCGAGGAGTGTATCCTCTACTCGAGTCTTGATGACGATGTCGTCAACGTACACTTGTACGTTCTTGCCAATGAGCTTGGCGAGGCATTTTTGCATGCAGCGCTGATATGTTGCGCCTGCGTTTTTGAGCCCGAAGGGCATTGTCATGTAGCAGTACACACCGTGGGGTGTGATGAATGCTGTCTTTTCCTCGTCTTCCTGCTTCATTCGGATCTGATTATATCCTGAGTAGGCGTCCAGGAAGGAGAGGCGTTGACAACCCGCGGTGGAGTCCACGATCTGGTCGATTCGCGGGAGGGGAAAGTTATCGTTGGGGGCAATTCTTATTCAACAACGTGTAGTCGATGCATACTCGAAGGATGTTGGTGTTCTTCTTTGGGACCAGCACTGGGTTTGCTAACCAAGTGGATATCTGGATCTCCCTGATGAATTTTGCTGCTAGTAATCTGTTGACTTCTTCTCCAAGCGCTTTCTGCTTGGGTTCTGAGAACCGTCGAGTGGTCTGCTTGATGGGTTTTGCATCTTTGAAGACTTCGAGTGAGTGCTCGGCGAACTCCCTGGGTATTCCTGGCATATCGGAGGGCTGCCAGGCGAAAATTTCACAGTACTCACGGAGGAGTTCGACGAGCGCGCTTTCCTATGCTGGCAAGAGGGTAGTTGAAACCATCACCGTCTTCGCAGAGTCTGTCGGGTGCACCTGATGTTTTCGAGTATCGCTGTTGGCGCTGAATTCCAATTCTGGCGCGTTTTTCTTTGTGCGGGGCATCACGGAGTGGTCCGTGGTTTTTGCTATCTCCTCCAGTTCTTCTTGCATCCCAAAAGATTTTGCGATCTCGTTTAACTCGATGTCGCACTTGTTGGACTTCTGGAAATCTCCGTCGATGGTGATTACACCATATTCCCCGGGTAGCTTGAGCTTCAGGTACGCGTAATGTGGTACTGCCATGAATCTGGCGAACGCTGTTCGACCAAGAATGGCGTGGTACTGTGAGGGCCAGTCGACTACTTCAAAGTCGAGGAATTCTCTTCTGTAATTGCGTCGATTGCCCAACACAACCTCTAAGTTGATTGTTCCGAGTTGACGGATCGCCTTTCCTGGAACTATCCCGTGGAAGGATGTTTCTGATTCCGCAAGTCCCTCCAGGTTCCCGTTCATCCGGCGGAGCGTATCCGCGTAGATAATGTTGATGCCACTGCCTCCGTCCATAAATACGCGAGCCAGTTCGTAATTACCAATTTGCGCTTGGATTACCAAGGCGGCGTGTCCTGGTCGATAGACTCGTGGTGGGTGGTCTTCCATTGAGAAGGTGATCGATTGGTCCGCCATCTTCAGGTACTTGGGCCTTGTTGGCGGGGTTTGCACAGCCATGCACAGTTGCCGCGTGTTTGTCTTCTGAGCTCTGCGGGATGGGCAGACTTTTTGTATCATCCCTAACTGTCCAGCCGGGTTCGGGTACGCGTTAGCTCCGGCGTTTGGTACAGGTGGCGCAGGTATTGCGGCTAGCTCCATGTTTGGATTTCCTGGTGGAGGTAGGGGTAGTGGCGATTGGAATGCTTGGTGTTCTCCTCCTGGAAGTGGCGGGTAATTTTGACTAGCTGCTGATCTACTTTTCTTCGAGAAGGCCTCGTGGATGTCGATGAACTTTCGGCAATCCTTGAGGAGGTGTGTTGCCTTAGTTTTGCCCGTGCGCTTATCTGTAAATAGATGTAGCAAGCAGTACGCGTTAAGGTCCTCCTCGGGACTTTAGTATTCAGCTTTTGGTTTCCACTCGCGACTTCCGCGGCGTCCATTATCGCGGTTTCGCGTGAATTCCGCCGCTACCATCTCTTCTCGATCCTCGTGATCGTAGTATTTCCTCCTTTTCTTTCGACCATGGCGGTCTTCCTCGGGCGCGGGCGATGATGTTCTCTCGTTGCGCACCGCGTCTTCTCCATTAGCCCATTTGTCGGCTATGATCATCAGTTCCCCAATAGTTTTGGGTGCGGCTCGGCCCACCTCTTCTCTAAAAGCAGTTCGTCGGGCGCCTTTCGCGAAGGCCTCAACCGCTACTTCCTCTGAGATATTTCCTGCGGTGTTCCTGAGCGTGGTCCATCGCTGAATATACTCGCGGGTGGACTCGCCGCTCTTCTGTTTGCAGGCCCGCAGTTCTTCAATGGTTGCTGGTGTCTTGTAGGTGGCCTGGAAGTTCTTGCAGAAGTCGTAGTGCAGGTCGTCCCATGATGCGTAACAGGATTTCGGCCTCGCTTCCAGCTAGCTACGTGCCGCGACAACCAAGTGTAGATTGAGGTACTGCATAGCCGTGTTCTTGTTCCCACGTTGGCATTTTACTGCCGTGAGGTAGTCGTTTAGCCACGACGAAGGTTCGAGTGAACCATCGTATTTCGTTACTTCTGTGCTGAGCTTGAATCTCCTGGGTAGGGGTGCCTCGCGGATGCTGCGGGCGAAACACAGCGCGCCGCAGGTCTCGTCATCTGAAGAACTGGACGAGGAGCGCGCGCGGTTCCTTGCAGCTCTTGCCTTGTCCACCTTATTTTGCGCGATATCTGACCGCGCGTTATATCCTGGCTGGTCGTGATCAATTTCCTTCCTTGGCTCTTTGCCATGCTTCCGTAAGCGGCTGCTATGACGTCGCGAGCTTTTATTTCTCGGGCTGCCTTTGCTGCTGCTTCGACTATCACCGCGTCGTCGGGCTTCTTTTCCTCGACCGCGGCGAGGTGATTTGTCTCTCCTAGGCGAAGTGCTCCTATGCTTGCGCGATGCCTCTTTCTCCTTTTCCCTCTCTTGCTGTTCGACAGCTTTCCTGCGGTCGTAGGAGGCGAGCCTTGAGGCCGCCATGCCCAGTCTTTCCGAACCAGTTTGTACTGCTCCGCTCGAGGGTCGTTCTCCCCTGGCTGGTTCATCTGCATGTAGGTTGCGGCGGCCAGGACTGCGGCAACAGGGGTTTGCGGGTAGACGTTTCCGTCCTCGTCAACCCGCATAAGGGAAGGTGCGAGTGACCTGCTGATCCCACCCAGGGACTTGGCGTCCATGGATGTTGTTCTTGATGCGTATCCCTTCCTTGCGGGTCGAGTTCCGACCGAAGGTGTTAGGGATAGCTCGGCTCGGTGTTGACTCGATTCATCCGCCAATCTCTTCCGATGGGCCAGGTCTTTCTGAGCTTCTTTGATAGCTGTGACCGCTCTCACTAGATGATAGTGGTAGGCGACCATATCTTCGTGTGGCTCTCCAGCCACAGGCGGCTTGCTTGCTCGCAAGGCTTCTTTGGCTCGATCCCAAGCGTCCCGCGAGACACCGATCTCAGCGCGCTCTGCAGCGCTTTGTTCTGTTTTTGGGGGTTGTTCCGATCCTGCCATGCAGACCTGAGCCAGTCGTGGCTCGTGCGTCCTAGGCGTATCTCAGAAAGCTTTCTGGATTTGGGAAGGTTCCTCTGCCGAGAGGGTATGGTAGTCGTTGGTGTTGAAGCGGATGGACTCGCCACTTTTCTCCAGATGTGGGCGCGAGTCGACGACTTCTGACTCAGATCCTGATTCTTCAGGGAAGTGGAGGATCCTGTCCTTGTTCGTGTAGAACTTCAAGCTTCCGAACGTCAAGGTGACGCTCTTCTCCAGATCGCTGAGTACCGGGCGTGATTCCGGCGAGTGAGGGGTGACCACGACAGATCCGATCCGAATAGGATTGGTCGGAGCCGAAGTCGAAGGTTTCCAACGTGAGTTGGATGATGAAGCCGAAGATGCCGGAGATCCAGCGCCCGCCGTTCCCACAGACGGCGCCAATTGTCGAATCTGTAACTCGGCAAATCCCTCAGGTGATCCCATAGGGTTTCGAATAGGAGAACCCATGAGCGCTGGTGACGATCGTCGGCTAGACAGGGGGCACAATTTACCCAGGTTCGGGGCCCTCGTAGAGGTAAAACCCTTACTACTGCCTCTGTCGATCTGTATTATCAAATAGATTGGTTACAATGATGGTTTGCTCAAGTCGAGAGTATGATCTCGAGATCAAGGGTTTGATGGTGCGGTATTGCTTGGTCCTCTCCCGGTGGCTCTCCTGGCCTTATATAGATGGCTAGGTCTAAAACCCTACCCGGGGAGGACTCGAACTCTAGCCCTATGTCGGTTACAAGTTTCCTAACTTAGCCCGCAAGGCATTGCGGGTGGGCTTCAAGTGGGCCTTCCAGAACACTCCAAGGGCTTCCCTTCTTGGGCCTTAATCTTGGGCTTGAGACGGGGTGCCCTTACCCGCAGGGTCCAGGATCCATCCCTTCGTCAGTGGCGATGGCAGGTCGTGGAAGAATTCATTGGGTCTTAATCTTCATGGAACTTTGTAGGCGTCTTCATAGGTGATTTAGGATCACATAGTTAGCTTTCCCTCGGGAAAACTAGCTAGTGCCTTTAGCAAACCTCCGGTTAGATGTTAATCTAAAATTGGATAGTTATGTTAGTAATGTTAGACTAGTAATATTTCTACTAGAGTTGCGAGACATATCTCGCTGCATCTCGGACTTGAATCTGAATTTGTCATCTGGCTCTTGATGTAGTTGCACAAAATGTCGCGTGAAGTCCGCTATCCGTCTTGAAGAAGATTTCAGACATCTTGGGCTCTCCGGTTGAAGTAGAGAGCGTTCCATACCTTGCACTTCTCATGAAGGGATGGGGGATAAAACTTTTTAAAAGGTGGTTTTGCTAAGTCATACTTTTGAAGAGATACCAAAAGTGCAAGCTATGGCCGAATAGGGCCAAAAAGATTTTTTTTGCAAACAGACATAAATAAAACAAGAGGTAAAAGTGTGGTGACTTTGTTTTGCCGAGAAGGCATGATTGTGAGACACACATGAAAACAAGTCAACAAAACACACAACAAGGGAACAAGTAAAAACATTACGCAAGAGTAAAAACACACAATTAGTACACACGCAAAGGACAAACAAGGTACCTTTAGTACCAGCAACCGTCTAATACCGCTGAAGAACGGGTAGCTCAAAAACAACTGAGCAAAGCCTATCGATTCCTATGGGGTTGGGTCGACAAAAGGGTTGTTGAAGTCTTCTCTTGATCTCATCTTGATGTTGAGGTCTTCTGAAGGAAGCTTCTTTTTCTTCGGGTTGCTAACTACTAAAGTCTTCTCGGGACATCGCCAAGTATGTAATTGTTTTATAGAAAGATAACAGAAGAAAACTTTTTGATATACTTTTGAATAAAAACCATATTTTATAAACTCATGTTTATTTATTTACAAAACATTTTGAGCCATGAAAACAAAAGGGTAAAAAGGTATGTTTACTATTTTCTCCGGTTTTCTTCAAAAAATTGTTTTATAAACAAGGCAATAACTTTTTAGAAAATATGAAAAGAATGGAAACCATGCTTAGGGTTCCTTAAATAAAAACATTATAGGCAGTAATATAGGTTTTACCAAAATATGTTTATTTCCTATGTGACGTCCGTGCTAAACTAAGGTATCCTAAAGTCAGGATGGCTCTGATACCAACCCTGTGGGGACCCCAGACTAGCAGTCCGAGACCTCCAATATGCATACATTCACGATCCCATGATCAGTTAGTCGTGAACAACATACTCGAGTTGGCATTACAGATACAACATCCACTACACGAATACACGGCTTACACAACTGGTCACATGACTCAGTTGAAAACAACTGCCACGCAAGGCAGGAACACACACTTAGAAACAACGGAAGTCTACAAAACACACTCGTGGTAAAACCCAAGTCATGCCTTGACTACCTACAGGCTACTGACTCGGAGACGTTCCTAGTTCACACAGCTGTCAGCGACACCATCTTCTTCTGGTTCTCCGGGTTTCTACTCAAAGTCTGGCTAAGACAATAGCCAGGGATGAAACCATTGTGAGTACAATGGAATGTACTCCGCAAGACACCCCAAATGAAAGCTAAACATGCAAGTATGCATATATATAGGTGGTAGGAAGGCTGTAATTAAGGTTCAACTAGCCATGATGAATTGAAGACACACCATGGTTGCACAAGTTTTAGTTGTTTTTGTTGAAGAAGATACTTCAAAAGATATTTTATTTCTCTTGTAGATATTGCATGTCCACAAGGTTTTTATAAAGAATTCTAAATAAAAGAAAGTTTTTCTTTGCAAAACTTCTTGGAAGATCACATCTTCAAGACCATCATTTATCCGGTACCTCAAAGGTACAATCATTCCCTTTCAAGGTACCTCCCAGGTACAAGTTCCAAGACACTTTTCCAGCTTTTCGAAAACATTGACACAATGCTAGCTACATGGCCATTCAACTGTCCATATCCGAGGACGCGGCTATTCTGAATAGTTTTACTCTGCAGAGGTGTACACAATCCACAAGATCCAGTACATCCGCCGTGAACAACCACGGACAGTCCGAGACAGTATGCAAACATCGGATAACTGGTCCTAACCATCCACTATGTAAGCGCTAGTAAATGACTACCTCTTCAACTGTGTTTGTTCTCCCCGACACCGAGTGAGTCAGCCGTATCGATCCGGTTTCCCCTGACAACACACCGCCATGGCAGGAGACCCAACTGTTGCAACCGGTGGCGAACTTAATCCCACACTCTGAATGTCCCATTTCTCCCTCCTGGCGACAATTCGGTTCAGGGGACTCTAACCCCTATAGCACATTGAGGTAGACACGGACTAACACTGACAAGAAATTAGCTAGACCCCGTTCCCATATTGAGGTAATGTGGCAGTACGTCTTGGTTGTCCGGTGAAGACTAGGTTATGTGTCATTTTTGGAAAACAAGTCGAAAACATTTCCTTCTTCACAAACCTCCCTCGGACAAGGTCCCACCTTTCCTCGGCGTTTTTCCAAGCTTTTTCTTTCCAAAAACATCGAGTTAAAATTTCCAATAGGAGACTTAAGTTGATTAAGTGATGATGCTAAAATGTCTAAAGGGCTTGGTAACACCAAGATTATATAGTGGATATAGCATATTAAATACATAAAATAGATAGTGGTATAGCCCACTTAAAAGAATAGTTTTTTTGAATCAAACTTTTGTAAAACTTCATAAGTAAACCATGCATGATAGATAATGATAAGTAAAACAACAGCAAGCATTTAGAGTGGCTTGCCTTGGCACTGGTCTTGGTCTTGCTCTTGAAATAAACAAGAGTTGTAATAAAAACCTCTCCGGGAAATAATACCGTCTTCGTTTTCTAACGTCGTAAAACAAAAAGGAAAAACACCCAATCAGAACCAAACAAAGGCAAGCACTTGATAAAATGTAAACATACATCAAGCATTTCATCAAACAATTACTCTCACAAACAGTATTAATAGGGTGCACACCATCAAGCAAAACAGGCACAGACAATACACACGAATAACACTAGAATTGATGTTATGGATCCTCAACCAAAATGGCATGAGTACAGTGGGTGTGCCACTCTCATATCATGGTAAAATAAGGTTAAATGACTCTCTGGTCATTCACGAGGATGAACAAAAAAAAAGAAAACAACCTAGGAATACCTGCATATGCATAGGAAAATAATAACAAGCAATTCTACAAGCCCATAGTAACACATGCCTTTCTAAACATGGAGGAATAATATAACCAGTAGCTAAGCAACCTCATAACAGACACAAATCAATACCAAACATATCATGTCATCACTCAATACATGAAAATAATCATGGAGCAAAAGACTACTAAAACTAGAGATGCAAAAGGGGCCATTTAGACATGCATACATGCATAACAATAATAGATCATCAAACAAGATTTATTCTAAAATGATGGATCTGTAAGATAGCATCCAAATAACAGATAAAACAACACCTAAACATTCTAGTAATCTAAAAATAACAATCAATCAATGTCTCAAAAGTTAAGCATGCAAAATAGCAACTATGGCAGAAAATCATCTAAAACTAACATGCAAGACTATTTGACCTAGAGCTCACTCAAGCATGCAATCAAGTATAATAGGCTATAATAACATTAGCTATGATATGGAAAACAATACTAAAGCATTTATTGAATTCATCATACCAATATGAAGAATAACATAATTTAACCCATTATTACTAGGAAAAACACCCTATGAGAATAAAACCATAACAAACATGGTTTTTCACACCCAAACCCTATCATACTAGTGAAACACTCAAGACACACTTCAAACATGTATAAATAACCTACACATGCTAGGAATAAATTTTATAACAAGAACATGATAACACAACAATTTATCAAGTCATATTAATAATAGACAGAAAAGGACTATTTACTAAATTATGCACCAAGACTATTCTGTAACTCCTAAAATCATGAAAACTTAGTATTAGGTGCTCCTAGTCACTATAAAACCAACACAATTGGATTCAATTCAAAAATCATCACCAATAAAATTAAATAATTCATAGAAGTGCTCTCTGGCCTAAAACTAACATGCATGTCATTTTCACACCACAACTCAAGTCCACACAATGCCATCTGCAACAGATAGACATCTTCAAGGGGTACTCAGAACAGTTGAGTTTGCATGTTTTGGATACCTAAAACTCAAGTTATTAAATAAAAGGTGTTAATGAGTGCCTTTGCCATTTATTTTATTTCTCCTAAAATATTGCACAAAACTTAGATCTACAAGTTGGATGTGGTTAAGAATTTGTAGATCTAGTACTGTGATTTTTAGTTTGGCAAGATTCACTGGTTAACATTTTTATTTCGAATTAAAGCAAACATCAGAAAACAGAGCTGCAGGGAAAAGAAATAACCACCTGCAGAAAAACATTACCAGGCCGGATCTGTGAGGGAAACGTGCCGCGCGAGGCAGGCCGGCCCGCTGGCCAGCGCGCGCTGCCGAAACGGTAAGCCACCGTCAGATCTGGAATCAGCGGCCAAGATTTAAAGTGCAGGGATTTGAAAGGATCCGTTGGATGCGGAACCAACGACTATGGAAGGGCCGAGTCGACGCGCGCCGGCGGCGACCATTTTCTGGCGGCGGAAGAGCGAGGGACGGCGGCCCAAGGCGGTTCTTCGCTGGAATATCGCCGCAGGGCACTCCCGGCAATGCCTGGAACCGCAGAAACGTCGAGGAGGAACAGGGCGATGACGCGAATCACATGCTCCCACCAGAACTTGTTGGGGAAGGCCCGAGCTAGGGCCCCCACAGGTTCCGCGGCGGCGGACCAAAATCGTGGATGGCAGCGCTCCTACAGGGATTCGATGAACAAATAAGGAGGGTAACAAGCTTAGCGAGAACCACAGGAAGGTAGGGGAGAAGAGAAGAGAGGAGGGAACAACCTGAGCTCGCGGCACGACGAGTAGTCCGTCCGCGGAGGGCACTGTTCGATTCCGGCGAGAGGATGGTACACGGAGGGGGTTTTCGGTATGGAAGTGCGATTGGGGAGGAATAGAGTCACAGAGGCATGTTTTGGTCGAGGAGACGGACTCGGGTGGCCTGGCGCCATTGCTCGGAGCGTGGCGTCCATGGTGGCCACGGGTGCGCTCGCTCGAGCTCACACCGGTGCGGAAAAGATGTCATAGAGCGTCAAGGATGTGAGGAGGTCCTCTAGGCGAGAGGGATTGGAAGGAGGAGGGTCGAGGAGAGCGGGAGCAGAGTGACATTGTCGGCACCCGCGGGTGTTCGACAGGAGCCAGAGGAAGAAGGAGAGCAAGGTGGGGCGAGTGAGGGGCACGGGTAGGTTACTGAAGAGCTTGAGGAGCTGAATCACGAGGACACGAGCTCGGGCATGCCCTCCAGGTGTTGGAACGCGAGGGATGTGTCGAGGACGTCCTGGGCGCCATGGCCAGCGCACGGGTGAGGTGGAAGGAGACAAGGAGAAAGGGAGGGCTCTCGCCAGGGAGTCACGGGAGGCTATAGGAAGCTGCTGGCGCAAGGGTTCTCCCTGTGGTGCACTGTGGTGGTGGATGAGAAAAATGGGTGGTGATCACCCCTTTGTCCATTTGTTGGTGCCTGTGATAGGAAGAGAGAGGAGTAGTTAGACCATGTCTAGGGTGTTGAGGGACTAAAATACACTGTCCAGGTGCAGGAGAGAGGAAGGGAGAGAGAGAAGGATGACCAGAACAAGCCTGATCTCAACAGTGTCCAGGAATAGCAGAAGTGGTTTTTGCTTGTTTTCACCAAAATTTTGAGTAGAACATATGGTAAAGATTGTGTCCAATGGATAGAGGGTGAAAAATTGAGTCTAGGGATGGTGGTCTCAAGGTTTTATGAAAACATTTCTTTCACATAATTTTGGGAATTTAAAAATGGCAGAAACAATTTTTAAAGGGTTTCTCCAAAATTTTCCACACAACTTCCAAATGTTTTTACATAAATAAGTCCCGCATGACCATAGGCATGTTGGGTAATTTTTCCAAGATTTTAGGAAATACTTTTCTTCACAAAATATTTAAAAGTACATTTATGGCCTTTTGGAAAATGGAAAATAATAAATAGTAAAAAGCTTTTAAAACCAATATTTTTGAGCAGGGAGGGTATAGTACATTATATAAGTTTCAAAAGTGATTTTTAATCAACAACTCCTTTGAAAATATTTGAGACACCAAGTGGAAAGAGGGTGAAAACAGGAGTTTATTTAATAGGTTAAAATCATGAGAGATAAATAATTAAATGGTCTTTGAAAAAATAAATGGACCACATGGAGGTTATATATAAGTCATGAGGATGACAAAGGTAGGTTGATTGGGCTTGAAAACAACAAGGAGTGATTTTGAGTATCACAGAAAAAGTGCATCAAGATAATAGGGATATGATCAATATTTAGGGATGCCCTATAAAGGACTTTGATAGATGATATAAAGGGTTTCAATATCCAGAACAACAACTTGGATGGATGGTATAGGTATTAAACATGATATCCATGAAGTTACATTGATGAATAGAACAACATTTGACACAAAGGCATGTCTCCAAGGTTGGAAGTTTTTAAGAAAACAGAATATGATATGGGCATGTGATGGAATATGATATTGATGCTTGATCTTGTTGTTAATAGGTTTTATTTTGTTAAAACAACACACATTAATTATCAAACAGAAATAAATACTTCAAGCAAACACAAGATAAGATCATACAACAATGCAGATAAACAAGAGACACCAGATCACTCAAACAACTGAGTTCTTCAATTTAATTCCCAGGATGTTCTAACAAGTGTTAAATAGAGGTAGTGATCAAGCCACGTCATGACAATAGGAGTTTGTAAAAAGGTTTATCTCAAAGCTTTCTATTTCCAAAAGAATATAATGGAAGAAAAATCCATGGGTAATATAGTCCCCTCTTATAGTTTTTGCAAAAGAAGGAAGTGAGAAGGAGTTTTTGAAATACTTGCAAAACATCTTGGTTGAAAACATGTTGGACATGATTAGCTCCAAAATACCTTTCATATAGTTTTGGAAATTATCTTTTGTTTTCTCAAAACTTGTCCTTTGAGTTTCTTCTCAAATCAGAACATTTTCAAAAAGGTTTTTGCCAAAAGAGTGTGATGGATGAAGATGATAAGCTTTCTTGTCATGACTTGATCACAAGGGTTGTGTTTTAAGAAAGTTAAGACCATTGGTTTTTAATGTTAGTTGATAACAAACTCAAATAAAAACACAATCAACAAGCAAATAGAAAAGAAACACACGCATTAGTCAAACATACTAAAAAGTTTTTGTTGGCCCTGATTTTTGGGTTATTGAAAACAAGTTTTTCCTGTCTTCCAAAAATTGGGCTGTTACAGTGCTCGCGTACTCAAGTATCAAGTGGTAAATGCGCCTTGTGTTGGCTATTTTCACAGAAGGGTACGGCTCAGTTGCTTGGCTCTCCCGAAAGATCAGGGCCAATTAATTGCATCTAGAGCAAAAACAGTTATGGACTACACGAATTCGAGACCTCTGACTCGAACTTGGCGAGGTGATCATTGCGACTGGGCCATGGAGGTCTTATCGAGTCGAACTTAACTTTAAAGAGGGGTACCCGGCGCGTCCGCAAGGATTTTTCTTCGTGTTGTTGACACAGAAAGTTTACTGGAGAACGCAACTCGAGTGCGATTCCAGGCCCACAAGAGAGATCCTTGGGTCTTACCTTCGTACTCGAAAGAATATGGCATCCATATGTGCCTAGTCGGTCGAACGGTCCAGGATTAAAATGATGTGTAAGTACATCGTGAGGTAGAGTTGCGGGAGTCGCATACTCGCGATTTTACCTTAATTACACTATAAGTGCTATCTTCTGCAACTCTTCGAGCGAGATAATCTTCCTTTCCCTGATCTTGTGCGAAAGAGATTTCGCGTTATGAAGTTTACACAAAAGAAATTGCGTGTCAATGTATCTATACGAAAGAGATTTTGTGTCAGAATGCCCATACGAAAGATTTTTCCTGTCAGGGTGCCCATGAGAAAGAAATTTCGCGTCCTGATGCTCATACGAAAGAGTTTTCGTGTCGTGAGGTTCTCCTGCTCCCGATGGGACGTGACAAAGTGGGGAAGTGTGGTGACCCAGCACAGAGATGCGTCAGCATAGAGGAGTTCCTCACTGTTGATCCCCAATCCGTGGATTCGCCACGAATTGGAACCACCTGTTGGGCTCAAACCCTCGAGGAAGTCACGGCGAACCACACCGTAGCGGCGCGGTGAACAAATGGTCACCGGCGGCTCGCCGGCGTGCATAAACGCGGCGGCGCGCGGCGGTGTATGGTGCCCGAGTCGATTTCGGTGACCAATCGCATAACGAAAAGCATCTAGGAGTTCCCCAGCTCACCAGGAGCGCGATGAAGTGGTCGGGGTCGCTCGAGGTGGTCGGAGTCGACGGCAATGTCCACGGCGGCCAGAGAGAGAGAGCAACAAGGAATCGACCGATTTCTCCGGCTCCAATCCGTCCCGGCAAGCGAGACTCGTCCAGGATGAAGAGGTGACGATGGCGATTCACATGGTGGCCTCAATTTGTGCAGAGGTGACCGGTAACGAATGCGCGCGACGACGACCGTATGAACTAGGGTTCGTTTCTCTCGGTACAGAGGCAACGAGAGAGAGGGGAAAGTGACTGTCGGATATATACCAACTAGGGGTATATCAGATGATAGTCTAAAGTGCCGAATTACCAGGGTGGCCTAAATGGTAATGGGCTATGGTCCATTAGGCGGCCCAGTAAGCTGATGCACAGAAGCCGGATTCTAGAAGAACCCGGATCGCGGCCCACGCGATCTGGCTTGGAGTAGAAGGCGGATTCCTTACTTTCCAAGTTAAGAGTTACCGTAGTCTTCTAGGTTTCCTACTCTGTATGCCCTAATCCGGCTATTATATAAAGCCGGACGGGAGATAAGATAGATAGACAAGAAGCTAAAGGCTAACTGGCCGAGAGGTTGATCCTTGACGAGCAGGCAATAGAACCTCACGTTGTACTCTGTATTTCCATGCTTTAGTCCTGAATAGTGAGATTGCAGGAGTAGGAACGTCGCATTACTGCGCCGTACCGAACCTGGGTAAAAACCCTGTGTCATTGTCCTTCGCACAACCACGTCCCCCCACGTCTCTATCGGTAGTCTCATGGCACCCCCGTCTATGAAGTCTACTATGATGTCTCAACAGTTGGAGCCCACCGTGGGGAAGGCGACGTCAGGCGTTAAGTTCTGATCTGGGATACTCGGCGGGATCGACAGTTCCATAACTGTCGGAAGCTTGGAGTTCGACAACGACGTTGGACGCTTCCTCGACAACGGAGCTTACATACCGGCGCAAAATCATCTGGTAAGTGCCTGCGTGCTACCGATTGGATCTACAAATATCTTTATCGGACTAACTGCAGAGGCCATGGGGTTTTGCGGTGGAAGTAAATTTATCCCACCCGCCCTATACCCAGTCGAAGATGACTACGATACCGGGTTCTGCTCAGATCGCCGACATACAAGTGAATCACACTTTATCGGCATGGTGCAATCTGAGATCACCGAAAACACGGATGAAAGTAATTCCGTGCAAGAGGCAGAAAACAACACTCCCACAACAGAGATGGAAGATCCGACATCCGTCAACAACACGACACACTCGGTAGCTGACTCTATACTAGCCGCCATCGAGGCGATATTAGAGTCGGAAACCGGATCGGATCACTTCGATACCGAAGACGAAGACGAAGACGCTTTCGAAAGAAAGGTCAAATCCTTCCAAGAGGGGTTCCATGAAGTAGTGATGGCAAAACCGGCTGAAAACACGGATGCCGACAGTCAGGAAAGCCCTAGAACGCCTCCGCCAGAGGAAGAGAGAGAAGAAGGAGAAACCTCTCCAGAATTCCCCGATGTCAAAGAATTGACAGAGGAAGAACCCTGCAGGAAACCTCCCTCTTCCAAGAAGAAACACAAAACTGCTAAAAAGCTCCAATATAAACTCCGGAAGAAGAAATTGGCTGATCCAGCCAATGAAATCCTGGAAGTAGGTGACGCAAGCGGAGTGAAACCTTCGGAGAAGAAAACAAAAGAAATCCTTGTTCCGCCAATGACAGAACAAGAAGAACACGAGTTACTGCAAACACCAGGATACAAGCTCTCCAGAGGCAGCAGCAACATCTATTCAGAACTCGTGAACACCTCGAAAAAACCCAGGACGATATCAAGCTCATGAAGGAAGAAATCGAGGAATACGAGAGAAAGAATAGATCTGGAATTAAACCTACAAGGTTACCCGGAATTGTAAGACCGGAAGTACTGCCGCCAAAAGAAAGGTTCCACAACCCATCTTGGAAAAAGGAGGTAAACGACAAAGATGCCAGAGGCGAACCAATATACAAAACCGCAACAGAAAATGCGGAAGCAGCGTTCGCCATCCTCAACAATGATATGTACTCCAATGGTGAAAAACTTCAAGGGGTGTATGCTTTCTTAGGAAAAGCATTGCAACAATAACAGCGGGGGCAGCAGCGATCAGGGAAGTTGCATGACGACTCAGCCCTATGTAAACTAGCTACATGCGCCGCTGGAGCACCTGGACCGGAAGAACCTGGAGATTCAAGCAATTCAAAAGAGAAGAAAGCGGATCCGAGAAAAGACAAGAAAAATCCCGACAATAAGGATGAAGCGTCTAGAACCGGATCCCATATCCCGAAAGACGGACTTAATCCTCGCGATCGGGAAGAAAAGCACCGGAATGACGGAAAAGCAATGCCGCCTCCGAGACGCCCATCTGAAAAAGCTGGAAGGCAGGATATACCTCACAAGCGTGAGAGATCCCGGGCACCCCCCAGAAATAAGGAAAGAAACAGGAGTAGAACTCCACCTTATCCAAAGGGGCAAGATCTCGGAAGAAACAGAGAGAATCCCGGAAAAGCGCGTTCGCGCCAAAATGGAAAAGAAAGGAGCAGATCCCCTTCTGTCCATTTAGCCGAGAGGTACTCCGCACACATGGATAGAGCGGAAAGAGACGATTTTCCTGTCGCCGTGGTGCCATCTATGGTCACCAAGCACACCAATGCATGTGTAGTGCGCAAGTTGATGACATAATACTCACAGAAGGACTTATCTGTGAATATTACATCCCTTAGAGTGGTACAACAGAAACACATCGGGTCCAGGAAAAACTATAGGATACAAACTTCATTACAAAATCTTGAGAATCTCTTTGATGAATCAAGAAGATCTCATTCAAATGAAAGATCGGAAGAAGCAATTCGAAGATCCAAGCTGGAGGATTACTCTATCTCAGAACTTAATCTACCATGGCTGATGTCAGCCCTAATCTATGGCTTGTAACAACTAAGTCCAAGAATGGTCTTCTCCTACCCTTGATCGCTTCTCCTCCACCATCGTTGTTGATGACGATGCTTTCCTATCTAAGTAAGAGATGACTCCACCTAGCTTCATGAGGTAGTGATGGCTTCACAATGACGACTTCCATAGGGCTTCAACTCTAAGCAGGGGGGCAAACGGGAACGAATGAGTAACGAGCGTTACTCAGCAAGTTCATGATATATAGTGGGTAGTTTGATGCACTAACTACAGCTTTAGACTCGAAAGAGTCATAAGCTAATGCAAGGTTTTGTAAAAATTTCTTCAAGAGGTTGCTTTTAAATCCAAAAACTATGCCCGCCAAACCATCACAGGAGCTAGAACTTCATGGAGTTGCCTTTCCTGTAGCGTTCGCAGTTCATTCCCGGAACAGGGGGTAACATGCCACATCCTTTTACACTCTGCAGAGTGCGTTACTTTACCCATGGGCGACCAAGACCATGTTGCACAACCAGGCTCGAGATCCTGTCCACTCCCACTCAGGTGTGGGGCCCGGTTGTTGGTCCAAGCCAAACCGTGCTTCTCCGCACAACGCATGCCCACCCATTTCCACCAGTAGGTTGAACGCCTGATTCCACCCCTCACGATGGAGATCTACACGCCCCTGGCAGACACTCATAGACCCCAGAGTCCGTGGGACGTAAGGGCTCCCACCCATGTGCATGTAGTCCTTCAAGAGCTACAACGTACGTCTTTGACAGTCTGTTGACATGCGAACGAGAAAAGATCACACCTGACTTACCCCCCCATTGAAGACCCATGGTCAACGCGGTATTTACGGCGCACCGAGTTCTGACGGCATTTGTGATTAATTCCTAGATAATACTTTCCCATGCAGATGGAACCTTCCTTTGACCTATTCATCTTACCATGATTCCATCCGCCCACCAAACAGAACACTACCACTTGGGTAGTCATTCAATTAGTCATATTATTATAAAAATAGGATCATGCATTCTTTTGAGACTAGATGGTAATACGATGGAGTTTTTGCAATTAGTTTGTTATGAAGTAGTGCAAAGGATATGAGCAAGTGATGAACTTGCCTGAGATTGAAATAACCATAATAATCAATGTCTTCGGGTTCGAGGGTCGTGTAGAGAAATCCCGACATCTGAAAGATAGCAAAGTAGTCCTGGTAAGGACTACAGAAAACACTGGCAAGGATGATACATGCATAGTAATGAGATGCATTATGAAATACCCTGGAAAACACCCCAGCTTACAAGTGTAAGCCACGTTTGATACGATATCTTAATCATACAGATTTTAGATGAAATGTTTCTTCACTTGTGGTGATGTGGTGATTGGTTCTTTTAGACTTACATGTGTTTCACTTTTACTTAGCAAACAATTGTTATCATGTTTAGGTAGAAGTGTTTATTACTTGGTTAGATAACAAGACAACAACACATGGAAAATAATTATTGAAAAGATAACAGACACATTTTATTTTATGTTAAAAGTGTAGAGCTAATGACATCAAGTTTATTTGAAAACGAGGAACTAAAACGACTAACTCTATCATCACACAACTACCTAGTGACTTGTGATGATAGGTTTAGTAGGTGTGAAAACATGAGTGTTTATTAATAAGGAAAATAATGTTTGTGGTAGTTGTTTATGATTGCATTGGAATATTATAGAACTCCATTATACCCTTAAAAACAATTTTATAAGTTGAAGAAAATGTTTTATGTTTGACATATTTGAATTGGAAATTCTTTTCTCTTTAATTTGATACATCATTCAATGCTTTCTGAAAATATTTGAATAAATCATTAATTTTATTAATTTTAAATGAATTAAATGACTAGGCAAAATATTGCACAAATGAAAACTTGGTTAAATGACTTTGAAAACATCATAGGTGAGTTGCATTTGTCATATGGATCATTTTGGTATATAACTTGTATTTTTCTGATTTTATGAATTATTTATTATTTTCTCAGTTTTAAATGATTTAATTTAATTAAAGAAAATATTTAATTTTAAATTTTATCAAACATTTTTGAAAGTTCATAAACATTTAGATTATATTTTTCTAAGCATTTATAAATTTTATTTGTATTTTTCTGATAAGTGAATTAAAAATTATTGAATTTGTGAGATTAATGATTTTTCTGCCAATATTCAAATTGACAGGTGGGTCCCACCTGTCATATTCGAATTTGAAATATAAAAAAATCCTTTACGACGTCATGCTGACGTTAGGGATGCGTCAGCATAGAGGAGTTCCTCACTGTTGATCCCCAATCTGTGGATTCGCCACGAACTGGAACCACCTGATGGGCTCAAACCCTCGAGGAAGTCACGGCGAACCACACCGTAGCGGCGCGGTGACCAAATGGTCACCGACAGCTTGCCGGCGTGCATAAACGCGGCGGTGCGCGGCAGTGTATGGTGCCCGAGTCGATTTCGGTGACCAATCGCATGAAGAAAAGCATCTAGGAGTTCCCCAGCTCACCAGGAGCGCGATGAAGTGGTCGGGGTCGCTCGAGGTGGTCGGAGTCGACGGCAATGTCCACGACGGCCGGAAACAGAGCAAAAAGGAATCGACCGATTTCTCCGGCTCCAATCCTTCCCGGCAAGCGAGACTCGTCGAGGATGAAGAGGTGACGATGGCTATTCACATGGTGGCCTCAATTTGTGCAGAGGTGACCGGTAACGACGGCGCGTGACAGCGGCCGTATGAACTAGTGTTCGATTTCTCTCGGTACAGAGGCAACGAGAGAGAGAGAGAGAGGGGAAAGTGACCGAGGGGTTAGAGGAGAGGAAGGGCGTCGCCGTGGTGGTCTTATCTTGTCGAGGGCGGCTAGCAGGAGGTGGCACGAAGGCCTCAGCAGCGAGGGCACGTCTCTGCCGTCCTGGAGGAAGACAAAAGGACGATCTTCCCCATAACCCCTGGAACTAATTCATTTTTTACAAAGAGGTCCCTATGTGATTGAAAACAGAATAGAATTGTTGTTTTCAGGGCCTTTTTGTGAATAGGAAAATTATTAAAAATTATATTTGGAAAGCTCATTAAATTTGCAACCTCACCATATTTTGTTTTGGTGAATTTGAGCAAAATTTGTATTTTTTATTTAGGGTGCTAGATTAAGTGGTTTTGTGGTTTTCTCTTTATTTTATATATTTAATGGCTTTAAAATTATGTTAAAGCATGTTTAATAAAAGTACACACTCCCATCTTGTGGATACCAAGGTGGTGTATCATAATTGGACAATTTTAGGTATAATCCTTAATTTAGTAAAATTACTTGGTACTGGTTCTATGCACTATTATGAAAATAATTTAATATGGAATTTAATTCCATGTCACACCACATGATTTCAATGAGTGAAAGAACTTGTTCTCTTTTTAGAATACTATGTTATTTTCATAGTTGTAACTCTTATCCATTTTTGGTTGACATCTTACTGAGGTGTGAATACTCTATGTTTGATGTTTTCAGTACTTGATCAGGTGGAAAACATGTGTGATTTTGGGATCTTATTTGTTTGTTTTCCACCAGGTTTCAAGTATGAATATCATCCCATGCTTGTTATATAAACAAGTGATCATTTGTATGGTTATGTGTAGATGAATTTTTGTTATCATCTGTTAGTCTTATCTATAAAGAGGATTTGGAAACCAAGGTATTAAGCTTGTTTTCATCTACCTCCACATATCAAGACATGTGGATGCAATACCTTGTTGTTATTTCTTACTGGATACTTGTTTCCATTTAAGATATTTACTATTTGTTCCTCATCTCTGTTGAACTTGACAAAGCATAGAGGTTATGGATTCTCTAATATTAACTAATGCTTTACTAAATAAATTCTTCCTAAGGCAGTGTTGCTCCTTGTGGACTTTTGTCGCTTGATGTTCTTCCCTCTAGTTGCCACTAATCTTCTGTTTTCACCTTGTGTCACTTGCAAGTAATATCATCTCTTGGATTCCACCTTCAACTATCTTCCCCTGGTGGTGAAAACAACCAGTGTTTCCAAGCAAAGATTTTACTTAGATGATTATAAAAATATGGGAGTTTGTTTTATGACATCAATTAGCCTTAAGCATATAAGAAGAATCTATTGACAAGTTTGCAAGGCTTGTCCCCAAATTACTTTTCATATACAAGAGGCTGAGATGTACTAGGTTATTCAACCTTCTGTTTGTTTGTGTATGACACTCAGTTGTTTGAATATACAAATGTGATCTGTTAACAAGGTCTAGAAACTTGTTACCAAACTACTTCTATATAACACTAACATTGGAGTATCACACTCTTTCAGGAGAGTTAATAAGATCATATCAAGATATAAGAGTTTCCAAGTACTCTTATAGAAGATTAGAGTAGCACTTCAAGCACACTCTAAATAATCTACTTGGAGATCTTTCTGTGGTAGTCCTCCTTCCTTGTGGTTGCTTATCTTGCAGAATGATTTAGAGAAGATTTGGAAACCAGATACAATGATCTAGATAACATAACAAGATCTAGATTAAGAGTTAGTTTATGATTTTATTATCCTTCCATATACTTCTTATTTTATTTCCCATAAGATATTTACTTGTTTCATACATGATTGGTTTTACTTAGATATCATTTCAATTTCCCTAATAGAAGTTATATATTGTTGTTATCCTTAGTTGTATACAAAGATAATTTAATTGTTGAATGATGATTTGAATAGAATTGTGGAATGCTTATGGAATGATGACTTAATAGTAAGTTGATCCAATGATTCATTGGTGTGTTGAGATTTCATATGCTCACTTGTATAAGATGAATAAGACAATGAGCATGGGAATGCTATTAGGGTTTAATGACTTATGTAATAGTTGTTAGTTGGTTACTCAGAGTGTCATGTTGTTATTTTTATTATACATTTGTATTCATGATGCGGACATAGAGGGTTGGAAAGATCATCGGAAATGATAAAGGTTTAACAGTAGTTTAAGAATATTTATTTCTTCTTTAAGGTACTTCTTTTATGGTTGATGAGATATGTACATATTCGATAAATATGTTAATACAATTATTATTGCATTGCCCACTTGTGGGTTTGAGTTAACACTTGTTTGTATCTATTGTGTTCTATTGAACCTTTGTTATTTATATCTGAAGGTTAACTTAGTAGTTACTAAATAATTTGGAAAGATGTGGTGTGAAGGGTTGATAACTTAAAGAGGTATAGTTTGAGAGGACATAACATTTCTATTGATGAGATGGTTCCATTGAGTAGTACTCATTTGTGGAAGTATGATTATCAGTTGGGTGATTTGGGTATTCACCCCTCTTTGGATTGTAGCTACCTACTGAATTATCCCAAGTCACTTAAAGACTTGTGGTTTAGGTTGTTGAGAGTTTGTGTTGATCACAACCAATTATGGTTTGTGTAACCAAATGATTTGATTGGTAGGGATGCTATGTTATAAAGATGACTCCAAATGTACTCCTGACTAGATGAACTAGACCTATTTCATCATGTAAAGTGAAACTTTGGTCACTTTGCTTTGTTTAAACTTTCGCGCCAAAATTTCCCGTACTTTTAGATGCATGATTTGCAAATGCACATATTATATTTAGATACTTATAAACTCCCAAACACTGGGATGTTACAGGCAGAGCGCGCGGGGCCCACCTTGTCAGCCTTTTGACCGGAAACGAGCAGTCGTGCTCCAGTTAATCCATTGGTCGCGCTGTAAATACGCACGATCTTTTCGTAAAAGATCGTGTGGGGGTAAATACACACGATCTTCACACGTGGCGGTGGCGATGAGTGCCGCGTTCGTGGATCAACGGCGCAGATCGGCCTGGCACGGGTATAAATATTGGGCGTTAGGGGAAAAGTAACTTTCGCGGCTCTCATTCGTCTTCTTCCTCCCTTGCGCACACCTTCTCTTTTGTGAGCACGAAACGACCCCCAATGGTAGGATCCAAGAAGCACGGCGTAGAGGCGTCTGACAAGAGTTGGCGAGCGCCTCCGCGGTGGCTCCTGCGAAGAAGACGGGCGATTGGCGCCCGTCGAACACCACGAAGAAGAGCATCGCCGAGATGCTGAGGGAGGGGATGCTTCCTCCCGAGGTCTCCAAACGCATTCGGATGTCCGCGAAGAAGGAGGAGATGCCCACCCCCCTCTCCACCGAACGCGTCGCATTCTCGGAGCACATTGCCCGAGGTTTGTCCTTCCCTCTTCATTCCTTTCTCGTCGGGCTATTGTATGTCTATGGCATATAGCTGCACGATCTTCCTCCTAA
The DNA here is from genome assembly GCA_028641055.1 of Alopecurus myosuroides. Classification (NCBI taxonomy): domain Eukaryota; kingdom Viridiplantae; phylum Streptophyta; class Magnoliopsida; order Poales; family Poaceae; genus Alopecurus; species Alopecurus myosuroides. The sequence goes on from CM054058.1 coordinate 146,104,000, forward strand.
CGCGATACAACACATCTCGTCTTTTATCGTGCTCTGCGAGTGCTTCCTCAGCATTCGCCCGCACTGGGGGCTTTGGAAGGTCATCTTCCAAGTGCAGATTTTTCGGGAGAAGAAACAGCCAAGCGAAAGAACTGGAGAGCCGCTGAGGAGCGGAGGCTTCGGGATCCAAGCGAACAAGGACATCCCCTACCTGGAGATGAACTTCGTCGACTCGGCCCAGGGGTGGTGCCGAAAGTGGTTTTACGTCGTGGATGACAGCACGGGTGGCGTTCCATAATTTCAACCGTTCGCTGTTTTGAAGCGGCGGAAGTCCTGGATGCATTCGCTCTCAGCCAAAGAAGTCAGGGTCGTCACCCTCTACTCGCAAAGGTGGCGCGCTTCTGTGACAAGGAGTAGGGGATTCCGCTGAACGGGTGGCGGGTGTGTTTCTGCGCCGGAGGGTCCAGCCTCTTCAAGAGAGGCCGACCACCCTGTGGGATTATGATACGTCTCCAACGTATCTATAATTTATGATGTTCCATGATGATATTTTGCCAATTGCTGCATGTTTTCTCCCTTCTTTATGTCATTTTTATCGATTTTCCGGACTAACCTATTGACAAGATTCCACAGAGCCAGTTCCCTGTTTTCTGCTGTTTTTAGTTTCAGAAAAGTTGTTCTGGAAATTTTCTCGAAATCGGACCCCACGAATCCCAAAGTTCCTATTTTCCCCGGAAGCATCTAGAAGTCCCGAAGAGCCCCAGAGGGGGGCCACAGGGTGGCCACACCATAGGGCGGCGTGGGTCCCCCTGGCCGCGCCACCTGGTGGTGTGGCCCCCCTGGCCACTCCCCGGCATCGGCCTTTCGCCTATTTATACTCCCCTGAGGGAAAACCCTAAAAGAATCGACAAAATTCCAGGAAACCTTCCGCAGCCGCCGTCATCGTCAACCCAAGTTTTGGGCGACAGATCTTTGTTCTGGCAGCCTGCCGGGATGGGGAAGTGCCCCCGGAAGCCATCTCCATCGACTCCACCGCCATCTCCATCACCGTTGCTGTCTCCTATGATGAGGAGGGAGGAGTTCTCCCCCAAGGCTTAGGGCTCTACGGTAGCTATGTGGTTCATCTCTCTCTCCCATGGTGTGATCTATATGTGATCATGAGCTTTTTAATCTAGTTGAATAAGTAGATGTTACTCTTCATATTGTGCTACTCAAGTGTTTTATTAATATGAACTTTGGAGTCACCTTGTCCCGCGGTGTGAAGGTGACAGTGTGCACATCATGTTTGTCTCCTCTATGAATTGTGGTGTTTGTCTAGTACCTTTTAGGGCGCTCATAGTAACAGCGTGGGGTTAACTAGACATGGGAATGCTTACTTTAAGGAATGCTTTTTGCAGCCCTACGCAATGAGTAGTGTTCGTTATCCAACCGGAGAGGGTTAAGAGTAGCATAGTGAAGATAAGATATTTAGTTATTCAATTATGTGATCATTGTTGAGAGTGTCCACTAGTGAAAGTAGGATCCCTAGGCCTTGTTTCCAAGCATTGAAACACCGTTTCCGCCTGTTCTGCTACATGTTCGCTTGCTGCCATATTTATTTTAGATTGTTATTATTACTTATAACCATCCATATTACTCGCATTTCACTATCTCTTCGCCGAACTAGTGCACCTATATACCTGACAAGTATATTGGGTGTGTTGGGGGACACAAGAGACTTCTTGTATCTTAATTGCAGGGTTGCTTGAGAGGGGTATATTTGACCTCTACCTCCCTGAGTTCGATAAACCTTGGGTGATCCACTTAAGGGAAACTTGTTGCTGTTCTACAAACCTCTGCACTTGGAGGCCCAACACTGTCTACAAGAATAGAAGCGTGCATAGACATCAAGCTCTTTTCTAGCGCTGTTGCCGGGGAGGTAAGGTAAAAGGTACTCACATCCTCGGATGTGAGTGCTCGGAGTTATTTCCTTTAGATTCTGCAATTTTATCTTTTTGTTTCTTGTTTTCACTAGTTAGGCTTAATGAAAAGCAACAAAAATATGAGAGAGCTTTATAATCTTTATCTTGAATTGGGACATGATGCTTTTGAAGATAAAATTAAAAACCCTATGGAAGTTTGTTTGCATAATAGTGATAGAAATGTTATTAGCATTAATTCTTTTCACCCCATCATTCCTAATGCTAGGGAAAAGTCTAAGCTTGGGGAAGCTAGTTTTTACGATCTTTTTAGCTTTCCATCTTTAGAGGAGATTTTTTTTCTAATGATACTTTATCTCCCATATGTGATAAACCTAATGATGCTTGTGATATTTTAAATACTCCTACTAAAAGCATTCCTTTTAAAATACCCAAGAAAATTGTTGAACTTGTCATGGATAACCATTATTTTGGAGATGGAACTGTCCATCCTGGTGATCATTTACACTTTATGCATGAATTATGCGAGTTATTCAAGTGTGCAGGTATCTCAACAGACCAAGTTAAGAGGAGGCTATTCCCTTTGTCACTTAAGGACAAGCAAGGGAGTGGTATGAACTACTAGATGATCCTCATCATTTGGAGCGGAAGGAACTTGAATCTCTCTTTTACTCTAAATTTTATCCTTCTCATGAACTATATTTAGATAGGAATTACATTTATAATTTTTGGCCTCATGATGGAGAAAGAATTTCCCAAGATTTGGGAAGACTGAAAACATTAATACTCAAATGTCCTAACCATGAGCTTCCTGTGGAAATAATTGTTACTAATTTTTATGCAAGGCTTTCAGGACATTGGAAGGATTATCTGGATGCCTGTTCAGAGGGTTCTTTTTGTAGTAAGAAGGTTGAAGCTAAGTGGGATCTTCTTGAGAGAATTCGAATCAATAGTGAAGATTGGAATAACAACAAGGTAAAGAATCAGGTATAAACTATGAGTATTATTGCATTAAGACTTTTGCTGAAACTGCTGATTTTCATGAGCTTAATGCTAAATATGGTCTTGATCCTCAAATAGCTGTCGGTTGGTATAGACCATTTGCTTCTTATATTAATCTTCCTAAAAATGGGGACATATATCATGAACCTTTTAAAGACACTTGCATGAAAAATGAAATTGTTATTGATGATTGCAATAAAAATGCTCAAACTTCTGAAAGTAGTATTTCTTATAAGCATGTTAATTTGTGTGGAGCACTTGGACCTTGTGAAAAGAATCAAATCGAAGAAGAATATTATATCCATCATAGGAATGAAAAAACTAGAAGTGGGATAGGGCTCTAAATGATCTTGGTGAATTTTTTTTGCCCTCTATCCTTTTATTTGTGAACTTTGCTAAAGTGGGTCATTTTAATTTTTAATGCCCAAGCCATGATGGTAGCCTTTCGAATCCTATGAGTACTGTAAGTTTGTATTGTGATGACATGATCACCCCTAATGAGCATGATGAACTTACATTATTTTTGGGGGTGTGAAGAGTTATTAAGAAAAACTTCTTTGATTGATATAAGTGCTTTTGATATGAACAGTGTCTTGCATGAATGCCATCTTTATTGTGTTGAAAATTGCCATGCAAATACTTACATACAAAATATTCTAAAATAGGACACTTTACCAAAATATGACAGGACTAATATGAGTTTTGTTCTTATTAATGAGGAGGATGAATCCTCCAAAGTTCTTTCTATTGTTTCTGACAGTAAACCAGGGTATGTGGAGAAGCTTCCTTTTAAGCCTCTCCCTCCTAAAGAGAGGAAGAAGAAGAAGAAAAAGAGGAGTAAAAGGAGAGAGGTAACATTATCTCTCCCTAAGCATGTTGCCCATATTACAGCTTTTGCTGATGAGTCTGAACTCGATGATTTTCCTATGCCTGTTATTTATGAAAGTGATCATGATTGGGAGAAACTCACTACTTTTGATATTGAAAATCTGTTTGGTACCAATTCTGAAAACTATGATATTAATAATTGTTGTACTATTAGTACTATCCATGCTCCTTCCAATGATAATATAGAAATCTCTAAACTTGTGGATGATGTGTTTGAAAATCCCTTTGCTATTAATGATTATATGCTTGATACATCTCCTCCTAGTAAAAATGATGATATGTTTACAAATGAACGCCTTTTGGAAGAAAACTATTTTATTGCTTGTGATGGTACTATGCCTCCAATATATGATGATTGCAATGATGAATATTTGACATTTTTAGTCCATCTACTATTGAGGAGAAAATTAATTATGATTTCAATATGCCTCCTGTCTTTGATAATTATTATAAAGAAAGTTATAACATAGGCTATAATAAGAATCATCCTCATGAAACTTTCCATAATTATGGTGGGATTACCCAAAACCATATCTTTAATATGCAACTTGTCTATCATGTTCGAGTTCTTTATGATAATCCTACTCTAGTTGTTATCAATAAGAATGACTATGCTTATGTGGAGAGTCTTAATTCTTTTATGCATGTGGCTCATGATAAGAATGTTTTATGTGATAGCTATAATTTTAATTTTATTCATGATGCTACTAAAGGATATTATGGGAGATGGAAACATGGTTTTATGCATCTCAACAATATTAAGTTTTCCCTCTTTATGTTGAATTTTTTGAAGTTGCACTTATTTTGTCTTCCTATGCTAGTCACTTTGTGCTTCGTTGACTTGTTTTTCTACAAGATTCTTTTTCTTAGGAAGTGGGCTATACTTAAATGTGTTTTATATTTGCTTCTTGCTCTGTTATTGTGCTTCAACTCTTATTATTATGTGAGCATCTTTTAAAAATCATTGTGCCTAGCTGAAAGGCACTAAAAGAAAAGCGCTTACGGGAGACAACCCGTTTTATTTCTCCGTTCTCAACCCGTTTTTCGTCATTTATTTCTGTTTTCTTTGCACCTGGGTGTTGTCTATTTCCTTAGAAACCCTGCTATATCTTTTCTTTTGTGCCCTTGTTGAGCCAAGTAAAGTCTCTAGTGGAAAGTTGAGACTGTATTTCGGATTTCCGCGCAGGAAACAGATTTCTGCTGTCCACTGTTAAAATCGTATAAAATCACAAAAAATTCAAAATGACCCGAATTGTTTTGTGTGTCATACTGGGATATATACGCAACTTTTCTTAGTTGACCACTTTTTGATTTTAGAAACAGAGGATTTTCGAAAAAATCATCTTTACCTGCTGTCCTGTTTTGACAGATTTCTGCCAATAATTGCATTTGCATGTTAATCTCTTTCTTTTGGTGTTCTTTTGAGAAAAAGAGTTTTAAAAGAAGTTGTGACAGTAGTTAATGTGTTTATGAGTGTTAGGCTTGTGTTTAAACTGAACCATGTGAATTTATTATTTCGATTGCACTAACGTTGCTAATGAAGATTGTGAGAAGTTTGGTGTGAAGGAAGTTTTCAAGGGTCAAGAGAAGAGGATGATATGACGTGATCAAGAAGAGTGAAGAGCCTAAGCTTGGGGATACCCTGATGGTACATCCCAGCAAATTTCAAGAAGACTCAAGCATCTAAGCTTGGGGATGCCTTGGGCATCCCCTTCTTCATCGACAAATTATCAGGTCACTTCTAATGAAACTATATTTTTATTCGGTCACATCTTATGTGTTTTACTTGGAGAGTCTTTTATTTTTGCTTTCAGTTTGTTTAGTTTTATTTTCTGTAGTTTATGGTTGGATCTTATCATACTTGTGTGGGAGAGAGACATGCTATGTTTTCATTGCTTAAGACTTCTCTAGTTTTCATTCTTATTGTTCTGTGAGTGTTCACTTTTTGCTAGTACTGCGTTTAGCCTTTGTTTTCATGCATCTCTTATTCAAAGCTGTTAGTTTTAGTAGTGTTTGTGAGTACTCTCATATTTGCTTGCTGTATCATGTAGAGTATTTTTGTTAAAACATATCTTGTATGGTGCTTGTTGGGAAAAGAAATTGCTGCTTGAAGTAGAATTTTTAATGGTACAAGTAGAAGCTTGTATAGACTGTGGCTAGAACATTTTCATATCATGATGGATGTTATTTTAGTTTTAAAGTCTTGTGGTTATTGAGTATCATGATTAGCCTCAAATAGCTGAGAGTGTTTAAGGTGCCATTGAAAGAATCATGAGTTGTTCTTGTCATAGTGAACCATAAATTTATGGTGTTCTCTTTTGAATGTTTTGTTTGGTTGACTTGGCGCATGCTCACACCATGTTTATGACTATGAACTAGTCACTAATAGCCTCTATGATAATTTAGTTTTTGAAATTGTGATACCACTTATGCTTTGATTAATGATGTTTATGTCGCTATGCATGATTATGGCTCTTATGCTCTCTTGATTTGTCGCTCCCAGTCTTTTGCTAGCCTCCACCTGTACGGAGTATGGAATTCTACTCGTGCATCCAACTCCCTAAAGCCAAGTTTTCCCATTGTGTCCACCATACCTACCTACATGTGGTATTTAACTGCCACTCCAAGTAAATTGCTCATGTGTTACCTTTAAAACCTTTAAAATTACTCCTCCTTTGTGTTCCTGTTTTTGCTCATGAGGACGTAAATAGAGAATGTTTATCTCACTTGTTGATTGGATTTCACACCCTGGACTAGTGGCTTCATCCGCTTATCCAAATGATAGAAGAGCTGGCAGCGGGGTGCCCAGCCCCAAATTAATACACACAAAATCTCATCACTATTTTGCCCCTGATTTATCAGTCAAAGCATAATTGTGTAAGCAAAAAAGAAAGAAGGATGACCTTCTATACCAGTTGCATCCTTCATATGGGAGCCGCTCTTGTGAAATCTAGTTGGCTTGTGACGTATTGTATTTTCTGTTTACCATTCGTTGACATTAGCATATATCTCCCAAAATATAGACACTCCTCCATGGTATTTGATTGTTAGAGGGCACCCGACGATTCGGTTAGCGATGGTTTGTGTAAGATTGATGGGAGGAGTGTCAAACTTTTAATACCTCTGTTTAATAAAATAAAAGCTCTAGCACATGAGTGATCCCTGCTTCCCTCTGCGAAGGGCCTTTCTTTTACTTTATGTTGAGTCTCCATCTTCTAACTTTATGCACAGTTGAGAGAGCATTTTTTTCCATTCTGAGTTTTATGTGCATTTGTCCCAGAAACATTATTAATTGTACTAGGAAACGTGCCCGTGCGTCGCAACGGAAAGAAATAATTCTATATCGGCCAGATGGACAAAGATTTCACGCCCCCTCCCCCGTCCCCCCATTGTTACCGTTATTCTGTTAAATATTTTAGGAAATGCAAAATTACAAACAATTGACCCCAGTGTGTGCTTGTAAGGACAAAAATAGACGTAAAGCTTAATTAGATTTTGCATATACAGATATATTCGACATAATACTTATATCAAGGCACATCAAATAAGTTTGGTATCATAGATGTATGCATGGGTCAGTTGAGTCAGCTCTCATATGTTTATCACGAGGTGTCGAAGCATGCCGTCATTAATTCTACCGTTCCATATCTTAGTATGAACTACCATCAGAATAAGTTGTTGGAGCACATCTAGCATGGAATTAAACTGTGTGAAGACGAGTCTTGATCTCTGCTACCTTGTCCAGAGGCAGCACCTTGAGAATAAAAAAACTATACGACTTGAGTATTACATGCCGCTGTTTTAACATGATCAGGAAAAAGCAGTTCTAAAATATAACCAGCTTGAATCAAGAAAAGATTATACACTCTATTAGACACAATCTAGAAAACTGGTGTGTGGAACTTAGATTCAGGTATCCTACCTTTGTGTATAACAAAGCTGATGAGTGTGCTCACAAGAAAAAAAATAGTAGATCGAATCATCTTCATACAGAACAACTGGTTCAGTTGCCCACTTGGCCATATGGTATCACGTAGAGGGCCTGAGAAAATAGCAGGAAATTGCAAGAGATGGGGTTACTTTCCTGGGTACAAACTGAGAACGTTGAGGAAGATCTGCAACTTGCCAGATTGACCAACTATCTTTACATCATGCGTCAGTTTGTTTCTTCTTAGTTTTCTCTATATACAGTATTCTTCCTTGGTTTCTCGTGCATATAGTGTACGCCATCATACAGTTCTTTATGCATACCTATACGTCACTACAAGAAATGTGCTGATACTTGACGCTCTATTTTCGTCACCAAATCGTCATCATATTTCATCCATGACGATCTTATGACGAAAACCAAATCGTTGAAAACCGAGCGTCAGTAATTAACCACAACGACGTTTTTTTGAGAACGTCATGGATATCCACGACGATTTAGGAACGTCATGAATCTATGACGATCCAAAATCGTCGTGAGCAGTCCGGGCAGGACACATCAGCTCCGACGTGGCTAGTCCTACGTGGCAAAATCATGACGATTTGAAAACGTCGTGGATCAAAATCGGCCCAGTCCATTTCGATGATCTTCAAGGGCCTAGCCCAATAATATTGGCCTTTTGTCTACATCTCAGCCTTTTCTGATCTGTTTTTACTTTTGGGCCTAAGCCTTTCGACATCGTTTTTGCAATTTGGGCCTTGGCCTTTTCATAATTGTTTTATTTACTTCTTTTGTAATTCTGTAAATATTATTTGGGTCATGGGCTTTTCAGAGCCCATACAGCTTTTGGTATGGTCCAATAGATGGGCATTCTAGCTTTATGTTCCAGGAAACTAGACAGAATTTTGAATAGCCATCAAATTACAGAAAACTTGAATTTCACCACTTCATATAAAAACTTCCGAGGAACACAAGCCAGAGGAAAATATACAGAAATTTCAATAGCAACAAACTACAGAGAAACTTGAATTTTACAATCTACCAACTTTCGGCATTACATTCAACATTACATGAATAGGAAGGAACACCAACTTCCAGCCTTCCATCAAAATCACCAAGTTCACCATCTTCTCTATTGAAAAGACAACTCCTACCAGGGAGTGTGGTGCAGCAGAAATGACTCTTCAGCAAAAGATTCATCTGGCCATCTCTCAGTCCTGTCAGCCTCCTAAAACTAGTAAACAATATAAACATTGCAGTCTATTAAATCTCTTGTGAAAGCTGAAATGAGAACTGAAATACATGGCATGGACAGGCATATCATTGAATGGCTAGTAAGAACACTGGTTTAACATTAACAAGAATGCATTACATCATTCAATGCCCAACAGAATCTCATGCATATCACAAGAGCCAAATGCTGAAAAAGAATCAGTAATCGTGATTGTGTGCATGTGTTCAAATGCACCAGAAATATAACTTTACATACATGGAAACATGATTTTGTCAAGGCACATAGAAAGAAAAAATGAAAAACCTGCAAGTTAAGAGAAAGAATTACTTATTTTCTCAAAATGATACTAGTTTTTCGAATAATACATACCTACTGGCAGATCATAAGAAAAGAAGACATTAGCTCCAGGAACAAAGCCAATTGTGTAGAAGTCCTGAGAGGTGTCCAGTATTCTCTTCTTTGGAGGAACTGTATCTGTTATGAAATCAATGGACCCGACATTAAGAAGCTGTAACCAGTTACATCTGTAATACATGATTATGGAAGATCTATGGAAATCCCATTTAAGTAAAAGGTGCAACAGGTGATACTAGAGGATCCTCAAACTTCCACGGGTTCAAGCGAAGGGTCCATTTTGGACTCCCAAGCAAATAAATCCCATATAGGACTCCCAAGCAAATAAATCACAAGCTCACCAGAGAGGAATTGTAGCCAAGCCAAGACCTCGTCGACACGCTTGTTCTTGCACTCCATGCCCTCCACAACAGGGCCATTTTGGCTCCTCCTCCTCGATGCCGCCCCCGGGCGCTAGCAGGCCTAGCCACTGCTCCTGGGGCTGGGCGGACCGCTGTCCCCCTACCAGCACCAGCCTAGTCTTTGGCATCCTCCTTGTCATCGGAGGAGAGCCGCATCAGGTCGACCTCCTTGTCACGGCGGCGGAACATCTGCAGGACCTGCATTTTTTCAATCATATGTCATTGAATTAGTAAGTTCATCTATCAATGCTTTAAAAAATACAATAATGTGTGTCGTAGAATATTTTCTCACTACACAGAAATTTCCACCATGTACCTGTCTTTTGGCAAAGGAGCCAAACTGTTCACACGATATTAAGAGACAACTGAAAATCCATAAATTTTGCTATCAATCAAATAAACAGCAAGTCTTTGCATATGGAAACAAGTTTACTTCACTTTCCTAATTGGATCAAACTACTGAGTTACACATTGCGCCCTAATAACAAGTATGTAACACAGAAAACATAATCGATTACTTGGACAAGTATGTAAATCAACACAAGACAATAACATGTATTCAGAGAAATAATGGTCAGTCACATAACCAAGGAAATCAATCAACATAAAACAGGATTCCTTTTTTGTGGTCATGACCAATTAAGACAGAAAAGATCGTCCATTACTTACGCAAGCCAACCAGTCAACACAAGACAATAACAGAGTACCACGCAAGTCTCCTCAAGCATTGTGAGTTACTCAGCCAAGCAAGTCGATTCAGCTTGGTGAATAGGATTAAACGACCTATTATATAGAACAATTATATAGAATTGCAGTACAGATCACTCTGCTGAGCTATATACCTTCTTGAAGCAGAGCTTGGAGAGGAAGATGTGACCCTCGGGTTCAGGAAGTCGCCGCCCTCGATCCGGTGGATGAGCGGATCCGGAGGCGTTGCTGTTGAAGAGGAGGGGGACCCGGCGGCGTCCTTGTGGGAGAAGAGGGGATCCCGTGGCGGCCATCTCGGAGAGGAGGATCCCACGCCAAGGCTTGCTGCGGTGCTGATCCCACGACCACGAGGCACATCCAGCGACCACGGTAGGACCTGCATCGGGGATGTTCTTCTCGTTGTGCTGGATCTCCTTGCGGTGTACCTGCATCTCAATAGAAGCGGCGGGGTCGGCGACGTCCTTGCGTAGCACGTTCACCAGCAGGAGGAGAGAGGGTAAAGGAAAGGCTTACGGGGTCGGGTGCGGTGGCGCTGACGAGATGGAAGGCGACGCCGTCGTCCTTGCCGAGGATCTTGTGAGCGCCTTCGAGGACTTAGCCGTAGAGTCGCCGACGTCTAGCACGCCGTGCTTCACCAGCACCGCCGTACCGCGGATCCGGTCAAGGGGGTGCGGCGGCGGCGTGGGCGCTGTGGCATCCGAAGTGGGGGAACGAGGGAGGGTTTCTGCGGGATGAGGCTAGGTTTCGGGAGATTAGCGGCAGCGAGAGAGCCTAGCTTACGCGATCTGGAGCCTAGCGGCGGCGGCGAGATCCTAGCGGCGGCGGCGAGAGCCTAGCGGATGTGGAGGGGAGGGGATGGGAAATGGCGGCTAGGGTTAGGGGAGGAGAGTGCGGTGCGACTAGGGTTAGGGACTTAGGGGAGGACCGGAGGAGACTGCGGTGCGGGCCTGAAAATTTCGCAAAGGCGCGGGCGGATGGCGCATTGGCGCTCAATTCACCGCGAGCATATTTTGGCAAGCTAGTGTGGCTGCCACCGGGCCCGAGGCTTCAAGGTCCCATATTGACTGCCTTATTTAGAGCCAAGTGCAATATTTATGTATATTAATTTTCTATTTAATGTAAAACTTCTTATGGGCATAAAGTTAAGTTGTACTCATGTATAATAAGTTTCAAAAATGTATATTCCTCTAAATTGATAGATTTCTTTAATCAAGAAACGACAACATTGTTTATCATCGCTAGCTATAATGATGTCTAGGAAACACATTATTGTTTACTCCAAGGATCGCGAGATACATGTAGTTAAAATTTGACCCCTCTACTCAACCGTCATCAAATGGTACTCCCTCCGTCCTGGTGTATAGGGCATAATCCCAAAACCATTTTGTCCCATAACCCTCCTCCTCCTAGGCACAAATCGCATTAACTCCCTCTCAATTAGTGGTTGGATGCATTTCCCACCAATGCATGCAAGGTTTTATCCCCAATCAAATAGCACCTTGGTCCAAGAGTTTTGCTAAGTGTGCCTTATACACCAGGACGGAGGGAGTATAATTTATTCCCGCATTTTGTCCATTGTAAATCTCTCATTATCTCGCAGTCGACTCTACGAAGGTTAATGCCTTTCTGCAAAAGTAACAAATATTATGTCCACATGCATGAGATAGTTTGTTAAAATTTACCTATATTTTACACAAACATGAATCTTGCAACAACGCACAATGTTGACGAAGAAAGTTTTATTTTTCGTTGAATAAAAACATCATTTTTCATTTTCGAAGTGTCAGAAAAGGGTTTTTTTGTGAATCACCTACCAAAAATATGTTACAGAATTGTACAAAGTAAAATTCTAAATATATTATGTCATATTTGAACTACAAATAACAAATTTACTAACTCTAAATAGCTCAAAATACACCACTTTTGAAATAGAGAAATTTCTGCTGATTCCGCTGAAACCGGGCAAAATTTGAACTACAGGTGCCTCATATGTTGTTCATGATTTTTTGTAAAAATCATTTTTAGATACACAACTACCTATTTCAATAGAGATATACCAAGAGTTCATCAATATTCAACACCTAGGTACGAACAGTCATGTCCCCCGTTTTGACCGTTTTCCGAAACCGGCTTTGAAAATTCCAGAAAATTCAAAAAAAACTCGAAACGATGCAAGATCTTCGCGTGGTGTTGTTATATCTGTCCTAGTATCCACCAAAAATAATAAACTTTGAATAACACAATTTGGTGGAAAATGTGTTCACAAAAATGAGCTATCTCGTACGAAGATTCATGGCTTTCGAGCAAAATGACGGATGTTTTGGCCACATCCATGGCATAGTTTGTTGAAATGTGACCATATTCCACACAAAGATGCACATTGGTACAAGTAACAATGTTCACGAAGAAAGTTTTATTTTTCTTTGAATAAAAATACCATTTTCCATCTCCGGAGTGTCAAAACTGGGTTTTTTTGTGAAGCACATACACAGAATATGTTGCAACAATGTACAAAATAAAATTCTAAATATATTATGTCATATTTTATCTACAAATAACAAACTTACTACCTCTCAATAGCTCAAAATACACCTCTTTCGAAAAAGACAAATTTCTGCCGATTCCGCTGAAACCGGGCCAAATTTGAACTACAGGTGCCTCATATGTTGCTCATGATTTTTTGTAAAAATCATTTTTAGATACACAACTACCTATTTCAATAGAGATGTACCAAGAGTTCATCAAGATTCAACATCTAGGTACGAACGGTCATGTCCCCCGTTCTGACCGTTTTTCGAAACCGGCTTTGAAAATTCCAGAAAATTCAAAAAAACTCGAAACGATGCAAGATCTTCGCGTGGTGTTGTTATATATGTCCTAGTATCCACCAAAAATAATAAACTTGGAATAAGACAGTTTGGATGAAAATGTGTTCACGGAAATGAGCTATCTCGTACGAAGATTCATGGCTTTCGGGCGAAATGACGGATGTTTTGGCCACATCCATGGCATAGTTTGTTGAAATGTGACCATATTCCACACAGAGATGCATATTGGTGCAACTAACAATGTTCACGAAGAAAGTTTTATTTTTCGTTGAATAAAAATACCATTTTCCATCTCCGGAGTGTCAAAACTGGGTTTTTTTGTGAAGCACATACACAGAATATGTTGCAACAATGTACAAAATAAAATTCTAAATATATTATGTCATATTTTATCTACAAATAACAAACTTACTACCTCTCAATAGCTCAAAATACACCTCTTTCGAAAAAGACAAATTTCTGCCGATTCCGCTGAAACCGGGCCAAATTTGAACTACAGGTGCCTCATATGTTGCTCATGATTTTTTGTAAAAATCATTTTTAGATACACAACTACCTATTTCAATAGAGATGTACCAAGAGTTCATCAAGATTCAACATCTAGGTACGAACGGTCATGTCCCCCGTTCTGACCGTTTTTCGAAACCGGCTTTGAAAATTCTAGAAAATTCAAAAAAACTCGAAACGATGCAAGATCTTCGCGTGGTGTTGTTATATATGTCCTAGTATTCACCAAAAATAATAAACTTGGAATAAGACAGTTTGGATGAAAATGTGTTCACGGAAATGAGCTATCTCGTACGAAGATTCATGGCTTTCGGGCGAAATGACGGATGTTTTGGCCACATCCATGGCATAGTTTGTTGAAATGTGACCATATTCCACACAGAGATGCATATTGGTGCAACTAACAATGTTCACGAAGAAAGTTTTATTTTTCGTTGAATAAAAATACCATTTTCCATCTCCGTAGTGTCAAAACTGGGTTTTTTTGTGAAGCACATACACAGAATATGTTGCAACAATGTACAAAATAAAATTCTAAATATATTATGTCATATTTTATCTACAAATAACAAACTTACTACCTCTCAATAGCTCAAAATACACCTCTTTCGAAAAAGACAAATTTCTGCCGATTCCGCTGAAACCGGGCCAAATTTGAACTACAGGTGCCTCATATGTTGCTCATGATTTTTTGTAAAAATCATTTTTAGATACACAATTACCTATTTCAATAGAGATGTACCAAGAGTTCATCAAGATTCAACATCTAGGTACGAACGGTCATGTCCCCCGTTCTGACCGTTTTTCGAAACCGGCTTTGAAAATTCTAGAAAATTCAAAAAAACTCGAAACGATGCAAGATCTTCGCGTGGTGTTGTTATATATGTCCTAGTATCCACCAAAAATAATAAACTTGGAATAAGACAGTTTGGATGAAAATGTGTTCACGGAAATGAGCTATCTCGTACGAAGATTCATGGCTTTCGGGCGAAATGACGGATGTTTTGGCCACATCCATGGCATAGTTTGTTGAAATGTGACCATATTCCACACAGAGATGCATATTGGTGCAACTAACAATGTTCACGAAGAAAGTTTTATTTTTCGTTGAATAAAAATACCATTTTCCATCTCCGGAGTGTCAAAACTGGGTTTTTTTGTGAAGCACATACACAGAATATGTTGCAACAATGTACAAAATAAAATTCTAAATATATTATGTCATATTTTATCTACAAATAACAAACTTACTACCTCTCAATAGCTCAAAATACACCTCTTTCGAAAAAGACAAATTTCTGCCGATTCCGCTGAAACCGGGCCAAATTTGAACTACAGGTGCCTCATATGTTGCTCATGATTTTTTGTAAAAATCATTTTTAGATACACAACTACCTATTTCAATAGAGATGTACCAAGAGTTCATCAAGATTCAACATCTAGGTACGAACGGTCATGTCCCCCGTTCTGACCGTTTTTCGAAACCGGCTTTGAAAATTCTAGAAAATTCAAAAAAACTCGAAACGATGCAAGATCTTCGCGTGGTGTTGTTATATATGTCCTAGTATCCACCAAAAATAATAAACTTGGAATAAGACAGTTTGGATGAAAATGTGTTCACGGAAATGAGCTATCTCGTACGAAGATTCATGGCTTTCGGGCGAAATGACGGATGTTTTGGCCACATCCATGGCATAGTTTGTTGAAATGTGACCATATTCCACACAGAGATGCATATTGGTGCAACTAACAATGTTCACGAAGAAAGTTTTATTTTTCGTTGAATAAAAATACCATTTTCCATCTCCGTAGTGTCAAAACTGGGTTTTTTTGTGAAGCACATACACAGAATATGTTGCAACAATGTACAAAATAAAATTCTAAATATATTATGTCATATTTTATCTACAAATAACAAACTTACTACTTCTCAATAGCTCAAAATACACCTCTTTCGAAAAAGACAAATTTCTGTCGATTCCGCTGAAACCGGGCCAAATTTGAACTACAGGTGCCTCATATGTTGCTCATGATTTTTTGTAAAAATCATTTTTAGATACACAACTACTTATTTCTTCATAGAAACAATAAGAATTTACCAATATGAAACACCTAAGTAAGAATATTCATATCCGTTGTTTTGACCTCAAAAGTGTAATTTCAAATCGCTTAATGTCTCAAGCAATATATGCCGATGGGCATGATTATATTTTTTATACAAAAAATGGTTGAAAACTAACAATAATTACCAGTATTAATTTTACAAAAAATTTAAAATTGATTTCGGTCCATTTGGAGGCCAAATTCAAATTATAGAAATAAAAACAGGGAAAAAAAAATCCCGAGCAACAATAGGGAGCCCTGTGCAGTGAGCGTTGCATGCGAGCGTTGCTTGCTAGGCCCAGATTCAAGGCGCATGCGAGCGTTGCTTGCTAGGCCCAGATTCGGCCCATGGCCGCAGCGGAAGCCCTGTGCAGTGAAAACGAAATATTAAGGAGCCTAGGTATTCCTTATGGATCAAGTGGCGTTCGATAGCCCAGTGGTTAGTGCGTGTGCTCCAGTTCGTGAGGTCGCGGGATCGAGCGCTCAAGTCCCCGTCCGGCTATTTTTGCAATTTCGCGCTGGAAACGAAATAATAACTAAGCTCGGTCTTCCTTTGTATCACGTAGGGTTCTGTGGCCTAGTGGTTGGATCTTGTATGTGTGCGCGGGAGGTCGTGTGTTCAAGTCCTGGCCGGGACATTTTTAACTATTTTCGCGCTGGAAGCATTCGGTGGTGCAGCAAGCTGTACTCACTTGGTGTGGGACCTCATAGTGCATTTGGTTGGTCCCACATGTCAGTTCGTACCTGCTAGAAGTGCCACATAGGCCCATCCAGTAGACATGCCACGTAGGCGGAATTGGTGATACGACAAGTAGTTGTGTAAAAAATAATGACACGTAGGCGAAACGATGATATGGCCATCTAGTAGACACGACATGTAGGCGAAATTGGTTATATGGCCATCTAGTAGACACGACACGTAGGCGAAATTGACAATGTAATATCAACGCATCCACTTTTAGACTGTTTATGACGATTTCGTTTTATAAAATTGCGACGTTTTTTGCCAAATCGTCGTGATATTTCTGGGTTTTAGCCCCCTATAACAGCTTACGACGACATGGCACGAAATCGTCATAACTTTATGACGATTTTGTCCATCGTCGTTGAGAGAACGTCATGTATCAACACATTTCTTGTAGTGCGTGTGTATACATCTGGTCAAGTATACATATTTTTCCTACACGAGTTCAGTTTTATGGGCCCAGAAGACGACGACCGGGATCCTGACGCTGTGCTTCTTAGCCAAAGGCGTTCCTGGGCGCGATGGTGTTAAGATAATGAGTGCAGGTGAGCTCGTCAGGCGACACACCCGACGCGACACCCTTCGGGCTCGCCACCCCATTATGCTCTCTGTGTTACCTTCCAAGCACCACCGCACTCGTGACGACGAGCCAGGCGCGACAGTGAGCTCGTCAGGCGACACGCCCACCGCGACACCCTCTGGGCTCGCAACCATCATGCTCTCTGATCTCCGTGTTACGGTCCAAGCACCACCGCACTATTGACGACCAGCCAGGCGCGACGGTGAGCTCGTCAGGCGACACGCCCACCATGACACCGGCCTCCGGGCTCGCAACAATCATTTTTTTTTTTTTTTTTTTACATACGCCTCCCACAAGGAGAGCCGGGTTCCATTATTAGCATAACAGAACAGGAGTCTTAGTTACAACTTCAAACGAAAAAACGACCCACACTTAAGGAACTAGAAACCACAGCAAAAGTACCAAACCTAAGCCACTGAGATAAAAGTCTATCAGGCCACCACCCGACCACAAACCAACCGGCCGACAGTTAAAAACAACCACATAAGTTTCGCCACAAAGCCAGGACAAAGTATCTTTGCAAACACCACCCACTGACAGGCTCACCCAATCAATCTTCATTTTCTTCCTGGACATCATCCTCAGCCTGTTCAGTCTCCGTTTCATCCTGCGCCGAAGATCCAGTTGACGCATGAGCTGCTATTGCAACATCTTGTATCATCTTAGCTCCTTCCTCCAGCAAGCTCCTAACTGCTTCTCCCTGCAGACCTGCCCAATAACGAAGAAAAACACTCATGTAACACACCATCTCAACAGGAGATGATATAGTCTTGCCCTCAAAACAAGCCCTATTTCGCAATTTCCAAATAGCCCAACAGAGAGCAGCAACACCCACTACATGAAGGTTTGTGTTCCCAGGAAAAAACTTGTTAATCCAGGCTCGCAACAATCATGCTCTCCGTGTTACGGTCCAAAGCACCATTGCACTCGTGACGACGAGGCAGACACTCCCACGGTATGCGGCACCACGGCCTCGTGTCCACGCCTTGCACCGCGCATAGGAACTCGTTGTACATGGCGTCTTTGATCGGTCGTCGTGTGTTACGGCGTGTATTGGGTAGGTTTCTTCGTGGTCGATCATGCCTTTGATGAAGAGCTGGACGAACTCTGACGAGGCACTTGAGAAGAAGGGGACCCCGGACTCCCCCGATGGCGTGGAAATCGAGCAGCGTTCTCCCGGGCGGGACGACGAGAACTTGGCCGCGAGCCAGTGTACTTGTTGGGGATTTTGAGGGAATCGGCGGGTTCTTCCAGCTCGAGCTTGGCCTGGTCGCGTTCACGACATCCTAGAAGCTGGGCATCTCACGACACTGTCGGGGATGTCGGTCGACTGCGATACAGTCGGGGATGTCGATGATCTGGTCCACCGCGCTACCGGCACCAAGTACCTACGTAAGCGGCTATTCTTCCTACGCGAATGGCACCAACTGCATGTCCTGGTCCTTCATGGAGGTCCACCACGTCCTTGCCATGGACGAACTGGTCGCCCTAGGTACCAGCGCCATGCACGCCTTGCATGACCAACTCTTAGTCCTACGCGACAGGCAGCGGCCGCATGTTCTGATCATTCACTGGGCGCAAGCATGGACGTCGACCACATCCTCTCCATGGGCGAACTGGTCATCCCGGCCGCCGGCGCCGACCAGTACATCGCAGGCGTGAGACCAAGCAATGCCGACGAGAAGTGCCGGCCAGCAGAACGGCGAGACGACGTCAATGTCGAACTGGAGTGGATCTTCATGCATGGCTATATCGAGTTGCGCCAGAACTTCGGGCTAGGCAATGTCGAGCTGGGATATATTTGAACAAGTTTTCCGGCCGAAACCATCATCGTCGATTCTCCCGTGTTGCTGCGTCCTGGCCCATGTCGTCGCTCGTTGGAGCTCCCGGCTATCCCTGTAACCGTAGAGGCAGTCTCGAAGAGCCGTACGACCTCGATCCGCTCACGGCTCACCTCGCATACGTGGTCGCCGTGATGGTGACAATAGCTTATGTTGGAGCTGATGACCCGACAGATCGCGCCGAGGCGGATGCGGTCGGAGAGGGACGGTCGACCTCCATCACGCTATTCACGTGCACGATCTATTGGGTTATGCTGGGTAAGACCAGGAGTCTAGATCGGTTCCATCTTATATACTCTAACAATTCCATGGACAAAAAAGAACCGTACACATAGGCTGGCCCGCACCCAGGATCGATAAGAAGGAATCAATGGATCGACTTTGGTGCAAGGACAAAACGGTAAAATATAAAGTTGGACCGGAAGAAGCCTTCCTCTCTTTATTTATTATTACTAGCAGAAGTGCCCGTGCGTTGCTACGGGTTTAAATAATTTAATTCGCTCTCACAAACCTAAAAAAATAGACGTAAACATCTTATATTTCACATTCTTCCGTACATTTAAAATATTTTAGCTTTTGCTTCAGATTTAGTTCCCTTGCTGTAGTGTACATCTATCCTCTCAAATGAGAAATAAAAACTAAACACCTAATTTGCAATATTCTATATGCGCATCATGGTTCTTTAGAAATACAAATCGTTTCTACGGGTTGTTTTTGCTATAGAATATTGTAGTCCAGTTTGCCATAAATAAACTTTACCGGTAAGGTGAAGATGAATTTTCCTTGAATTATATTTCTTCAGATTAATTGCTCATGTTTTTCATCCTCAAACCTAATCAGAGAAAATTCCCCAACCTATTTATACACACAATTACTTATAACTTAACTAATGTGCATAAGACCTTCTTTCATTCAGATATCAAAATAACCACGTAGCAACTCCAAAGTCAAATCAAGGATCTGGAAATCCCTTCAGGCCAATATATTAAAATTTGGTGTTTCCATGGTCATATGATAAACTTGCGTATGAAATTGCGAAGAAAATAATTGTCGCAAAAACAATTGACAATAGTGTGTGTATGTATAGACAAAAATAAAAGTAGTGCTTAATTATATTTTCGTATAGAGATTTATCCGACATAATACCTATATATACATAGAAAGTACTCCCTCCGGTCCGGAAAAAATGTCGGAGGATATACATATAAGTTGTACCGGCAACGTTGTTAACTTACGACGCTTTTAGTGGACCGGAGGGAGTAGTAAATATCATCGATATAGGCACTCCAAGAATCCAATCATCCATGTACGCATGCTTCACTTCTCATCTGTTCATGACCGGTTCCATATATTAGTTTATAAACTACCAACAATAGTCAAATAGGTATGTTAGCATTAGACATTGCAAATCGACATAAACATTCATAATTTTAGAATAAACTAAATATCAGTTAGCTTTGCTGAAAAAACAATTATGAAAATACATCTAGCTGGCAGCAAACATCATTAAATCGCTTTAGTCAAAGCTTTTTCGTGCACATATAGCAAGTACGGGTGGGTAGCAGCAAACACAGCAATGTGCTTGCAGCTATCAGCAAGCACATCTAGATAGCAGTATTGTATCAGCACGCAGAAGGTGTAGCGGCTTCTCACCCCCACTCGTTTCGGGAGATAGATGAAGAGATACCAACAATTAGGTGTATTCAGTCAGGACACGACAGGTCACTCAGGCATGCACCTCCATGCTTTTTACTGGATCTGTCCAGCTGATTCTCCTTCTGTCCTTCAAGACGTCCTTTCAAACGGTTTGTACTCTGTATCAAATCATTGCTATGAAATTAACTTCAAATTATTCTGTACGAGAACACTAATCCAACTAACCAACACAAAGTTGAGCCCAGATTTAGTACGAACGGATCAGCATATCATGTTGACGAAACCAGCTTGCATCTCAAGCTACGCAGTGTGTAATTGGCCTTTGTCGCTTGATACAAGAAAGAGACACAAACAACACCAGAATTTTTCATGAACAATGCAAGAAGTCAAATATGCTCACTTTTCCATGAACCGGTCTGCGTATAGCCAAAAAAAATCCGACGGGAAGCAAATCTCATGAATAATCCATGAACATCGGGAGAACATGGAAAATCCATGGACAGCTGAATCACATCAAAAAGAGGCGTGACCTTTTTTCAATCTTTATGGGATCATCGGAGGCGGCAAATTGGCAGTGGACGACGAGCACAGGGTAGGTTCCTCGATCCGCGGCGGCCTCGGCGCCGTTGCGATTCCGCGAGCACCGTCCTGCGTGAGGTGTGTACTACACGCTGGCTGATATGTGCGTTCGTTTGCGGAAAGTAATCGAGAGATTAGATTTAATAATAAAACTTTAATATGGGATAGAGATCGGCATCAAATCCTGTACGTATTGTTCCTAGACCTTCCAAATGAGACACGAAACGAACCCAGCTACACTATGTAGGTAGGCCCACATGCTGTGATACATCTGTTATTGATTGGAGAGACATACAAAACTAAACAGAGCGATTCGGAGGAAGAAAACCTAAGGATTTTTTTTTAGTTATTATTATTGGTGGCGGGGTGAGTAATTTATATTAATTTTGGGGGCAGTTTTAATAACGGACCGACCGACCAAGTAACCAACCAGGGAACCCTTAACGCCTTTATTATTAGGTAAAGATATATACTAGTAAATGTGCCCGTGCTTTGCAACGGAAGAGCAAAAAATCGATGTGACGTAGCCGTTGATAACCCACAAATCTGCATTTCAAACACATGTCTAAATTCCAACTTCAATTATTATGTACATATGTGTATACAAATGCAATAGGTACACGAATTTATCCTAGAAAAATGCATAAATTTTTATAAATATCTCAAATAAAATGCACAAAAAGTACATAAAACATTTTAGATTTTCAATTCGCCAAAGCACAACAGCACCAACTAAATAATTAGGTTCGGTCCAGCACAACAGCACAACAGCTAAACCGATGCATTTAATAAAAACACAGTCAGTAGCTAAGCAATAGCTCATGTAATGATTCTTTATAAAATATTTCTGCGCTTTTTATAAGAGTACCTACGAAGTCAGAAATAACTATATGATTCAGGAGCGTTTCTAATTGAGAATTGACTCATGGTGTATCCTTAAATCCATTTTTCTAACATGATGTTTCCCAGTTGGGAGGATAACAAGCTAAATCTCGGCATATTAGTTTCTTAGGGGACTCATTAAAGATCATCAAAGCCTCCCAAGGATAACCATTCTCGGCATATCCTGAAATGGAGGCTAGAATAATCGTTGATCATGTGAACTGACCTTCCGTAATGTGAAGCCGTTTCTTGAATGCCATGTCATTTTGTATGAGCCGAGCCACGGTCCATCATTTTTTGGGCCATCCGTAACGGCGATATCTTAGCGCGGTATAATAGGCAATATGCTGATATGACACTATGTTTAATGAAGACAGAGATTGAGATTGTATTTTATATAAAATACCACTACTACACGGTATCATAGGCAGAATTTGTTGTCAAGCCAATCATATACAAGGATGAGGGAAAATCATTAAATGCAAGTACATTTAGATACAACCCTTAAGAAACCATATACATTGATACGATGCATCACGGAAGACCTTAGATATGCATGCATAATAAATGATATTTAGATTCTTTGCATCGAATGGAACAGATGAAGGGAGAGAGATGGATGAAGAAGGGATGATGTTGCACAGACTTGGTCACACCGAATGCTTCAGTTACAGCTTTTTCTTGGTTTGAGCCGTTTCTTAAGTAGCAGATACGGCTATCATCTCTCCCCTATTAAATTCTCTCTCCACATCAGTTTTTGTCATGCATGGCATCGCTAAGATACGGCTGATGAGTCACCGTATTACGGAGCGCCTAACTCATCCAACAATTGTTTCGCACTTTGCATACTTCTGACTGCACATAGACCAATCCAATGTGTGAGCTTCCAGCAGTTCTCTCGGGAATTTATTCAAACAACCTCCTTGCACTCTAAAAGTCTCCGCACTTCAGAGAGTGTCATTCGGTTAAAACACTCCAGGGTGCAGGCCGATAAAATGACACGACAGTCCACACGTAGACCACGATGGGAAACCTCGCTTGGAATAATTATATATTGGGTCGAAGAGGGAACAGGTTGTATGTGTGGCGCTGTACTTCTCATAGAACAGGATGATGTCGTGATGATAAAGACGTCAACGCCGAGGCCAATATTTCTGTCTCATCTCTCTGTCTAATCTCTTGTCTTAATCTCTCACGCATAACAGCCCAGTCTTTGACTTCTCTAGTAGACATCCACCTATGCCCTCTCCTCGGTGCCTACTATTCCCTCTTATCCATGGAGCACACGAGGCAAAGGTAGGCGGCCTGATCGAGCTCCGACCAATGGATGTGTGACCTAGCTAAGCCCCGGTCAACTTGCATCGGCGAGATAGGAAGGCAAGTTCCAGGTCGCGGTGATGCGCTGATGTCCAAGTTGGAGCCCGGCTCGTGCGGGACCCGAAGGAGTACGTCCTCTGCAGGAACATATGCGACCCCGTCCTGTTGGCGACGACGGAGCAGGCAATCCTGACCAGATCGCAGTCCTCCACCCCACCATCGCTCCTAACTTCTTCCGTTCCTCTAGCTGCCCCTCTCTTCTGACGAGGAATTGAAAGGCGGCCGCAAAAAATAGATGGAAGAGATGGAGTGGTACAGATGGTGTCACCCACGTTGGGGCCCATCAAACATGCACGAGAATTCGATCTGGGCACCGCGACCAATTGATGCTGGAGGATGCGGTCTGGGGCGGCGCGGCCAATCGCTGCGAGCAGCACGGCCGCGGCGCCGCGGCGGGATGCATGCGCTGACTCAAGAAACGCGAAGTGTTCCGTCGGGGGAGGAGAAATAAAACATGAAGCGGTATGATGGCATTTTGGGTGTAATATGAAATTTTGTGGAAGGGCAAAATACCAGGTTGGACCGGAAGAAGCCTTCCTCTCTTTATTATTAGGTAAAAGAGGTAAAGATTCATGATGTGTTATTGCTTGTTCTCAAATTATTTGTCCAGTTTTCCTCGTGAACTTTGAATGTGTCCTGCCATTTATGTTTTGCCTCACTCTTAAGTACTAGCGAAATACCACTTTGCCATGCTTTCTCTATACTTAAAACAAACGTATATCTTTCTTTGCATTGTTATTAATGATCTTTTATTTGAGATACTTCTCATGATGCAAAGTGATTGCTATGTTTTATTATTAAATTTTTATTTATCATGTTTGTGTCAAAGTTCTATGATCTCAGTTCACATGCTTTGCTTTACATATTATGATCAAGATTGTGTGTTAGCATGTCACCCTAGAAATTATTTTGTTTATCGTTTACCTACTCGAGGAAGAGTAGGAACTAAGCTTGGGGATGCTTGATACGTCTCCAACGTATCTATAATTTCCGATGTTCCATGACGATATTTTGCCAATTGCTACATGTTTTCTCCCTTCTTTATGTCATTTTTATCAATTTTCCGGACTAACCTATTGACAAGATGCCAGAGAGCCAGTTCCCTGTTTTCTACTGTTTTTAGTTTCAGAAAAGTTGTTCTGGAAATATTCTCGGAATTGGACCCCACGAATCCCAAAGTTCCTATTTTTTCCGGAAGCATCCAGAAGTCCCGAAGAGCCCCGGAGGGTGGCCACACCATAGGGTGGCGCGGGCCCCCTCGCCGCACCACTTGGTGGTGTGGGCCACTTGGCCACCCCCCGGCATCGCCCTTTTGCCTATTTACACCCCCCAAGGGAAAACCCTAAAAGAATCGGCGAAATTCCACGAAACCTTCCGCAGCCGCCGTCATCGTCAACCCAAGTTTCGAGGGATAGATCTCTGTTCTGGCATCCTGCCGGGACGGGGAAGTGCCCCCGGAAGCCATCTCCACCGACTCCATCGTCATCTCCATCGCCGTTGTTGTCTCCTATGATGAGGAGGGATTAGTTCTCCACCGAGGTTGAGGGCTCTACGGTAGCTATGTGGTTCATCTCTCTCTCCCATGGTGTGATCTATATGTGATCGTGAGCTTTGTAATCTAGTTGAATAAGTAGATGTTACTCTTCATCTTGTGCTACTCAAGTGTTTTATTAATATGAACTTTGGAATCACCTTGTCCTGGGGCGTGAAGGTGACAGTGTGCACATCGTGTGTGTCTCCTCTATGAATTGTGGTGTTTGTCTAGTACCTTCTAGGGCGCTCATAGTGACAGTGTGGGGTTAACTAGACATGAGAATGCTTATTTTAAGGAATGTTTTTTGCAGCCCTACGCAATGATTAGTGTTCGTTATCCAACCGGATGTGGTTAAGAGAAGCATAGTGAAGAGAAGATATTTAGTTATTCAATTATGTGATCATTGTTGAGAGTGTCCACTAGTGAAAGTAGGATCCCTAGGCCTTGTTTCCAAGCATTGAAACACCGTTTTCCGTCTGTTCTGCTACATGTTTGTTTGCTGCCATATTTATTTCAGATTGCTATTATTACTTATAACCATCCATATTACTCGCATTTCACTATCTCTTGGCCGAACAAGTGCACCTATATACCTGACAAGTATATTGGGTGTGTTGGGGACACAAGAGACTTATTGTATCTTAATTGCAGGGTTGCTTGAGAGGGATATCTTTGACCTCTACCTCCCTGAGTTCGATCAACCTTGGGTGACTCACTTAAGGGAAACTTGCTGTTGTTCTACAAACCGCTGCACTTGGAGGCCCAACACTGTCTACAAGAATAGAAGCGTGCATAGACATCAGAGTACACGGGCGTCAACGACCGGAGCCATACGTGCGACGAAATTCTTTCGAATGCAGAATTCGACAAGAAGATCGCGGCTGTCACCAATTTGAAGAAGGGAGAGGGCTACTCGACGTGCCCTCTCTCCCCATTCGAAACTAAGAACCCTCCGACTGAGGTGAATTCCCTAATCTTCTTCTTTGCTTCGTATTTATTCTTCTTTTGGGTTTCCGTCAATTGAAACTCCTCCTTTTTCTTCTCTGCCTTTGTAGAATTAGGATGTGGCAACGTGCTACCCGCCAGTTTCTGCGGATGAAGGTGTCTCAGATCTTCTGGCGAGAAACGTTGAAGCCCTTCCCGAGGCTAGCGTCACGGATGTTGAGTCGAGCTCTGAACAAGAGGAGGTGGACGTGGAGGAAGATTCGGATAATGAGCAATCGTCGCTAGCGCCGCAAGCCGGAGGAGGCTGAGGTCACTTCCAAGCAAAACTCCTTGAGTGATGATCATGTCGAGGAGGTTGAGCCTCTCCGAGTGACTCCTCTCAACGTGCTTCCCCCTGTCATCCGCCGGTCGAGGATCTCCACCGCCTGGAACCCAGACAACCTTGACGACGATGATGAGGATGAGTGAGTTCTGTGTGTTCTCCCCTTTGTCACGAATTTTCCTTTTTTCTTTTCTGATTCTAGCTTTTGCAGCAGCCTTGCGACCGTCAGCACAAATCAGTTTGCTTCTTTGACTCCGTGCGTGAAGAGGAAGGAGGTTGCCGCGGACCCTGCTCCAGCTGCAGATCCCACTCGAAGACCTCTGAGCCCAACAAAGGCAGTCGATGTTCCGGAGTACGGGATGCCTAGCTTTGCGGGTGGACGGCCTGGAGATGTCGGGGCGTCAGCGAGCAGGGAGATCTCGGATAGCTCGGTTGATCCCTTGTCCACCGCACAGAGCAAGGTAAAGTGTTCTCATTTTTTCTGCAACTTGTCTTCCTCTTTTTCTTTTATCGGGTGCATGACAGTGCTCCCGATGGGAGTAGCCCCCGAGTCTATGGTCAACTGCTTGCAGTTGGCTATGGACTCAAGTCGAGATTTTCTCTTCTGGTCTATTTCGTGGTTTTGGTTTTCATCGGATGCCCGGTAGTGCTCCCGATGGGAGTAGCCCCCGAGGCTATACTTGACTGTGTACAGTCGTGTATAGGATCAAGTGATATCTCTCTAATTCTACAAGGAATTTTTGCAGGCCGTTCTTGATTTTCTGGCTGCTTTTGGTTGTCGGCTTCTTTCGGTTGAGGCGGATTGTGCTTCTCTTCGGGGAGAGCGTGACCAGCTCATTCAGGATGGCCTCTCTCTACAAAGTGAGCTGCCACGCGCCTTTTCTCTAGTTCCGTTTCTTCCTGGTCGCAACTGTTATTTTAATCACGCCCTCCATACTGCAGATGAGGTTAGTCGCTTGAAGTCCGAGAAGGCAGAGGCTACCTCTCGGGTGAAAGACCTTGAGAATGAGCTGGAGTATACTTGAAAGGAGTTGGAGTCCACGTGCAAGCATTCAGCTGACAGCCTCGCGGGAGCCCAGGACACCTTGAAGCAGCTGGACGAGGCGAGTGTGAAGCACGACAGCGATTTGGTCGGCGTCCTCCGCCCCTTGGCCCAGGCTTTGGCTGGTGAGTCATGCTCGAATTTCTTTCG
Organism: Alopecurus myosuroides; assembly: GCA_028641055.1. Lineage (NCBI taxonomy): Eukaryota > Viridiplantae > Streptophyta > Magnoliopsida > Poales > Poaceae > Alopecurus > Alopecurus myosuroides. The sequence goes on from CM054058.1 coordinate 146,131,504, forward strand.
ACTGCGGCTCATTCTCTTCTTTTTATGACGTTTATCTTCTCCGTATTTGTTTAGGTGCTATTGGAGTTGGGCTGGAGCTTCCCGGAGGGATTCGAGTCGACAACCTCTCGGACGTGTGCACTCAGCTGCATAACACGGGAACAGAGCCTGCTTCCTCATCCGCGATGTTGTCCAAGTGTTGACGCAACTGCACCAACGCCCGCTCGTGGATGTGCCGGTTCCGCCAACTCTTGGTGGCCTCCTACAAGTTTTCCTAGGCGAGGATGATCCCCTCCAGGAGTACTCCCTTGCGCAGACCGAGTGCGCAGCCAAGACGACTATCCAATTTTCCCTCGCGCACGGCGTCTCGGGTGACCTGGAGAAGGTGTACTCGGAGCTTCCTCGAGACGCCCTGGGCAAAAAGGTAGCGCTTCAACCTTTTGGCGATCGTGCAGGGAGGCTTGCGAAGATGCTCTCCGGAGTAGTTTCCCGTGGCCGTGGTGGATAGCCTGCTGCGAGCGGAGCTACCTCTGTAGTTCCTTAGATCAATCGCTATTTCTGTATGTTTTATGTGTAATGAACCTTGGGGTGCATCCCGTACTTCGTTCTTCAATCGAGATGTTTTAAAAGTATCAGCGTTTTGTTATTGCGCCTTACTTTGTGTTCTCCCGATGGGAGTAGCCCCCAAGCACTCGAAGTTTTTGTGTGATACATCATCGAGTGGGGTATGAATCTGTCTCTGAAACTTCGTTGTTCTTTCCAGGTGGTGGATTCCAGCAGAGGTTCGTCGAGTGAAGCTGCTCTGTTGACTGAGCCTTTGGCTGTGGCTGCCAGTATGCTTGCTTCACTTCGTGACCGTGTCGCGGATGGCGAGCGTAAGCTCAAGGCTCTGCGAGGCGTGGCGGATGTTGCCAAGTCGATGCAGATACTCGCTACGGATCGCGAATAGTTTGTGATGGAGGAGCTGACGAGTATTGCAAAGGGCATGCTTTGTAAGTCCCACGAGCCCCCGGTACTTTTTGTTTATTCCTGCTTGTAGTTTGACGTGTTTGTTTTCCATGCAGTTGTTGAGCCTAATGGGGTATGTGAGGGTCACTGGGTGGACAATCATATTGTTCATGAGTCAAGCAGATCCAAACCTCACGCGAGCAATTTCTGGTCTGACCGCAGCCGAGGTTTTGTCTTGGCTACCCTGCAGTACCGGGCGAGTCAGACACAGCTTTTTGTTGAATCTTGCCGGTGGGCCCTCTCTTCTGTCCATCGGGCGTTTTACCCCTTCGGCGTTGTTCCGGATAGCTTGAGTGGCTTGCTGAGGCTATTTCGTCAAGTGGGGGATGTTCAAGAGTGTGTGCGTCAGCGGCTCATTTGTGGTTCTCAGGTGGCGCTTGCCTTCGTGCGTCTGTGGCATCCTGAAGCCAATTTGAATTATGTGGCGCAACTGTAACACCCCGGCCACATCGTAGCCGGCGGCTGTCACCCCTGGTAGCTCTGTAGGATCTCTAGACTGGTCCCACAGATCAACACTAGTCTTTCCTGCACACTTTGTCCTCACTCATGCGCACCCGGGAAGGACTTCCTGGTCGGTCACCCATCCTCAAATTGCTCGAGGCTAAGCACACTTAACATTGGAGTTCTTTCAAGATGAGCTTCCGGAAAAGAAGTTGCAACTTGTTGACATGAGTATCTTATTAATCCTATTGAGCCATGCGCCAGGATCTCACATCCTTCCCCCTTAGAATACCGACGCCCTCGTCGGTCAACCTACAGTCCAAGAACTTCCCCTCTTGGCACTCGTCTGTGCGCCCAGTGTGGTCACATGTCCCACATGTCCACCCACTGACCCACACATGCCCGTGTAACCGCGAGAGTCAGCTCTGATACCAAATGTAACACCCCGGCCACCTCGTAGTCGGCGGCTGTCACTCTTGGTAGCTCTGTAGGATCTCTAGACTGGCCCCACAGACCAACACTAGTCTTTCCTGTGCAGTTTGTCCTCACTCATGCGCAGTTTGTCCTCACTCATGCGCACCCGGGAAGGACTTCCCGGTCGGTCACCCATCCTCAAATTGCTCGAGGCTAAGCACGCTTAACACTGGAGTTCTTTCAAGATGAGCTTCCGGAAAAGAAGTTGCAACATGTTGACATGAGTATCCTATTAATCCTATTAAGCCATGCGCCATGATCTCACAGCAACTCCCTGACACCCGAGGGCCACCTGTAGATTTTGTTCCTCATAATGAGTTTGTGCCACCTGCAGCGGAGCGGATTATTCGACTGACCGCGACGGAGACTGAACGACTGCTTCAAAAGGTGGCTGCTCGGCAATAGCTGTAGTTGATAAGGTGTATGTACCTTGTATGTTTTAGTTTAAGGTGTGTTAAGGTGTGTACCTTGTGACCTTGTATATTAATTCGATCATTTAAGGTGTTTATAAGGTGTGTACCTTGTGACCTTGTAAGATTTTGTATCGAGTGTGAGCACTCGAAGATTTTGCTGATGCTAGTTTGGTGTAGCCCCCGTGTGTTGGGGTGTGACCTTTTGTTTAGCATGTAAAGAAAAGAAAAAAATAAACAATAAAGATTGCGACTAGATAGTCTTTGTAGCTATGGTTGAGAAACCATGTTTTTATTGCGATGGCGGAGAAGCCATGTGTTTGCTCGGGCTACAATGTGGCTGGTGCAACCTTATTTATTGCGAGTAGGGGATTAAATCCTAAGGATAGAACTCGCGGAGGTGCACCACGTTCCACGGGTTGGAGTAGATGCCGCCTGTCTTTGGGTTCTTCAAGCGGTAGGCGCCTCCTGGGATTAACTTCGTGTATGATGAAGGGCCCTTCCCACGGTGGCTCTAGCTTGTGTCCTTCTTTCTGCTTGAGTCGCAACACCGGGTCACCTACCACGAAGGATTTGTGGCGTATGCGGCGACTATGGTGATTGCGCAGCGATTGCTGATAGACTGCGGATCTTGCGAGTGCAATTTCTCTAATCTCATATAGTGCGTCCATGTCTTCTGCGAGTGCCTTGTTGGAGGTTTCTTCGATGTATGCGACGACTCGTGGGGCGCTGAACTTGCCGTCCTCGGGTAGCACGGCTTTAGCTCCGTATACCATGAAGAATGGCGTGTAATTTGTCGATCGATTTGGCGTTGTTCGCAGGCTCCACAACACTGATGGTAGTTCTTCGGCCCAGTGTCATGCTGATGTGTGTAGTCGAGTGAGCAGCCGCTTTTTGAGGCCAGCCGAGACCAATCCATTGGATTGTTCGACTTAGTTGTTGGTTTGAGGATGAGCCACCGAGGAGAAGCTGAGAGTTATCCCTTTTTCTTTGCAGAAGTCCTGAGTTTCCTTGGCCATGAAGTTGGTCCCATTATCTGTGATGATATTATGTGGGATGCCAAACCTGCACACGATGGAATCAAGGAATCTCACGACGCACTCGGCGTGTTGCGACGTGACTGACATGGCCTCTATCCATTTAGTGATTTTGTCAACTGCGACCATCAGGTGGGTGTATCTTCCGGGTGTTGATTTCCGCAGCGGTCCTACCATGTCGAGCCCCCATTGAGCGAAATGCCAGGAGATGGGGATCATGTGGAGCTCTGTGGCCGGTGCGTGTGGCCTAGGAACGAATTTCCGGCAGGCGTTTCACCTCTCGACGAGATCTTTGGCGTCTCTGGCTGTCGTGAGCCAGTAGAATCCTGCTCGAAAACCCTTCCCTACGATTTCTCTCCAGCTAGCGTGATGCCCGCAGTCGCCTAGTTGTATGTCACGGAGAAGTTCTTTGCCATCCTCGGGTGCGATGCACCTCTGGAGTACTCCTAATATGCTTTGCTTGTATTGTTGTCCCTTGATCACCCGAAAAGATTTGTTGTGTCGCATTATCTGTCTAGCCTCGCAAATGTCTGCTGGGAGCTGCCTATTTGACAGGTACTCGAGATATTTCTGTGTCCAGGTTGGATCGACCAGAAAGACTTGACTTGAGATGTTATGGGTGCGCTCGATGAGGGCGATTTGCTGGCTGGCCTCCGTTTCCGTTGCTGTGGGTGCCTCTACTTGTTTTTTGACTTTGACTGATCGTTTGTTTATTCTCTCGAAGTAGATTCCTGGTGGAATGGAGGTGTTTGTTGACCCTATGTTCGCTAGTCTATCTGCTTCTTCGTTTCTTGATCGTGCGATGTGCTTCAACTCGCACCCTTTGAAACTTCCTTCGAGTAGGTTGTACATGTCGCGATAGGCGACTATGTGATCTATGACAGCGTCACACTCCTTCATCGTCTGTTGCACGATAAGATTTGGTTCTCCGTATATCATTAATCGAGTGGCTTCGCAGGCAATCGCCATCTTCATGCCATGTAGGAGCGCCTTGTACTCTACATCGTTGTTGGACGCTGGGTCGTCAGAGGGGAAGTCGAGTCGCAGAACATACTGGAGCTTATCGCCCATTGGCGATATGAGGATTACTCCGGATCCAGCTCCCTCGTTTCTTTTTTACCCATCGAAGTACATGATCCAGTTGCTCGTGTATTCTGGGGGTCCTGGGGTTTGCAGCTCTGTCCACTCGCTTAGGAATTCGACGACCACCTGGGATTTGAGGGTGTTATGTCCTGTGTATATTATATCCCAGACGCCTAGCTCAATGCTCCACTTTGCAATTCTTCCGGATGCCATGGGGTTATTCATGATAGTTCCGAGTGATGTGTTGTTTAACACCATGATGGTATGCTCTTGGAAGTAGTGTTTGAGCTTGCGGGCTGTGAGGACCACTCCATACGCGAGTTTCTGGTAGTGGGGGTATCGCTGTTTGCATGGCCGAGGTAGTACACTGGTCTCTGAGCACCGTATGCGTTTCCATCCTCTGGTCGCTCGACGACAATTACCGTACTAACCACTTGATTTGTTGCAGCTAGGTAAAGGTAAAGAGGTTCCCTTTCCTGTAGTGTTGCCACTATGCGTCTGCTCTGCAATACTCCTTTCAGATCGATGAATGCCTTTTTCTCTTCTGGTGTCCACTCGAACTTATCAGTTTTGTTCAGCAGTTTGTAGAAGGGGAGCGCTTGCTCGCCTAAATTTGCGATGAACCTGCTGAGTGATGCTAGTTGTCCTGCGAGCTGCTGCACGCCTCGAAGGTTTGTCGGTTCTTTCATCGTCAAGATCACCTGAATTTTCTCTAGGTTTGCTTCGATTCCTTGGGCAGAGACCAGATAGCCGAGGAGTTGCCCTGGAGGAACTCCGAAGACGCACTTTGTCGGGTTGAGATTGATTCTGTACGTGTTGAGGGCATCGAATGTCTCCCTGATTTCCTCGAGGAGTGTGCCCTCCACTCGAGTCTTGATGATGATGTCGTCAACGTAAACTTGTACGTTCTTGCCAATGAGCTTGGCGAGGCATTTTTGCATGCAGCGCCGATATCTTGCACCTGCGTTTTTTAGCCCGAAGGGCATTGTCATGTAGCAGTATACACCATGTGGTGTGATGAATGATGTCTTCTCCTCGTCCTCTTGCTTCATCCTGATTTGATTATAGCCCGAGTAGGCGTCCAGGAAGGAGAGGTGCTGACAGCCTGCTGCAGAGTCCACGATCTGGTCGATCCGTGGTAATGGGAAGTTATCCTTGGGGCAGTGTTTGTTCAACGACGTGTATTCAATGCACATGCGAAGGATGTCAGTATTTTTCTTCGGGACCAGCACCGAGTTTGCTAATCAGGTGGATATCTTGATTTCCCTGATGAACTTTGCGGCTAGCAGTCTATTCACTTCTTCTCCGAGTGCTCTCTGTTTCGGCTCAGAAAAGCGTCGAGTCGTCTGTTTGACTGGTTTTGCATCTTTTAACACTTCAAGTGAATGCTCGGCGAACTCCCCTGGTACTCCCGGCATATCTGAAGGTTGCCAGGCGAAAATCTCCCAGTACTCACGGAGGAGTTCAAATAGCACGCTTTCCTATACGGATGACAGGGTGGTGGACACGATCGCCGTCTTTGCGGATTCTGTCGGGTGTACTTGATGCTTTCGAGTGTCGCTGCTTGGGCTGAACTCGAGTTCTAGGGCGTTCTTTTTGGTGAGCAGCATCACAGAGTTATCCGTGGTTTTTGCCAGCTCCTCTTGCATCCCGAAAGATTTCGCAATTTCGTTGAACTTGTTGTCGCACTTGCCTGACTTCTGGAAGTCGCCGTTTATGGTTATTGTGTCGTATTCCCCTGGGAGTTTGAGCTTGAGGTAGGCATAATGGAGTACTGCCATGATTCTCGCGAATGTTGTTCGGCCGAGAATGGCATGGTACTGTGATGGCCAGTCGACCACCTCAAAGTCGAGGAATTCTCTCATGTAGTTCTTTGGGTCTCCGAGTATCACCTCCAAGTTGATTATTCCGAGTGGTCGGACGGCCTTCCCTGATACTATCCCGTGGAAGGATGTTCCTGATTCTGCGAGTCCATCCAGGTTCTTGTTAATCTTGCGGAGTGTGTCTGCATATATAATGTTTATTCCACTGCCATAGTCCATGAACACCAGATCTAGGTCGTAGTTTCCTATTTGCGCCTGGATGACGAGTGCGGCGTGCCCTGGTCGATACACTTGTGGAGGGTGGTCCTCTTTGGAGAAAGTTATTGACTGCTCTGACATCTTCAGGTATTCAGTTTTGAATGGTGGGGCTGGTACTGCCATGTTGACTTGGCGTCTGTTCGTCTTCTGTACTCTGCGGGACGGGAAGACCTTTTGTATCATTCCGAGGAGTCCTTGTGAATTCGGGTATCCGTTAGCACCTTGGTTTGCGGCGGGTGGCGCTCGTAACGCGGCCAGCGCTGCGTTCTGGTGCACTGTGGGTGGAGGCAGGCGTGGTGGTTGGTATCCTCCTGGCAGTTGCGGATATCGCTGGTTAATGGTAGCCCTGTGCTTTTTCGTGTACGCCTTGTGGATGTCCTGGAATTTTCGACAGTCTTTGAGGAGGTGAGTGGCTTTGGTTTTTCCTGTGCGCTTATCTGTAAACAGATGCAAAGATCAGTATCCATCAAGGTCCTTCTCGGGAGTTTTCTCATCTGGCTTTGGTTTCCAGTCGCGATTTCCGCGGGATCCGCTGTTCGATTTCTCGTGAACTCCGTCGCCACCGGTTTCGATTGGTCATCCTGGTCGTAGTGTTTTCTCTTCCTCTTTTGGCGGTCGACGTTGCGGTCCTCCTCAGGCGTGGGTGAGGAAGTTTTCTCGTCCCAGTTCTTCTCGGAAGGCGGCGCGCCGCGCGCCTTTGGTGAAAGCCTCGACCGCCACTTCTTTTGATATGTTTCCCGCCGTGTTCTTGAGTGTGGTCCATCTCTGGATATACTCGCGGGTAGATTCTCCACTCTTCTGCCTGCAGCCTCGCAGCTCCTCGATAGTTGCCGGCCGCTTGTATGTCGCCTGGAAGTTCTTCTCGAAGTCGCGGGTGAGATCATCCCAGGATCCATAGTGCATGCGCAGTCTTCCTTCGAGCCATCTGCGAGCAGCGCCTACGAGGTGTATCTTTAGGTACTGCATGGCTGTAGTCTTGTTTCCGCGTTGGCATTTTACCGCGGTAAGATAGTCTGAAATCCATGACTTGGGCTCTTGCGAGCCGTCGTACTTTGGGACCTCCGTTGTGAGCTTGAATCTTTTGGGCATCGGTGCCTCGCGGATGCTGCGACTGAAGCACATTGCGCCGCAAGCTTCTTATTCGTCGGAGGAGGTTGATAGCGATCGGGCGCGGTTCCTGCGGGCTCGATCTTTGTCGACCTTGTTCTGCGTGATGTGTCCGCGCGTGTCATATTGAGTCCGATTGCGATCATCCTATGGTCGTGGTTCCCTGCTGCGATGTCGCGAGCGGCTCCCGTGGTGCTGTGGGCTGCTGCCACGGTTTCTCGGGCTATCGTCATCGTTGTGTGGGTTGTCGCCACGACGCCTGGCTTCTTTTCCTCTGGAGCGGCGGGGTGATCCCTTATCTCCTCTCTTTGGTGACGTACTCTCACGTCTGTGAGGTGTTTTGTCCACCCGAGGGGTTTTATCAGCTTCAAGAGCTGTCGCGTGCTTGTGGTTCTGGGCAGCGATCGCTGCTCCGGCCATAGCTAGCCCCTTCTGGAGTTGCCGGTGTTGTTGAACGCGGGGGGCATTTTCGGACGGCTGGTTCGCCTACAGGTACGTGGCGGCGGCCAGGATCGCGACGGCTGGAGTTGTGGGGCACATGTTGCCTTCCTCGTCGACGTGCATGAGGGAAGTCTCGAGTGATTTGCTAATCTCGCTGAGAGACCCTTGGTCCATGCGGGCAGTTTTCGAGGCATGCTTTTTCTTTGGGGTTGGTTCCCTGTCGACTGGATCCTGGAGAGCGCTGCATGGCGCGCACTCGAGGCTTCCGCTGTTCCAGATCCTTGTGGGTTTCTTGCAGCTGTCGACCTATCCGCAACAGGTGGTAGTGGTACACCGTCAGGTCTTCTTGAGTGGATGTGGGAGCTATCGGTTGGCCCGAATGTATTGCTATTTTTGCTTTGATCCAAGAGGCTCGCGAGACTTTGATGCGTTCTCGCGCTTCTTTGCTCTCCTCTGCTTTGTCGGGTGCTTCGCCTGAATCTGCCATGAAGACCTGAGCCAGATATGGCGCGTGAGTCCTAGGCGTCGATCGACGGTTTTCGCCGGATTTGGAGGGTTCCTCGTTCATGATTGTGTGGAAATCGCGCGTGTTGTGGCGGATGGAGCTACCGCTGGGCGCTGAGTCGCGACCAGCATCGTCAGATGGCGACTCGAGGGCCGACGGGCTCGAGATGGACTCAGAGTATGATTCACCGAGTCTGATCTCGTCGGGGAAGTACAGGATTTCTGCCTTGCTGGCATGGAAGTGGAAGCCGCCGAACGTCAAGCTGACGCTTTTCTCGAGTCCGCTGAACGTTGGGCGCAGTTCCGGTGAGTGGGGCGCGTACATGAGCGACCCGAAGCGGATCGGCTCCATTGGAGTCGATGATCCTGGGCTCCATTTGAATCTTGGCGAACACAAGGCCGAAGATGCCGTGGATCCAGTGCCTGCCGTTCCCACAGATGGCGCCAGTTGTCGATTAGTCATCTCGACAAGTCCCTCTGATGATCTGGTAGGGTTTCTATTAAGAGAACAAATAGGCGCTGGTGACAATCGTCTGCTAACAGGGGCACGATTTTACCCAGGTTCGGAATCCTCGTAGAGGTAAAACCATTACTCCTGCTCTAGAGATCTGTATTATGAGTAGATCGACTACAAAGGTGGGTGCGCAAGCCGAGAGATTGATCTCGATCTTATGGCTATGGTGGTGAAAAGTAGATTGGATCCCCCTTGGTGGTTCTCCTAGCCTTTTATAAGTGGCTAGGTCTCAAACCGTGTCCGAGGGGGTTAGAAACCCTAGCTCTAGGTCGGTAGGAGTTTTCCTTCTTCACCCGCAAGTATTGCGGGTGGGCTTCTACTGGGCCTTCTAGAACAACGGGATAGCGCCTTGCTTTGGGCCTTGGACCGGGTAGGCTCACCCGACAGGTCCAGGAGTCATCCCCACGTCACCATCTACATCTCTATATTTTTGCATATCACATAGTTCAACAAAATTATTAAGATGGGCAGCAGCATCATCAGTACTAATACTAGAAAATTGCTATCTCATAACAAGATTTGATAGTGCAGGCTTAATCTCATAAAAATCAGAAGTAGGAGCAGGTGGAGCAATAGGTGCACTAATAAAATCATTGTTTTTTGTGCTAGTGAAGTCACATAACTAAGTGTTCTTAGGAGTACTCATTTTAGCAAGATTAAAAACAGGATAAAAATAACAACTAGAATAAGAACTAATTATTTTGTGTTTTTAATATAGAGAAGCAAACAAGACAAAATAAAATAAACTAAGAAAAACTAAAACAAAGTAAAGATATTGGAAGTGAGAGACTCCCCTTGCAGAAATCCTTTTTTTGAAGATTGTACTGTAGGAAAAAAATCCCTATGGTTAGATTTTCAAAATTATATAGGAGAACAAAAGTCTCCAAAAAGTACAGAAGATATTACAAAAGAGGGTTCAAGGAGGTAAAAAGGATAAACCATTATACATCTTATGTGACTAGAGATCGAACCCAAGAAATAAGGCTATCCTTAAGGGAAACCTTGACTCTAAATTGGTGAAGCATAACATCAGAGCATAATCTAACATGCCATCTAAGAAAATATGCCTCCTTAAGCTGAAAAATATGCTCATTTCTAGCCTTCCAAATATTCCATGTAGCACATGCCATAATCTCCATGAAACATGGTCCAGTAAACAGAGCCATAGCTGCGGTGATTCTATCCAGGATGGGCATAGAGAAGTCCCATCTAATGCCAATCGCTCCCCAAAAATCCGATGCAAATTTGCATTCAAAGAAAAGGTGACTGACAGACTCACAAATATCTCTATCACAGAGGACACAAGAATAGCCCTCGTTGAGCTGCCAATGACGACGGAGCATAATCTCTCTGGTATTGAAACGATCGTTGAACATGAGCCATAAGAATACCTTCATATTAGGGAGGCATTTTGATCTCCATATGGATTGAATGAGGCGATGACATGGAACACGAGCAAATAGAAATTTATAAAAATCTAGCAGGGCTATATAGTCCATTACCCCAAACATAATGCACCTGATCATGGGCTGCCGGTTCAATATTTAGCTGAAGAATCTTCGCGGAAGCAAGTTGATATTCTTCAAATGCTTGGACTGACAGAGGCAAAGCGAAGGTATCATCCGGGCCGTGAGAAGTGTACATCTGAGCCACAGAGGTATCCTCATTGAGCAAAAATGAGAATAATCTAGGCCATCGGTCACAGAGGATGGTATCTCCCCACCAGAAATCTTTCCAGAATAAAGTGTTAACACCATTTCCAATATGAAAACGTGAAATGTTGCGATAGATATGAACGAGGTTGAAGATATCTCTCCACCAGAAAAATCCTCTCTTGGACTGAGCATGAGGCGGAGAGTTAAAATATAAATTCCATACAAGAGGAACCCATGGAGTATCATATTTGTTATAGAATTTGTGCAAATATTTCAGCATGAGATCATTGTTTTGTAACTCCAGATTAATGATCCCCAGGCCCCCATGCTTCTTGGGTTTACAAACCATCTCTCATGCAGCTAAAGATTTGGGGTTCTCGGGCCCACCCTCCTTAGCCCAAAGGCAATGTTGTCTGATGCGGTCAAAAGATCTAATCATGGTCTTAGGGAGTTTAAGAGAACCCAGAAAGTGGGTGGGGAGAGATGACAGAACTGATTGAACCAGTACTAGGCGACCACCATAATCCAAGAAACGAGAACAATCATTTAATCTTCTCTCCATACGATCAGCCAGGGGTGCAAGTTCCACAATCGTGGGACGTGTAGTACCCAAAGGCAAACCCAAGTATGGAAATGGCATGGACCCAGTGGCACAACCGAAAACAGTATCCAATTCCGACAGCTGCGTGGGAAAGATATTGAGAGGCATCATACAAGACTTAGAATAATTCACAGTCAGTCCAGTGGCCTTAGCAAAAACAACTAGGAGATCCTTGAGGAGATTAAGTTGTCTAGGACATGCTTGATTGATCAGTAGGGTGTCATCTGCATATTGGAAAATAGGGAAATATGAGTCCGGGATGGGCACTGGTGCAGTCAGTTCACCTTGGAGCATTAACCTGTTGATCACGTCTGGAGGAGATCCGCGCCACGAATAAGATGGGAGAAAGAGGGTCACCTTGACGCACACCCCTTCTGCATGCAAATTTCTTGCCAGGCACTCCATTCATTAACACAGAAGATGTACCAGTAGCAAAAATAGCACGGATCCAACCAATCCATCGGTCATCAAAACCACTGGCCTGAAGGATACGAATGACAGCCTCGTGCTCAATGACATCGAATGCTTTAAAGAAATCAAGCTTAATAATAACCGCATGTGACCCCGATGATTTAACTTGATGAATATATTCATATGCACATGGAATGTAGTCCTGGATATTACGTTTTTAAGAAAACCATATTGATTCTTGTGGACAATCTTTAAAATATGCTCCCGGAGACGACTAGCAAGGACCTTGGTCAATAATTTGAATGATGAATTCAAAAGTGAGATGGGCCGATAGTCGTTGGCATTAGTGGGAGCATTAATTTTGGGTATCATTGTAAGAAATGCATCATTGATGCTCTGTAAGTTGACAGAACCATGCCAAAACTCGTCAAATAGACGATAATAATCTCCTTTAATAATGTGCCAACAACTTTTAATGAACTTCCCATTGAATCCATCTGGACCTGGGGCCTTGTCAATCGGGAGGTTTTTAACCATGTCATCAATCTCTTCCCTCGAAAAAAGATGAGATAAACACTCAAGATCCTCGTGACGTGGCAGGGTACCCTCAAACTTGAAAGAACGATCAATATCCACAGATACCCCTAATCTAGCTTGGAAAGTGCCCCGGAGCAAAGCAGCCTTATCATGGTGATCATATGTGATGGAGCCATCATCATGGTCAAGTGAAGCAATATTGTTACAACGATAGCTGACAGTCGCCATAGAATGAAAAAAGGCCGAATTCTCACTACCATTCTTAGCCCAATGGGCCATGCATCGATTCCTCCAGTAATCCATCTTGCAACGAAGGAGATGAGCGAGATGCCCTTTGATCAAGTTTTGAAAATTCTACTCAGATAAAATTAGTGGTCGTGCATCTTCAATCGAATCCAATAAAAGTATAGTATTGTTGCAATTAGTAATCCACCGGTTAAGAATCGAAAGACTCTGTTGCCATTTCCTTAAACCCTTTCTAAGCAGTTTCAACTTGGAGGAAATACACTTGGCACTATCCCCTGGACAATGTATATCCCAAATTGTTCTCACCGTGTCAAAAAAACCAGGCATCCTAATCCAATAATTTTCAAATCGAAAAACTTGGGCTTTGGGGATCGTAGTACCAATGGAAACGACACATGGGATGTGATCAGGTGGGTCTCGCTAAGGGAGTGACCATGGAATTAGGATACTTAATAGTCCATGCAAACAAGGTAAAAAACCAGTCCAATTGTGTGAGTAACGGATCCATCTGCATGTTACTCCTAGTGTGGTTCCTACCTTTAATGGGTAGTTCAATAAGACCATGATAACTAATCACTTCATTAAATGTTTCCATATCATCAATGTTGGCCCCTGGTTTGTTTCTACTGTCCGAGAAGCGATAAAAATTAAAATCCCCGAGGAGTAACCAATGAGCGTCATCTAGAATCTCCGAACTAAAGAGCCAAGCCACAAAATTCTGTCTAGCTATACCATCACATGGACCATAAACAACCACAAGATGAAACGTATCCATCGATTGATGTGAAGCGAACTGGAGAACGATCCCAAATTGTTCAGATAGAACTAAATCCCCTTGAAATTGACTACCAATCCATAGTACCATAATACCACCAGATGCTCCATCTGAAGGAATATACTCAAAACGATCAAAAAGCTTAGGAGAATTTTTTTTATGAATTGGGTGTCAAAGCTACCCCTTTTAGTTTCCTGAAAACAAATGATGTTTGCCATGCTCTCTTAAATTTTATTCAATATGAGGGGTCATTTCTCAGGACTGTTCAGTCCTCTAATATTCCAACATAGTACACGCCAAAATTTGAGGTCAATGTGTGATGGAATCATTAGTGGTGAATGATGTGAAGAGAGAGCTCCATAGAACATGCTCCATCAGACAAAGCAAAAGACACAACACAATACCAACATAGTTAAGAGAACACAAGTAGCAACACATAGATCCACGAACATAACGGCGATAACTGAAAGTTTCAGTACAAACCATCCAAACTGGTGCGATAATAAAGGTAGTCCCATCAGGCCGTACGATAGATAAATCCCAGAACAGTGACATCCATAATGTCACAACACTGTAATGATGCATTAAGACTATGCAGAAGGATCTCGTAGCAGTCTTTCCTCCGAAACATCTTCAGGGGCGATGCCACATTCCTCGATACCAATACGCTGCATCTCAGCTATCTGCATGTGTGCAGGTGCCATCGCCCTGGGCACCGACGAGCGGGGGCGGCGAGCAACACGATCTGGGAGTGCTATATGCATGAATCCATTGTTATTGTTTCGAGTGCAGCGTCTAACAAAAGAAGTGACAGGGAGAGTAGAGATCTTACGCGCACGGGCCATAGCACGGGTCGCGATACGTGTAGCTGAACTGGACGCATCGGAGAGGATAAGTTGATCATCCACAAGTGTCGGATATGCACCTGACGGAGTATCAAACACAAAGACAAGATCAGCGTTTACCAATTCATTAGTATCAGGTAGCGTGAGAACCACTTGAGCATCAGATGGTCCATAGTGCACCGTATCAAGATATGCAATCAGAGCAGGAGAGAGCACAACTGTCAGCACAGGAAATACAGTCGACAGTTCAGCAGAAGACTGAGGCAATAACAGTGAAGCTCTAAGGATAGATTGTGGCACGATAACAGTTGGTGAACCAGTCCTGAAAAAACTCTCCATCATGTACCGTTGTCCAGCTTCAGTGACAGCAACCATCAAATTAGACAGGAACTGAGGGAAATCCGTGGGACCACTGGACAGGATAGCTCGAGTGTAAACTTGTCTCATGAGCCAACCGTAGAAAGACCAAAAACCCGTGTTGTCAGCGAAACCTAGCTTTGACAGATTGCCACCAGCATGATGAAAGATAAACTTAGCCTGATTGTTCCCCAGGATCACATCCATAGCAGCCCTCTCGACCTCCTCAACATGTTCATTCCAGGCGTCCATGGCATCATCGGACCTGTTGTCAGAGTTTGCCACTCCATCCATCATGGAGGGCCCCTCATATCCAAGAAATTGGCGCATGTCAGTACCTAAAAATACCTGTGGAATAGCTGGCCAGTTGCCCCAACCATCATGTTGTTCCTGGTGTTCCTCATTGCCCCCTTGCCAGTTTGCATCAGCCTACTGCTGATTGAATCTCTGCATGTCCAGGTGATATTGTTGCATAGCCGCCAGGTAGGGGAGAGCATAGGGGTGAGGGGAGGCGTTCATCGGAGGGGCAGGTTCTTCAGTATCAATAAGATCAGTACGAGTTTGCATGCTGTTGAGCACATACACATGCACCGTCCAAGAGACACCATGTCCAAGTAGAGAGGTGAGCCTGGTGACAATAAGACTGTGAGGCACCTCTCGAATATCACGAAGGAGCACTCAAACCAGCACACGAGACCTGCTCACATCCGGTCGGTGCCATAACTGAAGCTTCCCAAACAGTGAAACCGCCTTGTTTATATAGTACTCTGTTAGATAATCAGCAGGAAAGGCAAGAAACAAGATCCATGCATCTAGATCGAAAACAGGTCGGCGCATGTTAAAACCCTCATCGTGCCTAATAAAGGAAAATGATGATTCTTCATCGAACACATCAAATGGGTGCGGGCTATCACGAATCATCATGTCCCGAATTTCAGCAGAAGAAAATTGAACCAGACCAACCCCCAGGATAGAAATCTCAGCATCAATGATAATATCATTGTAATCCTCATTGACCGAGGCCACAATCTGATCTAGAACAGCACGGCGGAGATTATCCATGACAGGAGGATTTACTAGGACAATGGAGCTGTCTTCATTGGTGCGAGGAGGCTCACCAACCACCAGACGAGCACGCTGGCGACGATCATCCGGCCCCGGATCTATGTTGGAGTGCGCAGAAACGAAATCAAACGGCCGGACGGGGAAGTTCTCCATGGGAAGGCTCTGCTCAGGAGGGGGAACGGAGAAGCCGAGACGAGTAGCAGGAGCTGGGTGCACCAAGTCCTCTACGGGGTCGGGGGTGGTCAAAGCAGGGGTGGGCCCAGAATGTGAATCGACCACCGCTGTGGTTACCAAATTGGGACATGTACTCCCTTCTGGTACCCATAAAAAACGCCGATTGCAATCATGAAATTGAAGCCCCTTCTGTTTACATCTCTGACAAGTGATCCGCGAGCAATTAGCAATAGAATGATCCAATGCATGACAATATTTGCAGTAAGTCTTAAGAGGGCAATCTCTGGCCGGGTGGCCCCAACCGTAGCAAGCAAGGCATTTCATTTTATTCTTGCAATCCTTCCTCAGGTGGCCCAACTCGAGACATCGGTAGCAACATGGTAACGACCCAGTATGAGAGATATCTCTGATAGGTTCAAGCGGGCCAGCATCTGCTAATGGGCAAATGAAGTCATGCGTATCATCACAGTCCACGCATCTGAAGCCCAAAATCTGGCAGTGGGGGCAAACGCCAGGACAATTGGGCCGAAGGTAGTCATATAGCCAACAACGCGAACAACGACCCAATAATTCAAAAACCAGTGATTGGGGCGGGACAAAAGGAATGGAAAGTGCCTCAATAATATCTTTCCTGGAATAACCAGCCAATTGAAGATCCTCAATATTTTCTAGTGTGGTAGAAGGCAAGACCGAACCAATAGCCTGGCGAAATAATGGAGAATAAAAAATCTGTTCTTTCCAAGTAGGCTGACCTAAAATAATCGGTGCAATAATCTTGCCAAAACTAATAGACTTGTCACCTCCGGCCATCGCCGGAGAAGTAACCTGCGTCGGAGAAACCTGAATGTCCTCATCCAAGTGATGCAACGGATGATCCATAGTCTGGTTAGTGACCTTAAATTGAGTGGATCTGTGATCACGGAAAAAACCAAATTTGGCCAGTTCATTGGCAGATGAATGATCCCTACGTGCACTGGCCTCAAGCAAACCAAGCTTAGGTTTAATACGATAGGGTGATCGTTGGGAGATCTCAGTCAACTCAACCTTGGAGGACCATGCAGTTTGATCCTTGTGAACAAAACCAGTAATTTTAGGATCAATGCCTCTAAAAAGAGTGAAGTGACAAATGAAATCCGGCCAAATACGATCACGTAGGCTATAGATGAAATGACCAACTTTATTGGAAGCCACTGAAAATTTGAATCTAGAATCTGAGAGTTGGAAAACCAAGAAATCCTTATGAAAACCACCAATGAAAAACTAAAGTGGCAAACCCACAGATTCCTCATTGAGTACAAATGAGGAAGAAGAAAACGAGAAGACGAGAAAGAATTCCTTGTGGCCCGAGGAGGGAGAGAAGTTGATGGATGATCCAAACCTTCTATGAACCTGTGCCTCCACTGCCAATCCCGGGGAGAAACCCCAGTGAAGGAGGGCCTCCATGCTGACTAGATCTGGCCGCCATTGTCAAGGGTGGAGAGGGGAGAGGTGGGTGGAGCGATGGAAGAAATCCTGTTTCCCCCCGGCTATGGCGCTAGAAAAGCTTGATGGTGCAGGGCTTGCATTCGTTGGGATACCCCAAGTGTAAGGTGTGAAGAGTGCAGCAGCAAGTTTTCCCTCAGAAAGAAACCAAGGTTGAATCGACCAGTAGGAGAAAGAAATCACTTCTGACGGTTGATGCAACTGATGTTGGCAGGGTGCACTACCGGTTCAGCAGCAACATGGAACCTACACAACACAATCAAATCACTTTGCCCCAACAAAGCAGTGAGGTTGTCAATCTCACTGGTTTTGCTGAAAACAAAGAGGTTAAACGTATGGTGTGGAAAACGGTACTTGTTTGCAGTAGATGAAAAGAGAACAATGATGGAAGTAGGAAAATAGTAGGAAAAGAATAGTAACAGTATGAAAACAGTGATTGGAATGGTTGTATTACCAGAGTAAGGAAAATGGACCGAGGTCCATAGTTCACTAGTGGTGTCTCTCCATAACAGATAAATAGCATGCTGGGTAAACAAATTACAGCTGGGCAATTGACAGATATAAAGGCTGCACCGTAGTGCATATGCATGACATGATGATTACCATGTGATTCATGCGGGCATTACAACAAAATACATAGACTGTTATCCAACGACATCTATGACTAATAATCCACCCTCAGAATGTCATCCGAGCAAACCTTGGGTATTAAGTTGCAAGCAACAGATAATTGCATTAAGCAAAGTGCGTAATGTAAACAATGTAAACATCGTTGTTTTCTCCCTAATGGCAACAACACATCCCCCACACGTTACGTTTCTTTCACTCGAGTGTGAGTAAAAGGGAGGCATGAACCCACTATCGAGCATAAATACTCCCTCTTGGAGTTGCTAGAATCTACTTGGATAGAGCATCTACTAATAACAGAGAGCATGCTAGATCATAAATATCATACACATGAAAATAACATGATAGAATGATAATCATTAGACATAGCATTCAATATTCATCGGATCCCAGCAAACACAACATGTAGCATTATAATAAGATGATCTTGATCATGTAGGGTAGTTCACAAGATCTAAACATGAGGCATAAAGAGGAGAGAACAACCATCTAGCTACTGCTATGGACCCGTAGTCCAAGGATGAACTACCCATGCATCATTACGGAGGAGGGCATGGTGGTGTAGAGCCCTCCGGTGATGATTCCCACTGCCGGCAGGGTGCCAGGAAGAGCTCCAGAACTCTCCCAAACTAGGGTTGACTATGACGGCGGTTGCAGGTGTTTTTGGTGGAAAAGGATTTTGTATTTAGGGTTAACCTCCCGAGAGGAATAAATAGGCGAGAGGGCAACGTAGGTGGGCGGCCAGGGGCCCACACCACCCATGGGCGTGGGCGGGGGAGGGGGGGGGGGGGGCGCCGCCCTATAGTGCAGATCCCCTGTGGGTCCCCTCCGGACTCCGTGTGCGCGACATAATTCTAAGACTTCTGGGCTTCGAATTGTCCAATTCGGAGAATATTTCTAGAACAACTCTTCTGAAACTAAAAACAACATAAAACAGGAATTGGCTCTGTGGCATCTTGTCAATAGGTTAGTCCCAGAAAATCGATAAAAATGGCATAAAGTGTAAATGAAAGATGTAGCATATAGTATAAAAACAACATGGAACATCAGAAATTATGGATACGTTTATGACGTATCAATGTTCTAGACAACCTATGCACTTGGAGGCCCAACACTATCTACAAGAATAAAAGCGTGCGTAGACATCAAGCTCTTTTCTGGCGCTGTTGCCGGGGAGGTAAGGTAAAAGGTACTCACATCCTAGTACTATTTCAGGTGTGTGAGTGTTTGAAGTTATTTCCTTTAGATTCTGCAATTATATCTTTTTGTTTCATATTATTATTTTCACTAGTTAGGCTTATTAGAAAACAACAAAAATATGAGAGAGCTTTATAATATTTATCTTGAGTTAGGACATGAAGTGTTTGAAGACAAAATTAAAAAAGCCTATGGAACTTTATTTGCGTGCTAGTAGCAATGTTATTAATATGAATTCTTTGAACACCATTATTGCTAATTCTATGGAAAAGTCTAAGCTTGGGGAAGCTAGTTTTTATGAAAATGGTATTTTAGTCCCCCAAGCACGGAGGAATAAATTTACTTTGATGATACTATGCCTCCAATATATGATGATTACGATGTTGAATATGATATTTTCAGTCCATCTACTATTGAGGAGAAAATTAACTATGATTACAATATGCCTCCTATATTTGATGATTATGGTGATGAGAATAATAATGATAACTTTTTTTTTGAATTTGCTCCCATACTATTAATGAGAATGACTATGCTTATTTGGAGAGTATTAATTCTTTTATGCATGTGGCTCATGGTAAGAATATTTTATATGATAGTTATATTGTTAATTTTATTCATGATGCTACTGAAAGTTATTATGAGAGAGGGAAACATAGTTTTATGCATCTTAACAATATTAAGTTCCCCTCTTTATGTTGAAATTTTTGAAGTTGCACTTGTTTTTCTTTCCTATGTTTGTTTCTTTGTGCTTTCATAACTTGTTTCTTTACAAGATTATTTTTCATAGGAAGTGGGTTAGACTTAAATTTGTTTTATATTTTATTCTTGATGCTCTCTTTTTCTTCAATTCATATTTCTTATGTGAGCATCTTCTCAAAATATCATGCCTAGCTAAAAGGCTATAAAGAAAAGCACTTCTTGGGAGGTAACCCATGTTTTTATTTTTGCAATGTTTTATTCTGTTTTATTTGAGTCAAGGTGTTGATTACTTCTATAGAAACTCCTTTGTATCTTTAGTTTCTCGTATTTGTTGTGCCAAGTAAAGTCTCTAGTGAAAAGTTGGTGCTAGATTTGGATTTCTGCGCAGAAATAGATTTTTGCTGTCCACTGTTAAATTCGTATAAAATTCCAGAAAGATCAAAATGACCTGAAAATTTGTGTTCTTAATCCTCAGGTATTTACGAAACTTTTTCTAGTTTTAGGTTTTTCGATTTGAGCAACGTAAGTGTCTCAAACAAATTCGTCTTTACAGATTGTTCTGGTTTTAACAGATTCTGCCTTTTTTACTTTGCATTCTCTCGTTTACTATGTTGAGTGGATTTCATTGCTCAATTAAACATCAGTGTCTATACCTAATGTTTAAAAAGTATTGGTAATGATAGTGTCCATGCATACCATGTGATTTTTTTTATTATGCACTAACCCTCTAATGAGAATTACTTCGAGTTTGGTGTGAAGGTAGTTTTCAAGGGCCGAGAGAATAGGATGATATAATGTGATCAAGAAGAGTGAAATGCCTAAGCTTGGGGATTCCCCCGTGTTTCATCCCAGAAAATTCCAAGAAGACTCAAGCGTCTAAGCTTGAGGATGCCCAAGGCATCCCCTTCTTCATCAGCAACTTATCAGGTCACTTCTAATGAAACTATATTTTTATTCGGTTGCATCATATGCACTTTACTTAGAGAGTTTGTTTGCTTTTATTTTGTTTTCTTTTATTTTACTTGCTGCAATAAACTCGTTTGGAACCTAGCATTCTTGTGTGGGAGAGAGACACGCTCCGCTTTTTCATATGAACACTCGTATTCCTCATTTATCATACTCGTATTCGTTTTTCTTCTAGCTGCTCAACTCCTCCTCTTTTTAGCTCTTGTTTTTCATGCATCTCTTATTCAGATATGTTTGTTCTTGTAGAGTAGTGTTACTCTCTTGTTTCATTGATATATCGTTTGGAGAGTTTTTTTTTAAATAAAGTGATGGTGTTGGAAAGCAATAAAATATGTCATGCTTATAACGGTGCAAATAGAAGCTTGTTTAGACCGTGGCTAGACTTTATCATGTCTTGTTGCATATTATTTTAATTCTATGCCTAGTAGTTATTGATGTAGCGTGACTTGTACCAAACATCTGAGAGTGTTTAATGTGCCATTGAAAGAATCATGTGTTGTTTTTTTATCATATCAAAACATAATATTGTGGTATTCTCCTTTGAATGCTTTATTTGGTTGACTTGGCGCATGCTTACACCATGCTATGACTACAAACCAGTCACCTTTAGCCTCTATGATCATTTATTTTCTGACTTGTAATACCGTTTATGCTTTTATTAATAATCTTTTTGTCGCTATGCATGATTATGGCCATTATTGCTCTCTTAATTTGTCGCTCCCAGTCTTTTGCTAGCCTCCACCTGTACTGAGTATGAGCTCTACTCGTGCATCCAACTCCCAAAAACCAAAGTTTGACAAATGTGTCCACCATACCTACCTATATGTGGTATTTAACCGCCAATCCAAAGTAAATTTCTCATGTGCTACCTTTAAAACCTTCAAAATTATACCTGTTTTGTGCCCTTGTTTTAACTCATGAGGACGTAAATAGAGGACGTAGGTAGACGATCGTTATCTCACTTGTTGATTGGACTTTACACACCTGGACCAGTGGCACATCTGCTTATCCAAATTGATAGAAGAGCTGGCAACGGGGTGCCCAGCCCCAAAACTTGGTTACTATGAATTCTCTTCACTCTTTTTGCCTCTGATTTATCAGTCAAAGCATAATCGTGTAAACAAAAGAGAAGAGGGATGATCTACTGACCCCAGTATCGTCTTTTAATGGGAGCCACTCTTGTAAAGTCTAATTGGCTTGTGACGTACTGTATTGTCTGTTTTCTATTCGTTGACATAAACATACACCTCTCTAAAAAATTGTTTTCAATACCTCTGTTTTAATAAAATAAAAAGCTCTAGCACATGAGTTAATCCATGCTTCCCGCTTCTAAGGGCCTTTATTTTACTTTTATGTTGAGTCTTCATCTTCTAACTTTATGCACAATTAAGAGTGCATAGTTGTCATTCTGAGCCTAATGTGCATCAGCCCCAAAGATTATTATTGATTGATTCATGATATGTTACTACATGTTCTCAAATTATCTGTTTCTAGTCACCACTTGAACTTTGAAGATGTCCTGGAATTTATGTTATTCTCCACTTTTAAGGACAAGCGGAATACCACTTTGCTATGTTTTATTTATGCTCGAAACAAACATATAAATTTCAAGTGCATTATTATTCATGATCTTTTATTTGTGTTACTTTTCATGTTGTAACATGGTTTCTAAGTTTCATTGTTAGAATTATATACATCATGCCTATGTTTAGAGTACTATGGCCTCATCTTACAAATGCTTTTACAAATATGATGATCAAGATTATGTTGGTAGCATGTCACCTTAGAAATTATTTTGTTTTTATCGTTTTACCTATTCGAGGACGAGTAGAACTAAGCTTGGGGATGCTTGATACGTCTCAAACGTATCTAGAATTTCTTATACTCCATGCTTGTTTTCTATTCAATACCTTTATGTTTTCACATGTTTTTCTTCGTTTTCCGGATGTTTTCTAGACTAACCTACTAACATGATGCCACAACGCCAGTTCCTGTTTTCTGTTATTTTTTATTTCATAAAAGATTCCTCGAAATATTCTCGGAATTGGATGAAACAAAATCCCAGGTACCTTTTTTCCGGCACGTCAACAGACTCCAAAGGAGACACGGAGGGGGGCAATGAGGTGGCCACACCACCTGGTGGCGCGGGTCCCCCTGTCCGTGCCACCACATGGTGTGGGCCCCTCGGGCTCCCACCGACATCTCCCTTTCGCCTATTTATTCCCCCCGACGAAAAAACCCTAAACATCAAGCCTCCATCCACGAAAAGTTCCGTAGCTCCGCCGCCGCCGCCGACAAGTTTCGGGGGACGAAAATCTCTGTTTCGGCACCCTGCCAGTGAAAGTAAAGGATAGGCACCTAGAGGGGGGGTGAATACGTGCTACGACCAATTTTAAATTTTCTTCACAATTAGGCTTGACACGAAGGTAAATTCCCTAGATAGTTCTACTAAGGTGAATTTACCTATATGACAAGGAAGCAACTAATGCAATGAGTACAACAATAAATGCAACAAGTACAAGTAAGTAAAAGATAAGGGAACGAGATAACCAATAGGAAGCACACGGAGACACGATGTATTCCCGAGTTCCTCCTTGTTAAGGGAGTACGTCTTGTTGGAGGGGTGTGAGTTCGCCACGAAGGCCTACTCAACGCCACAAAGGCCTCACCCTATTCTCCGATGAACTCCGCCACAAAGGCCTAGTTCAGCTTCCACTATTGATCCCCTTTGAGGCGGGAATCGAATCCTTTACAAACAACTTGGGGCACACACCCACAACCAAATTGGTGGGCTCCCAACACTTCTTGAATAACCAAAGAGTAGCAAGGTTCCTAGGTTCTCCACAAGAGGAAACCCTAGGCTATATCCCTCAAGCAAATGAGAGGGGAAATGAAATCCGGTTGGTGAAGACGTAGATCGGGGCCTTCTCCTTCAATCCTCCAAAGATAAAGGCTTTTTGGTGGAGGGATTGGGAGATCTAGCAAGGTGGGTGAGCTCCAACAATGGTGACTTTAATTCTGGACGAGCTAACCCAAGGTAGGTGGAGGGGAGGGGGTATTTAGATCGCTCATAAAGTCTTGGAGCTGTTGGAGCTTTTCTGCCAAACTCACACCAGAGACTCTGGTGTAAAGGCTGGAGACTCCGGTATGAATATTTTCGCAGAACCCCTAGACGGGAGACCCCGGACAGTCTCCGGTAAGTCTACGGTGTCGATACCGTAGGCGACACCAAGTTTACCACCTTGAGGAACTTCAGGAAAAACTCCAGTGCGGAGACTCTGGCCTGGAGGACCGGAGACTCCGGTCTTGACTTAACCGCTTGAGCTCACAGAGTGTATGGTGTCAATCGAGAGCAAAAAACACAGACACACTGGAGACTCCGGACAGTCTCCGGTAAGACTCCGGACTGAGTACTGCAGGTGACACCAGTTTGGACTTAGCCAAATTCTTCAGAGGAAACACCCACACAAGAGACTCCGGTGTATCTGCGGTAAGTCTCCGGTATGGGTACCGCAGGCGACACCACTTTGGACTTAGCCAAATTCTTCAGAGGAAACACCCACACCGGAGACTCCGGTGTATCTCCGGTAAGTTTCTGTTCTGGGTACCACAGGCGAAACCAGAAATCCAGATAAATTGTCCTGGTGAATTTCTTCACACCGGAGACACCGGCCTGGAGTAAACTCTAGCAAAACAAATTCCAGAGGCTTTGCACCTTTTTGTAACACACTACCACCACATCAAATATGTTGTTTAGGCCCTGAAATTCATCAACACACTTAAGGATACATGTGTTGTTAACAAACACCAAAACAAGATGATTTAAGCGCGTTTGCACTTTCAATCTCCCCCTTTTTGGTGTTTGATGACAACACATATTTGCAATAAAATCACAGCTAGGCTATGTTTGAAAAAGATAGAGCACTCACATTGTGATCTCCCCCTATATTTTACAAACAAAGCCCTCTAGATCAACTACTAGTAAACAAAAATACATACATGCATAGAGACAATACAATAATAAGCATAATATGAAAGATAGCTTCACCACGTAGTCTCATCACACACATAACATCCATTGTTCACTAGAAAATCAAAGCAACTAAGATAACGGGAACACAAGCCATAAAAGGCAAATCAAGTTCAAAGACTTGTGTTCCGAAGCAAATCAAACCAAAGCAACCCTTGCAAAGCCCGTAGAAGACAAGCTACTTCTCCCCCTTTGGCATCGAGACACCAAAAAGGGGCAAAGAGCACTACACAACCCAAAGACTCAGTCATCATCCTCGTAGTCATCGTCCTCATCATCGACTGTGTCTGTTGCTTGTCCCTCATCATCTTCCTCTTCTTGTTCCTGTTCCTCTTCCTCATCAGAACCACTGTTGAAGAACCCAAGATCCTCATCATCATCCTCAGGTTGTTCCTCCCCATGCTCCTCTTCATCAATCATAGGGGACTTGCCATGGTGGGTCGAAGAGGAAGGAGCTGACGTGACGTCCTCAAAATCACCCCAAGGGAACTGGTAAGTGTTCCAGTTCTCATAAGACATAGTCACGGACGCGGTGGGAGGAGTGGGAGGAGTACCCATAGGAGGAGTAGCTCCAAGCCCAGCGTGGTCCTGCAGCTTGGAGATCATCTTCTTCAGCTCACACCTCTCCTTATAGGCCACATGGTTCTCCTTATGCACTGCAACTGTCATGCATAGAATGTTGCTCTGAAACCATGACAACTTCTTCATATCATCCTGTGTCTCCTCCTTGCTAGAACGCCGAGAGGGAGGATCTGCATTCTTCCTCCTGGACCTAGAAGGAGCCCCAGTCTCACCCATGGGAGTGTCAGAATCAGCACGGTGAGAGAGAATCGAAAAAAAAACCAACAGAGTGCACAGTCTCACACTCCAAGCCCGGAACCTCATCAAGAATCAGCTTCGTCACATAAGGAGCGTATACTGGAACCTTCTTGATCTCAATCACAGCTGAGTACATTTCTTTCTTGATGAAGTTCATGACGTCAATCTCATACCCCTCACAATCTGGACCGGCATGGTGACAACGGAAGGCCTGGTAGAGAAGGTTGACAACACCACTGCGAATGGCATCCACATTACCCGCCTTGGGAGCAATGTTGTTGCGGAAGAGGCGGAGAAGGATGTTGTAAACAGTCTTGAGGTCCTTAGCGGTGCCAGTACTTGAGATCTTCTCATACATCGGTGCCATCCTCTTCTTATCATAGGCCACACCATGGAGATGCATGTGTGCTCTGCAATTGTCACCCCAAGGATAACCCAGCAGCTCACCCAGCCCACGGACAGAGGACTCACACTGAAGGGACCCGGTCATCCAGGTAAGAGTGACATCCGCATCTTCACCAAAAGTGACAGTGGCAAAGAACTGCTGCACTGCCGAGATGTTGTAGTTCTGCTGAATCCCAACGAGATGCTCAAGTCCTAGCTTCCTCGTTATCCACACAGCCTCTTGAAAGTACTCAGACCTGTCAAGTGCATCCAAGTCAAGAATTTTTTGAGGACACGCCAACTGCTTGAACTGGGAGAAAATCTCCCTCTGAATCAGCTCAGACTCGCTCCTCCAGTAATGAGAACTCTCCGCAGTACAGGCCATGGTGAAGACTTGCTGGGCCCGCATGATCCTGTACTCCTTCTTGCTCATAGACTTGATAGAAGTGATCCTGTCATACTTGGCCTTCTTGGCCAATTCACTCCTCATCCTTGCCTCGTCTCTCTCTCTTTGACGCTGCTCTGCTGCAAAAGTGTTCTTCTGACCAACCCTGCCAGTGGCCTCATGAGTGACAGGATAGTTGCGGGTGTGGGCACGGTAGGCACGCTTGTTGGGGTTGGAGGATTTTGACTTGGTCCTTTTCCCTGAAAACACACGCAGCCAAAAACACAAAACCAGAGAGAAAAACAAAGCAGTGAGAATACATGTCCAAATATGAGTGTAGAAAACAAACATAACTGACAGAACTCAGTTCTAAGAGATTCACACCGGAGTCTCCGGTCTGGCAGACCGGAGTCTCCGGGCTGACACCGGAATCTTCGGACTGGAGGACCGGAGTCTCTGGACTGTTTCGCAAAACTGACAGTGAATCTCCCACAACTAGGTCTAAGTCAATTTCTACGAGTTTCTACAGGGGAAAAAAGAGGCCAGGGTGAAACTAAACACAAGCTAGTACCAACTCTCCAAGCAAAACCACCTAGACCTTAGATCTAAATGCAACAACGAGAAAAAGAAGAGGTAGATTGGTACCCTGGTCACCCGAGCCCGTCATGGTGCCTCCCACGGATGGGAGTGGTGAGGGGAGGCGAGGGAGGAGGATTCCGGCTGTGGGAACCGGCCAGAGGGGAGCCCTGGGCGTCGGCGGCGGCGCAACAGGGTTTTGGGGGCGGGGGGAAGTGGGGATAAAACTCTAACTTCCCCGAGCCCCCCTTTTTTATACTGATGAAACCCACACCGGAGTCTCCGGTCTTAACACCGGAGTCTCCGGACTGGCCGGAGATTCCGGTGTGCCATACCGGAGTCTCCCGACCACACGCCAGAAAACCCATAATGATGGACATGACATGTCTGAGGCAAATAAAACTTGTTTAAATGGGAGGTTTTTGGCTTGGAAAGAAAAACAACAACAGGGAGGGAATCTTATACTCAAGAAATGCTAGAAATCATACGAACATCAAATTTTTGAGTATATCATCCGAAATGGCCAAAAACACTCAAAAGGACAAAATAAGCCCAAATAAGAACCAACTCTTTAAAAAAAGAGGTTGGTGGCCTAAGCCACCATGTAAGAGATCATGGTATGTCACCGCGAAGATATATCTTGGGTATATTGCCAATTCTCGACAATGAAGCTCACAATTCAACATTAGGAAAAGAGAGATAACAATGAGTTTTTGCTATGGGCATAATGGGGGGGAGGGAGAACCCAATGTGTTAGGATAACACTCCCCCTATGTCCATGCCTACACCTAAACCCAAACACGTTTCATCTATAGGGGTGTGTGCAAGATCCTCAAGTCAAACTCCTAGAATCGATGACATTTAGTTCATTCCTCAAGAACATCAATCTTGCATCGTCAAGTGGCTTCATGAAGATATCCGCAAGATTGTCCTTGGTGGGCACATAAGATAGAGCAATATCCCCTCTTGCCACATGGTCTCGGATGAAATGATGGCAAATCTCAATATGCTTCATTCTTGTATGTTGCACGGGGTGTAGGCGATCTTGATGGTACTTTTATTGTCACACAAATGAGGCACCTTATCCAAATGAACGTCATATTCCTTGAGAGTTTGCCTCATCCATAACAATCGGGTACAAGCACTAGCGGCGGCTACATACTCGGCTTCGGCGGTGGAGAGAGACATGCAATTTTTCTTCTTGGAAGACCAACTCACCAAGGACCTACAAAGAAATTGGCAAGCCCCGGAAGTGGACTTCCTATCATCTTGATCACCCGCCCAATTGGAATCCGTGTAGCCCTTGAGAGAAAATTGTTCCCCCTTTGGGTACCACAAACTGGGTATGAACCAAATATCGAAAGATCCTATGGACCGCCATTAAATGGCTTTCCTTAGGGGCCACTTGATACCTTGCACACACACCTACACTCAACACGATATCGGGCCTAGATGCACAAAGGTAAAGCAAAGAACCAATCATATAATGATACAACTTTTGGTCCACATATTTACTCTTCGGGTTACGAGATAGGTAGCACTTGACTTGCATAGGAGATGTCTTGATCTTTGCATTTTGGAAGTTGAACCTCTTGATCATGTCTTGGGTATACTTGGATTGAGAAATCAAAGTCCCATGGGCCAATTGCTTGATCTCGAAACCAAGGAAGAATTTAAGCTCCCCCATCATAGACATCTCAAACCTGTCAGTCATAAGCTTTGAGAACTCATTATTGAAAGCTTGGTCAGTTGAGCCAAAGATGATGTCGTCCACATATAATTGGCATATGAAAAGCTCTCACTTTACTCTCTTGGTGAAGAGAGTGGGGTCGATCTTCCCAACTTCAAAACCACGGTCATCCAACAACTCTCTAAGGTGCTCATACCAAGCACGTGGTGCTTGTTTAAGTCCATAGAGCGCCTTATCGAGCTTGTAGTCATGGTTAGGAAAGTTGAGGTTCTCGAACCCCGGAGGTTGCTTAACATATACCTCCTCTTTTAGTGGAACATTCAAGAAAGAACTTTTAACATCCATTTGTTGCAATTTGAAATTATGTGAAGATGCATAAGCAAGAAGGATACAGATGGACTCAAGGCGAGCCACGAGAGCATAGGTTCATCAAAGTCAATGCCTTCAACTTGAGTGTACCTTGAGCTACAAATCTTGACTTGTTCCTTATAACAATTCCATGCTCATCTTGCTTGTTCTTGAATATCCACTTAGTGCGAATAACATTGTGGCAATCTTTGGGTTTCTCAACTAATCTCCAAACTTTGTTGCACTCGAAGTTATTGAGCTCATCATGCATTGCTTCAACCCAATAGGAGTCCTCAAGAGCATCAAACACTTTCTTTGGTTCCACCATAGATATGTGAGCTTGATGCTCACTAAAATGTGCCAATTGCCTTCTTGTGGATCTTCTAGCTTTAATATCTTCCAAGACCTTGTTGTCTTGGGCATCAATATGCTTCAAAGATCTTCTTATCCTTCTAGCACGACGGGCTTCGATCTCCTCATTATTGCGAGGAGGGATCACTTTATCATCTTGATGATTTGGGTCCCCGTCTTGACCAACTTGGCCTTGATCATCATCATCATCATCATCACTAGCTTCAACTTGAGGAGAGGATGAAGAGGATGGTTGATCTTGGCCTTGACCTTGACTAGCATGAATGATTGGAGTGGTAACATCTTGCGTAGTGACTTGGTCAATAAGAGGAGAGTCTTCAACATGTTCTTGGTTATGTGCACCACTTGGCTCCTTGGCTTGTTCTTCTAATGTAGAGGAGGGCTCCACTTGAGTAGAGGATAGTCCTTCTCGAGTCGCCACAAGGTGTACCTCGATGGGGAGGAAAAATCCCACACACATCCTTCCTATGGCTTCTTGAGGCATTTCAACATCTACATTAGAAACATGAAATTGCGCCACTTGGGAGCCATAATTTTCCTCGAAAACCACACTACAAGATTCTATGACAATCCGTGAGGCTTTGTCAAAGACTCTATAAGTGTGGGATTCGGCACCCTAACCAACAAATATACCCTCAATAGTTTTGGATTGAAATTTAGACAACCTAACACCCTTGATCAAATAAAAGCACTTACAACCGAATACACGGAAGTAGGAGACGTTGGGCTTGTTTCCGGTGAGGATATCATATGGAGTCTTGTCCAAGCCCTTGCATATGTCGAGGCGGTTGGACGAGTGGCATGCGGTGGATATGGCCTTGGCCCATAAATATTGGGGAGAAGAATACTCCGCCAACATGGTCCTTGCCATATCCAAGAGAGGGCGATTCTTCCTTTCGGCAACACCATTTTGTTGAGGAGTGTAAGTGGAGGAGTATTGACGACGAATGCCTTCTTCACTAAGGAATTCATTCAAAGTGTAGTTCTTGAACTTCGAACCATTATCACTCCTAATAGACATGATTTGCACATTGTGTTGACGTTGCACTTCGTTGGAGAAATCGATGATGGTTTGTTGAGTTTCACTCTTGCACTTGAAGAAATAAACCCAAGTGTATCTTGAATAATCATCGACAATCACCAAGCAATACTTCTTGCCACCAAGACTTTCCTCGGGCACGGCACCAAAGATATCAACATGGAGAAGCTCCAAGATCCTCTTTGATGAAATAATAGTCTTGGCCTTGTGCGAGATATCATGCATCTTTCTTTCAACACACAACCTACAAACGCGATCTTTGGAAAAGGAAACATTCTTTTAGTCCGACAATAAGGCCACCTTTGTGAAGACTTTGCAAAGTTCTCATGTTGACATGGGATAAGCGGTGATGCCACAACCATCCCACATCCGCCTTTCCGAAAAGACACATTGATTGAGAGTTGGTAGACTTCGAAAAGTCTACCACGAACAACTCATTTTCAACATGTCCTATGTATGCGACGTCAAGAGTCTTGATCCTCAAAAGGACCACAATATCTTCATCAAAAAAGACGGAGAAACCCATCTTTGCAAGAGAGCGGACGGAAAGTAAATTGAAACCAAGGGATTCGACAAGCATGAAGTTCACGATAGTGATATCGGGAGCAATCACAACCTTGCCGAACCCCGATACCTTAGACGAGTATGAGTCTCCATAAGTGACGGTTGCTTGAATATCATTTGGGCGCAACTCCGTCACAAGTTCTTTGCTTCCGGTCATATGACTAGTGCATCCAGTATCAATTATCCATTTAGTCCCACCGGAAGCATAGTCCTGCAAGAGATCATTGACTAGAGTTAGGACCCAAGGAGGGTCCCTTCATGTTAGCAACAAGTGTCTTTGGAACCCAAATAGTGTAGTCAATGTAACCCTCAATAGGACCAACATATTTATCTTGCACAACACCATAATAATCAACATGTAAGAAATGGTGTGGATTGTTAGTTCCCGCTGAGATGCTACGAGTAGTGTTGTCCCTCATGACACTACTACTCGAAGCAACATTGCTTGCTTGTGCGGGAGTGCTACGAGTAGTGTTGTCCCTAATGACAATACTACCCGAGGCACCATTGTTGGCCCTCTTCTTGGTCTTCTTCTTCTTGTTGTTCTTCTTCTTGGCAACATAGCCAAGAACTTGCTTGCCCACTTGTGGGCTTGGAGCACTCAATTGTGGTCTAGCAACAACCACATGAGGACTAGGGGCCACCACTTGTGGGGTAGAGACCACAACCTTCTCAACTTGAGGGCCTTTGCACTTGAGCCTTGCAAGCTCATCCTTCAACCTAGAATTTTCCTCAATAATATTTGCATGATCACAAGAAGAAGTAGATGTGCTAGGGTTGTTAAGTTGATTAAGTCGAGTTTGAAGTTGTTCATGCAACTCTTTGAGGGAATAATGTTAACTCCCCAAAGCTTTGTGAGCCTCGGTTAGTTTTTTCAAATCCTCGGTTAGTTTACCATGACCAACCACAAATTCAACCTTATCCTTTTTAGCCTTTTTATATTTAGCAATTGCAAGATCACGTTCCTTAGTGATATTAGAAACAAGTTCATTATGAGTTTCTTCAATAGATTCAAGTTCCTCCTCAAGAGAAATTCTACCATCATGCTCTTCCTCAAGAGTCATAGTGAGGGATGCAATTTTATTCGCATCCCTTCTTTCAACCTCACCTTTCTTCTCAAGAGCTTCTTGGGCATCTCCCAATTGGCTCATGAGATGTTCGAAGTACTTCTTGGTCTCCCCTTGCATGTTAGACATAAAACGTTCCAAGGAGAGCATTTCATCTTCTACTCTAATACTAGCAAGATTTTCTAGTTCACTTGGGGTCTTAGAGTTGGGAGAAGTTGATACCTCCGAGGCCTTATCCATGCAGCACTTGGCATTTGGGTGAGGATGATTTTCATTGGGGGATTAAAAGAGAGATGAAGACGATGGAGTAGAGGCAATAGCTGGAGCAGACACTTCACTAGTGGTTTCTTCTTCTTCATCACTCCCGGAATCATATTCCTCTTGAGTCACTAGCACAAACTTGGTGGGAGATTTCTTGTTGAAATGTTTCTTCTTGAAATGAGGTTTCTTGTACTCAACCTTGGACTTGTTCTTGCGAACGAGCTTGCCACCATGGTGTTCTCTATTTTCATAGGGACACTCCATGATGAAGTGGTACTTGTCTTGGCAATTGAAGCAAGACCTCACTTTTTGAGCCCCATCATTGCCATAGCGAGACTTGGTCTTCTTCTCAACAAATTTTTTGGCCTTGGGAGGGTTCCTCCAAAAAATTTGCACGGTGAGAGAAATCATATCCTTGAGCACGGGATCATACTCTTGATCCTTCAATGGAGCCAACACCTCATTGCCTTCTTCTTCATACTCAACCTCTTGTGACACAACCTTGGACTTCAAAGCAACTGATGCCCCTTTGTGCATTCCTATGGCCCTAGCACGGTTGTCAAGAGCATTCTTGGTTTGCACTTGATAGGAGCACATTTCTTGCATAACTTAAGTTCAGGTCATAGTAGGGAAGTCATGTCTTCCTTGAATGATCTTCAAGTCCGCGCCCTCAATTGGCATGAGGGAAATCATGTACTTCCTTTTGATCCAAGCATCATCAATGTACTTGGCGCCAACATTAGTGAATGCGGTGGCAAGTGTCTTGAGCCTTTTGGTACATGTCTCTGTGGTTCTCTCCATCATGCATATAGAAACCTTCGGCCTCATTGGTTAAGGCATCATATCTATTCCTTTTCATGCTCTCATTGCCCACAAACATGACGACAAGAGCGTCCCATGTTTCCTTTGTGGTGGAATATTATTGAAGACGCGGCATGTGGTTAGGACCCACGGCTTGTTGAAGAATTGACAAGGCGGTGTAGTTGAGTTGACAATCTACGGCTTCTCTTCTTGTTAGGTTCGTGGAGTCATGAGGTTTGTATCCATCACGAGTGACTCTCCAAAGCTATATACAAGAAGAGTTCAAGTGAGTCTCCATGTAATATTGCCATTCCCGAAAAGAAAATGCATCAATTTTAGGTGGATCTCCCCTAAGGATTATATGAGGATGTGGGACGGGAGGATCGGGAGAATAACTTCCGGGAACGGAGTGAAATTATCCATCTCCTTCCGTACCCTTCTTTGTGGAGTTTTCGGCGGAAGCATTTTTAGATGGTTCACCATCTACCCCTTTCTTGGCGCCCTCCGGAGGTACTTCCAGAGGAGATGAGACGGTGACCTCCAGTCCTTTGTCTTTCAAGAGTTCCATCAAGACTTGATGTAACTCATCGATTTTGGTGTCTATGGATGAGGTCAATGAATTTTTCAAATCATTGAGATCATTCATGGACACCGCCGCAGCAGAACCTTCGGTATCCGATTCTTCACCCATACTTAAACACTTAGGCGGTTAAGCTCGATAGAAGAGCCGAGGCTCTGATACCAATTGAAAGTAAAGTATAGGCACCTGGGGGGTGAATAGGTGCTACGACCAATTTTAATTTTTCTTCACAATTAGGCTTGACACAAAGGTAAATTCTCTATATAGTTCTACTAAGGTGAATTTACCTATATGACAAGGAAGCAACTAATGCAATGAGTACAACAATAAATGCAACAAGTACAAGTAAGTAAAAGATAAGGGAACGAGATAACTGATAGGAAGCACACAGAGACACGATGTATTCCCGAGTTCCTCCTTGTTAAGGGAGTACGTCTCGTTGGAGGGGTGTGAGTTCGCCACGAAGGCCTACTCAACGCCACAAAGGCCTCACCCTATTCTCCGATGAACTCCGCCACAAAGGCCTAGTTCACCTTCCACTATTGACCCCCTTTGAGGCGGGAATCGAATCCTTTACAAACAACTTGGGGGCACACACCCACAACCAAATTGGGGGCTCCCAACACTTCTTGAATCACCAAAGAGTGGCAAGATTCCTAGGTTCTCCACAAGAGGAAACCCTAGGCTAGATCCCTCAAGCAAATGAGAGGGAAAATGAAATCCGGTTGGTGAAGACGTAGATCGGGGCCTTCTCCTTCAATCCTCCAAAGATCAAGGCTTTTGGGTGGAGGGATTGGGAGATCTAGCAAGATGGGTGAGCTCCAACAATGGTGACTTTAATTCTGGACGAGCTAACCCAAGGTAGGTGGAGGGGAGTGTAAGGACCCCAGACCGGCAGTCTGAAACCCTACGTATGCATGCATTCACGATCCCAGGAAGATCAGTCGTGAACAACATACACAGTTGGCACACAGAAATACATCATCCATTACACGAATACATACAGGTATTACAAAAAGATCACATGATCAAGTTTAACGCAACTGCCACATGGGGCAGGCAACTTAACAAACACAGCGGAAGACAAATAAAACACAACGTAGTTGAGCCCAAGTCACGCCTTAACCTACAGGCTGCTGACCCGGAGACAATCCTAGTTCGCAAAGCCGTCAACTCCGTACTTCTCCTCATAGATCTCCTTCGAAGAATCCTTCTCCAAATCTGATAAGTAGATACCAGGGGCGAAACCAAATGAGTACATTTGAATGTACTCAGCAAGACATCCATCATGTCACTTACCAACATGCAAATATGCTTATATGGTGGAATAGGTAGGCTATAAGTAGGGTTCACTATCAATGGTGTTCATATAAGATGACACCACAGTTGCAGTCAGGTTAATCTGTATCTTCGTTGAAGAAGATACTTCAGAAGAAAAATAATATAGTTTATTTCTCTTGTAGATATCGCATGTACAAGAGATTTTGTAAAACTTTGTTAAAGAATATTTTCTCTTTGCAGAACTTCTTGGAATCAGCTTCCAGAATTCTTGCTTAGAGTAGAAAAGGTTTTCTTTGCAAAACATTTTGTTTTGTATAACATCATCTGACTTTTCATCATCGACGATACCTCCACGGTATAAGTTTCCATTCTTTTCCGAACTTCACAAGTTCAACACTTCCTTTCCAAAGATTCCCTTTCAAAAACTCTTTTTGAAAACATTGACACAATGCTAGCTACATGGCCATTCAACTGTCCATATCCGAGGACGCGGCTTCTTCGAAAAAGTTGTACTCTGCAGAGGTGTACACATCCACCAGATCCAGTACACCTCCCGTGAACAATCACGGACTGTAACAACAGTATGTAAACATCAGGTATCTGATCATAACCATCCACTATGTTCAAGCTAGAATATGCCTATCTCTCAGTTTTAATCTCCTCGGCACCATGTCGCACATCGCCATGACAGGAGACTCAACCGATGCAACCGGAGGGAAAATTAATCCCACACTTTTTATGTCTCAACATTGGGAGTTTTGACGACATTCGGTTCGAGGGTACGATGTCCCTTATAGCGATTGAGATAGCACACACTAATAAGAACAAACTTCAAGTTAAGCCCCGTGCCCATGTTGGGGTAGGGTGGCAGTACGGTAAAGGTTGTCCGGCGAAGACTAGGTTATGTGTCATTTTTGAACAACACCACTTTCTCAAAAATGACCACTTCCACATTCCTCCGGAGAACAAGGATCCGCCTTTTCTCCGGGGTTTTTCCGTAAAGCCCTTGTTTCGTAGAATCACAATTTTAGGGTGTCCACTTAGGGACTAGTATATTTGATGGTAATAAATACCATATGGTGGCCTATGGGCTTGGTATTACCAAGTTTAACTACTGGCATGATAGTAACCTATAATATAGTATAGTAGTAAAATCCACATCAAAAATAGTTTTGATAATCAAGTTTTTGGTAAAACTTCAGAGGTAAAACATGCATGATAGATAATGATAAGTATTGTATCAGCAAGCATCAGGATGGCTTGCCTGGTATCTCTTTGTGTCTCTGGTTGTTGGAGTGACTGGAACTTGAAACAGAGCTTCCCGACACTTCCTTCCTCTTCGTTTTCTAACGTCGTAAAAAGAGAATAAAGGACACACATTCAGAACCAAACAAGACAAACAAGGCTACAAGTAATACATACAGCAAGCAATCAAGAAGTACCACCCAAGTTCTCAATTTTTCCCTTAAGAAAAATTGGCATAAAAACTATGGTTGAAAAGTCTGCTTTTTTCCTAGCGTGTATGTGTGGCCAAATCAATGATTTTTAGTTAAGAACACCATGGACCAGTGGGGTAGAGCACATGTTACTAGACAGTAGGGTGTCACATAAAACACATTTTGATGTCTAAAAATTCCCACAACAATCTCTATGGCTAGCACACATAATTTGCTAACTTACTCAAGTGGTGAAATAAGCTCATGACAACAAGTCAAACCTATTTTTCCACCATGAGGCAAAAATACCAGTGGGTGTTCCACTAGCAAAATATGCTCACCAAGAGGTTAATAAGCCTCTGGTCACTTTCATAAAAGTGCTCAAAACAAACAACAAGCATCCAAAAACTCCTACTCATACTAGTAGAAAATTTAGGAAAAATACTAGACTATTTTAGGCTACACTAGCTAATTTTATGCACAAGTGTGCAAGCTAGCAGAGGCAAAATACTCCTCTAACCAGTACCATAATTGCTACTGGATTCCACAAAATAACATAAAAAGCATAGCTAGGAAACAAGGAAAAACTATGCTTAAAAAGCTACACATGTCAGGAGATTAATTCCTAGTCATCCAAGTGTTACTCATGCTTTTATGCTACTTAAGAGGAAACCTATCAGAGGTGAAAACCCTAAGATAATAATGCCACAAGGACATTCCATCCTCTGGTTTCCATACCAAAGATTCATATTTTTCCCCAGGGGAAAACAAAGACAAAAAGCATACATGAATATTCTAGTATGAAATTCTATACACACATGCTATAAGGAAATGTTTGTATTCTACAACTATAGCACAAGCAACTAATTAAATCATGGCATCATAACAGAAGTAATAACTTCCTACATATGCTATAATAAACTCCAACACTCATAAGACAAAAGATGGCAACACTAGAGCAAAATTCACCATTTCTAGTGGTGACACTAGTTCAACACTAGAGAAGCAAACTATGTTACTATGATGCTCAATTATAAACAAGCAAGTCATGATCATAAAATGTACTTAATAACAGTACACCAAACTTACACATGCTAGCAATCACAAACATCAAAACAATCCCATGAAACAACTATTAAACATGCATAAATTAATTCTAGCAATTTATGATTTTTCTTAAACAATTACTAGCAAGCAAGCAAGGTATAACCTATACAACCAGTAGCTATGCAACAAAAAGAAAAGTTATCTAAACCTTTTCAAAAATCCAAACACACATTTAAAATCATCCACAAACAATCTATCTATCAAAAGGAATTCATTTTATTTGCAAACAATATAATTTAGCACTCAATAGTGAATCATCTCTTAACAAGATACTCCTAAGGAATATCATGATAACAAATGGATCACACCTATCATACTAGTAGATACTTATAATAAATAAACTTCTCACTTGCATAAGTGAAAACAAACCATTATATTTTCCATGGTGGAAAATATTCCTATCAACCTCATAATGAAAACATGTTAATTTCTCACATGTGCATAGTTGGGAATTTTCATCCACAACCAAGATGCAATGGGACCATGGGTGATGGGCCCATTTAAAACAAGGTAAATGAGGTTCTAAGCCTCTGGTTACTCATGACAAAAATTAGTATAGCAAAAATAAATAAAACAATGCTATTTATTCTAGTGCATACAAGACTAGTGCATAAGCATGACCAAACCTACACATGCTTCATCTAAAAAAAACAAGCAAGCTATCAGAGACAAAAGCATCAACATAACAGTACCAAAATGGTACTGGATCTATAGCAAACATATCACAAAAATTAGGTGACAAGCACCCAAGGAGTTGGTTCACACAAAACATCAAATAAATAATCTAGTGAAACAACATATGCTACTTCTTTAGCCATAACATATTGCAAACATGCACACACTTTGTGTGGTAGATGTAATGCAAGAAAACAACCTAATAACAAGATCCAACACATCTCTACAACCTAGGAACAAAGGTTAAGCCAACCAAGCATTTCATTCCAACAAAAACAAATAAAGAAATCAAAACAGAAAAGCTTCTGTTTCTAGATCTGTCCACCAAAAATAATCTAGAGCTCAAAAAAATTAATCTAAGCTAGGATAAGGTAGATCTACTAAATACCCAACTCATCCAATTGGGTTTGCTCAAAAATTCATTTTTAAACTCCTTATAAAAATCAAAGAAAAGGCTACTGGTCCTTTAGCAATTTGGATGGCATTTTCATTATACAACTCTCCTTGATGTGAGGTTTGGCTCATTGGATAGATATTTTCAATACCTATCCAGATCAGTTGAGTTTGTTCCATTTGATTATATATTTTAAAAGTTATGTCCAAAACATTCTCAGAGATAGTCTGTGGCAAAACAGTCATTGTGTCCAAAGTATTTGCCCAAATCCAGATCTGCAAATTTGGCATGGTTTAGATTTCATGTACGTATGTCTCTGATTTTTCTCAGATTTTATTATGCTCATTTAGTATTTTATACAAGTCCAAAGTGAATGCCTCAGATCTGTAAAAAAAATAAAAGAATAAAGGAACACAGCGCGGGTCGGATTTGTGCGGGCGCGGCCCAGCTAGCGGCAGCGCAGCCCACCGCGCTTGCGCCGCGCGCGCACGCTGCGCGGGAAAAGGGCGTTCGAAGGGGGCCGTGGATCTTCGATCCAACGGCGCTGGCGCGTCGTCCAGCTCCCGACCCTCTCTCTCTCTGTCCGGCGATCGGCGGCGAGAACACGCTCGAGGAGCTCACCGTGGGGCTCGGGAAGGGGTGGCGCGAGCTCGGGGAGGCTGCAGGGGGTCGAGGGCGTCGAGGGGAGGTCACGGCGGCGACGACCGCGGCTCCAGGCGGCGGCGCGACGCAGACGCCCGCGGCGGCGCTCCGCGGACGGCGGCGGCGACTCCGGCAGGTATAGGGTGGGAGACCTTGTCTAGGAGGTTCCTGGGAGTGTGGGGAGGCTAGCCATGGCAGTGGGAGGGGCTAGATGAGAGAGGTGCGAGCAGGGCAAGGTGGTGGCCGTGGTGGTCACCCCTCGGGCTAGATCTCGAGCTAGGGCTTCTTAGGGCTAGTTTTTGGGTTCCTCTTGCTTTGGGGAGGCAGAGGGAGGTATGAGGGAGTGCAAGGCTTGAGGAGGTGCCCTCTGGGGTTGTGTAGGCTCGAGTCCAAGTGGGTGTGCTTGGTTTGGCAAAGGCATGGGCTTGCCTTGCCCCTTGGGGTGTCTCCATGGGTGGCCTGGCTTCTAATTGGTGCCATGAGGTGAATAATGGTACAAGGGTGTGAGCAAGGC
The DNA here is from genome assembly GCA_028641055.1 of Alopecurus myosuroides. Classification (NCBI taxonomy): domain Eukaryota; kingdom Viridiplantae; phylum Streptophyta; class Magnoliopsida; order Poales; family Poaceae; genus Alopecurus; species Alopecurus myosuroides. The sequence goes on from CM054058.1 coordinate 146,171,188, forward strand.
CACAGTAAGGGCCAAGGGATGGGCAAAAGTGAAGGTGCACACTATTCCAACCACTACAAGTGACATCATCACTTAGTCAACAAGCCACCTCATTCTCTCCCTCCCTAGCTGACCAAAAGAGGATCCAATGCCCCTTCCAGAAGCTCCATAACATTGTTTTTCGAGTTGGCAAGGTGGCAAGGCTTGGATCAGTACCCACAAGATAAAACATCAAGTCTAAAAGTGTTGACACTGTTCTGTCAGAAAAATTCAGTTAGACAGTTTCTGAATTTTTCTAAGTGCTGGAAAAACAGACAGAGATAGCAAAAGTTGGAGTTGTTTTCAGGGTTCAAATGCTTTCCAAAATTTGTTTTCAAAACATGGACTTGTTAACCATGTTACATACTTTCAGAAACAACTTTTGGAAACCATTTTGAAATAGTTTAAGGCCATGAAAACAATGTGGAAAAAGGTATACTTTCTGTTTTTATCTGTTTCTAAAAACTGCCTTAATTTTATACCACAAAAACAACAAGCACAAGATAGTTTTTATTTCACCCAAAATAAAAGTGAGCTTATGGATTTGTAGTACATATACCAAGGATTAGTTAGAAGTCAAGAAATCATAAAATAACAATCTCTAGCTTGGTGAAAACAATGGTAGAAAACAGGTACTTGGCTTTATTTTCAGTAATTGTTTTCTATAGGAAAGTTAAAAGAAAACTTTCATAGATCAACTTGGAAACTTGTTTTCTTGGATCCAACAAGGTTAAAAGTTTGTTTTAAGATGCAAACAAGAATAGTCCAAGTCTTGGAAAGAAAATCCACTCAAGTATTAATAAGAAAACATTAGGGAAAAATATCAGGAATATTTTTCAGAAACATAAGGTGTTGGTTTTATAACAAAACTTATGTTGCAAATGTGATTAGGATCATAACACAAGTTATTTAAAACAATCATGTTGTTGTAAACATTACTTTGTTGGCCCTAATAGTTGACTTCTTGAGCACAGATCAAGGGTCTAAAAACTGGGATGTGACAGGGAGGGGGTATTTATACCCCTCATAAAGTCTTGGAGCCGTTGGAGCTTTTCTGTCAAACTCACACCGGAGACTCCGGTGTAAAGGACGGAGACTCCGGTCTGAATATTTTCGCAGACCTCCTGGACCGGAGACTCCAGACAGTCTCCAGTAAGTCTCTGGTGTTGATACCACAGGCAACACCAAGTTTACCACCTTGAGAAACTTCAGGAAAAACTCCAGTGCGGAGACTCCGGCCTGGAGGACCGGAGACTCCGTTCTTGACTTAGCCATTTGAGCTCAGAGAGTGTCTGGGGTCAATCGAGAGCAAAAATCACAGGCACACCGGAGACTCCGGACAGTCTCCGGTAAGACTCCGGACTGAGTACCGCAGGCGACACCAGTTTGGACTAAGCCAAATTCTTCAGAGTAAACACCCACACCGGAGACTCCAGTGTATCTCCGGTAAGTCTCCGGTCAGGGTACCGTAGGCGACACTAGTTTGGACTTAGCCAAATTCTTCAGAGGAAACACCCACACCGGAGGCTCCGGTGTATCTCCGTTAAGTCTCCGGTCTGGGTACCGCAGGAGACACCAGAAATGCATAGAAATCTTCCTCGTGAATTTCTTCACACCGGAGACTCTGGTCTAGGAGACCAGAGACTCCGGCCTGGAGTAAACTCCAACAGAACAAATTCCAGAGGCTTTGCACCTTTTTGTAACACAATACCACCACATCAAATATGTTTTTTAGGCCTTGAAATTCATCAACACACTTAAGGATACATGTGTTGTTAACAAACACCAAAATAAGATGATTTAAGCGTGTTTGCACTTTCAGTCGGGACGGGGAAGTGCCTCCGGAGCCATCTCCATCGACTCCACCGCCATCTTCATCGATGTTGCTGAATCCCATGATGAGGAGGGAGTAGTTCTTCCCCTAGGATGAGGGCTCCCATGGTGTGATCTTTATGTGATCATGAGCTTTGTAATCTAGTTGAATAAGTAGATGTTACTCTTCATCTATTATGCTAATCAAGTGGTTTTGTTAATGATATCTCTGGAGACACCTTTGTCCGACGGTGTAAAGGTGACAGTGCGTGCACCGTGTGTGACTTATCATGATTTAGATATTTTGTGTTGGATGACCCTATGAAATTGTGGTGTTTGTCTAGAACCATCTAGTGTGCTCAAGGTGGCAGTGTGGGGTTACCTAGTTGGGGAATGTGACTCTTAGGTGTACTTTTGTAGCCGTACGCAATAATTGGTGTTCATTATCCAACCAGAGAGTGGTTCGGAGTAGCATAGTGAAGATAAGATATTTATGTATTCAATTATGTTATCATGGTTGAGAGTGTCCACTAGTAAAAGTATGATCCCTAGGTCCTGTTTTCATGTGTTAAAACACCGTTTACAACCAGCTATGCTACTTGTTTGATTGCCGCCATTTTTTATTTAGATTGCAGTTACCACTCATAATAATCCATATTACTTATATTTCACTATTCTTTCGCCGAACTAGTGCACCTATACAACTGACAATTGTATTAGGTGTGTTAGTGACACAAGAGACTTCTTGTATCTTAATTACAAGGTTCCTTGAGAGGGATATCTTTGACCTCTACTGCCCTGAGTTCGATAAACATTGGGTGATCCACTTAAGGGAAACTTGGTGTTGTTCTACAAATCTCTGCACTTGGAGACCCAACACTGTCTACATGAATAGAAGTGTGCTTAGACATCAGTACCTCTGCTTTGAGTCAGGGAAAACTTCGCATAAGAAATACACCGGACGCTGGTGCGGAAATTCTTTTCTGTCTTTTGTGCGTTCCAGCACTACGACTGCGCTTATTACCCTGTTTATTGCTACCAAGTACAGCAACATGGGTTCTCCTTCCTGTGGTGACGCCAATATAGGTGCCTCCATCAGGGTTTTCTTTGTTGCCATAAGGCAGCATCTGCTTCCCCCGTCTAGATGAATTTGTCGGACTTTTTGAGAAATTTATAGAGCGACAACGCGTTGTCGCCTAGCCTTCTTTTGAAACGGCTTATGATGGCAGCTGATCCTACCAATCTTTGAACATCTTTTAAGAATGTTGGCCTTTGGATGTACATGATGGCTTTTGTTTTTTCCGGGTTTACTTCAATGCCTCTATGCGAGACGATAAAACCCATAAATTGTCCTGAGAGGACTCCAAATACGCATTTAAGCGGATTTAGTTTCATTTTATACTTGCATAAACTATCGAAAGTTTCACGTAAATCGTCAAGGAGAGTTGGATTTTCCTTGGTTATTACTGCAATGTCGTCTAAGTACGCATGGATATTTCGTTCGATTTGTTTGTGTGGGCACTTTTGAATGCAATGTTGAACCAACATTTTTCAAGCCAAAGAGCATGGTTATGTAACAGTATGTACCATACGGTGTTACGAAATATGTTTTTATTTGATCCGACTCTTGCATCCGAATTTGGTGGTAACCAAAATAAGCGTCCTAAAAGCATAAAAACTTGGACCCAGCTGTTGCATCTATTATTTGATCGACTTGCGGCCAGGTGAAAGGACCTTTTGGACACATCTTGTTTAGCCATGTATAATCTATACATATTCGTAACTCTATTGTGTTTTTCTTCGGGACTAACACTGGATTGGCGGACCAGTCAGTGTGGATGACTTTCCGGATGAAGTTGGCTTCTAGAAGCCGAAAAATCTCTTTGCCAGCGGCGCTACGTCTTGGCGGGTCGAAACGGCAGAGTCCTTGTTTTATGGTCTTTGAGCCCTCTTCCACCTTTAAGGAATGCTCGGCTAGTTCCCGGGGCACACCTGGCATATTTTGTGGGTGCTAGGAGAATATGTCAAGGTTAGCCCCAATGGTGACCTCATTTTCCGGGTCATTGGGGTTGAGCCTGGCCTTCTTGGTGTTCTACGCGCTAAAGATCCTTCATCTTCAGCGTTGCTTCTTTTGCCGGATGGCCTCTTGATGACCCACAAGTATAGGGGGCGTATCATAGTACTTTCGATAAATAAGAGTGTCAAACCCAACGAGGAGCAGAAGGTGTTGAAAAGTTATGTCTACGCACGCTTCTATTCTTGTAGACAGTGTTGGGCATCCAAGTACAGAGGTTTGTAGAACAGCATCAAGTTTCCCTTAAGTGGATCACCCAAGGTTTATCGAACTCAAGGAGGAAGAGGTCAAACATATCCCTCTCAAGCAACCCTGCAATTACGATACAAGAAGTCTCTTGTGTCCCCAACACACCTAATACCATTGTCAGTTTTATAGGTGCACTAGTTCGGCGAAGAGAGAGTGAAATACAAGTACTATGGATGATTAAAAGTGATAATAGAAATCTGAAATAAAAATGGAAGCAAGCAAACATGTAGCAGAACTTATTGTAAATGGTTTTCCAATGCTTAGAAACAAGGCCTAGGGATAATACTTTCACTAGTGGACACCCTCAACAATAATAACATAATTGAATGCATTAATATCATCTCTTCACTACGCTACTCCGAACCACTCTTCGGTCGGATAACAAACACCAATCATTGCGTAGGGCTGCAAAAAGCACTCCTTAGAGTTCGCATTTCCCCATCTAGGTGGTTCCAAACAAACACCACAATTTCATAGGGCCATCCAACACAAAATATAAATATCATGCTAAACAAAACGGTGCACACACTATCACCTTTACACCATGATCAAAGTGTCTACGGAGATCTCATAACAAAACCACTTGAGTAGCATAACAGATGAAGAGTGACATCTACTTATTCAACTAGATTACAAAGCTCATGCATGATCACATAAACAGGAGAGAGAGATGAAACATATAGCTACCGGTAGAGCCCTCAGCCTCGGGGGAGAACTACTCCCTCCTCATCATAGCAGACAACAACATCGATGAAGTTGGCGGTGGAGTGGATGGAGATGGCTCCGGGGGCACTTCCCCATCCCGACAGGGTGCCAGAACAGAGATTTCTGTTCCCCAAAACTTGTCGGCAATGGCGGTGGAGCTACGGAACTTTTCGTGGAAGGGGCCCGGTCTTTTTAGGGTTTATGCCTCGGGGGGGACTATATAGGCGAAAGGGCAATGTCGGTGGGTGGCCAGGGGGCCCACACCACCTGGTAGCGCGGCCAGGGGGACCCGGGCCACCCTATGGTGTGGCCACCCTGTGGCTCCCCTCCGGGTCTCCTTTGGACTTCTTTGACGTGTCGGGAATTCTAATACTTTTGGATTTTGTTTCATCCAAGTCCGAGAATATTTCCAGAACAACTTTTTTGAAATAAAAAACAACAGAAAACAGGAACTGGCTCTGTGGCATCTTGTCAATATGTTAGTCCCAGAAAATCGATAAAAATGGCATAAAGTGTACATCAAACATGTAGCATATAGCATGAAAACAACATGGAACATCAAAAATTATGAATACGTTTAGGATGTATCAACAAGCAGGTTGGATAGAGAACTCACTGTAAACACTAGCAAATAGGTTTTTGGTGGGTTTGGATATAGAAGATAAATAAAGTGCGAGTAAATAAATAACAGTAATAATAATTGCAGCGAGTGGCCTAATCCTTTTGAGAGAAAAGGACAAGCCGGTTGTTTTACTTATGGTGACTAAACATTCTCGAGGACACATGGGAATCTCGTCAAGTGCTTTCGCTTCATACAGTTGATTAATATTTATTGTTTCGATAGGTATTGTGTGGGTGAACCTATGCTAATGCACCGCCCAACTAGGACTAATACATACTTGTGATTATACCCCTCATAAGCATCCACAAATACAAGAAGTAATTAAGATAAATCTAACCACAGCCTTAAACTCTAGGATCCTACACTCCCTCGTGCATCAGTTTCCTAACGGGCGTTTAGGTTTCTGTCACTCCGGCAACCCCACAATTAGTAGCAAAATACATAATGCATCCTCCTTGGCCCATAAAGGTGAAGTTTCATATAGTCGATGTTCACATGAGACCACTAGAAGAATAACACCACAACTTAAATATCAAACCATATAGATATTACTTCAACATAATTCCACTACTAACATCATGACTTCTCCCAAATCCTCAAGAACTAAATGAACTACTCACGAGACATCATATGGATCATTGATACGTCCAAAACGTATCACCTTTTCCGAACACTTTTCTTATTGTTTTCTTCTAAACTTGTGAGTTTTGGATACCACTAACACGGACTAACGCTGTATCCAACAGAATTAACTCGGTGTCTCGTTTTTGTGCAGAAAAATCAACTTTCGGAAAATTTCCCAGAAAAGACCCCATTGGTCTTAAAACACCAGAAGACCCCGGGAGCCAGAAGGAGGCCAGGAGGGGGCCACACCACCCCCTGACGCGCCCCCTGGCCGCGCCGCCAGGTGGTGTGGGCCACCCCGGCACCCCCTCGGGCTCCCCTTTCGACTACTTATGCCCCGAAAACCTAAAACGCGAGGGGGTTCGTCATATTCCACAGAAACACAACACAGCGCCGCTGCCACCCCAAAACTCAATTCGGGGATCAGAAGTTCCTGTTCTGGCACCCTGTCAGGACGGGGATTCGAAGGAGATCATCGCCATCGACACCGCCACTCCTTCTCCATCAACCATCCATGTTTCCCCCATCCATGAGTAAGTAAACCCCGCTGTAGGTGAGAGGGATGGAAGGGATTGGATGAGATTGATCATGTAATAATGCCAGATTGTTAGGGAATAGTGCCTAGTATCCACTATTAGTGTTTTCTACCATTGTTGAAACTTGTTATGCTTAAGTCTTGTCACTAGGGCCCGAGTGCCATGATCTCATATTTGAACATGTTATTGTTTCATGAGTATAATTATGTTTCTTGATCATATCTGCAAGTTGTTTGCACATGTCATTATCCGGAACCCGAGGCCCCAAAGTTACAGAAATTGGGACAACCGGAGGGGATGGTTGTGATGTGAGGATCACATGTGTTCATGGAGTGTTAATGCTTTGCTCCGGTGCTTTATTAAAAGGAGCACCTTAATTACCAATAGTTTCTCTAGAGGCCTGATACGTCTCCAACGTATCTATAATTCCTGATGCTCCATGATGGTATTATGCCAATTGCTACATGTTTTCTCCCTTCTTTATGTCATTTTTACACGTTATCCGGTTCTAACCTATTAACAAGATGCCAAGTGCCAGTTCCCTGTTTCCTGCTGTTTTTTATTTCAGAAAAGTTGTTCTGGAAATATTCTCGGAATTGGACCCCACAAATCCCGAAGTTCCTATTTTCCCCGGAAGCATCCAGAAGACCGATGAGGAGTCGAAGACAGACCACAGGGGACCCACACCATGGGGTGGTGTGCCCCCTTGGCCGCGCCAGGGGGTGGTGTGGGGCCCCCAGGGCTCCACCGCCTTTGCCCTTTCGCCTATTTATTCCCCCCGGATGGAAAACCCTAGATACGTGATCAAATATCCCCGAAAAGTTCCACAACTGCCGTTCTCGTCAACCCTATATCAGGGGGGTTTTGAAGCTGTCTCCCGGCACCCTGCCGGAGAGGAGATCATCACCGGAGGCCTCTTCATCACCATGCCTGCCTCCGGAGTGATGCGTGAGTAGTTCATCCTTGGACGACGAGTCCATAGCAGTAGCTAGATGGTTGTCTTCTCCTCCCATACCTCAATGTTTAGATCTCGTGAGCTGCCTAACATGATCGAGATTGTTCTTATGTAATTCTATGTGCTGTGTTTGCTGGGATCTGATGAATATTGAACTTATGCCAAGTTGATTATAGTCTTTTATTGCATTTGTTATTTGTGATCTTGCATGCTTTCCGTTGCTAGTGGTTGCTCTGGCCAAGTAGTTGCTAGTGACTCCAAGAGGGAGTATTTATGCTCGATAGTGGGTTCATGTCTCCTTTTCGCCTGTGCTCGATTGACAGAAATGTGACGGGGGAGGATGTGATGTTGCCACTAGGGAGAAAACAACGGCGTGAGTGCCCGCATGCACAATCATTGCTTACATTATACACATTTATTAATGCAATTATCTGTAGCTTGCAACTTAATACCTAAGGGGGGTCGGATGATAACCTGAGGGTGGATTATTAGTCATAGATGCAGTTGGATTACGGTCTATGTATATTGTTGTAATGCCCGCACTAAATATTATAGTAGTCATCATGTCATGAATGTGAACTACGCTGCAACCTTTATTTGTCAATTGCCTAGCTGTAATTTATTCACCCAACATGCTATCTTTTATGGAGAGACACCAGTAGTGAACGTATGAACCCCGGTCCATTTTCCTACACTGTTAAACAAACCACTACAATTTCCTGCTTTCTTTACTTACTGCAAGCATACACTATTTTTCACACTATGCGCCTAATCTTTGTTTTCAGCAAGACCGGTGAGATTGACAACCTCACTGTACCGTTGGGACAAAGTATTTTGGTTGTGTTGTGTGCAGGTTCCGCGTTGTTGCTGACACCGGTGAGCCATCACCACCGCCAGTGGCATCAACCTTCCGAAGATCCTCTTTCTCCTACTGGATTGATAAACTTGGTTATTAACCGAGGGAAATTCTTACCGCTGCACTCATCAAACCCTCCTCTTGGGATTCCCAACACATAGGAATTTCTACAAGGAATTTCTGTCGCCATTGTCAGCATCAATGAATTTCTGGCGCTCTTTCCGGGGATTCAAAGCCATCAAGAAGCAACCACTCCATCGTCAACTCTGCCAGCAACAAGGCCCCGCTGCCACGGGCTGGTAGGACAAAAGATGTTGTGCAAGTTTCTCATTGCGAGCACGTGTAACTATATTGGAACACATGCCTATGGTTTGCCTAAATATTTGATGCTTTATTATTATTATCTGCAATGCCCATGTTATTATTATTACATGAACCTTGTTATCCATGCAATGCCCATTCATCCATTCCCTCTATTCCTACGGTACTCCCATCTTGTTGTTTTCCGCGATTGCTACAGCTGTTACTATTTTACTACTGCTGTTATTTTATTTCTACTGCCGCTATAAAACTGTTACCACTGATAAATTGTTGCGAGCAAGTTTACTTTCAGGTGCAGCTGAATTGACAACTCAGTTGTTAAGGAATATAAATATTGTTTGGATCCCCTTGTGTCAAATCAATAAATTTGAGTTTTACTTGCCTCGAAGACTGTTGCGATCCACTATACTTGTGGGTCATCAAGACTATTTTCTGGCATTGATGCCGGGGAGCATAGATTTATTTATTTGCTCACTTGATCATAGTATTGTTTGCTGCAAGCCATTCATCATGGGCAAGACCCTGATGGAAAATTTCCTATATTACCATCCACTCCAAGAAGAGGTACAACTCTGAACACCTCTGTTGCTCTTGATTCACCGTGTGTTATGAGTAAGCTTCTTACTCCACCACATGCTACTGTTACTTTTTCTGAGTCTGAGAATGTTTCTGATACTTTTTATGATGCTTCTATTGTGCTTGATGATACTGGTTCTCTAGGTCCTTTCCTAGACGCTACTATTGCTAAATCTAAACAAATTAAAAATGTTGAAATTTCTGTTGAGAATATTGGTACACCTGTTAATTCAACCGAGTTTATTGATGATCTGGATGAAACCTATATTGAACTTAATGATGGCTTTATTTAAGAAACTCGTGCTACGACTGGTGCAAGTGCTCTTAAGAGTCTTCTTGCAAGACATGCTATGAAATATAAATTTTCTCTTGATGCTACGTTTGCCACATCTCCCATATATATTATAGACTAGGATTATGATTTCTCTTTAGATTTATCTTGTATATCTATTGTTGAGAAGGAACCTTTTTGTGGAACTTAAAGTAAAAATGCTATGGAACACATAAATGTGCTTTCATCTATGATTAGTTTATTTTCTGATGATACTAAGCTGCGTACTTATTTTGTTACCAAGATTTTCCCTTTTTCATTAAAAGATGAAGCTAAAACTTGGTTTAACAATCTGTCACCTGGATCTATTACTAGTACTATGGATTTGATTAATGCTTTCTTTCAAAAATATTTTCCTGCTAGTGCTCAACATGTTGCTATGCAAAAGATTTTTAACTTTGAGCAAATTAAAGGAGAAAATTACCTGAATCTTGGACAAGGTTTTGTTCTTTAATAAGAGCTTGCCCTGGTTATCCACTACCTAAAAATGAGCTCCTAGATATATTTTATAATGGACTAACTATTGAATCTAGGACATACCTGGATAGTTGTGCTGGTTGTGTTTTCGGGAAAAGAACTCCAGAAGAAGCTGAGGAATTAATGGCTAAAATAGTCAAAAATAATGATGATTGGAATATACCTGAGCCTACACCTACACCAGAGCCAACACCAATACCAACACCCAAGAAGAGAGTGATGATTGAATTAAATGATGAAGTGATGAAGGAAGCCAAGAAATCTCTTAAAGAGAGGGGTATTAAATCTGAAGATGTGAAGACTTTACCTCCTATAGAAGAATTATGTAAGCCTAGTCCTCATCCATCAACTGTTGAGGTACACTCTCTCCAATACTTTGATAATAGAGATATTCCCTACTCTAAACCACCTGATCAATGCTTAGATGAATTTGATAATTATGTTGTTAAGCAAGACACCTTTAATATGAGAGTGCAAATCACCTTATGGAAAACTCTAGAGCTATTGATAATTTGCATGGTATTATTGAAAGAACCTCTAATGATGTTAAAATGCCTGTTAAACATTTTCAAATGGTTGAAACTCAAATTGATTAACTTACTAAAGTGCAAAACACATGCTAGCTAATGCTTCTAGAGATAAACATGTTTGTGCAATAATTACTAGAAGTGGTGTTTCTACTCAGGACCCCTTGTATCCTGAAGGACATCCTAAAAGAATTGAACAAGATTCTCAGCAACCTAAAAACAATAGTTCTCCTTCTAAGAAAAAGAAGAAGAGACATAAAAATGTTGTAGAATCTCTTGAACCTGCTAAAGACCCTAATATTCTATCTATTTCTGATGCTGAAACTGAAAGTGGTAATGATAAAAGTGATGCTTCTGATAAGGAATAAATTGTAGGTGGACCCGAAAATCAAACTAAAACTGCAAAGTATACTAAGGAGGATTTCATTGCTAATAAACATGGTAATGAAAGAGAGCCTTGTGTACAAAAAGAAATGCCTTTTCCTACTAAGAAACACAAGTCTAAGGAAGAAGAACATTATAACAAGTTTTGTGAGTGGATGAAACCTTTGTTTTTGCAAATCCCTTTGACTGATGCTATTAAATTGCCTCCTTATTCTAAATATATGAAAGATATTGTCTCCAACAAAAGGAAAATTCCTAATGAGGAAATTTCCACTATGCTTGCTAATTAATCTTTTAATGGTAAGGTTCCAAAGAAGCTTGGAGACCCTGGTATTCAACCTATTCCTTGTTCCATTAAAAAAATTATGTTAGAACTGCTTTATGTGACTTGGGAGCTGGAGTTAGTGTTATGCCTTTCTCTCTTTATAAGAGACTCTCTCTTGAAAAAATGATACACACTGATATATCTTTGCAAATGGCTGATAAATCTACTGCTATTCCTGTTGGTATATGTGAGAATGTTGCTGTTAAAGTTGCTACTAATTGTTTGATATTAACTGACTTTGTTGTGTTGGAAATGCCTGAAGATGATGATAATATGTCTATTATTCTTGGGAGACCTTTTCTTAACACTGCATGGGCTGTTATTGATTGCAATCAAGGAAAAGTAACTTTTAATGTTAATGATAAAGAGCATATTGTTTATTTTCCCAAGAAGATTGATAGAAGATATGGTTTAAATTCAATTGAAAATATTCCATTAAGATTGGAGAATTTTATTGTCCCATTCCAGCACCACCAAAAGAATATGAAATTATTATGATTGGTACTATGTCCATCACGGTTGAGGTAACATAATGATTTAGTGATAAGCAAAGTTTTTCTTCATATGAAAATTATTCTGGTAACAAGACTTGATCACCCTTGTTAACAAAATGATTTTGAATGAAGAGGACAATGTTTTCACCTTCCCCATTATGTTTTCACCATGTTTACTTCTGTTATCACCTTGCTCTTTAGTACAATCATGTTTCCATCATCCATACTTTTGTTTTCACAATGACTTCTCTTGTTTTCACCTTGTTATGTTTGTTTTCACCAACCATCATTTTGTTTTCACCACCTCCACCTTTGTTTTCCTTTGTTATTTTTCCATTGGAGTGTCATAGAACCTCTGTAGTTCTTGTTTTCCACCTCTTCACTTTTGTTTTCCTGGTCTTTATTAATTATTAAAATCTAGAAATACCTCAAAAATAAAGTTTCTCAAAAAATTCCAGAAAAATTATAATAAACTTTACGTAAAAAATGAGGCAGAGAGCCACCTGGGAGATCCCAGGGGACCCATCTGTCAGGCACACCATGGGGTGGCGCGGCCTGCCCCCTGGTGGCGCCAACACATGGTGCGGGGCCCCTGGCCCTCCACTTACTCTCTCCACTGCCCAAGTGCTCTCTCTCACCTCCCAAACTGAAAACATTTCCTGGAACCCGTGTTCCTTCTGTTCTTCCTCTGGATTTTTGATCTCCTTCTTCAGCTCATCATTTGTGCTGAAATTTGGTGCATTTCCTCTCCGGTATGTGACTCCTCCGATTATCCAAGTAGAATTTTGTTTAGTGGAGTATTTCTTGAGTATTTTGGTACTGTAGGTGACAGCTTATGTGACTTGCATGCTTGATTTGAGTAGAAATAATATATTTTTGATGCATGTTTAGCTCTCCTATAAGTCCCTATGGTTGTTTCCACCTTATAGTTGCTTGAAATTAATTTTTGTAGTGATTGTTGAAAAATTTCAAAGATGGAGCACAATGTTCATCAACTAAACCAGCATGAGTTGGAGTTGCATAAGGTCATGCTCGCGCACCATGAAGAGAGAGTGTTCCCATCGATTTATCCGTGTCAGGAATTCACGCGGATTACAAGAATTCTGCAGAATTTCAATACCCTTGTGCATAATGCAGGTTTGGACCGTTTCATTGACGATGAACCTATCCAACATGTGAAACTAACTATGTTTGTGGTGCAGGATTTTCACTTTAGATGGTCCTCAACTAACCCTATGGTCCACTATAAAATTTACAATAAAGCTATAGACTTGCCTTTCAGTGATTTTTGTGCAGCTATCAAGGTACCAGAGTGGGTTTCTTGTGAGAAGATAAGAGGGCAGCCTAAACCACTGCTGGAACTATATGAGGAGATTTTCTAAGGAAGAAGCTTCATAGGGGAAGTGGTAAAATACGAGAAATCCAACTCCCTAGCATTCGATATTTTGCCTATTTCATTTCTAAATGTGTGTTAGCTAGAAAAACTGCCAACAAGTTATATGTCCATGATTTGGCGTTTATTTCAGTTGCCTTAAGACGTGATAGGTATTATAACTTTGGTGCTTTAATTTCTTACTGTCTCTCTCTTAACCGTGAGAATGGCGGAATTTGTGGAGGTTTTATTGCCTCGCGCTTGATAGCTTCGCATGGTTTGGAGCCACACCCTCTAGACCTGCAGTTTCCTTTAGAGAGGCTGGATCTTGTTTCCATGGTTCAACATAAGTTTATTTCTACCCATGGTCGCTTGCACAATTTATCTTTTGAAATAACTTTCTCCAAACAATCCAGGTGGGGAGTTACTAAAACTACTAGGAAAGTACTTTTGCATGCACCTCTTTTGTTTAATCTTAATGACAAGCAAAAATGGATGCTTTCTAAGAGTGAGCTGGACACATACATGGAGCACCACCCCCAGTAAGGAGAGGATGCCGGAGAGGGGGGCAATGGTGATTTCGTCCACCCTCCGACGCCACGGGGATCCCGTACCAGCACCCCGGTTATGAGTATGCGCCCGCTGCTTCATCTTCCCCTTGGGCGCCCGAGTACGACCATGCGAGGGACGACCCACCACAGTGGGGATACTTCACGCGTCGTGATTGATCTCCACTTAGGCCAAAATCCTAAGCTTGGGGGGAGGTATACCGACATCACACTCATTTATATATCATGTTTGGTCGGTCTTTTTTATATCCATATTTTCGTTTCTTTCCTTTGTTTTCGTTTTCTTTCGCTTCTTTTTGTTTTTATCGCTTTGTTTTTGTTTTCCAAAACACAAAAAGACCAAAAATATTTCTGTTGTTTCTCTTTGTTTGTTTCTTTTGTTGGTTTGCTTTCTTTTCTCATGTCGGTTTAGTATTCAAAAACCCAAAAATATTTTGCTTTGTTTGCTTGTTCTTTTTGTTCTTGATTTAATTCGAAAACCAAAAAATATTGGTTGTTCTTCTTTGATTTTGTATTTTTTTTTCAGAGTTCACCGGACTTCCGTGTCTCAATTGGAGTTTGATTATCATTCTATATTATTCAATCCACGAGTGAAGAGCAGTAATGATGATTTACGACAATCCAAATTGTGGTGAGAGGCTGGTATGAACTCTATTTGTTTTATTTTTGTACATATACTCATTGTGTGAACATTCTTAGTCCGTTCATGTAAGGTGTATGTTATTTAATTGATGCTTAGTAGTTCGTGCTCTCACGTGTTAGTTCCAACTTATTAATATAAGATAGCATGCCGTATGAATTTTTGCTTGCATTGTTTTATTCATAGAAGGGTATGACATTATGTTATCTCCCTCTGATTGTTTCGCTTGAATCGACTTGGCACATGCTCAGGCATGCATAAGACTGAAAACAAAAAGTCAATTAAGCCTCGATGATTTATTTTGCCTCCGAGTATTGATATCACTTTTATGCCCCTGTTAATTTTGTTTTGTCGCAAGCATGATTATGATAGTTGGTTCTCTCTTGATTGTCGCTCCCTGTCTATTGCTAGCCTTCACATGTACTGAGTATGAGCTCTACACGTGCATCCAACTCTAAAAAAACCCAAAGTTTGCCAAATGTGTCCACCATACCTACCTACATGTGGTAATTAACTGCCACTCCAAGTAAATTGCTCATGTGCTACCTTTAAAACCTTCTAAAAATTATTCTTGTTTTGTGCCCCTGTTTTAGCTCATGAGGACGTAAATAGAGAATCTTTATCCCACTTGTTGATTGGATTTCACACCCTGGACTAGTGGATTCATCCGCTTATCCAATTGATAGAAGAGCTGGCAGCAGGGTGCCCAGCCCCAAATAATAATACAAATTCTCTTCACTATTTTTGCCCCTGAATTATCAGTCAAAGCATAATTGTGTAAACAAAAGAAAGAGGGATGACCTTCTACACCGGTTGCGTCCTTCAAATGGGAGCCGCTCTTGTCAAATCTAGTTGGCTTGTGACGTACTGTATTTTCTGTTTACCATTCGTTGACATAATCATACACCTCTCGAAAAAATGTTTTCAATACCTCTGTTTAATAAAATAAAAGCTCTGGCACATGAGTGATCCATGCTCTCTCTGCGAAGGGTCCTTCTTTTACTTTTATGTTGAGTCTTCACCTTCTCACTTTATGCACCTTCTTGAGAGCAATGACTGTTATTCTTAGTGTAATGAGCTTGTCCCAGAACACGGTTAATTGTGGTATAACTTTGATGCTTGTATCTTTGATATCTTTATTTCTAGTCTTCATTTGAACTTCAGAGGTGCCCTGACATTTATGTTTTGCTCCACTCTTAAGGGCAAGCGAGTACACTTTATCATACCGTATTATGAACATTGCAATCCTGCAGATTGATATACTTCATGTTGTCTATTATTAGTCTATTGGCATCTTTTCATGGCTTGCATAATAGCTGGGTAACTTTTATCTTGCATACATCTTATTATGAATTTCCACAGCACTTGATCATGTAGTGAGTATATTTACATCATATGAAAAAAAAATCTTCGTAAAAGTCTTTTATGGGACTCTGTTGTCACTGAATTGGTTAAGGACAAGCAATAAGCTAAGCTTGGGGGAGTTGATACGTCCAAAACGTATCTCCTTTTCCGAACACTTTTCTTATTGTTTTCTTATAAACTTGTGAGTTTCGGATACCACTAACACGGACTAGCGCTGTTTTCAACGGAATTACCTTGGTGTTTCGTTTTTGTGCAGAAAAATCAACTTTCGGGAAATTGCCCAGAAAAGACCTCATTGGTCTTAAACCACCAGAAGACCCCGGGAGCTAGAAGGAGGTCAGGAGAGGGGCCAGGAGGGGGCCACACCACCCCCTCGCGCCCCCTTGGCCTCGCCGCCACGTGGTGTGGGCCACCCCGGCACCCCCTCGGGCTCCTGTTTCGAATACTTATGCCCCAAAAACCTAAAACGCGAGGGGGTTTGTCATATTCCACAGAAACACAACAGAGCTCCGCCACCACCCCGAAACTCGATTCGGGGATCATAAGTTCATGTTCTGGCACCCTTCCAGGACGGGGATTCGAAGGAGATCATCGCCACCAACACTGCCACTCCTTCTTCATCAAACATCCATGTTTCCCCCGTCCATGAGTGAGTAAACCCCGCTATAGGCTGAGAGGGATGGAAGGGATTGGATGAGATTGATCATGTAATAATGCCAGATTGTTAGGGCATAGTGCGTAGTATCCACTATTAGTGTTTTCTACCGTTGTTTCAACTTTTTATGCTTAATGCTTTTCACTAGGGCCCGAGTGCCATGATCTCAGATCTGAACATGTTATTGTTTCATGATTATAATTATGTTTCTTGATCATATCTGCAAGTTGTTTACACATGTCATTGTCCGGAACCCGGGGCCCCAAAGTGACAGAAATTGGGACAACCGGAGGGGATGGTTGTGATGTGAGGATCACATGTGTTCACGGAGTGTTAATGCTTTGCTCCAGTGCTTTATTAAAAGTAGCACCTTAATTCCCAGTAGTTTCCCTAGAGGCCCCGCTGCCCCGGGTTGGTAGGACAAAATATGTTGTGCAAGTTTCTCATTGCGAGCACGTATGACTATATTGGAACACATGCCTATGGTTTGCCTAAATGTGTGATGTTTTATTATTATTATCTGCAATGCCCATGTTATTATTATTACATGACCCTTGTTGACCATGCAACGCCTGTTCATCCATTCCCTCTATGCCTACGGTACTTCCATCCTGCTGTTTTCCGTGATTGCAGCTGCTGTTACTATTTTACTGCTGCTGTTATTTTATTTCTACTGCTGCTATAAGACTGTTACCACAGATAAATTGTTGCGAGAAAGTTTACTTTCAGGTGCAGCTGAATTGACAACTCAGTTGTTAAGGCATATAAATATTATTTCGCTCGCCTTGTGTCGAATCAATAAATTTGGGTTTTACTTCCCTCGAAGACTGTTGCAATCCCCTATACTTGTGGGCCATCAATCATAATCAGAGGTGATATAATGGTAAATAACAATCTGGTCATAAAATGCAAACACCGATAAATCTCACAAGCATCAACTACTAACAAGTAATCCACACTGGGAGAAAGATCTAGTGGAAAACAACGATAAAGACCCCTAATTGTTACAGCGGGATGAAGGTGGACGGTAAGGGTGATGGTGCTGGTGGTGAGGATGATGACGATGATGATCTTGATAAAGCTTGGAGTGATGACGGTGACGATGGAGCCCTCCGAGGAGGAATTTCCCCGACAGATTTCTCCCTACCGGAGAGATTTTCTCTCTGTTGTTTTCCGCCCCGAGATAGCGGCGGAATATTTCCTCGATGATGATATGGGGCTTAGGGTTCCCTGGGGGTAAAGTACGCAAACGGAGGCGACCAGAGGTGGGCCAGGTGGCCACACCACCTAGCAGCGCGGCCAGAGGGCGCGCCACCCCATGGTGTGGGCTCTTGGAGGCCCCCCTCTGGCTCCCCTTGCGGCTGGCTTCCTCTTCTGAACTTCTAAGACCTCTCCGGTATCCCCCCTCTTCTTCTGATCTTCTCAAATAGGGTGTCCTGACGGTGCTTTTTCCATCAGATTTCTGGTCCCAGTGTTTATTCTCCAATAATTATTAAACATGAAAAATAAGATAAAATAACATAAGTAATGCATCATAATATGAAATATATCGATCAATAACAGAAAATAACAATATAAAATAGTGATGCAAAATGGACGTATCAACTCCCCCCCAAGCTTAGACCTCGCTTGTCCCCAAGCGAAACTGGACTTGGTAAACACCACAAGTTTATGGAGTGAGGTGGTTATATAAATACGGACAAGAAGCATCACATCTATCAATACACTAGTCATTCTAGCAAGAAACTCCCTCTCATATGATTTAACTTGAAACAAGTAAATGGAGTCACAATAGAGGTGCAAAAAGGAAATCGAAATTGGCGAGGGCAAACTTCGTTCTTGGTCAGAGAACAATTAACAATGTACTTATCTTTTGATCAGAGTCTTTATATTAGAGCTTATATTGCAAAGTTTAACATGCTCGGTCATAACAATTTCTTTGCAATCATTGATAACTTTCAAAGTGGTATTCATTCAGAAAAAAATATTTGTACTAAACAAGGAAGAATAAAGGACATGATTGAGTAAATAAACATATAGATGGATGGATCACAACAACTCAAATGCTTGCTTAAGACAGAAGGGAGTAGGTTTACTGACTCAGCATAAAAGTAAAAGATAGGCCCTTCGCAGAGGGAAGCAGGGATTAACTCATGTGCTAGAGCTTTTTATTTGATAAACAGGGTCATTGAAAATAATTTTGAGAGTGGTGTATGTTTATGTCAATGAATTGCAAACAGAAAATACAATACGACACAAGCCAACTAGACCTTACAAGAGCGGCTCCCATTGAAGGACACTAACTGAAATCAGAAGATCATCCCTCTTCTCTTTTGTTTAACACAATCATGCTTTGAGTGATAAATTAGAGGCAAAAATAGTGAAGATAATTTGTTGTAATTAAGTTTGGGGCTAGGCACCCTGCTGCCAGCTCTTCTAGCATTTGGATAAGAGGATGAAGCCACTATTCCAGGTGAGTAAAGTCCAATCAACAAGTGAGATAAAGATTCTCTATTTGCGTCCTCATGAGCTAAAACAGGGGCACAAAACAGGTGTAATTTTTTAGGTTTTAAAGGTAGCACACAAGTAATTTACTTGGAGTGGCGGTAAAATACCACATATAGGTAGCAAGGCTCAAGGTTTTTATGCACGAGAAGCATTCCCTCTCAGTACAGGTTTTTGGCTAGCAAGGCTGGGTAGCAAGCATAAGAGTTGAGGGAAAATAAACAACCATATATATGATAAAACCAATCATGCAATCTTCCTTGGAAGTACCAAAAATCTTAACTTGAGAATACTAAGCTTATGATCTAACAAGAAAGAAAGATCATGGAATAATATATCTATACGCAACTCCCTCTTTTGTTCTTAAGCCTCAAAGTATTGTTGCTACTAACCAATGCTAAGTTTTCCAAAACCAACTAGATTAACTATATGCTCCAATATTGATAACAATACTAATAACAAGATCAACCATATAATAGAAATTGCAAGCTAAAATAAAGTGTATATGATGATGAAACTTCTCATTAATATTCCATAACGGTAACTCAAACCAAGGGATACAACGATAACCAACTAAAGAGTGATACTTCCATACTGCAAACCATCCTATATGATAATTTCTCTACTCATGATATGACTCTACTAGAAGGTAAAAAGGTGAAAGATAAAGGTGTGATACCGCGGCACTCCCCCAAGCTTGGAACAAGCCAAGGGGATGCCAATACCAATGACGAATTAATTCTTTGGTGGTGGTGGTGAACTCTTGTTGATCAAGGCATCAAAATGCGCCAACATCTCACAAAATTTGTCGTTCTCCTCTTGAAGCATATCCACCTCAGTCCTTAGAGCTCGATATCGATCACATAACTCATCTGCGACTTGAAGGGATTCCTCTACTCCCGGGATGGGGCTGAGGCCCGGAACTGATGGTCTCGGTCCCTGCATGCTACAAGAAGAAACACTTCCATCACTGCTTGATGACGTCTTCTTTGCTTCTCTCTTGGCACCCTGATCCATGTTCTTGCGCTTGGGGCTTTGGAGATCATCTTCCGTAGGCTCCTTCCCCTTGTTGTTGTTGGCGGAGGCAATGGTGCTTCCAAAACCGAAAACAAATCCTGGCAGAAACAGATCGAAACAGAAAAACGACGAGAAAACGATCTATGGATCTCCGGGGGGGGGTGTAACATCCCAAGTATGAAAATACCCCTAGAATGTTTGATTTCCTGTTTAATTAAAGTATTGCATCATGTCATCATATTTATTTCCTTGTTTGCATTTGTTTACTATTTGTTTTGCATCTGTTTTTATTCTCTTTTCATAATTGAATTTCAAACAAATTCAAATGATGTGTTTCATACTTGTCATGTTACAATATTTTCAAATCAAAATTGCAATCCAAAGTCCCATTTTGTTTCCAATTATACCATATTGATCAACTAATAAAATGGTGGTTTTATTTCAATTAATTAATTCCAAATTGCATTCAAATTCAAATCAAATCATCAAACAACACCTAATTTGAAAATTATGAAAGTACCAAACAAATTCTAATCACATTTGTTCTATTTAATCAATAGGGTTCACCCTAATAAAAACATTGTTTCAAATAACCACTTAACCACAAAATTCAATTAAATACACTCCAATTTCAAACAGCACTATAATTCAAATAATTTTGAAATTCCAAACTTGCATTTGGTTACCAATCCATTAAGGAGTGAACACAAATTTTTCTAGAATTTTTAATAACCCCAAAACCCTCTTTTTCTTCCATTTTCATTTGCTGAAAAAAAAACTAGAAGAAACAAAAAATAGAAAAGGAAAAACAGCGCGCGCGGCAGCTAACCTAGCGCGGCCCAGCCCGCTAACTTACCTCCCGCGCTGGCCCGGTACCCCTTCGCACTGCCCCCTTCGTCTAACTGTACGACAGCAATCTGGCCGGAGCCACGTCGACGACCGCGGCCGAGCGACGGCGATCCGCGCAACCCTAGCCCTATATCTACCCCTAGGAGCCCCGCAGCCCTACCCTAGCTACCTACCACTCCCTCCTCCCTCGAGACCGCCGCCGATTTCCTCTCCCTCGCCGCGATCTCCTCTCTCTGCTACTCACTGGAGCAAGCTCCTGTCTGAATCTTCGACCACCGCCGTCGCCATGGAACTCCTCCACCCCACCTAGCCACAGAAACCAGGCCACCTCGTCACCCTCTTCCGTTTGGACACCGGAGCCACCCCGGAGAGCCGCCACATCCACGCCGCCGAGCACGTCGCTGTCGCCTCGCCGTCGAGCTCCACCTCGGCCACCTCCCGGTGAGCACGCCACCGTGCACCTCTCCCTCCTCCCTGCCCTCTCTGGCTAGCAAGCACACGCACACACCCGCAACGCATCCGTGCTCGCAGCACACGCAAGCAACAGCAGCACGAGCGCGACAGCAACGGTGATCGCCGCCGGTAGCCTCTGTCGAGTTTCAGTCGCGCGAGTTTCAGTTAAAAATTCAGATAACGTTTGGAACCTTATCCTCCCTGCGCGGCGTTTACTGACAACAAACGCATCACACCCCACTGGTTACAGCGCTAGCGCGAGCGAGGCAGGGCGTGGGTTCGAGTCCTGGCCTCGCACGGGAGAAATCCCCACTTTTTTCGACCGTGCGCTGACAGGGTGGCCCCCCCTGTCAGCCACACCGTGGCCACGCAAGCACGCGCAGGCCCAGGGCCCATCTGGCAGTGCCCTGGGTATGTTTCTGTGCGGTAATAAATGATTTTAACATTTTCTGTTTTCAAAACAAGTCCTTTTATTTTTACAGATTGGTCCTAAAATTTAAATTGTTAATAACTTTTGTTTTATAATTCCAAATAACAAAAATAAAATATGTGCACTGCTCTAAATTTAATTCTCTACCTATTGGTAACATTTGTTTTCTGTTTTGAATTTTCCAAATGCATTTCAAATTTGAATTCAAATAATTCAAATGTAAATTGCTAAAATCCATAACTAATTCATTCTTAATCCAAATAATGAAAATAAAATATGTTTTCCATGCTATTTCAAATAACCTTTTCAAATATAAATTTTGTTTCCTGTTTTGAATAATTTAAATTGCCTAAATAATTTAAACCTTGTTTAAATCATTTAAATTTGTTGAAATCATAATTTGCTCAATTTAAATTATTCTTGAACATGTAAAATATGTTTTCAAACCAGAAAAACATAATATTTTCAAATATGAACTTGAATAAATGTTTTGAGCAATTAAAATTCAATTAATATTCCTATTTGAATTAATTCCAATTTAAATCTTGTTTAAATTGTTTAAGTCATAATTAAATTCATCCTAATTCCTTTTTCAATATCTGAAACATGTAATCCAACCAAAATTTTGTATTCTTTTCAAATATGAATTTTGTTATTTATTTTGCACAATTTAAATTGTTGAAAACAACAACTATTTGTGTAAGCCCTTTAAGGAACCAAAAAATTCCCTAACTTAATAAATAAATTTCTAAATTGGTAAACCTTAATTCCAATTGGTTCTATTGTTGTTATTTTGTTGTTTTCCTCATCCATGCATCATGCTAATCCACTTTCACCTGTTGATTAGCTGAAAAACAAATATTCCAACCTTATTTGATGGGCTTTTCATATGCAACTCAAAAATTGCATATGTGTCCATTTAAATTGTGTTACCATGTCAACTAGTTTATTTTGATGCATCCCTTAACTTGACATGCATCATCCCATGATTGTGCACTATGCCATGATATTGATTGTTTATATTTCTGTCTTGTTTGTTTGCTTCTTCTCGAATAGACGACGACGTTGAGACAGACGATCTTTACAGCACCCCTTCTGAGGATCTAGCTCAGTACCAGGCTGCTGAGTTTGCGGGCAAGTTATCACTCACATGAACCATTGTGTTCCTTTCAACATTGGTTACCGATACTTTCCGGTGTCTATTTTTGCTAGCCCTATGTATAGTTGTTTCTGTTACGAACCTATCACATGAATCCCTTAACCCTGATACTGCCTCACCTCCACTCCTACAACCCCATTGTTTGAGCCAGTGTCTTACTAGCATGCTTAGGTTGTTTGCTCGAGTCTGTTACCCGTTACTTTCTGTTACAATACTTCTATCATGTTCTGGGGGCTCGATGTTAATCAATCAACCTGTTAATAATAATATGCTGATAAGGCACCGGCAGGAGGCCCTTTGTGGTTTTGAGGCCTGCTAGTGTCAACCCTAATAGGAAAAGGGTCTTGTCTACTGATCCATGATGAGCGCACTACCCGCATGTGGGAAGCGAGTATGGGCGCCCCCCTCAATTTGATTCGATTCGCATCTCGTCCAAATCGCCTCATTTAGTTCGTGTTTTCCATTTGCCGCATGCATGTTTTTGCGAGCCCAGCGCAGGGTGGAACTTTTGTAGTCGGCATATAGGGGGACACGGTCTTAGAGTGCTATGAGGGTCCCTTTTCTTCAGGGCTCGATTAGCCGTGCGCCCAAGGTGCTTTGGGCTTGATGCGAAGAAGAGTTGGGTTGTGTTGAGTACCCCGCTTGGTGGGAGGCATCCCATCTGGCGGGTTATTCTTACGTGTACGGCCAAATTGGTGCAACCCTGCAGGGATATATCTTCTCGAGAAGCCGTGTTTTCCGCGGTTATGGTTGACTTGGTGAAAGTACTGTCTAACAAGTACTCAGAACAACTTACACCTAACTATTGATAACTTGACTAGTAATAGACTTATTGACACAACAACTTGATCCATTATTCATTAATCCAACTGTGTGAGTTATCCTCGGATTGCTTCTTTGGATAAGGGGAGAGATCCAGGATGGGTTTGTTTGATGTTATCTTTCAGTTGGTTACTATACGCTACCTTATCCCCTTTCTGTTAGCTGGAAGTTGTAGTGTTTCTGTAGTTGGTTAGCGCAGCCAGTCGCATCATCTTTATATCCCCTTCCTTCCGTTGAACCCAAGGCATCTGTACTTGGTGTTGACGGGCTACACTTTGGTGAACTGTGAGTCTTGCTTGCCAGTACGTTTATGTACTGACCCCTTTGGGGCTGTGGTTTCCGTAGACTACGCTTACGAGGATCCCAGTGACGGCTACTACGTGGAGTTTGACGAGGTTGCTGACGAGTAGGTAGCGGACCCGGGCAGGATCCGAGACTACGTGGTTGGGCTCCGTCTTTCTTTCAGTTCCCGGCTTCTTAAGCCTATTTGGATTTGTCTGTACTCAGGCCCTTTGAATGCTTCCGCTGAGATGTAATGCTGTTATGTTGGGACATGTGTCCTCTGGATGATTGTATTTGCTATCTTTGCTCTAGTGAGAGCTATTTGCAACTTATTTCAATCTTTTGTGTCTTAGAGATATGTTGTGTTATCATCTTGTTCAAAGCCGTTGACGTACCATGTGTGTATGGTATGAAGTACGTCAATGGTAGTGTCCTGATTTCTACGGGATAGTTTACATCGACGGTGAATGGTAAAGATTGGTTGTCACACATAAGTGTTGGCCTACTCGTAAGAGATGCGGGTGCCGGTAAGCCCCGTAATCCAATCAAAATACTGTTCAGTTCGTACGGTGAGTATCCTCTAGAAGTCCGGGTGCGACAAATGGTATCAGAGCCTGTCTGCCTGTAGGATCCCTTTTACTGGTCGCAGTTTGAGTCTAGAAACTATTTTGTAGCTATATAGGAAAAATGAAACGCGAGAGTAGGAATTCTGCCATTTTTCTTCTTTCCCCACCCACCCACCCTTTTCTGGTAAGGAAGTGCAACGTTGTTTTCTCTTCTCATCTAAACTTTCAAGTTGGGTTTTCACGTGTTTTGGGTTCTCCGTAGTACCTCAGGATTTTTGGTCTCGTGTTTCCCGATGTTGCTTCAATATCCTGTTCTTTTCAACATCCTTATCGTCCGTTGAAACCTTGTTGTTGTTTTCCACTTCAATTCTTCTACCGGCGTCTAATCAAAACTTCCCCGATCATCTGCAGATGGATCTCAGGTTCTTCCCGCAGGTGGTTCGGATGACTCGTTGCGAGAGCACTACCGGTTATCCGGAGATGCTGAGAGACATGGTCACTTATCTGGGGTTCCGTTGGGCACCAGAGTACCAGGTCTACGAGCAGCAGCGAGAGTTTGACCAGACCTACTACCAGGCTATCGTCTACATTCTGTCAGATGATGGCATGAGCGTTGTCCACCGCTACGAGGCAGTAGGTTCCACAGTGGATATGGCTGTGCAGCAGGCAGCTTATGTGAGTATCACCGTCCTTCGTTCTGACTACTGGGGGTTTGACGATTCTATCTATCGCCACATCCCCCGTGGTTACATCACTTCGGAGGGAGCTCACTTCACTCTCTACGACAACTTGGATGTCTACGAGCATGATAACACCAGGCTGCACACCACCGCTCAGTTTGTGAGGCATAGTGACGCAGTTGCCACCACACTTTCTCAGGAGTTGGCCTCAGTCAGAGAGCAGCTCTACCTTGCTTTGAATCGTCTGGCGACGTACACCACAGACTTTGTTGGAGATGAGCGCTTTGCACGTTTCGATCAGCCAGTTGGTCGTCGTCTGCCAGATGCTGGAGGTTACGAGCCGATCAGAGGTCCCCTCCTCAACCTCGGTGTTGGTTACACCGGGATTCCACGCTTTGGAGCACAGGGAGTCGACGCTATGTACTTCACCACACCTAGAGTCGCTCTCAGGCCACGTCAGATCTATGTGGATCGTCGTTCTACCTACTTTCGGGGGCGTGCTCCTCACCGTACCCCTCGTCGTACTACTCACCGCCATCCTGCGTGATGAGCATGGGAGTACCGATGTATCCATTCCTAGCTATGTTAAGTTATCCTTTGGCTTTCGAACCATGTATTGGTGTGTTGGATATTCTGATGTATTTGAACATGTGATGATGTACCTGTTGGTTATCTATACACGCGTCGGAATAATATCTTTTTCGGTTACCAAGTCTATCCTTTTCTGTTGTTGTGCTAAAATGCATGTCTATTCAGGATGCCGCCAACAAGGAACAACCCGCCTGAGCCACCGCCAATCACGGAGCTGTTGACTCAGATGACTCAGGTCGTGGCACAGATGGCCCAGTTCCAGACTAACCAGCACAACAACCAGAATGCTCCACGAGTCAGCATCAAGGAGTTTCTGAGTCTGGGTCCGAGAGCTTTCGTGGCAACACGCGAGCCTCTGGATGCTGATGACTGGATCCGGGAGATGGCCAGGGATCTGGACATTGCTCACGTTGCTGAGGAAGACAAAGTCAAGTATGCCACCTATCTGCTGAAGGGTCAGGCAGCTACCTGGTGGGAGAACTACCAGACCATGAGAGCTGGCTATCCTATCACCCGGGGTTGTTTCAAGGATGCCTTCCTGAAGCACCACATCCCAGATGGTCTCATGGAAAGGATGCGTGAAGAGTTTTGCTCTCTTAAGCAAGGCAAGCTGGACGTCATTGGCTATCAGAACGAGTTCAATCGTCTCGCTCGATACGCTGGTGATGAGGTGTCCACTGAGGCTAAGAAGATGGCAAGGTTCCGCGGAGGTTTTAACCCGGAACTCAAGTACGCACTCACCAACATCAAGTGCAAAGACTTCGAGGAGCTTGTGAACACCGCGCTCAATGAGGAAAATGGGTGCAAGGCGTTCGAGGATTCTCGCAAGCACTCGCGTGAGGGTGGTTCCTCCTCCAACATGACCACACCTCCGCAGAAGCGCCGCATCTGGGTGCCAAATGCTGCTGTCACTCGGGCTCCATATGCCCAAGCTTCTCCAGGCTTTGCTCCCCGCCCACCCAACCCATCTCAGATGCATGGTCAGAGGGTTCCAATGGGGCAGCCAAGGCCAGGTCCTCCTCGTGTCGTCACTTGCTACAAATGCAAGGAGACGGGACACTACGCTGATAAGTGCACTCAGAGGCAGCTACCTCCACCTCCTCGCCCCAACACCAACCAGGCAATGGTTCGTGCTCCTCCGGCTAAAGCCTTCAACTCCAACAACAGGCCTGTCGGGAGGACCGCGAGGGTGAATCATATCAAGGCCGACAAAGCTGAGGAAGCTGCTGACGTCGTTCTCGGTATATTACCCGTAAACTCTTTTCCAGCTAAAGTGTTGTTTGATACCGGAGCATCGCATTCTTTTGTGTCAAAGATCTTTGCAACATCATACAACCTAGTTCTAGTTCCGCTAAGCAATCAAATCTCTGTTCATTCTCCGGGATCTAAAATGTTGACTTCCAAGATAAGTATGGACAATCAAATCCTAATTGGAGGTCGCATATTCCTTGCTTCACTCATGTTGCTGGGAAATTCTGACATTGATGTCATTCTGGGCATGGATTGGTTGAAGGCCAACGAAGCTAAAATTGACTGTGCTCAAAAGTCAATAACTCTCTCTCACCCTTCTGGCCAGATAGTCTATTCTCCATATGGATCAAGTTCTGTTCAGCTGTTCAACCTCGATGCAAAACCTCTACCTCTACTCGAAAATGTTCCGGTGGTTTGTGAATTCCCTGACGTCTTCCCAGAAGAATTGCCAGGAATGCCTCCGGACAGAACAGTTGAGTTCGTGATCGAGCTTGAGCCAGGTACTGCTCCAATCTCTAAGCATCCATACAAGATAGCTCCTCCTGAACTGAAATTGTTGAAGGAGCAAATCGATATGTACATGGAGAAAGGTTACATTCAGCCTAGTTCCGCTGCTTGGGGTTGCCCAACTCTGTTTGTTGCCAAGAAGGATCAAACAAAGAGACTCGTGGTTGACTATCGTCCTCTCAATGAGAAAACCATCAAAAACAAATATCCAATTCCTCGTATCGATGATCTTTTTGATCAACTTGCTGGAGCCTCAATATTCTCAAAGTTGGACTTGAGGATGGGTTACCATCAAATAAAGATCAGAAAGGAAGATATTCCAAAAACAGCTTTCACCACTCGGTACGGTCTATATGAATACACCGTCATGTCCTTTGGTCTCACCAATGCACCGGCGACTTTCTGAAGACTCATGAATTCTGTCTTCCATGAATACCTCGACAAGTTCGTTGTGGTATATCTCGATGACATTCTGGTCTACTCAAAATCCGAGGAAGAGCATGGAGAACATCTTCGTCTCACTCTCATGAAACTTCGCGAGCATCGTCTATATGCCAAGTTCTCAAAATGTGAGTTCTGGATTCCAGAAGTTGCCTACCTTGGTCATATCATCTCTGCCAAAGGCATAGACATTGACCCGGAAAAGGTTAAGGCAATTGTCGATTGGAAACCTCCTAAGACGGTGAAGCAAGTCAGAAGTTTTCTTGGCTTGGCTAGCTATTGCCGTCGTTTCGTCCAGAACTTCTCCAAGATTGCCAAACCTCTCACTGACCTCACAAAGAAGGACAAGAAGTTCATTTGGACTCCACAGTGTGATGAGAGTTTCAATATCTTGAAGACTAAACTCACTTCTACACCAGTTATGGTTGGCCCAGACACTACCAAACCTTTCCAGATATTCTGCGATGCATCTCTCCAAGGTCTAGGTGCAGTTCTTATGCAAGAACGTCAAGTTGTGGCTTATGCTTCACGCCAGTTGAACACACATGAGCAAAACTATCCCACACATGATCTTGAACTTGCAGCAGTTGTGTTTGCCCTCAAGAAATGGAGACAATACTTGTTGGGTAACCGCACTGAAATCTTTTCCGATCATAAGAGTCTGAAATACATCTTCACTCAACCAGATCTGAACCTCAGGCAAAGGAGATGGATTGAAAAGATTAAAGACTTTGATCTCACCATTTCTTACACTCCACGCAAGGCTAATGTTATGGCCGATGCTCTCAGTCGCAAGTCCAATTGCAATAATCTCATGATCATGGAAAGCCAACCTCCACTTCATGAAGAATTCCAGAAGCTGAACCTTGGTCTCGTCCCTCAAGGATATCTTGCTAGCTTGACAGCCAGTCCAACTCTCGAGGACAAGATTCGTTCTGAACAACTTCGTGATGCTGAAATCAAGAAGATTGTAGAGCACATCAAAGAAGGCAATGATAAATTCAAGTCCTTCTCAATTGATGACAAGGGAACTATTTTCTTCGAAGGACGCATTGCAGTTCCTCAGATTCGAAGTCTCAAAGATGTCATTCTCAAGGAGGCTCATGAAACTCCTCTCTCCATCCACCCTGGAAGTACAAAGATGTACCAGGATCTTAAGACACTGTATTGGTGGCCTGGCATGAAGCGTGAAATTGCTCAATACGTTTCTGAATGCGACGTTTGTCAACGTGTTAAGGCAGTTCATCAGAAAACAGCCGGTCTACTCCAACCTCTGAAAATTCCTGAGTGGAAGTGGGACATGATTGAAATGGACTTCGTTACTGGTTTTCCAAAGTCCAAGAGGGGCAACGATGCAATCTTCGTTGTCATTGATCGTCTCACTAAGGTAGCTCACTTCTTTGCTGTCAAAGAAAAATCTCAGCTAGCCAGTTAGCAGAGCTCTACACAGCAAAGATTGTTCCCCTTCATGGTGTTCCATTGGAAATAAGCTCAGACCGTGGAAGCATATTCACTTCTCATTTCTGGAAGAGTTTTCAAGAAGCATTGGGCACCAAACTTCTGTTCAGCACACCTTATCACCCTCAGTCTTAGGGGCAAGTCGAAAGAGTCAATCAGATTCTCGAGGATATGTTCAGAGCATGTGGTCTCTCCTTTGGCATGAAATGGGAGGATTGCCTTCCATATGCTGAATTCTCCTACAACAACAGCTTCCAGGCAAGCCTAGGCATGGCACCATTTGAGGCACTCTATGGCCGCAGATGCAGGAGTCCAATCAATTGGTCTGGAGCTGGTGAACGTTCACTCTTAGGCCCTGACATTGTTAAGGAAGCCGAAGAGAAAGTTCGTATCATTCGTGACAATCTCAAGATTGCTCAGTCTTGTCAGAAGAGCTGCTATGACAGCAAGCACATGGATATGATCTATGCACCTGGTGACAAAGCATATCTCCGTGTAACTCCCCTTAGAGGCACTCATCGTTTTGGTGTGAAAGGAAAGCTTGCACCAAGATACATTGGTCCTTTCAACATCCTCTCAAGGCGTGCGGAAAATGCTTATCGTCTTGAACTTCCAGAAAAACTATCCAAGGTGCACGATGTGTTCCACGTGTCACAGCTCAAGAAGTGTTTCAAAGATCCAGATCGTGCAGTTGATCCTGAGTCCATTGAACTGCAAGATGATCTCTCTTATGAGGAGCACCCTGTTCGTATTCTCGATGAGACCGAGCGTAAGACTCGCAACAAGAGCACCAAGTTCTTGAAAGTGCAGTGGTCGCATCATTCCGATAAAGAGGCAACGTGGGAGACCGAAGAGGATCTTCGAAAGAAGTATCCGGACCTTTTCGCTTCTCAGTAAGGAATCTCGGGGCGCGATTCCTTCAAGGGGCGGCGTTTTGTAACATCCCAAGTATGAAAATACCCCTAGAATGTTTGATTTCCTGTTTAATTAAAGTATTGCATCATGTCATCATATTTATTTCCTTGTTTACATTTGTTTACTATTTGTTTTGCATCTGTTTTTATTCTGTTTTCATAATTGAATTTCAAACAAATTCAAATGATGTGTTTCATACTTGTCATGTTACAATATTTTCAAATCAAAATTGCAATCCAAAGTCCCATTTTGTTTCCAATTATACCATATTGATCAACTAATAAAATGGTGGTTTTATTTCAATTAATTAATTCCAAATTGCATTCAAATTCAAATCAAATCATCAAACAGCACCTAATTTGAAAATTATGAAAGTACCAAACAAATTCTAATCACATTTGTTCTATTTAATCAATAGGGTTCACCCTAATAAAAACATTGTTTTCAAATAACCACTTAACCACAAAATTCAATTAAATACACTCCAATTTCAAACAGCACTATAATTCAAATAATTTTGAAATTCCAAACTTGCATTTGGTTACCAATCCATTAAGGAGTGAACACAAATTTTTCTAGAATTTTTAATAACCCCAAAACCATCTTTTTCTTCCATTTTCATTTGCTGAAAAAAAACAGAAGAAACAAAAAATAGAAAAGGAAAAACAGCGCTCGCGGCAGCTAACCTAGCGCGGCCCAGCCCGCTAACTCACCTCCCGCGCTGGCCCGGTACCCCTTCGCGCTGCCCCCTTCGTCTAACTGTACGACAGCAATCTGGCCGGAGCCACGTCGACGACCGCGGCCGAGCGACGGCGATCCGCGCAACCCTAGCCCTATATCTACCCCTAGGAGCCCCGCAGCCCTACCCTAGCTACCTACCACTCCCTCCTCCCTCAAGACCGCCGCCGATTTCCTCTCCCTCGCCGCGATCTCCTCTCTCTGCTACTCACCGGAGCAAGCTCCTGTCTGAATCTCCGACCACCGCCGTCGCCATGGAACTCCTCCACCCCACCTAGCCACAGAAACCAGGCCACCTCGTCACCCTCTTCCGTTTGGACACCGGAGCCACCCCGGAGAGCCGCCACATCCACGCCGCCGAGCACGTCGCTGTCGCCTCGCCATCGAGCTCCACCTCGGCCACCTCCCGGTGAGCACGCCACCGTGCACCTCTCCCTCCTCCCTGCCCTCTCTGGCTAGCAAGCACACGCACACACCCGCAACGCATCCGTGCTCGCAGCACACGCAAGCAACAGCAGCACGAGCGCGACAGCAACGGTGATCGCCGCCGGTAGCCTCTGTCGAGTTTCAGTCGCGCGAGTTTCAGTTAAAAATTCAGATAACGTTTGGAACCTTACGCTCCCTGCGCGGCGTTTACTGACAACAAACGCATCACACCCCACTGGTTACAGCGCTAGCGCGAGCGAGGCAGAGCGTGGGTTCGAGTCCTGGCCTCGCACGGGAGAAATCCCCACTTTTTTCGACCGTGCGCTGACAGGGTGGCCCCCCCTGTCAGCCACACCGTGGCCACGCAAGCACGCGCAGGCCCAGGGCCCATCTGGCAGTGCCCTGGTTATGTTTCTGTGCGGTAATAAATGATTTTAACATTTTCTGTTTTCAAAACAAGTCCTTTTATTTTTACAGATTGGTCCTAAAATTTAAATTGTTAATAACTTTTGTTTTATAATTCCAAATAACAAAAATAAAATATGTGCACTGCTCTAAATTTAATTCTCTACCTATTGGTAACATTTGTTTTTTGTTTTGAATTTTCCAAATGCATTTCAAATTTGAATTCAAATAATTCAAATGTAAATTGCTAAAATCCATAACTAATTCATTATTAATACAAATAATGAAAATAAAATATGTTTTCCATGCTATTTCAAATAACCTTTTCAAATATAAATTTTGTTTCCTGTTTTGAATAATTTAAATTGCCTAAATAATTTAAACCTTGTTTAAATCATTTAAATTTGTTGAAATCATAATTTGCTCAATTTAAATTATTCTTGAACATGTAAAATATGTTTTCAAACCAGAAAAACATAATCTTTTCAAATATGAACTTGAATAAATGTTTTGAGCAATTAAAATTCAATTAATATTCCTATTTGAATTAATTCCAATTTAAATCTTGTTTAAATTGTTTAAGTCATAATTAAATTCATCCTAATTCCTTTTTCAATATCTGAAACATGTAATCCAACCAAAATTTTGTATTCTTTCAAATATGAATTTTGTTATTTATTTTGCACAATTTAAATTGTTGAAAACAACAACTATTTGTGTAAGCCCTTTAAGGAACCAAAAAATTTCCTAACTTAATAAATAAATTTCTAAATTGATAAACCTTAATTCCAATTGGTTCTATTGTTGTTATTTTGTTATTTTCCTCATCCATGCATATGCTAATCCACTTTCACCTGTTGATTAGCTGAAAAACAAATATTCCAACCTTATTTGATGGGCTTTTCATATGCAACTCAAAAATTGCATATGTGTCCATTTAAATTGTGTTACCATGTCAACTAGTTTATTTTGATGCATCCCTTAACTTGACATGCATCATCCCATGATTGTGCACTATGCCATGATATTGATTGTTTATATTTCTGTCTTGTTTGTTTGCTTCTTCTCGAATAGACGACGACGTTGAGACAGACGATCTTTACAGCACCCCTTCTGAGGATCTAGCTCAGTACCAGGCTGCTGAGTTTGCGGGCAAGTTATCACTCACATGAACCATTGTGTTCCTTTCAACATTGGTTACCGATACTTTCCGTTGTCTATTTTTGTTAGCCCTATGTATAGTTGTTTCTGTTACGAACCTATCACATGAATCCCTTAACCCTGATACTGCCTCACCTCCACTCCTACAACCCCATTGTTTGAGCCAGTGTCTTACTAGCATGCTTAGGTTGTTTGCTCGAGTCTGTTACCCGTTACTTTCTGTTACAATACTTCTATCATGTTCTGGGGGCTCGATGTTAATCAATCAACCTGTTAATAATAATATGCTGATAAGGCACCGGCAGGAGGCCCTTTGTGGTTTTGAGGCCTGCTAGTGTCAACCCTAATAGGAAAAGGGTCTTGTCTACTGATCCATGATGAGCGCACTACCCGCATGTGGGAAGCGAGTATGGGCGCCCCCCTCAATTTGATTCGATTCGCATCTCGTCCAAATCGCCTCATTTAGTTCGTGTTTTCCATTTGCCGCATGCATGTTTTTGCGAGCCCAGCGCAGGGTGGAACTTTTGTAGTCGGCATATAGGGGGACACGGTCTTAGAGTGCTATGAGGGTCCCTTTTCTTCGGGGCTCGATTAGCCGTGCGCCCAAGGTGCTTTGGGCTTGATGCGAAGAAGAGTTGGGTTGTGTTGAGTACCCCGCTTGGTGGGAGGCATCCCATCTGGCGGGTTATTCTTACGTGTACGGCCAAATTGGTGGAACCCTGCAGGGATAAATCTTCTCGAGAAGCCGTGTTTTCCGCGGTTATGGTTGACTTGGTGAAAGTACTGGCTAACAAGTACTCAGAACAACTTACACCTAACTATTGATAACTTTGCTAGTAATAGACTTATTGACACAACAACTTGATCCATTATTCATTAATCCAACTGTGTGAGTTATCCTCGGATTTCTTCTTTGGATAAGGGGCGAGATCCAGGATGGGTTTGTTTGATGTTATCTTTCAGTTGGTTACTATACGCTACCTTATCCCCTTTCTGTTAGCTGGAAGTTGTAGTGTTTCTGTAGTTGGTTAGCGCAGCCAGTCGCATCATCTTTATATCCCCTTCCTTCCGTTGAACCCAAGGCATCTGTACTTGGTGTTGACGGGCTACACTTTGGTGAACTGTGAGTCTTGCTTGCCAGTACGTTTATGTACTGACCCCTTTGGGGTTGTGGTTTCCGCAGACTACGCTTACGAGGATCCCAGTGACGGCTAATACGTGGAGTTTGACGAGGTTGCTGACGAGTAGGTAGCGGACCCGGGCAGGATCCGAGACTACGTGGTTGGGCTCCGTCTTTCTTTCAGTTCCCGGCTTCTTAAGCCTATTTGGATTTGTCTGTACTCAGACCCTTTGAATGCTTCCGCTGAGATGTAATGCTGTTATGTTGGGACATGTGTCCTCTGGATGATTGTATTTGCTATCTCTGCTCTAGTGAGAGCTATTTGCAACTTATTTCAATCTTTTGTGTCTTAGAGATATGTTGTGTTATCATCTTGTTCAAAGCCGTTGACGTACCATGTGTGTATGGTATGAAGTACGTCAATGGTAGTGTCCTGATTTCTACGGGATAGTTTACATCGACGGTGAATGGTAAAGATTGGTTGTCACACATAAGTGTTGGCCTACTCGTAAGAGATGCGGGTGCCGGTAAGCCCCGTAATCCAATCAAAATACTGTTCAGTTCGTACGGTGAGTATCCTCTAGAAGTCCGGGTGCGACAGGGGGGTCGGGGGCTTATATAGCATAAACATACGTATCAAAAGGAAAGTGCAGGTCGAAAACGAGTCAGAGAGGGGATCCGAGGCGCCCACACCATAGGGTGGGGCGGCCAGGGGTGGGCCCGCGCCGCCAGGTGGTGTGATGCCCTCGAGCACCATCTCCTACCCTTCTTCGACTTGATATTTTTTATATTTTCCATATATGAATAAATTATAACTGTTACCTATTCAAAAACGGACTCTGCAGATTCTGGAATTTTCTCCCTTATGAACTCTTCCGGGGTTACCACTTCAATAGTATCAACATCTTCATCGTAAGAATCTCCGGAAATATAATGTTTGAGTCTTTGCCCATTTACCACTTGAGTAGTATTATATTTTAGGGAAGCAATTTTCTTTGCAATCGAATGATACATCTCTTCAATAACATAAGGTCCTTCCCATCTCGAGAGTAATTTTCCAGCGAAAAATCTGAGACAAGACCGATACAATAGAACTTTCTCCCCGACATGAAACTGTCTTTTAATAATACTCCTATCATGCCATTGTTTAACTTTCTCTTTGAAGAGTCTAGCATTTTCATAGGCTTCACATCTCCCTTCATCTAGAGAACTCAAATCAAGCATTAATTTCTTACCAGCAAGTTTAAAATCTTTATTAAGTTCTTTCACTGCCCAATAAGCTTTGTGTTCTAATTCTAAAGGCAAGGGCAAGATTTTCCATAAACCATTTTATAATGAGACATACCCATAGGATTTTTATAAGCAATTCTATAAGACCATCAAGCATCATTCAACTTATCAGACCAATTTTTCCTAGATTTATTAACAGTCGTTTGCAAGATAGATTTAATTTCTCTATTTGATAATTCTACTTGCCCACTGGTTTGGGGATGATAAGATAAAGCAATTCTATTATTAACATCATATTTTGCAAGGGTTTTTCTAAAACCAACATGAATAAAGTGAGAACCCCATCAGTCATAAGATATCTAGGCACACCAAACCTAGGGAAAATAACATCTTTAAACATTTTGAATGAGGTTTCACCATTAGCACTTTTTGTAGGTATAGCTTCTACCCATTTAGTAACATAATCAACAACCACCAGAATATGAGTATAACCATTCGAAGAAGGAAATGACCCCATAAAGTCAAATCCCCAACAATCAAAAGGTTCAATAACAAGAGAATAATTAATAGGCATTTCATTACGTCTAGAAATATTACCAACTCTTTGACATTTACCGCAAGATAAAACAAATTTACGTGCATCTTTAAAAAGAGTAGGCCAATAGAAACCTGATTGTAGAACCTTTTGTGTGGTTCTATCTCCAGCGTGATGTCCTCCATAAGCACTACCATGGCATTTTCTCAATATTTCACGTTGTTCATATTCTGGAACACATCTTTGCATAATACCATCTACTCCTTCTTTATATAAGTGTGGGTCATCCCAAAAATAATGCCTAAAATCATAAAAGAATTTTCTTCTTTGTTGAGCTGTAAATGTTGGAGGCAAATACTTGGAAACAATAAATTTAGGATAATCTGCATACCATGGACTATCTCGTGACCTTACTTTTATTGCAGCTAGTTGTTCATTTGGAAAACTATCATTAACGGGAATATGGTCATAAGCAATATTTTCCAATCTAGACAAATCATCAGCAATAGGATTTTCAGCACCCTTTCTATCCAGAATATGCAAATCAAACTCTTGTAAAAGAAGCACCCATATAATAAGCCTAGGCTTAGCATCTTTCTTTACCATAAGGTATCTTATAGCGGCATGATCAGTATGAATAGTGACTTTTGAATAAAAAAATATAAGGTCTAAATTTATCACATGCAAAAACTACAGCCAAGAACCCTTTTTCAGTAGTAGCATAATTCTTTTGAGAAGCATCAAGAGTCTTACTAGCATAATGAATAACAGTCAATTTCTTATCTAATCGCGATCCAAGAACAACACCTATAGCAAAATCACTAGCATCACACATAATTTCAAAAGGTAAATTCCAATCAGGTGGTTGAACAATAGGAGCAGTAGTTAAAGCCTTCTTTAAAGTTTCGAAAGCTTCCTTGCAATCATCATCAAAAACAAAAGGTACGTCTTTTTGGAGAAGATTAGTAAGAGGCTTTGATATTTTAGAGAAATCTTTAATAAACCTATAGAAACCAACATGACCTAGACCACTACGAATACCTTTAACATCCCAGGGACAGGGCATTTTCTCTATTGTTTCGACTTTAGCTCTGTTAACTTCAATGCCTCTTTCAGAAATTTTATGTCCAAGAACAATTCCTTCATTAACCATAAAGTGACATTTCTACCAATTAAGAACAAGATTAGTTTCCTCACATCTCTGCAAAACTTTATCAAGATTGTGCAAACAGTTATCAAAACAAGTTCCATAGACGGAGAAATCGTCCATGAATACATCCACAATTTCTTCACAAAATCCATGAAAAATAGCAGACATGCATCTTTGAAACGTGGCAGGAGCATTGCACAAACCAAAAGGCAAATGCCTACAAGCATAAGTTCTATAAGGACAAGTAAAGGTTGTTTTCTGTTGTTCTTTTGCCCTAACAAAAATTTGGGAAAAAACCAGAATAACCATCAAGAAAGCAAAAAAGATTTTTCTTAGACAACCTCTCTAGTATTTGATCAATAAACGGTAAAGGATAATGATCTTTCTTAGTAACTTTATTATCCTTTCTAAAATCAATGCACATTCTATAACCAACTACTAATATTTGAGGAACAAGTTCATTATTTTCATTAGGCACATCAGTCATCCCACATTTCTTAGGGACACAATGAACATGGCTTACCCATCTATTATAAGAAATAGGATAAATAATATCAGCATCAAGGAGTTTTAATAGCTCATTTCTTACCACTTCCTTCATCTTAGGAATTAAACGGCGTTGATGTTCAACTACTGGCTTTGCATCTGGTTCAATATTAATAACATGCTGACATATAGTAGGAGAAATCCCTTTCAAATCATCAAGAGTGTATCCAATAGCTCCACGGTATTTCTTCAATATTCCAAATAATCTTTCCTGTTCTTCACCTGAAATTTTAGAACTAATAATAACATGATATATTTTCTTCTCATCAATATAAGCATATTTAAGATCATCAGGTAAAGGTTTTAAATCAAAAACATGATCCTCCTTGGGCGGTAATGTGGTACCCAAATCCTCCATAGGTAAATTGTGTCTCAGCATCACTAGTTGACGAATAAGAATATCGTCAATGTCATTTATCTCTTCCATAAAGACCTCACTTTCATGGTCCTCCATGTATTGCTGCAAAGCATTGTAGGAGCAAGAGCAATAGAAGCAAGTTGTTCAACTCTAAAATTTTCATTAGGCAATTTAGATTAATAAGGAGCTCTAGCAAATTTAGAGAAATTAAACTCATAAGATTTTCCATCAAATTTCGTCAATATTTTCTCCTTCCTACAATCTATAACACCACAAGTGTTCAAGAAAGGCCTACCAAAAATAACAGGACAAGTCTTACTAGCATCCTTACATGGTACTAGAAAATCAGCAGGGTATTTAGTTTTATCACATAAAACTTCCACATCTCTAACAATACCAATCGGAAAGAAAGTTTCTCTATTAGCAAGCTGAATAGCAACATCAATATGTTCAAGTTCACAAGAACCAATTTCATGCATGATTTCTTTATAAAGCTTGTAATGAACAACACTAGAACTTGCACCAATATCACATAAACCATAATAGCAATGATCATCGATCTTAACAGAAAGCACAATAACACTAGTTTTCTTAGGTCTATGAGGATCGGAAACAACATTAGAAGAATCCTTACAGAATACAATGTGTCCATCTTCTACATTTTCAGAAACAAGATCTTTAACCATAGCTACTGTAGGTTATATAGTTATTTGTTCATCAGGTTCAATAGGTTTCTTTATACTTTTGTTAACCTTACTAGCTACCACAAAGTGTTCCTTTACCTAGCAGGGAAAGGCATTTTCTCAATATAAGGTTCATGCACAACAGGGTTAATAGTATGCACTTCTATATTTCTAGTAGGGACACAACTAACAACATCTTTATAAGGTGCATGATATTTGTTCTACTCCCTTTTAGGAATATAAATATGGGAAGCAAAGGCTTTAAGACAGTTTGCAAAAATTTGAGAATCAAGACCACAAACAACTCTAACATTATAGAAATCATCTATAAGGTCCCCCAGAACCACTATTCAAGGACACCTCCGATATGTATACATTCACGATCCCAGATCACAACAGTCATGAACAACATATCAAGTTGGTACACAGATACAATATCCAATACACGCTTACACAAAACACTTACAACAGAGACATGGTCGCATGACCAAGTCCACACAACTGCCACGCAGGGCAACACACAACACACACAATGGAAGACTAAAACACACAAACGTAGTAGAGCCCAAGTCACGCCTTAACCTACAGGCTGCTGACCGGGAGACGATCCTAGTTCGCAAAGCCATCAGCTCTGTACTCCTCTTCGTAGATCTCCTTCTGGGATTCCTTCTCAATGTCTAGCAAGTAAATACCAGGGAGGAAACCAATATGAGTACATTTGAATGTACTCAGCAAGACACCCATCATGTAGCTTACCAATATGCAAGTATGCTTATATAGTGGAATAGGTAGGCTATACATAGGGTTAACTATCCATGATATATGAAAGATATATCATCTTTGATTTTTAAAATCTCTGTATCTTCGTTGAAGAAGATACTTTCAAAAGAAAATAATATGGTTTTCTTTCTCTTGTAGATATCACATGTACAAGAGGTTTTGTAAAGCTTTGTTAAAAGAAAGTTTTCTCTTTGCAAAACTTCTTGGAATCAACTTCCAGTTTTTGTTTCGAAAAGAAAGATTTTCTTTGCAAAACTCCTTGTAAAACAACTTCTGGCTTTTCATCAACGGAACCTCCACGGTACAAGATTTCCTCCTTTCAGTACTTCATAAGTCCAACACCTTTTTGAAAACTCCTTTTTTGAAAACATTGACACAATGCTAGCTACATGGCCATTCAACTGTCCATATCCGGGGACGCGCCTATTCCGAATAGTTTTACTCTGCAGAGGTGTACACATCCACCAGATGCAGTACATCCGCTGTGAACAACCACGGACTGTAACAACAGTATGTAAACATCAGATAACCGATCATAACCATCCACTATGTTCAAGATAGAATATGTCTATCTCTTCAGTCGAGTTTTCCGACATCCCCGGCACCGGGCTAATCCCCGCCAAGACAGGAGCCCCAACTGTTGCGGCCGGAGGAGAACTTAATCCCTCACTTTGTATGCCACACGTTTCAAAACTTGGTGACAATCGGTTCGAGGGAACAACGACCTTATAGCAATTTGAGATAGAACACACACTAACAAGAACAAACTTCAAGTTAAGCCCCGTGCCCATGTTGAGGTAGGGTGGCAGTACGGTAAAGGTTGTCCGACGAAGACTAGGTTATGTGTCATTTTTGTAAAAACACCTTCTTCCCAAAAATGACCACTTCAACAATCCTCCGGTGGATAAGGCTTCTCCTTTCCACCGGGTTTTCCATAAAGCCTTTGTTTTGAAAAAACATATTTTAGGGTGTCCACTTAGGGAGTTATACTATTGGATGGTAATAAATACCATATGGTGGCTATGGGCTTGGTAACACCAAGTATCAACTACTGGCATAGTAATAGTATAATATTAATAGTAGTAATAGACACTCAAAAATAGTTTTTGGTAATCAAAGTTTTGTAAAACTTTTCAGAGTAAAACATGCATGATATATAATGATAAGTGAATTATAACAGAAAGCATCAGAATGGCTTGCCTTAAAACTCTTAGTGTCCCTGGCCTTGAAGTAGCTTGAACTTGACGCACAGCTCCACAACTGCTGCTTCTTCTCCTTCGTTTTCTTACGCCGTAAAAGAATAAAAGACACACAGTCAGAATTACAAGACAACCAACTAATCAAAATGACACATACAGAAAGAAAAACTTATACTAGCGCAAACACTCAAAAAGTTATCGCGAAAACTAGCTCACAACTCTCATGGTACAAAACAATCGTCAAACAAACATATGGTTGAGAAACCATATCCAACATCTTACACACCATATATGGAGTGGGTGTACCACTCTCATAATAAGATATTCAAGAAGCTAAAAATATAGCTTGTGGGCACAAAAGGTGAGGCTACTAAAATAATAACAATCAATCATAGCAATACCCATGGCAGTGGTTATTAACAACACACAAGCAATCATCACCAAACAGATTCATGATTAAACTAATGCCTAGATAACGAGATAATAATAAACACAACAACAACACTAGCACAAAAATAACACAAGTACAATACTCATGCTAAGGTAATTACTCAGGCAATTTCCAAACAACAAGCAAACACACCACAATGAATAGGCTAGTTATAGACTATGCTCATGTCTACTCAAAGTTATGGAATCCATCAATCATGAAAATAAACAAAAAAACCAGTAGCTCTACCAATGGTAACAAGCCATAAGACAAAATCTAAAACACAATCATCACAAAAGATAATGCCCTTAACAAATAACATAAAAATAGGAGTGTACTAATAGCATACTAGTATGGAAATCTACACAAGCATGCTATAAGAATAATTGTATTCTACAACTATACCAACAAGAAACTCAAGAATTCATGTGATAATAATAGAAGTAATAACATCCTAAACATGCTAGGATAATCATACACTCATAAAATAAAAAGGACAATACTACTAGAGCAAACTCATAATATCTAGTGGTGACACTAGTTCATCACTAGGGGTACAAACGTAACTACAAGGAGGCATTTTCCTAAACAAGCAATACATGAGTATAAATTCCTACTAACAGCACACAAACCCTACACATGATAGTAAGCAAATACACTAAAATGATTCCATGAAAACATCTACTAAGCAAGCATCAACCAATTCTAATAATACATGCTTTTCTAATCAATTAAATAGCAAGAAAACAAAGTATGAACTACACAACCAGTAGCTATGTACCCAATACAAGCTCAACTAAGAACTTTAAAAGATCCAAACACTCAATCAAATCTATCCACACATAATTTATCAACCACAATGAAAACATTTTATTAGCAAACAATATTCAAATTACCAACAATAGTGAAAAACTCCTTAACACGATACTCCTAGGGATGTCAATGGGGACCCGTTCCCCGCAAACCCGTGGGTAATTCACCTATTAGGGGACGGGTGTGGGAAAAGTTTATCCCCGCCATCTAAAATGGGGATGGGGATTCAAAGATCTCCCCATCCCCGTTCCCTGCTATACCCGTTATCTATACTTATTGTATATAAATGGATACAATTTTATATGGAAAAAGTAGTAATATTATGTCTAGCATAGTGTGTTTTAATAATACGTAACATATTATCTAAACTTTCGTACTTTTAACCACATGTGTGTTGCACAAGTTGTATATTTCTGTGTGTCAAAAGTGTAATTTCACGAAAATGTGACAAAATTATTTGAATTTAGCTTCTTAGTGGGGAACCCGATCCCCGCCCCGACCCCGATGGGGATGGGGATGGGAAAAAATTCTTCCCGATTGCTAAATGGGGATGGGGATGAGAAGGCACTCCCCGGTGGGGAGCAGACCCGTTGCCATCCCTAGATACTCCTAAGGGAATATTGTGTTAACAAGTGAACCACAACTAAACATACTAGTACTCCCCAAGAAATACTAAACACTTAAACCAAACAAGTAAAACAAAACAACAATTTTCCTTGGTGGAAAATACTAGACAACATATAGTAATGCATGCTGTTTTCACACAAGTGCATGGTTGGGGATTTTGCATCCGTAACCAAAATGAAATGGGACCGGTGGGTTATGGGCCCATTAATACCAATACATTTATAGGTAAAAAAGCCTCTGGTCACACATGAAAAGATTAATATAACAAAGCAATCATCACACAACTATTATACCAGTGAAAACAATACTAGTGAAAACAAACAACAATTGTTACACATGCTTACAATAAAGTGCAAGCTAACAGAGATAATAATATCAAAATAACAGTACCAAAATGATACTGGACTCAATACAACCACATCACATCTTAGGTAAAACAATCTTACAAAGATTGGTTCACACAATGGTTCAAATAATAAAACTAGGAAAATAACAATTGCTACTTCTATTTCTATTTGACTTTCCAAACATGAACACACATTCTAAGGTAGTTATATTGCAGGAAAACAACCTAATAACGAGTGTCAACACACCTATACATGCTAGGAACAAATATCCACTCAATCAAAAAAATTAATTCAAACAAAAGCACACATAAGTAAGAAAACAGAAAAGTGTTGTTTATAGTTTTGTCACCAAAAATCATATAGGGATCAAAAAATTATGCCAAGCTAGGATTAGATATATCTAGTAATATCCAAACTTATCCTATTGGATTCACCTCAAAAATCATTTTTAAACTCATTCTAAAAATCCTAGAAATGCCCACTAGTCTTTTACCAAAATGGATGGCATTTCCATTGGGTAACTCACCTTGATGTGAGGACAAGTTCTATGGATAGATCTATTCATAGGATACCCAAAACAATTTTTTTTGACCAAAATGGATACAGATCCAAGAAGTTATGCCAAAAACATTTTTACAGACACTCTGTGGGAAAACAGATATTGTGACCAAAGTAAAAGTCAAAACTTAGATCTACCAATTTTAAATGGTTAAGAAAACATTTCTCTAGGGCCATGATTTTTGGTTGCTTTTATTTTGCACCTTAAGTATTTTTCACAGGTCAAAAGCAAACAAGCAGAAATCTACCCAAACCAAAAGAAAAAGGGAAAACAACACACTGGCCGAATCTGCTCGCGCGCGGCCCAACTTGCGCAAGGCGCGGCCCAGTGCAGCGCGCGCGTGCAAATGGTACGTTCAAGCGCGACCGTTGATTGCAGATCGAACGGCGCTGTGTCGTCGTCCTCCTCTCCTTTCCTCCTCTCTCTCTCTCTCTCTCGATAC
Source organism: Alopecurus myosuroides (assembly GCA_028641055.1). NCBI lineage: Eukaryota > Viridiplantae > Streptophyta > Magnoliopsida > Poales > Poaceae > Alopecurus > Alopecurus myosuroides. The sequence goes on from CM054058.1 coordinate 146,215,150, forward strand.
AGTCAGCGACGGGATTCCGCGATGGCTCACCGTGGGGGGCTCGGAGGCGGTGGCGCGGGCTCGGGGAGGCGTAGGGAGGTAGGCGGGGTCGAGGGACGTGGGCTTGGGTGCCGGGCGCTGCTCCAGGCGGCGGGGCATGAAGGGCGCCCGCGGCGGCGACCGTGGACGACGGCGGCGTTTCCTGTGGGGCAGAGGGAAAAGGAGGGGTCAGGGAGCATCGTGGGGGTGTGGGGATTTCACAACGTCGAGCACAGGGAGTGGGAGGGCGTGGAGGAGAAGTTCCACCTCGGGCTAGGGCTTGGTGGCCGACGGCCGTCTCGAGATCGGGGCGAGCTCACAGTAGCTCGGGCACTACTGCCACGGATTGGGGAAGGGGAGGGGGTGTGTGGGAGGTCAGTGGCAAAGGGGACATGGCTGTGGAGGCTTATAGCCACGGGCATGGACCGAAATGGCCATAGTGTCCTCGGGTGCATGCCAAGGTTGGCATTGGGGCGTCCAAATGCATGCCTAGGGTTGGCATTGACAAAAATTGGGGTCAAGGGCCAAGGGACAAGTCAATGGTGACTCTTGGGAGCTATGGGAGTCAAGGCCAAGAAACCAAAGGGCAAGGTATGGAGGCCCATACCTATCCCCCTCACCATGTCTCCACCCTCTTCTCTCACAAGTTATCTTCCCCCACAAAGCTTCTATAAAAGAGCAAAGGCATCCTAGGTCGAGTCCACAACCTAGTCAACTTACTAGACAAAGTCACACTTCAAATCTTGCAAGAAAAGTCAAAGAAAACATATTTCCAAAAGTGTATCTGCCACTGTTCAAAAATTCAGAAAATTCAGTTAACACTTGTTAAAAAAGTTGTAAAATTTCAGAAACATCTTTTGAAAACAAATTTTAAATAATTTAAGGCTATGAAAATAATGTGGGAAAAGGTGTACTTTCTATTTTTTTCTGTTTTCAAAAAATGCCTTTTTCTGCCTTATTTTTATTCCACAAAGACAACAAGCAAAAGATCATTTTTATTAATACAAAAATAAAACCAAGCTTATGGATTTATTGTACATGTATCAAGGAACAAATAAAAGTCAAGAAAACATAAAATAACATTTTATAGCCTAGTGAAAACAAAGGTGGAAAACAGGTACTTGGCTATATTTCCAGGGAATATTTTCTATAGAAAAATTAAAAGAAAACTTTCATAAATCATTTTGAAATTTTGTTTTCTTGGATCCCACAAAGCTAAAAGTTTATTTTAAGATTCAAACAATAATTATCCAAGTCTTGAAATAAAATTCACTCAAGTAACAACAGAGAAAACAACAGGAAAATATTATTAAAGTGTTTTCAGAAAAATTTGATAATGGTCTTATCAAGAAACAAAAATTGTATTGCAAATATGATTAAGATCATAAACACATGTTAGTTCAAACAATCATGTTGTTAGAAAAAAAATTGTTGGCCCTAATTTTTGTCTTCTTGAACATAGTACAAGAATCCAAAAACTAGGGCGTGACATCATCGGTTCCCATAAAAGATTTGATGCATTCATAATCGTAATTTATACCTGACTTTCTACCTTTTTCATTCTCCCATACTTCAGTAATTTCTTGAATACGATCAAGAAGGTCCCATTTCGCTTATTCCTTCATACGTGTGAATGATCCAGAACAAGAAACATTCAATAAATCCTTATCATGAAGAGAAAGCCTTGCAAAAAAATTATTGATAACAATATTACTCGGGAGCTCATGAACGGGGCATTTAAGCATTAATAACTTTATTCTCCCCCAAGATTGGGCAATACTATCTCCATCATGAGGCAATAAATTATATATTTGATTCCGGTCTTTATGAATCTCACTAGGAGGATAGAATTTATAATAGAAGAGAGGTACAATTTCCTCCCATCCAATATATTGACGATTATTTAGCATTTTAAACCATTCCGCAGCTTTTACCTTCACTGAGAAAGAGAACAATTTCCTTTTAACTTGATCCGTTGTAATACCTGCACACCTGAATAACTAGCATAATTCATGTAAAAAGAGCAAATGATCTCCCGGATGGACAGTTCCATCTCCATAATAGCAGTTATCCATAACACGTCCAACAATTTTCATAGCTATCTTATAAGGATCTAATTCAACATATAACGGGTCGTCTACTATCCTAGCAGTAATAGTAGTGCCCTTACCTGAAGAACCATATGGACTATCTATAGTAAAATAAAGCAGCAGACAGAAATAAAAACAACACTCGTAGTAAAAGTTTCTCTTACCAGTTCCACTTACCAATAGCGCTTCACCCCCCGGCAACGGCACCACAAAATAGTCTTGATGACCCACAAATATAGGGGGTGTATTGTAGTACTTTCGATAAATAAGAGTGTCGAACCCAACGAGGAGCAGAAGGCGTTGACAAGCAGGTTGGATAGAGAATTCACTTTAAACACTAGCAAACAGGTTTTTGGTGGTTTTGGATATAGCAGATAAATAAAGTGTGAGTAAATAAATAACAGTAATAATAATTGCAGCGAGTGGCCCAATCCTTTTGAGAGCAAAGGACAATTCGGTTGTTTTACTTATGTTGACTAAACGTTCTCGAGAACACATGGGAATGTCGTCAAGTGCTTCGCTTCATACAGTTGATTAATATTTATTGTTTTTATAGGTGTTGTGTGGGTGCACCTATGCTAATGCACCGCCCAACTAGGACTAATACATACTTGTGATTATACCCCTCATAAGCATCCGCAAATACAAGAAGTAATTAAGATAAATCTAACCACAGCCTTAAACTCTGGGATTCTACACTCCCCTCGTGCATCAGTTTCTTAATGGTGGTTTAGGTTTCTGTCACTCCGTCAACCCCACAATTAGTAGCTAAATAAGCAATGCATCTTCCTAGGCCCATAAAGGTGAAGTGTCATGTAGTCGGCGTTCACATGACAGCACTATAAGAATAACACCACAACTTAAATATCAAACCATATAGATATTACTTCAACATAATTCCACTACTAACATCATGAATTCTCCCGTGTCCTCAAGAACTAAACAAACTACTCATGAGAAATAATATGGAACATAATCAGAGGTGATATAATGGTAAATAACAATCTGGTCATAAAGTGCAAACACCGATAAATCTCACAAGCATCAACTACTAACAAGTAATCCACACCGAGAGAGAGAGATCTAGTGGAAAACAATAATAAAGACCCCCAATTGTTACAACGGGATGAAGGTGGACGGTGAGGTAGATGGTGTTGGTGGTGAGGATGATGACTATGATGATCTTGATGAAGCCCAGAGTGATGACGACGACGATTTCCCCTCTCCGGGGAGGAATTTCCCCGACAGATTTTTCCCTGCCGGAGAGCTTTTCTCTCTCCATTGTTTTCCGCCCCGAGGCGGCAGCGGACTATTTCCTCAATGATGATCTAGGGCTTAGGGTTCCCTAGGGGTCAAGTACGCGAAAGGGGGCGACCAGAGGTGGGCCAGGGTGGCCACTCCACCTGGCGGCACGGCCAGGGGGCCCCCTCTGGCTCCCCTTGCAGCTGGCTTCCTCTACTCAACTTCGAAGACTTCTCCAGTATCCCCCTCTTCTTCTGATCTTCTGAAATAGGGTGTCCTCACGGTGCTTTTTTCCATCAGATTTCTGGTCCTGGTGTTTATTCTCCAATAATTATTAAACAAGCAAAATAAGACAAAATAACATAAATAATGCATCATAACATGAAACATATCGATGAATAACAGAAAATGACAATATAAAATACTAATGAAAAATAGAAGTATCACATCTCTTCGTGCTTCATCTCTTTCTCCAACTCCCGCAATTATTCTTTGGTAATGGCGGTTTTGGCGCATTATGCATTGGCCAATTCGCACTCCTTTCCCAGCTTAAAATCTCCACAAACAGTGATGATGCCACCTTTGGGTTCTGGCATCTTCAACTTGTTGTAGATGCAACATGGTCTCTCCATGAATTTGGCGAACGCCGGACGCCCAAGTATGGCGTGGTACATGCTTTAGAACAGAACAACCTCGAATGAGATTTTTTTCCGTTCGGAAGTGTTTTTATTCACTAAACATGACGTGCAGGAAAATATCTCCCACTGATGTGGCCTGCCTTCTGGGACTATTCATGGGAACTTCACGTTGATGTCGTTTAGCTGCTTGCTTGATAGGTGGAGCTTCTCTAGTGTACTTAGGTATAGGAGGTTTATGTTTGCTCCGCCATCCATGAGGACCTTGTGTAGCCTCGTTCTTTCCACTATAGGACTTACCACCAACACTTGTGTTCTAGGATCCAGAATATATGACGGATTGTCTGTGTGGTCTCATGTTATTGGGGTTCGGCATACTTCAGGAACTTGGGAGTTGCTGGCAGATCGACATCGATTTCCCTCCAAGCGGCTTTCACCTTCCTGGCAGACGGTGTTGCCTAGAACGTGTGATTCACACTCTCAATTACTTTGGAGAACTTTGGTTCTCCTTTCCTTTGATGTTCCTGGATTTGGTCATCCATATCGGAGGCACTATCTGTCAGTCCATCTTTGGGCTTGAGTTTTTGGTTGAACTTCCTCTTGAAGTTTTTCCCTTTGTACCTGCTGTCATACTCTTTTCTCAACGTGCTATTGAGCCGACACTGCTGGTTTGTGTGGTTGGGCGTCCCGAACCTCGAATGGTGGAGACATAGCTCTGTTCTCACCTTATCCCAGTCCATCTTCTTGATATCCTTGTTGAAGTATGGCTCCTTTTATTTTCCTTTCCACTGACCGCCATTGGATTGTCCGCCTTTCCCGAAGGCGGCATTGACCTCCTTCTGCGGCTTTAGGGTTTCCTGGTTGGGCTTTCGCTCCGCCTTTGGCTGCCTTTGACGATTGATGTATTGGTCGAACTTTCCGCCATTCAGGTCTTCTACTTCTGCGTGCTTGTTGGTGGTTGTTAGCATGGATCTGAGGTGTGGATGGTCAGACGATGTTATCACGAACTTGACTAAACCGCTACTTAGTCCGTTCACGACGACATGCATTTCTTGGAGGTCACTTACCCCCTCGCGGCTATTCTTCAATGCGGTCCATCTTGAGATGACATTCATGTTGGTTTCGTTGTCGGACTGGACGCAACTTTGCAACTCATTGATGCTCTTGGGGCGTTTGTACGTGCCTCGAAAATGCTGGGTGAATACTCGCGCCATATCTTTCCATATATTTATTGATTTTGGTGGAAGGATTTCAATCCACGTTCTTGTCCTTGGATTAACATCAAAGTCAAGAAACGCACTACTTCCAGGTTTGAGCCACCGTTGATTTTCACAGCCATGTGATAGTCCGGCAACCATGTGTCCGGGACAGTGGATCTGTCATAACGCTACGCGTTGTTTTACCTTGAGAGAATCCTATTGGGAGCTCCACATGCCGGATGCTTTCACCAAAACACTTTGTCCCTAGGTAGTTTGTGCCCTTGGCCACAATATAGGGGTGTTCTGTTTCTCTGCCTTCCCCCATTGTCACGTTGTGGCGATCGCGAGCGCTCTCGCCTGTGGTTATTGGCTAATATTTTGCGTCCGCCATTAGGGTTTGCCAAAAGTGGCGCATCGTACCTGTTTTCATCAGCGTGGGATTGGTGAGGTATTTCCCTATCCCTATCTTGGTGGGGAATTTCCTCCTTATGAGGGGTTGGGCCTTTTTTTCTGCTGCCTCCCTCATGCTTTCCATGGCTTGATCCCGTCTTTGACACTTCATCGTCCCTTTGCACCTTGGCCGTATCTTTTGGGGCTTTGGTGGCACTGGGAACGATTGTTGTTGTCTGGGTTCTGCACAGCTCGGAGTCATCAAGGAGCTTTCCCGAACGTGTTTCGCCGTTCTGCTGCTTGACAATTGCCTGATGTAGCTGCACGTTCAAAAATTTCAGATTCTCCTCCGGCGAGTAGCGCTCATCATTTAAGATTTCATACGCTGCTGCCGTGTTCAGCACCGGGGTCTTGTACATGGGTTCCCCTTTTTATTTTGCGGTTAGCTTCCTTCGTCCAATCGGTGGCTAATATCTGACGACGAGCGGGGTTTTCTTCATCCGGCTTTTTCTTGCCAGGTTTTGCCTTGAGAGCAGAGCGCGTAACTCGTCTCTCGTATTCTTCCACGGAAGCTTGCGCCTCCTCAATGGCGGCTTAAGAGCTTTTCACCTCCTTGAGCTTGTTTTCCAGATAGTTAGTCTATGTAAGCAGCAGGTGGCGTCTGGCTTCCAGGAATTCTGGGGCTCGCATGGGTCCACAATCTTCTGAGTAATTCATACTCATCTATTTCTTCTAGGGTTTCCAGGGCCGGTGGGGATTTTTTGTTACCATCGGCTTTCTTCGTACCGCTGTGCCCACCTTCTTCTATCACCTTATCCTGCAGATCTAACCGCTTTGGGTGGACTGTCGGGCGCTTTTTCGGTGGTTCCACCTTCTAGGGAGGTGGAGGTGGTGATTTGTACTTCGCCTTCTTGAACCGCGCTTCCATTGAGGGCGGATCTTCCTTTTTTCCGTCTGGGAACGTGGATGCCTTCTTTTCAAGGTCTTTCTCCTCCTTGGAGGGCATGTCTTCATCCTCCCTTGTGTTTGCCTCCTCTATTGTCTTAGCCTGCGCTGCCATGTAGATGCTATTTGAGAATCTAGTGGCTTTCCGGACATTTTCAGCAAAGCGCGTGCCATCATCATTGGAATCAGTTCCGGCTTCCAAGTCATCCTTGCCGTCAATGGCGGCAAGTGTGGAATCAGGTTTAGGGCCTCTTTTGAGGCCCCTGCTTACACCATGCCAACAAATATAGATCTACTTGGCGGAACTTCTACAGAAGGCTTAGCAATATATCTATTTGGGTGATGTGCGTTTGTATTACCTGTGGTGATGGGGTGGTGGTTGGAGGAAAAAACTTGCTCCCTCCATGGAATCCCATGGCCTCCGTAGTGAATCCGACGAATATGTTGGAGGAGACGACAGGAACGATGTAGGAACAAACGAGGTGATTGTGTGCTGGTGTTACCGTGTTGTTGTTGATGATGTAGCCTCCGTATGGTCCCGGGATGGCGGTTCCGACGGTGATTGTGTCGCCAAATCCCTGCCCGGAGGTCACCCCGGACTCTATTGGCCCTCGAGTTCCTGCAAAAGGTTTCCCAAATTCGGATTCCATATCCTAGAGGTAGAACAAGGGGGCGAATGTGGGGAGTGCTTAGGACGAGGACACGAAGGTTTACCCAGGTCCAGGCTAGCCGGATGGTTCCCAACTTCCTGCAATATCAACTATGGCGGCGATAGCTGAACACACGTTACAAGTACCTATGCTAGATCTTGTCTCCCCTAGGGTTTATCTCGTCCGACTTTATATAGATAGCTAGATCGAGGCTTACAGGAGATATCATCCGTCTAAAAGGCTAACCCTACAATCTATGGTCATCCGGGTTCTGGCTAACCTGTATGGGCATGTGGCCACCATTCTGGATGCAGTCCCGCGCTTCACACCATCGGGCCATCTATACAGCCTCCTGATGTATTGCTTTGGGCCCGCCCCATGGTCCGGCTTTCTGAATGTCGGGAGATACCCCATTATGGATATCCCCGACATCACCTTCAAATTTTCTTCTCTTGTTCTAGATAACCATACCATGGAGTGCAAGAAATATTTTTCATAAGACATCATTTGATTCAACATGAAATACTACAAGGAAGACCATTGAAGAACGTAGAGAAGGACTTAGACTTCACAATAATCAGAAGCACCTCATGGAAGTAAAGGAAGAACTTGAAGACACTAAAGAAGATATAGAGGATACCCAATCTAGTTACTTAGTTAGAACAACATTAATGTGTTAGTGTATTGATCATACAGTTGAGTGTGGTATGAAAATACTCAGTTGTTTGCGAAACCTTGTTTGGTGTGAAAATGTTTGTTAGACGTTGTTTGTAAGATGAATTGTCTTGCTCTATTGTGTTGGGGTAGGAATTTATTTAGCTCTCTTTCTAATCTCTACTCATCCATGCCAAGCCAAACCAAATCCTACACCTATTCAACAAACATATTCGATGCCATTTGGTATGAAACAAATGTGAAAGCACTCCAACAATACTACAACCAGTATCCTACTGAGACACAAGCCATACTATTTAAGGAAGGTTAGTATCAAATTGCTCTTTTGTGTGAAGGAACAATCACATACATGATTGTAACATCCCTGATTTTTGGAAAACTCCAAAATCACAAAAATTTGAAACTTCTTGTTTTCATGTTATACAAGTCACCAAAAACCAAATGAGAAGCAAGAAACAAAAGGAAACAATACATATTCAATGAAATTGAATTTTACCAATCCAATTATACCTCTATTCCATAAACCCTAAAATCCTCACAAAATGAAGTTTCATTAGATAAATAAAACCATTTTATCTTTAGCAAAATTTATTACATAAAATGTTTTCAATTCAAATATTACCTTGATAATATTTTGGCAACCAAAAATCAAAGATTTATAACCCTTAATAAAGTTCTAAGCCCCAAAGGTATTTGATGAGAATAAAATTGTTAATAATAACTTTTATTTATTATTCCAAGTTTTAAACATGAAGGTGTGAAAATAAAATGCATTGTTTGGAAAATAACATAAAAAGGGTTTTGAAAACAATATTATGACATGTGGTTTTATCCTAAATTTATTGATCAACAATATTAATTATTTGATATGAACTAATTAAATAGCATTAAGTTAATATTTGTAAATCCTTCATATCCTAAAATTATACAATGTGAAAAAGGTTTAAAAATGGCTTTCCAAAAATAATATATGACATGTAAAATGTCTCTGAAATTTTATTTAGACAATAACATCAATTTATTATTTACTAAATTTTAAAATGGCCTTAAAGTATCATTAGTGTTTTATTTATTTTTCAAAATATAAAATTGTGAAAACAAGATTAAATGACTTTCAAAAATATGTTTTCAACATTTATAATACCACTGAAATTTTAATTGGCCAATAACTGTGTTTTATAAAATTTTAAATTTAAAATCACATTAAGTGACTATTAAAGAATTATTCAAATTTCCAAAATTTCAAAAATAAAATATGTTGAATTGTTCTCAAAAATGATATTGTTGGAAAGAATTTGAAATTTTAAGAATTTAGAAATTTGTTTCATGTTAATTGGATTTATAAAACAGAAGATATTAATTAAAACAACTAAACAGGAATAAAAGAAAAAAATTGATGACGTCATGATGACGTCATCGTCTTCAATCTCTGGAAACGGCAAGAAACGGCCGAATGAATTCCTTGATTTCGAGCGTTTCTTCCTCGCATTTGATGCGCCTAGCCTCGTCCTTAAATCTCCTATGTGCCCTCTTCATTTCCCCCAAGCAATCCCAGCCCGAGACGCCCCCAGGCCCCCAAAATTTCTCACCGGAGTAGTCCCAGGCCGCCGCCGTATTTCTTCTCCTCCGGCACGGTGAGACCTTCCTTGAGCCCGAGAACCCCCTCCGTTTGTTTCCCTTGTCCGCGCGCCCCTCCCTCATGCCTTTTGCCAATTTTTGCCGCAGCAAAGAGGCCACGACAACGACGACCGAAGCTCACCGGAGATCTCCCACCACCATCCACTCGATGCAGCCCATCCTGGAAGCGTGCGAGCACGCCGTGGTCACCATCGACCTCGTGGTGCTGCTCTGCGTCTTCCCGTCGTCTTCCCGAGCCCCGGGAGCCACTGGATCCTCGCGCCGTCGAGGAAACTGCATCGCCGGCCGCCCCGTGGCCATTTCCGGCGACAACTCCGGCAAGGTACAACCCTAGCCCTCCCCAGCCTTTAGATCTGAATCGGACGGCTCGTAGTAGGTCACTTATTCGAACCGGTATCGGCGAATCAGGAAAGGCCGCGTGGCGCCCAGTCAGCCGCGCGCCGATATCTTATCCACCGCTCGGCGCAGCGTGTAACCGGCCCAGGCCCAGCTGTTATCTGTCGCCCAGCGCAGCAAATAGCAGCCCATTTTCTGTTTTTCTTCCGGAATAGAAATTAAATAGTAAATTTTGCAGAAAAGCCCCTCCAACTTCAAATCATCATATCTTTTCTACCACTAAGCCAAATTTAGCAATCTTGGACTTTTTGAAAAGCCCTTGACATCTAGAAACTTTTGGCACTGGCCAAATTCAAATTTGAAAAACTTAAAATTGTTCAATTTCAAATATGCTTGTTTGATGAATAAAATATATTTGGAAACCTTAGGATGTGTACTTTCATATCCCCTGTCCCAAAATAATTGTTGATCAAATTAAAATTGAATTTAGAATTAATTGGAATATTTGAGTAATTTTGACATAGATTTAATTCTGTAAATAATTTCAATACAGTTCCTTTTGCAAAATTGCTCCATTTGATAACCTTGGACCAGAAACAACCTTGCCAAACCATTTTGGACACCCTTGGACCATGACCGTGTAATTTTAGCCAAACTTCCATCATAGTAGTCCACCTAGTTGGTTAAGTATTAGAGTTGTTTCTATCATTGTTTACCTTTGTTGTTATGGCTATTTTGGAGCCAAGACCAAGTACCTAGTATGTGTAAATCACATACAGGACCAAGTGGTAAACCTTAGACCCTAGTACCTTTGCTTTCTATCTACTTCTCCATTCCCCTATTCTTGCTTCAAGAAATCATCAAGTTAGCAAAATGGAGATCAAGACTCAAGCACAAGAAGAAAACTTCATTCTCAACTTAGTGGAAACATAAAGAGCTACAAGGAATATCAATGAAGAAGTTTTGAAGAAAAGACTTGGACTCCACACCTAGAAGAAAACTCAAGAAGTACTAGTGTGAAGAAATTTAGAAGAAAACATCTCCCCCTCTCTTCCTATCCTTCTTCTTATTTTCTTTCCAATTTGACTTAGTGGTATTTGTGCCCATCCCATACCCAAACCAATTAGTGAAGAGAAATCCCTGAAGAATTTATCAAGACCAAGAGAAGAATCCATCCAAGGAACAAGACTACAATAGAAGCATGAAGATGATCTTCAAGAAGGCAATCACATGAGGTCTAGAAGCAATCCATACAAGTTGAAGAATAACAAGTTATTTTTGTCCAACCATTGACCCAAATGGAAAACCCAAGACTTAGTAATATTTTCCCTTGGATGATGAAGTTAGTAGACCTACCCTAACCACAATGGAAAATACTAACATAGTCACTCAAATATTTTTGAAGGTGAATATGACCAAGTGTTTGCATGTATTACTTTAGTTGAAGAAGTAATATGTTTATTCTAAGTGAACTCTTGGAACTTCCTCGACAAGTATGGTTATAATAAAGTTAGTTTTCTACAAACTCAACCTAGCCCATCTCAAGTAAACCCTTGGAAAGTACTTAACATATGAAACCAAGAAAGAATGAATCTTTCAAAACTCAAACCTTGACCTTGTCCTAGCCAACTTGGTTACATCCCTTTTTCCATGGTTGTTGCTTTGTATGTTTCTTCACTTGTATGATTGTTTGGTAGAATGTTTGTTTATTTTGTTATTGTGTTTTCAATGAATAGATTGTACGGAGAGCAACGATCTTTTGTGAAGAGAGTGTGAATTCTTCACCAACTTCAACAAGGCAAGTAACACATCATCAAATACCCATTATTTTCTATATGCATTAGTTGATTTTGAGTAGTATGCATGATAGAAAATTTTAATAAGTTATATTATGCTATGCTATATCCTAGTAGTGTGTAGCCATCTTTATACCTTGTTATTTTGATGCCTTGGTACTTATTTAGATGCTTAGCCATGCTACAAAATTTGTTTTACTAGATGTTGAGGAAAAAATCTAAGTATAACTAATGAATGAACCACCTGGGTGGAAGTGGTAAGACTGGTTTATGTTGAGTGTTGCCTCAGGGCCCTTATCTAAGGGTTATTACACTTGAGGTTGTCACTTGCGGATGGCCACCCAGGCACAAAGAGATTACTATGTCCCTCTAAATCTAGTAGCTTCCCGTGCAACCTTTAGTCATATGGGCTCTGTCTTGATCAACTAAGTTGAATGAACTCACTAGGCTTACCAGCAGATGTAGCATAATTATAGGTGGAACGGGTAAGCCAAACGGTGGTGGAATTTCTTCTGAAAGATCTCGTCTCAATCTTCTCCTTTCCTTAATGCACTAAGCGTGTATAGGATGTTTGGGCTGATTTGAGTCTGGAGGTGAAAGTGCACAAACTCTGCAGAATCAACAAACTAAGATCTTAGCCGTGTCCCCGGTTATGGACAACTATGAGCAGCTGGACAAGGAATGACGGAAGAATCTCATCATCAATTTCAATAAGTAAATTTTGACCAAGTGAACAGTATTGTGGTGCTTGGATCTTAATCCAACGTTGCCACCCTTTTGAAAAGAAAAGTTGGTTTTACAAAAGTGATAGGAGAAAACTGGCTTTATGCAAACTTAGCCAAAACTCCACTCAGCCAAATAAGCATGTAGTATTAGTCTTGCCATTTATATCCACCATAGTGTTACTTGCCAATACATTAAATTGTATTGACTCCCTTGTGGCTGCATATTCCATATTGCAGATATTTTCTCAAGACGAGTGAGGATTTCGTTTAGGATCTCGAGACTATCGCCAACATGTTTTGCCTGTGGCACATGAAGAAGATGGGCTCAATGTTGTACTATGTTTTCCTCTTTATTTCTTTGTTTTCTGCTAGTCTTCTAAGACTATGCAAGTTGTAATCCTATTTTGAAAAGACTGGAACATGCGATGTAATAGAATTTGATGCATTTGCATGATATTTCATTTTGTACTGTGGTGCTAGCAATTGATCCAGGGACTAGCACAATAACACACGTGTCCTTAAATTATTTAAATGTGGGAACGCTACAAAATGGTATCAGAGCATTGTGTTGCCTGTAGGATTCGAGACCCTAGGTTTGGATTAGAATAGGAAAATCCATAGGAATAAAATTTTACTATCTTACAACTACTCCTCAAAGAAATCTTTTATAACTTCATTTCTCCTCGTACTCCTTCCCATGATACATTTCTAATAATTACTCTTATCTGTAGATGGCCAGTATCATCCAATCACTCAAGAAAGGACCAATGATGACCATGACCCTGGAGTGCGACACTGAGTTCCCAAGAGCACTGAAGGATCTCATGTTAATCATGGGATTTGAAGGACCAGCAGTCTATTGGGGTTTTCCCTACATAGATGAGGAGGATGGTTTCGAATATTGGTGGGTGCAGATTCATCTGTACAGAAACAAGGAGTACGACCACAAGATGGGAGGAGATTGCATGTTCACCAACAGGATAATGCATTTTTCATTCCTCGATTCAGCAAGAAGTGCTGCATGGAGTGCTATTAAAGAACTTACAGAGAGACTCAAGTGGAGACTTCACAACACTAAGAAGGGTCTCAAAGAAGCCGAAGAAGAGATCAACACTCTTGAAAAAGAGATTACAATGTACAAGAACGCGGAGATCATCGTGAAGACTGAGTATTGAAGACCTCTCATGAGGAATAAAGCAAGAAAGTTGTTACCCTGCCTTAAATAGTAGACCACCATGAGATGTAATAAAGTTGTGAGACACGAAAAACACGATTAGTGTATTGATCATACCAATGAGTGTGGTATGACAATATTAGTTTGTTTTCAAAAACTATGTTGTTTGGTGTGATGAATGTGTTGCTTTGTGTTTGTTATGTGTTGTTTGTAAGATGATTTCCTTGATCTGCTGTATTTGGATAGGAACCTTCTTAGATCCTTTCTAACCTCTACTCATCTTCCCTAAAACCTCAAAACAGATGCCTAGCCAGAATGCCAACAACCCGGAGAACTCAATAGCAATGCAGATGCTACTAGAAGCTCAAACTCAGCTGATACAACTGATGACCCAGAACCAAGCAAGCAACCCCAATATGGAGTTAACACCAGGAATGCAACAAGTGTTAGATACCCAATCCCAGATAGTGCACATGATGTCCCAAAACATGACCAATAGTGGAAACCATCAACCCTTGGTAACTAGAGATAACCAGGAGACAGAAGAAGAAATGTTTTCAACACTCAAAGCCTGCAAATCTTGTGGAGATATAGGACACTATTCCAAAGATTGTCCTGATGAGTGGCCCCATGGTGATGCAAACAACTCAACTGAAGGATACTTCACTCAAGTTACTTGTTTTCTGTGTGAAGGAACAACACATGTTCCAACACAATGTCCACTTTACCCCATGGTACAACAAGTTGGACAACAAGCCAAAATGGAAATGCTTAGTGCAATCCAAGAGAACTTAGGAAAACCAGATGTGAAGGGAAAACGGAAGCTGGATACTATTCAGGTGGACCATGTCAAGATGGATACTGGAGCCAAGACTACACCACATCCATATTCATCCAAACACTCCACTAAGAATTGCTATTCTTGTGAAGAAGATGGACATTTATCTAGAAATTGTCCCAACAAGAAACCCAGACCTTCAACCAACATAGTTGAGTATACTGGGCAGCAGTATGAAGATATGATGGCCAATTTAACTCCACCAAGGAAGAAGAAGAAACTTCAGAAGAACCCCAATCCTGTCTATCGAGACATCAGCCAAGTGACTTGCTTCAAATGCAGAGATAAAGGACACTATGCAAATGGATGCCCTCAAAGGGAGAAGGAAGGAAACATGACTTTCTGAAAGAAGGAATCTTAGGCAAAGTTTTATGTTGAAAATAAATTTATTTTCCCTAGAAGTTCTTCCAGTGTAATAAACCACAATGAATATCTGAGAAATGTGTTCCCATTATAATGAGATGATGTTGTGAAATCCTCTCAACTTGATCTTTTGATTGACCCAAAGAGTGACCCCTCAGTGTCAAAGGTAGTTCAACAGATCTATGTTGGTCTACAACTCTACCACGAAGGAAAGTTCTACTCAAGCCAATCTCCAATCAATCTACACTCCAATCTAATGAAAATAGACTACTCACAAAAGTTTCTTTTAAGGGTGGTAGCCACCAAGTTTGTTCTGGAACCCAGTTACCCAATCTTTCTTTCTAACCTTCCCAAATCTCGGGACGAGATTTCTTTTAAGGGTGGTAGTCTGTAACATCCCTGATTTTTGGAAAACTCAAAAATCACAAAAATTTGAAACTTTTTGTTTTCATGTTATAGAAGTCACCAAAAACCAAATGAGAAGCAAGAAACAAAAGGAAACAATAAATATTCAATGAAATTGAATTTTACCAATCCAATTATACCTCTATTCCATAAACCCTAAAATCCTCTCAAAATGAAGTTTCATTAGATAAAGAAAACCATTTTATCTTTAGCAAAATTTATTACATAAATTTTTTTCAATTCAAATATTACCTTGATAATATTTTGGCAACCAAAAATCAAAGATTTATAACCCTTAATAAAGTTCTAAGCCCCAAAGGTATTTGATGAGAATAAAATTGTTAATAATAACTTCTAGTTGTTATTCCAAGTTTTAAACATGAAGGTGTGAAAATAAAATGCATTGTTTGGAAAATAACATAAAAAGGGTTTTGAAAACAATATTATGACATGTGGTTTTATCCTAAATTTATTGATCAACAATATTAATTATTTGATATGAACTAATTAAATAGCATTAAGTTACTATTAGTAAATCCTTCATATCCTAAAATTATACAATGTGAAAAAGGTTTAAAAATGGATTTCCAAAAATAATATATGACATGTAAAATGTCTCTGAAATTTTATTTAGACAATAACATCAATTTATTATTTACTAAATTTTAAAATGGCCTTAAAGTATTATTAGTGTTTTATTTATTTTTCAAAATATAAAATTGTGAAAACAAGATTAAATGACTTTCAAAAATATGTTTTCAACATTTATAATACCACTGAAATTTTAATTGGCCAATAACTATGTTTTATAAAATTTTAAATTAAAAATCACATTAAGTGACTATTAAAGAATTATTCAAATTTCCAAAATTTCAAAATAAAATATGTTGAATTCTTCTAAAAAATGATATTGTTGGAAAGCATTTGAAATTTTAAGAATTTAGAAATTTGTTTCATGTTAATTGGATTTATAAAACAGGAGATATAATTAAAACAATTAAACAGGAATAAAAGAAAAAATTTGATGACGTCATGATGACGTCATCGTCTTCAATCTCTGGAAACGGCAAGAAACGGCCGAATGAATTCCTTGATTTCGAGCGTTTCTTCCTCGCATTTGATGCGCCTAGCCTCGTCCTTAAATCTCCTATGTGCCCTCTTCATTTCCCCCAAGCAATCCCAGCCCGAGACGCCCCCAGGCCCCCAAAATTTCTCACCGGAGTAGTCCCAGGCCGCCGCCGTATTTCTTCTCCTCCGGCACGGTGAGACCTTCCTTGAGCCCGAGAACCCCCTCCGTTTGTTTCCCTTGTCCGCGTGCCCCTCCCTCATGCCTTTTGCCAATTTTTGCCGCAGCAAAGAGGCCACGACAACGACGACCGAAGCTCACCGGAGATCTACCGCCACCATCCACTCGACGCAGCCCATCCCGGAAGCGTGCGAGCACGCTCTGTGTCTTCCCGTCGTCTTCCCGAGCCCCGGGAGCCACTGGATCCTCGCCGCCATCGAGGAAACTGCATTGCCGGCCGCCCCGTGGCCATTTCCGGCAACAACTCCGGCAAGGTACAACCCTAGCCCTCCCCAGCCTTTAGATCTGAATCGGACGGCTCGTAGTAGGTCACTTATTTGAACCGGTATCGGCGAATCAGGAAAGGCCGCGTGGCGCCCAGTCAGCCGCGCGCCGATAACTTATCCACCGCTCGGCGCAGCGTGTAACCGGCCCAGGCCCAGCTGTTATCTGTCGCCCAGCGCAGCAAATAGCAGCCCATTTTCTGTTTTTCTTCCGGAATAGAAATTAAATAGTAAATTTTGCAGAAAAGCCCCTGCAACTTCAAATCATCATATCTTTTCGACCACTTAGCCAAATTTAGCAATCTTGGACTTTTTGAAAAGCCCTTGACATCTAGAAACTTTTGGCACTGGCCAAATTCAAATTTGACAAACTTAAAATTGTTAAATTTCAAATATGCTTGTTTGATGAAATTTGGCATAATTCAAATTCTACAAATCCCAAAATTGTAAATAAAATATATTTGGAAACCTTAGGATGTGTACTTTCATATCCCCTGTTGAAAGTGCAATATGGTCAACTAGAGGGGGGGTGAATAGGTGACCTACAAATTTTACTTCTTTTTCACTTTTAATGGGGGCTTTAAGAAAGTAAATGCTTGATTACCTAAATGTGCAACTAAGTGAATACCCTAGGTGGCACGGAACAAGTAGCAGCGGAAATAAAGGAACGGTACAAGATAACAACAAGTAAAAAACACGGAGACAAGGATATGTTTCCCGTAGTTCCTTCTTAAAATAAGTACGTCTACGTTGGAGAGGTGGGGAGCCACCTAGGCGCTCCTCAATAGCACGGATGTGCACACCTTGTTCTCCTTGAGCTTCTCCGGTGAGGGAGATTCTCGTTTCCACTATGAGGTCGACTTGAAGGCGTTGACCAAACCTTTACAAGGGGTTGAGGCTACTCCACAAGTGAGATGGAGGCTCTCAACAATCGAAGCTTCTTGCTACAAGGTGGAAGCTACAAGCACTAGGGTTTCCCTTGGATGACAAAGCAACCAAGAGATTACAAGATCCCAAGAGTTGTGGTGTGGGTACACACGTTTTGGCTTGGTGGAAAGGTAGATCTAGTCCTCCTCCATGAGATCCTTGAAGGGCATCGAGTTTGGTTGGAGGAGGAGGGAGATCGGGGCGTTTTGAGCTCTACAACAATGGAGGAGAGAGAGGAATGGACGAGCTACCTATCTAGAGGAAGAAGACAACTATTTATAGGCTCCTCCAATTTCTGACCGTTGTAGTCCTCCAGGGCCGGAATATTCCGGTGCTAGCACCGGAAAATTCCGGTCAGCTTGGGCCGGATTTTTGAATAGTCCGGGGGGCGGATATTTGAAATATCCGGGGGAGGAAATTTATGCCCCAATACTCCGCCCCCCTCTCTGCGCGCGGGCACCAGCTCGTTGACGAAAAACTGCTAAGGACCAGGAGCCGGATATTTGCACCGGAAATTTCCGGGGCAAATTTCCGCCCCACCTTCTGTGCGCGGGTACTTGGGGGAACTCCATTTTTTGCTAAGTCCCAGAGGGCCGGATTTTTGCACCGGAAATTTCCGGGGCAAATTTCCGCCCTAGCTTCTGTCCGCGGGCAGTGAAAACACTTAGTCGTTTCTGGGGACGCCAGGAGAGGGCCGGAATATTCCGGTGCTGGGGCCGGATATTCCACCCCATAGGCACCGGAAATTCCGGTGTGCATACTGAAAAATCCGGTGGCATAGAAACCAAAATGTAGTCCTTCTCTTTGATCTTCCGTCAAGAATATAACAATAAGCATCTGAGATAATAGCTGCACAGACTAAAACAACACTGTTAGATAGATGATACCCGTGTTATCATCATCACCAAAATCATTAGAGGGATCATGAGATTTCAATCTCCCCCTTTTTGGTGAATGATGACAAAACGGGTATTTGCAGGGAAATAAACTAACAGTGCACGATATGAAAAACATCACAGATAGCATATATAGGAGACATGCCTCCTAATAATAATAGTTCACCAACGAATAACGAGTACGATAGAACGAAGTTCGAAAAGATGCACGAAATGATAAGAAAAAGGCAAATGAAGAACGAAAACCCTCCCAAGGAAAGCCCCGACATCTAGCTCTTCTCCCCCTTTGGCATCAGGATACCAAAAAGAGAAAAGAGCGAAGCTACGTCCCATGTAGCAAAACTACTAGGCCTGGAGTGTCCTGTTCTTCCTCTTCATGCTTCATCCTTGGTGACATCCTCCATGTCCTCATCATCATCCACACCCAATATACCAGTCAACGCCGCGGTTGTTCCAGTTTGTAGGCAAATCCTGGGAGGAGGAAGTAGGTGGTACGTCGGGAGCACCAAGAGCAGTCGTGATGTGATGCTGGTTCTCGAGTATGCTGCGGCGGCTCCACCATAGGCGCTGTATTTCTCCTTGTGGAGGCACACATCATGCACAGCACCTTCTCAATTGCGCGAACCAAGCCATGAGCGCTTCTTCTTGCCAGGGGGAGGAGGCCGCATGCGAGGAATCACGAGTGGCCTTGACCTGTGGCACCCACAATCATGTGCAGCCTGTTGTGTGTGAGCTGCCTTCTTGTACAGAGTAACATCCTTGTGGTCCTCACAGTCCATCTCCAAGTCCTCACGGAGTGCCTAAGGATAGCGAGCTTTGATGAGCTTCATGATGTACGGGGCATATGGGGGCACTTTGCGGTGGAAGAGAGCATAGTGGATCTCATTGAAGATGAAATCCATCACATCGACCTTGTGGGCCTCCATGTCATCCAGGTCACCCTCAGTGAAGGTCAGGAAGGCGTGGTACATGAGATTGACCAGGCCACCACGAATAGCATCATTATTGCCACCACTTGGGGCAATAGACTCCCGGAACATACGCAGCAGGATGTCATATATAGGATACAGCCCTTTGGCCGATCCAATCACACATGTGGAGCCATACAACTCAGCCAGCCTGTTCTTCTCATACTCAACCCCGTGAATATGCATTCCGTGACCCTGGGGAGTGTTGAGGCCAGCAAAGGGGTACCCGAGCGCAGTAGCAAAGTCATGGAAGTTGGCAGTGAGCAAATGGGGGCCAGACATCCAAGACATCCCAATCTCCTCAGAATCATCAATAACCAGAGTGGCGAAGAACTTCTGGATGAATGTGGTGTTGTAAGAGCATCTAGTCTCCATAAGCGGACGCAGACCAAGTACCTCAGCTAGCTGAAAAGAGTTGTTGAAGTAGGAGGGGTTGGCAGCCAGATGAGCAAAGTTGATCACCTTCATGGGGCACACGGGCTTGCTCATCACAGTGTACACCTGCTTGAATAGGGTCTCCTGCTCAACATGCCAAAAGCACGAATCAATGGTGGGGTCCTGAGGACCCTCTGTGTACCATGCCTTGGCCCTCCATGCCTTGAACTCCAGAATGGACATGGTGCCTACGTTGAGAGTGGCCTTGCCTTGCTGTCTGCCGGCCTTGCAGGCAGCCCTGTCAGCATCACGTTGACGCTCATACTCTCTCTCAGCATCCCTCGCACGCCGGCGAGTCTCATTATCCTCACCATAAGTCCCCTCTTCATTTTCTGTCAGGTGACGGAGGCGCTTGCGGGTACTGAGCAGCTTGCCGGGCCTAGAGCTTGAACCATCTGCGAGGAAAGCAGAAAAGATGCAAAGAAAACGAAACAAGAATAAAAAACGAGGGATCACGACTTGAGGGAATGAAGAAAGTAGAGGTCTGTTCGAGATTCAGTACAGGCCGGAAATTCCGATCGTGGGTGCGGAAATTCCGCAGGACGGAAATTCCGGACTCAGGGAAATTTCCGGGGGGCGGAAATTCCGGTCCTGGGACGGAAATTTCCGGCCTGCCAAATTTTCGAATCCAGATCTGAATCTGGGCCTGGAACGGATCTAGAACGATGGATTGAAATACAGAGATGAAAAACTAGAGTAGATGTGAGAGTTGTGTGAAAATATGACAATACAATATCCTGAACAACACTAGACATGAGATCGACCCATCTAATCAACCATAGATTACGGAGAAAACGGAACACATACCGGGATCCATGAGGTAGGAACAGTTGTGCGGTCTCTTGATCCGCAAAAGATGATTAGAGGACAAGGAGGGGAGGCAAAGGGGCCTCCCGGAGGTCTCGGAGGCGGCGGCGGCGTCTGGAGGCGGAGTGGAGGCGAAGGGAGGGAAGCAACCTGGAACTGCTCCCTCCCGTCGCCCTTATATAGCCCAGACTAACCACACCGGAAATTTCCGGTATTAAGGCCGGATATTCCGGGGTCCGGAAATTTGGGCCGGAATATTCCGCCCAAATATCCGGTGTGCCCTCTGCGAGCGGGCACGCGGGATATTTGGGGGATTATTCGAGTCCATTTTCGAACCCCGGAAATTTCCGGGGCTTAAGGCATGGAATATTCCAGGCCCCGGAAATTTACCCCGGAAATTTCCGCTCAAATTTCCGGTGTGCCTTCTGCGAGCGGGCACATCGGAAATGGGCGAAATTTCTGGGACAAATGTCTGAGGGCCGGAATATTCTGGGCCCTTGGCCGGAATTTCCGGTGTTCCCACACCATCCGAGTTTTTGTGGAAGATGGAACAAGTCGTGAGCCTCCAAAAACGAAAAACACAAACAAACGCACGAACACGAGGAAAACATCAA
The DNA here is from genome assembly GCA_028641055.1 of Alopecurus myosuroides. Classification (NCBI taxonomy): domain Eukaryota; kingdom Viridiplantae; phylum Streptophyta; class Magnoliopsida; order Poales; family Poaceae; genus Alopecurus; species Alopecurus myosuroides. The sequence continues at coordinate 146,236,485 of CM054058.1, forward strand.
AATCACATCGAATTCAAATTCAAAGGAAAAAGTTGGTGGCCGAAGCCACCGTGTTTGAGTGATACCAAGGAGCCGCGAAGATGTATCTTGGACTCAAAAGTATAACTCACGGTTTAAGCACAATAAGTCACAAATTGACTAGATATGCATGACGTTTTGATTGTTTTGCGCATGATAGGTGGAGTGTTTGTTCATGAGTTGAACTACGCTCCCCCTATGTCCATGCCTACATCTAGACTAGATAGCACATATAGTGAAGGTACTTATGCAAGGGTTCAAGAGAAGTTAGACGCATCGATCACATTTAGTTCATTCCTCAAACCCCGAAATCTTGGTTCATCAAGGGCCTTCGTGAAGATATCCGCGAGTTGATCCTTGGTCGCAACATAGGAGAGGTCAATATCACCCTTCTCAACATGATCCCGAATAAAGTGATGCCGTATCTCAATGTGCTTCCTCTTGGAGTGAAGAACGGGATTGTAGGCGATCTTGATGGCACTCTCATTGTCGCATAAGAGAGGAACGTTGTCGAAGATGATGCCATAATCTCTCAATGTTTCCGCATCCAAAGTAATTGAGCACAACAACTCGCCGCGGAGATGTATTCGGCCTCAGTGGTGGAGAGTGCAATGCAGTTTTGCTTCTTGGAAGACCAACATACCAATGAGCGGCCAAGAAATTGACAACTTCCGGATGTAGATTTCCTATCCGTCTTCTCTCCCGCATAGTCCGCATCCGAATACCCAATGAGCTGAAATCTTGAACCCTTGGGATACCAAAGACCAAAGTTTGGGGTATGAACTAAATATCGAAAGATACGCTTAACCGCTTCAAAATGACTTTGTCTCGGGGAGGCTTGAAACCTTGCACATTTACCAACGCTATACATAATATCGGGTCTAGATGCACAAAGGTAGAGCAAAGAGCCAATCATGGAGCGGTATACCTTTTGATCTACCTCTTTACCATTCGGTTCGGGTTTCAAGTCAATAGTCGTGGACATGGGAGTCTTCATAGGTTTGGCATCGTGCATGTTGAAGCGCTTGAGCATGTCTTGAGTATACTTGGCTTGCTTGATGAATGTGCCTTCGGGATGTTGCTTGATCTCAAAGCCAAGAAAATACTCTAATTCTCCCATCATTAACATCTCGAATTTATCCGTCATAAGCTTGCAAAACTCATCATTGAATGCAACGTTAGTAGAACCAAAGATGATATCATCCACATAGAGTTGGCATATGAACAAGTCACCTCCAACCTTTTTGGTGAAAAGGGTGGGATCGATTAAACCAACATTGAACCCACGATCTAACAAAAACTCTTTAAGGTGCTCGTACCACGCACGTGGAGCTTGTTTAAGCCCATATAGCGCCTTATCGAGTTTGTAGACATGATCGGGGTGGTTGGGATCTTCGAAACCCGGAGGTTGCTTGACATAAACCAACTCATGGATGGGACATTCAAAAATGCACTTTTAACATCCATTTGTTGCAATTTAAAGTTGTGATGAGAGGCATATGCAAGTAAGATGCGAATAGATTCAAGACGAGCAACGGGAGCGAATGTTTCACCGAAATCGACACCTTCGACTTGAGAGAAGCCTTGAGCAACCAATCTAGCCTTGTTGCGGATGACGATGCCGTCCTTGTCTTGTTTGTTCTTGAAGATCCACTTAGTGCCGATGACGTTCTTGCAATCTTTGGGCCTTGGCACCAATTTCCACACCTTGTTGCGCTCGAAATTGTTGAGTTCATCGTGCATAGCTTCAAGACAATCTTGATCTTCAAGAGCTTCATAGACCTTCTTTGGCTCAATGTGAGAGACGAATGCATGCGCTTTGCTAAAATCCGCTAGTTGCCTCCTTGTGACGACCCTTCCACGAACTTGTCCAAGAATCATGTCCTCCGTGTGACCGGCACGAGCAAGATTATCTAGTCTTCTCTTTGCCCTACGAGCTAGCATCTCCTCCAAAGTTTCCTTGGATAGTACTTGATCATCACCTTCATCATCGGAGACATGACCACCTTGATCTTGATCATCAACGGGAGGTGGATCCCTTATGTTCCGAGTTGTATCATCACCATGTGTATCTTGTTCCTCATTGTGAGCTTGGCCTTCATCATGAGCTTGACCTTGATTATTAGCTTGGCCTTGTGGTGAAGCGTGAGGGCTTGGTGCATCTTGTTGGGTAGCTTGGTTATCAATGGATGTAGTCAATGGCTCCACTTGAGTGGGGCATAGTCCTTCTCCCTCCGTCATCCGGTAACCCTCAATGGGGATTATTTCACCAATCCCCATTCTTCTTATGACGATGGGAGGAATTGCATCTCCTACAATACCATGATTTATACGGCCCCCTTGGGACCCATTATCCTCATCAAATACCACGTCTATAGCTTCTTCAACTTGTCCGGTGGACTTGTTATAGACTCTATAAGCATGAGCGTTTGAGGCATAGCCAACAAACATACCCTCATAGGATTTAGTCTCGAACTTTGACAAGCGTTTCCCTCTCTTGCGAATGAAGCATTTGCATCCAAAGACCTTGAAGTATGAAACGTCCGGCTTCTTGCCCGTGAGAATCTCATAAGGGGTCTTGTTCAATATCTTGCGGAGATATAATCGGTTGCTAGTGTGACAAGCGGTGGAGACGGCCTCGGCCCAAAAATTATAAGGAGAAGAGAACTCCGCAATCATGGTTCGAGCCGCATCCATAAGAGTCCGATTCTTTCTCTCCGCCACACCATTTTGTTGAGGAGTGTAGGGAGTGGAATATTGATTAGCAATGCCTTCCTCACTAAGAAATCCCTCTACGGTGTAGTTCTTGAACTCGGAGCCATTATCACTTCGGATAGCCATGATGCTTGTATTATGTTGTATTTCCACCAAAGTGATGAACTCGATGACCCGCTTTTGAGTCTCACTCTTTCTCTTGAAGAAGTACACCCAACAATATCGTGAGTAATCATCCACAATCACCAAGCAATACTTCTTGCCTCCAAGACTATCATATGATAGAGGACCAAAGAGGTCCAAGTGAATGAGCTCAAGGATTCTTGATGTGGTGATGTTCGTCTTGGTGGGATGTGCTTCTCCATGTTGCTTTCCTAGAACGCAAGAGCTACACACACGATCTTTGGCAAAGTTAGCATTTGTTAGTCCTAGAACGTGATTGCCACTTTGAAGGTCATGCAACGTCCTCATATTGGTGTGGGCTAACCGGCGATGCCATAGCCAACCCACATCAACTTTAGCCATTAGGCATGTCGCGGCACACGTGTCTCCTTTGGAGAAGTCCACTACATACATGCCGTTCTCAACATGCCCAACAAAGGCTACTTTAAGAGTCGTTTCCCAAGTGAAAATCACATTCTCCTTATTAAAGAAAGAGGTAAAACCACTTTTAGCAAGTTGAAGAACCGAGATGAGATTGTAGCCAAGGGACTCAACAAGAAGAACATTCTCAATTGACAAGTCATTTGAGATTGCTACCTTGCCTCGTCCCTATACATTTAGTTCGGAGTTGTCACCAATAGTAACGCAATTGAGATGAGGTAGTGGAGGATGAATATCACTCATTGCGTCATTGCTTCCGGTCATATGTTGGGATGCACCACTATCCACCGTCCATTTGCTCGAACCGGAAGCACTTCCCTACAATAGATTAGTTTCTTGATTTAGGGACCCATCTTTGAATGGGTCCTCTCATGTCAGCGACAAGGGTCTTGGGAACCCAAATACTCCAATGATAATCGTCACCATAAGAAGTACCAACATATTTAGCATATACATGACCATCTCTAGACTTCATAAGAACATAAGATGGATTATATTTCCCGGCAAAGTTATTGTGAGTGGTGCCCCCCCTAGAGGTCTCACCACCCACAATGGTGTTGGTCTCCTTCCTTTTGGTCACCTCTCCCTCTTTCACAAATCTTACTTCTTGTGAGGGGGAGGTGACTCTCTTCTTGTTCTTCTTCTTGTACTTCTTCTTTGACTTGGCTATATAGCCAAGTCCCTCCTTTCCATTGTTGGCACGTTGAGAAGCAATCTCATGGGGATTCTTCTCATTTCCTACAAGATTAGTTCTACTACAAGCATTGCTAGGCAAGACATTCAAGCTAGAAGGTGAAGTGGATACAACTTGCTTGTTTGAAAGTTGGGCTAGAAGATTGTCACGAGATTTGGTTAACTTGTCATGAATTTCCTTAAGAGACATGAACTCCTTTTCAAGTTTTTCATGACGAGTGCCATGTTCCTCGTGAGCCATTCCTAGCTTCAATTCTTCATGTTCAAGAGTTTTAATTAAAGCAAGAGATTGAGCATTTTCCTTCCTAAGCTTAGAGACACTCATGGCAAAGTTTTCTTCAAGAAAAGACAATTTCTCCTCAAGTGAGGCACGAATGGAACGCTCATTAACAAGTGCTTTTTCAAGCTCTTGTTCATTGCAAGTGTGACCTCCATGGCTTTCTAAGGTCATGATGATCTCCTCCTTTTCATCAACAAGAAAGTTAGCCTCATCAAGTTGCCTCAAAAGGGAGTTCACCTTTTCCTTAGTCTCACCTTTAAGGCTAGATAGCCATATGCTTAACTCATTAGACTCACTATCCTCCTCACAAGCATTTTCAACACAATCCAATAACGAAGGAGGGTTAGTGACAATGGTCTTGGAGTTGGGAGAGCATACCGAAGTGGCTTTTGCCATAAGACATGTAGGTCGGGTAGCCACATTCTCATTGGGGGATTCGAATAGGGAGATCGAAGGTGAGGATGCGGTGGCCTTGGCGATGTGAGAAACTCCAACTACCTCATCTTCTCCTTCATCTCCGGAGATGTAGGTCTCAAGAACCGCCCCTTCTTGAACGTAGAGAGCCCTTGGCACCTTCCTTGCGAAGTTCTTGTTTTGAGGAGGCTTGGTCTTGTTCTTGCGAACGAGCTTGCCTTCGTTTTCTTCTCTTGGCTCAAAGGGGCACTCCTTCACGAAGTGGTTAGCGCTACCACAATTGTAGCATGTCCTTGGTCGCTCCCCCTTCTTCTTGTAGTTCTTGTTTCGTGGAGGCCATGGAGATCCTGCCTTGTGAGCTTCCCATCTCTTCCAATATCCATGCATAGCCAGGGCAATGCACTTGTGAGCTCCCGTGTAGGTATCTTCATAGTCTTCCTCATCATCATCATCTTCTTCACTTTCATCAACCCGAGCCATTGCCTTTGACTTCAATGCAAGGTTAGGAGACTTTCCTATCCCTCTAGAGCGAGCTAGAGCATCATCCGCACTCTTGTGTGAGAGAGAGATTGCGATGAACTCACTAAGAACACCAATGGAGTTGAGAGTGTTGTAGTCCGCTCTTGTCCGGATACTAGTGGCGAGATTCTTCTCGAAGGGTGTGATAGCCTTGACAAATTTCCTCTTTATCCACTCATCGGTGATATCTTCCTTGCCAAAGTCTCTCAGTTGATTGGCGAGAGTGACAACTCTTCTATAGAGATCTTCAGGAGTCTCATCCTCTTGCATAACGAAGTTCTCGGAGTTGTCAATGGCCACATCATACTTGGAAGACTGAATGCTAGCATTTCCTTGAAACAAGGTGTCAAGTTTGTCCCAAGCTTCCTTGGCGGTATTGCAACCGCGGATGTGAGTGAGATGCTCCCTTGGGAGAGCCTTCTGGATAATAACGAGAGCAGTTTTGTTGAGTTGAGATTCAACATCCTCCCTTGGAGTCAAGTTGCTTGGGTCATGAGGATGAAATCCATGGATCACGCTTCTCCACAATGCGGTACACGATCCTGAAATGTGAGATTCCATTTCAGACTTCCAAGAGGAAAATTCGTTAGTGTTAAGGATGGGTGGAACTCCAACATTAAGGATGTGTGGCATGGAAACGATTGGGTGGATAGAATCATAGTTTTGTGGTGGTGGAACTTTTGAATTGGACCCCGAACCATTAGCCGTTTGAGACTTGGAGCCACCGTCACTCTCCTTAGCTTTGGCTTTAGCCTTTTGTGCGGCTTTAGCCTTAGCTTTGGCAATGTTCTCTTCGATTTCGGAAATATCCGGATTTGTTTCCTCATCCGAACTATCCTCATCGGTGACATGGGGAGAGTGAGACGGCCCCTTGGTTCTACCCATCATGTTCTCCAACATCTTCTTGATGGAGGAAACCTCCGAGCCCACACTAGAGCTAACCTTGGACAATTGGGTTTGAATGGTACAAACCGTTGTCTCTAGGTTGGCTATAGTGTCGGCCATTTTGGAGAGCTCGTCCTTAGAAGATTCGGGATCATCTCCGTTGACCATGATTACTCTTAGGCGGTTAAGCCCGATAAAAGAGCCGAGGCTCTGATACCAATTGAAAGTGCAATATGGTCAACTAGAGGGGGGGTGAATAGGTGACCTACAAATTTTACTTATTTTTCACTTTTAATGGGGGCTTTAAGAAAGTAAATGCTTGATTACCTAAATGTGCAACTAAGTGAATACCCTAGGTGGTACGGAACAAGTAGCAGCGGAAATAAAGGAACGGTACAAGATAACAACAAGTGAAATACACGGAGACAAGGATATGTTTCCCGTAGTTCCTTCTTAAAAGAAGTACGTCTACGTTGGAGAGGTGGGGAGCCACCTAGGCGCTCCTCAATAGCACGGATGTGCACACCTTGTTCTCCTTGAGCTTCTCCGGTGAGGGAGATTCTCGTTTCCACTATGAGGTCGACTTGAAGGCGTTGACCAAACCTTTACAAGGGGTTGAGGCTACTCCACAAGTGAGATGGAGGCTCTCAACAATCGAAGCTTCTTGTTATAAGGTGGAAGCTACAAGCACTAGGGTTTCCCTTGGATGACAAAGCAACCAAGAGATTACAAGATCCCAAGAGTTGTGGTGTGGGTACACACGTTTTGGCTTGGTGGAAAGGTAGATCTAGTCCTCCTCCATGAGATCCTTGAAGGGCATCGAGTTTGGTTGGAGGAGGAGGGAGATCGGGGCGTTTTGAGCTCTACAACAATGGAGGAGAGAGAGGAATGGACGAGCTACCTATCTAGAGGAAGAAGACAACTATTTATAGGCTCCTCCAATTTCTGACCGTTGCAGTCCTCCAGGGCCGGAATATTCCGGTGCTAGCACCGGAAATTTCCGGTCAGCTTGGGCCGGATTTTTGAATAGTCCGGGGGGCGGATATTTGAAATATCCAGGGGCGGATATTTGAAATATCCGGGGGCGGAAATTTCCGCCCCAATACTCCGCCCCCTCTCTGCGCGTGGGCACCAGCTCGTTGACGAAAAACTGCTAAGGACCAGGGGCCGGATATTTGCACCGGAAATTTCCAGGGCAAATTTCCGCCCCACCTTCTGTGCGCGGGCACTTGGGGGAACTCCATTTTTCGCTAAGTCCCAGAGGGCCGGATTTTTGCACCGGAAATTTCCGGGGCAAATTTCCGCCCTGGCTTCTGTCCGCGGGCAGTGATAACACTTAGTCGTTTCTGGGGACGCCAGGAGAGGGCCGGAATATTCCGGTGCTGGGGCCGGATATTCCGCCCCATAGGCACCGGAAATTCCGGTGTGCATACTGAAAAATCCGGTGGCATAGAAACCAGAATGTAGTCCTTCTCTTTGATCTTCCGTCAAGAATATAACAATAAGCATCTGAGATAATAGCTGCACAGACTAAAACAACACTATTAGATAGATGATACCCGTGTTATCATCATCACCAAAATCATTAGAGGGATCATGATCTTTCACCTGTCCCAAAATAATTGTTGATCAAATTAAAATTGAATTTAGAATTAATTGGAATATTTGAGTAATTTTGACATAGATTTAATTCTGTAAATAATTTCAATACAGTTCCTTTTGCAAAATTGCTCCATTTGATAACCTTGGACCAGAAACAACCTTGCCCAACCATTTTGGACACCCTTGGACCATGACCATGTAATTTTAGCCAAACTTCCATCATAGTAGTCCACCTAGTTGGTTAAGTATTAGAGTTGTTTCTATCATTGTTTACCTTTGTTGTTATGGGTATTTTGGAGCCAAGACCAAGTACCTAGTATGTGTAAATCACATACAGGACCAAGTGGTAAACCTTAGACCCTCGTACCTTTGCTTTCTATCTACTTCTCCATTCCCCTATTCTTGCTTCAAGAAATCATCAAGTTAGCAAAATGGAGATCAAGACTCAAGCACAAGAAGAAAACTTCATTCTCAACTTAGTGGAAACATGAAGAGCTACAAGGAAGATCAATGAAGAAGTTTTGAAGAAAAGACTTGGACTCCACACCTAGAAGAAAACTCAAGAAGTACTAGTGTGAAGAAATTTAGAAGAAAACATCTCCCCCTCTCTTCCTATCCTTCTTCTTATTTTCTTTCCAATTTGACTTAGTGGTATTTGTGCCCATCCCATACCCAAACCAATTAGTGAAGAGAAATCCCTGAAGAATTTATCAAGACCAAGAGAAGAATCCATCCAAGGAACAAGACTACAATAGAAGCATGAAGATGATCTTCAAGAAGGCAATCACATGAGGTCTAGAAGCAATCCATACAAGTTGAAGAATAACAAGTTATTTTTGTCCAACCATTGACCCAAATGGAAAACCCAAGACTTAGTAATATTTTCCCTTGGATGATGAAGTTAGTAGACCTACCCAAACCACAATGGAAAATACTAACATAGTCACTCAAATATTTTTGAAGGTGAATATGACCAAGTGTTTGCATGTATTACTTTAGTTGAAGAAGTAATATGTTTATTCTAAGTGAACTCTTGGAACTTCCTCGACAAGTATGGTTATAATAAAGTTAGTTTTCTACAAACTCAACCTAGCCCATCTCAAGTAAACCCTTGGAAAGTACTTAACATATGAAACCAAGAAAGAATGAATCTTTCAAAACTCAAACCTTGACATTGTCCTAGCCAACTTGGTTACATCCCTTTTTCCATGGTTGTTGCTTTGTATGTTTCTTCACTTGTATGATTGTTTGGTAGAATGTTTGTTTATTTTGTTATTGTGTTTTCAATGAATAGATTGTACGGAGAGCAACGATCTTTTGTGAAGAGAGTGTGAATTATTCACCAACTTCAACAAGGCAAGTAACACATCATCAAATACCCATTATTTTCTATATGCATTAGTTGATTTTGAGTAGTATGCATGATAGGAAATTTTAATAAGTTATATTATGCTATGCTATATCCTAGTAGTGTGTAGCCATCCTTATACCTTGTTATTTTGATGCCTTGGTACTTATTTAGATGCTTAGCCGTGCTACAAAATTTGTTTTACTAGATGTTGAGGAAAAATTCTAAGTATAACTAATGAATGAACCACCTGGGTGGAAGTGGTAAGACTGGTTTATGTTGAGTGTTGCCTCAGGGCCCTTATCTAAGGGTTATTCCACTTGAGGTTGTCACTTGCGGATGGCCACCCAGGCACAAAGAGATTACTATGTCCCTCTAAATCTAGTAGCTTCTCGTGCAACCTTTAGTCATATGGGCTCTGTCTTGATCAACTAAGTTGAATGAACTCACTAGGCTTACCAGCAGATGTAGCATAATTATAGGTGGAACGGGTAAGCCAAACGGTGGTGGAATTTCTTCTGAAAGATCTCGTCTCAATCTTCTCCTTTCCTTAATGCACTAAGCGTTTATAGGATGTTTGGGCTTATTTGAGTCTCGAGGTGAAAGTGCACAAACTCTGCAGAGTCAACAAACTAAGATCTTAGCCGTGTCCCCGGTTATGGACAACTATGAGCAGCTGGACAAGGAATGACGGAAGAATCTCATCATCAATTTCAATAAGTAAAATTTTGACCAAGTGAACAGTATTGTGGTGCTTGGATCTTAATCCAACGTTGCCACCCTTTTGAAAAGAAAAGTTGGTTTTACAAAAGTGATAGGAGAAAACTGGCTTTATGCAAACTTAGCCAAAACTCCACTCAGCCAAATAAGCATGTAGTATTAGTCTTGCCATTTATATCCACCATAGTGTTACTTGCCAATACATTAAATTGTATTGACTCCCTTGTGGCTGCATATTCCATATTGCAGATATTTTCTCAAGACGAGTGAGGATTTCGTTTAGGATCTCGAGACTATCGCCAACATGTTTTGCCTGTGGCACATGAAGAAGATGGGCTCAATGTTGTACTATGTTTTCCTCTTTATTTCTTTGTTTTCTGCTAGTCTTCTAAGACTATGCAAGTTGTAATCCTATTTTGTAAAGACTGGAACATGCGATGTAATAGAATTTGATGCATTTGCATGATATTTCATTTTGTACTGTGGTGCTAGCAATTGATCCAGGGACTAGCACAATAACACACGTGTCCTTAAATTATTTAAATGTGGGAATGCTACAAAATGGTATCAGAGCATTGTGTTGCCTGTAGGATTCGAGACCCTAGGTTTGGATTAGAATAGGAAAATCCATAGGAATAAAATTTTACTATCTTACAACTACTCCTCAAAGAAATCTTTTATAACTTCATTTCTCCTCGTACTCCTTCCCATGATACATTTCTAATAATTACTCTTATCTGTAGATGGCCAGTATCATCCAATCACTCAAGAAAGGACCAATGATGACCATGACCCTGGAGTGCGACACTGAGTTCCCAAGAGCACTGAAGGATCTCATGTTAATCATGGGATTTGAAGGACCAGCAGTCTATTGGGGTTTTCCCTACATAGATGAGGAGGATGGTTTCGAATATTGGTGGGTGCAGATTCATCTGTACAGAAACAAGGAGTACGACCACAAGATGGGAGGAGATTGCATGTTCACCAACAGGATAATGCATTTTTCATTCCTCGATTCAGCAAGAAGTGCTGCATGGAGTGCTATTAAAGAACTTACAGAGAGACTCAAGTGGAGACTTCACAACACTAAGAAGGGTCTCAAAGAAGCCGAAGAAGAGATCAACACTCTTGAAAAAGAGATTACAATGTACAAGAACGCGGAGATCATCGTGAAGACTGAGTATTGAAGACCTCTCATGAGGAATAAAGCAAGAAAGTTGTTACCCTGCCTTAAATAGTAGACCACCATGAGATGTAACAAAGTTGTGAGACACGAAAAACACGATTAGTGTATTGATCATACCAATGAGTGTGGTATGACAATATTAGTTTGTTTTCAAAAACTATGTTGTTTGGTGTGATGAATGTGTTGCTTTGTGTTTGTTATGTGTTGTTTGTAAGATGAGTTTCCTTGATCTGCTGTATTTGGATAGGAACCTTCTTAGATCCTTTCTAACCTCTACTCATCTTCCCTAAAACCTCAAAACAGATGCCTAGCCAGAATGCCAACAACCTGGAGAACTCAATAGCAATGCAGATGCTACTAGAAGCTCAAACTCAGCTGATACAACTGATGACCCAGAACCAAGCAAGCAACCCCAATATGGATTTAACACCGGGAATGCAACAAGTGTTAGATACCCAATCCCAGATAGTGCACATGATGTCCCAAAACATGACCAATAGTGGAAACCATCAACCCTTGGTAACTAGAGATAACCAGGAGACAGAAGAAGAAATGTTTTCAACACTCAAAGCCTGCAAATCTTGTGGAGAGATAGGACACTATTCCAAAGATTGTCCTGATGAGTGGCCCCTTGGTGATGCAAACAACTCAACTGAAGGATACTTCACTCAAGTTACTTGTTTTCTGTGTGAAGGAACAACACATGTTCCAACACAATGTCCACTTTACCCCATGGTACAACAAGTTGGACAACAAGCCAAAATGGAAATGCTTAGTGCAATCCAAGAGAACTTAGGAAAACCAGATGTGAAGGTAAAACGCAAGCTGGATACTATTCAGGTGGACCATGTCAAGATGGATACTAGAGCCAAGACTACACCACATCCATATTCATCCAAACACTCCACTAAGAATTGCTATTCTTGTGAAGAAGATGGACATTTATCTAGAAATTGTCCCAACAAGAAACCCATACCTTCAACCAACATAGTTGAGTATACTGGGCAGCAGTATGAAGATATGATGGCCAATTTAACTCCACCAAGGAAGAAGAAGAAACTTCAGAAGAACCCCAATCATGTCTATAGAGACATCAGCCAAGTGACTTGCTTCAAATGCAGAGATAAAGGACACTATGCAAATGGATGCCCTCAAAGGGAGAAGGAAGGAAACATGACTTTCTGAAATAAGGAATCTTAGGCAAAGTTTTATGTTGAAAATAAATTTATTTTCCCTAGAAGTTCTTCCAGTGTAATAAACCACAATGAATGTCTGAGAAATGTGTTCCCATTATAATGAGATGATGTTGTGAAATCCTCTCAACTTGATCATTTGATTGACCCAAAGAGTGACCCCTCAGTGTCAAAGGTAGTTCAACAGATCTATGTTGGTCTACAACTCTACCACGAAGGAAAGTTCTACTCAAGCCAATCTCCAATCAATCTACACTCTAGTCTAATGAAAATAGACTACTCACAAAAGTTTCTTTTAAGGGTGGTAGCCACCAAGTTTGTTTTGGAACCCAGTTACCCAATCTTTCTTTCTAACCTTCCCAAATCTCGGGACGAGATTTCTTTTAAGGGTGGTAGTCTGTAACATCCCTGATTTTTGGAAAACTCAAAAATCACAAAAATTTGAAACTTTTTGTTTTCATGTTATACAAGTCACCAAAAACCAAATGAGAAGCAAGAAACAAAAGGAAACAATACATATTCAATGAAATTGAATTTTACCAATCCAATTATACCTCTATTCCATAAACCCTAAAATCCTCTCAAAATGAAGTTTCATTAGATAAAGAAAACCATTTTATCTTTAGCAAAATTTATTACATAAAATGTTTTCAATTCAAATATTACCTTGATAATATTTTGGAAACCAAAAATCAAATATTTATAACCCTTAATAAAGTTCTAAGCCCCAAAGGTATTTGATGAGAATAAAATTGTTAATAATAACTTTTAGTTGTTATTCCAAGTTTTAAACATGAAGGTGTGAAAATAAAATGCATTGTTTCGAAAATAACATAAAAAGGGTTTTGAAAACAATATTATGACATGTGGTTTTATCCTAAATTTATTGATCAACAATATTAATTATTTGATATGAACTAATTAAATAGCATTAAGTTACTATTAGTAAATCCTTCATATCCTAAAATTATACAATGTGAAAAAGGTTTAAAAATGGATTTCCAAAAATAATATATGACATGTAAAATGTCTCTGAAATTTTATTTAGACAATAACATCAATTTATTATTTACTAAATTTTAAAATGGCCTTAAAGTATTATTAGTGTTTTATTTATTTTTCAAAATATAAAATTGTGAAAACAAGATTAAATGACTTTCAAAAATATGTTTTCAACATTTATAATACCACTGAAATTTTAATTGGCCAATAACTATGTTTTATAAAATTTTAAATTAAAAATCACATTAAGTGACTATTAAAGAATTATTCAAATTTCCAAAATTTCAAACATAAAATATGTTGAATTGTTCTCAAAAATGATATTGTTGGAAAGCATTTGAAATTTTAAGAATTTAGAAATTTGTTTCATGTTAATTGGATTTATAAAACAGAAGATATAATTAAAACAATTAAACAGGAATAAAAGAAAAAAATTTGATGACGTCATGATGACGTCATCGTCTTCAATCTCTGGAAACGGCAAGAAACGGCCGAATGAATTCCTTGATTTCGAGCGTTTCTTCCTCGCATTTGATGCGCCTAGCCTCGTCCTTAAATCTCCTATGTGCCCTCTTCATTTCCCCCAAGCAATCCCAGCCCGAGACGCCCCCAGGCCCCCAAAATTTCTCACCGGAGTAGTCCCAGGACGCCGCCGTATTTCTTCTCCTCCGGCACGGTGAGACCTTCCTTGAGCCCGAGAACCCCCTTCGTTTGTTTCCCTTGCCCGCGCGCCCCTCCCTCATGCCTTTTGCCAATTTTTGCCGCAGCAAAGAGGCCACGACAACAACGACCGAAGCTCACCGGAGATCTACCGCCACCATCCACTCGACGCAGCCCATCCCGGAAGCGTGCGAGCACGCCGTGGTCACCATCGACCTCGTGGTGCTGCTCTGTGTCTTCCCGTCGTCTTCCCGAGCCCCGGGAGCCACTGGATCCTCGCCGCCGTCGAGGAAACTGCATCGCCGGCCGCCCCGTGGCCATTTCCGGCGACAACTCCGGCAAGGTACAACCCTAGCCCTCCCCAGCCTTTAGATCTGAATCGGACGGCTCGTAGTAGGTCACTTATTCGAACCGGTATCGGCGAATCAGGAAAGGCCGCGTGGCGCCCAGTCAGCCGCGCGCCGATAACTTATCCACCGCTCGGCGCAGCGTGTAACCGGCCCAGGCCCAGCTGTTATCTGTCGCCCAGCGCAGCAAATAGGAGCCCATTTTCTGTTTTTCTTCCGGAATAGAAATTAAATAGTAAATTTTGCAGAAAAGCCCCTGCAACTTCAAATCATCATATCTTTTCGACCACTTAGCCAAATTTAGCAATCTTGGACTTTTTGAAAAGCCCTTGACATCTAGAAACTTTTGGCACTGGCCAAATTCAAATTTGACAAACTTAAAATTGTTCAATTTCAAATATGCTTGTTTGATGAAATTTGGCATAATTCAAATTCTACAAATCCAAAAATTGTAAATAAAATATATTTGGAAACCTTAGGATGTGTACTTTCATATCCCCTGTTGAAAGTGCAATATGGTCAACTAGAGGGGGGGTGAATAGGTGACCTACAAATTTTACTTCTTTTTCACTTTTAATGGGGGCTTTAAGAAAGTAAATGCTTGATTACCTAAATGTGCAACTAAGTGAATACCCTAGGTGGTACGGAACAAGTAGCAGCGGAAATAAAGGAACGGTACAAGATAACAACAAGTGAAAAACACGAAGACAAGGATATGTTTCCCGTAGTTCCTTCTTAAAAGAAGTACGTCTACGTTGGAGAGGTGGGGAGCCACCTAGGCGCTCCTCAATAGCACATATGTGCACACCTTGTTCTCCTTGAGCTTCTCCGGTGAGGGAGATTCTCGTTTCCACTATGAGGTCGACTTGAAGGCGTTGACCAAACCTTTACAAGGGGTTGAGGCTACTCCACAAGTGAGATGGAGGCTCTCAACAATCGAAGCTTCTTGCTAAAAGGTGGAAGCTACAAGCACTAGGGTTTCCCTTGGATGACAAAGCAACCAAGAGATTACAAGATCCCAAGAGTTGTGGTGTGGGTACACACGTTTTGGCTTGGTGGAAAGGTAGATCTAGTCCTCCTCCATGAGATCCTTGAAGGGCATCGAGTTTGGTTGGAGGAGGAGGGAGATCGGGGCGTTTTGAGCTCTACAACAATGGAGGAGAGAGAGGAATGGACGAGCTACCTATCTAGAGGAAGAAGACAGCTATTTATAGGCTCCTCCAATTTCTGACCGTTGTAGTCCTCCAGGGCCGGAATATTCCGGTGCTAGCACCGGAAAATTCCGGTCAGCTTGGGCCGGATTTTTGAATAGTCCCGGGGGCGGATATTTGAAATATCCGGGGGCGAAATTTCTTCCCCAATACTCCGCCCCCCTCTCTGCGCGCGGGCACCAGCTCGTTGACGAAAAACTGCTAAGGACCAGGGGCCGGATATTTGCACCGGAAATTTCCGGGGCAAATTTCCGCCCCACCTTCTGTGCGCGGGCACTTGGGGGAACTCCATTTTTCGCTAAGTCCCAGAGGGCCGGATTTTTGCACCGTAAATTTCCGGGGCAAATTTCCGCCCTGGCTTCTGTCCACGGGCAGTGAAAACACTTAGTCGTTTCTGGGGACGCCAGGAGAGGGCCGGAATATTCCGGTGCTGGGGCCGGATATTC
This sequence comes from Alopecurus myosuroides, assembly GCA_028641055.1. Taxonomy (NCBI): domain Eukaryota; kingdom Viridiplantae; phylum Streptophyta; class Magnoliopsida; order Poales; family Poaceae; genus Alopecurus; species Alopecurus myosuroides. The sequence goes on from CM054058.1 coordinate 146,252,327, forward strand.
CACCCCATAGGCACCGGAAATTCCGGTGTGCATACTGAAAAATCCGGTGGCATAGAAACCAGAATGTAGTCCTTCTCTTTGATCTTCCGTCAAGAATATAACAATAAGCATCTGAGATTATAGCTGCACAGACTAAAACAACACTGTTAGATAGATGATACCCGTGTTATCATCATCACCAAAATCATTAGAGGGATCATGAGCTTTCAATCTCCCCCTTTCTGGTGAATGATGACAACACGGGTATTTGCAGGGAAATAAACTAACAGTGCACGATATGAAAACATCACAGATAGCATATATAGGAGACATGCCTCCTAATAATAATAGTTCACCAACGAATAACGAGTACGATAGAACGAAGTTCGAAAAGACGCACGAAATGATAAGAAAAAGGCAAATGAAGAACGAAACCCTCCCAAGCAAATGCCCGCGATCATCTAGATCTTCTCCCCCTTTGGCATCAGGATACCAAAAAGAGAAAAGAGAGAGCTACATCCCATGGAGCAAACTCTAGGCCTGGGTGTCCTCTTCTTCCTCTTCTGCTTCATCCTTGGTGACATCCTCCATGTCCTCATCATCATCCACACCAATATCCCAGTCAACGTTGCGGTTGTTCCAGTTCTTGTAGGCAATCCTGGGAGGAGGAAGTGGTGGTACATTGGGAGCACCAAGAGCAGTCATGATGTGATGCTGGTTCTCGAGGATGCTGTGGCGCTCCACATAGGCGCTGTAGTTCTCCTTGTGGAGGCACACATTCATGCACAGCACCTTCTCAATTGCGCGAACAAGCCATGAGCGCTTCTTCTTGCCAGGGGGAGGAGGACGCATGCGAGGATCACGGTGGCCTTGACCTATGGCACCCACATCATGTGCAGCCTACTGTGTGTGAGCTGCCTTCTTGTACAGAGTAACATCCTTGTGGTCCTCACAGTCCATCTCCAAGTCCTCACGGAGTGCCTCAGGATAGCGAGCTTTGATGAGCTTCATGATGTACGGGGCATATGGGGGCACTTTGCGGTGGAAGAGAGCATAGTGGATCTCATTGAAGATGAAATCCATCACATCGACCTTGTGGGCCTCCATGTCATCCAGGTCACCCTCAGTGAAGGTCGGGAAGGCGTGGTACATGAGATTGACCAGGCCACCACGAATAGCATCATTATTGCCACCACTTGGGGCAATAGACTCCCGGAACATACGCAGCAGGATGTCATATATAGGATACAGCCCTTTGGCCGAGCCAATCACACCTGTGGAGCCATACAACTCAGCCAGCCTGTTCTTCTCATACTCAACCCCGTGAATATGCATTCGGTGACCCTGGGGAGTGTTGAGGCCAGCAAAGGGGTACCCGAGCGCAGTAGCAAAGTCATGGAAGTTGGCAGTGAGCAAATGGGGGCCAGACATCCAAGACATCCCAATCTCCTCAGAATCATCAATAACCAGAGTGGCGAAGAACTGCTGGATGAATGTGGTGTTGTAAGAGCATCTAGTCTCCATAAGCGGACGGGTTATTCCACTTGAGGTTGTCACTTGCGGATGGCCACCCAGGCACAAAGAGATTACTATGTCCCTCTAAATCTAGTAGCTTCTCGTGCAACCTTTAGTCATATGGGCTCTGTCTTGATCAACTAAGTTGAATGAACTCACTAGGCTTACCAGCAGATGTAGCATAATTATAGGTGGAACGGGTAAGCCAAACGGTGGTGGAATTTCTTCTGAAAGATCTCGTCTCAATCTTCTCCTTTCCTTAATGCACTAAGCGTTTATAGGATGTTTGGGCTTATTTGAGTCTCGAGGTGAAAGTGCACAAACTCTGCAGAGTCAACAAACTAAGATCTTAGCCGTGTCCCCGGTTATGGACAACTATGAGCAGCTGGACAAGGAATGACGGAAGAATCTTATCATCAATTTCAATAAGTAAAATTTTGACCAAGTGAACAGTATTGTGGTGCTTGGATCTTAATCCAACGTTGCCACCCTTTTGAAAAGAAAAGTTGGTTTTACAAAAGTGATAGGAGAAAACTGGCTTTATGCAAACTTAGCTAAAACTCCACTCAGCCAAATAAGCATGTAGTATTAGTCTTGCCATTTATATCCACCGTAGTGTTACTTGCCAATACATTAAATTGTACTGACTCCCTTGTGGCTGCATATTCCATATTGCAGATATTTTCTCAAGACGAGTGAGGATTTCATTGAGGATCTCGAGACTATCGCCAACATGTTTTGACTGTGGCACATGAAGAAGATGGGCTCAATGTTGTACTATGTTTTCCGCTGTATTTCTTTGTTTTCTGCTAGTCTTCGAAGACTATGCAAGTTGTAATCCTATTTTGTAAAGACTGGATCATGCAATGTAATAGAATTTGATGCATTTGCATGATATTTCATTTTGTACTGTGGTGCTAGCAATTGATCCGGGGACTAGCACAATAACACAGGTGTCCTTACATTATTTAAATGTGGGAACGCTACAATGATCAATGTCGACGATATAATAAGGAGCTACAAGCCAATCAACAAGACAAGATAGACAAGTGGACTCAAAGTTGCATGAGGTATGAAGATTTTGGAGCTTACTACATGAGGAGAAGAATAGATGAAGAAGCGAAAATAATTCAGTTAGTGTTTCTTAAGAGATTACGCAACCCCACTAGTTGGAGAAACGATATTTTAGCTTAGGTTTGTCTTACAGATTGGAAATTTCTGTTGGACAAGTGAGATGACCTAGTGTTACTATACGAGATTCACCAATCTAAGTACAAAGTAATGAGTGAGTGCAACATGGATTGCCCCCCCATGATGACTACTCATATTATTCACTCTTGCTATGAGGGGTGGGAAATCTGAGTGACATACCTATTAGAGAGATGAAGTTGTTTAGCCTGAAACTTAGAATGGTAAAATATTATTATGCCCTTGTGTTAGTGTTGTTGGAACGTATAAATCTTCGGTGAGAACAAAATCAACCTTGCAGGTATCATACACTAGAAGATATTGCCTACCATGAGATTTTCATTAGAAATAACATGGTGTTGCGTCCAAGGAAGACAACGACTAGATGGAAGCCTACCAAGAACACCAAAGGAGGTATTGAGATTGAGGTGAAATCCTCTCAACTTGGTCTTTTGATTGAAAGTTGAGAGTGACCCAAGGACTTTTGATTGACCCAAAGAGTGACCGCTCAGTGTCAAAGGTATTTCAACATACTTATGTTGTTCTGCAGCTCTACCGCAAGGGAAAGATCTACTCAAGTCATCTTGAGTAAAACCACACTCAATCTATGTGAATAGACACATCTTGTTGGAAGTGAATATGGACAAATAGAACCCTAAAGGTTATATGCATGGATTAACGATCTCAAAAACCTACAAGGATTTGATACCTGCTATATAAGAATTATTATGGATGATGAAGAAAGAATTCAACTGAAGAGATAGTAGACCCAACAGCTAGTTGGACAAGAGTTTTTGACTACCCACTAATGACCACAAGTATAGGGGTGTATCCTAGTACTTTCGATAAATAAGGGTGTCGTACCCAACGAGGAGCAGAAGGTGTTGCCAAGTAGGTTGGATAGAGAGTTCACTGTAAACACTATCAAACGGGTTTTTGGTTGTTTTGGATATAGCAAATAAATAAAGTGCAAGTAAATAAAAGACAGTAAATATAATTATATCGAGTGGCCCAATACTTTTGAGAGCAAAGGACAAGCCGGTTGTTCTACTTATAGTGACTAAACATTCTCGAGGACACATGGGAATCTCGTCAAGTGCTTTCGCTTCATATAGTTGATTAATATTTATTGTTTTGATAGATGTTGTGTGGGTGAACCTATGCTAATGAACCGCCCAACTAGGACTAATACGTACTTGTGATTAAACCCCCTGCAAGCATCCGCAAATACAAGAAATGTAATTAAGATAAATCTAATCACAACTTTAAAACTCCAGGATCCTACACTCCCTCATGCATTGGTTTCCTAACGGGGGTTTAGGTTTCTGTCACTCTGGCAACCCCACAATTAGTAGCCAAACACACAATGCATCCTCCTAGGCCCATAAAGGTGAAGTATCATGTAGTCAACATTCACATGACACCACTAGAAGAATAGCACCACAACTTAAATATCAAACCACTAGATATTACTTCAACATAACTTTACTACTAACATCATGACTTATCCCATGTCCTCGAGAACTAAACAACTAATCACGATACATCATATGGATCATAATCAGAGGTGATATAATGGATAATAAAAATATGGTCATAAAGTGTAAACACCAATAAATCTCACAAGCATCAACTACTAACAAGTAATCAACACCGGGAGAGAGATCTAGTGGGAAACAACGGTAAAGACCCCTAATTGTTACATCAGGATGAAAGTGGACGGTGACGGTGATGGTGGTGGTGGTGAGGATGATAACGATGATGATCTTGATGAAGTCCGGAGTGATGACGGTGACGATGGCGATGATTTCCCCTCTCCGGAGAGGAATTTTCTCAGCAGATTTCTCTCTACCGGAGATCTTTTCTCTCTCTGTTGTTTTCCGCCTCGAGGCGGACACGGAATATTTATTCGACGATGTATTCTGGCTCAGCGTTCCTTGGGGGTCAAGTGTGCGAAAGGGGCGCCCTGAAGTGGGCTAGGGGGCCACACCACCCCCAGGCGCGACCATGGGGGCGCCTGGTGGTGTGTGCCCCTGGTGGCCCCCCTCTGAGTGCCCTTCTGGCTGGCTTCCTCATCGGGACTTCTAGACTTATCGTATACCCCCGTCTTCTTCTGATCTTCTGAAATAGGATGTCTCGACGGTGCTTTTTCCATAAGATTTCTGGTCCCATTGTTTATTCTCCAATAAATATGAAACATGCAAAATAAGATGAAATAACATAAGTAATGCATCATAACATAAAATATATCGATGAATAACATAAAATAACGATATAAAATAGTGATTCACAATGGACGTATCACCTACAAAAGTTTCTTTTAAGGGTGGTAGCCCACCTAGTTGTTTTGGAACCCAGTGAACCAAACCTATGTTTCTTTCTAGCCTTCCCAAATCTTGGGATGATATTTCTTTTAAGAGTGGTAGTTTGTAACATCCCTGATTTTTGGAATGTTCAAACATCACTAAAATTGAAACTTTTGTTTTCTTGTTAAAGCAAGCCACCAGAAACAAATAAAATATAAACACAAAAGAAGTAATATGTTTATTCCAATATTATTGGAATTGTTAATCCAAATACGCCTCTAGTTTATAAACCTTGATTTTAATCAAGTAAATATTTTGAAAAGAGACAAAACTGTTTTCAAGAAATGTTTTAAAACCAAAAGGTTTTGAATTATATTTTTGCTTTGAAAATATTGTTTTGGATTTTCCAAACATAAAGACTATGATCCTTGGTAATATTTAATTATTAATATTAAAGCTCAAAAACTATTATTTTGTTTCAAAGCATTTATCAATGATTTAAATCTTAAAATGAGTTTCAAAATTTTACTTGGGCACAAAATAATATGATTTATAAACTCAATAGTTATATTTTTAGAATTTTCCTATTTTTTATAAAGCCATTTCTCTAAATATTAATCATCTACATTTAAAAGGCATTTTAAAATCATTTAAGAAATCATTCATATTTCGAACTCCAAATTTCAAAATTTTAAATGTGTCCAAAGTTTCCCACAAATGTGTTTAGTTGAAATATATTTTTGTTAAAAAAATTTAGAAATTTATTTGAGGTGATTTGGAATGATAGAACAAAAGTTATTAAAAACAGGAAATAAAATAAAAGAAAAAGGAAAGATGACGTCATCGTCTTCATTATGTGGAAACTGGAGAACGCCTGGAGGGCGATTTAAGCGACCATTTTATGCTCCATTTCCTTCCCCTTAAAGACCTCCCCACTCGCTCCATTCCCCTTCTCTTTCCTCTCGAAACAATGTCCCGAGTCCACTCAATTTTCTCGCTAGAGTTACGCACTGCCACTGCCATCGATCAGAAATTCCGGTAGGGACGAGCCTAAGACTCCTTCCATCGTTGTCCCCTTGCAAACTTGAGTTTCCCTGACCCTTTTCATGATTTCTTTCGCCTCAGGTTCGTCGATTTGGAGCTCTACCTGAAGGTCACCGGTGCCCGCACCACTCCGGCCGTGCTACGGATCCGCTACGAAAGAAGCTGGTCGACGCAGTCCCCGCCATACTCTTCCCCGCACCGCGCGGCTCGTCGTCATCTTTGTCCCGAGGCCAAGGAACCCCCGTAGCCTCGCCGCCATCCTTGACCGAAGAGCAGCGCCACCATCGCGACATTTTTCGGCGAACCACGGCGCTCGGTGAGCCCTCCTCCTTTCCCTTCCGTTAGATGAGATCGGACGCCCCGATTTGATCTGAGCCGAGCCAGGCTTAAGCCCCAACTCAAGCCAAGCTAAGCCCGTGCCCATCCAGCACCAGCACGCCATGCCAGCCTATCACAGCCAGCCACGTGTCTTAGCTGATTTCTGTATTTTTTCTCCCGAATTGAAATAATGGTAGTTTTGCAGACTAGACCCTATAAATTAGATATGCCGTAACTTTTGATCCACAACTCCAAATTTAGGAAACTTGAACTTATTGAAAAGCCTTAACATGTAGAAACGTTTTGCACTGTCCAAATTCAAAGTTGACTGTTTAAAATTTCTCCAAATTCAAAAGAGCCATTTGGATGAATTTTGGAATAATTGAAATTATACAAATCCAAAAATTGCAAATAAAATATATTTGGAAACCTTAAGATGTTCTAACAGACCCCTCTTCCCAAAATAATTTATGACGTATCATTCACGAACAGACAGACAACCCTGGATTCAGAGCTACACCAGATTCAATCTGCGAATATCACCCCCTTTAGTCGACACCTTTTCACTTCATTGAAATAAATTCCGGCTGGCAGTAACCCGTCAAGTCGAGTAGTCCACCAGTGCATTTTCTCTTACGAAACTCCAGGTCCCTCACCATGGGTATTGTTGAGGTCACCCCCCCGGCATTGGCGCCGTCTGTGGGAATCTGGGGCGCTGGACTAGCGGCTCCTTCGACTTCATCACCGACTAATCATGACTCAGCGATCTGGGCGGACTTGATCCGCTTCGGTTCAATGGACTTCACTGTCGAGACATCGTAGTAAGGATCATAGACGGGGGTGCCATGAGCCTACGGGTAGAGACGTGGGGGGACGTGGTTGTACGCCAAACAAGAACACCAAGTTTACCTAGGTTCGGTACGACGCAACTAGGCGGCGTTCCTACTCCTGCAATCTTACTAAATCAGGGCTGAAGCCCGAAGTATACAAAGTACAATGTGAGTAGGGTTTCGCTAACTCGGCGAGGATCAACTTCTCGGCGAGTTGGCTTCTAGCTATGTAACATTCCTGATTTTTGGAAAACTCAAAAATCACAAAAAAAATGAAACTTTTGTTTTCATATCAATACAAGTCACCTAAAACAAATAAAACTCAAACACAAATCAAATATTAGGTCCTATACCAAGTAAATTGGATTTGGAAATCCAATTTATGTCTCTGCTCCTTAAATCCTAAAACTTTATTCCCTAAAATGTTTACAACTCCAATATTACTTTGAAAATATTTATGGCAACAAAAATCAAAGATTTATAACCCTTAATAAAGTTCTAAGCCTCAAAAACATTTGATAAGAATAAAATATTTTAATAATAACTTTTAATTGTTATTCCAAGTTTTAAACATAAAGGTGTTGCTTTGAAAATAACATAAAAGAGGGCATTGAAAAAAATATCATGACTTGAGCCTTTATTCTAAATTTTATTAAGCCACTGTAATGATTATTAGTTTTTCTATTTTAAAAAATGGCATTAGTTGCTATTAACAAATCACTTATATCTTAAAAATATAAAATATGAAAATAAGTGGTAATGATCTACAAAAATAATATTCCACTAATAGAATGTCACTAAAATTTTATTTGACTAAGTTTTACACTTTATTATTTTATATTTTGGAAATAACATTAAATCTGTCGAGACATCGTAGTAGATTTCATAGACGGGGGTACCATGAGACTACAGATAGAGAAGTGGGTGGACGTGATCGTATGATGAACAATGACACGGGGTTTTACCCAGGTTCGGTACGACGCAGTAATGCGGCATTCCTACTCCTGCAATCTCACTATTCAGGACTAAAGCCTGAAGTAAACAGAATACAATGTGAGGTTAGGTTAGCTACTCGTCAAGGATCCACCTCTCGGCGAGTTAGCCATTAGCTTCTAGTCTATCTCTCTTATCTCCCGTCCGGCTTTATATAATAGTCGGGTTAGGGCTCACAGGGAAGGAAACCTAGAGGACTTCGGTATGTGCCATCTTGGAAAGTAAGGAAACCGCCTTCTACTCCAAGCCGGATCACGTGGGCCATGATCCAGGTTATTCTAGAATCCGGCTTCTGTGCATCAGCTTACTGGGCCGCCCAATGGACCATAGCCCATTACCATTCAGGCCACCCTGGTAATCCAGCACTTAAGACCACCATCTGATATACCCCTAATTGGTATATATCTGACAGTAGCCCCCAAGAAGGATTAAGACTTCGATTCGCCATCTTTTGTCAAACGTGCATTTCCGAGAAATACTGGCTTTCTGTCTTGATTCTTCTTTTTCTTTAATCAATGTCATAACGCAAAACTCGGATTTCGGAAAGTCCGGCTTTTCTACCACGAATCTTCGTGGAGAAGGAACTTCCTACGTCAGCGCTTTAATCTTGCTGACGTCAGGGACGCTTGGGTTTCGAGCGGGAAACCCTGAAACGTACCTCTGACAGATTCTCGCGGAAAACGAGGAGATAGCAATAATCACCCGTTGTTTTATTTCCCGGAATTTCCGGCGAGCGACACGCGTTGATCATCCAACGGTCAAAAGAGCCGTTAGCACGTATCGCGACGGATTTCCGGCTATAAATATCCGTCTCCATCCCCTCCGGCAAACCTTCCGCTTCCCTGTTCTCATCGCCTCACGCACTCAGTGCCCAAGCACCGTGAGCAAAGCAAGTCATAAACGTGCACTCGCACAGCGCCGTTCGCAACCTCGCCGGAGTGCACGGTTCTTCCAGCGCGCCGCCCGAGAATGGCTTCCCTGAACGCTTCCCCGTCTCGCTCCACCGTGGCGGAGATAGACGACATCATCAACACCCTGGATCCAACGGTGGATTCGCCTCTCCGCGCCATCAGCGACGAGCCGGAGAAAACAACCGGCGGCCAAGCTGGCGAGGTTCCACCTCTCGCCGCCACGAATCTGGCCACACCCTCCTCCGCGTAGTCTCCGCCATTCGCGCCCGAGACGGCGGAGGAAAAGATACTTCTCGTCGGATAAGAGCTCGCGGCCGCGTCTGCCGCTGCGTCCGCCGCCACCGGGGCGGAAGACGAAGGGGAAAATTCCGTCAACTGGAGCCAAAGCAGCATTCCTGCCTCCCTTCTTCCTACAATGGAGAAGGAGGGGTTATTGGTGAAGGGAAAATGGCGGAGCCCGGAAGACGAGTCCGAGCCGTTGCCCAAATACGGGGAACGCGTTCTCCTCACCTCCCATATTGCCAGAGGTATGGGTTTTCCGCCATTCGCCTTTTTCTTCAAATTCTGGACCACTACCACATTCAACCCCATAACCTGCCTCCCAAATCCATCCTCTACTTAGCCGGATTTCAAGCTCTTTTCGAAGGGTATCTAGGTTTAGATCCTAGGTTAGACTTCTGGCAGTATTGCTTTGGGGTTAAGCGGAACCCTTCCGAGGGCGCACTCCCGACTTGCGGGACCATATCCTTTACCCTGCGTAAATTCAGGTAGGATTGGTTTCCCAAGATCAAACCTCGGAATCCGTCAAATTTTGGACGGGTTCCTTCTTCTACCATCCCGATGTTCCCTTTCCCGGAAAACCACCGGGGTTCCACCTTTCACCAATACCGCTGCCACTCCACAAGAAAACTGGGGCACAGAAGCAGTGCAATCTTTGCCGCTAGATCTCCTCAAGATCAAGCGGCATCGCAAAACTCGTCGCCTCCGATCCACTTCTAACCGGCATGGACACATTCCTATGCTGGTTAAATAGGCGAATTCAGCCTTTGGCTGATCACGGCCCTCGCCTTCTGTGTAATTACACGGGAGATGCTGACGCTATGTGGACGACGAGCAAGTCTTTGTCGGAAAAAGACTTGCGAAAGCGCGTAAACCAATTGGTTGCCTCGCGCGACCAATATGAAGAAAGCCGGCCGATGTATACTAACCCGGCCCCCAAGGTACATTTTTCGCCCCTTGAGTTTGTATTCTTTCTATTTTCTCGGATTTTGTTTTAACCCGGCCTTTGCCTCTTTGACAGATCTTCGAACTTCCCGAGTCGGATCTGGCTACTGACGCCGATCTGGACGTGTTGCGCGCCAACTTCGCTGGCGGGCGCAAGCGCAAGAAGATTCCCACCTCGCAGGAAATTATCTATCCTGACGGTGTTCCCGTCGCTACTTTCAGGTTTGTTCGTTTGGGTTTTCTCGATTTATCGGAGTAATTTCCTTTGTCTCGGAGTTTAAATTTCCGGCATTTCTCTCTTTTAGCTTGGCCCCCTCAACTCTGAAGCCTAAGAAGCTAAAAGGCTTAAATCTGTGGTTAGCAGAGGTCCACACCCTTCTCCTGCTACTGCCCCGAAAACCCCAGTAGTAATTGCAGAAGAGCATGCTACTGCCCCCGACGCCGAAACCCAGCAGACCAGCCAGCCTATTGTGCCGGAAACGGACACGAGGGAAAGGGCGGTCCTGGAAGTGGGAGGTTCTTCTCGGGCAACCGAGGAGGAAACCATTCCCACCTTCGATAAAGATTTCAAGAATATCAACGAGGGCCTTAGCGCTGCCGGGACTCTGTTTGCAGATTTTGCAAAAGAGTTCACCCAAACTTGGTCAGGTTTACAGCGGATGAGCCATGTAATATCTCTAGCCCCCAAGCAATAAGTCAAATGCATGCTTTTAACTTAATGCTTTCAACCTTATTATGCTTGCTGCTAACGTAAGCATTTTGTTTTATTTCCGTGTTTCAGCAAACCGCTGAAAGTATAAACCTGGGAGTTTTTGGCAAACTGACCGTCAAGAATAAGGAGGTTAGAAGCCTTCTTTCTATTCTTGAAGTTAAGGAAGCGGAGCTGGCATCGTCTCAGCATCAGCTGGAGGAAACAACAGGTATTTTATTTCTCCATGGTTTCATTTTTATGCCTTTTTCTAAGTATTTTCCCGAGTTTTTCTAACTCGGTATTTTTACTTGCTTTTCAGCTGCTTTGGCGAAAGCCAAGCAAATTGCTGAAGATGTCGGCAATGCCGAGAATCTTCGCCGGGAGAATCTGGACCTTCATAAGGACCTTATGAGGGTTCAGAAAGAACTGGAGGCCAGCCAGCTGGTTTTTGGCATTGCTCAATCCAATGCCTCCAACCAAGATGAGAAGGACAAAGCAACTATCCGAGATCTGGAGAATGCTTTGACCCTTCGTCTGGAGGAAGGCTCCGAGATGGATAAGATCCTCGGTAAGTTTTCTACTTTTACCGGATTTTCAACGTTTTACAATCTTTCCCTGCTTTTTTCATAACCCTTTGGTTATTTGTCTAACAACAGGAGATGACCCAGCTCTTACTCGGATTGAAAAAATCCGAGCTTTCGGGAAGGTCTTCACCGCGCTCAAGGCTGCGGGAATGCTGCTCATCAACAAGTTCCTTCCCGCAAGGACTAGGGAATTCTCGGAAGTTGAAAAACTTCCGGGAGCTATCGTGGAGGTGGCGGAGTCCAAGGAATCCACCTTGCGCTCCGCGGCACGGGGTGGTGCACGCATGGCTCTAGGGCTCATGCGTATGCATTACCCCTCTGCCAAATCTTGGCGCGTGGCGTCCGACATTCCGCAAGGGTACACGGAAGCCCAAGGGACCAATATTTTGACGAGATCAAAGGTCACGCAACCAAGATCGCTTCCATGGTCAACATCTCGATCTTCTACCTGGAGGAGGCAATTCCGGAAACTCCGGAAGAATCCTCCAGCGAAGATGACTCGGATGCTTGAAGGAGAAATCCTGGTCATAGTATACCGGATGCTGATCTTGTATGCTTTGTTCGTCTTTCCGCCTTTCCACAACTATTAGTGCGTTGATAACCCGATTTGTAGCCGTGAGGTACAATAACATGGGTTCTTCGTCTTTTGGGGACGCCAAAATCGGAGCTTTCATCAAAGTTTCTTTCAAGTGGGTTAATGCTGCATCTGCTTCTTCTGTCCACTCGAACTTGTCGGATTTCTTCAACAATTTGTAAAGTGGCAGAGCTTTGTCCCCTCGCCGGCTAATAAACCTGCTAACGGCTGCTGCAGAACCCGTCAATCTTTGTACATCTTTTACGCATGTGGGATTGGAGATGTTTAAGATTGCTTTGATCTTTTCCGGGTGTACTTCTATTCCTCTATGAGAAACGATGAAACCCAGAAGTTTTCCTGAGGGAACCCCGAATACGCACTTTAATGGATTCAACTTCATCTTATAAGTGCGCAAATTTTTGAAGGTTTCTCGCAAATCTTCAAGGAGTGTGTCCTTTTCCTTGGAAACGATAGCAATGTCGTCCACATAAACATGGACGTTTTTGCCAATCTGACTATGCAAACATCGTTGCATGCAACGCTGGTAGGTTGCACCTACGTTCTTCAGGCCAAATGGCATGGTTATGTAATAGTACGTCCCATATGGGGTTATGAACGAAGTTTTGATTTGATCTTCTTCCTTCATGCGTATTTGATGATACCCGGAATACGCATCCAAAAAGCATAAAAGCTCAGAGCCAGCAATGGCGTCTATTATTTGATTGATTCGCGGTAATGAATCTATCTTTTGGACACAATTTGTTCAAGACGGTATAATCTATACACATCCTAAGGGCGGTGTTGTCTTTCTTCGGGACTAATACTGGGTTTGCAGACCATTCCGTATGTATAACTTCCCGGATAAAATCTGCTGCCAAAAGCCGGATAATCTCCTTGCCGATAGCCTTCCATCTTCTTCCATCAAATCGACGGAGACCTTGTTTGACGGGTTTGGATCCTGGAATCACCTTAAGTTGATGCTCAGCAAGTTCCCTGGGTACGCCTGGCATGTCCGTTGGACACCATGCAAAAATGTCCCAGTTCTCACGGAGGAACTTGATGAGCTCGCTTTCCTATTTGTCGGTCATCCCAATTCCTATTACGACAAACTTCGTCGGATCTTTAGGATCTAGGATTACCTGTCTTGTGTTCTCGGAAGCTTCGAAGCTATCTGCCGGCTTCCGGCTTTCTTTTCCTGCCGGCATTTCTGTCGACGATACTTCTTTGGCCAGCTCCTTCAGTTCTTCCTTTGCTATCACTTTTTCTGCGCAAAGGGCGTTTTCTTTCTCCAGCTCGTTTGCCAATTTGAAGTCTCCACTTATCGTGATTACTCCACCTTTTGGCCCTGGCATCTTCAGCTTGTTATAAATATAACACGACCTTGCCATAAATTTGGCGAAAGCCGGACGTCCGAGTATTGCGTGATACACGCTTTCGAACGGCACAACCTCGAAGGATACTTTCTCCTGACGGAAGTGATCTTTCTCTCCGAAGGTTACATCTAGTGAAATTTCTCCTAGGGATCGTGCTTGTCTTCCAGGGACGATGCCGTGAAAACGTATGTTGCTGTGATTGAGCTGGGTCTCAGAGATTCGCAGATTGTTCAGTGTATCCAGGTACATTATGTTAATGCTGGATCCTCCATCCATCAGCACTCTTTTTAGCCTAGTGTTTTGAACAATAGGACTTACAATTAGAGCTTGTGTGTCGGGTTCTGGGATATTTCCGGGATGATCAGACTGATCCCAGGTAATTGGTGTATTTGAGTACTTCAAGAATTTCGGAGTTGCAGGGACAACCGCGTTTATTTCTCGAAGTGTTCTCTTCGCCACCTTTGCTGAAGGAGTTGCCAGGAAAGTTAGGTTGCATTCTCCTTCAACTCTCGGAAACTTAGGTTCGCCTTTTCGCTGTTGTTCTTGGATTTTTTTGTCAGTGTCCGATTCATTGTCTTCTTTTTCAGCTTCTGGCTTTTGCTTGGAGAATTTCCTCTTGGAGTTCTTCCCTTTGCTTCCGGATCATGCACTGCCTTTCATATGCTTGTTCAGCCGGCATTGTGCGTTAGTATGGATGGGTTTCCCAAATTGCGAGTGGTGGACACAGTTATCCGACTTTATTTTTTCCCACTCTTCCTTGGTGTAGTTTATCGGTTCTGTACTTCGTCCTTTCCACCTGTTCCCATTTTCTCTTCCAAAGGCTATGTTAACTTCTTTGGGTTTTTGTGTTGCATCAGGAGTTCCTTTTTTCTCGGGGCGAGGGATCTTTTTGGCCTGGATCAGAGTGTCGATATTGCCGCCTCTCGCTCTGATGTCGTCTTCGGCTGCTGAATGCTCATTGGCGGTTGTAAGCATAGATCTGAGATCTTTGTGCTTTTTGGAACCGATCATGAACGGTACGAGTCCAGGTTTTAAACCATTGACAAAAGCATGCATTGCTTGAACGTCAGTTACTCCAGAGCAACTATTCTTCATTGTCGTCCATCTTAAGATGAAGTCCACGTATGGTTCGTCTTCAAACTGGGTGCAACGGTTTAGCTGGTTGATGATGTTCGGGCGTTTATAGGTTCCCCGGAAATGTTGAGTAAATACTCTAGCCATATCATCCCAGTTGTCGAAAGTTCTTGATGGTAACCCATTGATCCAATCTCTGGCTCCATCCAGTAACATTAGAGGGAGGAATTTTACTGCCTCTAGGTCTGTCCCGTTGTTATTCTAGACGGCTGTGTAATAGTCTGAGAGCCAGGTATCCGGGTTTGTGCTACCGGTGTATTTTTGGTATGTTGGGCCAACTTTGGCAAAGCCAGAATGCAGAGTTATTCTTCGGATCCTATCAGTGAAACACTTAGGTCCAAAGTATAAATCATCTCTTTCCGCTCTGTCAATATGTGCGGAGTATCTGCCGGCTGAATGGACAGAAGGGGATCTACTCCTTTCTTTTCCATTGTGGCGCGAACGCGCTTTTCCGGAATTTTCTCTATTTCTTCTGTGATTGTGCCCTTTAGGATAAGGTGGAGTTTTACTCCTGTTTCTTTCCCTATTCCTGGGGGGCGTCCGGGATCTCTCACGCCTGTGAGGTATATCCTGTCTTCCAGCATTTTCAGCGGGGCGTCTCGGAGGCGGCATTGCTTTTCCGTCCTTCCGGTTTTTCTCTTCCCGCTCACGGGGATTAATTCCATCTTTCGGGAGATGGGATCCGGTTCTGGATGCTTCATCCCTATTGTCGGGTTTTTTCTTGTCCTTTCTCGGATCTGATTTCTTCTCTTTCGAATTGTTTGAATCTCCAGGTTCTTCCGGTCCAGGTGCTCCCGCGGCGCATGTAGCTGTTTTACATAGGGCGGAGTCGTCGTGCAACCTCCCTGATTGCTCTTGCCCCTGCTGTTGTTGTTGTAATGCTTTTCCTAAGAAAGCATACATCCCTTGAAGTTTTTCACCCTTGGAGTACATATCGTTGTTGAGGATGGCGAACGCTGCTTCCGCGTTTTCTCCTGCGGTTTTGTATATTGGCTCGCCTCTGGCATCTTTGTCATTTACCTGCTTTTGCCAAGATGGGTTGTGGAGCCTTTCTTTTGGCGGCAGTACTTCCGGTTTTGCGATTCCGGGTAACCGCGTAGGTTTAATGCCAGATCTATTCCTTCTCTCGTATTCCTCGATTTCTTCCCGCGTGAGCTTGATGTCAGCCTGGGTATTTTGGAGGTGTTCTCGAGTTCAAAATAGATGTTGCTGCTGCCTTTGGAGAGCTTGTCTCCGGGCTTCCAGCACTTCAGGGGGCTCGTGTGGTCCCACTGGTGTTTGGAGTAATTCCTGTTCGTCCTGTTCTGTCATTGGCGGAACAGGGATTTCCTTCGTTTTCTTCTCCACAGGTTTCACTCCGCTTGCATCTCCTACTTCCGGGCTTTCATTGGCTGGATCAGCCGATTTCTTCTTCCGGATCTTATACTGGAGTTTTTTAGCAGCTTTGTGTTTCTTTTTGGAAGAGAGAGGTTTCTTACAGGGTTCTTCCTCTCTCAATTCTTTGACATCGGGGAATTTTGGAGAGGTTTCTCCTTCTTCTCTCTCTTCTTCTGGCGGAGGCGTTCTAGGGCTTTCCTGACTGTCGGCATCCGTGTTTTCAACCGGTTTTGCCATCAGTACTTCGTGGAATCCCTCTTGGAAGGATTTGACCTTTCTCTCAAAAGCGTCTTCATCTTCGTCTTCGGTATCGAAGTGATCCGATCCGGGTTCCGACTCTAATCTCGCCTCGATGGCGGCTAGCACAGAGTCAGCTTCCGAGTTCGTCATCATGTTGACGGATGTCGGATCTTCCACCTCTGTTGTGGGATTTTTGTTTTCTGCCTCTTGCACGGGATTGCTTTCATCCGTGTTTTCGGCGATCTCGGATTGCACCATGCCGATCCGGTGTCATAGTCGTCTTCGACTGGGTATAGGGAGGGTGGGATAAATTTTCTTCCACCACAGAATCCCATTGCCTCTGCAGTTAATCCGATAAAGATGTTTGCAGATCCAATCGGTAAAACGTAGGCACTTACCAGATGATTCCGCGCCGGCATGTATGATCCATTGTCGAGGAAGCGCCCAACATCGTTGTCGAATTCCAAGCTTCCGACAGTTATGGTACTACCGATTCCGCCAAGTATCCCAGATCGAAACATAACGCCTGACGTCGCTGGCCCCACGGTGGGCGCCAACTGTCGAGACATCGTAGTAGATTTCATGGACGGGGGTACCATGAGAGTACCGATAGAGAAGTGGGTGGACGTGATCGTATGATGAACAATAACACAGGGTTTTACCCAGGTTCGGTACGACGCAGTAATGCGGCGTTCCTACTCCTGCAACCTCACTATTCAGGACTAAAGCCTGGAGTAAACAGAATATAATGTGAGGTTAGCTACTCGTAAAGGATCCACCTCTCGGCGAGTTAGCCTTTAGCTTCTAGTCTAACTCTCTTATCTCCCGTCCGGCTTTATATAATGGCCGGGTTAGGGCTCACAGGGAAGGAAACCTAGAGGACTTTGGTATGTGCCATCTTGGAAAGTAAGGAAACCGCCTTCTACTCCAAGCCGGATAACGTGGGCCATGATCCGGGTTCTTCTAGAATCCAGCTTCTATGCATCAGCTTACTGGGCCGCCCAATGGACCGTAGCCCATCACTATTCAGGCCACCCTGGTAATCCGGCACTTTAGACCACCATCTGATATACCCCTAATTGGTATATATCCGACCACTATTAAGGAATTATTCAAATTTCAAAATTTAAAAATATAAATATGTTGAAAAGTTTACAAAATTAGTACTGTTGGAAAGTATTTGAAATTTTACGAATTTAGAATTTTGTTTCATGTCATTTGGATATTTAAAACAGAAGTTATTAACATTTGATTTAAACAGGAAAAATAAAAAAATAAAAAGGAAAAGAAAACATCACAAGAAAAAAGCAACACAGGTCAACGCCCAGCTGGGCCAGAGCCCATTCCCCCGTCCCCTTTTAACTCCTGCACGCGCAATGCATAGTCCCACGACCCAGCAGCATCACAGCAGCCCTTGACCCAGCTCCCCCTCTCTTTCTCTCTCTGACGAAGCGGCCCTGCACTGACGTAATTGATGACATCACGCCTTCTTCCTCCCCACGACGGAAACAACGGCAATCACGGCAGAAATTTTGTCGCGCTAATCCCTCGCCATTAAGGACATTAATCCCTCCCTCCTCTGGCTCTATATAATGCCCGCGAGCTCCACCTCATTTCCCCTCTCTTTTCCCTCCGGGTTGTGCCCCGAGGCAGAAGGAATCCCTCGCCAGAGTTCCATTCGGCCGCCGTCGTGCTCTCTCGTTTCCGGCGACAACAAGGCAAGGATCCGCCCCATTCTGACCCCTTCCCTTCTCCCTCTCTCGCTCGCACATCCTGAGCCACTTCTTCGAACTTTTTCGCACAGAAGCAGCCGCGCCAACCACTTCGAGCTTGTCGGCGCTCCGAGCATCTTCATCTGCACCGCGCCAGCGTTCTAGGAAGCAGGAGACGACGCCAACATCTTCATCACGTTCGCAGAGTCGCACTGCACGTCCTCGTCGCCTCCCCAGCGCCAGGGAACCACCGCA
Organism: Alopecurus myosuroides; assembly: GCA_028641055.1. Classification (NCBI taxonomy): domain Eukaryota; kingdom Viridiplantae; phylum Streptophyta; class Magnoliopsida; order Poales; family Poaceae; genus Alopecurus; species Alopecurus myosuroides. The sequence continues at coordinate 146,270,575 of CM054058.1, forward strand.
GCATCGTCCCCATCAAGCATCTGCGCCTTCGGCCGCCGCGCGAAATTTTCCGGCGACCTAGCTCCGGTGAGAACCTCCCCTCTCTTTCTCTACCGTCAGATCTGACGGACGGCCTAGATTAGAACCCACCGAAGGGGTACGCAGTCGTTGGATCTAGAACCAACGCCCCAGATTTAATGAAACATGCACACTTAGCGTAGCCCAGTCAGCAACCATGTAGTGCACAGTCAGCACATGGATCCAATCAGAGCACGCCACATGGCCACCCATTTAATTCGAATATTTCTCCCGCTGGAATTATTTTGTAGTTTTGCAGAAAAGCCCCTGCATATTAAAATCATCATAAATTTTGATCCATACGCCCAAATTTAGCAAACTTGGACTTTTTGAACTCAGCACAATATGTAGAAACTTGTAGCACTAGCCGAATTTAAATTTGTTCAAATTCAAATATGCTAGTTTGATGAATTTTGGCATAATTCAAATTATACAAATCCAAAAATTGCAAATAAAATGTATTTGGAAACCTTAGGATGTGTAATTTCATACCCTCTACCCCAAAATAATTTTTGAACAAATTAAATTTGAATTTAGAATTAAGTGGTATATTTGAGTATTTTTGACATATATTTAATTCTATAAATAATTTCAATATAGTTCCGTTTGCAAGATTGCTCCATTTGATAACCTTGAAACAGAAACAACCTTGCCCAACCATTTTGGACACCCTTGGACTTTGGCCATGTGTTTTTTGACCAAAAACCCAACATAGTGATACATCCATTTTCACCATGTCTTAGAAATTGTTTTCATTATCTAGTCCTTGATGTTATGATTATTTGGAGCCAAGCCAAGTCCTTAGAATGTGTCAATAACATATAGTACCAAGTAGTGAACCTCAAACACTAGTACCTTGTTTTCTATCTACTTCTCCACTCCTCCATTCTTGCTTCAAGAATTCACCAAGTCAGCAAAATGGAGATCAAGACTCAAGCACAAGAAGAAAACTTCATTATTAACTTGGTGGAAACATGAAGACCTATGAGGAATATCAATGAAGAAATTGAGGGAAGGACTTAGACACCACAGCAACTAGAAGCAACTCAAAGAAGTACAAGTGTGAAGAAATTCAGAAGAAAACACCTCCCTCTCTCTTTCTATGTTTCTTCTTATTTTCTTTCCATATTGACTTAGTGGTATTTATGCCCATCCCATAACTAAAACTAGTAGTGAAGTGAAGACGATGAAGATTTATCAAGTTCAAGAGAAGCTTCACAACAAGGAGGAAACTACAATAGAAGAATGAAGATGAACTTCAAGAAGACAAGCATGTGAAGACTTGGAGCCATCCACACAAGTTCAAGAATAACAAGTTGTTTTTGTCCAACCATTGACCCAAACGGAAAATCCCAAGACTTTAATAGTTAGTTGAACCTAGACTTACCCTAAACCAAAATGGAAAGACTAAACTTAGATCACTCTTTTGATGAAAACAACTAAGTGTTACACATTGTTATGTGTTACTTTAGTTGAAATAGTGAGATATCCTTGGTGAACTCTTGGAACTTACTCGACAAGTATGGTTATAATAAAGTTAGTTTTCTTCAAACTCAACCTAGTCCAACCCAAGTGTTGTCTAGGAACTTACTTATGAATCCATCATAGTATGAATCTTTTCAAACTCCAGCTTTAACCAACCCTGGGCATAGTAGGTAACCATAAACCCTTTTGCTATGGTTGCTACTTTGTATGTTTTCTTCATTTGTTTGTATGATTGCTAGAATGTTTGTTTATTTTTGTTATTGTGTTTTCAATGAATAGATTGTACGGAGAGCAACGATATTTTGTGAAAAGAGTGTGAATTCTTCACCAACTTCAACAAGGCAAGTAACACACCATTCAACTACCCATTATTTTCTATATGCATTAGTTGATTTTGAGTAGTATGAATGATAGGAAATTTTACAAAGTTATACTATGATATGCTATATCCTAGTAGTGTGTAGCCATCCTTATACCTTATTATTTTAAAGCCTTGGTACTTAGTAGATGCTTAGCCATGCTACAAAAATTGGTTTACTTGATGTTGTGAGAAAATTCTAAGTAACAACTTCAATGAACCACCTGGGTGGATTGGTAGTGCGGGGCTGTCGAAAGTTGAGTGTCTCCCCGAGGGGATTTCACTTGAAGGAATGCCACCCAGGAACAAAGTGATTATGATGTTCCCCAAGTTTAGATTGCTTCTAGTGCAGCCTTTAGTCATATCGGCTCTGTCTTGATAAACTAAGTTGCGAGGGTTCAGCCTGGGCTTGAAGAGCAGATGTAGCATAATTATAGGTGGAACGGGTCTTGACATTAGGTTGAATTCTTGCTTCTGAAAGATCTCGTCTCAATCTTCTCCTTTCCTTAATGCACTCAGAGTGTATAGTATGTTTGGGCTGATTTGAGTCTGAAGGTGAAAGTGCACAAACTCTGCAGAGTCAACAAACTAAGATCTTAGTCGTGTCCCTGGTTATGGACAACTATGAGCAGCTGGACAAGGAAGGACGGAAGAATCACGTCACCATTTTCAATAAGTAAAATTTTGACCAAGTGAACAGTAGTTGTGGTGCTTGGATTTCAGTCCAATGATGCCACCCTTTGAAAACAAAAGTTTTCTTTTACAAAAGAAATAGAAGAAAACTGGCTTTATGCAAAACTTAGCCAAAACTCCACTCATCCATATAAGAATGTAGTATTAGTATTGCCATTTATATCCACCATAAGTATTACTTGCCAATACATTAAATTGTATTGACTCTCTTGTGGATGCATATTCCATATTACAGATATTTCTGAAGACGAGTGAGGATTTCGTTTAGGATCTCGAGACTATCGCCAACATGTTTTGCTTGTGGCACATGAAGAAGATGGGCTCAATGTTGTTCTATGTTTTCCGCTGTATTTCTTTGTTTTCTGCTAGTCTTCTAATACTATGCAAGTTGTAATACTATTTTGTAAAACTGAATCATGCGGTGTAATAGAATTTGATGCATTTGCATGATATTTCATCTTGTACTGTGGTGCTAGCAATTGATCCAGAGACTAGCACAATAACACAGATGTTCTTGCATTATTTAAATGTGGGAACTCTACAAGCTAATTATTTGTATCTTTCTTCTCTCCCGTTCGGATTTATATAGATAGCCGGGTTAGGGCTTACAAAAAGGAAACCTAGAATACTATGGAAAATATCTAACTTGGAAAGTAAGGAATCCGTCTTCTCCTCCAAGCCGCACCACTTTGGGTCGTGGTCCGGGTTCTTCTAGAATTCGGCTTCCTGCGCATCAGCTTACTGGGCCGCCCAATGGACTATGATCCATTACCAACAGGCCACCCAGGTAATCCAGCTCTTTAGGCCAATGTCGGACATATCCCTAATCGGTATATATCCGACAATAGCCCCCAAGAAGGATTGAGACTTCATTCTGCCACCTTTCGTCATTGTTTTCCGAGAAATGTTGGCTTTTTGTCTTGATTCTTATTTTTCCAAAAACTTATAACACATAACTCGGACTTTTACCAAAATCCGGCTTCTTCTTCCATGAGCCTTCGTGGAGAAGAAACTTAGTGATGTCAGCGATGAAATCTTCCTATGTCACGGAGCTTTGGGTTCAGTCAAAACCCTGAAACGTATCCTCTGACAGATTCTCGCGGGAAACGAGGAGATAGCAATTATCACCCGTCCCCTCATTTCCCGGAATTCATGTGCGTAACACGCGTCGATCATCCAACGCATCTGGCTATAAATAGCCACCTCGGGGTCTCCGGCTCCTCTTCGGCTCCATCTTCTTCCTCAAGCCCCAACGCCACTGCACTAGAGCCCGAGCCCGAGCACAAGTGCGACCAGAGAGAAAACGAGCCCCGAGCCTTCCCCGGAGACAATCATCAGAGGATCTACCTCACGGCTACGCTGCCCGCCAATGGCCACCGAAGACTCTCCCCGCGCCGCGGACGTAACGAACACCGTTGTGAGAATTGCGTCCATCATCAACGACATGGACCCCCTCCTCGATTTGCCGATTCGCGCGGCGGCGACCAAGCTAGAGAGGGCCACGAACGAGCCAGCCCGCGAGGATCCGCCTCTTGCGGCCGGAGCCACGCTGTCATCAACTTGTGCTGTCCCTCCTCCGCCTCTCTTCTCCGCGCCCACGGAGGAAAACTCAATTCCCGGCGACGATGAGGTCGCTGCTTCCGCCACCACCAATGGTGAAGACGAACGGGAAGAAAATTTCGGGAATTGGAGCCAGTGCAATGTGGTTCCTTCCCTCATTCGGTCTATGGAGAAAGAAGGGTTCGTGGTGGAAGGGAAATGGCGGTATGACGAGGAAGACTCTCAGACATCCCCAAAATCTGGTGAACAGGTTCCCCTCGCCTCTCACGCAAACAAAGGTATGGGATTTCCGCCGTCCGCCTTTTTCCTCCAGATCTTAGATCATTATAAGATCCAGCTGCACAACCTTCCTCCCAACTCCAACCTTTACTTATCCGGGTTTCAAGCCCTATTTGAGGGGTATCTAGGAATAGAGCCTAGATTAGATTTCTTGCAGTATTGTTTTGGGGTAAAACGCAACCCTTCTGAGGGCACCCTCCCAACCCGTGGAACCATCTCCTTCACTTTACAAAGGTTTCGGGAAGACTGGTTCCCAAAAATCAAAACCTCGGAATCCGTCAAATTTTGGACGGGTTCCTTTTTCTATCACTCGGATGTCCCGTTTACTAGAAAGGAAACGGGCATTCCACCTTTCGTCAATTCCGTGGCCACTCCCCAAGACAATTGGGAAGGGACGCGGTCCAGACTCTGCCTCCAGATCTGATGAGGATCAAGAGGCGTATCGCCAAACTTGTTTCCGCGTCTCCTCCTCTAACCGGCATGGACACCGTTCAGTGCTGGCTCGAAAGGCGGATTTAGACCCTGGCTTACCGCGGCAAAAGGCTGATTTGTGAATACACGGGCCTAGAAGACGCGATGAGGGTGACCAATAAGTCTTTGTCGAAAAAAGACGTGAAGAAGCGCGTCAACCAGCTGGTTTCAGCTCGTGACCAGTACGAGGAAAGCCGACCAATGTACTGCGCAGAAAACCTAGCTCCAAAGGTATTTTTTGTCATTTTGGGCATATTTCTGAGTCCTCTTTTTCTAGGATGTTTTTCCTGTCTCTTACCCAGATTTTATTTCTTTTGACAGCTTCTTGACCTTCCTAAGGAGGAGCTCACCACAGACGAAGAGTTGGACGCACTTCGTGCCAACTTCCAATCTGGCAGAAGGAAGCGCAAGAAGCTGTCCGCCTCTCATGAGGTTATTGATCTTGATGGCGTGCCCGTCGCAACTTCCAGGTAAAAATCCCGGGCTTTTTCATTTCTATGCTCTTTATTGCATGTTTTTGTTTCTCGGAATCTCATTTCTCGGAATTTTCCTTTTATCTTTCTTTCCAGCCTTGCCCCTACCACATTGAAGGGAAAAGGCCGTAATAAGCACAAGGTTGTTGTTCACAGAGGGGCGAAGCTGTCTCCCGCCGCAGCGCCAGATACTCCGACGGCGGTGGGAGAAGAAAAATCGGCCGCTTGAGAAGACGAGCATCCGTTGCCGTCCAGCCAGCCCATTGCATCCGACTCGAATGCGAGGGAAAGGGCGGTGCCGGAAGAGGGAGGAGCTTCAAACATCCCGAAGGCGGAGTCCATCCCAAATTTTGACAAAGACTTCAAGGTAAAAGAAGAGCATTTTGACGAACACGGATATATTAATCCGTGGGCGACAAAATACTTTGCTCGAGCTCCTTTAATCCGTCCCTGGCTGCAAGGAGGGCTTATAGTTAGGAATAATTACGTGTTCTCACCTCGGCAGGTCATGAAAGACGGCATTTGCCATGTCGGAATCCTCTTTGCAAAGTATGCAAAGAAGTTTACCGATAATCTGGCAAGTCTTCAGAAAATGAGCCAGGTAAATATCTCTAGCCCCCAAGCAATTAGTCGATTGTATTCTTTTTGACTGAATGCTTTCTTCTAATTCTTACTTGTTTTTTGACTTACGTGGTACTTCTCTTGTCCATGTTTCAGCAAACTGTCGAGACGATTAACATGGAAGTTTTTAACAAACTTACCATCAAGAACAAGGAGGTTAAAACCCTCCTTAGCATTCTTGAGGACAAGGACTCGGAGTTGGCCTTAGTTCAGCAGGATCTGAAGGAGTCAGCAGGTAAATGTTTTTATCGTTTGACCTGCTTAATTTTTCTAAGTCTTTTTCCGAGTATTTATTTGTCTTGCATTTGTTCCTTTCAGATTCTTTGGCAAAAGCCAAGCAGATAGCTGAAGGTGCTGGCAATGCTGAGAACCTCCGCAAGGAAAACTCGGAGCTTTACAAAATCAATGTAAAGATCCAGAAAGACCTGGAGGCCAGCCAACTGACTGTTGGGATTGCCGAGTCCAAGGCTTCCGCCTAGACCGAGAAGGACAAGGCCACCATCCTGGACCTGGAGAACGCTCTAAATCAACGCCTTGAAGAAGGCATTGAAATGGACAAGATTCTCGGTAAGTTTTAGCTCTTTTACCGGATATTCCTCCTTATACATTTTACAGTATGTTTCATTTCTCCTTCTCTATTTTTTATAACTTTTCCTTGTTTATTTAAATAGAAGGGAACCCTTTGCTTACCCTTGAAGACTGCGGGTATGTTACTTGTGAACAAGTACATTCCTGACAAAGCTGAAGAATTCTCGGAAGTTAGCAAACTTACGGAGGCGATAGTAGAGGTGGCGAACCAGAAGGAGTCTTGGTTTCGCTCAGTTGCTCGTGGTGGTGCGCGCATGGACCTTGGGCTAATGCGTATGCATTATACCACCGCGAAATCTTGGCGTGTTGCGACCGGTATTCCCCAAGGGTACAACGAAGCGCAGAGGTCCGACATTTTTGAGTCTATCAAGGGGAATGCCACCAAGATAGCTCAAATGGTGTCAATCTCAACCTTCTACCCGAAGGAAGAGATTCCGGCAACTCCCGAGAACCCCAGCGACAGCGATGAGGAAGACATGGATTCTTCTGACGCCTCTTAGTTCCTGAGTAGCTGTTTGAGAGAAATAGAAGCATTACTGTTCTTTCCATGTAAAATCTATTGTAATGCTATCTATATTTTGTATGAAACAAGTGTTCACCCCTTTGCAGTAAAATTTATGTCTTTGCAAGTTTTCTGGGTTTTAATTCCTTTTCCTTCTAAGTTCTCTAGCTTACATGTTTTGACTATCCTTAGTGTTGAAATGACTCAATAGTACTTAATCATCATGCCAAGTAATTGGGTTCAGGCCTATCAGTCAAAACTCGGAAACATGGATTGTACTTCGGCATTTTTACTTACTAGTTCCAGTGACCCAACATACAAGCTATCAGATAATACTTAGGAAAAAGCAAGGAAGTTTGTAAAATAATGAAACTCAGGCACGCAGGCACAATCTGGGTTTCCTTAGTCCTTTTTAGGTTGTGAAAGCATTCAGTTTTTTAACACCGAGCATGCAGGCACAATTTGGGTTAACATTGAAGCATTTTGAAAGATCATTGGGATAGATAAGACGGACTTACGCTTTGAATGAATATAAACAGATAAAACAAAAATGCATGAATTCCGACAACTTTATTTCATGTTCTCAAAGATGTTTACATAGAAATTGAACTAAGTGTAGAAGGGACGTAACTGCTGGATGCTCCGGGGTCTCTTTGTCTCTCCTAGTTAGACATCTATCTGTCTCTTTCTTTTGCGATTCGGTCTTTTAGGATCATCTTCTGTATCCCTAATATCTACAAGATAGTAAGATCCATTTTTCATAGCCTTGCTAATGACAAATGGTCCCTCCCATACTGGGGCTAATTTGTGCTTCCTTTCCTGCACCAATCTTAGCACTAAGTCACCTTCTTTGAAAGAACGGTGTCTGATTTTTCGACTATGATAGCGTCGCAATCCTTTGTGATAAATGGTGGATCTTTGTAGCACAAGCTCTCGTTCTTCTTCTAAGATATCGACGACATCATGTCGTGCGTTTCGGCATCCGAGTCTTCGTATGCTAGCACTCTTGGGTTGTCATGGAGCATGTCCGTAGGAAGCACTGCTTTTGCACCATAAACCAGAAAAAACGGAGTTTGTCCAGTTGATCTATTTGGCGTCGTTCGAATACTCCAAAGCACGGAGGGTAATTCTTCTACCCATGCTCCAGCTGCTCTATGAAGAGGAGATTCGAGTCTTGGGCGTATTCCCTACAGGATAGAACTATTCATTCGTTCAACTTGTCCATTGGATTGTGGGTGTGCCACAGATGCTAGATCTAGGTGAATTCCCATTTCTCGGCAATATTTTGACAACTCTCCAATAGAAAAATTTGTCCCGTTATCCGTGATTATGCTGTGTGGAACGCCATATCTCATGACTATGTCAATGATGAAATTTCTGGAAGTCACACTGTCAAGTTTTTTGATGGGTTTCGCCTCCACCCACTTGGTACACTTATCTACTGCAACGAGTAGATGTGTAAGTCCGTCTCTTGTAGTTTTGAGTGGTCCCATCATATCTAGCCGCCAGACCGCAAATGGCCATGTTATGGCGATAGTTTTGAGAGCTTGAGCTGGCATATTCGTCTGCTTGGCGTAATACTGACATTCGGCACATGTGTTTACTATGTGTTCCGTGTCTGTCTTGGCTGTGAGCCAGAAAAACCTGCACGGAATGCTTTTTTGACTATGCTTTTTTATTGAGAATGATGTCCGCAATCTCCTTCATGAATTTCTTACAAGATTTCTCGGCCTTCCTCTGGCGAAATACATCGCTGAAAAATTCCGATAGTGCTGCGTTTATACAAGCAACTATTAATTACCGTGTATCCTTTGCATCGATGTTGTATATGTCTTTGCAAGACCTCGTCTACTCCATCCGGGAACTTCTGATCAACTAAGAAGTTTAAGTATGGAATTGTCCAATCCGGGTTAACAAGCAGGACTTCAATTGACTCGGAAACGAGAGGATAATCAACGTCTCCACCTTTGATTGATGGTTCATGCAAGTGTTGGACAAACACACCAGGTGGTAGGGTTTTCACTCTTTCCGATCTCATGCGGGCTAATGCACCCGCATTCCAATTCTCTTCCCTTTTGATATGAAGTACTTCAAATCCTAGAAAGCAAATGGCAAACTCATCCACCGTTCTCTGATATTCGGCCATGATGGGACTTTTGGCATCCCATGTTTGGTTTAGCTGATGTTGTACAAAATCTGAGTCACCATAGCAAAGTATAGGCTTAACTCCCAGTTCTTTTGCAATATGCAAGCCATGAAGCAAAGCTTCGTATTCTGCCATATTGTTGTTGGCGTTGAAGTGTATTTGTAATACATACTCCATAATGTCACATTTTGGAGATTTTAGCACTACACCAGTTCCGGCGCCTTCTTTCATTTTGGATCCATCAAAATTCATGATCCAATATTATGACTCCGGCATTGGTGTGTTTTCCATTGCTTCTGTCCAATCAGCGACAAAAACTGCCAAAACCTGGGATTTAATTGCCGTTCGGGGTTGGTACTTAATGTCGGACGCAGCTAGCTCAATGCCCCATTTGGCGACTCGGCCTGTTGCGTCCGCATTGTTGATGATATCCCCTAGTGGTGCTTTGCTTACCACTGTTATGGAATTTCCTTGGAAATAATGGCGTAGTTTTCGAGATGCAAAAAACACGCCATATGCCAGTTTTTGATAATGTGGATACCTTCGTTTTGACTCGGAGAACACCTCGCTAACGTAGTACACCGGATGCTGATCTGGTATACTTTGTTCGTCTTTCCATAATTATCACCGCGCTAATAACCCTGTTTGTTTCTGTAAGATACAGTAACATAGGTTCATCGTCTTTTGGGGATGCCAAAATCGGAGCTTTCATCAAGGTTTCTTTTAGCTGGGTTAATGCTTTGTCAGCCTCTTCTGTCCACTCAAATTTGTCGGATTTCTTCAACAATTTCTATAATGGCAGAGCTTTATCACCTAGCCGGCTTATAAACTTGCTTACAACGGCTGCAGAGCCCGTCAATCTTTGGACATCTTTTAGGCACGTAGGCCTTGTGATGTTTAAGATTGCCTTGATCTTTTCTGGGTTTACTTCTATTCCTCCGTGAGAGACGATAAAACCCAGAATCTTTCCTGAGGGAACCCCGAATACTCACTTTAATGGATTCAACTTAATCTTATAAGTGCGCAAATTTTTGAAGGTTTCTCGTAGATCTTCAAGGAGTGTATCCTTTTCCTTGGAAACTACGGTAATGTCATCCACACAAACATGGACGTTTTTGCCTATTTGACTATGCAAGCATTTTGCATGCAATGCTGGTAAGTTGCGCCGACGGTCTTCAAGCCAAAAGGCATGGTGATGTAATAGTATGTTCCATACGGGGTTATGAAGGAAGTTTTTATTTGATCCTCCTCCTTCATACGTATTTGATGGTACCCGGAATAAGCATCTAAAAAGCATAAAAGCTTAGAGCCAGCAGTGGCGTCTATTATTCGATCGATTCGCGGTAACGTGAACCTATCTTTTGGACACAATTTGTTCAAGCCGGTGTAATCTATACACATCCTAAGAATAATATTGTCTTTCTTTGGGACTAATACTGGGTTCGCAGACCAATCAGTATGTATAACTTCTCGGATAAAATCAGCTGCTAAAAGCCGGATAATTTTATTGCCAATAGCCTTCCGTCTTCTTCCGTCAAAACTACGGAGACCTTGCTTGACGGGTTTTGATCCTGGAATCACTTTCAGTTGGTGCTCAGCAAGTTCCCTTGGTATACCCAGCATGTCCGCAGGACACCAGGCAAAAATATCCCAGTTCTCACGGAGGAACTTGATGAGCGCGCTTTCCTATGCGCCCGTCATCCCGGTTCCCACAATGAAATTTTTTGTCGGATCTTTGGGATTTAGGATAACTTGTCTTGTATTCTCCGATGCTTTGAAGCTATCTGCCGGCTTTCGGCTTTCTTTTCCTGCCGGCATTTCTGTCGGTGATACTTCCTTTGCCAGCTCTTTTAATTCCTCCTTTGCAATCACTTGTTCAGCACAAAGGGCGTTTCCTTTTTCCAGCTCGTTCGCCAATTTGAAGTCTCCCGATATGGTGACTACTCCTCCTTTTGGTCCTGGCAGCTTCAGCTTGTTATAGATATTAGATGATCTTGCCATGAATTTGGCGAAAGCTGGACGCCCGAGTATTGCATGGTATACACTTTCGAACGACACCACCTCGAATGAGATCTTTTCCTGGCGGAAGTGTTCTATTTTTCCAAAGGTTACATCTAGGGAAATTTCTCCTAAGGATTGTGCTTGTGTGTCAGGAACAATGCCGTGGAAACGTATGTTGCTGTGATTGAGCTGGGTCTCGGAGATGCGTAGCTGCTTCAATGTACTCAAGTACATGATGTTGATACTAGATCCTCCATCCATCAGCACTCTTTTGAGTCTAGTGTTTTGAACAATAGGGCTTACGACTAAAGCATGCGTTCCGGGTTCTGGGATGTTTCCGGGATGATCAGACTGATCCCAGGTGATTGGCGTGTTTGAATACTTCAAGAACTTAGGGGTTGAAGGTACAACCGCGTTGATTTCTCGAAGTGTTATTTTCGCCTGTTTAGCTGATGGAGTTGTCAGGAAAGTTAGGTTACATTCTCCTTCAACTATCGGGAATTGTGGCTCGCCTTTCCTCTGTTGTTCCTGGATTTTTTCATCAGTGTCCAATTCACTTTCTTCTTTTTCAGCTTCTGGCTTTTGCTTGTTGAGCTTCCGCTTGGAATTCTTTCCTTTGCTCCCGGACCCTGTAGTGCCTTTCATGTGCTTATTGATCTGGCACTGTGCATTTGTATGGGTAGGTTTCCCAAATTACGAATGGTGGACACAGTTTTTCAACTTAATATTTTCCCACTCTTCCTTTGAATAGGAGATAGGTTCTGTGTTTCTTCCTTTCCATTTGCCACCATTATCCTTTCCAAAGGTTAAGTTTACTTCCTTGGGTTTTGGCTGCGTTTCTAGAGTAGCTTTCTTTTCAGAGCGAGGCGTCTTTTTGGCCTGCACCAAACCACTAGTATTGCCACCTCTCGCTCCGATGTCGTCTTCGGCCGTTGCGTGCTCATTGGCGGTGGTAAGCATAGATCCGAGATCTTTGTGCTCCTTCGAACGAACCATGAACGGTACCAGGACGGGTTTTAATACATTGATGAAAGCATGCATTGCTTGTACATCACTTACTCCAGAGCAGCTATTCTTCATTGATGTCCATCTTGATATAAAGTCGACATACGACTCGTCTTCAAACTGGACGCAGCGATTTAGCTGGTTGATGCTCTTAGGGCATTTGTATGTACCCCGAAAGTGCTGAGCAAAAACTCTAGCCATATCATCCCAGCTATCCACGGTTCTTGACGGAAGCCCGTTGATCCAATCTCTAGCTCCATCCAGCAACATTAGGAGGAGGAATTTCACCGCTTCCAGGTCTGTCCCTTTATTGATCTGAATAGCAGTAGAGAAGTCTGAGAGCCATGTATCCGGGTTTGTACTTCTGGTATACTTTTGATAAGTTGGACCAACTTTGTCAAAGCCAGAATGTAGAGTTATCCTTCGGATAATGTCAGTGAAGCACTTAGGTCCAAAGTATAGATCATCTCTTTCCGCCTTATCGACGTGGGCGGAATATCTGCCGGCTGAATGGACAAAAGGGGATCTGCTCCTTTCTGGTCCATTGTTGCGTGAGTGCGTTTTTCCAGTATTATCCCTGTTTCATCCGTTGTCTTGTCCTTTGGAATAAGGGGGAGTTCTACTCCTTGGCCTTTCTTTGTTCCTAGGAGGAGTACGGGATCACTCACGCCTGTGAGGATTGTCATATCTTCCGACGTTATCAACTGGGCGTCTCGGAGGCGGCATCATTTTTCCATATTTCCGGTTTTGTTCCTCCAGTTCTTTGTAATCACGGGGATTATTTCCACCTTTCGGTGGATGGGATCCTGTCTGGACGCTGCATCCTTATTATCTGGGATTTTCTTGTCCTTCTTGGGATCTCCCTTCTTTTCCTTAGAATCACCTGAATCTCCAGGTTCGCCAGGTCCAGGTGCTCCAGCGGCGCAGGTGGCAGTTTTGCATAGGGCCGAGTCGTCGTGCAACTTCCCTGATCTTGCCTGTCCTCGCTTTTGCTATTGTAATGCTTTTCCCAGGAAAGCATACACTCCCTGAAGATTTTCATCGTTGGAGTACAGATCACCATTAAGGATGGCGAACGCGGCCTCCGCGTTTTTAGCTACGGTTTTGTATATTCGTTCGCCCTTGGCATTGGTGTCATTTAGCTTCCTTTGCCAAGAAGGGTTTTGGAATCATTCTTTTGGTGGCAGCACATCCGGTTTTGCAATTTCGGGTAACCGTATAGGTTTTATGCCAGATATATTCCTTCTTTCGTATTCCTCTATTTCTTCCTGCTACAACTTAATGTCAGCCTGGGTTTTTAGGATATTTTCTCGAGTACGGAATAGATGTTGTTGTTGCCGCTGTAGAGCTTGTCTCTTGGCTTCTAGCACTTCAGGGGGTTCGTCTCGTCCCACTGGGGTTTGAATTGGATAGATTTTGTCCTGTTCTGACATTTGTGGGACAGGGATTTCTTTCTTTTTCTTCTCCGCAGGTGTGACTCCGCTTCCTCCTCCTACTTCCAGGTTTTGGTTGGCAATATCTGCCAATTTTTTCTTCTAGAGTTTGTACTGGAGTTTCTTGGTAGTCTTCTTTTTCTTCTTGGAAGAGGGAGTTTTTTTTGCAAGGTTCGTCCTCTGTCAATTCTTTGACATTGGGGTAGATTGGACTGGTTTCGCCATCCTCTTTTTCCTCATCTGGCGGAGGTGTTTTGGGGTCTTCATCTTCTTCGGCATCCGTGTTTTCAGCCAGTTTTGCCATAAGCACTTCATGGAAGTTCTCATGCATAGATTTGACCTTTCTCTCGAAAGGGTCTTCATCTTCATCTTCCGAATCTATGTCTTCAGATCCGGGTTCCGACTCTAATCTTGCTTCTATAGCAGCTAACACAAAGTCGGCTTTCGAGTTCGTCATTGCACTGACGGGTGTCGGATCCTCCACTTGTTCTGTGGGAATGTGTTTTTATGCTTCTTCCACGGGATTGTTTACTTCCGTGTTTTCAGCGACCTCAGACTGCACCATGCCAATAAAGTGGGATCTGATTGCATCTCCGAACAAATTCAGCCGGATATTGGCGATCTGAGAAGACGGTATCATAGTTTTACTCAACCGGGTATAGGTACGGATGGAAATGGGGCCCCGAAACCCGCAAACCCGACGGGTACCCGCCTTAAATGGGGAGAGTTTGGTAAAATGTTCGACCCGCCAGGTTTAATGGGGCGGGTATGGGGGTGGAAAACCCGTACCCGCATACCCGCAGACCCGCTCTAAGTGCTAATCATATCCCTAATAATCATATGTCTAACCTCACGTCCACAAGATCTCGACCACAAACCTCACACATCACATGGACGCGTTGGAATCTGGAGTCACAGAGACAACACACGTACACATGTGTCTATTCCCACCAACCTCATCCCAATATTCTATTGTTTTATTCCCCACATGTGTCGGTGTCGCTCCTTAAATGGGTACCCGTTGGTGCCCCGAACCCGACTGGATCATGTGTCTGGTAAGAAATGAGACCCGACAAGTTAAATGGGGCGGGCATGGGGGCGCCGACCCGGCCCCGAACCCGGAGGGTGCCATCCGGAGGTATAGGGCGGGTGGGATAAATTTACTTCCACCACAGAATCCCATTGCCTCTGCAGTTAATCCGATAAAGATGTTTGCAGATCCAATTGGTAAAACGCATGCACTTACCAGGTGATTCCGTGCTAGCATGTATGATCCGTTGTCGAGGAAGCGCCCGACGTCGTCGTCGAATTCCAAACTTCTGACAGTTATTGTGCTGCCGATTCCGCCGAGTATTCCCGATCGACACGTAACTCTTGACGTCCCTGGGCCCACTGTGGGCGCCAACTGTCGAGACATCGTAGTAAGGATCATAGACGGGGGTCCATGAGCCTACGGGTAGAGACGTGGGGGGGACGTGGTTGTACGACAAACAAGAACACCAAGTTTACCCAGGTTTGGTACGACGCAACTAGGCGGCGTTCCTACTCCTACAATCTCACTAAATTAGGGCTAAAGCCTGAAGTATACAAAGTACAATGTGAGTAGGGTTTCGCTAACTCGGCAAGGATCAACTTCTCGGCGAGTTGTATTCTAGCTAATTGTCTGTATTTTTCTTATCTCCCGTCCGGCTTTATATAGATAGCCGGGTTAGGGCTTACAGAAAGGAAACCTAGAAGACTACGGAAAGTATCTAACTTGGAAAGTAAGGAATCTGTCTTCTCCTCCAAGCCGCACCACTTTGTCCCGTGGTCCGGGTTCTTCTAGAATCCGGCTTCCTACGCATCAGTCTACTGGGCCGCCCAATGGACTGTGATCCATTACCAACAGGCCACCCCGGAAATCCGGCTCTTTAGGCCAATGCCGGACATGCCCCTAATCGGTATATATCCGACATTCACCAAGCACTTGTCGACATCGCGCCCAGTATTTGACTGCCTCCAAACAAGTATCAATCTGAAGATCGATGATCTAAACTTCCGCGTGGGGGTGATACGCCTAGAAGATTTTGTTCGAGTCCAAGTAGAAGAAACAATCATACCGGAACCTCCGTTGCCCTCCCTAGAGGAAGCAAGTTTC
This sequence comes from Alopecurus myosuroides, assembly GCA_028641055.1. NCBI lineage: Eukaryota > Viridiplantae > Streptophyta > Magnoliopsida > Poales > Poaceae > Alopecurus > Alopecurus myosuroides. Next base: position 146,286,384 of record CM054058.1, read on the forward strand.
GAGTACCTTAATCCAGCCAAACCGTACGTACACTTTGTCGAAATGGAAACGCGCACCCACTCATCGTCCTCAGAAAGCGACGATGGGGGTGATGTGACCGACCCACCCAAGGCAACTCACACAACTGACACATATGCGACTGGGAAGAAGAAGAAACAGACAAGACCCGACAAAATCCCTCCCTCCCCCCGCCTACAGAGGAAGACCCGAGGAACGACAACGGTGAACTCGGAGGACTTCCTCCACCCGCCAATTCCGGGACCACGACCAAAAACAGGAAGGGTAAAACGGGATGCCCTCAAGTCTATGTTTCAAAGGAAACAATGGAACTAGTAACCACTCTGGTTGAGTAGGGTCTCCCACCCCCAACGGATGCTACCGCGGAAGAACAAACAACTTACAAGTGGAAACTAGCACAACACATGACGAAGCTAAGCATGATGTACAAGGAATTAGATGACACGGGTCTCCCAGAGATGCACTCGACGGAAACTTCGTGTAGCGGGTTGCGGAAACAACCCGCTCCCAAGCGACGATCGCGATTAACCAACTTGCTGACTAACTACATGAAAGACACAAAGAAGGTGTTGGATCTTGATCAGGACCCGAAAGAACCTTATCCAATAGAGAAACTAACACCCAGAACGCCTTAGGAAAGGCTTCTGCAGATCCAAACATATCCGATGTCCATCAAGCCAACACCGGGTGATCCTCGAGGTGAGGTACATGTGAAGATGCCATGGAGTCTCAGTATGGAAAGCAAAAAGCTAGGGAAGAAACCTGCCCGCGAGTGGAAGCACCCGCAAAGCCACTGAGGGAAAAACTCAAACCGGCTTGGGTGACACGCCATGAAGAGGACCCGGAAGATCTGCGAAATCGGCTCACGCAGAACAAGGTGGATAAGTCACAAAGGGAAAGGGAGGCAGAACTACCACCATCGAGAATAGCGAGAACTCGAGAAGAGGGCCCAAGATACGATTCGACTGACTCGGATGATGAGGAGCTCTACAGACCTCCTTGTTTCACCCGAGAAATTTGCCAAGCCAGGAAGCCAAAACGATTCAAACTAACAGCCCAAATGCCCAAATACGACGGCGATCAGGAACCCGAGGCATGGTTAGACGACTACCAGACATCAGTAAGGTTCCAAAAAGGGAGTAAGGTGACAGCAATGCAGTACATACAACTACAGCTGGTGGGCGCGGCGAGAAATTAGTTGAAGAGCTGACCCAAGAACAAGTACAACTGCTAGGGGGAATTCGAGTACGACTTTGTCCAGAACTTCAGATCCACCTACAAACGACCAGTAACAGTCGGGCAGTTGAAAGCATGCAGGAAAAGGTCAGATGATAACATTCGCGGGTACATACAAAGATGGACCACATTGAAAAAGACAACGCACAGGAAATTTCAGACAAAACGGCAATCGACAGCTTCAAAGACAGACTCCGTCAGATGGACGTAAAGGAGTACATTGGCCGAACTCGAGTGAGAACCGTGAGTAAACTCATGGAAGTAGCAAACAGCTGGGCGGAAGGTGAAGAATTAGTGTGCAACACCCACCCACCCTCACCGAAAGAAGATTGCATCCGGACCTCCTATGCTCATGAGGGAAACGGAAGATACAACAACGATCAGAGCAGAAGAAAAAAGCGCAAAAATTGGACGTTCGATGAAGTGGAACCTGAGCTAGTTGCAGCCGTATTCCCGGGCAGTAACAGTAATGACTACTGCAGGCAAGGGCGAGAGCAGCCACGCGAACAGGAATGCGAACGAGGGAAGGAATAGAAGCGCGAGTGGCAGCCATGGAAAATCCGGGCAGACGGGTTACCACCCATGTCAACCAAGCAGCAACTCGAAGGGCCATGCCCAAACCACATGTACAACGATCACAGTCGATCCAGTCACAAATTGAAGGAATGTCGCCGATTCAACCTACTCACGGAGGCCTCTTTTAGGAAACAAAGAGAAGCACGACAGGTAGGATTCCCAGTTGTCCTGGGAGCACTAGCAATAGGTGCACCACCACCTCCCCTAGTACAGGCAGCCGCCCAGCCTCAACAACAACTCCCAGTACAAGGAGCACCTAGAGCACAGCAAGATGCAGTAGTACATCACCAGTACAGGGTAGGTTACCCGAAGGAACATAAATACCCGGAGCTGAAAGGAAAAGTATACATGATACAGAAGGGCACTCCCTCCAAAAGAATCCAGAAGCTCATTACCACGCAGGTGAATCTGGTAGAAATATCACCCCCAGTAACGCCCAAGTTCATGGACTGGTCAGATGAAAACATCACCTTTTCCAAAGTCAGTTTATGACCCACAAGTATAGGGGTGTATCGTAGTACTTTCAATAAATAAGAGTGTCGAACCCAACGAGGAGCAGAAGGTGTTGAAAAGCAGGTTGGATAGAGGATTCACTATAAACACCAGCAAACGGGTTTGTTCGTTGTTTTAGATATAGCAGATAAATAAAGTGCAAGTAAATAAAGTGCAGTAAATAATATTGCAGCAAGTGGCCGAATCCTTTGTGTGCAAAGGACAAGCCGGTTGTATTACTTATGATTACCAAACGTTCTCGAGGACACATGGGAATTTCGTCAAGTGTTTTCGCTTCGTTACGGTTGATTAATATCCATTAGTTCGTGAAGTGTTGTGTGGGTGAAACTATGCTAATGCACCTCCCAAATAGGACTAATACATACTTGTGATTATACCCCTCTTAAGCATCCGCAAATACAAGAAAGTAATTAAGATAAATCTAACCATAGCCTTAAAACTCCGGGATTCTACGCTCCCTCATGCATTGGTTTCCTAACAGGGGTTTAGATTTCTGTCACTTCGGCAACCCCACAATTAGTAGCCAAATACACAATGCATCCTCCTAGGCCCATAAAGATGAAGTATCGTGTAGTCGACGTTCACATGACACCACTAGAAGAATAGCACCACAACTTAAATACCGAACCACGAGATATTACTTCAACCTAACTTCACTACTAAAATCATGACTTCTCCCACGTCCTCAAGAAATAAACGAACTACTCCCAAGACATCATGTGGATCCTAATCAGAGGTGATATAATGGATGATAACAATCTGGTCATAAAGTGCTAACACCGATAAATCTCACAAGCATCAACAACTAACAAGTAATCCACACCGGGAGAGAGATCAAATGTAAAACAATGATAGAGGCCCCTAATTGTTACAGAGGGATGACAGTGGATGATGAGGGTGATGGTGCTGGAGGTGATGATGATGACGATGAAGATCTTGATGATGCCCGAAGCGATGACGGTGACGGTGGCGATGATTTCCCCTCTCCGGAGAGGAATTTCCCCCGAGAGATTTCTCCCTGCCAGAGAGCTTTTCTCTCTCGGGTGTTTTCCGCCCCGAGGCGGCGGCAGAATAATTCGATGATAGTCTGGGGCTTAGGTTTCCTCGGGGTCAAGTACGCGAAAGGGGTCGACCAGAGGTGGGCCAGGGTGGCCACACCACCTGGCGGCCAAGGGGGCGCCACCTGACGAAGGGATGGATCCTGGACCTATCGGGTGAGCCTACCCGGTCCAAGGCCCAAGACCCAAGCTCCAAGGGAGATACCGTGGACAGTTCTAGAAGGCCCAATCAAGGCCCACCTGCAAAGCCTTGCGGGTTAAGAAAGGAAACTTGTAACCAACTTTAGGTTAGGGTTTGACCCCCCCCCCCCCCCCGAGGACGGTTTGAGACCTGACCACCTATATAAGGCCAGGAGAACCACCGGTAGGGGGACCAAGCAATATTGCACCACCTAAGCCTTGAGATTGAGATCTACTCTCGACTTGAGCACCCCCACTGTAACCGATCTATCGTGCTAATACAGATCGACAGAAGCAGGAGTAAGGGTTTTACCTCTACCAGGGCCCCGAACCTGGGTAAATTGTGCCTCCTGTTAGCCGACGATTGTCACCGGTGCCTACTCGTTCTCTTACTCGAAACCCTATCGGTTCACCCGAGGGACTTGTTGAGATGCATATTCGACAATTGGCGCCATATGTAGGAATGGCGGGCGCTGGATCCACGGCCTCTTCGGCCTCATCGTCACGAAAATTCAGCTGGAGCCCCGGAACTTCAACTCCAATCGATCCGATCCGAATCGGGTCAGTCATCGTCGCGCCCCACTCGCCGGAATCGCGCACGGCGTTCAGCGACCTGGAGAAAAGCGTTACCCTGATCTTCGGGAGCTTCCAATTCTACACCAACAAAGCGGGGATCCTGCACTTCCCCGAGAAAACCGATCTCTAAGGATCAGACTCCGAGTCGGTCTCGAAGCCTAAAGTTGTCGACTCGCTACCCAACTACGCGAGTCGCGACCTAGCAAAAAGCGGTGAATCCATCCGCCTGAACACTCGCAACTTCCACACCATTTCTGCAGAAGAACCCTCTCGGGTTGGGGAAGCTCTCCAATCCACGCCTAGGACTCACGGGCCATATCTGGCTCAGGTCTGCATGGCAGGATCAACTGATCCACCCGAAGAGACGAAAGAAAGCGCGAGGGAATGCGAGCACATCAAAGTATCGCGAGTAGCCTGGCTTAAGGCGAAAGCGGCCGTACACTCAGCCAAACCGATTGAAGAAGGATCCCCTCAGGAAGATCTAATCGCATACCACTACCCTCTAGTGAAAGTGGCAACATTGATCAAAGAAGCTCGCAAGGATCTGGTCGAGCACAAGAAGCTAGCGGATGAGTCAAGCCAGCGCCGTGCGGCACTCTCCAGGACATATTCTGTTGGGAACCATCCCGGGAGGAAGAGATACGTCTCGAAGAACGCAGCAATGTATGGTGAATCTCTGAGCGGGATCAGCAAGACACTTGAAACCTCCCTCATGCGCGTCGATGATGACGACGACATGCACCCGACGACTCCAGCGGCCGCGGTTCTAGCCGCAACCACTTACCTGCAGGCAAACCAAACAGGGGAGAACGACCCCCGCGCGGATCAATACAGGCAAGTCCAGAAGGGGTTGGGCATGGCAGCCGCAAGGATCGCATCTCAAAACCGCAGGAACACGACTGAGAAGGAGGCCGAGAAAACCCCTCGGAAAGACAGAGGAACTTACCACGGACGCGGGAGTACATCAGCTAGAAGAGAGAAGTCACCTCGGCACGCCCGAGGAAAAGAAGCTCGACGACGCGGCGACAGCCCGAGTAGCAGCGATGGCAGCCCGAGGGATCGAGATCGCAGCCCGCGACACCACAGCAGCCGCTCGCGACATCGCAACAAGTAGCCACGGAAGGAGGTCGATCGTGACCTGCCTGGATAAAACGCGCGATCAGACATCGCACAAAACAAAGTCGACAAGGCCCGAGCAGCCAGAAACCGCGCGCGCTCCCCATCCACCTCTTCTGATGAAGAGCCCTGCGGCGCACTATGCTTCACTCGCGAAATTTGCGAGGCACCAATGCCCAAGAGGTTTAAGCTTACTACGGAAGTGCCAAAATACGACGGTTCACTGGAGCCTAAGTCTTGGCTGTCGGATTACCTCACGGCAGTAAAATGCCAACTTGGGAACAAAACCACAGCTATGCAGTACCTTAACCTACATCTTGTAGGCGCTGCGCGCAGCTGGCTCGAAGGAAAGACCGAAGGGGTGTTACGGATCATGGGACGATCTAACCTTCGACTTCTGCAAGAACTTCCAGGAAACATATAAGAGACTCGCGACCATCGAGGAGCTGCGAGCTTGCAAGCAGAAAAGTGGCGAGTCTACTCGCGAGTACATCCAGCGATGGACCACACATAGGAATACGGCGGGGAATATATCGGAAGAGGTGACAGTCGAAGCTTTTGCCAAAGGAGCTCGGCGAACCGCCTTCAGAGAAGAACTGGGACGGGCCGCACCCAAAACCATTGGAAAACTGATGGCTATAGCCAACAGATGGGCCAATGACGAAGACTCGGTGCGCAACGAGAAAGCATCTTCACCAGCACCTGAAGACGACCATCATGGTCGAAAGAAGAGGAGAAAGCATTACGATCACGACGATCGGGAAGAACTGGTGGAAGCAGAGTTCACAAGAAACCACGACAGCAGACATCGTGGAAATCGCGAATGGAAGCTGAAACCAGAGGATAAAACTCCCGAGGAGGACCTCGATGGTTACTGCACGCTACATCTATTTACACATAAGCGTACTGGCAAAACCAAGGCAACACACCTTCTCAAGGATTGCCGAAAGTTCCTCGACATACACGAGGCCTTCTCAAAGAAAAACAGAACGACAGTTAATCAGGGCTACCCGCAGCTCCTGGGAGGTGGAACCCAAGGATTCCACCCGCCACAAGCCCTACCTCCACCAGGAAACCAAAACACGGGCGCTACCAGCGCCGCCCGCCGCGAACCAGGGAGGCAATGGGTACCCGAAACCAGCAGGACTCCTAGGGATGATACAGAAAGTTTGCCCGTCCCGCAGGGCCCAGAAAACAAACACTCGACAAGTATTCAAGGCTGTCCAAGCCCCACCATCAAAACCCGAGTATCTGAAGATGGCCGACCAGCCGATAACTTTTTCCAAGGAGGACCATCCCCCCCCCCCCCCCGAGTCTATCGACCAGGACACGCCGCACTCGTCATCCAGGCGCAGATAGGCAACTACGAACTTGCCCGAGTGTTCATGGACGGAGGCAGCGGGATCAACATCATTTACGCGGACACACTCCGTAGGATGAACAGGAACTTGGACGGACTCGCGGAATCAGAGACATCTTTTCACGGGATAGTACCAGGGAAGGCAGTCCGCCCACTCGGAACAATCAACTTGGAGGTGGTGCTCGGCGATTGAAGCAATTACAGACGAGAATTTCTTGACTTCGAAGTAGTCGACTAGCCCTCACAGTATCACACTATTCTTGGCCGAACAGCATTCGCCAGATTCATGGCGGTACCACACTATGCCTACCTGAAGCTCAAGCTACCTGGGGAACATGGCACCATCACCATCGACGGCAATTTCCAAAAATCCAATAAGTGCGACATCGAGTTCAACGAGATCGCCAAATCTTTCGGCATGCAGGAGGAGCTGGAAGAGATAGCAAAAACCACGGACCACTCCGTGATGCCTCTCACCAAAAAGAACGCCCCAGAGCTCGAGTTCAGCGCGAACAGCGACACTCGAAAGCATCAAGTGCACCCGACGGAACCTGCGAAGATGGCGATGGTGTCCACCACCCTCTCGCCAGCATAGGAAGGCGCGCTCGTCGAACTCCTCCGTGAGTACTGGGAAATTTTCAAAGGGATAACATGGTCGCCTACCGGGATATGTATAATCTGCTCGAGGGAAGTTTCAAAGGGTGCGAACTAAAGCACATTGCACAATCCAGCAACGAGGAAGCAGATAAACTGGCAAACATGGGGTCTACAAACACGCCCATATCGCCAGGAATATACTTCGAGCGGATGATCAAGCGTTCAGTCAAGGTCAAAAAGCCAGCGGGAGCACCCGCAGCATTGGAGACGGACGACAGCCCGCAAATCGTTGTTATCGAGCTCAGCCACAATATTTCAAGACAAGTTTTTGTGGTCGAGCCAGTCTGGACGCAGAAATACCTCGACTACTTGTCCAACAAACAGCTCCCAGCAGACGTTTGCAAGGCCCGACAGATAGTACGACGCAGCAAAACCTTTCGGGTGCTCAACGGAGAGCTATACAGACAGAGCATATCAGGAATATTGCAGCGATGCATAGCACCCGAGGATGGCAAGGAACTGCTGCGAGACATACACCAAGGAGATTGCGGACACCACGCCAGCTGGAAGGCAATCGTGGGCAAATCTTTCCGGGCAGGATTCTACTGACTCACGGCGGCCAGAGACGCAAAGGACCTAGTCGACATATGCAATTCTTGCCAAAGATTCGCGCCCAAGCCACACGCCCCTGCCACGGAACTACACATGATCCCCATCGCCTAGCCCTTTGCACAATGGGGGCTAGACATGGTAGGGCCGTTACGCAAGTCGACACCCGGAGGATATACGCACCTGCTCGTAGCAGTTGACAAATTCACGTAATGGATCGAGGCTATGCCAGTCACCTCCGCCAGCACCCAGTGCGCCGTGAAATTCCTCGACCCCATTGTGTGCAGATTTGGCATACCACACAACATCATCACCGACAACGGAAGCAACTTCACAACGAAGGAAACACGGGAATTCTGCGAGGAAAAATGAATCACCCTCAGCTTCGCCTCGGTGGCTCACCCGCAAACTAACAGTCAAGTCGAGCGCCCCACGTACTAGTCTCAGCTGGCCTGAAGAAGCGGCTACTCGGTCGCCTAAACCCAACAGCAGGGCACTGGGCAGAGGAGTTACCATCAGTACTGTGGAGCCTTCGCACAACTCCAAATTGGTGAACAAACTATACGCCATTTTTCATGGTCTACGGAGCCGAGGCCATCCTACCCGAAGACGTCAAATTCAGCACCCCTCGAGTCGTCGCATACAGCGAAGAAACCTCGAACAGGGCACTCGCAGAAGACATGGACGCACTCGATGAAATTCGCGACATAGCACTCGCAAGATCGGCGGTATACGAACAATCAATGCGCAATTACCAAAGTCGTCGCATATGCCACAGATCTTTCGCGGTAGGCGACCTGGTGCTGCGGCTCAAGTAAAAGGAATGACACAAGCTCGAGCCACCATGGGAAGGACCCTTCATAATACATGAAGTTATCCCAGGCGGCGCGTATCGACTAAAGAACCCAGAGACCGGTGGCATTTACTCCAATCCATGGATCGTTGCACATCTCCGCAAGTTCTATCCTTAGGATTATTCTATTCGTAAAAAATAAGGCTATACTAGCCATCTTGTAGCTCGAGGAAATACATGGGTTCTCAGCCATATCAATAAAAATACATGGTTCTTCAACCATAGCTATTCACGTTTTTTCATTTTACATGCTAAAACAACAGGTATACACCCCAAACGCACGGGGGCTACGCCTAACTAAGAATTAGATGAAAATTTTCAAATACAAGGTACAACAAGGTTCACACCTTATAAAACACCTTACAAAATCTCGAGTGAGCTATACAAGGTTACATGATTTTTACATCCTACGATTACACCTGACGATGAGTAGTCCTCTCCGCTAGCACTTGGTCTATCTCCTCCGAAGTCAGTCGAATAATCCGCTCTGCTGCGGGTTGGACGACCGCGTAGTGAGGAGAAAAGTCAATCGGAGAATCGGGAAACCGCGCCACCAAGTTAAAGTTGATCTCAGGATGCCACACCCGAACAAAGGCGAGTGCTACCTGCGCTCCACAGAAAAGCTGCTGGTGAACGCACTCCCAAACCTCTCCTACTTGACTAAAGACCCTTATCAAACCGCTCCATCCTTCTGGAACGGTACCCAATGGATAAAACGTATGATGCACATCAGAAAGGGCCTCGCGACAGGACTCCAGAAGAACCTTTGCCTGGCTCGCCTGATACTTCAAAGTGGCCAAGAAAAATCCTCGACTGCGGTCTGACCAAAAATTGGCTGCATGTGGTTTGGAGCAACCAGCCTCATAAGAAATATGGGTATCCACCCAGTGAGTCTCGCAAGGACCGTCGGGTTCAACAACTGCAAAATTCAGCAAACTCATCAAAACAAGAAAGGGAAGCAAGAAAGCCAAACACTCGGGGTCTTGCGGGCTTACAAAGCATATCCTTCGCAACGGCCGCTAGCTCCTCCAACACAATTTTTTCACGATCAGCCGCGAGTCTCTCCTTTGACTTGGTGACATCAGCCACGCCCCGCAGCGCCTTCAGCTTGCGCTCGCCATCCGCAACACGATCACGGAGCGAGGCAAAAGTACTAGCAGCAGCAATAAGGGGATCCACTCGCGTAGCAGACCCACTCGAAGACTCTGCGCTAGGACCCACTACCTGGAAAGAAATGAAGCAAGTTCAGAAACATTACAAGATGCCACTCGAGAAACATACCACCTATTTATCAGGTGCTCGGGGGCTACTCCCATCGGGAGCTCATAACAGTTAATCGCAACAATCAGGCATTCAAGATATCAAGAAACACTTTGATTAAGCAAATACAGGAATACATCCCAAGATTCATTACATCGACGAGCAAAAGGAAATATAAACTAGCCTACGGGGCTGCAGAAGTACTGCCACTCGCAGCAGGTTGCCCTTTGCGACTAGCACGGGCAAGCACTTCGGAGAGCTTCTTGGCAAGGACCTCAGCAGGAGCGCCAAAGGGACGGAGCGCTACCTTTCTGCCTGTAACAGCGTCGTAGGGAAGGCTCGAGTACACCTTCTCTAGGTTCGAGACTCCATGCGCCAGCGCAAATTGGATAGTTGTCCTAGCTCCGCATTCAGAATGGGCGACTGAATAATTCTAGAGGAGATTTTCATCCTCCAAGAAAACTTTCAGAAGGCCGCCCAGCGTAGGCGGAACCACTGCATCCGCCAGTAGGCGCTCGTGGAACTACGTCAGCACTCGGGTGGCTTCACCAACGAGGGAGCAGATACCATTCGTATGCCCCTGGAGCTGGGTGCAGGAGTCCATCAGGGCATCCACTCGCTGGCTCCCAGGCAGTTCCAGCGCTACCCCAAGGACATCTACAAAAAAACAGGGGATATCATCAGTTCCCGAAAGACCAAATTAAGGTACATTGCAGCACAGAGATAATCAAGAATGACTTACCCGCGAACTTCTGAGCCAAGGGGCGGATGATGCCAACAAGGTCGCTGTCGTGTTTGGCACCTGCCTCCTCCAGCTGCTTCAGCGCCTCTTGAGCTTCGACAAGCTTACCCTCGAAGTCAGTTGAATGCTTGCGAGTGGAATCCAGCTCCTTTCGAGAGGACTCCAACTCAGCCTCAAGGGTTTTCACCCGAGCGACAGCTTCAGCTTTCTCGGTCTTCAAGCGAGTAACTTGGGCTACAAAGCAACATATACAGCTTAAGAAATTTTCGCGATCAACAGAAAAAAACAAAAGGAGTGGGTCAAACTACCTTGAAGAGATTGGCCATCCTAGATGAGTCGATCATGATCCACCCGAAGGGAAGCGCAATCCGCCTCAGCCGAGAGCACTCGACGACCGATGGCAGCAAGGGAGTCGAGAAGAGACTGCAAAAGCACAAGACAAAGTTCGAGTTAGGGGGAAAAATCTCTTGAGCCTATTCACGATTGTACAAAGTCGAGTATAGCCTCGGGGGCTACTCCCATCGGGAGCACTGCCGTGCACCCAATAAAATCAAGAAAAGCAAGAAAGGAAAAAGCTTAGACTTGAGTCCATGGTCAATCGCAAGCGATTAACCACGGCCTCGGGGGATACTCCCATCGGGAGCACTGTCGTGCACCCGATAGAAATCATAATCAAGCAAAGCAGAAAATATGGAGGACGCCATGAAAATTACCTAGCCTTGGGCGATGGACAGAGGGTCCGCCGAGCTACCCAAAATCTCTTTGCTCGCCGAGGCTCCACCCGCGAAGCCAGGCAACCCGTAATCTGGAGCTGCGGCTGCTTGTGCGGGACTTGGAGACTGTTGGATGGCCTTTGCAGCTGGAGTTTCGCTCGCGACTGCCTTTTTCCTCTTCACAGAGGGAATGGAAGAAGCGTACTGGCCAGGGCTGATGGCTTGGAGGCTGTTACGGAAGAAATGGAATTATCAAACAAAGCTACAAAGAAAAGGGGAAAGATTCTCGACTAAAGAACAACAAACTCACTCATCCTCGTCGTCGGCATCCAGAATGTCCACATTCTAGGCGGTAGTGACCTTCGACTTGGGGGGCGGTGGAGGAAGCACATTCAGAGGCGTCACCTGGAGAGGCTCTGTCGCCTTACCGGATCCGCCACCCAAAGAACTGTCTTTGGAGGTAGCTTCATCGTCCCCCTGCCTGCGGTGCTTGCGGTGATGGAGCTGATCGCTACCCGACTCTTCCACGTCGTCTGAAGATCCGTGCTCGGAGCTCGAGTCAGCTTCAGCAACACTGGTGTCGAGAGCGGCCTCAACATTGCTCGCTAGGAGGTCCGAGGCATCCTCAGCCGAGACTGGCGGGTAGCACGTTGCTATTTTCAAACTCTACAAAAGAAGAAGAAAAGAAGAGAAAACTCAGTTGATAGATTCTCGAGTGACAAAAAGAATAAAGAAGAGACAAGAAGAAAACTTACCTCGGATGGAGGGGGCTTTGAAGCCTCGAATGGCTCAAGAGAGCAGGTGGCGAAGGGCTCGCCTACCTTCAGCTTGGTGATAGCCGCAATCTTCTTCTCGAATTCAGCATTCGAGAGGATATCTTGGCAGGCGCGACTAGGGTCTTCAACGCCCTGGTACTCCCACATAGTCAACGACCTCTTGTAGAGGCTGAATCCTACGCCGAAGAAAGACGCTTGCCAGGTGCAGGCCATTCAACGCGACTCCCATCGTCTGATTGCGAAGGTTCGCCACTTTCGTGAGTAGCGGGGAGACGATCCGGCTCTCCTCGACAGTGAGCCTGTGCGCCCAGGACTTCCTTCGCTTCAAAACGGCGAACGGGTGGAATTCGTGAGCTCCACCCGCGCTGTTGTCGGCGACATAGAACCACTTCCTCCGCCATCCTTGTGCGGAGTCGACGAAGTGCATCTCCAGATAGGAGTTGTCCGTCTTCGCCTGGATCCCGAAGCCGCCGGTGCGGAGTGGCTCTCCCAGCTGGTCGCCTAGCCGCGACTTTTCATGGAAGACCCGCACTTTGAACAGGGCCTTCCAGAGGCCCTAGTGCGGGCGAATGGCTAAGAAGCACTCACAAAGTACGATAAAGCACGAGATGTGCTGAATCGCATTTAGAGGCAGATCATGGAGCTGTATGCTATAGACATACAACTATCCAAGGAGGAAAGGATGCAGAGGGAGAGAGAGGCCGCGTGAGACGTGATCCGCAAAAATCACGCGCTCGTTCCCGCGGGGATTCGGTACCTCCTCTTTCTTGATTAGGCGAATGCGCTTGTCGCCTTCGGGGGGGGGGGCAGCGGCCCCTCCCTCTTCATCTCCTTGATGCTCCTGTTGGTGGTGCTGGCGGAGCGCCAGTCGCCCGTCCTCACAGCGGGTAGCGCGAGGACATCTTCAGCAGCTTTCGATGACGAGCAGTAGCGTCGCGCTTCTTCCCTCCAGCCATGGGAGCTCGTGGGTGCTTGCAGAGAAAGGAAGTGTGCGCGGGGTGGAAGAAGGAGAGCAAATGGCCAGGAAGATTTACTTTCCACCTAAGGGCAATTACTTATACGCGAGCCAAATCGATTTGAGCCGTAGATCTGGTGACGTGGCACCCATCGCGGCTGCCACGCGTGGAGTGGAAACAAGGCGGCGCCACATAGTTACCTCTGCAACGATCTTTACAGCAGATCGTGCGCATTTACGGCGCGTGGCTCGCGGGAAAACCGGAAACAACCTCTCGTTTCCGGTAAAAGGCTGACAAGGTGGTCCATCATGCTCTGCTCCGCTCTGTCACGTCCCATCGGGAGGAGCCAGAACAAACAAGTGCGCAATGACATCATTGCATACCTCGTCAAATTCGAAAATCCCCCCGGGTAGGATCCCTGACACGAAATTTCTTTCGTGTGGACATATCAAGACGCGAAAACTCTTTCGCAACTCCATAACACGAAATTTCTTTCATATGGACATATCAAGACGCGAAAAATCTTTCACATAAGCTCCATAACACGAAATTTATTTCGTATGGACATATCGAGACGCGAAAACTCTTTCGCATAAAAGCCCTTGACACGAAATTTCTTTCGTATAGGCACAACAAAGCTTCCAGACACGAAAAACTCTCTCGTATGGATAGGAAAACACAAATGCAAAAATCCTTGTGTGTAAAAACAACAAGGAAAATTTCTTTACTCGAAAAATCTCGAGGCAATATTCGCGAGTGAGCAGTCCCTGCCACTCTAACACACGATGTATACACATCTTTACCATGGATCGTTCAGCCGACTAGGCACATCCGGATGCCGTATTTCCTTGGATACGAAGGTAAGACCCAAAAGATCTCTCTTGAGGGCCTGGAATCGCACTCAAGCTGCGTCCTCCAGTAAATTTCCGTGTCAACAACACGAAGAAAAATCCTAGCGGACGCGCCGGGTACCCCTATAGATTAAATTCAACTCGGTAAGTCCTCCACGGCCCAGTCACAATGATCACCTTGCCGGGTTCGAGTCGGAGGTCTCGAGTCTGCGTAGGCTAGAACTGTTTTTGCCCTAGATGCAATTAATTGGCCCTGAGCTTTCGGGAGAGCCAAGCAACTGAGCCACATCCTTCTGCGAAAACAGCCAACACACATGCACCTTTATTCCTCGATACTCGAGTACAAGAAACGCATCGCACAGAGGGTACACGCCCTCTTCAAGCGATTGAAGCCATCAATTGAAAAGAAATCAAGACGAACTTTGAGCGTCTACCCGATGGATTCTCAGCCGAGTAAACGCTCGGGGGCTACTGACGAAGGGATGGATCCTGGACCTATCGGGTGAGCCTACCCGGTCCAAGGCCCAAGACCCAAGCTCCAAGGGAGATACCGTGGACAGTTCTAGAAGGCCCAATCAAGCCTCACCCGCAAAGCCTTGCGGGTTAAGAAAGGAAACTTGTAACCGACTTTAGGTTAGGGTTTGTAACCCTCCTGAGGACGGTTTGAGACCTGGCCACCTATCTAAGGCCAGGAGAACCACCGGTAGGGGGACCAAGCAATATCGCACCACCTAAGCCTTGAGATTGAGATTTACTCTCGACTTGAGCACCCCCACTGTAACTGATCTATCGTGCTAATACAGATTGACAAAAGCAGGAGTAAGGGTTTTACCTCTACGAGGGCCCCGAACCTGGGTAAATTGTGCCCCCTGTTTGCCGACGATTGTCACCAGCGCCTACTCGTTCTCTTACTCGAAACCCTATCGGTTCACCCGAGGGACTTGTTGGGATGCATATTCGACACCACCCCATGGTGTGGGCCCCTGGTGGCCCCCTCTGGCTCTCCTCGTGGTTGGTTCCCTCATCTGGACTTCTAAGACATCTCCGGTGTCCCCCCTCTTCTTCCGATCTTCTGAAATATGGTATCTCAGCGGTGCTTTTTCCATCAGATTTCTGGTCCCGGTATTTATTCTCCAAAAAATATGAAACATGCAAAATAAGATAAAATAACATAAGTGATGCATCATAACATGAAATATCGATGAATAACATAAAATAACAACATAAAACAGTGATGCAAAATGGACGTATCAACTCCCCCCAAGCTTAGACCTCGCTTGTCCTTAAGCGAAACTGAACTCTGTAAACATGACCGCATGTTTTATGGAGTGAGGTGTCGATAAATAAAATACGGACAAGAGGCATCACATCTAACAAAAAACAAGTCATTTTAGACAGCAACATCCTCTATATAATCAAACTTGAAACAAGCAGAGGAACAATAATGGTGCAAAAGGTAAATAATAATTGGTAAAGAAAAACTTCATTCTTGGTCAGAGAACAATTAACAGTGTACTTATCTTTCGACCAGAGTCTTTATACTAGAGCTATATTGCAGAGTGTTATCATGCTCAATTATAACGGTCTCTTTGCAGACATTGGTAACTTTCAAAGTGGTATTCAAAAAGATAAAAGCATTTGGAGAAACAAGGAAGAATAAAGAACATGATTGAGTAAATCAACATGTAGCTGGATGAATCACAACAACTCAAATACTTGCTTAAGACAGAAGGAAGTAGGTTTACTAACTCAACATAAAAGTAAAAGATAGGCCCTTCGCAGAGGGAAGCATGGATCACTCATGTGCTAGAGCTTGTTATTTAATAAAACAGAGTTATAAAATGGTTGACACTCCTCCCAACCTTTCTTACACAAACCATGGCTAAACGAATCCTCGGGTGCGTGCCAACAATCACATACCGTGGAGGAGTGTCTAAATTTTGAGAGGTATGTATGTCTATGTCAACGAATGGAAAATAGAAAATACAGTACGTCACAAGCCAACTAGACTCACAAGAGCGGCTCCCATTGAGGGACGCAACTGGTGTAGAAGGTCATCCCTATTTCTCTTTTGTTTACACAATTATGTTTTGACTGATAAATAAGGGGCAAAAATAGTGAAAAGAATTTTTATTATTATTTGGGGCTAGGAACCCCGCTGCCAGCTCTCACTAGTGGAAACAACCCCTCTCGTCCAGGGGGCCGGGGGGCAGCTGTCCCGGTTGCAACCAAATCCGGGACAAATGCCCTGCATTGGTCCCGGTTCGTGCGCCCGGGGCAACAGGAATCGCCTGGGCGCATTGGTCCCGGTTCGTGGGGGGCATATCGGTCCCGGCTCGTGCCACGGACCGGGACCAATGCCTAGCCATAGGCCACGTGGCACGCGCATGACCTGTTGTCCCGGTTCAGTCCACGAGCCGGGACCAATGCCCCCTTCCCCTATATATACTGCCCCAGCCCCCCCTCCTTCCATCTTTTTTTTGCTTGGAGGTGTGAGAGAGTGTGGTGTTGCTGTTTTTTTTACTATGCACACGAGGTGTTCGACGAAATTCCCGAGACGCACACAAGCTCACTGAAAATGGTTTCTTCGACCGAGGTTAACAAATTATCTTTTTCATCTGTAACTGATACATAAAAAAGTATTATTTGTCGATGTACTGTGGTTATCTCTGTATTAATATGTATTTTGATAAACTTAATTATATGATGCAGATGGATGCACGGCAGCGATGGATGTACGGTGACCGACGCACCTCCGAGTATATGGCAGGCCTGAATGCATTTCTTGCTGTAGCTCAGGCGAACAAAGATAATGGCTTCATGTGTTGCCCATGTGTTGATTGTCGGAACGTCAGAGAACATTCTTCCGAAAGAATCCTTCACGGCCATCTACTTCGGAGAGGTTTCATGCCCAGCTATAATTGCTGGACCAAGCATGGAGAAAGAGGGGTTGTGATGGAAGACGATGAAGAAGAAGAAGAAGATCCTTTGTTCCCTGAATACGACGATACTGCAATGGAAGAGAATGCAGAAGAAGGAGGTGATCAAGAACAGGCATCAGAAGAGCCCGATGATGATCTTGGCCGAGTTATTGCTGATGCAAGGGAAGACTGTGAAAATAGATTGGAGAGGTTGAAACTGGACAACATGTTACAGGATCACAAAAAATTGTTATACCCAAATTGCGAAGATGGTAGCACAAAGCTCGGTACCACACTGGAGTTGCTGAAATGGAAGGCACAAAACGGTGTGACTGACAAGGCATTTGAGACTTTACTTCAACTAATGAAGCCAAAACTTCCAAAGGATAACGAATTGCCTGAGAGTACGTACGAAGCAAAGAAAGCTCTCTGCCCTCTAGGATTAGATGTGCAGAAGATACATGCATGCATTAATGACTGCATTCTCTTCCGCGGTGAGAAGTACGAGAATTTGGATGAATGTCCGATATGCACTGCACTGCGGTATAAGATCAGAGCAGATGATCCTGGTGATGTTGACGGCGAGCCCCCCCGTAAGAGGGTTCCTGCTAAGGTGATGTGGTATGCTCCTATAATACCACGGCTGAAACGTCTGTTTAGAAACAAAGAGCATGCTAGGTTGTTGCGATGGCACAAAGAAGACCGTAAGAAAGATGGAAAGTTGAGGCACCCCGCCGATGGATCGCAGTGGAGAAAGATCGAGAGAGACTTTCCAGACTTTGCAGGAGAGGCGAGAAACTTATGGTTTGGTCTAAGTACAGATGGCTTTAATCCTTTTGGGGAGCAGAGCTCCAGTCATAGCACTTGGCCTGTAACTCTATGTATGTACAACCTTCCTCGTTGGTTGTGCATGAAGCGCAAGTTCATTATGATGCCAGTTCTCATCCAAGGCCCGAGGCAACCTGGCAACGACATTGATGTGTATCTAAGGCCATTAGTGGAAGAACTCTTAGAACTGTGGGGCAAACCAGGTGTACGTGTGTGGGATGAGAACGAACAAAAGCCATTTGACCTACGGGCGTTGCTTTTCGTGACCGTCAATGATTGGCCAGCTCTTAGTAACATTTCCGGTCATACAAACAAGGGATACAATGCATGCACACACTGTTTAGATAAGACTGACAGTGTTTTTTTGGATAAATGTAAAAAGGTTGTATACCTGGGGCATCGTAGATTTCTTCCGATCAAGCATCCCTTAAGGAAAAAAGGAGGGAAGCATTTCAGAGGTGAGGCAGATAACCGAAAGAAGCCTGAGCTCCGTAGTGGTAATGATATATTCGATATGGTCAAGGACCTAGAAGTAATCTTTGGTAAGGCTGCTGGCAGCCAACCAGTTCCGTACGGCCCTGATAAGTGGGCACCCATGTGGAAGAAGAAATCTATATTTTGGGAGCTACCCTATTGGAAAGTTTTAGATGTCCGGTCTTCGATCGACGTGATGCACGTGACAAAGAATCTATGTGTCAATCTGCTATGCTTCCTGGGCGTGTATGGGAAGTCAAAAGATACGCCTGAAGCACGGGAGGACCAGCAACGTATGAAAGACCCAAGCAACAAGCACACAGATACAGGGCGCCATTCCTTAAGCATCTACGCTCTTACTAAAGCAGAGAAGGAAATATTCTTTGAAGTCCTTTACAGTATCAAGGTTCCGTCTGTCTTCTCGTCGAATATAAAGGGGATAATAAACATGGCAGAGAAAAAATTCCAAAACCTGAAGTCTCATGACTGCCACGTGATTATGACGCAATTGCTTCCGATTGCATTGAGGGGGCTTCTACCGGAAAATGTTCGAGTACCCATTGTGAAGCTATGTGCATTCATGAACGCAATATCTCAGAAGGTAATCGATCCAGAAATTCTGACAAGATTACAGAGGGATGTGGTCCAGTGTCTTGTTAGTTTTGAGTTGGTGTTCCCACCATCCTTCTTCAACATTATGACTCATCTCCTTGTTCACCTATGTGAAGAGATTCATATTCTCGGTCCGGTCTTTCTACACAATATGTTCCCCTTTGAGAGGTTCATGGGAGTCTTGAAGAAATATGTTCATAACCGTGCTAGGCCAGAAGGAAGCATCTCGAAGGGCTATGGAACAGAGGAGGTCATTGGGTTCTGTGTTGACTTTATTCCTGACCTTAAGACAATTGGTGTTCCTGAATCGCGGCATGAGGGGAGACTGAGGGGAAAAGGAACGCTGGGAAAGAAAACAATGATACCTAGGGACGGGCATTCTTTGACCAAAGCACACTACACAGTTCTACAAAATTCTTTGTTCATGGCTACGTATGTCGAGGAACACAAGAATATTGTACGGTCTGCAAACCCGGGGAAGGATGACTCATGGATTAAACGCGAACACATGGAGACTTTCGGAAGTTGGTTGCAAACACGTCTTATAAATGACACCACTGTTGAAGATCAGCTATACATGTTGGCAGGGTCACCATCTTCGACTATTGGGAGTTTTCAAGGGTACGAGATAAATGGAAATACATTTTACACGAGCTCCCAAGATAAGAAGAGCACCAACCAAAACAGTGGTGTCCGCTTTGATACAACAAACGAGAATGGAAAAACTGACACATACTATGGTTACATAGAGGAGATATGGGAACTTGACTATGGACCTTCTTTTAAGGTCCCTTTGTTCAAGTGCAAATGGGTCAACCTGAATGGAGAAGGGGTAAAGGTAGACCCGCTTTATGGAATGACAACAGTGGATCTCAACTGTATTGGTTACAATGACGAACCATTCGTTCTAGCCAATGATGTGGCTCAGGTCTTCTATGTGAAGGACATGTCTTCCAGACCAAAGAAAAGAAAAAATAAGGGAACAATTTCATCATACGATGAGCCGAAGCGTCACATAGTTCTCTCAGGGAAAAGAAACATCGTGGGAATCGAGGACACGACAGACATGTCAGAAGATTATAATAAGTTTGTTGAAATTCCACCCTTCACAGTGAAATCTAACCCCACCATCCCGTTAAATAATGAAGATGCTCCATGGTTACGGCCGAAGCGATCATAAGCAAGGGACACGAAGAAAAGCTGGCAAGCATTATTGTTCCACCATCCCACTTTTCTGTTTCTCTCTCCTCCGTATGTTGGTGATGTGTAATAATAAGCGTGGAATACATGATCATATAGTTCTGTTTGATTAGTATTTTGTATTGACCGGTAAATAGCTGACAACTATGACCCATGTCCGAATACATTTCGAAGTGATAGTACGGATAACATCCTGACAGATATTGCAGGATTATAACTACTTTTAATATGTAGTATCTGTTGACACACGGTATAGAACAAGCGATATATTCCGCGCACATATTGCAGGCACACCATATTAATTTGAGGCATTGGAGGAGGAGAGATAGCTTTGCACAGGCTTGGCATCCACATGAAGACAGTGATTTCAGTTGAGATAGGTGAAGTTAATAGGAGGATTCTGAGGGGTTGGTGGGATCAGACACAAACTGGCACTTTAATTGAGATTGCCGACGTGAAGTCTCTCACTAATGATAGAATTGCATAATCTTGAAAAAACCTTTGCCTTGATCGTCCAAGATGTCCCAGTAGTGGTGCTCAGCGCCTTGTCTGCATGTTTCGCAGGACATGCCCATTTTACAGTGTAGAAACATCTACAGAAAAGAGCAAACATCTGTAAACTAGGCAGAGGAGAAGTAGAATCAGGTAGAGAAACATTAGAGCCGATGAGAAGTACAAATAGCATATGGAGAGAAACAAGGTTTAAAAGATATTGCTAGGTGCTTCCGGCCAAAAGATTATCAAATCAAAGTTTTGAAATTCTCAAATCAAACCATAAGTTCACAAAGCATACGCAAACATGGACCGTTACCAACCTGAGCCGCAAGGAGCAGTAGAGCAGAGCAGAGCAGACTCTAGAGGATGGACAAGCAGCCAGGACTGACATCGACTCTAGAGGATGAACAAGCCACCCTACTTCTACTATGAAAATGAGGCCCTAGCTCCAAAAAGTGTATGGGTGGAAATTTCCAGAAATTTGTATGACACAGAGCCGGAGTTTGTGGATTCTAAGCACTTCTGTGCAGCTGCTCAAGAAAGAGGCTACATCCATAACTTCCATAATTTATATTCAAATTATATACAAATGAAAAAATAATTAATAGTTTCAATAGTTAGAATAATTATTTAGTTAAACGAAAAATGGATTTAAATTAGTTTTGCAAATTCTAGCATTTTTCATGTTGGAATTTTTGTCAAATTTGGAAGTATATAAAAGTTGTTAATGTGCAAACTTAACACTTTTCAAATTTTGGCGCTAAAAAATTTTGGGCGCGCAGGGGTGCCACCGAAATTCGAAATTTGTTTTTGGTCCCGGGCCGTGGTACCAACCGGGACCAAAGGGGCTCTAGTCCCGGTTGGTGGCACGGGCCGGGACTAAAGGCCCAAGTGTATAAAAAGCGCGGCCCTCTCTCCAGGCCGAGCGGACACCCCAGAGGCGGGTACGAGTGGATATGGCTGGGCGAAGCCCTGCCGGCGGCGGGAACGAGTGGACAGATCCGCCGGCGTTCCGCCGGCGGGGATGGACTAGGGACACAGTAGATTAGGGGAACACAACTTATATTAAAATAAGGCCAGGGGCCTTGCTTACATAGGGGCGGCGCGGCCACAGGCGGCCGGCCGTACTTGCATAAGGGGCGGCGGCGCGGCCACAGGCGGCCGGCCGTTTCTTGGGGGGTAGCTAGGGGCGTTGTCTATATAGAATAGGGGGGGGCGGCGGCGCGGCCACAGGCGGCCGGCGCCGATCTAGTCGTCCTCATCGTCGGAGAGGCTTACATAGGCGGGTGGCTGCCACAGGTGGGCAGGCGGCTGGGCCGGGCTCGCCGGGGCTGGAGACATCGGGGGCATCGGGGGCGCGTACGGCGGCGGCGGGGGCAGCACCTCCTGCGGCAGCGGCGGCGGCGGGGGCAGCTCCTCCTCCTGCTCCGGCGACCCCGGCGCCCAAACGCCGCCGGTCCAGGCCCAGGTCATGCCATACTCCAGGCCTGGTGGGAGCGGCTGCGGCTCCGGCATGTCCTCGGACGCCTCCAGCTCGGCGTTCATCGCCTGCCACCAGGGGATGGCAGGCTCGTTAGGGGGTGGCGGCGGCGGCGGCATGGCGGCGGCGGCGGCGGCGGCGGCCACGACACGCTCCCACCTCTTGATCTCGTCGTCGATGAGGGAGCGGCGGGAGGCCTCGCAGGCCTTCTCCATGGCGGCCCGGAGCTCGGGGTCCTCCTCCCCGGAGAAGTCCTCCGGCTCGTCCACGAGGAGCCATAGCTCCCTCTCCCGGCCGGGCGCTGGCGGGGGGTAGTCGTCCACGTTGGCCTCGAGGGGGGCGGGGATGAAGGAGCGGCGGCGCTGCTCGTGCTCCTGCTCGAGCCAGGCGGCCCAGTAGGGGGAGCCGCGCGCGTACATCCGCTCCCTGCGGACGGGGGCCGGCAGGAGCTCGCGCCGGCGGTCGATCTCCTCGAGCAGCGCCGCGCCGGTCGGGGCCGGCGGCACTGGGATCCGCTGGGGGTTCAGGTGCCAGCCGTCCGGGAGGTGCACGTCGGAGTAGAACACCGGAGTGGCATTGTTCCAGTGCCACTCCGCCTCGTCCACCCGGACGTACCGGCGGAACCGCTTGCCCGGGGGCGCGGCGCGGGGCGGCGGGCGGGCCGCCGGAGGTGGCGCGGGGACGCGCGGCGCCCCGCCGAGGCGGACACCTCCAGGGCCGTAGCCGAAGGCCTCCGCCGGCGGGGGTGGGATGCGGCCGGCGCCGCTCGACGAGCCTCCGTCGTCGTTCCTTGGGCGCTTGCCGGAGTTCGAGAACCAGCGGGACATGGTGGCGGCTAGGGTTGCTTTGCCAGGGACGCGTCCGGGGTGGGTGGGTTGTACGGGCGGCGGGGGGCCTTTAAAAAGGACCCGGGGTGGGCTGGCATGCCAACCGGCGGCCTGAACGTGGCGGCGGTTGCAGGCGGCCATGAATGCGGGGAGCCGAGGCGTGGCGCGTGGGGAGTGGGGCGCGGGAAGCCGAGGCGGGGCGGGAAGACGAGGCGGACAGCGGCCCTTTGACCGTCCTTCGGTCTTAGTTTAAGGGACCAGGCGAACCAGCCACCAGGCCGCTGGCCAGTGGCCCCTGTTGACTGGCCATAATAACAGACGCGGGCCAGTGGGCCCTTCGAACCGTTGACTGTCCATAATAAAAGACGCGGGCCAGTGGGCCTTTTTGACTAAAAAATGTGTCAGTGGGCTTAATTAAAGACGTGGGCCTGGAGCGGTTGGGGAAGGGGAGGCCGGTTGGCGATTGCGAGGCAGGAGAAAAAAAAACGAACAAAAAAAACCTACCGCGGCAGGGAAAATGGGCGGACTTTATTCTTTTTTTAAGAAGGCATCCATCCCGGTCCCTAAAACGAACCGGGACGAACTCCCTCGCGGTCCCTGGCCCAGAGTCGCCACGTGGGCCAGCCTTACCATCCCGGGTCCTGGCACAACCGGGACCAATGGGGAGGGCCATTTGTCCCGGCTAGCCCATCCCGGTTGCGCAACCGGGACAAATGGCCCTTACGACCCGGGACAAAAGGCCCTGTTTCCACTAGTGTCTTCTAGCATTTGGATAAGCGGATGAAGCCACTAGTCTAGGTGTGTGAAGTCCAATCAACAAGTGAGATAAAGATTCTCTATTTGCATCCTCATGAGCTAAAACAGGAACACAAAACATGGATAATTTGAAGGGTTTAAGGTAGCACATGAGCAATTAACTTGGATTGGCAGTTAATTACCACAAATAGGTAGGTATGGTGGACACAAATGGCAAGGATTTGGGGCTCAAGGTTTGGATGCACGAGAAATATTCCCTCTCAGTATAGGTTTTTGGATAGCAAGGTTGGGTAGCAAGCATAAGAATTGAAGTAAAACAAACAAAAACATATATGATAAAGCCAATCATGCAATCTTCCTTGAAGGTGCAAACAAACTTACTTGAGAATACTAAGCTTGTGAGATAACAAGAAAGAAAGATAATGGAATAATATATCTACATGCAACTCCCTCTTTTCTACTTAAGTCTCAACATATTGTTGCTACTGACCAATGCTAAGTTTGCTAAAACCAACTAGATTATCTTGAAGCTCCAAAATTGATACCAATGCTAATAACAAGATCAATCATATAACAAAAATTGCAAACTAAAATAAAGTAGAATGAGTAGATGATGAAACTTCTCATTAATATTTCATTACAGCAACTCAAACCAGGGGATGCAACGATAACCAACTAAGTAGTGACACTTCCATACTGCAAACCGTACTATATGATATTTCCTATACTCACGATATGACTCTTCTAAGAAGGTAAAAAGGTGAAAGATAAGGGTGATACCGCGGCACTCCCCAACCTTGGAACAAGCCAAGGGGATGCCAATACCAATGACGAATCAATTCTTCGGTGGTGGTGGTGAACCCCTCTCATCATCAGACTTCCAAGGTAAATATTCTCCATCCACAAATGATGTCCTGGTCTCCATCATCCTGAAACTAGCAAAAGAGCTTATCCGTTTAAACCCGCTCTCATACTCACAGTTCTGATTCTGCACATCATAAAGTTGTGCTTGTAAATCGTTGGTGGTCTTGGTGAGTGAGAAAATATCCTCCCAAAACTTCAAAGTCTCCTTCTTGTACTCAGCGTCTGTTCTGTCTATATCCTGCGGATGATCTCAACTTCACGCTCTGCCATCTTCTTGTACCTAAAGACTTCTTGCTCTAGCTCTTCCATCCTAGTTTCTAGACTGCTTTCTCCTTTAGGGACCCGAACATCTTCAATCTGCACCTCCCCATCCTTGAGCAGCAACTCTTTGGGATGCATCTTCAACTCTCTCATGTACGGGTTGATGACGTTCTCAAAGAAACTGTCTTTGGGAGATCCGTGAGAGGAAATTGTGGCTCTAGATCTGAAGATGTAACGTGTCAGAAACAGCTCGAAACAGAAACACGACGAGAAAACGATATACGGACCTCGGGGGGACCGGGGGGTATATAGCAAAAATATGCGTAACGAAAGGAAAGTCCGGGTCGAAAACGAGTCGGAGAGGGGCTCCGGCGCGCCCACACCATAGGGTGGCGCGGCCAAGGGTGGGCCCGCGTGCCTCCCGGCACCATCTCCAACTCCTCTTCGGCTCGGTATTTGTCGTGGGATAATCACGGCAGATGTTACCGGGGGTAACTGATCTAGGGGCAAGACGACACAGGTATTTGGGAGAGGGTTTAGCTCAGAGGAAAACATGGTGCAATTCGATCTGGTAGCCGGCAATCAAAGTCGCTGAGTCTCCGATCTTGATATAACAACTCAACTCTGGATTACACTAGATGCTCGATACCAAGCGCTATTGCTAGGGTTCTAAGATCTCTGTCCAAAACTAGACCTGGGAGTCGGTTTATAAAGCACCCGTACCCCCTGGCTTATTCCCCAAGGCGCACTCTGGGTCCTACCCGGACACGGCGCACAAACCCTAGCTTTCCTTTACAATAACCCACAATCCGGGTTGCTGGGCCTACAAACTTGGGCCTTCCGCAAGCTTCCTTATCCTTAGCCGGATTCTGCGCACCGTCCTTTGGGCCGGGTTACTCCTTGGAGTTTGGCCTACCGGGTTATCATCCCCCCGTCAGTAGTCCCCAGAATAGCCTGGGCTTCATGGATCCTCCTTGAAGCGCTCGCTATTCCCTGCAAAGATATCAAACATACAGGCACATAAAGGCCGGGTTAAGATGCTCTGATATTCAGCTAGGCCTTACTCCACGGCGGCCATGTAGTAACCCGGGTTTTTTCCTCCAAACACCTTTAATTTTCCAGGTCTAAACCCTAATAAGAATGCCAAAATTCCATACTCGATAATCGATCCTGATATCACAGGATGGATTCCCTTCTCTCTTTTATCCAGATGCCTCGCCCAATATTTGGCGCAAATCTCGCAGAAACTTAAGTAAATAGCCGTTTTACCTCCGCAACTCCCGGCCCCCACTCAACGAACCGGGCTTACCCACTTATACTATAAATAAGCTCCTTGGGGGTAACCCGAACCCTAACGGCTCATTTCCCCCCATTCCGCTTCCTTTCTCCTTCTCAGCTCACTCTCACTGAGCACCACCACGGAAATCCCGCACGTATCACCGGAGCCCATCGGTCGGAGGCTGCGCTCCGCCACGACTCGCCCCGCGCCGCCGCCGAGATCCGCCGGCGAATCCCCATCCGGCCCGTCAAGGACCACAAAGGGGACACCAGGCTTGCGCCATCTGCCTCCGCAAAGCCTCGCTCAAATCTCCTCCGGTAAGCCACTTGCGTCCATTAATTCACCCTTGCACTTTTTGATTTCACCTTAGATTAGATCCAAATCGACCCGCCAACGATCCCTCGGCCAGGCCGAATTAAGTTGCTAACATTCTTTCCAGCTCGCATAATAGATAGGTTATGGGTTCCAACCCATTCTCCTACTACCTGTAAGTATTAATTTCGCCACAAATCCGAAGATAAGATTCCCAATCTGGGCCCGATCCACTCAAAATTTCCGCCTCGGACTCAATCACCCGGCCGAACTTCCCCTTTCCAGTTCCTTTTATTCGCGTTAAGTGCCTATGCGGCCATCCATCGTCCCCAAAGAACCCCTTCAACATTTAGATCTCCATAATTTTCGTCATAATACTTGATACCCGGACAATTTCGAACTTTACTCGGTGAGCTAACACCCGGGTTGCACTCAATTTTTCATGTCTCAATATTACCCCACCGATACTCGGCCGGCTCACAACTTCCGGGTCTTAGTCCTCTTATCCTTTTACTTTGTATTTTGCAGGTCAACCACATGGCTCCCAAAAAGCAGGGGAAAACTCCAACCAAAGTTAAAGCCGCCAACTCCATATCCGCTAACTGGGCGCGGTCCACAGTCACCAAATCCAAGTTGGAGGAGCTAGTGGAGCTGGGAGTTCTTCCTCCTCAAGAGGATATCCAATGGAGAGTGCCGGGTAAGGAGACCCGGCCCACCCCGACAAAAGACGAGGTAATTTGCTTTGTGGAACATGTGACCCGGGGCTTCCGCCCACCGGGTCACCCCTTTTTCCGTGATGTTTTGAATCATTACGGTCTTCGCGTCTTTGATATCGGGCCTAATTATGTTCTCAACATCTCCCACTTCATAGTCCTTTCCGAATCATACTTGTGCACTTCGCCAAGTCTAGCTCTTTTCATCGAGCTTTTTCAATGCAAACCGTGCCGCGAGAGCGGTGACGGGGCGCTTCTCGCTTGCGGCGGGGTTTCCATCCAGCGCCGCAAGAGTTCTCTGATGCCACCCCTCACCCTTAACTCCCATGTCAAGCACTGGCAGCTCTCCTACTTCTACTGCCAAGACACCTCCCCACCCGGCCAAAGGAAACTGCCGGGTTACTCAGAGGGTCTTCTTGACATCTCTGATAAATTTAGTGCCTTTGCCCCTGACTCGGACAGGGAGGCAATTCAACCTCTTTTAGCCAAAATCACCACTCTCACAGCCCAAGGCCTCATCGGGCTCAACCTGGTGAAGACTTGGGTAGATTTCCGGATTCAACCCAACTCCATCCGCACAAAGTTAATGTGCGAGTATTCAGGGCAACCTACAGACCCGCTCCGGTACTCCGACAATATCTTCGCAGCTGGCGATACTCATAAAACCATCAAGGGCTTTCTGACCGAAAAGCTTGAGGTAATCCGGAACATATCCGGGTTAGAGCCCTTCACGCTTGAGAACCCAGCCCCCAAGGTGAAAACCCGACTTTGATGCCTTTACCTTTGCTCTTTCCACTCAATGCAGTTAATAACCCTTATGTTAACACTTTTCAGGCTGATGATGATTTTTGGAAAACCAATGCCTCCCCTAGCTCCGAAAGTCCAGAGGAGCAAGAAACTGTTAACTCGGACGAAGGTACTCTCCGGATTTTATTTGGTTCCCTTGAACTCATCATAACCCCTTCATTTCCAACCATAACTTTGATGATATCCAGAACAAGAAGACGACGAGGAAGAAAACTCTGATGGCAAAGTAGAATCTGCCAGCGACGAGGAAGAACTGGAGCCGACAGTCAAGGTCGGATCCAAAAGAAAGACTCAAGAGTCCACCTCCAAGGTTTCATATCTCCCCCTCGCATTCAACTCGCATTACTTTAATGATATACTTGAGCTACCTTGACGTTATCCCACTGGCCGTTCTTGAAGGAGTCGCCCGTGCCCAAGCGTAGGTCAACTCGAAATCACCCGGGTGATGATGCCCTCAACCCGGGTATTTCATCGACCCCCCCGCGGCGGGCTGGTAATTACCCTATCCTTTCTGGGTCAAAACATTCTCTTTAAACCATTCCCATATGACATCTAACTTGATAATTTCCAGCTTCTCCCGAGTCCAGCGATGGATTTCCTTGTGACTTTGCGGTGAATACCGTGTAAGATCCCCTTCCTGATGTTCCACCATATTTCATCACCCTTTCTTGACTGTGTATTTAGCTACTCACTGACAACATCTTATAGGGCCACGGTCGTTGTCAGCGATCAAGAGGAAACGGGGACCGAGGGCCCGGGCAAGGGGAGCCCGGCTGATAAGACTACAGCCGCGTCCAGCGGTGAAAAACAAGCGTCGCCGCCAAACCCGGATACGCAAGGAGCCGAGTATCCCATTGCTTCCCACGCAAGCAAGAAGAACAAAACCACCGTCTTGGGTGCAGAAGAAGGAGCGTCGGATTCCGACACACAAATGACCCGGGTTCCGCCTCCTACTAAGAAGAAAGCTCCTTCCCGAAATTTCCAAGGCCCCGGGTCTTCTGATACGAATAAAGACACTTTCGATCAGTTGATGGACACTCTCCTCACTATGAAGACTTCGGAGAGCCAGATCTTGGAGCGCATGGTTGCAGAGCACCAGGTAAGGACACTTTGTATCTCATATTGCATACCTAGTCCCCAAGTTCCAAGTATGACTTGCAAAAGTGATGCTTGGTACTTTACGGCACATTCAGCTTTCCATACAATCCAACTAATACTCGCATTCCTTGCTACTTACAGGCACAGATAACCCGGTCTGATGAAACTTTACTGAGGACGGAACAACTTCTTCTTGCCGAGATGAAACGAAGAGAAATCCTTGAGGATGACATGAAAACCTTGAAGAAAGATGTTTCCAAATACAAGAAGAAGTGCAACGCCGCTCAGACGAACTGAAGAAACTATCGGACCAGGTCTCCGATACTTATCAGATCTTGCTCAGTAAGTTTTCTGCTGTCGATTGGCTTCACGTCTTTGCTTTATTATAACAGACTCGGGATTACTGATACGCTCTTTCGTTACGACTGCAGGTGCCAACCTTGCAGCCCCAGAGGAAAATGCCATTGTCAAGGCTAAAACCCTCAAGACTGTGCTCCGGACTTTCTTTGCCGGAACAAAATTTATATTAGATGCTGTGAAGTGGCCTACGGAAGTATATCCGGGTGAAGAGAATCTCGTTCAAGCCTGCTCCACTGTGCCTGGCTGGATTGAAATCTGGAAACGCTCATCATGCCGGATTGGAATGACCCGGGCTTTTACTCTGGCCAAGGCTTTCTTTCCAAAGCTTGACCCGGCAAAGGTAACATCCGGGTTTCCCGAATTCAAGGCTGACGGTTCCAAATTTACACCCAAGGATTTCAAAGCCATACAAGCCGCAGTGCGCCCCTCAGCTACCACTTTGGCCGATAGCTTGGATCTAAATACGATTATGAGTGCATACGACGCTGATGGCAAAGTTATTACGGAGGAAGCGCCCCCGCCTTTTGATATCTTGGAGAAGTGGGTTTCCAGCTCGGCCAGGAAGAGGGAAGCGACTGCGAAGAGAGAGGCCGAGTTAGGATCGGGCCCGTCTGCTTCTACACCAGCCGTCCCTCCACCAGTCCGCCCTGATGCAATGAGTCCGGGTAAGGGTGCCGGGAAGGCTAAGTAGCAAACCCAGGACTCATACCCGGAAGGCCGTGCTTAGGGGGCCGAATAGGGCCGTACTATCATAATACCTTGTAATGCTTTGTATTCACACTGTTATGCTTTTGATGGTGCGCCTGTGCACCCCTGAAACTGACGCCGTACCTTGTAACGTACTTTTAGTTCGTGATATAATTTGCGGCTTTCCTGGCCTTTTGATAACCGTATTGCTTGCCTATTTTTTGAACTTTTTCTCGATACCCGATTCTCTATTTTTGCTCCCTTCGTAGGACTCGGTTTTCCGAGTACCAGGGGCTTTGATACGTGGACTTTTTCTTTAAGTCCCCAAGACTCGGATGGTAAGGTTTTTCGAACTGCGATAGCCAAGTAGTTTGTTTCTGTTTCGAAGTCCCCAGTCCCCAGGACCCAAAGTCCGAGTCATGGGGGTGTGGCCTTTCTCAGAGAACAAATTATTTTTTACCGAGTCGCAAGCCTAAAGCCATTCCGTGTGAATACTGAAGTTATGCTTGATAGTTGTTGAGTTTCCGGCTTTTAGCCTTGTACTCTGCATAAACTTGTGGTTTAGATGACCCTTTTGACTATCTTGTACTGTAAGCCGGCTTTCGCGTGGATACCATGTTGTTACATCCATACGAGAACAGTGTCAGGCAAGTCCCATTGGGCTTCATGGCTGATTGTAATCGTAAGCGAACGAATCATGCCACTTTAGTGCGAGTCACATCGAGCTTAAGTAAGAAAATTTGGCTCCTTTGTCCAGTTATAAGATTGCAGCCGTACTCGTTTGCGAATAATCGGCCCTTATAACTTATAGGCATCAAGGCCGGGTCTTTTGGGTTGCTAGCTGAGCTACTTGAGCCGCCAGCCCCCGAGACCTGTATATACTCAACATTCTTAATGATACGGAAATACTGATGCCACGTGGATACTACTTACTTGTAATCAGGTTGTAACGAAATAGGACTTGATAACCATCTCTTTATTGCTGCGAGAAAGTTTGGATCAGCAGGCCGCCTCATTAAAAACCTTCCAGTCCCCTTAGGTACCCTGGGTAGGAAAAGAGCGCGTCTGAAACCTGCTGCCCGTTACATTGTTTAGTTCTTCGTGGACACCGGTCCCGAACTGGCGTGACCGGTGCACATTCTCCACACGTTAGACTTTTTTATGACGAGTACCGGGTTTACTAGCCAACCTGGGTAAGGCGTTTCCATGACATGGCCGGTTGTGAGTAACCCGACAGCTTCTTCTTCTGTGGCGGATTGTTTGGAGGGGTCATCTTTGACAAAAGCCACCATTTTAGCATCTTGTGTTACCTTGGATTTTGCTCGTTCGCCTTCAGTACTCGGCCTTTTTGATGTGGTTCTACCCTCCGGGTCTGCTTGAGACCGGTACTGCTTGAGTTCTTCTTTTCTACAGGCCTGCTCGGCCATGGCTGCATCTCCTTCGTCGCATTCAGCTGCTATGTCTCGATTTCCATGTATGGTAATGGTCTTCTTGGGACCCGGGATTTTTAGCTGTAGATATATGTAACACGGCCTAGCCATGAATTTGGCGTAAGCCGGCCTTCCAAATAACGCGTGATAAGGGCTGCGCAATTTGACTACCTCAAAGGTAAGCCACTCAATTCGATAGTTATCCTTTGACTCTCCAAAGGCTACCTCCAATGCGATTTTTCCCTCGGGGCATGCTGAATGACCCGGCACTATCCCATGAAAAACTGTTGAGCTTTTTTGCAGCTGAGATTCCTTGAGACCCATGCGTAGGAAGGTTTCCCAATACAGTATGTTGATGCTGCTTCCACCATCCATTAAAACCTTTTTCAGTTCGTACCCATTGACTTGCGGTGCGACTACTAGTGCCAAGACTCCTGGGTGCTCCACTCTTTCTGGGTGATCCCTTCTGCTCCATGTTACCTCCTGTTCTGACCATCTCAAGTACCTCGGGACAGCTAACGAAACTGAGTTGACCGCTTGCTTCAGTATCTTTTTGTCCTTGTTAGAGCCTCCTGTGGTATGCACATGATATTGACCCAATTGTTTGGGGTTAGCCTGGAAACCTCCTGCCCCCCTTGGTTATTACCTTGATTTCCAGCCGCCGGATTGCCGGCTGGGGGTGGGCCGTTGCCCGGGTTTGCCCCTGGACCCGGTCCTCCTCCCCGTCCTGCACCTCGCATAGCTCTGTGCACTTCCTCATTTTTCCATCTTTGTAAATCGGCGCACTGTTCTAGGGAGTGGTTAGCCGGCCTGCCATTCCTGCTGTGCTTCGGGCATGCCATCCTGAATATGTCCCAATTGTTACCCGGCCTTGGTGGACCTTGATAGTTTCCTCCATTGTGGTTACCTCCGTTGAAATTTCCTTCTGCTCTGGGCCTCGCAGACCCGGCTTCTGTGTTGGCGACAAACTCGGAGCCTCCTTCGAACGGGCGCTTGTTCTGGCTATTTTCGTTATTACCTGATGCTGATCCATTGCCGGTTCTTCCGTTATTGCTTGTGTTTGCTTTTACCTTCTTGTCATCAGCTTCTTCTTCTGTAGTATCTGTCGCAGCGTGTTTGTTGCACGCATCCATCAATTCTCCCATTGTAACCTCCGACGCATTTCGACTGGACTTCATGCGAGTTAACTTTTGCACTAAAGGTATATACTTGCATGTTTTTGCCATGGCCTGTAGTGCATCCTTGGGCTTTTACCCGCAGCTGCAGAAGGAAATTCTTCTTTGATGGTAGTTTGCCTCTTGCGCTTTTGGTTGTTGTAAAACTCGGCATACAATTGGCTGATTTCAGCATCAGAAGCAAGATCATTTTCTCCAAGTTCGTCAAACTAGGAAAGAATCAGCAGTATGTTAAAAATGAAGAGAGAAGATAATCTGAGGAAACTCAGAAACAAGGGAAGAAAAGTACCTTAGGAACCAGATTTTCCGCATGATATATGGCTAGACTTTCTTCAACCTGGCTATCGGCGGCGACTATCTGATGAAGGCGTTCTATAAAATCCTTCTTGCTAAAGGACCTATCGGTGCCTCTCATGCTATCTTCCGGTCCCGTGTACTCACAAAGAAGTCGGGAACGAAGGGATAAAGGTTGTACGCGACGTCCAAACCAGCATAACACGATATCCTTCCAAACCAAAGGTGGTTGAGAAGAAGAAAGTTTGGCAATGCGACGCTTTATTTTCATCAGGCTTTCAGGCAAATCCTCTGTTATTGCAAGTGTCCAATTTTCATGAGGAATGGCAGCAGAATTAACAAAGGGAGGAAGTCCGGTTTCTTTGTTGGGGAACGGAATGTCTTGGTGATAAAAGAAAGAACCTAGCCAAGATTGGTCAGGTTTCGGCATTCTTATCTTGGGATACCATTCTTCCCTAAAGTTTCTGAGGATAAAAGATATGGTACCGCAGATGGGCGAGACACCGTTTGTGATATTGTGTTTTACCTCGAAACAATAATGCCAGAAGTCTAAATTGGGAGTTATTCCAAGATACCCTTCGAAAAGAGCTTGGAAACTAGCTAATTGGAGGATGGAATTTGGAGAGATATTATGTGGTTGAACACCATAAAAGTTGAGGACGTCTAGGAAAAAGGCGGAAGGGGGAAAACCCATACCTCTCGTGATATGAGAAGTGAGGAGGACGCGTTATCCTTCCTTTGGCTTGGGCTCTGGCTCGTTCTTCGAGATCCGCCATTTGCCTTTAACTATCAATCTATCCCTTGACATCCGACGAAGGAGGACGAGTGAAGTATCACTCTGATTCCAAATTCCGACAAATTCTACTTCTTCGTCAGCTCCGGCGGAGAAGCGCTCAGTGCCACGAGAGTGAATCTTGGCCCCCGCCGTTTCCGGTGCGAACGGCGGGGTTGTCGTGGTACTTGGGCCTGCTACGTCCGCGGCGGCGGAAGCATTTCCTCCGCCCGCCGCGGATGCCGTGGTTTTTTCCGGCCCGCCGCCGGCATGCTTGGGCGACCCCAGCTGTGGATCCAGGTCGCCCAAAAGCTCGTCGATGGAGGCGCGAGCCGGAGAGGACGACGGAGAGGCCATCGTTTTCGTTGATGAGGGAGCGCTCCGGCGTGCGAAGGGCTCGTCGGGGCAAGGATTCGTTCTAGCTCTCGTGCTCGCGTTTGCGTCAATGGCGTGGGCAGTGAGGGAGTGAGGAAAGATTTCCGGAGACGACGAGGACGGCTATTTATAGCCTAAAAACCTCTAGATACGCGCCAACGACTCTTTTGACCGTTGGATGTTCGACGCATGTCGCTCGCCGGGAAATCCGGGAAACGGAACGACAGGGGAATGATGGCTATCTCCTCGTTTCTCGTGAGAATCTGTCAGAGATACGTTGCAGGGTTTCCCGCGTGAAACCAAGCGGCGCTTGCGTCAGCATGATTAAAGCGCTGATGTCACGTGTTCCTTTTCCGCGAAGGATCGCGAGAAGAAAAGCCGGATTTTCATAGTTCCGAGTTTTATGTTACCATCTCCTTCAAAAGGAAAGAAGAAAGAATCAATACTGCTGAATCAAGATTCCCGGACAAAATGTATTTGACGAAAGGCGGAGTTTCAGAGTTTTGATCCTTCCTGGGGGCTACTGTCGGATATATACCGAATAGGGGTATAGAAGATGGTAGACAAAAGAGCTGGACTACCAGGGTGGCCTGCAAGGTAATGGGCTTAGGACCATTGGGCGGCCCAGTAGTCCGACGCGTAGAAGCCGGATTCTAGAAGAACCCGGATCACGGCCCGCGTGATCTGGCTTGGAGGAGAAGACGGATTCCTTACTTTCCAAGTTACAAGTTAAACGTAGTCTTCTAGGTTTCTGGTTCTGTAAGCCCTAATCCGGCTATTATATAAAGCCGGACGGGAGATAGATTAGATAAGTTCCTTTAGTTCCAAGGTTCTAGGTTCTAGCTTAAGCCTTGCGCAACTCGCCGGGAAGTTCATCCTCGACGAGTAGCTGGATCTATTCCCTTACATTGTAACCTTATTATACGGGCTTTAGTCCCACATAGTGAGAAGTGCAGGAGTAGGTACGCCGTACTGTCGCGACGTACCGAACCTGGGTAAATCCTGTGTTCTGTGTTACTACGCTATCCCGTTACCCCACGTCTCTACCGTAGTCTCATGGCACCCCAGTCTATGAAAACTACTACGATGTCTCGACACCCGGCGCACCCAACTACGCGCCGATTCTCCCTTCTTCTGGACGCATCGCTCTAGATCATCAATAGTGAATAATTTCCTGCAGGTCCCGTGAAAGTGCTTGACAAACGCGGTCTTCAATTCCTCCCAAGACTTGATCGATCCTTCCGGCAAATTGGTGAACCACAATTTTGCTGCTCCTTCCGACATCATCAGGTACATGAACTTGGCTTGGAGGTTCTCGGACGCGTTGCGAATTGACATTGCCATCTCGTAACTGCTTAGCCATGTTTCGGGATCCATAGTTGGCTCATAATTCACTACTTTCCCCGGCTCTTTGAATTTTTCCGGGTAAGGTTCAGCTCTGATACTGTCCGAGAGACACTTAGGCCCCGCGAGAACGGTTGAGGCCGGCCTGGCTCTAGAAACGTGTGATACCGCGGGGGGCGCGGCTGGGCGCGATGCTGCGGGAGGTCCATGCGCTGCAGACCCGGCCGCGGCCCTCCGAGCCCTAGAACTGTCCACGACGGCCTGTGCTGCTGATGCTACCTGAGCGCGGGGAGGAGGCGGCATTTGCTGCTGCTCTTCCCTCCGTCGCGCTGAACTTGTTTGGATATTCCCTTGCTGTTGACTGACGTATGGCGTCCCGTGCATACCGCTTCTGTGATCCGGATAATTGGCTTGCTGTGCCACCGCAGTGTGCAACAGATCGATGGCTTGCCGAGTCTTCTCTGCATGGGGCGACTCTCCCACAGGGATTTGATTCAACGCGAGTGTCGCTGCATATACATTGTCCATGGGGTTATTGTAGTGGCCGGATGGTGTGCGGAACCGTGATGGTGGCAGTGGTGGTAGATCGTTGCCGGTTGTGACTCTAGTTTGTGGTGGGGGTAACCCGGTCCGCTCGTTTGCCGGATGTGTCGCTGCTGTCACCTGTTGGGGTGCGGTTCCCTGGTTCACCACTGGTATCGGCTGGTCCTGAGGTGTAACAAATAAATTAGCCGGATTAATAACCCCGCCCATTGCTGGTAACCTGGTGTGATGCCTTTGATGTATTCTAGACGTTTCCTCTCGGAGCCGGGTTTCCAACGCATCTAGCTCACGCCGCCGCGTGGCCATCCCTTGCCTTTCTGCCTCTACCTGCCTTCTTTGTTGTTCCAGCGCACGACGAGCCACATCCAGATCCCTGACGCGTTCCGCTGCGTTTTCCGGAGTGATAACCGTTGCGAGAACCGTGGGGTCTAGAATCAGATTGTTATCGAATAAGGCCGGGTGGCGCGGGTTCGAAGGACCCGCCCCTGGTGTCCGGTTTTCTAAGAATCCGAACGTGTTTGCATGCAACTCCTCATCCGCTGCTCTGCTGGTTACTGACGCCGACTCTCCATCAACCCGGGCCAAGACCGGGTCTCCGTTAGCCGCGTCCTGTCGCTGGGCCACTGCCTGAGCCGCCCCGACTGATGTCGCGGTTGCGTTTCCTTGGTTGGCCGCGGGGGCCGCATAGACTGCAACTCGGCGTACGATATCCGGTGCAAATTCATGCTGTTCTTCCTCATCGTTCTCCTCATACCGGTTTTCCAGTAGATCCAGGATAGACCCGGTATCATCTTCTCTTTCGGCCCGGTCGCGTGGGGTCCATGCCGGCTCCTCCGGCTGTTCCCACTCCGCGATGGGTTCTTCTGCCGGATGTGTCGTTCCAATTGATTCTTCATCATCTGATCGGGTAGACGTGGCTTTTCCTGGCATATAATCAGATCCAACGTTGTCAGGGATCGAATTGGAAGCACATACTATACCAATGAAGACGCTGATCCGGCCGATCGTCACGACGGATCCGGATTCGAGGTGATCCGACTCCGGCCCCCAGCCGGAATCGTCCACCATCTTTTCTCCTTCGTGGTCGATGTAGACTTCGCCGGTGACAAGGTTCTCCATGCCCTTCCGAGCTTCTCCCGTGATGTAAACACCTTTGGACGCAGGCCCCACGGTGGGCGCCAACTGTCGTGGGATAATCACGGCAGATGTTACCGGGGGTAACTGATCTAGGGGCAAGACGACACAGGTATTTGGGAGAGGGTTTAGCTCAGAGGAAAACATGGTGCAATTCGATCTGGTAGCCGGCAATCAAAGTCGCCGAGTCTCCGATCTTGATATAACAACTCAACTCTGGATTACACTAGATGCTCGATACCAAGCGCTATTGCTAGGGTTCTAAGATCTCTGTCCAAAACTAGACCTGGGAGTCAGTTTATAAAGCACCCGTACCCCCTGGCTTATTCCCCAAGGCGCACCCTGGGTCCTACCCGGACACGGCGCACAAACCCTAGCTTTCCTTTACAATAACCCACAATCCGGGTTGCTGGGCCTACAAACTTGGGCCTTCCGCAAGCTTCCTTATCCTTAGCCGGATTCTGCGCACCGTCCTTTGGGCCGGGTTACTCCTTGGAGTTTGGCCTACCGGGTTATCATCCCCCCGTCAGTATTTTTCATATTTTCCAAAAACCAATAAATTATAACTTGGAAGGTAATCAGCGAACTTTTTCTTAACAGAACTGTTACCTATTCCAAAACAGACTCTCTAGATTCTGGAATCTTCCCTCCGATGAACTTCTCCGGAGTGATTACTTGAATAACATCAACATCTTCATCATAAGAATCCCTAGAAATATAATGTTTGAGTCTTTGCCCATTTACCACTTGTGTAGTGTTATCTTTGAGGCAAGCAACTTTGATTGCACCCGAACGATACACTTCTTCAATAATATAAGGTCCTTCCCATCTGGAGAGTAATTTTCCTGCAAAAAATCTGAGATGAGACCGTACAATAGAACTTTCTCACCAACATGAAACTCTCTTTTAAGGATTCTTTTATCATGCCATTTTTTAACTTTCTCTTTAAAGAGCTTGGCATTTTCATAAGCTTCACATCTCCATTCATCTAAATGATTCAAATCAAGCATTATTTTCTTACCAGCAAGTTTAAAATCTTTATTTAGTTCTTTCACTGCCCAATAAGCTTTGTGTTCTAATTCTAAAGGCAAGTGACAAGGTTTTCCATAAACCATGTTATAAGGAGACATACCCATAGGATTTTTATAAGCAGTTCTATAAGCCCATAAAGCATCATTCAACTTATCTGACCAATTCTTCCTAGATTTATTAACATTCTTTTGCAAGATAGATTTAATTTCTCCATTTGATAATTCTACTTGCCCACTGGTTTGAGGATGATAAGCTGAGGTAATTCTATGATTAACATCATATTTAGCAAGGGTTTTTTAAAACCACCATGAATAAAATGAGAACATCCATCAGTCATAAGATATATAGGCACACCAAACCTAGGGAAAATAACATCTTTAAGCATTTTTAAAGAGGTCTCACCATCAGCACTTTTAGTAGGTATAGCTTCTACCCACTTAGTAACATAATCAATAGCAACAAGTATATGTGTATAGCCATTTGAAGGAGGAAAAGGACCCATAAAGTCAAATCCCCAACAGTCAAAAGGTTCAATAACAAGAGAATAACTCATGGGCATTTCATTGCGTCTAGAAATATTTCCTACTCTTTGACATTCATCACAAGATAAAATAAATTTACATGCATCTTTAAAGAGAGTAGGCAAATAGAAACCTGATTGTAGAACATTCTGTGTGGTTCTATCTCTGACGTGATGTCCTCCATAAGAACTACTATGGAACTTCTTCAATATTTCCCGTTGTTCATGATCTGGAACACATCTTCTCATAATACCATCTACTCCTTTATATAATTGTGGGTCATCGCAAAAATAATGCCTAGAATTTTCTTCTTTGTTGAGCTGTAAATGTTGGAGCCAAATACTTTAAGACAATAAAGTTAGCACAATCAGCATACCATGGACTATCTTGGTATTTTACCTTTATTGCAGCCAACTGTTCATTTGGAAAACTATGATTAACACGAATAAGATCAAAAGTAATGTTTTCCAATCTAGACAAGTTATCAGCAACATGATTTTCAGAATTTTTTCTATCCACAATATGTAAATCAAACTCTTGTAAAAGCAACACCCATCTAATAAGCCTAGGCTTACCATCTTTCTTTTCCATAAGGTTTCTAATAGCAGCATGATCAACATGAATAGTAACCTTTGAATCAACAATATAAGGCCTAAACTTATCACATGCAAAAACTACAGCTAAGAACTCTTTTTCAGTAGTAGCATAATTCTTTTGAGCAACATCAAGAGTCTTACTAGCATAATGAATAACATTCAACTTCTTATCTATGCGATGTCCAAGAACAACACCTACAACAAAATCACTAGCATCACACATAATTTCAAAAGGTAAATTCCAATCAGGTGGTTGAACAATAGGAGGAGTAGTTAAAGCCTTGTTTAAAGTTTCAAAAGCTTCCCTACAATCATCATCAAAAACAAATGGTACATCTTTTTGAAGAAGATTAGTAAGAGGCTTTGATATTTTAGAGAAATCTTTAATAAACCTCCTATAAAAACCAGCGTGACAAAGAACACTACGAATACCTTTAACATCCCTAGGGCAGGGCATTTTCTCTATGGCTTCCACTTTAGCTCTGTCAACTTCAATACCTCTTTCAGAAATTTTATTTCCAAGAACAATTCCTTCATTAACCATAAAGTGGCATTTCTCCCAATTAAGAACGAGATTAGTTTCCTCACATCTCTGCAAAACTTTATCAAGGTTGTGCAAACAATTATCAAAAGAAGATCCATAGACGGAGAAATCGTCCATGAATACTTCCACAATTTCTTCACAAAAACCGTGAAAAATAGCAGACATGCATATTTGAAAAGTAGCAGGAGCATTACACAAACCAAAAGGCATACGTCTATAAGCATAAGTACCATAAGGACAAGTAAAGGTTGTTTTCTCTTGATCTTGCTTCCTAACAACAATTTGAGAAAACCCAGAATAACCATCAAGAAAGCAAAAATGAGTTTTCTTATACAACATGTCTAGCATTTGATCAATAAAAGGCAAAGGATAATGATCTTTCTTAGTAACTTTATTAACCTTTCTAAAATCATTGCACATTCTATAACCAACTACTAATCTTTGTGGAATGAGCTCATTATTTTCATTAGGTACAACAGTCATTCCTCCTTTCTTAGGAACACAATGCACAAGGCTCACCCATCTCCTATCAGCAATAGGAAAAATAATACCAGCATCAAGAAGTTTTAATACCTCATTTCTTACCACTTCCTTCATCTTAGGAATTAAACGGCGCTAATGTTCAACTACTGGCTTTGCATCAGGTTTAATATTAATAGCATGCTGACATATAGTAGGAGAAATTTCCTTCAAATCATCAAGAGTATAACCAATAGCTCCACGGCGTTTCTTCAGAATTCCCAATAATCTTTCCTCTTATTTCACCTGAAAGTTTAGCACTAATAATAACAGGATATATTTTCTTATCATCAATATAAGCATATTTAAGATCATCAGGCAAAGGTTTTAAATCAAACACATGGTCCTCCTTTGGTGGTAATGTGGTACCCAAGTCTTCCACAGGTAAATTATGTTTTAGTATCACCCATTGACGAAGAAGAATATCGTGAATCTCATTTCTCTCTTCCATAAAGACCTCGCTCTCATGGTCCTCCATATATTGCTACAAAGCATTGTTAGGAGAAAGAGCAATAGAAGCAAGTTGTTCAACTTTAAAATTCTCATCAGGCAATTTAGATTCATAAGGTGCTCTAGCAAATTTGTAGAAATTGAACTCATAAGATTTTCCATCAAATTTAGTCAAAATCTTCTCTATTTTACAATCTATAATAGCACCACAAGTGTTCAAGAAAGGTCTACCAAAAATAATAGGACAAGTCTTACTAGAAGCCTTACCAAGTACTAGAAAATCGGTGGGATATTTAGTTTTACCACATAAAACTTCCACATCTCTAATAATACCAATCGGAAAAATAGTTTCTCTATTAGCAAGCTGAATAACCACATAAATATCTTCAAGCTCACAAGAACCAATTTCATGCATAATATCTCTATAAAGCTCATAAGGTATGGCACTAGAACTAGCACCAATATCACATAAACCATAATAGAAATGACCACCAATCTTAACAGAAAGCACGGGAAAACTAGTTTTCTTAGGTCTATGAGGATGGGAAACAATATTACAAGCGTCCCCACAGAAGACAATGTGGTCATCCTCCACATTTCCACAGACAAGATCTTTCACTATTGCTACTGCAGGTTCAATAGTTATGTGTTTGTCAGGTTCAATAGATTTCTTATTACTCTTATTAACCACAATAGCCACCATAGAGTGTTCTTTCACTTTAGCAGGGAAAGGCATTTCTTCTATATAAGGCTAAGGAATAGCAGGATTAACAACATGCACTTCTATATTACTAGCAGGAACAATATCTTTAAAAGGTACATGATACTTACGATAATCCTTTTTAGGAATATCAAGATAGGAGGCAAAGGCTTTAAGACAGTTTGCAAAGATTTGAGAATCAAGACCACAAACAACACTAACATCATAGAAATCATTGGTTCCCATAAAAGATTTAATGCATTCATAATCATAATTTATACCTCACTTTCTACCTTTGTTGTTCTCCCATCCTTCAGTGTTTTCCTGAATACAGTCAAGAAGATCCCATTTAGCTTCTTCCTTCATATGTGTGAATGATTCAGAACAAGAAACATCCAATAAATCCTTATCATGAAGAGAAAGCCTTGCATAAAAATTATTGACAACAATATTACGCGGGGTTCATGAACGGGACATTTGAGCATTAATAGCTTCATTCTCCCCCATGCTTGGGCAATACTCTCTCCCTCATGAGGACAGAAATTATAGATTTGATTCCGGTCTTTATGAATCTCACTGGGAGGATAAAATTTAGAATAAAAGAGAGGAACAATTTCCTCCCATCCAATAGATTCACCATTCTTCAGTAGTTCGAACCATTCAACGACTCTTCCTTTCAGCGATAAAGAAAATAATTTCCTTTTAACTTGATCCATTGTAATACATGCACACCTGAATAACTCGCATAATTCATGTATAAAGAGCAAATGATCACCGAGAATGACAGTTCCATCACCGTAATAGCAGTTATCCATAACACGTCCAACAATTTTCATAGGTATTTTATAAGGATCTAATTCAGCAGATGACGGGTTACCTACTACCTTAGCAGTGATAGTAGTAGTACCTCTAAACAGGGAATCAAAAGTATTATCCAATGTGAGTACCTACAATTAAGCATATGACTACTTAAGCATCGAAATTCATATTTCCAGTGTGAGTACCTACACTTAACATTATCTCAATGTGAGTACCTACACTTAAACATCAAAATTCATGTCTTGCTAATTCTGAAGCATTATCAAGCTTAACACTTCATGGGTAATTATGCACCAGCATGTCTTGCATAGAAATGTTTGTACAAGTGAAGAGATTAAAACCTTCAGGACACGACATGTCCAAAAGAACATAGAAACAAAATCACAACTAAGCCAAACACTAGAAGACGAATATTTTACTATGAACTCGCATTCTCAAAATGGATGACAATATGAGGCTGTTGCCGTTACCAACTCAAAAGATAGTTGTGCAAAGAAAAACATAAGGAGTTAACAGGGTTCAGATTGAAGAAAAACCTATGTCAACTAAACAATTTGAGTCCAATTTAACTAGTGCGAGTAAGAGTAATTCACAGGAATTTGAGTTTCATCATGCCTACACAGGAGAGGGTCTCCTCAATAAACAAACACCGCAGACACGGCATGAACAATAAACGAACTTGAACTACTCATCTCTTTGCCACAAGATCCTAAAAATTTATGCTTTTTGAACTATTCTTAATATTGGTCCTTGAGTTTTGATTAAACAGAGACTAAGAGCCTATTGGTCTTGACAGAAAAATAAGGAGGCGAGGAGGAGGTTGCAGATTTAATATAGAAAAGGGGAATCGGGAAGCTCACCTCGACCATCTTGGCCTGGAAGAAGGCGAGGAGGTTGTCGACGGAGCTCGTAGGCGCAGGCAGCGGCGTCCTCGTGGAGCTCACCATCTTCTCCTCCATCATGGACAAGCAACGTGTGTAGGTCCTCGCGGAGCTCACCATCTTCTCCTCCATCCTGGACAAGCAGCGTGTGTAGGTCCTCGTGGAGCTCACCATCTTCTCTTCCGTTCGACCAGCAAACCAACGATGTTGTCGCCTCTATCCCTAGCTCCAACACGCGCTGAGTAGGTGGATTATGGCGGCGGAAGTTTCGAGATCCAGTGGAGAATCGGCCGTTCGGAGAAGATCGGCAAGGAAAGAATCAGATTTTAGGTGTTGTCGAGTATGCGGAGCAGACGTCAGGGGAGCAGGCGACGGGAGAGTGGACCGGGAGTGGTGAGACAGGAGGCGGGCGAGTCTAAGGTGCGACCAGGAGTGGGCAGCGGCGGAGCGACAGAAACAGGAAGATGGTCGCAGATTTGTCAAAAGGCGACGGACACCGGTTGTGTCATAAAAAATCTGAGGACGTTCTTGCAAAAAATTTGTTAGGACACTTAAAACGGGACTGAGGGACTCAAAATAACAGGGCTCTAAAGCTTTTTTTTGAGTATATAAAGTGCAGCACGTAATGTTTTTGAGGGTGATAAAATAAGGAAATAAACAGTAGTCCGGAGAGGTGTGGTGAAAAGAAAAAGGAAAAAAAAAACTGGAACGGGCCTGTCGCCGAATCGAGACCAACCCAACAGATTTACACACGGTGGGGTTCTATCCGAGTCGATGGAGAATTCGAATTCCGTTTTCGTCATGGACACGAGTCATATTATTAGGCAACCAAT
Organism: Alopecurus myosuroides; assembly: GCA_028641055.1. Classification (NCBI taxonomy): domain Eukaryota; kingdom Viridiplantae; phylum Streptophyta; class Magnoliopsida; order Poales; family Poaceae; genus Alopecurus; species Alopecurus myosuroides. The sequence continues at coordinate 146,330,310 of CM054058.1, forward strand.
GGCAGTGCACGAGTCCTTATATTATACCAGAAGGCCGGAACGCACCTCCAGACAAAAAGTCAGCAGCCACTCGCTCACTATTCCCCGCTCCTAATTTTCCCTTTCGAACGAACCCTATCCCTGTAATCTCGTATCGGCGGCGGAGGCGGAGGCGGAGGCGGAGGCGGAATGGGAGCCGCCGCGCGACCCGTTCGAACGAAGCGGCCAAGTCGTCGTGCAGCAGAAGCAGCAGGTGGTCAGATCCCCTCTACTACTACCCGGGCTGCATCCACGAAGCGGCCAGGAAAGAGTGCACATGCATCAGCGCATCAGAGCGAAGCTCGGGCTGTCGTCGGAACGGCGGAAACCGCCGCGCGTTCAGCCTCCCGTATTGGTGAGGGGGCGAAGAGGAGGCGGCGGACCGCTCAGATCCCCTTTCCCCCTCCCCGGATCAGGCCCAGGGCCAAGAAGGAGACCTCGGGATCTCATCCTCTGAGTCTATATCCTTGCTCCAACAGGGGCGGGAAGCGGGCAGGTTCGGACGCGAATCGCGCACGCAGCACCGGCCTGCCCTGCCCTCCTGATAGCATCTGGTACGTGCCGTCACAACGGGTATTTCCTCTTATTTATCGCAACCATGATTGTGATTCTGATCCGACGATTTGCCGCCCTCGTCGCAGGAGGGAATGGGCTAATAATCTTGTTGATGACGATTCGCCGGTTTCTGATGTCAACCACCCACCTTGCCCTCCTGATAATAACAACTGGTACGTGCCGTCAGAAGAAGCATTTCCTCTTGTTTGCCGCAGCAGCCATGATTGCGATTCCTATCCGATTTGCCGCACTCGTAGGAGGGACTGGGCTAATCTCGCTGATGGGCCAGCTGGGCTCATCGCCGAGCGCGTCCTCGAATATGACATCGCTGACTATGTGCGCTTCCGCGCTGTGTGCCGCCCATGGCGGCAGTGTTCTACCGAACCACGCTCGCACAGCGGCCTGGACCGCCGGTTCCATCCCTCGAGGTGGACCATGCTCCGCGAGGAGCTCACACTGCCGGACCGCCGCTGCTTCCTCAACACTTCCACCGGCCAGTGCATCCAGGTGGACATACCGGATCTCAGTGATAATTTGTTGCTCGCTGTTACCCCTGAAGGACTCCTCGTTCTGGTCCGCAAGACACAGCGCGCCACCGTCCGCCTCCTCAACCCTCTCACCGGCCACCTCATTGAGCTCCCACCGCTCACCACGCTGCTCCCTCCTGAGCACCATGACATGCTTTTGGAGCGTAATTTCTATTTCCATGGGCAATTCCAAGCGTGGGGCTCCGGCATTGCCCATGATGATTCAACAGTGGTGCTCTGCTTTGATAGGCTTGGCATGCTTGGCTTGGCTAAGCCCGGCGATGACTCCTGGAAGTTGCTAAAATATCGCTGCCGTGATGCGTTGGCAGGGGCACCTCTAATGTTTGGAGGCCGATTCTACTGTGTTAACCGCACTGGTGTCATGGTGCTGGAAATGGGTGCAGACAAGCCACCACAGCTTAAGCTGGCTGCCGAGCTGAGCATGCATGTCTCCGCATTCGCAGATAGTGTGCATCTCCTGAACAATTGCGGGGAGCTGATGTTGGTGCATCGTGGGGGCAGACGGTTGACAGCGCTGAATAAATCAGGGATGGGCTACAACACTTATCGAGTGGATTTGGACACTAGTACACTATCCCGGGTCAAGAGCTTTGGTGGAAGTGCAGGGCGTGCCGTCTTCATGGGCTTGTATTGCTCTCTTTCGGTGTCTCTTGACGTTTTCCCCTCCGGCTCCATTAGTGCTGACACCATCTACTTGAGCTTGGACCTTCGTGAGAGAATGATACTAACAGCTGGAGCATATCATCTGGCATCTGGAAGAGTCGAACTGCCTTGTAGCTTGGTGCCACGGCCACATACTCTCATTGCCTGTCTGTCTTTGTCCAATACTGTCGAAGAGTGCTAATTTAGCAAGCATGGTAATATGCAGTGTGTACTCTGTATCCTGTTTGGTTAGCTATTGGAGAAAATATCTCTGTGTACTGCTATGCTTTTGTTTTTTTAATTTACTTCTGCAAACAAGCTACTTGTGCCATAAAAGGTTGTTGTGTAATCTGAGCAGTATATCCCTAGCTCAATACAATTGGAAAATGGTCGTTACCTCTTAACTACAGTAAGATGTGTATGACTTCGTTCTGTTGCAATTAAACGGGGTTTCTCACACGTAACAGGTTGCAGGTATGGAAGTCACAAAACAGGTATTTACAAACAGCCAAACACCTCTACCCTGTGCTTAAATTTATCAGGTGTTGGAAAAAACAGTCTATGAATGCAAAACCATGCGTGTAATCAGCACCAAGACTAATTGAAACTGCATATAATAATTGTTATTATAGCAAGCCAAAGATAAATTACCCAACATAGCTGACATGCTTTTGAAATCTGTAGAAGCTTAGACCAACTTTCTTAAGTTTGCCCCACAAAAAAAAAAAACTTTGACTTTGTTTATGGTACAAATCACTGTCTTCTGATCCGGGGCAGCCTCGTTCCAAACCCTTTAGGCCCCGCTTGGTTGGCTGTTTTTTGGCCCAAAACCCGCGTGACTCACAGTCCTGGGAAAATTTCGGACTATGGAACAGGAACGTACTTGGTTGGCTGTTTTACAATCCCCCAGTTTCTCATTTCCTGAACCATTCCGTCCGAAAGTTTGACGGACCATGCCAGGTCCGTATTAAAATACCCTGGTTTCCTTGTGCACGCGGGATAGGTGGGTGAACTTTCACTCCTAAACTTCCAAGCGGGGCCTTAGGGCAGCCACAGTTTGGCTAAAGCCATATTTGCCATGTATGCTTAGAGCAACCACAACGCTGAGCGCTTGCTTAGACGCTTAAAAAAAGCAACTACCGGTTATGCATAAGCGCTGACGCTATAGTTTTCATTTTGCACAAGCTTTTTAAGCGTCCGGCTCCAATGTTTGCGTCCGACGCCAGGAAAAGGTCCGTAATCAATCTGTAAACAGCCAAAACGAGCGTATTTAATTCCTAGCGCCCCTGTGCTAGCGTCGCGTTGTGGAAGCTCTTAGTGGGCATCGGTGCCAAAATTATTCAGCGTGCTCGTTACCATATTCTTGCTCGGTGGACCCCAACGCTGACAAAAATAATAACTGAAACTCTTTTTCCCCAACAACTAACGCAGCTATCTCTCTCCCCTTTCTCTTTCTTCCCAAAGTCACAAATAGCCGAGCAGATCCAAACCAAAAAATCTTTCTACCTAGAAACCACAATGCCCAAATCAGAGGCGTCCTCGTCTTTGACACCAGCCCATCGTTGGCCACACCCGTGAGATCGACGCTCATGGCTCCATGGGCGACCGGCTCTTCTTTAAAAGTGTCATGGCTAAGTCGAGACACTGACGGAGGCACACGTAGGTTTGATGGCTCCCTGTTCCCGGTGGTGGTCGAGGAGACCGCTCGGCGCAGGAGGAGGACATGTGTGGGGCGGGCCGCCGGTAGCTATCTTCCCACCAGAGCAGATGCATCTCCGAGCTACTCCCCAGACATGTCCGTCCCAACGTGCGAGAACGAAGAGAAAGAAAGCATGAGTGAGATACTATTTTCTATTCCCCCTTTCGTTCTGACGTCGGCGCAACTACTTGCGTCGGTTGCCTCTTTTTTAGTTTCCTTTGGCATCGCTCCGGTGGCAAAAGCGAAATTCACAATTTGGATCCCATATTTGGCATACACTGTGGTTGAATTTCGCTCTCTTTGGTCCATATGTTTTCTTAATGTTGCCATGTTGGTATCTACGGGTTTTTGTGAGCTTGGCTTTCACATGATCATTTTCTTACAGGCTAGAACTTTTCCTACATTTGAACCAAAAGCTTGATTGGACGTAAGTTTACTATTTAGAGCAATTTTCTATATGTACTCGGAAGAAACTGAATTTAAAATAGCAAAATTTTGATTATAAGCATCAGCTTTTAAATGTAAACATGGGTTACATTAATCAGGAAAAAGAAAGTTTGTTACAACCGTTAATGTTCAGATCCAACAGACAATATGAGCCTTGAAGATCAACATTGAAAGGGGGTGGAATTTCGACATGACCTCTAGGTTATATTCGAATTGAGGGGTTTAAATTTGAATTATTTAAACTTAAGAATGTATGAATTTGAATTGAATGATAAGGAATTATAATTACTCTTATTTAAATTGAAACCTTTACGACATAATAGGTAATATACAATTCTAATTAAATAAAGAATTAGAAAATAAAACCTTGAACTTTATTAACTCAATCACAATATACAAAGTCATTACATTGTTCCAAAACAGAATAGTACAAGAATTGATTACAAAAGGAAACACTGCAAGATTGAATTCCTAAACTAACTACTTCTAGCTAATCCAATATTCTTGACACCTTCAGAACCTGCAAAGTAATCACAAAAAAGAAAAGATGGATTAGTGAGAGATTAGTACCCTCAGATTGACAGTGTAAAGAAATCAAGCAAATAACATTTGTTCTTATCAGACAAGTGCTTAGGGGCAGCAGATCAAGCAAGCACATGTTCTTATCAGTACATAAGGATCCAGTAGCCAAATATTTATCAATGAATTCAGAATAAGATTGCAGCTCACAATAATATCCACAACAGTTGCTGGGCGCCCAAAATCCTAGGATTAGTTACCTCAACACAATATCACAGAAAGAGAGAGTCACTGAATATTATCAAAAGCCTGGTGGCACATCCTCTGAACCATATGGTTCAGAGTAGCACCCAGCTAGCACACCCATAGAATTTCCATCCGAGCATCACACACATGTGTGCCCTTCTCTGAATTAAACAGAGAAAGAGACACAACATCAAAAGCACAGGGAGAGATCCCTAATAAGTTTTCACACAGCAAAAACATCAAGGGAAAAATCCCTAGAGCTATTTCACAAGAAAGACATGTTGGAACGCGTAGAGATAAACACAAACTTTTCTACGCGGTACTTCCAAGATCTAGCCAGGTAGAAGGCCACGAGGATTACCACTAGACGCGCAGTTGCGGATTATCGATGAAGCACGTCGATGCAGTGTAGTCCCACGATCCGATCCAGCCGATCCAATCCCGCGATCGTCGAAGTGATGATCGTACAACACCTATGCCGGTATCCACACGTGCGACGAGGAGCTCCGACGGCAGATTGCTAGGTCCGATGCGACGACGGCGGGACTGAGTGGGGCTAGGGTTCCCAACGAATGGGAGTGGAATAACGTGCCCGCTGGGCAACCTACGCCCCTCTTTATATAGCGAGTGGTAGTGGGTTTTACAACGCTTGTGGCCCACTCCCTCTGTGAGTCCGACTCACAAATTCAGTCCATTTCCGGTTCGGGTCCAACCCGACCAACATTCTTGCTCCCGCTCTTAAGTGTGCGACCCTGCAGGCTCATGGCGACTTAAAGACGATTGGAGTCTGACTCCCAATCAATCAACCTGTAGCAGCTCCTAGCAGAACGTGACGACTCCCAAGTGCCATAGAGTCATGACGACCTACCTTTCAATGTGACTTTCATCTGAGTCCCTTTTGTCTCACGATATACCGTGTCGAACTATAGGCGAATCATTGTCATCCCTTAGTAGCTCAACTATCTTCTCGGTCCGTCATATATGATTCATCTGACTAACTCTTAGTCAACAGATTCAGTTAACACTTAACTGAGTCGAGCATGGCCATGCTTCCGGAATCATATCACTCGAGAGGGTCCAGAGAATATCTCTCCATTCGGAGGGGCAAAATCCCATCTTGATTATCCACATCACGCAGCTTGCTTCTAATTCGACCCGAACTCTGCCTTTATAACTGCCTTATCATGGAACATCGTTTGACAGAACCTAAGTCGGTGATCCACAACTCGGATTGTGCGACAACCTTAGGTGTAAGGATTACATTGATTGAGACATGCAAATGAAGACTTACTCGTTGCATCTCAATATGGGTCAGTCCGAGTTGCTAAACTCTTTAGCCGAGTCTGTGAACGTTGGAATGGCATCGCCATGTCATGACAAGTGGAACCGAGTCATCAGCCAACACTCACATCAGTCTAGGGTGTGTGTCCAGGAGAACCTTAATGACTAAGGACAATTTAGCATGAACAACATGAATAAATAGTTCCACAACCGAATCACATATTCAATAACATATATCAGATGTTCAAAACAAAGACGACTTAATAACTTTATGAATACACTAGCAGACGTACCCGTGCGTTGCAACGGGAGATTAAAAAAAATCTCATCGTGAGATATTGTTGTTAGACCGGTCCAATTTTAGGAAGACGCTTATAGCCTGAAAAGGCCACGATTGATACCACGCTAGTAGACCCAACTACTAAAACTTACGGTGTCTTCGCTGAAAGATTTATCATATTCAGATAATTTAACATGGAATAAATTAGGATCCACTAACATCAACTGGTTAGGCGACGACGGCATATTATGTGCAAGGATTGTGGCCCTACGATGGTCTAGACACCACTGAGTTTAGTTTAAGGCGAGTTACTTCTCTTAGCCAACTCATGATGTGATGCAATATGCCGCTATTTAAAACTTCGGAACAGTAATAACTTATACAATCAAATGGAAACCACTTAGGAAATAGCATTCATAAGTTAAAGCAAGAATACAAATCATAACTGAAGTAGACTAACCGTCGAGAGATACATAAAATAAGATGAAGAGATTTAAACTGTGCCTCTAGAAAACCTTCAACAACAGCACCCAAAAGAAAGAAGCAGCCAACTACCAATTAATTGACGAGCGCAGGAGTAGGCCAGACGGATTTCAGCCTGGTCATCGTTACCTTGACCACTATTTATATCGCTTACCCCTACAATGATCGGTATCCTTCTACACATATGCGTATCCCCGCGTCATTGGAATCACCTACAACTGAGATCGATGTAGCCTGCCGTTATCTCAACGACAACGGCGGCGGTGCCATCAGGCTCTGACACGGCTCGTGAATCGGCAACCATTTTGAATAAACGACACGAGTTTGTTTTGTTCTTCCCTGCAGAGGACCCCAGGACCAGGACACACTACTTGCTGGCGTTTCCACCTGCCAGAAGGGTGCTCGTGGACGACGGGGAATCTCCTTGTACCAAATAGGGTGCTCGTGGACGACGGGGGACAAGCCGTTAACTGAGAGTGTAGCATTTATTCTTGTCTTAGGTAAATACAAGAAAAATTATAGTAAATATACTATGTGTAGCATCGGATGTTTTTATTGAATATTCTGACCGATGTCTAAGCCGATGATGGATGGTGTGTCATTATGTCTACGTGGCGGGATTAAACCAAAGCGACGTCGACGTCTACACATGTATTTTATGCGAATGCAACTGCTTAATGGTAAGATATCCAAATATGTTTGACATGCTCCAAAACACATATGGTACTTTTAATATTTACAAGCATTTGGTTCAATAGAAACTGCTTCCTAGCCACCGGACAATGCAACGGCAAATAGCTTCATGTCAGTGATCTTGGCCAAAGGAAAATAGTTGACTATCTTACTGAATTACAAAGGAGATTTTGCGGGAACAGTAGACCTATGCGTGCCATATAAAAGTGAACTTTTTGTCGTAAGGAAGGTTATACATTAGCCGAAAACCTATGAATCAATCGTGATTCTTCCAACTTAACAAAGGCTGATAATATATAGAAGAACGCCTCTTCACACTAACAAAGCCACCTAGCTTCTGGACAGCCCATCCACTACTGTGGCTCTACTGATTCACTGCATAGTAGATAGAGTTTTAAAAAAATTACGAGCTTCACAAGACATGTACCGAAAGAAGCTAATGAATCAACAAAATCCCCTTCTTTCTATCATGCCACCTGTACATAAGTAGTAAAAATGAACAACAATACGTATTCCTGAAATCTATAGTTAGCTTTAAAAACTTAGCCATCATTAGTTTATCTTATGAGGTAGTGATGATACAATGCTATCTAAGTGGTAGTTAATTTATAATTGAAGTACATGACAACAAAAGAAGCGAATGTGAGGAGATAATAACTTATCATTGGACCAAAAACTGAATATTTAGAGAGTATAACCAAAATCTGAATGTAAGTATGTAACCATTGAGCTGGTAATGTGGTACAGACTACAGAACAGAGGATAGCAGTGGCAGGGAAAACGTGCTAGCTCCATTGTGGACGAATCGGCTGCAGAACAGATCAGTAGCGTTGAAGTCCTTGAGAGAACCTCCATGTCCGATGCTACTCCAGAAACCTAAACAACCACCAGTAGCAGCACGTCACCAGCAGAGTAACATCCGGACATGTGCATGAGAATGAGAGACCAAAGATTCAACGCTTCTTTTGTTTTGTTACCCATCTCAATAATCTGAAGGATGTGTGCAGCCCACGGGCATGTTGGTTAGGGACTCCGTCGTGTTGCTTGGTGAACAAAATCCTGAAGCCTTCTTTACTTCACATCTTCATGCCTCTTTGAACCCCATGGCCTGATCGAGTCCAGCTCAGTGGATTCCGCATCTTCTACTCCAACTGTGCAAGCTGGAGGACGACTCGCGCTTGGAGGGATTGGGCGCGGTGAGGAGGGCGTTGGTAAATGCTCGATCTAGGTCGGCGAGCTCGCGGAAGAGAGATGGCGGCGTGGGTGGCAGGGCTTGAGGCCGGATTCGCCGGGCAGCAGCGTGCGGCGGTAGCCGGGAAAAGGACGGTGGGTATAGCGGCGGAAACATGCGAGTACCGGAGTGACGGCGTCCGCCTTGATTCGTGAGTGACAAGACCTGGACGCGTAGGTGGCGGCGGCGGCTGAGGCTCTCCAGATCGTGGGAAGAGATAGAGATAAATTAACAATAGAAGCTCGTGCTAGCGACGTACGAGGCTGCTTTATTTTCCTACTGGTACATGATTGTAACTCATCGATATGTAGGTATAAAAAGAATATGGCCGGGAATCGAGGCCAGCGGGATTCTTCTCGACGTATACGTACTTAACTGAAGAAAACCAGTTTTGTTAGCGATGGAGTTGGAGTTGTACTCGGTTGTATTCACGTGTTCGTTTCCAGGTCCAATTCTATTGGCTGGGTCAGGCACATGCAATAATACGAGAGAAACGAGATGGACGAAGGAAACAGTCCGGACAACACCGAGTCGGTATGCAACTCAAGATGGCAACGGTGAGTAATTTTTTCAAACTTCAGGGGCAATTTCAATGACGTACCAAACCAAGAAAATCTTAACATCTTTATTATTAGGTATAGATTGGGAATTATATCATACATGATTGCCTCTAGGGAATATTCCCAACAGTCTCCCACTTGAACTAGAGTCAATCATCTTGACATCATATGCCTAGGCATCGAATGCCCATACCTCTCATGTGCGCCTCATGCTTTGGCCGTGGTAGCGCATTTGTCAACGGATCTGCAATGTTTGCATCCATGTGTATTTTGCATAACTTGATATCACTTTGTTGGACAAACTGGCGAATGAGGTGGTAACGCATGAGTATATGTTTGTTCTTCTGGTGTTGTCTAGGTTCCTTGACTTGTGCGATAGCACCATTGTTATCACAATATACGTCCAATGGATTGGATGCGCTCTGAACCACACCAAGATCTATCAGCAGGTTCCTAATCCAAACAACTTCCTTTGCAGCCTCCGAGGCAGCAATATACTCAGCCTCTGTTGTTGATGCAGACACAGTATCTTGCTTGGAACTCTTCCAGATCACAGCTCCTCCGTTCATTACAAACACGTATCCAGATTGCGAACGAGAATCATCTGAGCCGGTGAGGTAACTCGCATCCGTGTAACCCTTTACACTGAATTTCTCATCACCTTCATAAACTAGGAACATGTCCTTAGTCTTTCTCAAGTACTTAAGTATGGTTTTAACCACTGCACAGTGGGTTTCGCCAGGGCCAGCTTGGTATCTGCTTGTTACACTTAGAGCATAGGAAACATCCGGTCTAGTACAAATCATGACATACATGATGGATCCGATTGCCGAAGCATACGAGATCACACTCATACGACTTCGCTCATCAGTCGTCGAAGGACAATGAGTCTTGCTTAGTTTTACACCATGGGACATTGGTAAGAACCCCTTTATAGACTCTTCCATATTGAATTTCTTCAATACTTTGTCCAGATATGTACTCTGACTCAATCCAATGAGCCGTCTTGATCTATCTCTATAGATCCTGATTCCTAGTATGTAAGTCGCCTCACCCAAATCCTTCATTGAGAAACTTCTTTCAAATGATTCTTTGGTTTCTTGCAACATCATGACATCATTTCCCATCAGTAATATGTCGTCCACATATAAGATTAGAAAATTTACTTTGCTCCCACTAAACTTCTTGTATAAACAAGAATCATGATCGCTCTTGATGAAACCAAACGATTTGACTACCTCATCAAAGCGAATGTTCCAACTCCGAGATGTTTACTTCAACCCATAAATGGATTTCTGAAGTTTGCATACCTTGTCAGCGTTAGACGGATCGACAAAACCTTTGGGTTGTATCATATACACGTCCTCTGTTAAATTTCCATTAAGGAATCCGTCTTGACATCCATTTGCCAAATCTCATAGTCGAAATAGGCTCCTATGGCTAACATGACCCGAACTGACTTAAGCATCACTACAGGCGAGAAGGTCTCGTCGTAGTCAACTCCCTGAACCTGTCGGAACCCCTTCACGACAAGTCGTGCTTTATAGACAAAAATATTTCCATCCATATCACTTTTCTTCTTAAAGACCCATTTGCACTCGACGGGTCTTGCACCGTCAAGCAGATCAACCAAATTCCAAACTTGGTTTTCATCAATGGACTTTAACTCGGATCTCATGGCTCCAAGCCATGACTCGGAATCAGGTCCCACCATCGCTTCCGAATAACTTGCCGGCTCATCACTGTCTAACAATAAAACATCACGAGCATTTTGTAATCTGGTAGATCGCCGTGGTTCAGGTGCTGTTACCGGCGTAGGTACCACGTCCGGCTCAGCCTCCAAGGCCCTTGCCGACTCGCCCCTAGCCGGTTCCTGTCGAATTTCTTCAAGTTGTACTGTACTCACACTGACTCCCCGATTGAGAAACTCTTTCTCAAGGAAGACACCATTCTGAGGGACAAACACTTTGCCCTCTTCTCGGTTGTAGAAGTAGGACCCCAAGATTTCTCTCGGATACCCCACGAAAATACACTTATCCGACTTGGGCGTGAGCTTGTCCGACTAAAGTCGCTTGACAAATGCTTCACAACCCAAAATCTTAAGAAAAGACAAACTTGGCCGTTTGCCAGTCCACATCTCATGCCGTGTCTTCTCTACTGACTTTGATGGTACTATGTTTAGTGTGAACGTTGTAGTTTCTAGACAACAACGCCAAAATATAAAGTTAGATCTGTCCGACTCATCATTGATCGTACCATGTCCAAAAAGGTTTGATTTCTCTGTTTCGATACACCGTTCCTCCGCGGTATACCCGGCGGAGTGAGTTGAGGAACTATTCCACAACTCTTTAGATGGTCATTGTCGGATATATACCGATTAGGGGTATATATGGCATTGTCCTAAAGATCCGGATTACCAGGGTGGCCTGAATGGTAATGGATCACGGTCCATTAGGCGGCCAAGTAAGTTGATGCGCAGAAGCCGGATTCTAGAAGGACCCGGACCACGGCCCACGTGGTACGGCTTGGAGTAGAAGGCATATTCTTGCTTTCCAAGTTAGAAGCTTACCGTAGTCTTCTAGGTTTTCTTTTCTGTAAGCCCTAACCCGACTATCTATATGAAAACGGAGGGGAGAGAAGAAAGATACATAGAATTAGCTAGAAGCCAACTCGCCGAGAGGTTGATCCTTGTCGAGTAGCTAAACCAACTCACATGTACTTTGTATACTTCAGGCTTCAGCCCTGATTTAGTGAGATAGCAGGAGTAGGAACGCTGCCTAGTTGCGACGTACAGAACCTGGGTAGTTTTGGTGTCCCTGGTTGTCATACTACCACGTTCCCCCACGTCTCTATCAGTACTCTCATGGCACCCCCGTTTGTGAACTCTACTACGATGTCTCCACAGTTGGCGCCCACCATGGGGCCAGCGACGTCAGGCGTTATGTTTCGATCGGGGATACTCGGCGGAATCGGCAGTACCGTAACTGTCGAAAGCTTGGAATTCGACAAAGACGTCGGGCGCTTCCTCGACAATGGATCGTACATGCCAGCACGAAATCATCTGGTAAGTGCCTGCATTTTACCGATCGGATCTGCAAACATCTTTATCGGATTAACTGCAGAGGCAATGGGATTCTGTGGTGGAAGTAGATTCATCCCACCCGCCCTATACCCAGTTGAAGAAAACTATGATGTCGGATTTTGCTCAGATCTCCAATATCCTGCTCAATTTGCTGCCTCTTCGGAGATGCGTGCAATGAGATCGCAGTTTATCGGTATGGTGCAATCCGAGATCACCGAAAATACGGACGAAAGCAATCCCGTGGAAGAGGCAGAAGAAAGCAATCCAACATTAGAGGTGGAAGATCCGACATCCGTCGACACGGCGACATACTCGGAAGCCGATTCTGTGCTAGCCGCCATTGAGGCGAGATTAGAGTCAGATCCAAAGACGAAGACAAAGATGCTTTCGAAAGAAAGGTCAAATATCTTCAAGAGGGATTCCATGAAGTGTTTATGGCAAACCGGCTGAAAACACGGATGCCGACAGCCAGGAAGACCCTCAAACACCTCCGCTAGATGAGGAAAGAGAGGACGGTGAAACCGGTCCAACTTACCCTGATGTCAAGGAATTCACAGAAGATGAACCTGGTTAAAAACCTCCCTCTTCCAAGAAAAGAAACAAGACTGCCAAGAAACCCCAGTACAAAATCCGGAAGCAAAAATTGGCGGATATCACCAATGAAAACCTGGAAGTAGGAGGAGGAAGCGGAGTCAAGTATGCGGAGAAGAAAACGTCACTGTTCCGCTAATGTCAGAATAGGACGAACGGGATTTACTTCAAACACCAGTGGGACTCCACGAACCCCCTGAAGCGTTGGAAGCCAAGAGACAAGCTCTTTAAAGGCAATAGCAACATCTATTCAGAACTCGAGAAAATCTCCAAAAAAAACAAGGCTGACATTAAGTTGCAGCAGGAAGAAATTGAGGAGTACGAGAGAAGGAATAGATATGGCATAAAACCTACACGGTTACCCGGAATTGCAAGACTGGAAGTATTGCCACCAAAGGAACGGTTCCAAAACCCTGCCTGGCAAAAGCAAGTAAACGACATCGATGCCAAGGGCGAACCTGTGTACAAAGCCGCAGCAGAAAACGCGGAAGCCGCATTCGCCATCCTCAATGATGATCTGTACTCCAATGAGAAAAAACTCCAAGGGGTGTTTGCTTTCTTAGGAAAAGCATTGTAACAGCGGCAACGAGGGCAGGCAAGATCATGGAAGTTGCATGACGACTCGGCCCTATGCAAAACCGCCACATGCGCCTGGACCTGGACCTGGAGAACCTGGAGATTCAGGCAATTCAAAAGAGAAGAAAGGAGATCCGAGAAAGGACAAGAAAATTCCCGATAACAAGCATGAAGCGTGCATAACCGGATCCCATCCACCGAAAGGTGAAATTAGCCCCCGAGATCGGGAAGAACAAAACCGGAAAGACGGAAAAGCAATGCCGCCTCCGAGACGACCTGTTAAAAAAGCCGAAAGATACGACATTCCTCACAGGCGTGAGTGATCCCGTACTCCTCCTTGGAACAAGGAAAAAAAAGGAGTAGAACTCCGACTTATTACAAAGGACATGATAACGGAAGAAACAGGGATAAACCTGGAAAAGCGCTCGCGCAAAAATGGACAAGAAAGGAGCAAATCCCCTTCTATCCATTCAGCCGGTAGATATTCCGTTCACGCTGATAAAGCGGAACGAGATGATCTATACTTTGGACCTAAGTCTTTCACTGACAGGATCCGAAGAATAACTCTACATTCTGGCTTTGCCAAAGTTGGTCCAACATATCTAAAATATACCGGCAGTACAAACCCGGATACCTGACTCTCAGACTACTATATAGCCGTCCAGATCAACAAAGAATAGCTGCTCTGGAGTAAGTGATGTACAAGCAATGCATGCTTTCATCAATGGCTTAAAACCCGGCCTCATACCGTTCATGGTTGGTTCAAAGAAGCACAAAGATCTCGGACATATGCTTAAAACCGCAAATGAGCACGCAGCGGCCGAAGACGACATCATAGCGAGAGGTGGAAGTATTGTCGCTTTGGATCAGGCCAAAAAGATGCCTCGTTCTGAGAAAAAAGCTACTCCAGAGTCACAGCAAAAGCCCAAAGAAGTTAATCTAGCCTTTGGAAAGGATAATAGCAGCAAATGGAAAGGAAGAAACACATAGCCTATCTCCTACACAAAGGAAGAGTGGGAAAAGATTAAGTCAGAAAACTGTGTTCACCATTCGCAATTTGGGAAACCTACCCATACTAAGGCAAAATGCCGGCTTAATAAGCATATGAAAGGGAGTGTAGGATCCGGGAACAAGGGGAATAACTCCAAGAGAAAATTCTCCAAGAGAAAATTCTCCAAGCAAAAGTCAGAAGCTGAAAAAGAAGACAGTGCATCGGACACTGATGAAAAAATCTAGGAACAGCAACGAAAAGGCAAACCAAAGTTCCCGAGAGTTGATGGAGAATGCAATTTAACTTTTCTTGCAACTCCCTCAGCAAAGGTGGCAAAGAGGACACTTCGAGAAATAAACGCGGTTGTTCCACCAACCCCCAAATTCTTGAAGTACTCGAATACACCAATTACCTAGGATCAGTCTGATCATCCCGGAAATATCCAAGAACTCGGCACACAAGCTCTAATTGTAAGCCCTATTGTTCAAAACACTAGGCTAAAAAGAGTGATGATGAATGGAGGATCCAACATTAATATAATGTTCCTGGATACACTGAAGCATCTGCGTTTTTACGAGACCCAGCTCAATCATGGCAACATACGTTTCCACGACATCGTTCATGGCAGACAAGCACAATCCCTAGGAGAAATTTCCCTAGACGTAACCTTTGGAGAAAAAGAGCATTTCCGACAGGAAAAATTTCTTTCGAGGTCGTGCCGTTCAAAAGTGTATACCACGCAATACTCGGACGTCCAGCTTTCGCCAAATTCATGGCAAGATCATGTTATATCTATAACAAGCTGAACATGCCAGGGCCAAAAGGAGGAGTAATCACCATCCCGGGAGACTTCAAACTGGCAAACGAGCTGGAAAAAGGAAACACCCTTTGCGCAGAAAAAGTGCTAGCAAAGGAGGAACTAAAAGAGTTGGCAAAAGAAGTATCGCCGACAGAAATGCCGGCAGGAAGAGAAAGTCGGAAGTCGAAAGGTAGTTTCAAAGATTCCGAGAATACAAGGCAGGTTATCATAGATACCAAAGATCCGACAAAGTTTTTCGTAGTGGGAACTGGGATGACTGACAAATAGGAAAGTGAGCTCATCAAGTTCCTCCGTCAGAACTGAGATATTTTTGCCTGGTGTCCTGCGGACATGCCAGGTGTACCCAGGGAACTTGTTGAGCATCAAACCAAGGTGATTCCAGAATCTAAACCCGTCAAACAAGGTCTCCGTCGATTTGACGGAAGAAGACGGAAGGCTATTGGTAAGGAATTTATCCGGCTATTAGCAGCTGATTTTATCCGGGAAGTTATACATACTGAATGGTCTGCGAAACCGGTATTAGTCCCGAAGAAAGGTAAAACTGTTCTTAGGATGTGTATAGATTACACCGGCCTGAACAAATTGTGTCCAAAAGATAGGTTCGCGTTGCCGCGAATCGATCAAATAATAGATGCCACTGCTGGCTCTGAGCTTTTATGCTTTTTGGGTGTTTATTCCGGGTACCATCAAATACGTATGAAGGAAGAAGAACAAATCAAAACCTCCTTCATAACCCCGTATGGAACATACTATCACATAACCATGCCTTTTGGCCTCAAGAAAGTGGACATTTTAACTTGACGTATTTGGAAAGCAAAAGCTTGGAAAAACCCCGAGGAAAGGTGGGACCTTGTCCGAGGGAGGTTTGTGAAGAAGGAAATGTTTTTGACTTGTTTTTCCAAAAATGATACATAACCTAGTATTCGTCGGACAACCAAGCCGTACTGCCACATTACCTCAATATGGGAACGGGGTCTAGATAATTGCTTGTCGGTGTTAGTCCGTGTCAACCTCAATGTGCTATAGGGGTTAGAGTCCCCCGAACCGAATTGTCGCCAGAAAGGAATAATGGGACATTCACAGTGTGGGATTAAGTTCACTACCGGTTGCAGCGATTGGGTCTCCTGCCATGGCGGTGTGTTGTCAGGGGAAACCGGATCGATACGGCTGACTCACTCGGTGCCGGGGAGAACAAACACAGTTGAAGAGGTAGTCATTTACTAGCACTGACATAGTGGATGGTTAGGACCAGTTATCCGATGTTTGCATACTGTCTCGGACAGTCCGTGGTTGTTCACGACGGATGTACTGGATCATGTGGATTGTGTACACCTCTGTAGAGTAAAACTATTCAGAATAGCCGCATCCTCCGATATGGACAATTGAATGGCCATGTAGCTAGCATTGTGTCAATGTTTTCGAAAAGCTGGAAAAGTGTTTTGGAACTTGTACCTGGGAGGTACGTTGAAAGGTAATGATTGTACCTTTGAGGTACCGGCTAAATGATGATCTTAAAGAGGTGTTTTTCCAAGAAGTTTTGCAAAGAGAAATGTTTTCTTTATTTAGAATGCTTTATCAAAACCTTGTGGGCATGCTATATCTACAAGAGAAATGAAATATCTTTTGAAGTATCTTCTTCAACAAAGAAAAATAAAACTTGTGCAACTATGATGAGTCCTAAATTCATCATTGCTAGTTGAACCCTAATTAAAGCCTTCCTACCACCTATATATATGCATACTTGCATGTTTAGCTTTCATTTGGGGTGTCTTGCGGAGTACATTCAAACGTACTCACATTGATTTCGTCCATGGCTATTGTCTTAGCCAGACTTTGAGCAGAAACCCGGAGAACCACAAGAAGATGGTGTCACTGACGGCTATGCGATCTAGGAACGTTTCTGAGTCAGTAGCCTGTAGGTAGTCATGGCATGACTTGGGTTTACCACGAGTGTGTTTAGTAGACTTCCGATGTTTTCTAAGTGTGTGTTCCTGCCCTGCGTGGCAGTTGTTTTCAACTGAGTCATGTGACCAGTTATGTGAGTCGTGTATTCGTGTAGTGGATGTTGTAATCTGCAATGCCAACTCGAGTATGTTGTTCACGACTAAATGATCATGGGATCATGAATGTATGCATACTGGAAATCTCGGACTGCTAGTCTGGGGTCCCCACACTAGACCTACCTTAACCCAAAATGGAAGGACTAACTTAAATCACTCAAATGTCTTGATGAAAACAACTAAGTGTTACACTTTGTTATGTGTTACTTTAGTTGAGATAGTGAGATAACCTTGTGATATCTTGGAACTTCCTCGACAAGTATGGTTATAATAAAGTTAGTTTTCCACAAACTCAATCTAGACATTCCTTAGTGAACTCTTGGAAACCCCTTAACAAGTATGGAACCAAGAAAGAATAGATCTTTAAAACTCAAACCTTGACCTTGTCCTAGCCCACTTAGTTACATCCTTTTTGCCATCATTGTTGCTTTGTATGTTTTCTTCACTTGTATGTTTGTTTGATAGCATGTTTGTTTATTTTGTTATTCTGTTTTCAATGTATAGATTGTACGGAGAGCAACGATCTTTTGTGAAGAGAGTGTGATTTCTTCACCAACAAGGCAAGTAGCACACCATTCAACTACCCATTATTTTCTATATGCATTAGTAGATTTTTGAGTAGTATGCATGAGAGGAAATTTCACTAAGTTATATTATGCTATGATATATCCTAGTAGTGTGTAGCCATCCTTATACCTTGTTATTCTGTAGCCTTGGTACTTAGTTGATGCTTATCCTTGCTACAAAAATTGTTTTACTTGATGTTGTGGAAAAATTCTAAGTAACAACTTCAATGAACCACCTGGGTGGATTGGTAGTGCGGGGCTGTTGAAAGTTGAGTGTCTCCCTGAGGGGAGTTCACTTGAAGGAATGTCACCCAGGAACAAAGTGATTATGATGTTCCCCAAGTTTAGATTACTTCTAGTGCATACTTTAGTCATATGGGTTCTGTCTTGATCAACTAAGTTGTGAGGGTTCAGCCTGGGCTTGACAAGAATATGTAGCAAAATTATAGGTGGAACATGTCTTGACATTGGGTTGGATTCTTACTTCTGAAAGATCGCGTCTCGATTCTTCTCCTTTCCTTAATGCACTCAGGGTGTATAGGATGTTTGGGTTGAGTTGAGTCTGGAGGTGAAAGTGCACAAGCTCTGTAGAGTCAACAAAGTAAGATCTTAGCCGTGTCCCCAGTTATAGACAACTATGAGCAGCATGATAAGGATGGACAAAAGAATCACATCACCATTTTCAATAAGTAAAATTTGATCAAGTGAACAGTAGTTGTGGTGCTTGGATCTTAGTCCAATGATGCCACCCCTTTGAAAAGAAAAGTTTTCTTTTACAAAAGAGATAAGAGAAAACTTTCTTTATGCAAATTTAGCCAAAACTCCACCAAGCGAAATATGCATGTAGATATAGTCTTGCCATATATATCCACCATAGTGTTACTTTCCAATACATTAAATTGTATTGACTCCCTTGTGGCTGCATATTCCATCCTGCAGATGATTCTGAAGACGAGTGAGGATTTCGTTTAGGATCTCGAGACTATCGCCAACATATTTTTCCTATGGCGCATGAAGAAGATGGGCTCAATTGTGTACTATGTTTTCCGATGTATTTCTTTGTTTTCTGCTAGTCTTCTAATACTATGCAAGTTGTAATCATATTTTGTAAAGACTGGATCATGCGATGTAATAGAATTTGATGCATATGCATTATATTTCATTTTGTACTGTGGTGCTAGCAATTGATCTAGGGAATAGCACACTAACACAGATGTTCTTATATTATTTAAATCTGGGAACGCTACAGATTCTTGCATATCTTTGAGGGAAAAGAGAGATGAGATCTAGATCTACATTTCCACCAATCCATCTTCCTTTTTAGTGAGGGAAACCTAGTAGATCTTGATCTTGAAGTTATTGGTTGTAACATCCCTGTTTTTTGGAGAAAGTCAAAAATCACAAAAATTTAAAACTTTTGTTTTCTCGTTAAACAAAGCCACAAGAAAACAAATAAAAATTCAAACACAAAGGAGGTATTATATGTTATTCCAATGCTATTGGAAATAATAATTTAAACAAGCCTCTAACTCCATAACCCTTAGAAGCCCCATTCAGAATAAGTGTTATTATTTCTAAGTATTGTTCTCTCTATTTGGAAATAGCATTAAGTTTCTATTAGTAATTTAATCATATTTTGAAAATATGAAAGTTTGATTATGTTTAAAACAACATACAAAAAATATATTTTGAAAGAAGTTGATTTTAAAAAATTATACATTTTGTTTGAGGCCATTTGGAGCTTTTATTCAAAAGTTATGTTTGAAAGAAGAAAACAAAAGAAAGGAGGGGAAAAAAAGAGAAGCTGGCCGAGCCAGGCAAAGTGGCCCAACCCAACTCGCCCCTCTCCCTCTCTTTTGCGCGCACGCAGCACCCCGAGGCACAGTCGAAGCCCAACAAGCAACTAGGGGAGACCCGCAACCGGCTCGCGCCCCCTCTCTCTTCCCTCACTCGCTGCCAGGTGGACCCCGCCCCGCTGACGTTACACGTGACGCAAGATCCGCGACGTCCGTGTCCGACCAGGATATCACCCCGCCGCCTCTACCTCTGTCCCCTCCTCCACGACCCTCCCCCCCATAAAAGGAGGCCCACCTTGACGTCCATGTTCCGAGCCAGAAACCCTAGACCTACCCCACCATTCCCCGTCTCGATCTCGCCGACTTTTGTCGCTGCCGCCGTTTCTGCCAGCTTGAGGAACTCGTGTCGCCGTTCACAGCCAAAAGGAGGAGGCACGCCGAGGATGTGAATCGAACCAGGGCGAGCATCCGCATCCGCTGGTGTTCTCATCGACGTTGGAGGACCCTGGAGCTACCGTCGCCATCCGCGACAGTACACCGGTAGCGCCTTCCCGTCTAAGTCCGGCGAAACCATCCCCAGGTGAAGTCAACGCCCCCGGTGCCGTTCGATCCCAATCCGATGGTGCATGTTAGATCTAACCCCCGAAGAGGTACGGGTCAATCCCGTCAAGCCACGTCACCTGCCTCGTCACCGTCGCGTCAGCGCCACGCAGCAGCCACGCAAGCACAGCGTTAGCCCTAGCATCCAATCACAACACGCCACGTGCCGCGGCCTTTTCTGTTTTATTCCGGAATAAAAATCAAATAGGCAGTTTTGCAGAAAAGCCCCTCTATATTAGATCTATCATAAGTTTTTAACCGTAGATCAAATTAAGCAAACTTAGACTTTTTAAAATCAGCACAACACGTAGAATAATTTAGCACTATCCAAATTCAAATTTGAAGAACTTAAACTGGTGCAATTTTAAATATGCTTATTTGATGGTTTTTGGCATAGTTTAAATTCTACAAATCTAAAAATTGCAAATAAAATATTTTTTAAGACCTTAGGATGTTTACTAACAGTCCCTTGGGCCCAAAATAATTTTTGGCTAAGTGAAAATGGTTTTGGTAGTTATATGCTCGTGTGACTATTTCTGACTTATTTTATTTTCTGTAATTATTTTCAATATGTTTTCTCTAGCAAATTTGTGCTAAGGACTAACCTTAGACCAGAGAGACCAAAACCAAAGCCCTTAGAATATTTCTAAGTCATTTTTCCTAGTTGTCCCTTTTAGTTCAAAAACACTAAGTCTGGATTAGTGAAAAGCCGTGGAGAGGATGCTACAATGGACTTGAAGATTTTCGACATGAAGCTAGAAGACTCGTGAAGGACTTAGAAACTTAAGAAGAATTTCCAAAAAGAAGGATCACTTAGAACAAAATATCAAGAGGAACTTTAGCAGGACCAAACCACATCTTTTTCTCTAAGTCTTTTCTTCCCTTTCTTTTATGTTCCCTTAGACTTTGTGGTGTGACTAAGTTAGATTTAGACCAGCCACTAGTTTGTATCAAAACCATAACAAGTTTTGGAAGATTCAATGAATACACCACACCAAGGAGGAAACTACAAAGGAGCATGAAGATTTTTCAAGACCAATCATGCGAAGACTTAGGATTTGTTTTCCAAGACTTAGAATTTGTTTTCAAAATGATTAGTGTCAAGTTAGTTTTAGTTCAAGACTTAGAATTGGTTTTCAAGGGAGACGAGAGTATTGATAAACAAGCCAACATCAACTCAACTCTAACAATCTCCCTATATCATAGATATTACTTTAGAGATTTTCTTCAACTCAATAAGGACTACAAGGAAGACCATTGAAGGCATAAAGACTTAGACATCAGAAGCAACTCAAGGAAGCAAAAGAAGGCTTAGAAAACTCAAAACAAAAATAGATTTGACAATGACTGTTGTGTGTTCTTTTTATCAAAGATCAACCCTTAGTCCCAAATAGAAAACTCTAACTACAAACACTTAGTTTATTTTGAGCATTGAAACTAAATGTTTTCACATGTTTTCATTGCTATGTCTATTGCTTTGTGTGTTTTCTTCATTTGTTTGTATGATTGTTAGCATGCTTGTTTACTCTGTTGTTGTGTTTTCAATGTTTAGATTGTACGGAGAGAACGTTCTTTTGTGAAGAAAGGTGATTGTTCTTCACCAAATTCAAAGGCAAGTAACACACCATCAAATCTCCCATATTTTCACTATGCATTACTAGTGTTTTTTAGTAGCATGCATGATAGGAATTTTTTTACTAAGTATAATATAATATGCTATGCTATTATCCTAGTGTGTAGCCATCTCTTTTACCCTTGTTATTTTTATAGCCTTAGAACTTAGTAGATGCTACGCAATGTCATATATTGTTTTACTTGACGTATGGAAAATTCTAAGTACTTAATCAATGAAACACCTGGGTAGAATTGGTGATTGCAAGGTTTATGTTGAGTGGCTCCTTGGGTCCATGCTATGGTGTTTTTCACCT
Organism: Alopecurus myosuroides; assembly: GCA_028641055.1. Classification (NCBI taxonomy): domain Eukaryota; kingdom Viridiplantae; phylum Streptophyta; class Magnoliopsida; order Poales; family Poaceae; genus Alopecurus; species Alopecurus myosuroides. The sequence continues at coordinate 146,352,522 of CM054058.1, forward strand.
AAGGAGTGCACTTGTGGTTTTCCACCCAGGAACAAAGAGATTCCTAAGTCCCTCCAAGTTTAGAAGCTTCACGTGCAGCCTTAAGACAATGGGCTATGTCTGGAATGAAGTCGTGAGAGTTCAACTCGTCAGCTTGACAAGAAGATGTAGCAAAATTATAGGTGGAGCGGGTCTTACAGTAGAGTTGGATTCTCCTTCTGAATTTCTTGTCTTAATTCTCTCCTTTCCTTAATGCACTCAGCATGTATAGGATGTTTGGGCTAATTGAGGATTAAGGTGAAAGTGCACAACCTCTGCAGAGTCAAAAACTAAGTACTTAGCCGTGTCCCCGGTAATGGACGACTTCGAGCAGCTGGACAAGGATGGATATAAGGATCTCCTCATCTTTTCTGAATGAATTAAAACATGTTAGAAACATTTTCCTAGAGCGCATGGTGTGTCTACCCCTCTGTGCTACCTTTTCAAACTCATGGTGTGTATACCCATGATGATTTTCAAACTTCATGGTGTGTCTACCCATGATGCCTTCATTAAACTACATGGTGTGTCTACCCATGTTGATTTTCCAGAGATTTACAAAGATTTGTAAAATATAGGACAAAATTGGCTTTATGCAAATAGCCCAGACTCCACAAGCCAAATATGCATGTAGTATTAGTCTTGCCATTTATATCCACCATAGTGTTACTTGCCAATACATTTTATTGTATTGACTCCCTTGTGGCTGCATATTCCAAATTGCAGATGAATCTGAAGACGAGTGAGGTTTCGTTAAGAATCTCGAGTCTATCGCCAACATGTTTTTCCTGTGGCACATGAAGAAGATGAGGCTCAATGTTCTACTAAGTTTTCCGCTATAATTTTGTTTCCTGCTAGTCTTCTGAGACTATGCAAGTTGTAATCATATTTTGTAAAGGCTGGATCATGCGATGTAATATATTTTGACGCATTTGCATGATATTTCATTTTGAACTGTGGTGCTAGTAATTGATCCAGGGACTAGCACAATAACACAGGGTTCTTGCATTATTTAAATATGGGAATGCTACAAAATGGTATCAGAGAATTGTGTTGCCTATAGAATTCGAGATCGTAAGTTTGGAAAAGACCCTAGGTTGAAAACCTATTTTATTCAAATCTTCTAAAGACAAAACTTCTTATCTTTCTCATATCCTCTCATCTACTATTTACCTTCAAAATCTTCTTCTCTTATTATAGATATCTCCCTTGTATACCATAAAGACAAGTTTGCTGAATACCATGCCCTGAAGTACAAGAAGTATCCTTCACCCAACCCGAAGCACTACAAAGAAGATCATTGAAGAATTTAGAGAAAAATTAGACTCACCGACAATCAGAAACATCTCAAGACATTTGAAAATAATCCAGAAGATATAGATGAGACCACCAATCTAGATACATTGCTAGAAACGTTTTCGTGTTAGAGTATTGATCATGCCAATGAGTGGGGTATGACAATATTTGTTTTCTAAAAATCATGTTGTTTGGTGTGAAAATGCTTGATTAGATGTTGTTTGTAAGATGTATTGTTGGGTAGGAATCTTCTTTAGACATTTCTAAATCTCTACTCATCCATGTTAAAAACATCTAGATACCTAGCTAGAATGCCAACAACCATGAGAAGATCGACAACAAGAGGTAAGTTTGCCAAGGACATCAAAAGACTAAGTTGAGAGGGACCCAAAGACTTTTGATTGACCCAAGGAGTGACCCCTTAGTGTCAAATGAAGTTCAAGAAGCGCCAATTACTCTGTAGCCCTACTACGAAGGAAAGTTCTACTCAAGACATGTGGAGAGAAGCTCCACAATCAAGCCATGAGATTACTATACCCACAAAGATTTCTTTTAAGGGTGGTAGCCAACTATTTGCAATGGTATCTAAGTAACCCAAACCTATCTTATTTATAGCCTTATCAAATCTCGGGACGAGATTTCTTTTAAGGGTGGTAGTCTATAACATCCCTGATTTTTGGAGAAAGTCAAAAATCACAAAAATTTAAAACTTCTGTTTTCTCGTTAAACAATGCCACAAGAAAAAAAATAAAAATTCAAACACAAAGGAGGTATTATATGTTATTCCAATGCTATTGGAAATAATAATCCAAACATGCCTCTAACTCCATAACCCTTAAAAGCCCCATTCAAAATAAGTGTTATTATTTCTTATTGTTCTCTCTATTTGGAAATAGCATTAAGTTTCTATTAGTAATTTAATCATATTTTGAAAATATGAAAGTTTGATTATGTTTAAAACAACATACAAAAATTATTATTTTGAAAGAGGTTGCTTTTACAAAAGTATAGCATTTTGTTTAAGGCCATTTGGAGCTTTTATTCAAAAGTTATGTTTAAAACAAGAAAATAAAAAAGGAGGGAAAATACGAGAAGCTGGCCGAGTCAGGCAAAGTGGCCCAGCCCAACTCGCCCCTCTCCCTCTCTTTCGCGCGCACGTAGCACCCCGAGGCACAGTCGAAGCCCAACAAGCAACCAGGAGAGACCCGCAACCAGCCCCTCTCTCTTCCCTCACTCGCTGCCAGGTAGACCCCGCCCCGCTGACGTCACACGTGACGCCAGATCCTCGACGTCCGTGTCCGACCAAGAGATCGCCCCGCCGCCTCTCCCTTTGTCCCCTCCTCCACGCACCCCCCCATAAAAGGAGGCCCACCTTGACATCCATGTTCCGAGCCAGAAACCCTAGACCTACCACGCCGTTCCCCGTCTCGATCTCGCCGACTTTTCCCGCTGCCGCCGGCCGCCGTTTCCGCCAGCTTGAGGAACTCGTGTCGCCGTTCACAGCCCCAAGGAGGAGGCGCGCCGAGGATGTGAATCTAACCAGGGCGAGCAGCCGCATCCGCGGTGTTCTCATCGACGTTGGAGGACCCAGGAGCTGCCGCCGCCATCCGCGACAGTACACCGGCAGCGCCTTCCCGTCCAACTCCGGCGAAACCAACCCCAGGTGAAGTCAACGCCCCCCTGTGCCGTCCGATCCCGATCCGATGGTGCCTGTTAGATCTAATCCCCGAAGAAGTACGGACCAATCCCATCAAGCCACTTCACCACCACGTCAGCGCCACGCAGCAGCCACGCAAGCGCAGCGTCAGCCCAGCATCCAATCACAACGCGCCAAGTGTCGCAACCTTTTTCTGTTTTATTCCGGAATAAAAATCAAATAGGCAGTTTTGCAGAAAAGCCCCTCCGTATTAGATCTATCATAAGTTTTTTTTACCTTAGATCCAAATTAAGAAAACTTGGACTTTTTGAAATCAGCACAACACGTAGAATAATTTAGCACTGTCCAAATTTAAATTTGAAGAACTTAAACTGGTGAAAATTTAAATATGCTTGTTTGATGGTTTTTGGCATAGTTTAAATTCTACAAATCTAAAAATTGCAAATAAAATATTTTTGGAGACCTTAGGATGTTTACTAACAGTCCCTTGCGCCCAAAATAATTTTTGGCTAAGTTAAAATGGTTTTGGTTGTTATATGCTCATGTGACTATTTTTGACTTAGTTTAATTTTCTGTAATTATTTTCAATATGCTTTCTCTAGCAAATTTGTGCTAAGGACTAACCTTAGACCAGAGAGACCAATACCAAAGCCCTTAGAATATTTCTAAGTCATTTTTCCTAGTTGTCCCTCTTAGTTCAAAAACACTAAGTCTGGATTAGTGAAAAGCCATGGAGAGGATGCTACAATGGACTTGAAGATTTTCAACATGATGCTAGAAGACTCATAAAGGACTTAGCAACTTAAGAAGAATCTCCAAAAAGAAGGATCACTTAGAAGAAAATATCAAGAGGAACTTTAGGAGGACTAAACCACATATTTTTCTCTAAGTCTTTTCTTCCCTTTCTTTTATGTTCCCTTAGACTTTGTGGTGTGACTAAGTTAGATTTAGATCAGCCACTAGTTTGTATCAAAACCACAACAAGTTTTGGAAGATTCAATGAAGACACCACACCAAGGAGGAAACTACAAAGGAGCATGAAGATATTTCAAGACCAAGCATGCGAAGACTTAGGATTTGTTTTCAAGGACTTAGAATTTGTTTTCAAAATGATTAGTGTCAAGTTAGTTTTAGTTCAAGACTTAGAATTGGTTTTCAAGGGAGACGAGAGTATTGATCAACAAGAAGCCAACATCAACTCAAGTCATTTCTAAAGGAACTCTAGCAATCTCCCTATATCATAGATATTACTGTAGAGATTTTCTTCAACTCAATAAGGACTACAAGGAATACCATTGAAGGCATAAATACTTAGACATCAGAAGCAATTCAAGGAAGCAAAACAAGGCTTAGAAAACTCAAAACAAAAATAGATTTGAGCAGGACTGTTGTGTGTTCTTTTTATCAAAGATCAACCCTTAGTCCCAAATAGAAAACTCTAACTACAAACACTTAGTTTATTTTGAGCATTGAAACTAAATGTTTTCACATGTTTTCATTGCTATGTCTATTGCTTTGTGTGTTTTCTTCATTTGTTTGTATGATTGTTCTCCGTTGTTGTGTTTTCAATGTTTTGATTGTACGGAGAGAACGTTCTTTTGTGAAGAGAGGTGATTGTTCTTCACCAAATTCAAAGGCAAGTAACACACCATCAAATCTCCCATATTTTCACTATGCATTACTAGTGTTTTTGAGTAGCATGCATGATAGGAATTTTTTTTACTAAGTATAATATGCTATGCTATTATCCTAGTAGTGTGTAGCCATCTCTTTTACCCTTGTTATTTTTATAGCCTTAGAACTTAGTAGATGCTACGCAATGTCATATATCGTTTTACTTGACGTATGGAAAATTCTAAGTACTTAATCAATGAAAAACCTGGGTGGAATTGGTGATTGCAAGGTTTATGCTGACTGGCTCCTTGGGGCCATGTCTATGGTATTTTTCACCTAAGGAGTGCACTTGTGGTTTGCCACCCAGGAACAAAGAGATTCCTAAGTCCCTACAAGTTTAGAAGCTTCACGTGCAGCCTTAAGACAATGGGATCTGTCTGGAATGAAGTCATGAGAGTTCAACTCGTCAGCTTAACAAGAAGATGTAGCAAAATTATAGGTGGAGCGGGTCTTGCAGTAGAGTTGGATTCTCCTTCTGAATTTCTTGTCTCAATTCTCTCCTTTCCTTAATGCACTCAACGTATATAGGATGTTTGGGCTAATTGAGGATTAAGGTGAAAGTGCACAACCTCTGCAGAGTCAAAAACTAAGTATTTAGCCGTATCCCCGGTAATGGACGACTTCGAGCAGCTGGACAAGGATGGATAGAAGGATCTCCTCATCTTTTATGAATGAATTAACACATGTTAGAAACATTTTCCTAGGGCACATGGTGTGTCTACCCCTCTGTCCTACCTTTTCAAACTCATGGTGTGTCTACCCATGATGATTTTCAAACTTCATGGTGTGTCTACATGATGCCCTTTTTAAACTACATGGTGTGTCTACCCATGTTGATTTTCCAGAGATTTACAAAGATTTGTAAAATATAGGACAAAATTGGCTTTATGCAAATAGCCCAGACTCCACACGCCAAATATGCATGTAGTATTAGTCTTGCAATTTATATTCACCATAGTGTTACTTGTCAATACATTAAATTGTATTGACTCCCTTGTGGCTGCATACACCAAATTGCAGATGAATCTGAAGACGAGTGAGATTTCGTTAAGAATCTCGAGTCTATCGCCAACATGTTTTGCCTGTGGCACATGAAGAAGATGAGGCTCAATGTTTTACTAAGTTTCCCGCTGTATTTCTGTTTCCTGCTAGTCTTCTGAGACTATGCAAGTTGTATTCATATTTTGTAAAGGCTGGATCATGCGATGTAATAGATTTTGACGCATTTGCATGATATTTCATTTTGAACTGTGGTCCTAGCAATTGATAAAGGGACTAGCACAATAACACAGGGTTCTTGCATTATTTAAATGTGGGAACGCTACATTGGTGTTTTTCATCTTTGTTCTTCCTCTCTTATTCCCCTATAAACATTTCTTTCTTTGTTGGAATTTGAGAGTGGAGGATTTGAGCACTTGTGCTCTTGCCATTTGCATTGGTTTCATCGGTTTTTTCTCTCCACGAGGATTCGTGGAAGTGAAAGTTTTTGAACTTTTCACTCTTGGGTCTTGGACCCTAGACTATTTTTGGGGTTCTTGGGAGCCTCCAATTTAGTTGTGGATGTGTTCCCCAAGATTCTGGTGACATCGAGAGCCTCCAATTAAGTTGTGGATGTGTGCCTCGATCGAAGGTTGCCAATAGTGGAAGGCGAACTAGGCCTTCGTGGCGACATTCATCGGAGAATATGGTGAGGCCTTTGTGGAATTGAGTACGCCTGTTGTGGAGAGCTCACGCCCCTCCAACGATATGTACTCCCTTCAAAAGGAGGAACTTAGGAATACATCATCGTCTCCATGTGCCTCGGTTATTTCTATACCCGAGCATTTTACTTATGCAATTTACATTGTCATAGCCTTCGTGCTTGAAGTTATATATCTTGATACCACCTTGTTACACATCTTTCTTAGCATAAGTTATTCGTGCACCTACTTGACCTTATATTATTTAGGTTGTGTGCTTATTAATTTAAACACCTAGTTTATTTCCGCATTTAGCAATCCTTAAACGAAAAAAATTAATCTCCTATCCATCCCCCTATAGGAGACATCATTGTCCGTTCAATTGGTTCCAGAGCCTGGGCTCTCTTTATTAGGCTTTACGTCCTAGAGAGTACGATGACGTTTAGGTAAGTACAGCATGGTCCCTCTTTTATATTCTATGGTAGAAATTATGATGTTTGGAAAATTTGCATTCTTAAACTTTTTACGGACATGGGTCCAAACTATGTAAGGAGAATTGTAGATATGGATTTTCCTCGTCCAAAGGATTCTCAGAATTTATCTTTAGAGGACGAGGAAAACTCTTATCTCGATACTCTAGTATGTAATGGTCTCTTGTGTGTTTTGAGCGATGTGGTCATTGAATCAACCAAGCCTTTTTGGAACGCTCATGATTTATGGACAAAACTTCAAGATATATATGATGTTTCCAACATTATTGAGGATGATTGTTACCCTTCCACTTCTCGCCGTGATGAGTTCATCTTTCTCCACTTCACCAACATGTGATTTGTCACAAGGTAATGATATGGTGAGTGTTGATAGAAATTGCTATGTTGATAGGGAATCTATTATTGACTATACTTCATCTATATCCCACTGCAATGTTCTATCTTTAAACTTAAACTCTTCTAGCATGCCAAATGACTTATATGCTAGTGTTGATAGCCCTTATATATCATCTAATGGTTGTTTAAATAAATAGCATGATGATATGCTTCATATGTCTTGTTTTCATGAAAACAATGCTTCCATTTCCTATAGTACTTGTGTGGCTAACAATGTAGAGGAATCCCATTTTTTATTGGAACAAGACATGGATCATCAAGTATTATCTATTCATCACCTTCCAATTATCACTTGTTTCTTATGGCTAAGGATTCAAAGGTATATCCACCTTTGTAACCCTCTACATCTTGTGACGATGAGGATGAGAATCTTTATTATGGAGAGAATAATGATGATGTCTCTTTAACGGAGAAGGGTGAGTTGGTTCTTCATGCTCTCCCTAAAGGTAGTAAAGCTATCTCTCATTTGTGTAAAATTTTGTCTTATGCTATTAATAGCTCTAAATAATTGAGAAGAAGGGAGATAGGGAAAGAGAAAATGCTTTTGAAATTGGTTCTCTTACCGTTACCCTTGAGGAATAGCATGAGTTCTGAGTTACTCTTGAGGAAAAACTTGAATCTGTTGAGGAGCTTTATAATGAACAAATTGACTTTCTCACTAAAGCACATTACCATTCTATTGCTAAATGTAAAGTGGTTAAAAAGGAAAAGTTTGAATTTCTTGTTGGCAATTCTAATCTAATTGAGGAAAATGCTAAGTTGAATAATGATATTGCCAAGTTTTCTTCTTGTATTTATAATGATGCTTGTGCTACTAACTCCACATCTTGTGAAGCATCTATTTTGAAGGAGAATCTTGAGCTAAGGTCTCAACTTGACTTGATGACTAGCAAGTGTGTGAAATTGGAAAAAAACATGAAAATCTATGTAGCTCTCATGAGGATCTTCTAGCATCCCATACTATGCTAAAGTTAGCTCTTGAGTCTATCGCTACATAGCTAAGATGTTGTGAGCCTCATGTGGTCACTAGCACAATTCCCACTAAAAGTTCTATAATTCCATGTGGTGGTCCTAGTAATTCATCCTATCATAATGTTTCTACATCTTGTGATGAATTGCTTTCTTTTCCTTGTTTCTCTAATAATGATGCATCTACTTCCTCTAGCTCTTGTGTTCATTCTAACCATGTAGAGGAAATTAAAGAGCTTAAGGACCAAGTAACTTCTTTCAAGAAAGACTTGAAAAGTGACATGAAGGGAGTTCCACCCTTGACAATATGTTGAGAGTGCAAAGACTTTGCAATGACAAGAGTGTACTTGGATTCAACTCCAATATCAAGAACAAGTCCAAAGTTGGTAAGAAGAAGGTCCAAGAACAATTAAAACATTATGCCAAAATTATTTGCTTCAAGTGCAAGATTCAAGGGCACCATGTTAGATCTTGCATTTTTAAGAAGAAGCCTCTTAGTGAGAAGCCACTAGGGAAGCGTCCTCTTGTTCAATCTCATGCTCAACCACGAGTTGGACACCGCACACCTCCTAAGAAGACTCGATCCAATGCTCCTCAAGTTGAGAAGCCTATTAAGAAGAAAGAAAAGAGCTGATGTTGCTACCTTAGTCGTTAGAAGGGACACTTTGCTTCCTCGTGCACTAATGGTACATTATGTAAACCCTATCATTGTTGATGATGTGTATTCCATTCAGAAGGATAATGTGGGCAATGTGTTTGCCAAATATGTTGGAACTCAAAGTGGTGTCAAGAAAAGAACCGTTTGGGTTGCCAAACCTATTGTGAATAGCCTCTTATGACCCAACTTGGTTGGGGACCAACAAGCTCAAATTTATCAATAGGTATTGTTGGAGGGCATTGGAGACTTGGCTATCTCATGAAGAATTAAGGGATCTTCATCAATTATATTTCCTCAAGCCAAGTCATTTGGATTATATATGTCTCATATCCAATGTGCCTCCTTGCGGTAACTTGTATTTAAATCATAGATTGAAAGTTGTTTGCTCCCTTGCATGTGTTTTGGTTGTTACCTTACTATTATTTGTATGTTTTGTGCTTACTACTTACCTATATTGAGTAATCTAGTATGTGTTTGTTGGTTTGCACCACATATACTTGTGTATTTTGTGTTCAACCTTCATTGCAAACTTTTGTTTATTTCTTGTTGGCTTTTTGGAAGATTCATGGACTATCCCATTTTGGGGGAGTAATATTCTCTTGGAACTTTACTATCCTAAAATGTGTGTACATGAGGAATACCACTTAGTGTTGATATATCAATAGTATCTAGTCTCTATGTGGTATGTCATTCTCACGAGAAATTCAAATTCTAATGTGCATTAACTTTATCTTGTTGGATTTATTTTCTTTGACTCTTGTTGAAAAATGTATTATCACATTATGGGGGAGTAATAATATCTGTGCATATTATAAGCCAAGAAAATGTGAACATGTGAGGTATTGCCACCTAGAGTTGATATTTTCAATTATCTTGTTCCTATGTGGCATGTTGCTCAAACAAGTTCCATATTCGCTTAAATGTGTTTTATTGTCTCTATTCATTTGGTATCTTGTTTGTGAGAGAGTTTCTTGGTGCTTTGTATACTCCGTTCTTATTTGAAGCCTTCAAGAATATCTATTCTAAACATGTTTTTCAACTCCTATCTTTTGCCACATGATTATGTTTTGTGAATATGATTTTGAATAAATCATCTACCAGCGAGAAATATCTCCATACATTCCTTGTCTTTGACAAGTGATAATCGTTTGTGTTAAATTCATTGATCATATTTACATTGGCCTTTTGCTCGAAAATTGCCTTGTTTCTTTCCATTTATTTGGTTAGTTTAACTCCCTTGTATCTTCCTTGCTACACTCAAAAAAAAATTATTCCTTTCTTGAGTTAGGACAAGTAATGATCACATTCTTGTGCACTTACATTCAAAGTCATACTTCTATATGTTTCACTTTTCATGGCGAAGCTATCCTACTTTGAGTAGAATACCATTTTTAAAATTGTTATTGTACCTTATTGCTTTTCTTGAGCTTGACTAGTGTTTGAACAATATATAGAGAGATTAATGATTCCATTATGTGCATTTTGTATTCAAATGCAAGATCATAATTAATGCACTTTTCTTGGAAGAGCTATCCTATATGGGTTTGAACACTTGTTGTCTTAAAATACGTATTTTATCCCAATGACTTGTCTCTTTGGAAGACGAACATTTTTTTGTCTTGGTACTTCATGTGCTATCATGAAAAGTGTATAGGGTTTGATTATTCTTAGATCTTATTTTTTGGTATCTTCTCCTTTTTAGTTTCCTCAATCGTCTGTTGATTTGGGTTTTGATAAAATTTGGACAATTCTTTTGCATGTCACTCTTGTGAGTTCCTTTTCTTAGTTTAATTCGTGGTTTGTCCAATTTGTATCTAGTTTGGTGTAACATCCCATTGTTTGGGAAGTTATAAGGATCAAAATGTAATATATGCATTTGCAAATCATGCATCTAAAATACGGTAAATTTTGGCGCGAAAGTTCAAACGAAGCAAAGTGACCAATGTATCTCTTGACATGGTGAAATAGGTGTAGATCATATGTTCGAGAGTACATTTAGAGTTATCTTCATAAGATGTATCTTACAAACCTAATCATTTGATAAGACAAACCATAATTTGTTATGACCAAGCAAGAACCTTCAACAACCATAACCACGAGTCTATAAGTGACTTGGGATAATTCACTAGGTGTCTAGAACTCAAATTGAAGTGAGTATCCAAATCAGATAAATGATGATCATACTTTCACAAATAAGTAATGCACAATTGAGCCATCTCATCAACAGAGATGGTATGTCCTATCAAACAACAACTCTTAAAGTTATCAGCCATTCACACAACATCTTTCTAAATTATCTAATAACTACTAAGTGAACCTTCACAAGTAAATAACAAAGGTTCAATAGAACACAAAGGATACAAACAAGTATAAACTCAAAACCCACAAGTGGGAAATGACATAATAATTTTTATTAACATATTTATAGAGTATGTACATATCTCATCAACTATAAATAAGTACCTAAAAGAATAAATAGATCTTCCTAAACTATTGTTAAACCTTGATCATTACATATGATCTTCCCAAACCTCTATGTCTGCATTATGCATGACAAATATTACAAAATAAGAATATAAAATAACAACACGACACTTTGAGAAACCAACTAATAACTTTGACTTAAATCATTAAAATCCAATAATCTTCATATGATCATTGTCTCGTTCATCTTATACAAGTGAGCATATGAAACCTCAACACATTAAGGGATCATATGGTTTTATTTATCTTTCAATTCAATTTCTCTAATAACCTCTGTTAGAGAAATTGAATTGAAAGATAAATAAAACTAATCATATATGAAATAAGAACATACCTTATGGGAAATAAAATAAGAAGTATATGGAAGGAGAACAAAATCTTAACTAACTCTTAATCTAGATCTTTCTACCATGTCAAGACCATCATGTTACTTTGTCTAGACTATCTTATTTTCTTGTTTCCCAATCTTCTCTAAGTTATTCTGCAAGAGAAGCAATCCACAAGAAAGGAGGAACTTAGAAAAGAAGATCTGCAGAAGGATTCTTCAGATTGTACTGGAAGTGCTATTCCAATCTATCATAAGAGTATTTGAAACTCTTGTATCCCAATCTGATCTTCTTAATCCTCAAGAAATAGTGTGATATTCCAATGTTAGTGTTTTATAGAAGTAGTATGGTAACAAGTCTAGCAACCTTGTTAACACATAACTTTTGTATACTCAAACAATGTAGTGCCTTACACAAACAAACAGAAGGTTGAATAACCTAGTACATCTAAGCCAATTGTATATGTAGTAATTTGGAGGCAAATCTGCCCACTTGTTAACAAATTCTTCTTATATGCATATTGTAACTTGATGTCATAAAATATACTTACATTCTTTCATAAGCACCTAAAATAAATCTCTGCTTGGTCTAATTGGTTGACTTCACCACAAGGGTGAGACAGTTGAAGTTGGAATCCAAGAGATGATCTTACTTGCAAGTGACAAAGGCAGAACCTGAAGACTAGTGACAACTAGAGACAAGGATATTGCAGGCAACATAAGACCACAAGAAGCAACATTGCCTCAGTAGGGAAGATAAGAAATTATCCAGTAAACCATTAGGTAACATTAGAGAACTTAGAACATCTATGCATTTTCAAGCTCATCAGAGATGAGTAACTCATAATAATATGTTTAATGGAATCAAGTATAAAGTAAGAAACAATAACAAACCATTGCATCCAAATATCTTTTGTTATGTTGAGGTAAATGGGAACAAGCTTAACTACCTTTTTTCCATATCCTTCTCATCCACAAGACAAATGGATAATAACAAGAATTGATCCATACACCAACATGTGAATGATAACATGTTCTAAAAACAACATTGGATAATATCCATACTTGTAAACAAGGCTGGAAAACAAAATATCGTCGATATTGGGAATCAATGTGAGCCTAAGACACTCATGTTTTACATCTGATCATGTACTAAAAACAACAAACATGGCTTACACACACCTAAGTAAAATGGCAACCAAAATTGCTAAGAGTTGAAACTATGAAAATAACAAAACCACAACAAAAAAAACAACTCACTTCAGTAATTACAATAATTTAGTTTGACTTGGAATAAAATTCCATTATTGGTGATTTTGTTTTCAATGCATAAAAAACACTACTAAAAAGTTTACAAATTATTTCTTAAAAGGTTTGTATCAAAATTTTACAATTTTAAACACATCACTTTAGTACCGATATGTTGGTTGTGTGTACTCATGATAATCATGCCTAAAATAACTTTAAAGTCATTTAATAAAATAAATGGACTGAAATCAACAAAATCACTTAAATTAACTACCTCAAGTGAAAATTCAAATCTTGTTCAAAATCACTAAAGTAAAACATGGTGAGGATGAGAATTTAAAAAAGATTACAAATCTGATTTTTATTATTATTATTTCTGTTGACAAAAGGCCCTGAAATCATCACTTCTATTATGTTTTCAACCACGGAAGGATCTCTAAGTAATTTGTAAAAACTGCCAGAAGGCGGAGGAGGGAAGTTGTCGTGTCAATGTCGTGGCTGCCTCTGTGCCACCTCCTGCTTGATCCCTAGAGAAGATAAGGCATAAGGAGACGTCCGCATCACCCCTATCACGCTCACTCTCCTCTCTCCTTGTGTGTACCCAGAGAAAACCCTGACCCTAACCTCTCAGACCGCCGCCCCGCGCCGGCAACTCCGGCCACCACTGGAGCATTCGAGGCCACAGGGAGATGCGCCATCCTCTCCTCTCCCTCCTCGATGAGTCTAAGCACTAAAGACGATGAATTGATCTGTTCCCTTTCGTCTCAGTCTCTGGCCGCCGTGGAAGCTCGTTGTCGATACCGACCACCTCGTGCTTCATCGAGCATCTCCACGCGCTGCAGGTGACCTCACGCATCTTTTGATGCATCTCGTTTACATTTTGGTCGACGGAATCATGATGCCACCGAGCCGCTTTCGCCGTCCGCCGTGCACCTAGACGCCGGCGGGTCTCCGGTGACCATGTGGTGAAGCCGCTGCCACTCGCAAACTCGTTGAGACCCCCTCTATCTACTGAAACAAACCAATCGCCCAAATCCGAGCCAAATCGACGGATTTTTATTTACCAGAAGATATTTCTTCTGTGCTGAGCATAGATTTCTTTTTCTTTTATTTTTTAGTTAAAACTAAAACTGACACGTGGGTCCGACGTGTCAATTTAAAAATAACAGAATGATACATAATCTTCTTAATTCAATAACTTTTAGTTAATTATCAGAAAAATACAAATAAAATATGGAATTGTTTAGAAAAATGTAATCCAAATGTTTATGAAATTCTCAAAAATGTTTGATAAAGTTTAAAAATTAAATATTAATTGAATTTAAATTAATTCATTTAAAATTGAGAAAAATAGTAAATAATTTCAAAATTTAGAAAAATGCAAGTTATCTACCAAAATGCTTAGAAAGACAAATGCAACACATCTATGATAATTTTAAAGTCATTTAAAAAAATTCATGTGTGCAATATTTGCATAGCCGTTTAATCCATTTAAAATTAAGAAATTAATAAATTATTCAAATATCTTCAGAAAGTTTCAAATGTTATACCAAATTAAAGAGAAAAACATTCTCAAATCAAATATGAGTAACATAAAACATTTTTTTACTGATGAACTTGTTTCTAAAAGTATAATGGAATTCTATCATGTTCCATTATAACCAGCAATAACTTCCACAACATTATTTTCCTTATTAATAAAAACCTAACATTTTCACATATACTAAACCTATCATCACAAGTCATTAGAAAATTATGTGATGATAGAGTTATTTGTATTAGTTCCTAATTTTCAATTAAAATATATGTCTTGGCTCTACACTTTCCAACAACAGTGAAGAAAATATGTTTGTTATCTTTTCAATAGTTATTTTCCATATGGTACTATCTTAGTGCCTAACTAAGTAATAAATACTTCTACTTAAACATGATAAAAAAAATTGTTAAATAAAACTTAAACACATGTAAGTCTAAAGGAAGCAACAACATCATCACCACAAGTACTAAAACAATCATAAGTCACCTAAAACCAATGTGTTCAAGACATTGTATCAAATGTATCTTACACTTGTAAGCCGGGGTATTTTCAGGGTATTTTGCGATGCATCTCATTACTATGCATGTATCATTTCGGCAATGTTTTAAGTATCCATTACCGGGACTACTTTGCTATCTTTCATATCTGGGGATTTCTCTACGCGGCCCTCGAACGCAATGACATGGATTATTATTATTATTTAAATCTCAGGCAAGTTCATCACTTGCTCATATCCTTTGCAGTATTTCATAACGAACTATTTGCAAAAACCCTATTGTATTACCACATATTCTCAAAAGAATGCAAGATCCTATTTTTATAATAATATGACTAATTGAATGACTACTAGAGTGGTAATGTTCTGTTTGGTGGGCGGATGGGACGATAGTAAGATGAATAGGTCAAAGAAAGGGTCCATCTGCATGGGAAAGTATTACCTAGGAATTAACCTCAAATGTCATCAAGATTCTTGCGCCGTAAATACCGCGTTAACCATGGGTCTCGTGTGGGGCGAGCAAACCAGATGTGGTCTTTTCCCGTTTGTATGTCAACGGACCGCCAGAGACGTACGCTATAGGTCTTGCGGGACTACATGCACATGGGTGGGATCCCTTACGTCCCACGGACTCTGGGTCTATGAGTGTCTGCCTGGAGTGCCTAGATCTCTATCGTGAGGGGTAGAATCAAGGGTTCAACCTGCATGGAAGAAATGGGTGGGCATGTGTTGTGCGGAGAAGCATGGTTTGGTTTGGATCAACAATCGGGCCCCACACCTAAGTGGGTGCGGACAGGAACGTACGCCTGGTTGTGCAACATGGTCTTCATCGCCTATGGATAAAGTAACGGACCTCTGTAGAGTGTAAAAGGATGTGGCATGTTACCGCCTGTACCGGGAAGGAGCTGTGAACGCCGAAGGAAAGGAAACTACATGAAGTTCTAGCCCTGTGAATACTTGGCGGGCATAGTTTTCAGTATAAAAGCAACCTCTTGAAGACATATTTACAAAACCTTGCATTAGCTTATGACTCTTTTGAGTCTAAAGCTGTAGTTAGTTCATCAAACTACCCACTGTATATCATGAACTTGTTGAGTAACGCTCATTACTCATTCATTCCTGTTTGACCCCCTGCTTAGAGTTGAAGCCCTTAAGGAAGTCTTCATCGGGAAGCCATCGCTACCTCATGAAGCTAGGAGGAGTCATATCTTACTTAGTGATACGTCTCCAACGTATCTATAATTTATGATTATCCATGATGATATTATGCCAATTGCTACATGTTTTCTCCCTTCTTTATAGCATTTTGACACGTTTTCCGGGACTAACCTATTAACAAGTTGCCAAGTGCCAGTTCCCTGTTTTCTGCTGTTTTAGGTTTCAGAAAAGTTGTTCTGGAAATATTCTCGGAATTGGACCCCATGAATCCCGAAGTTCCTATTTTCCCCGTAAGCTTCCAGAAGTCCCGAAGAGCCCCGGAGGGGGGCACAGGGTGGCCACACCATAGGGTGGCACAGATGCCCCCGGCCGCGCCACCTAGTGGTGTGGACCCCCTAGCCACCCACCGGCATCGCCCTTTTGCCGATATATACTGCCCTGAGAGAAAACCCTAAATACATCGACCTTTTCCACAAAATACATCCGTAGCGCCCCCTAGTCACCGCCACAAGTTTCGGGGGACAGATCTCTGTTCTGGCACCCTGTCGGGACAAGGAAGTGCCTCCGGAACCATCTCCATCGACTCCACCGCCACCTCCATCGTTGTTGCTGTCTCCTATGATAAGGATGGAGTAGTTCTCCCACGAGGCTGAGGGCTCTACTGGTAGCTATGTGTTCAACTCTCTCTCCCATGGTGTGATCTTTATCTGATCAATAGCTTTGTAATCTAGTTGAATTCGTAGATATTATTTCTTCATCTATTATGCTACTCAAGTGGTTTTTGTTATGAGATCTCCATAAACACTTTGATCACGGTGTAAAGGTGACAGTGTGTGCACCGTGTGGTTTAGCATTATATTTATATTTTGTGTTGGATAACCCTATGAAATTGTGGAGTTTGCGTGGAACCATCTGGGTCCCATGGTGATAGCGTGAGGGTTACTTAGTTGGGAAAGTGCTTACTCTGAGGAGTGCTGTTAAAGCCCTATGCATGGATTGGTGTTATTATTCGACCGGAGAATGGTTTGGAGTAGCATCGTGAAGAGACGGTATTTATTAATTCAATTATGTGATCATTGTTGAGAGTGTCCACTAGTGAAAGTTGGATCCCTAGGCCTTGTTTCCAAGCATTGAAACATCGTTTTCCGCCTGTTCTGCTACATGTTTGCTTGCTGCCATATTTATTTCAGATTGTTATTATTACTTATAACCATCCATATTACTCGCATTTCACTATCTCTTCATTGAACTAGTGCGCCTATATACCTGAAAAGTATATTGGGTGTGTTGGGGACACAAGAGACTTCTTGTATCTTAATTGCAGGGTTGCTTGAGAGGGATATCTTTGACCTCTACCTCCCTGAGTTCGATAAACCTTTGGTGATCCACTTAAGGGAAACTTGCTGTTGTTCTACAAACCTCAGCACTTGGAGGCTCAACACTGTCTACGAGAATAGAAGCGTGCGTAGACATCAAGATCTTTTCTGGCGCCGTTGCCGGGGAGGTATGGTAAAAGGTACTCACATCCTCGGGTGTGAGTGCTCTGTTGGGGGCTACCCCCGAGTAGGGGTAAGGCAAGTGTTAAAATGAAGGTCAAAGTGTTGTTGACCGGGTAGACGGCTACCCGGGTACCTGCTACCCGGTAGGTTCTATCTGGACATATTCACTGAAGACCAGAAGAAGATATTGAGGAAGATTATACTCGTCCGATAGAGAAGTTGTGGTCTGAGTAGAGAAGCTACTCGGGCCAGAAGTCAATGGAGCCGTTCTGACAGAGATCCCGCGTATCCCGCATCCATACCAGTGTGCGGTTCAACTTACTAGATGTGTGATCATCAGTGACGCGACGTGGTGACAGAGAGGTGGGCACCTGTCTTGTCTTGTCAATGACAGAGGGGACATGACAGGATGGGGGCCTACACTGTGAGGCTGACAGGGTGGAGAGGTCCTGTCAGCCGTACGGCGCGGTGGCTTCTCAGCGCGCGATCTCGGAAGCGTGCTCTGCGTCACAGTGCTTAAGTCACATCAGTTGTACCTTCTATTAGTTGTTTATTCGGCTGGGCACCAGTATATAAGGTGCCCTGCCCCCTCCTGCGCGAGGGACGTTGCCTCAGATCGCATTTATTGCAAGAGACGGTGCTAGAGCTAGAGTGATAGACAAATGTTGTACTGTGGCTACTCGGAAAACATACATACAGAGAGATAGGCAGGAGTAGGGGTGTTACCTCCACACGAGGGCCCTGAACCTGGGTAGTTCGTGTTGTCTGCAGCGTTTCTTGAGCGCGACTACTCGCCGTGTGATCCCTCCCCGAATACCTACAGCGTCCATCGGCCCCAAACTTTAGCCATCCCATGGCATCTGTCTTTACCTCATCACGACATTTGGCGCCCACCGTGGGGCCAGCAGCGGCGCTGGCTGGGGTGCATATTCGTACGAGACCGATTTCTGCTTCAGGGGAGCGCGTGGTCTGTGTCCTTCTCCACAGATTCGTCTCCTTCGACTTCGTCTCCGACAACGCTGGAGATTTCGGCGGCAGGCCCATGCCTGCAGGCATCTCGGTGCTCTCCTTCGGCATGCACTTGGTCTACGTCACCACCACCGTCATCCGCGAGTGTCCGGAGGAGGTGCTCGTTGCGGATGATCCTCCTGCTGTACTCATTGCCCGCGGGAAGCCAGCCGGCTGCTCTGCGGACATCGTGGAGGTGATGACGACGGGCCCGGCTATCGATGCCGGGAAGGGTGCGAACACTGGAGCTGAGGTTATCGAGCCAGCTGCAAGGGGCCACAAGCCCTATGAGATACCCCAGAACATTCCGGGTTACGTGCCTCCTTCCACGTCCACGGCTATACCAGCTGCTCTCGGTGACGCCACCGTGCAGCTGGGCATGCCACGACCCAACGAGGCGGAACTCG
Source organism: Alopecurus myosuroides (assembly GCA_028641055.1). Lineage (NCBI taxonomy): Eukaryota > Viridiplantae > Streptophyta > Magnoliopsida > Poales > Poaceae > Alopecurus > Alopecurus myosuroides. The sequence continues at coordinate 146,371,522 of CM054058.1, forward strand.
CCGCCTTGAGGGCGCAATCGAGCAGCAGCGTCAGGCGCTACTCGTCGAGTCCCAGGAGATGGAGAAGGTTAGGCTTGAGCTTAACCTAGACCAAATTGAGTACAACCACGCGCATGGTTTTACTCCGATTTCTAGGCTACCTAGCAAGGTAGGTGTTATTCGTCGCAACTTAGGCGACGAGTTAGCTAGAGATGGTAGGGCTATTAGCCACACTGCTAGTTTGAACACTGCTACTAGGACAAAATACAGTTCCCCCGCCAAAACGCTTAGGGCCTGATGGCTCCCAAGTGCAGGAGATCAATTGTAGTACTTTTCGAATTAGAAAGGTTGTCGAACCCACGAGGAGCAGAAGGAACTGGTAAGTAGAATAGCAAAGGAATAATAAAAGCAACATGTGTTTTTGTGTTTTAATTGTGTAGTGCAAGTAAAGTAAAATACGGAAAGTAAATTGCAGCAAGTAGTAGGTCTCAATGAGAGACAAAGCCCAATCCTCTAATGCGCAAGAGGACAAGCTTAAGTGTGTGTTTGTGTCTTATATGTGGAAAACGTTCCCGAGGGCTGCATGGATTTAGCTGGCATAGTGATTCATTGCATAACATGTTTGTATATCTTGTGTAGTTTTAATCTTCTTCGGACGGAGCCACAAATAGGAATAGCTAAATAAATAAACTATCACCCCTTATGATGGATCACGTGGCCAATTAAATGACAGCACGAGAATTATTAATACATGATGTCCCACCATAGCCTTATGCTTTAAGGTCCCCGATACAAGTACCCTCATAATGCAATTCAACGACTTTGTCTCAAGTTCCTGTCACCTAAAGACATCATCACGTCACTACACTACGGTGTTCACCTATGAGCCCATGTAGGTGAAGTGTTGTACAGTCGACGTTCGTACAACACCATCATAGAATCACATAAAAGATACTCCCTCCATCCCAAATTATAAGGCGCCCTTTAATTTCGCTGGTCAACGGTGTACATCTTTGACTGTGATCTTTTCTTATAACATGTCCATACAATTAGTAGAAAGATATTTGAAATGAAAGAATTTTACAAGACGAATCCAACTATACCATTTATATGTTCTAATTCCATACAATTTATTATATATTGATGGTCAAAGTTGACCATCAAAGACAAGCACAAAAATAGCGCGCCTTATATTTTGGGACAGAGGGAGTAAATACTAGACCAAATAACAACTCATCTTATGTAACAAATCATTGACAATTCATCCTATGCCCTCAGGAACATGCGGGAACTACTCACAACGTGCAAACATGATCATGTATGGTGACATATGTGGTACAACACAATCTGAAACAATGGATCCACCACCAAATAATGACAAGTACTCAACCCCAAACATGCAACATAGTACAATAACACGTATCTAGGGTGTAGCAATGATCAAACTATGAGGGGAACGGAGTGGATCACGGTGATGGTGATGGTGGAGATGTAGGTGCTGGTGAGGATGGGGATGGAGATGCCTCCTTCCACGCCAAGGAGGAGATGGGGATGATTTCCCCCTTCTCCGGATCTCCGGAGCAGCAGGATCTGTCTCCCCCCACGGAGAGTTTCGAGAGTTTCGCCGCCCTGGCGGCTCCGTCTCGTCTCGGGAAAATTAGAGTGTTGGTTTTTGGGGAAGACGGAGTCGTTAGCAAAAAGACCTCGGGGAGGAGGTGCTGTGGGCCCATTTGAGGGCCCCACACGCGGCCAGGGAATCTGGCCGCGTGGGCTACCCCTTTTGGGCCTCCTGGCCCTGCTCCTTTGTGTCTTGTGCCCACGGCCTTTCTCCCGAAGAAAAACTGACAGGGTTTCTTTCCTTTCGCAATTTGGATACCTGTAGCTCCTGAAACATCAAAAACATGAAAACAGGTGTTTTCTGACACCCAGAAATGAAATACCAAAAATAGGTACTTTGTAGGAAAGTCCCATAAAATCATCTAAAACATGCAAAACAATAACATAACATTGATAAAACATCCCAATAATGCCTATATGGAGGGTATAAATGATGATATAAAATGCACGTATCAACTCCCTCAAGCCTAAACCTTTGCTCGTCCTCGAGTAAATAAGGACATAGATCATCACATGCATCAATGGGACTTATGGTTGATAAATAAATACGGGCATTGTATCATCATCATGTTCAGTTATAATGCAAGATGATTGAATAGAACTCATACACATAAGGATAACATATTCGAAGCTCTAGCAAACACCCAGACTTTTGAAAGCAAATAACCATTGTATGTTGGACAATCGAATTATACTCTTTAATTTGGAGAAAGATAAATGAGTATAGGTAAAACATGATCAAGTCTCATTTAGTTTCCAAACTATTCAGCTTAAATTACTAATTGTAACGTGGCATCCATTGGGCTAAGACTCTCATTGCCCCTTTATCATTAGCATCTTAATTTATGAATGTTGAAGTAATGTGGTTGACAAGGTGTTGGTTGAATGTCTCATGCCCCGTGAGTGTGAAAACCTACTCCATGATTACTCAACTTAAGATTCCTAATAAGCTTTGTAAAATCATAATAAGTATTAATGACATCATAGAGAATTGCAAAGAGGTACCTCTTGCCCCATGACATAGAAACCAGCCCATGTCACAATAACAAGATGAACAAACGGAGTAGACTCATCATCCTTTTTTATTTCATTCACTATATGCATAGCTTCTTATTTTATTGTAGGATGTGTTTGTAGAGTCCACTCTAGCTGTAAGTAAATTTCCACCATGATCAAGCATGGCTTGGGTTAGCGGCCCAATGAAATTTCTCTAGTCATATATACTTACTCATCAAAACTTACTATTCCTCGGTTTCATTTCGGCATGGCAGGAGTCCAAAAACAAAATCACATGACATCAACTAAATATAAAATTTCTTTGTGCAATGTTGAAAGCTTTTCACGTGATGCACGTGTTAGCCAACTCCCAACCAAAATCCTTGTCAAGCACAAAACTTTTAGCTCCCATTAATGGGTCATGTTTGTTAAGTGCAATAGAAATAAATGTGTGCATTCAAAAGTTCGTGAGAGTCTTATCCCAAATTTTTCCCATGCCAATTAATAACATAAGCATCTTAATTTAGAGCATAAATGAAACTATAACATGGTGAACATGCTCGGAATAGCCATTAAGCTAATAGATAGATAGTGGATTTATTTCATATTGAGATAATTCTACAATTGTCCAACACACTCAAGTTAATTAATTTCAAGGCAACATGTGATTGAAACCTCTAAATATGCCATGCTCATTTGCATGAGTGTTACCCATAAATCCCCAAAACAAGGGAATCATGGATGACACCATACTTTATTATTCATTGATAAACCATAAAACGGGGATGCATGATAATGCTCAATGAGCTCACTCAAGCCTAAACGAAAACGATACTAGATTATAAAATCAAGACACACCAAAACTAGATAGACATGACAAAACTGATAAAAGACGGGGGATAGGTGAAACTCCCCCAAGCTTAGATGGTTGCGGTAATTTCTTTATTCTCCCTTCTTCTCGTACTCAGCCGACCACTCTTTCTTCTTCTTCTCTTCATAGTTGTCTTCAAGCTCATCATCATCATCGTCCATGGAGGTGCATTGGTAGGAGTCTCCTGAAGTCATGGCTTGGAAAACCTGACAGACAGAATAGACAAAACAAAGATCGTGCGAGAACTCTCGGTGCGGGATTAGATCGACAAAAGTGGGTATATATTGACGGTTTTTGGGGTAAGACGAAGCGTCGGAGTCGAAAACTGCACGCGGCCAAGGAACGGGACTCCGAGGTGGAAAAGGGGTACCTCCACGCGGCCAAGGAATCTGGCCGCGTGAGGGGTCCTCTTTTCCCCCTCGAGGTCCAATTCCTTCCAATTTTCTTGTCCCACACGTTAATTTCCATAAAAAATGAGTTCCGTAAGTTTTCACGCAATTCCGAGAAACTTCCAAACACAATAATTGTAAATTATTGAATTTGGGTTTCTGAAACCGCAGGATCCCTTATAATTACCTCCTCCGGTGTCATTAACTTTATCTCCTCGATGGTTCCTATGAAGCTCTTTCCTGCAATATAATGTTTTAGGCGTTGTCCATTGACCACATGAGGTTTACCTTTCATATCACTGTGAAGACGGATGGCCCCTGAACGGTATACCTCCTATACTACCAATGGACCCTGCCATTTTGAAGCTAATTTCCCTGCAGAAAACTTAAAACGAGAGTTGTACAATAGTACTTGATCACCTACTTTAAATTCCTTTCTTTTAATTTTCTTGTGATGCCAAATTTTAACTTTCTCTTTAAACAATTTTGCACTTTCATATGCTTCATTCCTCCATTCATCTAATAGATTTAGGTCAAGCAATCTCTTCTCCCCCGCTGTTTTTAAATCAAAATTTAATTTCTTAATAGCCCATCTAGCTTTATGTTCTAATTCACCGGGTAAATGACATGCTTTTCCATAAACCATTTTATAAGGAGACATACCATTGGATTTTTATAAGCAGTTCTATAAGCCCACAATGCATCATTAATTTTAAGTGGCCAATCAGATCTAGCTCTGTTTACTGTTTTCTCTAAAATAAGTTTAATTTCCCTATTACTTAATTCAACTTGTCCACTAGTTTGAGGATGATAGGGTGATGCAATTATATGATTAACATTATATTTTGCCAATGTTTTTCTAAGAACAACATGCATAAAATGAGATCCACCATCAGTAATTAAAAATCTAGGAACACCAAATCTAGGGAAAATAATTTCTTTAAGCATTTGCATGGCTGTGGCATGGTCTGCACTCTTAGTAGGAATTTCTTCTACCCATTTTGTAACATAATCGACAGCAACCAAAATGTGAGTATGTTTTGTACTAGATGCAGGAAATGGTCCCATAAAGTCAAATCCCCACACATCAAATGGTTCAAGTGGTAATGTATAGTTCATAGGCATTTCATTCCTTCTACCAATGTTTCCTACTCTTTGACATTTATCACAAGTTTTAACATATTTAGCACAATCCTTGAATAGATTAGGCCAATAAAAACCACATTGTAGTACCTTTGCTGCAGTACGATCTCCTGCATGATGTCCTCCATAGGGACTGTCATGACAATCTCTTATAATAGCCCGCTGTTCATGCTCAGGTACACAACGTCTAATAATGCCATCAACACTTTTCTTATACAAGAATGGATCATCCCAAAAATAATGTCTAAGGTCATAAAAGAATTTCTTTCTTTGCTGGTAAGTAAATTGTGGTGGCATAACTTTCCCAACAATAAAATTTGCATAATTAGCAAACCAAGGAGATGCAACTTTAGCACTAGAAACACTAACAAGGGCAAGTTGTTCATTAGCAAAACTATCATTAATAGGAATAGGATCATGAGGTATATTTTCCATTCTAGAAAGATGATCGGCTACGGGATTATCTTCTCCTTTCCTATCTACTATGAGTAAATAAAATTCTTGCAACAAAAGTACCCATCTTATTACCCTGGCTTAGCATCTTTCTTATTCATCAAATATTTAATAGCAGAATGATCAGAGTGCACAGTGACTTTTGAATCAATTATGTAAGATCTAAATTTATCACATGCAAATATTACCGCTAAAAATTCTTTTCAGTTGTAGCATAATTTCTTTGAGCACCATCTAGTGTTTTACTAGCATAGTAAATAACATCAATTTCTTATCAACCCTTTGGCCTAAAACAGCTCCAACTGCATAATCACTAGCATCACACATAATTTCAAAGGGCAAGTTCCAATCAGGAGGTTGAATAATAGGTGCAGTTATTAAGGCTTTCTTTAAAACATTAAAGGATTCTATGCAATCATCATTAAAAGAAAATGGAACATCCTTTTGCAAAAGATTGGTTAGAGGCTTTGATATTTTAGAGAAATCTTTAATGAACCTACGATAAAACCTGCATGACCGAGAAAACTTCTTATACCTTTGATGTCTCTTGGATATGGTAATTTCTCAATAGCTTCAATTTTTGTTGGGTCAACTTATATTCCTCTTCCAGAAATACGATGCCCAAGAACAATTCCCTCTGTTACCATAAAGTGACACTTCTCCCAATTAAGAACAAGGTGTTTGTCTTCACAACACTGCAAAACATTGTTAAGGTTGAACAAGCAATTATCGAAAGAAGTACCATACACCGAAAAATCATCCATAAAGACTTCCATTATTTTTCAATATAATCAGCAAATATAGCATTCATGCATCTCTAAAAAGTAGCAGGCGCATTACATAAACCAAAAGGCATTCTCCTATAAGCAAATGTACCATATGGGAAGTAAAAGTGGTCTTTTCCTGATCATCACTATGAACTGGAATTTGAGAGAAGCCTAAATACCCATCTAAATAACAAAAGTGAGAATGTTTAGATAATCTCTCTAGCATTTTATCAATAAAGGGCAATGGATAATGGTCCTTACGAGTTGCTTTATTTAATTTTCTATAATCAATGCACATTCTATAACCAACAACAGTACGTTGAGCAACAAGTTCATCATCTTTATTAGGAACCACAGTAATGCCACCTTTCTTAGGAACACAATGAACAGGACTAACCCATTTACTATCAGCTATAGGATAAATAATACCAGCCTCTATGAGTCGAATTACCTCCTTTCTTACCACTTCCTTCATTTTTGGATGTAGACGGCGTTGGAAATCAACAACAGGTTTAGCATCTTCTTCCAAATTAATTTTATGCATACATAGAGCTGGACTTATGCCCTTAAGATCATCAAGAGAATAACCAATAGCCTTACGGTGGGCTTTAAGCACATCAAGTAATTTCTCTTCTTCCTCAGCTGAAAGGTTAGCACTAATAATAACAGGATATATATTTTTCTTATCCAAGTATGCATATTTCAGATTTTCAGGCAAAGGCTTTAATTCAAAACTAGGATGTACTTTAGGAGGTGGGAGTACTCCTAGATTATCAGGTGGGATATGCAATTGTAATTGTGGAGGTTGCTGCAATAATATTTGTTCTGAAGCTTCTTTTTCTGCATCATTAAATGGCTCTTCCTGATTAAGCATATAACGTTCCACCATGTCTGATGAAGCTACAACTATATGAGCAAGAGTTTCAATTATATCTTTATATTTTGGTTCTTTCTTAGCAGGTTTATCAGCAAATTTAGAAAAATTAAATTCAAGTTTTTCTCCAGCACATTCAATAAACACCCTTTCTCTAGGCAAATCAATTTCAGCACCAACAGTATGTAAGAAAGGTCTACCAAATATAATAGGACAGAAAGAACCTTGTGGACAACCAAGCACAATAAAATCAGTAGGATATTTTATTTTCCCTACCAATACTTCAACATCTCTAACAATTCCAAAGGGACTAATATAATCTTTATTAGCAAGCTGAATGATCATACCTGTTTCTTCCATGGTAATAGGATCAACATCAGGCTTAATTTCTTGATAGAGAGAATATGGAATGACACTAATGCTTGTTCCAATATCACATAAACCATGATAACAAGTGTCGTGGTGGTGTCACGGCAGATGCCATAGGATGGCTAAAGATGTGGGGACGAAGGACGCTGGAGGTGCTCGGGGAGGGATCACGCGACGTGTAGACGCGTGAGGTGAAGATCAAACACTGCAAACAACACGATCTACCCAGGTTCAGGGCCCTCGTGAGGAGGTAAAACCCCTACTCCTGCCTTTCTCTCTGTATTCTGGTGTCTCACCGAGTAGCCACAGTACAAATGTTCTTGCTACCGAGTAGCCGCTCTTCCCTCTCCGGGTAGGATTAGGTCAAGAATCTCTACGTGAGTTCTAGTAACACTATGTGGTGTGTGTTCGTCCCTCGCGCAGGAGGCGGCTGGGCACCTTATATACCCGGTGCCCTGCCGGATACAGCCAAATATAACAAGTGTCGACATTGTGTGCACATCGTCCTTCTTCCGAGTTCCCGCTGACAGCTTTGGCTTCTAAGCTTGTCCTGATGCAGAAAGTCGTTGGGCAAAACCAAGTAACCAGTCTGTTATCACTGTGCGAACACAGAGTAGGTCCCCCCTATCCTGCGACGCCCTGCTGACAGAGTGTCGCTGTCAGGCACGCCGTCCCCAGATGAACAGTGCTGTGAACAGTGCCAAGTACGGACCCGAGATACGCGGGATCCGTGTCAGAACGGCTCCTTTGACTTCTGGCCCGACTAGATTCCCGCCAATCTTACTCGGACCAACTCTTCTACTCGAAAAGAAATAACTTGCTTGATATCTCCTTCTGGTCATCTTGTCGTGAGACCGAGTAGCAGTCGACCGGGTAGCAAGTACCGGGTAGGCGGCTACTCGACCAAACTTCTCTTCTGACTGTTGCCTTTACCACTTGCCTTTACCCTACTCGGGGGTAACCCCCCGACAGCAGTCCCCGAAGCTGGTAGAGCCCTGCGAACTTGTTCACTGGGCCCTGCCAGCTTAAAACCAAGCTTGGCAACCTTGCCCTTGAACCTCAATATGCCGAGTAAAACCTCCGAGTAGCACTTTGAAGAGTACATTGAGTTTCCTCTCTTCCGAATAGAGCTAGCCTCCTTCTCTGTAACCGAGTAAAAAGACTTGGGGAATTTCTTCAATCGAATCTCTGCAGCGCAGAGCACCATCCGGCTTTCCGTGCTACACCTGGGCACGTGTCACGCATCCAGGACCGCGACGCCTCGCTGCCCAGGACCTGACAGGCCACGCGCCCAGTTTTCACGGAGTGGGCCCACGACCTCGTAATGTCCCATCATGCGCAGTAATCAGCCACGATCTCGTCGTGGGATCAATTGCGGCCGTTCCGCGCGCGTTCCGCGCTGTGTGCGTTTCTAACCGGCCACAGACCCCACGCCGCACGATTTGCTGCCACGATCGATCCCACTACTCCAATCATAACGGTAATCCGTGGTGCGGTATAAATACCCCCACGGTAACTTCCTCTTCTCCTTCCCCTGCACTTTCCTCTTCTGCCTCTCTGTTTCTCCGCCGCTGCCGAGCTCTCCGCCGCCGCGCAACTCTTTGCGCCGCCGCGGATTCCACCATTCCACCAACCTCTTCCAAACATTCACCACTTCCTACTCGCCGCCATGGCTCGCGGTGACAGCGCTCGCGCCGGCTGGGACGGCTCCTACGTCACCGCCGAGGACTGCCAATGGCTCGTGAACACCCGGAGAGTTCCTCTCGGTGTTCGCTGCCGGCCGTCCAACGGCGAGATCGTCCCGGCTCCCGAGGAGGGGGAGCATGTCGTCTTCCTTGCTCACTTCGAGCGGGGATTCGGCCTTCCTGCGTCTGATTTCCTCCGCTCCCTTCTCGACCACTACGGTCTCCGTATGCAGCACCTTCCACCCAACGCGGTCGTCTTCCTCTCCTACCACGCCGTGGTGTGCGAGGCCTTCCTCGGCGTTCGCCCCACGACGGAGACGTGGTCGAAGTATTTCTTCTTCCGCCAGCAGAGCCAAGACAAGAAGGACGGGGCGGCCGCCAGCAGCCGGACAACCGACACCGGCAGCGCCATGATGGTGCAGCGGACGGGAACCAATCACCCTCGCATCAAGGGATTGGATTCGGTCCGCAAGTGGCAGAAATCCTTTCTGTATGTGAAGAACATCGCTGCCACGAAGGACGCCAAGGTGGAGGACAGGATCAATCTGCCCCCTTGGAGCAACCGAGTTCCTACCGGGCAGAATTGGAAAAGCAAACCATCCAACAGCAGGAACATGCTACAGATGGAGAAGCGGCTCGCGTATCTGATCGGGGAAGGACTGAAGAGCGACGATCCAGTCGCCTGCTGGATTCGCCACCGAGTGCTGCCTCTGCAACGCCGCTCCCACCCCATGTGCTACATGGGAGGCCCCCGCGACTGCACTCGGACGACCACGTTCGAGCTCAGCAACGCGGACGTCGCCGCGCATGCAAGGTCCATCCTGACCACCGGCCTCCGAGATAACTGGAAGTATGGCTTCATCCCATACAGCCGCACGAAGCCGATTCCACGGGTACGTTCTTCTTATTCTGCTTCCAATACATGCAATCCGAGTAGACAGCCTTCTCTCCTTGCGGTGACTAGCAATTGCATTCTGCGCCGAGTAGAGCACTTAGCAGAACTTCTTAGGCTTAGTATACTTGGTGTTTGCACGCCTTGTTGGGTAGCACACTTAGAGGCAACACTTAGGCTTAATGTGCTTGGTGTTTGCACGCCTAGTCGGGTAGGACATTTAGCAAGTTTCCCTAGGCTTAGTGTGCTTTGTGTTTGCACGCCTATCCGGGCAGAGTGCCTTCATGCTACTCGGCTAATTCGCGATGTTTCTATGTTCCTCAGGTCCTTGACCGCCAGCTTGCTGAGAGCTGCGAGCGCTTCGAGGGCAACTGGTCAGATGACCGAGAGGAAGACGACGTGGTCTCCTTCGAGACCGCGGACAAGCTCCCTCCTCCTGAGGCCGCCCAGACCAGTGAGCATCACGCAGACTCGTCTCTTCGTGACTGGTCTGAGGATGAAGGTGAAGGCAACTGAATCTATCCCCTCTGGTCGCGAGCAGCGCCAACTCACTGCCTTCTGCTTCTGAATTGCTCTCCTTCCTCTCTATTTCACAGATGGTGCTGATGCTGAGGACGGAGGCGAGGATGAGGACGACGATGAAGGTGAGGACGAGGACGATGCAGCCCTGGTCGTCCGACCTCTTTCAGTTGCCGCTCCTGTCACCCGCAAGCGGGCGGGTAGTGGCGCCCAAGAACCCCCCGCCAAGAAGAAGAAAACGACCGAGAAGACGACCAAGAAGGCCGTGAAGAGAAAACGACCAACGATCCCTACCCGCAAGGGGTAAGTTCCTTCTCGGCTATATGCTTCTATTCACTTCATTCTTCTCGGTTGATTCCCAATCCTTTTACTTTGCTGTTTCCTCTCAGTTTCCTCTGCCTTCTTCTTATTTCTGAACACGATTTTCTCTTCAGAGCCCCCTGGACGCGGATGCCGCTCGTGCGCCCACTGAGACCAAGAAGCAGGCCGCCATCGACGTTGATAAGCTCATCGACCTTGACGGCGACGAGAATGATGCCGCCAACGCACCACCAGAGGGCACCGATGCCCAGAATGCTGAGTCGGAGCAGCAGTCCCGCGCCGAGCAGGAGGCGCAGGATGCTGCTCACCAAGAGATGCCACCATCTCCTCCGCCCAACACCGCCGAGGAAAATCAAGATCAAGAGATGCACGACGACGCCGCCCTTGAGCGGCCGGGAACAGAACAGGAGCAGCCAGCCACAGGGGCTGCTGCACAGGAAGACCCCGCGCCTCAGGCGCGGGTAGAAGCAATGGATGTCTCACAGCCGGATCCCGCTGCCGAGCAGCGGGTAGAAGACGCGACTGGGCAGTACCCTCTGAGCGACGCGCAACCAGTCGCCGCGCAGGGTAGCACCCAGCCGGATGCCGCACCGGATAGCGCGCCCCTGGCGCCACCAACAGATCAAGGTAGCGCCCAGCCAGATTCCTCCTTGGTGCAGACAACCAAGGCTGCAGCCAGCCCTCCGGCCAGGCCGGTTACAAGGAAGAACGCTCAGGATGCTGCAGAAAAGGAGGCCGCCGAGAAGAAGGCCGCCGAGAAGAAGAATACCGAGAAGAAGAAAACTGAGAAGCCAATCGCCGAGAAGCCAACCGCTCAGAAGGAGAAAGCTAAGAAGCGGGCTGCCGAGATGCCGCCGCCAACATCAACTGTCCAGTCCAGTCAACTGGCTATCCGCGAGCCTGGCGCGGCTGCTGTCGCCGCTGCTGCATCCACCGTCTGAGATCAGCCCGGCTACCCTCCTTACATGGTGAAGGTTAGCCAGCAGCACCAGGTTGGCTTCACCTCCAAGGAACAGAAACTTGCTCTTCAGAAAGGGAAGAAGGCCGTGGCAGTGGACTCCAGACCCCCAGCTCCAAATCAAGACAAATCCCTCTCCATTTCTTCACGTGGGGTTCAGGACCAGGCAGTAACGTCCTAGGGCCTTGAGCAAGTACTGGATCTGGTCGGCTTTATCGATGCCAAGTGGGACAGCAAGGTCCTTGGCAATACGAACTGGAACGGCACGGATCTGGGCGACATAGACCATATGCGTGTCGACTGGAACAAGGTAGACCTGGGTTACAAACCCATGACTGTCTCATCCACCTCTGCTACGCTTGCCGCCAAGATGTTTGTCCACCGCAAGAACGCCGAAGACCTTGAGCAATCCTACGCGGTAAGTTTCTACTCATCCTCTCCGAGTTGCATTTTCTCTTTTCTTCTACTCTTCTTCTTTTCCTTATCCATCACCCAGTCCCCGAGATTCTGGCCGAGTAGGCGGATACTCTCCCGAGTAGCCGCATTTTCGGGTTGAATCTCTACTACTTTTCCTGACTCTTTTTTCTTCTGCTTCTCAGAATAGCGTACTGAAGCGGACCGACCTGCATCGTCGGCTACTCTGGAATCACGCTGTTGCCAAGAGGCGCATTGCCGCCTTGGAGAAAGAGAAGATAGCCGCCGAGGAGGCTGATAAAGAAGTGATGAATAACACTCTGAGGCTTTCTGAAGTTGAAGGTACGCTTTTAGCTACGCGGTTCTTGCGTTTGGTGTTTACGCCCGCTTCTGCTTTTTGCACCAACCAATTTTACTCTTCAGGGAAGTTGAAGGCCCTGTCCGACGAGCATGAGAACTGCCGTGCCTTCGTTGAGAATGGCCAAGCCACCATCAAAAGACTGGAAGGTACGTTGCCGTCTTTTCGGCTTGTCTTTGTGTTTCTTTCTTCGCTACTCTGCTCACCGCGCTTTGCTCTTTTCAGAAGATCATAAGAAGTTTGCTGAGGAACATCAAGACTGTCTCAAGCCTGCTGAGGTGCAGCAGCAACTATCAAGCCAATCTGTCGCGCTGCAGAAGGAACACGCTAGCGAGATGGAGAAGCTCCAACTCCAGTTGCGCACTGCACTTCAGGATGCTATTGACATTGCTGCCGAGAAGGATAGAATAATCGCCGAGAAGGCAAAGAGCGAAGCAGCAGCCAAGGCCAAGGAGAAAACCCTCGAGCAGGAGTGCGAGGTGCTGAAGAAAACCAATGCTAATCTCTTTGCTCAGCTGAACGGGCTCCGCCTGATTGAGGAGAGGCACGTAGCCAACGAGGAGACATGGAAGACCCAGCTGCAAGGGCTTCGCCATGACTTGAACAGTAAGTGCTCTCTTTTCTCTGCTTCTCTGCTACTCGGCTGCACCTTTCTTCTCTGCTTCTCGTTTCACGTTTCCACTCTGTTATTGTTTCTGATTTTCTCGATAGCTCTTGCAGGAATCTTCCCCGACTTCGAGTCTTCTTGCGTGCCTGCCCTAGCAAAGGTCCGAGCAGCTCGCGCTGAGAAGGGCGAGCCTCTGGACACCAGAGCAGAAATCGAGGAGAGCATCCTGATTATGCAAGGGCAGGTTCCGCGGCTAGCGGGCGTGGGCACCGAGCTGGTGCGCGTCGCCTTCCAGATCCACAGCCTTTTCTGGCCTGATGACTCTGCGCCGACAACAATCTCCGGACTTGCCTTGAAGTTGCAGCTCGTGAAAGCCGAGCTGAAGAAGTGGCGCGCATCGGGAGCTCGGGCCGGCGCGGACATGATGCTTCTGTTCATCACCAGCTGGTATGAAAACCTTAATATGCAGATTGTCCGCGAGATGCGCCAGGACTCGAAGTGGGAGAAGAACCCCGATTGCGTGGCTATCCGCCAGCTGGTCGCTCACGAGGTCGCTCAGTATGCTGACACTGCAACCTTCATCGACGGCCTCACCGAGCCTGACACCGAGGTGGACGAAGGCGAGGAGGAGGACGAAGACGAAGAGACGGACATAGAGGAGCTGGACCTGAGCTACTTCGAGTCTCCTGGTGGCAAGGCCGGGAAGGGGAAGGCCACGGTCGTCGCGGATAGCGATGAAGAGGACGAGAACGAGAAGATGTCGATTGACACCTCCGCGCTCGAGTTTGGCACCTCGTCAGGAGCTGCCCTCGACGACACCGTCAGCCTTCGCGCCCAAGCCACCGATCCCGACGCCGAGCTAGCGAAGACCGTCCCCGTCAACCTGGAAGCGGATGCGACCAAGGCCGGAGCCGAGGACGAAGCTGCGAAGACTGTTGACGCCAGCTCGGAGGCGGACGCGACCAAGGCCACTACTGAAGACGAGGCAGCTAAGGCTAGCACCGAGAACGCCGCCTCGACCTGAATCTGTCCTGCAGCTTATTTCTCAAACACTTATCAGATCCCCGGGATGCCGGGTGCAAATGTATCAGACTATTTATGTCGTTGCTACTCATTTTTATTCCCACTTGTTATTTTCAACTTAATCAATTTGTTCAGCCTTGGCTCGATGCCGGGTTGCGTTATCATGCGAGTCCCCGAGTTGCATTTCTTATTCACTCTCTCTTTTTGTCTCAGCTCTACCCGCAACTTGTTGCTTTTTTGGTATTCGAGTCACAAGAGTCAAAGAGCAGAGCTGCAAATACTTAGCCGCTTAGAAACAATCATAGTAACGCAGCCCACCACTTAGCCGAAAATATAAGACAAAGAACAGTAGTAAACGCACCCTACTCGGTTCCTGCACTCTTCCTTTCCTTAGTAATTTTTCTTGTGCTCATGGACCTTTTGCTTGTTCTCTTGCTTGCCATGAAGCCGGGTTTCGGACAGCAGCAAAGTCGAAGAGTTGGCATGTAGGTTTAAACACAGTACTCAATGTACCTTTGAATTTTGAAGTAGAGCAACCGAATAGGCAAAAAGGTAAAACCGAGTGGAAACACTTGGAGCAATTTTGGACGAGGGAAGTCCCCGAGTTCAATTTCAGATTACGGAGTAGAATTGAGAGTACATACACATTTTTGCTCACGAATGAAAACGACGGAGTAGAGCTACATTCCAGGGACGCTTAGATTCCTCTCCAGCTTTATCTGCCCTGTTCGCCTGTGTTGGGCGCACATCTACAAGATAGTATGCATCGTTGTGCAGCGCTTTGCTCACAATGAAAGGCCCTTCCCATGGAGGAGACAACTTGTGCATCCCGGTTGTGCGCTGCACAAGCCTAAGGACCATGTCTCCTTCTCGGAAAACCCTTGGGTTCACCTTTCGGCTATGATAACGCCGCAGGTTTTGCTGGTAGATAGCCGAACGTGACAGAGTCAGCTCTCTTGCTTCTTCAAGCAGGTCAACGTCGTCTTCTCGAGCTTCTCTCGCCTCCACCTCGGTATAGAGGGTTACTCGGGGGGAGTCATGCTCTAGGTCTATTGGCAACACGGCCTCAGCCCCGTATACCAAGAAGAATGGCGTGTAGCCGGTTGACCGGTTAGGGGTAGTCCTTAGACTCCACAACACCGCTGGCAACTCGTCTAGCCAACACCCAGGTGTTTTCAGCAGTGGCTCAATCAACCTTGGCTTTATGCCTGCTAGTACCATGTCGTTTGCTGTTTCCACTTGTCCATTGGAGGCTGGATGCGCAACAGACGCAACATCTAGTCGGATGTGCTTATCTCTGCAGAATCGCACCATTGCTCCCTCTGCGAAGTTTGTGCCGTTGTCGGTGATGATGCTGTGCGGGTAGCCATATCTCAGGATCACATCCTTCAAGAATTTCACAGCTGTGGCCCCATCGCACTTCCGAATAGGCTTCACTTCGATCCACTTGGTGAACTTGTCCACCATGACCAAGATGTGTGTCATGTTGCCTTTGGCCGGCTTGAAGGGGCTGTAACGCCCGGGTTTTTTCCCCCAAATAGAATTGTTTGTTGTTTTTCTTTTTCGCATCATGGCATCATGCATCATATCAACATGGCACCAATAGAATTATTTTTCCAAAATATTTCAAATGGTCAAAATCTTTTCTTTTCCTGATTCTCTAAACCACTTGTCTTTTTTTTTTCCTGAAGTAATTAATAGAACAAAAGAACAAAAAAATAAAAAAACGTTGTGTGAGGGCAACTAGGCCAACCGGCCAGGCCTTAAGGCCCAACCAACTAGCCCACCCCACCCCGACCTTCTTCTCCGTACAGGATCACACGCAGCACGCGTACCTCCTGTCACTGTCCACCACCAACTCCTCCCATGGTCCCCTCCTCCCCCTCGTTCTTATCTACCCGGGAGAGGATCCAGAAACCCTAGCCCCTCTCCCCTCCTCTTTTCCTCCCAGCCGCCGCCTCCTTCCTTCTCCTTCCTGTCGCTAATTCTCTGAATTTTTCTATACCCACACCACACCGGAGGACCTCGCCGGCGCCCCACCGCCATGGTCTCCATCGAGCCAAGGGGCCAGCGGGAATGGAACCGCCTTACCATCGCCGTCTGCTACGCGGAAGAACGGGGGCCGCAGCTGCCTAGGACGTCGTCGGCATGGTCATCTTCCTCCTCTGTCTAATGTACGTATACGCGGTCTGCTCGACTCCATCGACGCTTCGGCGCGCCTACGACCACCTCCGGCCGCCCCAGCCTTCCCACACGGTGAGGAACCCTCTGGACTCGTTCCCCTTTCCCTCTCTTGCTCTGGGAGCGGCGCCTTCGCGCGTCGCCCGCGTCAGATCACCGTCGATGGCCTCATAGTTTCCCGTCTGGCTGTAGCCTCCCGTGTGTTTCAGTTTCGTCAGTTAAAAAATCCAAGGGATACACTTGATATTCGTATACATCCGTACAATAGCACTCACGAGCACACAGCATGGTGGTTCCGTTCCTTTGGTTCCACGGAGAACTCCCGGGTTCGAATCCCGCTTGAGGCACTGCCTCCATCTTTTCCATCCTTTTTTCCGCGCCTCAACACTTGATCTCAGTTCGGATTGGTATCCATACACAACCAGCCACACAGCCCAGTGGCTTGCTCCTTGGTCGTTCGCTGGGAGACCCGGGTTCGATCCCTGCGGCCGCCGAATATCCCTTCCATTTTGCTTCCTTAAACTTCGCATCTGGCAAGCGGACCCAGGTCCCACCTGTCGGTGACCGTGTCTGTTTCTGTGAGAACCAACCCAGATCCGGTTCTGCTTCTTTGCACCCAGGCCCTTAGCCTTCCCAGTTTTACACCTGAGCCCCTCCATCATCTGTTTCCGTCACAAAAACGTCCCTGTCTTTTGCAAATAAAGCCTAAAACTTCAAATGTTCATAACTTTCAAACCCTAACTCCAACTAACACAAATTTTATATGTTTTCCATTCAAAATTTCCTAAACTTTTCAAATATGAAATTTGTTTAATGTTTTGACCAATTAAAATTTGTGCAATTTTCTGTACTTTATTTAATTCATTTAAAATTGCATAACTCATAACTAATTCATTTTAACTCCAAATTTGAAAAGTAAAATATGTTTTCCAATCAAAATTCTCTAAACTTTGCAAATATCAATTTTGTTTTCTGTTTCAAATAAATTAAATTGCTGAAAACAACTGTTTCTTATTTAATGCATTTAAAATTGTCAATTTGATAACTTGCTCATTTTAATTCCAAATCCAACAAATAAAATATGTTTTCATACCAGAAAAATGCATTTAATCTATTCATGCCATCCATGTTCATGTTTGCACCTTGCATGTTGCATTTGTAGTAGTGTTATGTATGTTCACCTAATAACTAAATATGGAATGTGTTGTGGTATTTAATTCAATTGTTGCCCTATTCCATTTAATATTGCTACCCCACCTATTTACTGTTTTCCATGCTAAATAACAATTAAATTGATGGTTAACTAAACAACTTGAACCAATTCCTAGTTCTCCGGACTCCGGTTCCGATTAAATTGCTTAATTTGTTTCCCCTGTTGCATCTTGCCATGTCATGCATATAAAATAGGAATCATGCTGGATCTTTTGCCGTAGTAGTAATTGTTGCATCCGGTGTTTGTTCGAGGTTCGTCGCTTCTTCGCGGATAGGACGTTGAGATGATGTGAGCAACGACAAGTTCTGCGGATGTACCTCTACTTGCTGGATTCCAGGCAAGTATACTCACTTGCTGCCAAATGGCTGCCTTTCATCACTTGTTACCGATTCTTTCCGTTGTTCTTATTCTAGCCTGTTGCTACGATGCTTGTGTCTGGATCCTATTATATGTTTACCTTGCAGCCATGATATAGCCTTTCCTTCCACTTCCTATTAAATGTTGGTTGTTTACCTCGTTGGCCCCGTGTCGTAGTTGCATGCTTAGGTTTGTTTGCGCTCGAGTCCTGTTGTCCTTTTGTTCTATCACCTGTTTAGTTTATAGTTGGGTTTCAATTCAATCAACAACATGTTAATGTTTGGGGTAATAATAATTTGATGTTAAGGCACCGACAGGAGGCTCGGGTAAGGGTTTTGAAGCCTGCTAGTGTCGAAACTAGGAAAAGAGTCTTGTCTACTGATCCATGATGAGCGTGCTCACCGCATCCGGGTGGTAGTATGGGACCCCCCTCGACTTAGACCTGATCTGCAGCTTGTCCGAAGACCCACACTTAGTTCGGGTGTTCCATTTGCTCCTTGCATAATGGGAGGCGCCCCCATGGTTACTGTTTATGATGATGATGATGCATATAGGGCGAGGCCTGTAGTGCCGGGGTGTTGTGTCCTGCGGGAGTTTTGCACACCTGCGCTGAGTATTCGGCTGCGTGGCTGGGACCTTATAGCTCCGTGGCTCTTAGGATGGGTTGTAGAGATGGTTTGGGTCGTGTCAAGCCAACCGGAGTTTTAGTTGGTGGCTTGAGTGTGTACGGGTACTGGAGCACACCCTGCAGGGATAAATCTTCTCGAGAAGCCGTGTTTTCCGCGGTTATGGATTACTTGGTGAAAGTACTGGCTAACAAGTACTCAGACAACTTACACCTAATGATAATAACTTGACTAGTAATAGTCTTATTGACACAATAACTTGATCCATCATTAATCCAACCGTGTGAGTTATCCTTGGGTTGCTTCCTTAGTAGGGGGTGACATTGGATGGGTATTGTTTGGTGAGTAGTTGTAGTTGGTTCCGATACGCTATCTTATCCCCCTCTTTTAGCCGGATGTTGTAGTGAGTTTCTGTAGTTGTTTAGTGCAGCCCGTTGCCGCTTATTTGCAATAATCTCTTCCTTTCCGTTGATCCCAAAGTATTTGTATATTGTGATGACTGGCTACGCCGGTATCTTGTGAGTATGGGTTATCCACTTGCCAGTACTTAACCGTACTGACCCACGAATCTCTTTCGTGGCTGCAAATTCCAACTTGCAGTCAACAGGTTTGAAGTCTGACGACGTTAGCTTGGGAATCCCTCCGGCTTGGCCTGGGCAGGGATTGGACGCTCTCGGTTATCTTCAGGACTCTTAGTCCAATTTGGATCTTGTCCGTAGTCGGACACTATGTTGTTTTCTTCCGCTGTTATTTGGATCTTTGTATTGTATCAGTTGTATCCTTGGCTCGTTTGAGTCGTCTTGTATCTATCTGTTTCTGTTGTAATTGTGGAATATTCGTGAACTGTTGTAATGTTATCATAAGTGGCCACCTGGAATCGGTTATTATGCGGATTTGGCGGGAATGCTGAAATCTGCATAGTGCCCGATCCCGGGGCGTCACAGGGGCCAACCATATCCAGGCACCATACGACAAACGGCCATGTGATAGGAATTGTCTTCAGCTCGGAAGCGGGCATGTGAATCTTACTCGCGAACATCTGGCAGCCATTGCACTTCCTCGCGATATCTTCAGCTTGCTGCAGAGCTGTGAGCCAGTAGAAGCCATGCCGAAAAGCTTTCTTGACCAATGCCCGAGAAGAGGCGTGGTGCCCGCATTCTCCTTGGTGTATCTCTACCAGAATCTCTTCTCCTTCTTCTGGTTCCACACAGCGTTGCAGCACGCCGGTGGCACTCCTCTTGTGGAGCACATCTCGGAATATAGTGTATCCCTTGGATCTTCTCTGAATCTGTCTCGCAACCACCTCATCTTCTGGCAGAGTACCGTCCCTTAGAAAGGATAATATGGGCATGGCCCAACTCGGTGTCTCCCGTGTGGGAAACACTGGTTCGTCCACTACCATTGGGACAGGCACCTCTGGTTGCTCTTTAGGGTTGGGAGCACTTCTCTGGAGCCCAGGTCGATTGGCAAGGACCTCCTTAATGAATGCGACAGTCCCCGGGTTAAGGACAGCAGTCCCCGAGTATGGAGTGGCAGTCCCCGAGTAAAGAGTGGCAGTCCCCGAGTAGGGAGTGGCAGTCCCCGAGTAAGGAGTGGCAGTCCCCGAGTAAGGAGTGGCAGCCCCCGAGTAAGGAGTGGCAGTCCCCGAGTAAGGAGTGGCAGTCCCCGAGTAAGGAGTGGCAGTCCCCGAGTAAGAAGTGGCAGTCCCCGAGTAGAGGACGGCAGTCCCCGAGTCGGGAGCCGCAGTCCCCGAGTAAAGAGTGGCAGTCCCCGAGTAGGGAGTGGCAGTCCCCGAGTAAGGAGTGGCAGTCCCCGAGTAAGGAGTGGCAGTCCCCGAGTAAGGAGTGGCAGTCCCCGAGTAAGGAGTGGCAGTCCCCGAGTAAGAAGTGGCAGTCCCCGAGTAGAGGACAGCAGTCCCCGAGTCGGGAGCCGCAGTCCCCGGGTTTCCTGTAGCATTCTCCCAGTCAATCTCCATGGGATCAGATTCCTCACTTGGCAGAGAAGGAACAAATATGGACTCCGAGTTGGGAGAGGGCTTGATGGATGGCTTCCTCAAGTGCTCCAAGGCAACTCCCGCCGGGATGGATTGCCGAGAAGATCCCAACTTGGACAGCTCGTCTGCTGCTTCGTTCTCTGCTCGGTGAACGTGCTGGAACTCGCAGCCCTCGAAGAATCCAGTCATAGACTGCACCAGGAAGCGATATGATGCCATGTTGGCATCTAGAGCATCCCAAGTGCCAGAGACTTGCTGCACCACCAGATCTGAATCGCCATAGCATATAATGCGCTGCACGCCAACCTCCTTGGCTACTCGCAAGCCATGCACCACTGCCTCGTACTCTGCTACGTTGTTGGACGCCTTGAAATGAATCTGCAGCACATACTTGAGTTGATCTCGCCTTGGTGACGTAAGCACCACGCCAGCACAAAGGCCTTCCTTCACCTTCGAGCCATCAAAGTGCATTTTCCAGTAATTAGAAACTGGAGCAGGAGGTTCATATTGCACCTCAGCCTAGTCCACAAGAAACTCCGCCAGAATCTGAGACTGGATGGCTTCTCTTCTCGCGTACGCAGGAGCGTATGCGGCTAGCTCAATCGCCCACTTGGCTACTCTGCCGCTCGCCTCCTTGTTGCCCATGATATCTGAGATGGGCGCAGAGCTCACAACCGTGATGGGATGCTCTTGGAAGTAATGCTTTAGCTTCTTGGCGCCCAGGTACACGCCGTAGGTCATCTTCTGGTAGTGCGGGTAGTTTTGCTTGGAGCTAGACAGCACTTCAGTGAGATAGTACACTGGGCGCTGCACACTCTTGCCTTCTTCTTCTCGTTCCACCACAATCACCACACTGACTACTCGGTTAGTGGCAGCAATGTACAGCATCATTGGCTCCTTGGGTAGCGGACTAGCCAAGATGGGAGCGCTAGCCAGCATTGCTTTCAGCTCGTTGAATGCCACATCCGCTTGCGGAGTCCAGACAAACTTGTCACTTTTCTTCATCAGCTGGTACAGAGGCAGGGCCTTCTCGCCCATTCGGCCCAGAAAACGGCTCAGAGATGCCAAGCAACCAGTGAACTTCTGTACATCCTTCAGGGATCTTGGCAAAGACATGCTCTCAATAGCTTTTATCTTTGAAGGATTGGCTTCAATGCCCCGACTAGACACCAGGAAGCCGAGTAGCTTGCCAGCCGGGACACCAAAGGTGCATTTACTCGGGTTCAGCTTCATTTTGTACTTGCGTAGGTTAGCAAAGGTTTCCTCCAGGTCGGCAAGCAGAGTATGTGTTTTATTCGTTTTGATGACAATGTCATCTACGTACACCTGCACATTCTTGCCGAGCTGGTCGTGCAGGCATTTCTGCATGCATCTCTGATAGGTTGCACCCGCATTCCTCAAGCCAAAACACATGACACGATAGCAATAAGCCCCGTACGGGGTAATGAAAGCAGTCTTTATTTGATCAGTAGGATTGAGTGCAATCTGGTGGAAACCAGAGTAGGCATCTATGAAAGACAGCAGTTCACAACCAGCAGTGGAATCGATCACCTGATCGATGCGAGGTAGCGGGAAGGGATCCTTGGGGCATGCCTTGTTCAGGTCGGTGTAGTCGACACACATGCGCCATGCAGTGGCAGCCTTGGGATCCTCCTTCTTCTTCTCGACCATGACCGGGTTGGCTAGCCAATCCGGATGCAGCACCTCCATGATGAAATTGCTTATCAGCAGCTTGGTGATCTGGTCACCACATGGCCTTCCTTCTCTCATCTCCGAAGCGGCGCATAGCCTGCTTCACTGGCTTGGCGTCAGGACGCACATGTAATGAGTGCTCAACCAACTCCCTCGGGACTCCTTGCAAATCTTCATTGGACCAGGCGAATACATCCCGATTCTCACGGAGGAAGTGGATGAGCTCGCTTTCCTATTTCTCCGCCAACCCGGAGCCAATGATGGCTACGCGGTCGGGGAACTCAGGGTCGACCTGGACCTTCTTGGTTTCCTGAGATGCCTGGAACGCGGTCCCGTGTAGGGTACTTGGCACGCCCTGCGCGCCAGCTTGCGCGGATTGCGCCATGGCCACCACCTCATGCATCTTCTTCTTCTCGGCAGCAATCACCATCGACTCCGCCAACTGGGAACCAGCAGAGGCACACTCCATGGACTTCTTGTAATCACCAGAGATAGTAATTATGCCATTGGGACCAGGGATCTTCATCTTCAGATATGCAACATGAGTAGAGGCCATGAACTTGCTCAGAGCGGGCCTGCCGAGTAGAGCATGGTAAGGGCTCTGATGATCAACCACTTCGAACTGCAGGCGCTCTGTGCGGCAGTTCTCCCTGGTGCCGAATAGCACATCTATCCATACTCGGCCAATCGGGTTGCAGGAGATCCCGGGCACAATACCATGGAAGGTGGTCTTGCTGGGCAGCAGCATGTTCTCGGCCAGCCCAAGCTTCTCGAGTGTGTCTTTGTACACGATGTTGATGCTGCTGCCGTTGTCAATTAGCACCTTGCTGAACCTCACATTCTTCTCGGGACCCAGGAAGGTAGGATCCAGCACCAAGGCGTAGCTACCCGGGTTGGGCATCACCTTGGGATGATCTACTCGGGACCACCTGATCTCCTGGTCACACCAATACATGTAGTGAGGGACAGCAGGAATCACTGCATTGACCTCCATGGCACGCCTGTGCTGTGATTGTTTGTCGACTAGCTCCGAAGTGAAGATCATGTAGCTCTCATGGTGCTCTTAGTACTGGTTGGAACCTCCGCCCCCATTGTTGCCGTTGTTGTTGTTGCCCTGGTAGTTGTTGTTGCCTCTGTTGTTGTTGCGGTTGTAGTAGTTGTTGTTGTTGCGGTAGCTCTCATTGTTGAAGTGACGGTTGGCTCCTAAAGCCACTTGGTTCACATTTTCTCTTCTCGGGAACACTGGCGGCCGAGCTGCGGGTGCGCGAGTAGGCTGCACATTGGCATTGGCCGCTGGCAGAGGAGGAGGAGGAGGCAAGCCATCATTCTTGATCACATCCCACCACTCGCACTGCCGAGTAGTGTGGTTAGCGGGCCTTGAGGGGTGGTGCGTGTGAAAACTGCATGGGCCATCCTTCATGTCGTCAAAGACGAACTTCCTCGGCTGCTCGGAGTTGCCGCTACCCGACTGAGGAGCACGGAATGGTTTCTTGTTGCCTTGGCCCTGGTTCTGGTTCTGCCCGTAGGCTCCAGCAGGTTTCTGCCTTTGGCTACCCCCAGCTCCAACAGCCACTGCATTCACCTCTTCAGGGTCGTACCGAGTATCTATTCGGTCACCCCTGCGCTTGTTGCGGAACTCGTTGCGCTTGCTGTTGCTGAAGTTTCTTCTCGGCTCAGAGGAGTCCATCAGGGGCTGAGTAGGATCACCGAGTGCGTACTGATCCGCAATCTTGATGGTCTCCGCCAGAGTGTTTGGCATCTCCCTCTGCAACCTCTGCCACAACATGCCGCCATGCCTGCATCCCTGCGCAAACCAAGTGATGGCCTGGGCCTCGTTCACACCTTCACAGGTGTTTCTCAACGTGCTCCACCGAGTAAGGTACTCGCGGTCCGTCTCATCTTCTCGCTGCCTGCAAGCGGACAGCTGCTGTGGCCTATTCGGCCTCTTGTACGTGCTTGTGAAGTTGCTGATGAAGGCGTCCGAGAAATCCAGCCAGCAATTGATGTTGTTCTTGGGCAAGTTGTTGAGCCAAGTGCGAGCTGGACCCTCTAGCATCTGCGGGACATAGCGCACCGCCCATCTCCTGTTGCCGTTCGCGATGTGAACCGCGGTGACATAGTCATTGAGCCAATCTTCCGGCTTGGTGCTGCCGTTGTAGCTCTTGGTGCCCCTTGCGAGCTGGAAGTTCTTCACGGACGGCTCGTTCATGATGCGCGGGCCAAAGCATTCGGGGCCAGGAGGACCCGTGTTCTCCAGCCGAGCTGACAAGTTGATCCGGTCCAGCTGATGCCTTGCGTCTCCAGGCGCCAACACACGCTCGCCAACACGGTCCAGAATGTCATAGCCAGCCATCTCCATGGCCGAGTAGCCGTCATCATATCTGTCCACCTGCACAGCTGCAGGCTGCTCCACCGGGTTGGCGACTGGCGCCACTGCACACGGCTCCTGCCTTTGCCGAGTAGGCTGAGCAGCGGGACGCTGAGAAGGACCTGGGCGCGCTCCGCCTCGGGCCTGGCTTTGAGCTTGATGGGCTTGGGAGCCTGCTCTTGCAGCGTTGTGTTCCTGCCCGGGCTGCTGCGGCACAGCGAGCTGTTTCGCGGCAGCAGCCGGGTCATACACCTGGATTTGCCTATCTCTGCCAGAACGTCCGCTGCGGCTCTTCTCGCGGCTGGGATGCGGAGATGAGGCCTGATCGTTAGATCTAGCCGCGTGCGAGTGCACCACCTGCGAGGCCCCAGCACCCGGGTTGGCTTTCCGGAACTCCTCATTCGGCCTAGCAGCCTCTAACACCAACTCGTTGAGCCTTTCCTGCTGCCTAACGCGCGCGTCGCCGTCGAGACGAGGCAACTCGGCGGCCACGGCCTCTGCAGCTCTAAGTGTCTTGGCGGGGGTGCTATATCTGGGCCTAGTGGAAGTGTTTGCAGTGGCGGACTGAGCGGGAACCTCTACAACTGTCGCCATCTCGGCACCAAGGTTGCGCCGCGTGGCGCCTACTCTGCTAGCTCTCCTAGTGACTGGCGTGAAGCCGTGAGCCTTGTTGTACTCAAGCTGGTCTAGACTCAACTCAAGCCTAATCTTCTCCAACTCCGCCTGCTCGGCGAGCAACTCCTGGCGCTGCCTGTCGAGCTGCTCCTTCATGGTCAAGAGCTCGAGGTCAGTGGGAGGCGGCATGCCATTCCGCCCAGCCGATGCGGGAATGGTCGGAGTGGTGGAGGGAGGGAGGTTGCAGTCCTTCTCGTAAGGCCTGTGGGTCCTGCCACCAGCGCTCGAGGCAGCAAGATCCTCGACGACGACCGCGGCGCCAGCAGCAGCTGCGCCGGCGTTTGCCGCCAAGCCGGTCACCATCACCTCAGCGCGGTCCGCAGAACGGCGCGCAGGCCTTCCGCGAGCAGTGATCACCGCAGGAGGATCCTCCGCGTCATGCACCAGCTCGGGGTAGTCGCGGTCGATGACGGTGGCGACGTAGACGAGGTGCGCGCCGAAGGAGATCACCATGCCGCCCTCCGGCATGGCCTTGCCGCCGAAGTCGCCTGCGTTGTCGGTGACGAAGTCGAAGGAGCCGAATCTGTGGACAAGGCCACAGACTACGCGCTCCGCTGAAGAAGATCCCGTCCGAACAGAAACTCCAGCCAGCGCCGATGGTTGCCCCACGGTGGGCGCCAACTGTCGTGGTGGTGTCACGGCAGATGCCATAGGATGGCTAAAGATGTGGGGACGAAGGACGCTGGAGGTGCTCGGGGAGGGATCACGCGACGTGTAGACGCGTGAGGTGAAGATCAAACACTGCAAACAACACGATCTACCCAGGTTCAGGGCCCTCGTGAGGAGGTAAAACCCCTACTCCTGCCTTTCTCTCTGTATTCTGGTGTCTCACCGAGTAGCCACAGTACAAATGTTCTTGCTACCGAGTAGCCGCTCTTCCCTCTCCGGGTAGGATTAGGTCAAGAATCTCTACGTGAGTTCTAGTAACACTATGTGGTGTGTGTTCGTCCCTCGCGCAGGAGGCGGCTGGGCACCTTATATACCTGGTGCCCTGTCGGATACAGCCAAATATAACAAGTGTCGACATTGTGTGCACATTGTCCTTCTTCCGAGTTCCCGCTGACAGCTTTGGCTTCTAAGCTTGTCCTGATGCAGAAAGTCGTTTGGCAAAACCAAGTAACCAGTCTGTTATCACTGTGCGAACACAGAGTAGGTCCCCCCTATCCTGCGACGCCCTGCTGACAGACTGTCGCTGTCAGGCACGCCGTCCCCAGATGAACAGTGCTGTGAACAGTGCCAAGTACGGACCCGGGATACGCGGGATCCGTGTCAGAACGGCTCCTTTGACTTCTGGCCCGAGTAGATTCCCGCCAATCTTACTCGGACCAACTCTTCTACTCGAACAGAAATAACTTGCTTGATATCTCCTTCTGGTCATCTTGTCGTGAGACCGAGTAGCAGTCGACCGGGTAGCAAGTACCGGGTAGGCGGCTACTCGACCAAACTTCTCTTCTGACTGTTGCCTTTACCACTTGCCTTTACCCTACTCGGGGGTAACCCCCCGACAACAAGAAGTCCCAATAGAGCATGATATAATTGGCTTACCAACTTTGGATGAATTCCCTTTAATAACTTTGGTAGCATCTTCACATAAATAAACATCAACAAGATCTTCTTCATTTAATTGCTTAATAATAGAGACTTGGTTCTTGACTTCCACCTGTTCTTTAGGTTGAGAACATCTCTTTCTACTTTTGTCAGCAACAGCAATAAGCAATTTCTCTTTAACTTTTTCAGGATAGGGAGGTGGTTCAATATATTCTTCTATTACTACAGATGACACTGGTGTTTCTTTAATAAATTTAGGGACAACAATAGAAGATTTAACAGGTTCAACATAATAATCAAAGCCACTTCTAGGAATTCGAATGTGCTCAGCAAATTCCTTAGCTATTTCAATTGCAACATATGGATCAAGACCAAAATCTTTAATAACATTCTTGAACAAAATAGAACTAGAGAAACTTTCTACACATGAATATCCATAATCAAAATAAGCTTCATTACCTTTGTCTAGGTCCCAATATTCAGAGTTCTTCGAAATAATTTCCAATGAATTCCAAGCTTCTTCTGCAGTATTATTTGTAAAGCTTCCACCAGATGAACCATCCAAATATTGCTTTAGCCTATCAAGTAGTATCACATAAAAGTTTATTGATATAAGTTTATTTGTGAGATCATGACAAGGATTCTTACGAAGGAGGTCCTTAAGCCTCCCCCAAGCTTGAGTAATACTCTCTCCAAGGTGTGGCCAAAAATTAAATATAAAGCAACGGTTCTCATAAGCCTCTTTAGGAGTAAAATATTTAAGAAATAAAACCTTCATAAAAGTATCCCAATTATGTGTAATTTCTTCATCCAGGGACATATACCATTTTTGAGCATCACCGGTTAAGGACTAGTACAATAACTTGCATTTTACCTCCTCCTCAGAAATAGCCTTGAGCCTAATTAGCCCACATATATCCTCATAGCCCGTATGTGATCACTTGCAGCCTTTGTTCCATCCCCTGCAAAATAGTCATTCCTAATAGCTTTAACAAATTCAAGGGGAATAATATAACCATCATCATGAGGTGCTTTTTCAACAACTTTAGGTTTAATAGCATAAGCACTATCATATAAAGCAAGTTTCAGCAAAGCATCTCTCATAAAAGCCATAATAATAACAGGATGCAACAGCAAGTAAAATTCAGCTTTCAAGTTTCCTTACCAAACTTCTTACCAATAGCGCTACGCTCCCCGGCAACGGCGCCAGAAAAGTGTCTTGATGGCTCCCAAGTGCAGGAGATCAATTGTAGTACTTTTCGAATTAGAAAGGTTGTCGAACCCACGAGGAGCAGAAGGAACTGGTAAGTAGAATAGCAAAGGAATAATAAAAGCAACAGATGTTTTTGTGTTTTAATTGTGTAGTGCAAGTAAAGTAAAATGCGGAAAGTAAATTGCAGCAAGTAGTAGGTCTCAATGAGAGACAAAGCCCAATCCTCTAATGCGCAAGAGGACAAGCTCAAGTGTGTGTTTGTGTCTTATATGTGGAAAACGTTACCGAGGGCTGCACGGATTTAGCTGGCATAGTGACTCATTGCATAACATGTTTGTATATCTTGTCTAGTTTTAATCTTCTTCGGACGGAGCCACAAATAGGAATAGCTAAATAAATAAACTATCACCCCTTATGATGGATCACGTGGCCAATTAAATGACAGCACGAGAATTATTAAGACATGATGTCCCACCATAGCGTTATGCTCTAAGGTCCCCGTTACAAGTACCCTCATAATGCAATTCAACGACTCTGTCTCAAGTTCCTGTCACCTAAAGACATCATCACGTCACTACACTACGGTGTTCTCCTATGAGCCCATGTAGGTGAAGTGTTGTACAGTCGACGTTCGTACAACACCATCATAGAATCACATAAAAGATAAATACTAGACCAAATAACAACTCATCTTATGTAACAAATCATTGCCAATTCATCCTATGCCCTCAGGAACATGCGGGAACTACTCACAACTTGCAAACATGATCATGTATGGTGACATATGTGGTACAACACAATCTGAAACAATGGATCCACCACCAAATAATGACAAGTACTCAATCCCAAACATGCAACAGAGTACAATAACACGTATCTAGGGTGTAGCAATGATCAAATTATGAGGGGAACGGAGTGGATCACGGTGATGGTGATGGTGGAGATGCAGGTGCTGCCTCCTCCCACGCCAAGGAGGAGATGGGGATGAAGATGGGGATAATTTCCCCCTTCTCCGAAGCTCCGGAGCAGCAGGATCTGTCTCCCCCACGGAGAGTTTCGAGAGTTTTGCCACCCTGGCGGCTCCGTCTCGTCTCGGGAAAATTAGGGTGTTGGTTTTTGGGGAGACGGAGTCGTCAGCAAAAAGACCTCGGGGAGGAGGTGTTGTGGGCCCATTTGGGGGCCCCACACGCGGCCAGGGAGTCTGGCCGCGTGGGCTACCCCCTTTGGGCCTCCTGGCCCTCCTCCTTTGTGTCTTGTGCCCACGGCCTTTCTCCCGAAGAAAAACTGACAGGGTTTCTTTCCTTTCGCAATTTGGATACCTGTAGCTCCTGAAACAACAAAAACATGAAAACAGGTGTTTTCTGACACTCAGAAATTAAATACCAAAAATAGGGACTTTGTAAGAAAGTCCCTTAAAATCATCTAAAACATTCAAAACAATGACATAACATTGATAAAACATCCCAATAGTGCCTATATGGAGGGTATAAATGATGATATAAAATGCACGTATCACGGCCACAGAGGCAGTTGCTGTTGAGTTGCCGCATCTCACTGGTGATGCTCGCGCTAGGCAGCAGGATAGCCTCAATGAGCTAGTGCTAGAAGCCGGAAGGCAGAACGAGGAGTTCCGGAAAGCCAATCCGGGTGCTGGTGCTTCTCATGTTGTTCATTCGCATGGGCTGAGATCTATGGATCAGGCATCATCACTGCTTCCCGATGGTGATAGAGCCCAGAGCGTGACATCTGGGAGACACAAACAGATGCAGGTGTACGACCCGGCTGTCACTGCGAAACAGCACGCTGTAGAGCGGCACCCCGGCCATAAACACAACTCTGCAGGAGCAGGCTATCAAGCCACTAAAGCTCACAGCAAGGGGCAAGGAGGAAACCGAGGAGGAACTTCTCGGCGTCATGCTGCCCAGCATACTCCGCGGAGGGTGCAGCCGCAGGTAGTTGTGGTCGCAGCCAATCCGATTGTGCAACCCGCAGCTGTGCAGCAAGACCGCTACAACGACGGGTACTCGGCGATGGAGCAAGCCGGGTACACAGATCCAAGAGATGTCACTGACCGCCTCGGTGACCGGATGCTGGAGTCCACAGATGCCACGTACAAGCTGGACCGGATCAACCAGTCTGTGCAGCTCGAGAGGAGGGGGCCACCCGGCCCAGATTGCTTTGCCGCCGCATCATGGAGGAGCCCTCCGTGAACAGGGAGTCAGCTGGCCAGAGGGACCAAGTGCTATGATGGCAGCACACCAGGCCGGAAGACTGGCTAAGTGACTATGTTACCGCCGTGCACATTGCAGGCGGCAACCGGAGATGGGCTGTGCGGTATGTTCCACAGATGCTAGAGGGCCCTGCTTGGACTTGGCTCAACAACCTGCCTAAGGACGGTATCAACTGCTGGCTAGACTTCTCGGAAGCCTTCATCAGCAACTTCACAAGCACATACAAGAGGACGAATAGGCCGCAGCAGCTCTCGGCTTGCAAGCAGCGAGAAGAGGAGACAGACCGAGAGTATCTTACTCGGTGGAGCACTTTGAGGAACACCCGTGAAGGTGTGAATGAGGCCCAGGCCATTACCTGGTTTTCTCAGGGTTGCAGGCACGACAGCATGCTATCGCAGAAGCTGCAGAGAGAGAGATGCCGAGTACGCTCGCCGAGACAATCAAGATTACAGATATGTATGCACTCGGCGACCCTACTCGGCCTCTGCTCGACTCTCCTGAACCGAGAAGGAGAAATCAAGATGGCGGCAGGCGCCATGACCGAGATGGTTTCTGTCGTGGGATAATCACGGCAGACGTTACCGGGGGTAACTTATCTTGGGGCAAGACGACACAGGCGTTTGGGAGAGGGTTTAGCTCAGAGGAAAACATGGTGATACTCGATCTGGTAGCCGGCAATCAAGTCGCCGAGTCTCCGATCTCAAGATAATAACTCGACTCTCGTATTACACTGGATATTCGATATCAGGCGATATTACCAG
Organism: Alopecurus myosuroides; assembly: GCA_028641055.1. Lineage (NCBI taxonomy): Eukaryota > Viridiplantae > Streptophyta > Magnoliopsida > Poales > Poaceae > Alopecurus > Alopecurus myosuroides. Next base: position 146,402,615 of record CM054058.1, read on the forward strand.
AACTCTTGGATCTCCCTAAACTAGACCTAGAGGTCGGCTTATAAAGCACCCGAACCCCTTGGCTTGCCCTCCAAGGCACACCCTGAATCCTACCCGGACACCGCATACAAAACCCTAGCTTTCCTTACCGTAACCCACAATCCGGGTTACCAGGCCTACAAACTTGGGCCTTCTAGAAGTTCATTTATCTTTAGCCGGATCTTGCGCAGCGTCCTTTAGGCCGGGTTACACTTTGATGCTGGCCTACCGGGTTATCATCCCTCCATCAGTAGTCCCCAGAATAGCTTGGGCTTCTCAGGATCCTCCTTGAAGCGCTCGCTATTCCCTGTAAAATTATCAAACTCACAAATTCATGAAGGCCGGGTTAAATTGCTTTGATAAACAGCTAGGCCTAACTCTATGGTGGCCATATAATAACCCGGCTTTCTCCAAATCCCTTGCTTAGCTCTCCGGGCCAACATCATGATAAAAATGTCAAAGATCCGGCTTACTTTACTCGATAATTGATCCTGATGTTGCGGAGGAGATCTCTTTCTTATGTCTATCCGGATATCTTGTCCAGCACTTAAAGCATACCTAACGAAACTCAGGCAGATAGCCGTTACTCCGAAATTTCCGGCTCCCGCTCGTTGAGCTAGGTTTACCCGCCCGCACCCTTATAAATAGGTACTTAGGAGCAAATCCAACCCCAACGGCTCATTTTCCCCCTTTCCTCTTTCTCTTCGCCTCCGCGCTCAAGCTCACAGAGCATCATTACGGAAACCTCGCGCGCATCACCGGAGCCCATCTGCCGCCGGCTGCGCTCCGCCACGGTGCGCCCCGCGTCGCCGCCAAGATCCACCGCCGCGCCCCCGACTTGCCCGCCAGGAGTCACAAAGGGGCACCAAGACTGCGCTATTTGACTCCGCCGCGCTTTACTCCAATCTCCTCCAGTAAGCTTCCCGTATCCATTAACTTGACCTCGCAATTTCTAGATTTATTTCAGATTGGATCTAAGTCAACCCGCCGGTCATTTTTCTCGCCACGCCGAATTAGGTCGCTCAAATTCATTTTAGCTCATCCAATGGATTGAATATAGATTCCGTTTCATTCCCCTATTGCCTATAGTCATTAATTTCACCATGAATCTGGAAATGAAATCTCCAATCTAGGCTCGGGCCGCCCAAAATTTCCGCGCTTGCCGTTGACACCCGGAAAATTCTCTTCTTCCGGCTCTTTTATTTGCAGTAGATGTATGGGTAACCATCCATCTTCCCCAAACACCTTTCAACACGTAAACCCTTCATAGTTTTTGTAACGATGTTTGATACCCGGATAACTTGTAACCTTGCTCCACAGAATGATACTCGGATAATTCTTTGCTTCCATCTTTTCTCGATATTACTCGCAAATATTCGGATGACTCATGGTTTCCGAGTCTTATTTCTTGTACCCTTCTATCTTGTGCTTTGCAGGTTAATCCCATGGCTCCCAAGAGGCAGGGGAAACAGCCGGCCAAGGCCAAGACCACCAACTCCATATCCGCCAACTGGGCGCGGTCCACGGTTACGAAGGCCAAGTTAGAAGAACTGGCCGAGTTAGGGGTTCTCCCCCCTCAAAAGGATATCCATTGGAGGGTGCCGGGTAACGAGACCCGGCCCACACCTGCGGATGATGAGGTAATATGTTTTGTGGAGCACGTGACCCGGGGGTTCCGTCCTCCGGGTCATCCTTTCTTTCGAGACATTCTGAGCCACTATGGCCTCCGAATATTTGACATAGGGCCTAACTCTGTGTTAAATATTTCCCACTTCATCGTTCTTTCCGAGTCATACTTGTGCACTCCGCCAAGTTTGGCTCTTTTTATTGAACTGTTTCAGTGCAAACCATGCCGCGAAAGCGGTGACGGGGCACTTCTCGCTTTCGGCGGGGTCTCTATCCAACGCCGCAAGAATTCTCTAATGCCACCTCTCACTCTCAACTCCCACGTCAAGCACTGACAACTTTCATACTTTTACTGCCGGGACACCTCCCCACCCGGCGAAAAGAAACTGCCGGGTTACTCGGAGGGCCTCCTCGATATCTCCGAGACCTTCAAGGCCTTTGCCCCTGACTCGGACAGGGAGGCAATCCAACCTTTATTGGCCAAAATCGCTATTCTTTCGGCCCAAGGTCTCATTGGGCTTAACCTGGTGAAAACTTGGGTTGATTTCCGGATCCAACCCAATTCCATCCGCACAAAGTTAATGTGCGAGTACTCGGGGCACACCACGGACTCGCTCCGATACTCCACCAATAGCTTTGCAGCCGGTGACACCAACAAGACTATCAAGGGCTTCTTGACAGAGAAGTTGGAGGTGATCCGGAATATAGCCGGGTTAGAACCCTTTACACGCGAGAACCCAGCTCCTGAGGTAAAAATCCGGCTTTCATACCTTTATCTTCATGTTTTCCCATTGATACTATTATTAACCCTTATTCCTATTCTTTTATCTCAGGCTGATAGTGCCTTTTGGAAGATTGAAACCCCTCCTAGCTCTGAAAGTCCAGAGGAGGGAGAAGATGCAATTAACTCGGAAGAAGGTACACCCCGAGTTTCACTTTATTTCTGCGAGCCTCGTTATTGCTCATCTCTCTGTTTTTCCGACTGTAAACCTTGGTAACTCTCAGAACAAGAGGACAAGGACGAAGATGAAGCTGAAGGCAAAGTAGAATCCGCAAGTGACGAAGATGAAGCCGAGCCGACGGTCAAGGTCGGAGCAAAAAGAAAACCCCGAGGGATCGTCTTCAAGGTTCCATATCGTCTCCTTGCCTCTAAACCATACTCACTTGATAACATGCACGAGCTAAACCGGGAGTTATCCCACTGGCCATACCTGAAGGAACCGCTCGCGACCAAGCGCCGAATGACTCGGAACTTTCCGGGTGATGGCGCTCTTAATCCGGGTATTTCATCGTCTCCGGCTCGACGCGCTGGTATTCACCTAATCCTTTCTTGAATATCAAAGTCTTTCCAAACCATCCCCTTACGGGATAATTCCATGTCTTACTTGATGTTCTTCAGTTTTGTCCGGGTCCAGCAGCGAGTTCCCTTCGGACTACGTGGTGAACCCCGGGTAAAGTTCCTTTCCTGATGCTTTATCACCTTTCCATAACTTTTTTCCAGTTTGTATGCTAACTGCTTGCTTATACCTCCCATAGAGCTGCGATCACTATTAGCGACCAGGAAAATATGGAAACCGATGACCCGGGTAAGGATGACCCGATTGACGATATGACTGCCGCGGCTGACGGAGGACAACAAGTGCCTCCAATAAACCCGGCCGATCAAGAAGCCGAGTACCCAATAGCCTCGCACGCGCGCGAGGAGGAAGAAGCTGCAGCTTTGGGCACGGGAGGAGCACCAGGCTCCGATACTCGGACAACCCGGATTCCTTCTCCCGCCAAAGAGAGAATTCCTTCTCCGAGTCCCCGAGATCCCGGGTCTTCCAACTTGGGCAATAATACTTTTGACCAGATGATGAGCGCTCTTCTTGCTATGAAGGCCTCGGAGAGCGATATTCTAGAGCGCATGGCAGCAGAGCACCAGGTAACAATACTTGATATCTCGTGGTATCCATCTAGTCCCCAAGTTCCGAGCATAACTTGTTGAAGTTGTGCTCGGTACTCTATGCGATATTCGGCTTGCCCTGATACCCGACTGATACTTGAACTTTTTGTCCCTTACAGGCACAGGTCACCCGGTCTGATGAAATTTTGCTCAAGACCGAACAACTTCTGCTTGCCGAGGTGAAGCGGAGAGAGGCCCTTGAGGCTGACGTGGAAACTTTGAAGAAAGATGTTTCCAAATACAAGAAAACTTTGAAGAATTACTGATATGGCCTTTCTTCGTTTCAACTGCAGGTGCTAACCTTGCGTCCCCAGAAGAAGATGCTGTTGCAAAGGCTAAAACTTTAAAGACTGTGCTTCGGACTTTCTTTGCCGGCACCAAGTGGATATTGGATGTCGTGAAGTGGCCGACTGAGGTATATCCGGGTGAAGAAAATCTTATCCAAGCTTGCTCCACTGTGCCTGCATGGATCGAGATCTGGAAACGCTCGGCATGCCGGATTGGTATGACCCGGGCCTTTGCGCTGGCTAAGGCTTACTTTCCTAAGCTTGAGCCGGCAAAAGTGATATCCGGGTTTCCAGAATTCAAAGCAGACGGCTCCAAGTTTGGGCCCAAAGACTTCAAGGCCGTACAATCCGCAGTGCGTCACTCAAAAACCACTTTGGCCGATAGTATGGATCTGCGTATGCTTATGAGTTCGTACGATGCTGAAGACAAAATCGTGAAGGAGGAAGCACCCCCGCCCTTCGATATTTTGGAGAAATGGACTGCCGATTCGGCCAGGAAGAGGGAAGAAACCGCGAAGAGGGAGGCCGAGTTAGGATCAGAGCCAACCACCTATACGCCGGCTGTCCTCCCTCCTGTCCGTCCTGATGCAGAGAATCCGGATAATGATGCTGGCAGAGCTGAAGAGCGGGCCCAGGACCAAGACCCGTAGGGCAAAGGCAAAGATGCGGATCCGACTCAGGAAGCCGAATAAATAGATGCCATCATGATACCTTGGTTGTTTGGTACTTTTGTTTGAAACGGATATTCTTTTGACGGTGCACCTGTGCACCTTTGATACTAGTGTCGAGATTTGTACTGCACTTTAATTCCTTGATATACTTTGTGCCTCTTCTGGCCTTTGGATGAATGTGATACTTGTCTGTTTTTTAGCTTATTCTTGATATCCGACTTTCTTTATTGTTCCTTTTGTGAGGCTCGGTTTCCGAGTATCATGGGTTTTGACAAGCGGACTTTTCTCTAAGTCCCCAAGTCCCCAAGACTCGGATGTTAGGGGTTTTCGAGCTTAGTAACCAAGCAACTTGCTTCTGCTTCGAAATCCCCAGTCCCCAAGGCCCGAAATCCGAGTCTGGGATGTGTGGTCTTTCTAAGAGAACAAATTGTTTTCTACTAAGCCCAAAACCCGGAGCCGTTTCACATAGGTACTGAAGTTATGCTTAATAAACGTTGAGTTTCCGGCTATTAGCCCTGTACTCTGCATAACTTGTGGTTTAGATGACCCTTTTGACTATCTTGTACTATAAGCCGGCTTTCGCGTGGATACCATGTTGTTACATCTATACGAAAACAGGGTCAGGCAAGTCCCATTGGGCTTCATGGCTGATTGTAATCGTAAGCGAGCAAATCATGCCACTTTAGTGCGAGTCACATCGAGCTTAAGTAAGAAAAGTCAAGAAAATTTGGCTCCTTTGTCCGGTTATAAGATTGCAGCCGTACTCGTTTGCGAGTAATCGGCCCTTATAACTCATAGGCATCAAGGCCGGGTCCTTGGGTTTGTAGCTGTGCTGTTCAAGCAATCAGCTCCCAAGACCTATATATATGCAACATACTTGATGATACTGATGTACTGATAGCAATAAATAATGCTTACCTGTAACCGAAGTAAAGATCATAACAAAATAGGACTTGATAACCATCTCTTTATTGATACGAGAAAGTTTGGGTCAGCATGCCGCCTCATTAAAAACCTTCCAGTCCCCTTAGGTACCCTGGATAGGAAAAGAGTGCGTCTGAAACCTGCTGCCCGTTACATTGTTTAGTTCTTCTTGGGAATCTGTCCGGAACTATCATAATCGATACACATTCTTCACTTGTTGGTCTTTTTTATTATGAGTACCGGGTTTGCTAGCCAATCCGGGTGAGGTGTTTCCATGACGCGGCTGGCTGTGAACGGCCGTGCAATTTCTTCTCCTGTGGCAGATTGTTTGGGAGGATCCTGCTTGATGAAGGCCACCATCTTGGTGTCTTGTGTTGCCTTGAACTTTGCTCTTTCATCCTCAGTACTTGGCCTTTTCGATGTTGTTCTGTCATCCGGGTCTGTTTGAGACCGGTAATGCTTGATTTCCTCTTTTCTGCAAGCTTGCTCAGCCATTGCTGCGTCTCCTTCGTCACACTCAGCCGCTATATCCCGGCTTCCATGTATGGTGATGGTCTGTTTAGGACCCGGGATTTTTAGCTGTAGGTACACGTAACACGGCCTAGCCATGAATTTAGCATAAGCCGGTCTTCCGAACAGCGCGTGATAAGGACTCCGCAACTTGACCACCTCAAAAGTGAGCCACTCAACTCGATAATTGTCCTTTGATTCCCGAAAAGCTACTTCCAATGCGATTTTTCCCTCGGGGCACGCTGAGTGACCCGGCACTATCCCATGAAAAATTGTTGAACTTTTTTGTAGCTGAGACTCCTTGAGACCCATGCGTAGAAAGGTTTCCCAATACAGTATATTGATGCTACTTCCACCGTCCATCAGGACCTTTTTCAGCTCATAACCATTGACCTGTGGTGCAACTACCAATGCCAAGACTCCCGGGTGTTCTATTGTTTCCGGGTGATCCCTTCTGCTCCATGTTACGTCCTGTTCTGACCACCTCAGGTATCTCGGAACAGCCGAAGACACCGAGTTTACCGCCTGCTTCAGTATCTTCTTGTCCTTGTTGGCACTTCCTGTAGTATGCACGTGATATTGACCCAACTGCTTGGGGTTAGCCTGGAAACCTCCAGTTCCCCCTTGATTGTTACCCTGATTTCCGGCTGCCGGGTTACCGGCTGGGGGTGGGCCGTTGCCCGGGTTTCCCCCTGGACCCGGTCCTCCTCCCCGACCTGCACCTCGCATGGCTCTGTTCACTTCCTCGTTCTTCCATCTCTGTAGGTCGGCGCACTGCTCCAAAGAGTGGTTAGCTGGTCTACCGTTCCTGCTGTGCTTCGGGCATGCCATTTTGAAGATGTCCCAATCGTTACTCGGCCTTGGTGGCCCTTGATAATTTCCTCCATTGTGATTTCCGGTATTGAAGTTTCCTTCTGCCCTGGGTCTTGAAGATCCGGCTTCAGTGTTGGCGACAAACTCGGAGCCTCCCTCAAACGGGCGCTTGTTCTGGCTGTTTCCGTTGTTACCCGGCGCTGATCCATTGCCGGTTCTTCCACCATTACTTGTGTTTGCTTTTGCTTTTTTGTCATCAACTTCCTCTTCTGTAGTATCTGTTGCGGCATGTTTGTTGCATGCATCCATCAGTTCTCCCATCGTGACCTCTGAAGCATTCCGGCTAGACTTCATGCGAGTTAATTTTTGCACTAAAGGCGTGTACTTGCATGTTTTTGCCATAGCTTGTAACGCATCCTTGGGTTGAATATCTGTGGATGAATGAAGTATTTCCATAACCCGGCGCACCCAGCTGCGTGCCGACTCTCTCTTCTTCTGGACGCATCGTTCTAGGTCATCAATAGTGAATAACTTTCTGCACGTCCCATGAAAGTGCTTGATAAACGCGGTCTTCAACTCCTCCCAAGATTTGATAGATCCTTCCGGCAGATTGGTGAACCATAACTTTGCTGCTCCTTCTGACATCATCAAGTACATGAACTTGGCTTGAAGATTCTCGGACGCATTGCGAATTGACATAGCCATCTCATAACTGCTCAACCATGTTTCTGGATCCATAGTCGGTTCGTAATTCACTACTTTACCCGGTTCTTTGAATTTTTCCGGGTAAGGTTCAGCCCTGATGCTATCCGAGAGACACTTAGGTCCTGCGAGAATGGTCGAAACTGGCCTTACTCGGGAAACGTGTGATCCTGTGGGGGGTACGGCTGGACGCGGTACTGCTGGCGGCCCATGTACCGCAGACCCGGCCACGGCCCTCCTGGCTCTGGAACTATCCACGACAGCTTGCGCTGCTGATGCTGCCGGTGCTGCCTGAGCACGGGGAGGAGGCGGCATTTGCTGCTGCTCTTCCCTCCGCCGTGCTGAACTTGTTTGGATATTGCCGGTATTGCCTCGCTGCTGACTGGCGTATGGTGTCCCATGCATCCCACTTCTGTGATCCGGGTAATTAGCTTGCTGCGCCACCGCAGTGTGCAGCATATCTATCGCCCGCCGGGTCTCCTCTGCGTGGGGTGACTCTCTCACGGGGATTTGATTCAATGCAAGTGTTGCCACGTACACGTTGTCCATGGGATTGTTGTAGTGCCCTGCCGGTGTGCGAAATCGTGATGGTGGTGGTGGTGGCAGTGTATTGCCGGTTGTAACTCTAGTCTGGGGTAAAGGTAACCCGGCCTGCTCATTTGCCGGCTGTGTTCCCGCAGTTGCCGGCTGAGGTGCAGTTCCTTGGTTCGCCGCTGGAATCGGCTGATCTTGAGGTGTGATAAACAATGCAGCCGGATTTATAACCCCACCCAACACTGGTAATCTGGTTTGGTGCCTTTGATGTATTCTAGTTGTTTCCTCTCTGAGCCGGGTTTCCAGTGCATCCAGCTCACGTTGGCGTGTAGCCATCCCTTGCCTTTCTGCTTCTACTTGCCTTCTCTGTTGCTCCAATGCACGACGGGCTACATCTAAATCCCTAACACGTTCCGCCGCGTTTTCTGGAGTGATAACCGTGGCAAGAACTGTGGGATCTAGAATCAAATTGTTATCGAACAAGGCCGGGTGCTGTGGATTTGAAGGACCCGCCCTTGGTGTCCGGTTTGCTAGAAATCCAAACGTGTTTGCCTGCAACTCATCGTCTGCTGCGCGGCTGGTAACTGATGCCGATTCTCCATCAACCCGGACCAGGACCGGGTTTCCGTTAGCCGCACCTTGCTGCTGGGCCAATGCTTGTGCTGCTCCGACTGCGGCCGCGGTCACGTTCTCCTGATTGAGATTGGTCGCGGGAGCCGTGTAAACCGCAACCCGGCGCGCAATGCTTGGCGCGAATTCATGTTGTTCCTCTTCGCCGCTATTCTCCTCGTACCGGTTCTCCAGCAGATCCAGGATAGATTCGGTATCATCTTCTCTCTCGACCCGGCCACGCGGGGTCCAGGCCGGTTCTCCCGGCTGTTCCCTCTTCGTGGTGGGTTCTTCCGTCGGATCTGTCGTTCCTACTGATTCTTCTCCATCTGATTGGATATTGGTGGCCTCCCCTGACACAGAATCAGATCCAAAATCGCCAGGGATCAAACCGGAAGTACGTACCATACCGACGAAGACGTTGATCCGGCCGATTGTCACGATAGATCCGGATTCGAGGTGATCCGACTCTGGCCCCCAGCCGGAATCGTCCACCATCTTCTCTCCTTCGCGGTCGGTGTAGATCTCGCCGATGACTAGATTCTCCATGTTCTTCCGAGCTTCTCCCGTGATGTAAACACCTTTGGACGCAGGCCCCACGGTGGGCGCCAACTGTCGTGGGATAATCACGGCAGACGTTACCGGGGGTAACTTATCTTGGGGCAAGACGACACAGGCGTTTGGGAGAGGGTTTAGCTCAGAGGAAAACATGGTGATATTCGATCTGGTAGCCGGCAATCAAGTCGCCGAGTCTCCGATCTCAAGATAATAACTCAACTCTCGTATTACACTGGATATTCGATATCAGGCGATATTACTAGAACTCTTGGATCTCTCTAAACTAGACCTAGGGGTCGGCTTATAAAGCACCCGAACCCCTTGGCTTGCCCTCCAAGGCGCACTCTGAATCCTACCCGGGCACCGCATACGAAACCCTAGCTTTCCTTACCGTAACCCACAATCCGGGTTACCAGGCCTACAAACTTGGGCCTTCTAGAAGTTCCTTTATCCTTAGCCGGATCTTGCGCAGCGTCCTTTGGGCCGGGTTACACCTTGGAGTTGGCCTACCGGGTTATCATCCCTCCATCAGTTTCCGCAACAAGCGCAGAGATGACCGACCAGATACTCGGTTCGGCCCTAAACAAGTGAATGCTGTGAACCACAACACAGCGGGAGCTGGGAGTATCCAGAGGCAAAAAACTGCTGGAACCCAATTTGGGAAACACCAGAACCAGGGCCAAGGCTTCAAGAAACAGTACCCTGCTCCTCAGCAGGTTACCAGCAACCCGGATTCTGGAGATGCTGCGAGGTTCGTCTTTGAGACCATGAAGGATGGACCGTGTAGCTTCCATACTCGGCATCCGACTAGGCCAGCCAACCACACTACCCGGCAGTGCAGCTGGTGGGACCGCATCAAGAGCGAAGGTTTTGGTCAGCTGCCCCCTCCTCCTCCTCTGCCGCTTTCCGGATCCAATGTGCAGCCAATGTGCAGCCTATTCGGGCAGCTCCTCCCAGGCCAGCCGAGAATCCGAGAAGGGAGAATGTGAACCAAGTGGCCCATGGGCCGAACCGCAACTACAACAACCGCAACTTCTACACCCGCAACAACAACAGGAGCAGCAGCAACAACAACAACAACAACCAAGGCAACAACAACAACGGCAATGATGGTGGAGACCGCAACCAGTACCAGGAACATCATGAGAGCTACATGATCTTCACCACCGAGCCGGATGACAAGAAATCGCAGTGCAGGCGCGCTATGGAGGTAAATGCAGTGTCACATCCCAATTTTGGAATACCTGATAACACAGTTGTTTTGCTAATTGCTTTACTAATAAAACTTGGTTGTGTTTGTTTGTGGTTGTTTAAGTGCAACCAAACAAACTAATTATATAAACTTGCAAACTTAAAAGGATAGCAAAGCAGTGAACTAAAAATATTCAACATATTGTTCCAGGGATAAAAATATTCAACATATTGTTCCAATGACTTTGACAATATTTTCTAAAGTAAATATTGATCAAAGAGTTTTCCAAAAACATCTTATGAATCCAATACTTGTTGAATATTATTCCAAGACCTAAATTAAGAAAGAGGAAACACTTAATAAGTTTCTCTAAAAGATTATCAGAAAAAGAGGCATTCTAAATGCTTCACCAAAACATTATCAAATGTTTTTCCAACCTTGCAAGCTTAAAAACAAAGGTATTGGAGAGCATTGACTTGCTATCTCTAGTCATATAAATATTTTGGCAAAGCATTGCTAAAGAAAAGCCAAGTGCTTTATTAAATAGAAATTCCAATATTTCCAGAAACAGAAAACTAAAACAAGTTACTATTGGAAACTTTCTTAAAATGATTTGAAATTCATACCATTGCTTCCTTATATCAAATAAGGAACACACACAAGAGGAGACTAAAAATTGAATCCATTAAAGTCCTGAAAACATGGTTTTTCTCCACAGCAACATTTGGGATTTTGAACAAGTTTGTTCTACAAACTTTTTCCAAATGCCATGAAATAAATACCACATGCTCTATATCATAAATAAGGATGAAAACCAAAAGGGAACAAGTTTTTGAATAATTTAAGTTGCCAAAAACCCCTGTTTTCTTGACAGCACCTTTTTGAAATTTGAACAAGTTTGTTCTATGAAATAACTCTAAATGACTTGAATTTTCTACCACATAAGGAACACATCAAATAAGGAATGTGTGCCAAAAATTATCATTTTTGGAAGCTCCTAAGTAGGTTAATAAATTCAATGTCCATTTATGTCAGAATTCAAATTTGAACAACTTTGAATTATGAAGTTTATCTAATTGAGCCAATTTTCACATATGTTGTACATCTTAACTAATGAGAATTTTGGGCAAAAGGATTTCTATTTATAACTCTGTTTGACTAGGGAAAACAACCTTTTTCAGAGAAGAGAAGGACCTAGTTGTAAATTGGCAGGGACCTAAATGAAAGCTTAGTCATCATCTCCTACCTCTAGCCTCTCTGTAGAGAACAGCAGCCCTTCTCCATGCCTTCGTTTGGAAGCAACTCGAGGAGGATAAGAGGCCCCCCCATGTGGTCTGTCTCCCACATGCCCCCTCTCCCCTCCCCTCAAGCTCTCTCCTCTCTCTCCCTCAAGAAATCCCAACCCGAAACCCCAGCCTCGAGCTCGCCGGCGATTAGGCCAAGGGAGAGCTCGCCGCCGGCCGCCTTGTTGCCTAACCTCTCCGTCTCGTCGAGTGTTCCCTCTCTGCGAACGGAATCGAGGTGGGGCGAATCGTGGTGGCCGCGCCGTCGACTTTTCCTCTCCGACCCCGACAACTCCGGCGAGCCATTGCCGCTCCCTCGCCCATCCTCCGACCTCTCCGACGGGTCCATCGCATCTAGGGTAAGCAGGGGAATCCCCCCGACCGTTTTTCCCCCTCCCTATCGCTCTTAATCGCCGCCGTGCCGTGGTGGCCGTCCGGCCACCGCGAGTCCTCGACGCCGCCGCTCTCCGGCGCCCTCCCGGGAAGCGACGCTACCTTATTTTGGTTCCCCTCGTCGATACCAACGCTTGGACGTTTTCGTTTCGCAAGATGGTGCACAGCCGCGTCGATTAGGGCCTCGCCGGAGCTCTCCCGCCGGCGAGTGACGCGGTGATGACGTCGTGGCGACGTCAGCGCCCCTTGACCCCGCGCTGTGCAGTCAAACTGGCGCGTGGGCCGGTCATGCTTGCGTGGCTGCCCCCGTGGCATCCTGGCCCGCGAGTCAGCGACTCGGGGTAGATCCCGCCGCGGTAGAAGTGGATCTAGCCGGCCCGTTGGCAGATCTGGCCCAACAACAATGTTTTTCCCTTTTAATTTTTCACAGAAACAGACCTGTTTACTTTTGGCTCAAAAAGGCAATCTAAAAGATGAATTTTGCCAAACCAAAATTCACAGAGGTAAAGCAACTAAATCTAAACCACATACAATTTGTAGATCTACATTTGGATGATTATTTTGGACATGAAAAATGTTTTGGCAACAGGTACCAGAAACACCAAAATGAGCACCATTTTTATTTTACAACTCAGAATGAAGTGAGGCCAATTGCATTGGAAAGCCCTTGAAATTTCCTAACTAAAGAAGTTAACCTCGTTTCCAAATTCATTGTATTTTTGAAATGGAATGCAATTTGGTAAAACACCAGAGAGCACTTTGGTGATTTGTATAAAATTATTAAAAATGATTTTTGATGCAAACTCAACTGGATGGTCTTGTATATGTTTAGGGCTATCCAAACCTATAAGGGTTTAATTTTTAGAGCATCATATAAATTTTGGTGGACAGATCTTTGTTTTGCATATTTCTGCCATTTTGGCATTTTAGGAAATTAAATTGTATGATCATATTTTTGTATTTCAATATTGTTTTCTAGCATGTATAAGATGTTGTAACACCTGGGGTGTTACCCTATTAGAGAGTGTTGTTTTCTTTTTGCTTGCATCATATGCATCACATGAGCATTGCATTCTGTTTTTTTTTTTTTTTTCAAAAAACAATTTGAATTCAATAGTGTTGGTATTGTTGCTTGAGCTTGTTAAATAAAACCTTGTTATTTCCACAATTCCCAAAATCAAAACATTATTTGAAATTCCACTAACCACTTAAACATCAAACTAATATACCACTTTTGAAATCATTAAACTAACCTTTGCTTTGTTTATTGTTTTGCAACCTAATAAAATTAATTATAAAAATGCAAACCTCAAACCCTATTTTGGAAAATTTTCAACTAAACAACTTTAATTTAATTAAACTTCCCACCTTGTGAAAATAATGCTAACTTTGCTTTCATCTTCCTGTTTTGGAAAAATAATCAAATTATTTAATGAAAACAAACCACCCTAAAATCCCCAAAACCCTTTTCTATCTCTCCCTTTCTTTCCTTTGCAAAAAAAAAAAATTATTAAAAGGAATAACAGCCAAGGAGAAGGGCAAGCCCACCACTTCTTTTCCTTCCCCTCCCCCAGCCCACTTCTTTCTGGCCCACCTCCCTCTCTGTTTGTCATCTTCCCCAATTGTACGATCACATTCAGAACCACATGATCAACTCCACCCCCCTCCAGATCACTGCCGTACTGGCTCCCATCCTCCTTAAGTACCCTAAGCACCTACCTCTGCCCTAACCTGACCCTAGCCAGCTCCTTCCCCCTCCTACGCCGCCGCCCTCCTTCTCCCTCTTCTGTTCATCTATTTTTCTCTTCTGAATCTGAGCACTGCATCGAACACCGCTAGCCACTGTCAGATCGTCGCCGCCCCGGCCACCCTGATCATCTCGAGGGGCTACCGGTTCCGGGAATGGAACCGGGGATCTCCCAGCTCCAAACTTCCTGTAGGCGAGGAGGCGTGAGGAGGACCGAGGAGGCGACGCCGTCGAGCTCGTCGTCTGCCCGCCACCGACGGCCACCTCTTCGATCGACTGCTCGACTCCAACCGCGGTGAGCAAGCCCCAGCTCTTCCCTCCTCTCCTCCTGGCATGCATCGCTTCCGTGCACGCTCGATGTAACCCCAACGTCTGCCACCGCGCGGCGGCCTCACAGCAGCACCGCCGCCCACAATCTTCTCGCCGTCGACGAACCTCTGTAACTGACAGAGTTCAGTACGATCCTTTCTTCAGTTAAAAGTCAGTCGCTCTGTCTGAAGCTAAACCTGCCCGCGTTTCTGAACCCAACAAACGAACGCAGCGAGGCGCAGTGGTCCTGATCCCCTAGCGCGCAGCGACGCGACCCGGGGTCGAATCCCCTCGGCCGCGCTTCGCCCCCTCCTTTTTGCCAAATTTCTTCGCAGAGGTGCTGGGCCCATATGGCAGCAGCACTGGACGCCAGCACAGCACGCACCCAGGCCCCGCTGGCGCCACCGTGGCGCGGCCCCGCATGTCAGTGACCTTGAGTCAACAGAGGCTCGGTGGATCTCGTTTTCCAGATCCAGATCTGGTTTTGGAAATCGCCCCGGGGTCCCTGTCTTTTTGCAAAATGCACCCTAAACTTCAAATGCTCCTAATTTTCAAACCACAAATCCAAATGCCACCAATTTTATATGTACTCCAATCCAAATTCCCTGAACTTTTCAAATATCACATTTGTTTTATGTTTTGAACTTTCAAAATGCAATTCAAATTTGAATTCAAATAATTCAATTGTAATTTGCAACAATTCATAAATAATTCATACTAATTCCAAATAATGCAACTAAAATATGTTTTCCATACCATTTTGAATAACCTTTTCAAATATAATTTTTGTTTTCTGTTTTGAATAATTAAAATTGCCTAAACAATTTAAATCTTGTTTAATTCAATTAAAAATTGTTTAATATTGTTTAATTCATAATTAAATAATCCAAAGTCCAATTTCAAAATGTGAAACATGTAATCCAACTAAAATTTGATGTTCTTTTCAAATATCAACTTTGTTATTTGTTTTGAACATTTTAAATGGTTGAAAACAACAAATACTTGTGTGTTCCCTTTAAATCACCCAAAATTTCCCTAAGTTAATAATAAAATTCTAAATTGCTACACCCTATCTTAAATTGATTCTAATGTTGTTATTTTGTTGTTTCCCTTTTGCATGCAGCATACTAAACCACTAGCACCTGTTGATTAGTTGGAAAACGAATAATTTAACCATAATTCATGGGCTTTTCCTATGCAACTCAAATTGCATATGGGTCCGTTTAAATTTGTTTAACTTGTCAACTAGTTTATTTCTATGCATCAATTAACTTGTCATGCATCCATACCTTGTTCATGCTGGATCTTTTGCCGTAGTAGTAATTGTTGCATCCGGTGTTTGTTCGAGGTTCGTTGCTTTTTCCCGGATAGGACGTTGAGATGATGTGAGCAACGACAAGTTCTGCTACCTTGCGGGATCTCAGGCAAGTATACTCACTTGCATGCCATATGGCTGCCTTTCATCACTTGTTACCGATTCTTTCCGTTGATTCTTTTCTGCTAGCCTTAGTGGTGGTTGTTTCTGTTACGAACCCATCACATGAATCCCTTAACCTTGATATTGCCTCACCTCCATACCTACAGCCTTTGTTTGTGCCTGTTCTTATCTAGCATGCTTAGGTTGTTTTGCTCGAGTCTGTTACCCGTTACTTTCTGTTATTACTCCGTTATGTTATGGGGGCTCGATGTTTAATCAATCAATTACTCATGCTAATGTTACCCTTAATAATAAATTTGATGATAAGGCACCGGCAGGAGGCCCTTTGTGGTTTTGAGGCCTGCTAGTGTCGACCCTAATAGGAAAAGGGTCTTGTCTACTGATCCATGATGAGCGCACTACCCGCATTTGGGGAGTATGGGCTCCCCCTCAGTTTGACCCGATTCGCATCTCGTCCAAATCGCCTCATTTAGTTCGGGTTTTCCATTTGCTGCATGCATGATTTTGCGAGCCCTTGGATCCCGGGTGGAACTTTCGTAGTCGGCATATAGGGGGACACGTTCTTAGAGTGCTATGAGGGTCCATTTTCTTCTGGGCTCGATTAGCCGTGCGCCCAAGGTTCTTTGGGCTTGATGCGAAGAAGGGTTGGATTGTGTTGAGTGCCCCGCTTGGTGGGAGGCATTCCATCTGGCGGGATATTCATGAGTGTGGTTACTTTGGTGCATCCCTGCAGGGTAAATCTTCTCGAGAAGCCGTGTTTTCCGCGGTTATGGATTACTTGGTGAAAGTACTGGCTAACAAGTACTCAGGACAACTTAAACATAATGATCAAACATGTTACACCCCATGATTAATAACTTGACTAGTAATAGGTTGTTCACACAACAATTTGACATCATCTTTAATACCACGGTGTGAGTTATCCTCGGATTGCTTCTTCGGATAAGGGGCGAGATCCAGGATGGGTTTGTTTGGATTTACTTTCAGTTGGTTACAATCCTCGATCTTATCCCCTTTCTGATAGTTGGAAGTTGTAGTATTTCTCTCTGTAGTTGGTTAGTGCAGCCTGCTGTCCCATATTTGCAATAACCCCATCTTCTCCGTTGATCCTAAATTATTTGTATCTTGTGATGATTGGCTACGCCGGTAACTTGTGAGTATGGGCTTTATCCCCCTTGCCAGTACTTAACCGTACTGACCCACGAATCTCTTTCGTGGCTGCAAATTCCAAATTGCAGTCAACAGGTTGGAAGTCTGACGACGTTAGCTTGGGAATCCCTCCGGCTTGGCCTGGGCAGGGATTGGACGCCTTCGGTTATCTTCAGGACTCTTAGTCCAATTTGGATCTTGTCCGTAGACGGACGTTTGTTTCTTCCGCTGTTATTTGGATCTTTGTATTGTATCAGTTGTATCCCTGGCTCGTTGAGTCATCTTGTATCTATCTGATTCTGTTGTAATTGTGGATCATTCGTGAACTATTGTAATGTTATCATAAATGGCAACCTGGAATCGGTTATTATGCGGATTTGGCGGGAATGCTGAATTCTGCATAGTGCCCGATCTCGGGGCGTCACAAATGGTATCAGAGCCTTGGTTCCGATTCCCGATATTGTTTCGATACGAATGGTTATCGAAGCAACGGGTCCGCAAAGCCTGTAGGAAAACCTCGCTAACGGTCGTTGTTTCTAGAGTGTCAAAAACTATTTGCTGCTAAACTATTTTGGAAAACATCTCAATAGGATTCTTGTTTTCTCCTTATCTCAATTCTATTTCCCCTCCCATCTTATTTGTTTTGGAGTCTCTCTTCCTGTCTACCTTTCAAAGTGTTAGGATCCTACGTGGGTGGACGTATTCTGAGCCCTTAACCTAATAGGTTCGATCATCGGAAGATTCCTGGTGGAAGAACATCGTCGTCACTCCGAGCAAGAATCTCTTGTTAGTGGTGTCGAGAAGCCCTTGTTAGTGGTGTCGAGGAGATCAACCGGAAGCATGAAGAATCGATAGTTAAACTTCTTTCCCCTCCCGGGTTAGCAGGTGGATTGCGAGGGCGCAATCCCTTGTTAGTGGTGTCGTCTGTAACACCTGGGGTGTTACCCTATTAGAGAGTGTTGTTTTCTTTTTGCTTGCATCATATGCATCACATGAGCATTGCATTCTGTTTTTTTTTTTTTTCAAAAACAATTTGAATTCAATAGTGTTGGTATTGTTGCTTGAGCTTGTTAAATAAAACCTTGTTATTTCCACAATTCCCAAAATCAAAACATTATTTGAAATTCCACTAACCACTTAAACATCAAACTAATATACCACTTTTGAAATCATTAAACTAACCTTTGCTTTGTTTATTGTTTTGCAACCTAATAAAATTAATTATAAAAATGCAAACCTCAAACCCTATTTTGGAAAATTTTCAACTAAACAACTTTAATTTAATTAAACTTCCCACCTTGTGAAAATAATGCTAACTTTGCTTTCATCTTCCTGTTTTGGAAAAATAATCAAATTATTTAATGAAAACAAACCACCCTAAAATCCCCAAAACCCTTTTCTATCTCTCCCTTTCTTTCCTTTGCAAAAAAAAAAAAAATTATTAAAAGGAATAACAGCCAAGGAGAAGGGCAAGCCCACCACTTCTTTTCCTTCCCCTCCCCCAGCCCACTTCTTTCTGGCCCACCTCCCTCTCTGTTTGTCATCTTCCCCAAGTGTACGATCACATTCAGAACCACATGATCAACTCCACCCCCCTCCAGATCACTGCCGTACTGGCTCCCATCCTCCTTAAGTACCCTAAGCACCTACCTCTGCCCTAACCTGACCCTAGCCAGCTCCTTCCCCCTCCTACGCCGCCGCCCTCCTTCTCCCTCTTCTGTTCATCTATTTTTCTCTTCTGAATCTGAGCACTGCATCGAACACCGCTAGCCACTGTCAGATCGTCGCCGCCCCGGCCACCCTGATCATCTCGAGGGGCTACCGGTTCCGGGAATGGAACCGGGGATCTCCCAGCTCCAAACTTCCTGTAGGCGAGGAGGCGTGAGGAGGACCGAGGAGGCGACGCCGTCGAGCTCGTCGTCTGCCCGCCACCGACGGCCACCTCTTCGATCGACTGCTCGACTCCAACCGCGGTGAGCAAGCCCCAGCTCTTCCCTCCTCTCCTCCTGGCATGCATCGCTTCCGTGCACGCTCGATGTAACCCCAACGTCTGCCACCGCGCGGCGGCCTCACAGCAGCACCGCCGCCCACAATCTTCTCGCCGTCGACGAACCTCTGTAACTGACAGAGTTCAGTACGATCCTTTCTTCAGTTAAAAGTCAGTCGCTCTGTCTGAAGCTAAACCTGCCCGCGTTTCTGAACCCAACAAACGAACGCAGCGAGGCGCAGTGGTCCTGATCCCCTAGCGCGCAGCGACGCGACCCGGGGTCGAATCCCCTCGGCCGCGCTTCGCCCCCTCCTTTTTGCCAAATTTCTTCGCAGAGGTGCTGGGCCCATATGGCAGCAGCACTGGACGCCAGCACAGCACGCACCCAGGCCCCGCTGGCGCCACCGTGGCGCGGCCCCGCATGTCAGTGACCTTGAGTCAACAGAGGCTCGGTGGATCTCGTTTTCCAGATCCAGATCTGGTTTTGGAAATCGCCCCGGGGTCCCTGTCTTTTTGCAAAATGCACCCTAAACTTCAAATGCTCCTAATTTTCAAACCACAAATCCAAATGCCACCAATTTTATATGTACTCCAATCCAAATTCCCTGAACTTTTCAAATATCACATTTGTTTTATGTTTTGAACTTTCAAAATGCAATTCAAATTTGAATTCAAATAATTCAATTGTAATTTGCAACAATTCATAAATAATTCATACTAATTCCAAATAATGCAACTAAAATATGTTTTCCATACCATTTTGAATAACCTTTTCAAATATAATTTTTGTTTTCTGTTTTGAATAATTAAAATTGCCTAAACAATTTAAATCTTGTTTAATTCAATTAAAAATTGTTTAATATTGT
This sequence comes from Alopecurus myosuroides, assembly GCA_028641055.1. NCBI lineage: Eukaryota > Viridiplantae > Streptophyta > Magnoliopsida > Poales > Poaceae > Alopecurus > Alopecurus myosuroides. The sequence continues at coordinate 146,422,176 of CM054058.1, forward strand.
TTAATTCATAATTAAATAATCCAAAGTCCAATTTCAAAATGTGAAACATGTAATCCAACTAAAATTTGATGTTCTTTTCAAATATCAACTTTGTTATTTGTTTTGAACATTTTAAATGGTTGAAAACAACAAATACTTGTGTGTTCCCTTTAAATCACCCAAAATTTCCCTAAGTTAATAATAAAATTCTAAATTGCTACACCCTATCTTAAATTGATTCTAATGTTGTTATTTTGTTGTTTCCCTTTTGCATGCAGCATACTAAACCACTAGCACCTGTTGATTAGTTGGAAAACGAATAATTTAACCATAATTCATGGGCTTTTCCTATGCAACTCAAATTGCATATGGGTCCGTTTAAATTTGTTTAACTTGTCAACTAGTTTATTTCTATGCATCAATTAACTTGTCATGCATCCATACCTTGTTCATGCTGGATCTTTTGCCGTAGTAGTAATTGTTGCATCCGGTGTTTGTTCGAGGTTCGTTGCTTTTTCCCGGATAGGACGTTGAGATGATGTGAGCAACGACAAGTTCTGCTACCTTGCGGGATCTCAGGCAAGTATACTCACTTGCATGCCATATGGCTGCCTTTCATCACTTGTTACCGATTCTTTCCGTTGATTCTTTTCTGCTAGCCTTAGTGGTGGTTGTTTCTGTTACGAACCCATCACATGAATCCCTTAACCTTGATATTGCCTCACCTCCATACCTACAGCCTTTGTTTGTGCCTGTTCTTATCTAGCATGCTTAGGTTGTTTTGCTCGAGTCTGTTACCCGTTACTTTCTGTTATTACTCCGTTATGTTATGGGGGCTCGATGTTTAATCAATCAATTACTCATGCTAATGTTACCCTTAATAATAAATTTGATGATAAGGCACCGGCAGGAGGCCCTTTGTGGTTTTGAGGCCTGCTAGTGTCGACCCTAATAGGAAAAGGGTCTTGTCTACTGATCCATGATGAGCGCACTACCCGCATTTGGGGAGTATGGGCTCCCCCTCAGTTTGACCCGATTCGCATCTCGTCCAAATCGCCTCATTTAGTTCGGGTTTTCCATTTGCTGCATGCATGATTTTGCGAGCCCTTGGATCCCGGGTGGAACTTTCGTAGTCGGCATATAGGGGGACACGTTCTTAGAGTGCTATGAGGGTCCATTTTCTTCTGGGCTCGATTAGCCGTGCGCCCAAGGTTCTTTGGGCTTGATGCGAAGAAGGGTTGGATTGTGTTGAGTGCCCCGCTTGGTGGGAGGCATTCCATCTGGCGGGATATTCATGAGTGTGGTTACTTTGGTGCATCCCTGCAGGGTAAATCTTCTCGAGAAGCCGTGTTTTCCGCGGTTATGGATTACTTGGTGAAAGTACTGGCTAACAAGTACTCAGGACAACTTAAACATAATGATCAAACATGTTACACCCCATGATTAATAACTTGACTAGTAATAGGTTGTTCACACAACAATTTGACATCATCTTTAATACCACGGTGTGAGTTATCCTCGGATTGCTTCTTCGGATAAGGGGCGAGATCCAGGATGGGTTTGTTTGGATTTACTTTCAGTTGGTTACAATCCTCGATCTTATCCCCTTTCTGATAGTTGGAAGTTGTAGTATTTCTCTCTGTAGTTGGTTAGTGCAGCCTGCTGTCCCATATTTGCAATAACCCCATCTTCTCCGTTGATCCTAAATTATTTGTATCTTGTGATGATTGGCTACGCCGGTAACTTGTGAGTATGGGCTTTATCCCCCTTGCCAGTACTTAACCGTACTGACCCACGAATCTCTTTCGTGGCTGCAAATTCCAAATTGCAGTCAACAGGTTGGAAGTCTGACGACGTTAGCTTGGGAATCCCTCCGGCTTGGCCTGGGCAGGGATTGGACGCCTTCGGTTATCTTCAGGACTCTTAGTCCAATTTGGATCTTGTCCGTAGACGGACGTTTGTTTCTTCCGCTGTTATTTGGATCTTTGTATTGTATCAGTTGTATCCCTGGCTCGTTGAGTCATCTTGTATCTATCTGATTCTGTTGTAATTGTGGATCATTCGTGAACTATTGTAATGTTATCATAAATGGCAACCTGGAATCGGTTATTATGCGGATTTGGCGGGAATGCTGAATTCTGCATAGTGCCCGATCTCGGGGCGTCACAGATGTGTGAACTTGTTTTCTAAGTGTTGCTTTTCTATTTTTAGCATGTTAGAATGTGTGGACTTGATTTGAGAAGAAGTATGATTTTGGTTATTAACATATGATTATTCTCTAGTTAATATTTGCATAATAATTTTTGAGTGATAAAATTATGTGCAAGCACTTGTATTCTTGATTGGATCCAGTACCATGCTGGTACTTATTTTGTGTTGTTATCACCTCTTCTAGCTTGCATTTGATTTGGTAGAAAAGCATGAGTAGCTTTGTCATGACTATAAAAATGTTCTGGAAAAATTCCCTCATGTGAGGAATTTTTGACATAAGTTTTTGTGGTTGTGTAGCCACATATTTTTGTATTGTGTTCATAGGACCAGTAGCATTTTGATGATGTTATTATGAATACTTGATCCCTAAAGTTTTCACTTGTGTGGAAATAATAGCATGAGTAGCATTGCCTTGCTTATTTAAGCACCCTATTATTTTCTTCTAGTATTGTTATTGCACTAGGGTGCTAGTTTAGGTTTTTGCTAATTTTTGTCAAGTAATGACCAGAGGCTTTGTGACCTCTTAATGCCTTGTTATGCTAGTGGAACACCCACTGGTTTCATTGCATTTTTGGTGGAAACATTATTTCCCCAAACTAGATGTATTTCTTTTATATAGTTTCATAACTAGTGAGTGCCTAGTAGTTTTGCTTTGGGAATTTTTGTGCTAACCAGAAATGGGTATGCTTCTGTTTGTAAGTGGTTATAATAATGTGTGGCTTGCTAGGAAAAATCCATCTTTGGGTTGTTGTTTGATTCCCCTAGTAATGCCCTTTTTATTACCACTAGTATGTAGGAGTTGCCCTGAAAATGGATGACTTGTTTTATCAAATGGGATATTTTTGTTATACAAAGTATATATGTTTTTCACTACTGTTTTTATGACATGAACCCTCTGGTTGTATTTCAATTACTTGATTGAAATGCATCCATTGATTCTTCTTGTTTAAGTAGTACTAGTTTCCTTAGCAGTTTTTGTGTTGAATTATTTTTCCTGCCAACTTGTGTTTGGTAGATATTTGTGTATCCTTGAATGAGGACATGTTTTCATTTCCCATAATGATAACATGGTTCCTTGTTTGCATTTTAGTACTTTACATATTATGCATGCTTGCATAGCAAACTTTTAGTAGAAACATGTCTATAGGATTCCTCCTTTTTAGCCATTGTTTCTATTGTTCTCACTATGAGAAATTGTGTGTTTTGTGATGAGTCTATTACTTTGTTACATTTGGGTAGGCTCACTGATTTGTAAAAGTAACTTTTTGCAAATCATGTGTCTCATTTATTCTTGTTGTAAATTTAGGCTTAGCAGAGTAGCTACCTTATTCTTTTTGTGGTGTGGTTGATAGACCCATTGCCATGCTTATTTTTGTGCATGTTTTATATACTTTTAGTAGTCTCACCCAGGTGAAACTAAGTATATTTTGGGTTTATTAATATCTTGGTATGAGAGTGGCACACCCACTGAATCCATGATATTAAGGTTGTGAGATATGTCCCTCCAACCTTAAGTTGTCTTATTAAATGGCATTTCTGCCAAGTAGGATTGTTTGATTGTTTGCCTCCATTAATAATTGTGTGATTGGTTATTATTAGATTTCCTTGCTGTATGTATGGTTATGCATTGTTGCTTGCCTTGATTGGTTCTGAATGTGTGTCCTTTATTCCTTTTACGACGTTAGAAAACGAAGAGGAAGGAAGTGTCGTGAAGCTCTGTTTCAAGTTCCAGTCACTCCAAAACCAGGGACACAAGGAGATACCAGGCAAGCCATCCTGATTGCTTGCTGATACAATACTTACCATTATATATCATGCATGTTTTACCTCTGAAGTTTTACAAAAACTTGATTATCAAAACTATTTTTGAGGTGGAAATTACTATTATACTATATTATAGGTTACTATCATGCCAATAGTTAAACTTGGTAATACCAAGCCCATAAGCCACCCTATGGTATTTATTACCATCAAATATACTAGTCCCTAAGTGGACACCCTAAAATTGTGATTCTACAAAACAAAGGCTTTACGGAAAAACCCGGAGAAAAGGCGGATCCTTGTTCTCCGGAGGAATGTGGAAGTGGTCATTTTTGAGAAAGTGGTGTTTTCAAAAATGACACATAACCTAGTCTTCGCCGGACAACCTTTACCGTACTGCCACCCTACCCCAACATGGGCAAGGGGCTTAACTTGAAGTTTGTTCTTATTAGTGTGTGCTATCTCAATGTGCTATAGGGGATGCGATCCTCTGAACCGAATGTCGTGGAGACATATAAAGTGTGGGATTAATTTTCCCTCCGGATGCATCAGTTGAGGCATCCTGGCTTGGCGGGGATTAGCTCGGTGCCGGGGATGTGGTAAAACTCGACTGAGAGATAGGCATATTCTAGCTTGAACATAGTGGATGGTTATGATCATATACCTGATGTTTACATACTGTTGTTACAGTCCGTGATTGTTCACGGGAGGTGTACTGGATCTGGTGGATGTGTACACCTCTGCAGAGTATAACTTTTTCGAAGAAGCCGCGTCCTCGGATATGGACAGTTGAATGGCCATGTAGCTAGCATTGTGTCAATGTTTTCAAAAAGAGTTTTTGAAAGGGAATGTTTGAAAGGAAGTGTTGAACTTGTGAAGTTCGGAAAGGAAGGAACTTTGTATCTGCGAGATACTGATGATGGAAAGCCAGATGTTGTTATACAAAACAAAGTGTTTTGCAAAGAAAACCTTTTCTACTCTAAGCAAGAATCCTGGAAACTGATTCCAAGAAGTTTTGCAAAGAGAAAATATTCTTTAACAAAGTTTTACAAAACCTCCTGTACATGTGATATCTACAAGAGAAATAAAACTATATTATTTTATTTTCTTCTGAAGTATCTTCTTCAACGAAGATACAGATAAACCTGACTGCAACTGTGGTGTCATCATATATGAACACCATTGATAGTGAACCCTATTTATAGCCTACCTATTCCACCATATAAGCATACTTGCATGTTGGTAAGTGACATGATGGATGTCTTGCTGAGTACATTCAAATGTACTCATTATGGTTTCGCCCCTGGTATCTACTTATCAGATTTGGAGAAGGAGCCTCCGAAGGAGTTCTATGAAGAGAAGTACGGAGTTGACGGCTTTGCGAACTAGGATCGTCTCCGGGTCAGCAGCCTGTAGGTTAAGGCGTGACTTGGGCTAAACTACGTTGTGTTTTTAATTGTCTTCCGCTGTGTTTGTTAAGTTGCCTGCCTTTGTGGCAGTTTCTTAAACTTGATCATGTGATCATTTGTGTAATACCTTTATGTATTCGTGTAATGGATGATGTATTTCTGTGTGCCAACTGTGTATGTTGTTCACGACTGATCTTTCTGGGATCGTGAATGTATGCATACGTAGGGTTTCAGACTGCCGGTCTGGGGTCCTTACAGAGTTGGTATCAGAGCCATCCTGACCTTAGGAGACCTTAGTTAGCATGGACGTCAGATAGGAAAGAAAAGTATTTTTGAGTAAAAACCTATTTACGATCTACATTATTTTTTATCTAAGGGAATTTTGGTATATTTTCCCTCTTTCTGATCTTTTCAAAAGATTCTAAATGCATATGAAGGGCGTCCTTGAACAGTGGTTCGAAGGGCGGGCCTTACAAAATTGGTATCTCTCTCGGTTAAGAGTTTATTTCTTACTTGTTTACAACTGCTCCGATCTGTTTTTGAAACATCTCTCGTATTTGAAGTTTTCTGTCCAGAAAATAGTTGGAGTTTCAAAAACAAATTGTTGCATAAAGTTTTATCAAAACTTTACTTCTATTTATCTTGTTTTCATACAAAAACTTGTATACTTGCCGATGTCCCGAGAGACCAAAATAATTGCCTAGCTCTACAGTGATGATGGTCAAAAGTAGATATAGTTCTTCAGCCACTTCTAGGATTTTGGATCAGTCTAGTTTGGAGTAATTTAGCGATAACTCCATGAGTCGTCTCCCCCGATGTAGCCCCAATGGAGCCTTGCTTGTGTGTTTTGGCTTGTTTATGTGTGTCCGTAGGACTTTGTGCTGTTGTGTGGTGTAGAATTTGGTTCATCTAGGCTTCTATATGTTTGTGGGGTACTCAAATTTTGCAGATTTGTGCTTGCCCCGCTCTTGTTTTTGAATCGCCTCGTGTTAGATTTTGGCAAGCAAAAATGTTTGTAGAGTATTCAAAAACAAGAATTTGTTGCTTAGACTTATACTTGTTTTCGCTTCATAATGCGACCCGTCGTGAACCACCACCATCTCCCCCACAATCAACGAAAGCACCATTGGACCAAATAAATAGAGGACCATCAAGCCACACGAGCTGATAGCGTTGCTACCAGTGATGCACTCCAACAAATAAAGCTCCAACAACGACAATCCTCAAAGAAGAAAAGGTGTGAAGAAAACCAACCAATACTGACCTAAACCTCTATGGTTTGTCTGTTTGCAAAAGATTCTTTTTACCCTGTTGGCTAAATGTTGCACATCTTTTTTTTTATGTACCCTTTTAAAAGACCAAACAAGAGAAATTCACCTTTTAAAAGTTATATACCTCCCTCCTCTGGAGAAAGGTGCAAAAAGAAGTTTTCACATGCCATGATGCGCAACCCCCTCAAAAGCCAATCAAAAGAGCACGATTCAATATCCGACGTACGATGACGCTAGCCGTATCTTGTCGGACAAACATTATTAAATAAAAAGCTAACAAGACTAACATGCTTTGTCCAATCTTAGGTTGACACCTAACCAAAGCATGTGAAATACTGACAACTCTTTCTAAACCAAGGAATTAAGTGACTTACGACACCTTTTACTCTAGTTGGTAAAAAGGAGAAGTCATGAGAAAATAAAATGATGACCTATTCGTTTACTAGTCAATAGGATATCATGTGTATCTACTTTGGAAACCAAATATTGGTAGACATTGTAGTTACTATGAAATTCGGGGTTTAGAAATTAAGTGAACGATGGAATGGATATGATAGATCTAGGAAACAACAGTTTTCCTGTTTCTGTTTTCTTTGTGTGCTCTTGATTGAAATAAATTTGTGTTTTATTCAATCTTGCTTCCTAACTTACATGGAGTTGTTAGGGCTTGTTATTATATTGTTTTATTACAATAAATCTACCCTAGAAAGTGTGTGCATGATTGAAAACTCGAACAAAAATGAAATAACATTTGTTATTTTTCGAGTTTTTATTAATTGGAAGTATTGTGAGAACTAGATCTGTGTATACTTTCTTAGTAAATTTTGTGCTATGTTTATTGGAGTCCAGTACCATTTAGGTACTGATATTTTGATGCTTATACCTATGTTAACTTGCATGTCTTTTAATAATAAAGCATGTGTAAGCATTACTATCATTATGCACTAGTATTGCTTCACTAGATTAAATAGCCGTATATTTTTATCTGGTATGCAAAGTTTTTTTTTCATGAGTAACCAGAGGCTTAGTACCTATTTTTACTTGGTATTAGTAGGCCATAGCCCACTGGTCCCATTGCCTTTTGGCTTGAGGATGAAAATCCCCAACCATACACCTGTGTGAAAATAGCATGTTTCACTATGTGATTGATTTCTATTTTCCACCATGGAAAATATAATTGTTTGTTCTCACCTATGAAAGCGAGAAGTTTATCTCTTATTAGTAAAGACTAATATGTTTAGGTGTGATCCTTTTGTTAGCATAATATTCCTTAGGGGTATCATGTTAAGAAATGTTTCACTATCGTGTGCTGAAATTAAATTGTTCGCAAATAAAATAAATTCCTCTTGATGGGTAGATTGTTTGTGAATAATTTTAAATTGAGTGTATGGATTTTTGAAAAGGTTTAGAAACTTTTCATTAATTACATAGCTACTGGTTGTGTGAGTTATACCTTGCTTTTTTGCTAGTAATTTGTTAAAGAAGAACATAAATTGCTAGAAGAATTTTCTGCATGTTTAATACTTGTATCATGGGATTGTTTTGATGTTTGTGCTTACTAACATGAGTAAGTTTTGTGTACTGTTATTTAGGTACACTTATATTCATGAATTGCTTGTTTAAGTTTAAACATCATGATAGCATTGTTTGCTTCTCTAGAGTGAAACTAGTGTCACCACTAGAAAATGGCGATTTTTGCTCTAGTATTACCCTCTTTTTATTTTTTAAGTATATATGTTGATATAGCATATTTAGGAAGTTATTACTTCTGTTATCATGCCATGAATTATTTAGTTGCATGTTCTATGGTTATAGGATATGATTATCTCTTATAGCATGCTGGTGTAGATTTTTATACTAGTGTGTTATTTGTGCAGTCCTGTTTTTTTTATGCCTGTGTAATAGGAGTTTAATCTTGTGTAAAGATGGTGTTTTAGAGCATCTTTATGATTGAATTTATTGGTTTTTAGCTACTGGTTGTTTGCTAATTGTTCATGATTGATAGATTCCAAAACCTCTAATAAACAATAACCTAGTGAATAAATAGTCTATTCATCTGTGGTGTTGTTTGCTTGCTTATTGGATTTTGTTTAAATGTTTTACCTTAGCATGAGTTTATACTTGTGTTATGATTGTGCTTAAGAGTATCTTAAGAATCTAAAACATCCAACTAAAATCATGAACACTTTAAGTGATAGTTGCTTGTGGTGAGTAATAACCACTGCCATGGGTATTTGTTCTGTCTGTTTGTTTTACCTTAGCAACCTAACCTTTTTGCACCCACAAGCTATACTTTTAGCTTATTATATACCTTATTATGAGAGTGGTATACCACTCCATATGTGTTATGTAAGATGTGGGATATAGCTAGGAACTCATGAAATAATTGACGGTATTTTTCCAGGTAGTTCTGCACTAAAAGGAACTAGTTGGCAGTAGTGATGTTATCAGAAAATTTTAAAATTTGGTGGTTGAGTAAAGTGATAGCTAGAGAATTTTTTAAAGTAAATTTGCTAATTTAGGGATGTACCCCTCCTCCCAAGAAAAGTCAAAGGGGGGAAGCACATGCACTCCAACACTAACATTGTGTTTGTTGGCCCTCCCTTAGTCCTCGCTTGTGAATCTCGGGGACGAGATTCTTTTTAAGGGGGGAAGACTTGTCACATCCCAATTTTGGAATACCTGATAACACAGTTGTTTTGCTAATTGCTTTACTAATAAAACTTGGTTGTGTTTGTTTGTGGTTGTTTAAGTGCAACCAAACAAACTAATTATATAAACTTGCAAACTTAAAAGGATAGCAAAGCAGTGAACTAAAAATATTCAACATATTGTTCCAGGGATAAAAATATTCAACATATTGTTCCAATGACTTTGACAATATTTTCTAAAGTAAATATTGATCAAAGAGTTTTCCAAAAACATCTTATGAATCCAATACTTGTTGAATATTATTCCAAGACCTAAATTAAGAAAGAGGAAACACTTAATAAGTTTCTCTAAAAGATTATCAGAAAAAGAGGCATTCTAAATGCTTCACCAAAACATTATCAAATGTTTTTCCAACCTTGCAAGCTTAAAAACAAAGGTATTGGAGAGCATTGACTTGCTATCTCTAGTCATATAAATATTTTGGCAAAGCATTGCTAAAGAAAAGCCAAGTGCTTTATTAAATAGAAATTCCAATATTTCCAGAAAACAGAAAACTAAAACAAGTTACTATTGGAAACTTTCTTAAAATGATTTGAAATTCATACCATTGCTTCCTTATATCAAATAAGGAACACACACAAGAGGAGACTAAAAATTGAATCCATTAAAGTCCTGAAAACATGGTTTTTCTCCACAGCAACATTTGGGATTTTGAACAAGTTTGTTCTACAAACTTTTTCCAAATGCCATGAAATAAATACCACATTCTCTATATCATAAATAAGGATGAAAACCAAAAGGGAACAAGTTTTTGAATAATTTAAGTTGCCAAAAACCCCTGTTTTCTTGACAGCACCTTTTTGAAATTTGAACAAGTTTGTTCTATGAAATAACTCTAAATGACTTGAATTTTCTACCACATAAGGAACACATCAAATAAGGAATGTGTGCCAAAAATTATCATTTTTGGAAGCTCCTAAGTAGGTTAATAAATTCAATGTCCATTTATGTCAGAATTCAAATTTGAACAACTTTGAATTATGAAGTTTATCTAATTGAGCCAATTTTCACATATGTTGTACATCTTAACTAATGAGAATTTTGGGCAAAAGGATTTCTATTTATAACTCTGTTTGACTAGGGAAAACAACCTTTTTCAGAGAAGAGAAGGACCTAGTTGTAAATTGGCAGGGACCTAATGAAAGCTTAGTCATCATCTCCTACCTCTAGCCTCTCTGTAGAGAACAGCAGCCCTACTCCATGCCTTCGTTTGGAAGCAACTCGAGGAGGATAAGAGGCCCCCCCCATGTGGTCTGTCTCCCACATGCCCCCTCTCCCCTCCCCTCAAGCTCTCTCCTCTCTCTCCCTCAAGAAATCCCAACCCGAAACCCCAGCCTCGAGCTCGCCGGCGATTAGGCCAAGGGAGAGCTCGCCGCCGGCCGCCTTGTTGCCTAACCTCTCCGTCTCGTCGAGTGTTCCCTCTCTGCGAACGGAATCGAGGTGGGGCGAATCGTGGTGGCCGCGCCGTCGACTTTTCCTCTCCGACCCCGACAACTCCGGCGAGCCATTGCCGCTCCCTCGCCCATCCTCCGACCTCTCCGACGGGTCCATCGCATCTAGGGTAAGCAGGGGAATCCCCCCGACCGTTTTTCCCCCTCCCTATCGCTCTTAATCGCCGCCGTGCCGTGGTGGCCGTCCGGCCACCGCGAGTCCTCGACGCCGCCGCTCTCCGGCGCCCTCCCGGGAAGCGACGCTACCTTATTTTGGTTCCCCTCGTCGATACCAACGCTTGGACGTTTTCGTTTCGCAAGATGGTGCACAGCCGCGTCGATTAGGGCCTCGCCGGAGCTCTCCCGCCGGCGAGTGACGCGGTGATGACGTCGTGGCGACGTCAGCGCCCCTTGACCCCGCGCTGTGCAGTCAAACTGGCGCGTGGGCCGGTCATGCTTGCGTGGCTGCCCCCGTGGCATCCTGGCCCGCGAGTCAGCGACTCGGGGTAGATCCCGCCGCGGTAGAAGTGGATCTAGCCGGCCCGTTGGCAGATCTGGCCCAACAACAATGTTTTTCCCTTTTAATTTTTCACAGAAACAGACCTGTTTACTTTTGGCTCAAAAAGGCTATCTAAAAGATGAATTTTGCCAAACCAAAATTCACAGAGGTAAAGCAACTAAATCTAAACCACATACAATTTGTAGATCTACATTTGGATGATTATTTTGGACATGAAAAATGTTTTGGCAACAGGTACCAGAAACACCAAAATGAGCACCATTTTTATTTTACAACTCAGAATGAAGTGAGGCCAATTGCATTGGAAAGCCCTTGAAATTTCCTAACTAAAGAAGTTAACCTCGTTTCCAAATTCATTGTATTTTTGAAATGGCATGCAATTTGGTAAAACACCAGAGAGCACTTTGGTGATTTTTATAAAATTATTAAAAATGATTTTTGATGCAAACCCAACTGGATGGTCTTGTATATGTTTAGGGCTATCCAAACCTATAAGGGTTTAATTTTTAGAGCATCATATAAATTTTGGTGGACAGATCTTTGTTTTGCATATTTCTGCCATTTTGGCATTTTAGGAAATTAAATTGTATGATCATATTTTTGTATTTCAATATTGTTTTCTAGCATGTATAAGATGTGTGAACTTGTTTTCTAAGTGTTGCTTTTCTATTTTTAGCATGTTAGAATGTGTGGACTTGATTTGAGAAGAAGTATGATTTTGGTTATTAACATATGATTATTCTCTAGTTAATATTTGCATAATAATTTTTGAGTGATAAAATTATGTGCAAGCACTTGTATTCTTGATTGGATCCAGTACCATGCTGGTACTTATTTTGTGTTGTTATCACCTCTTCTAGCTTTCATTTGATTTGGTAGAAAAGCATGAGTAGCTTTGTCATGACTATAAAAATGTTCTGGAAAAATTCCCTCATGTGAGGAATTTTTGACATAAGTTTTTGTGGTTGTGTAGCCACATATTTTTGTATTGTGTTCATAGGACCAGTAGCATTTTGATGATGTTATTATGAATACTTGATCCCTAAAGTTTTCACTTGTGTGGAAATAATAGCATGAGTAGCATTGCCTTGCTTATTTAAGCACCCTATTATTTTCTTCTAGTATTGTTATTGCACTAGGTGCTAGTTTAGGTTTTTGCTAATTTTTGTCAAGTAATGACCAGAGGCTTTGTGACCTCTTAATGCCTTGTTATGCTAGTGGAACACCCACTGGTTTCATTGCATTTTTGGTGGAAACATTATTTCCCCAAACTAGATGTATTTCTTTTATATAGTTTCATAACTAGTGAGTGCCTAGTAGTTTTGCTTTGGGAATTTTTGTGCTAACCAGAAATGGGTATGCTTCTGTTTGTAAGTGGTTATAATAATGTGTGGCTTGCTAGGAAAAATCCATCTTTGGGTTGTTGTTTGATTCCCCTAGTAATGCCCTTTTTATTACCACTAGTATGTAGGAGTTGCCCTGAAAATGGATGACTTGTTTTATCAAATGGGATATTTTTGTTATACAAAGTATATATGTTTTTCACTACTGTTTTTATGACATGAACCCTCTGGTTGTATTTCAATTACTTGATTGAAATGCATCCATTGATTCTTCTTGTTTAAGTAGTACTAGTTTCCTTAGCAGTTTTTGTGTTGAATTATTTTTCCTGCCAACTTGTGTTTGGTAGATATTTGTGTATCCTTGAATGAGGACATGTTTTCATTTCCCATAATGATAACATGGTTCCTTGTTTGCATTTTAGTACTTTACATATTATGCATGCTTGCATAGCAAACTTTTAGTAGAAACATGTCTATAGGATTCCTCCTTTTTAGCCATTGTTTCTATTGTTCTCACTATGAGAAATTGTGTGTTTTGTGATGAGTCTATTACTTTGTTACATTTGGGTAGGCTCACTGATTTGTAAAAGTAACTTTTGCAAATCATGTGTCTCATTTATTCTTGTTGTAAATTTAGGCTTAGCAGAGTAGCTACCTTATTCTTTTTGTGGTGTGGTTGATAGACCCATTGCCATGCTTATTTTTGTGCATGTTTTATATACTTTTAGTAGTCTCACCCAGGTGAAACTAAGTATATTTTGGGTTTATTAATATCTTGGTATGAGAGTGGCACACCCACTGAATCCATGATATTAAGGTTGTGAGATATGTCCCTCCAACCTTAAGTTGTCTTATTAAATGGCATTTCTGCCAAGTAGGATTGTTTGATTGTTTGCCTCCATTAATAATTGTGTGATTGGTTATTATTAGATTTCCTTGCTGTATGTATGGTTATGCATTGTTGCTTGCCTTGATTGGTTCTGAATGTGTGTCCTTTATTCCTTTTACGACGTTAGAAAACGAAGAGGAAGGAAGTGTCGTGAAGCTCTGTTTCAAGTTCCAGTCACTCCAAAACCAGGGACACAAGGAGATACCAGGCAAGCCATCCTGATTGCTTGCTGATACAATACTTACCATTATATATCATGCATGTTTTACCTCTGAAGTTTTACAAAAACTTGATTATCAAAACTATTTTTGAGGTGGAAATTACTATTATACTATATTATAGGTTACTATCATGCCAATAGTTAAACTTGGTAATACCAAGCCCATAAGCCACCCTATGGTATTTATTACCATCAAATATACTAGTCCCTAAGTGGACACCCTAAAATTGTGATTCTACAAAACAAAGGCTTTACGGAAAAACCCGGAGAAAAGGCGGATCCTTGTTCTCCGGAGGAATGTGGAAGTGGTCATTTTTGAGAAAGTGGTGTTTTCAAAAATGACACATAACCTAGTCTTCGCCGGACAACCTTTACCGTACTGCCACCCTACCCCAACATGGGCAAGGGGCTTAACTTGAAGTTTGTTCTTATTAGTGTGTGCTATCTCAATGTGCTATAGGGGATGCGATCCTCTGAACCGAATGTCGTGGAGACATATAAAGTGTGGGATTAATTTTCCCTCCGGATGCATCAGTTGAGGCATCCTGGCTTGGCGGGGATTAGCTCGGTGCCGGGGATGTGGTAAAACTCGACTGAGAGATAGGCATATTCTAGCTTGAACATAGTGGATGGTTATGATCAGATACCTGATGTTTACATACTGTTGTTACAGTCCGTGATTGTTCACGGGAGGTGTACTGGATCTGGTGGATGTGTACACCTCTGCAGAGTATAACTTTTTCGAAGAAGCCGCGTCCTCGGATATGGACAGTTGAATGGCCATGTAGCTAGCATTGTGTCAATGTTTTCAAAAAGAGTTTTTGAAAGGGAATGTTTGAAAGGAAGTGTTGAACTTGTGAAGTTCGGAAAGGAAGGAACTTTGTATCTGCGAGATACTGATGATGGAAAGCCAGATGTTGTTATACAAAACAAAGTGTTTTGCAAAGAAAACCTTTTCTACTCTAAGCAAGAATCCTGGAAACTGATTCCAAGAAGTTTTGCAAAGAGAAAATATTCTTTAACAAAGTTTTACAAAACCTCCTGTACATGTGATATCTACAAGAGAAATAAAACTATATTATTTTATTTTCTTCTGAAGTATCTTCTTCAACGAAGATACAGATAAACCTGACTGCAACTGTGGTGTCATCATATATGAACACCATTGATAGTGAACCCTATTTATAGCCTACCTATTCCACCATATAAGCATACTTGCATGTTGGTAAGTGACATGATGGATGTCTTGCTGAGTACATTCAAATGTACTCATTATGGTTTCGCCCCTGGTATCTACTTATCAGATTTGGAGAAGGAGCCTCCGAAGGAGTTCTATGAAGAGAAGTACGGAGTTGACGGCTTTGCGAACTAGGATCGTCTCCGGGTCAGCAGCCTGTAGGTTAAGGCGTGACTTGGGCTAAACTACGTTGTGTTTTTAATTGTCTTCCGCTGTGTTTGTTAAGTTGCCTGCCTTTGTGGCAGTTGCTTAAACTTGATCATGTGATCATTTGTGTAATACCTTTATGTATTCGTGTAATGGATGATGTATTTCTGTGTGCCAACTGTGTATGTTGTTCACGACTGATCTTTCTGGGATCGTGAATGTATGCATACGTAGGGTTTCAGACTGCCGGTCTGGGGTCCTTACATGCAGTGATCCCAGCAGTGCCCCACTACTTGCATTGGTGTGACCAAGACATCACGTGGTCCAAGGAGGATCACCCAAGGGTGATGCCCAATCCGGGTACCTATGCATTGGTGGTGGACCCCACTTTCCTGGGCCCCAAGAAGAATGTCAAGTTCAGGAAGGTGCTGATCGACAACGGCAGCAGCATCAACATCATGTACAGGGACACACTGGAGAAGCTCGGCCTCGCTGAGAACATGCTGCTACCCAGCAGGACCACATTCTATGGCATTGTGCCGGGAGTATCTTGTGCTCCAATAGGCCGCATCTGGATAGATGTGCTATTCGGCACCAGGGAGAACTGCCGCACCGAGTGCCTGCAGTTCGAAGTTGTTGATCTTCAGAGCCCCTACCACGCTCTACTCGGTAGGCCTGCCCTCACCAAGTTCATGGCCTCAACCCATGCAGCCTACCTGAAGATGAAGCTACTTGGTCCCAATGGTGTCATCACCATCTCGGGTGATTACAAGCGTTCCTTGGAGTGTGCCTCTGCTGGATCTCTGCTGGCGGAGTCCTTGGTCATTGCTGCTGAGAAGAAGAAGATACATGAGGTGGTGGCTATGTGTAACATCCCAAGTCTGAAAAATAGCCTTTAGAATGTTTGCTCTCTGTTATTTTATGTTTTGCATCATGGCATCATGTTGATTGCATTTGTTTTGTTTGTTTTCCATTTGTTTTTCTCTGTTTTCAGTTGTTTTCCAACTGTTTTCATTTGTTTTCCTTTGTTTTCCATTTGAATTTCAAACCAAATTTCAAACCCTTTGTTTCATCCTTGTGATGTTACAATTTCCAAAGTGAGAGTTCAAATAAAAACAACCACATTGCTTTCATTTTATTCCATGTTGATCACTCATTAAAATTGTGGGTTTTAATCAAACAAATGATTTCCAAATCACCTTCAAGTTCAAATTAAATGCATCAAGCAGAACCAATTTGAACTTATGAATTTAATCAACTAATTTAAGCAAATTGCATATGGGTCACCCTAATAAAAACATGGTTTTCATCAATAATTATTTAATTATCAAATTAGCCCAAATTCAAACCAATTCTCAAAACCAGTACCTCTTTTGAAACCATAAAATTCACCACACAATTGTACTCCTTAAATCACTTTAAAAACTTAGGGATAACCCTATTAAAATTGTTGTTTAAATAAGGGTTTATTAATATCTAAAATTCACCCATTTTTGGTTTCAAATGCAACAGCATTTTAAATATCAAATTTTTGAAATCCTAGTTTGGAAAATGGTTTCTAATTAACTAATTAGCCTAACCTAATTTTTCTGGAAATTTTGGTAAACAAAACATTAACTTTTTCTTCCAAAAGCTAAACTACAAAAAAAAAAAGAAACAAAATAACAAAAGCAAAACGAGCAGCAACTAACTAAACCTAGCTAGGCCCAGCCCACGGCCCCAGCACGCTAACCCCTCACGGCCTGTTTCTTCAAGCTCCGTACGCTGACGTCCTCGCACGCCAGCGCAGCACCGAGCTCCACCTGCCCCTCCCTGCCTATATCTACCCCAATTCCCCATCGAACCCTAGGCCCTCCTCAGCCCTCTCCTTCCTCCTGCGCCGCCGCCCCCTTCTCCCTCCTCTGCCCCCCTTTCTCTGTATCTTTTTTTGACCCGAGAGAGAGAGAGCAGACCACCTGCTCCGGCGAAATTCGCCGACCACGGGCTTCCTCGCAACCAATTGACTACAGCAGCAGCCTCTAGGTGAGCACTCCGTCCGATTCCCGCCCTTCTAGCCTCGATTTGCTTGCTGTACATGTCGATTACCTTCCGTGCAAGTTGCTGTCCGCCTGGACTCCATGGCTGCAGCCGAACGGGAGCTTTCTCTCCTCTGCTCGCTCACGCTGCAGACCACCCGCTCACGCTGCACATCACACATGCACCTGCGCACATGAGTACCACGCCGCTGGCTTCTACCGCCCAGGAGCTCCGGGTGCTGGCGAGGAGCCAACGTCAGATGGTAGTCGATCGATGCGTGCTGCAGAACCTGAAGATTGGATCTCGGTTTGAGTTCACGTCGACGTTTTTCTGACTCAACTACAGACAGATATATTACACATCAAACTGTTGTAGCTAGCCAAGTGGTTGTTCCATCTATCTGCCCTCGAGTAGATCCCTGGTTCGACTCCCCTGTGATGCAAACTCCCCACGCTTTTTATTTTGTTGTTGTCCACTGCCCAGGAACCGAAAGACTGCATCTTGCTTTGTCAAAAAATTCAGTTAACGTGGGAACTTCCCTTCATGTTCAGTCAGGTTCCAATTACAACACAAGTTGATCAGTAGCTTAGTGGCAGCAGCCTTGCTCTTCCACCCCTGGAGTCCCAGGATCGAATCCCACCCCCTGCATATTACCCATCTTTTTTTATTTCAATTCTCCAGATCCACAAACTTTCTGCTATTCACCAATAGGCCCTTGCAAGTTATTCTAGTCCCTGTAAAAATATTTCCTAAGTCCCTAGATCATAAAAAATGGCAGATTTGCACTATATCTTGTAAATAGCATAATAAAATCATTTTAGCTCCAAATCCAACAATTTTGATATGTTTTCAATACCAAATTAAATGTTCTATCCAAATATAAAATTTGTTTACTGTTTTGAATATTTTAAATTGGTGCAATATTTGAAAACTTGTCAAATTCACTTAAATTTGCAAAATTCATAACTTGATCATAAAAATTCCAAATTTCACAAACCAAATATGTTTTCCAATCAATTTTTCATGTACTTTCCAAATATAAATTTTGTTTTCTGTTTTGAATAATTTAAATTGCTGAAAACAACTGTTTCTTGATTATTGCATTTAAAATTGCCAAAATAATAACTTGCTCATTTTAAATCCAATTTCCACAAATGAAATATGTTTTCCATGCCAAATTAAACCATCTTTCCAAATATAAAATTTGTTTCATGTTTTGAATAATTAAAATTGGTTAAATAATTTAAACCTTGTTTAATTCATTTAAAATTGGTAATTTCATAACTTGATCAAAACAAATTCTTTTGGGACATATAAAATATGTTGTCCAACCCTAGAAGCATAAACTTTTCAAATATGAATCTCACTTAATGTTTTGAACAAATAAAAATTCAAATAAGTTCATGTTTGAATTAAATTCATTTAATTCTTGTTTAATGCAATTAAAAATTGTTTATTATTGTTTAATTCATAATTAATTAATCCAAAGTCCAATTTCAAAATGTGAAACATGTAAACCAACTAAAATTTGATAACCTTTTCAAATATCAACTTTGTTATTTGTTTTGAACACTTTAACTTGTTGAAAACAACAATTACTTGTGTGACATCAATAAGGAACCAAAATTCCTAACATAACAAATAAAAATCCCACACTTGTTTTACTCCTTTTCCAATTGCATCTAACTTGTTTACTCCTTGTTATCATCATGCATGCATCATGTTTAACCACTTACACTTGTTAATCAAATGTAGATCATTGCTTCCACCTTAACCACTTGCATCCATATGCAATTCACGTTGCATATGGGTCCAATTAAATTGTGTTATATTGTCAAGTAGTTTATTCTGATGCATCTATTAACATGACATGCATCATCCCATGTTTGTGCACCTATGCCATGATATTGATTGTCTACCTTTTCTGCATTGTCTATTTGCTTCTTATCGGATAAACGGCGACGTTGAGACCGACGATACTTACGACACCCCTTCTAAGGAGTTAGCTCAGTACCAGGCTACTGGGTTTTGCAGGCAAGTTATCACTCACATGAACCACTGTGTTCCTTTCAACATTGGTTACCGATACTTTCCGTTGTTCTTTTCTGCTAGCCTTAGTAGTAGTTGATTCTGTTACGAACCCATCACATGAATCCCTTAACCTTGATATTGCCTCACCTCCACTCCTATCACCCCTTGGTTGAGCCAGTATCTTACTAGCATGCTTAGGTTGTTTTGCTCGAGTCTGTTACCCGTTACTTTCTGTTACTATTTCTATTATGTTCTGGGGGCTCGATGTTTAATCAATCAATCATGCTAATGTTACTATTAATAATAAATTTGATGATAAGGCACCGGCAGGAGGCCCTGTGTGGTTTTGAGGCCTGCTAGTGTCGACCCTAATAGGAAAAGGGTCTTGTCTACTGATCCATGATGAGCGCACTACCCGCATTTGGGAAGCGAGTATGGGCGCCCCCCTCAACTTGACCTGATTCGCATCTCGTCCAAATCGCCTCATTTAGTTCGTGTTTTCCATTTGCCGCATCATGTTTTTGCGAGCCCAGGCCAGGGTGGAACTTTCGTAGTCGGCATATAGGGGGACACGTTCTTAGAGTGCTATGAGGGTCCATTTTCTTCTGGGCTCGATTAGCCGTGCGCCCAAGGTGCTTTGGGCTTGATGCGAGGACTGGTTGGTTGTGTTGAGTACCCCGCTTGGTGGAAGGGCCTTTCCATCTGGCGGGTTATTCATGAGTGTACGGCCAAATTGGTGCAACCCTGCAGGGATAATCTTCTCGAGAAGCCGTGTTTTCCGCGGTTATGGATTACTTGGTGAAAGTACTGGCTAACAAGTACTCAGGACAACTTAAACATAATGATCAAACATGTTACACCCCATGATTAATAACTTGACTAGTAATAGGCTTATTGACACAATAATTTGAACCATCATTATTACAACTGTGTGAGTTATCCTCGGATTGCTTCTTTGGATAAGGGGCGAGATCCAGGATGGGTTTGTTTGAGGTTATCTTTCAGTTGGTTACAATCCTCGATCTTATCTCCTTTCTGATAGCCGGAAGTGGTAGAATCTCTGTAGTTGGTTAGCGCAGCCAGTTGCAGCGTCTTTTATATCCCCTTTCTTCCGTTGAACCCAAGGCATCTGTGCTTGGTGTTGACGGGTTACACTTTGGTGAACTGTGAGTCTTGCTTGCCAGTACGTTTATGTACTGACCCCTTTGGGGCTGTGGTTTACGCAGACGACGTTTCCGAGGATCTACATGGTGGCTACTACGTGGAGTATGACGACGAGACTGCTGACGAGTAGATAGCGGACCCGGGCAGGATCCGAGACTTCGTGGATGGGCTCCGTCTGTTGTTTCCGGCCTCTTAGGCCCATTTGGTTCTTGTCTGTACTCAGACATGTTGAATGCTTCCGCTGTATTGTAATGATGTATTGTTGGGGCATGTGCCCTCTGAATGATTGTATTTGCTATCTCTGCTCTAATGAGAGCCATTTGCAACTTATTTCAATCTTTTGTGTCGTAGAGATCTGTTGTGATATCACTTGTTAAACGCCGTTGACGTACCATGTGTGTATGGTTTGAAGTACGTCGACGGAAGTGCCTTTGATCTCTAGTGGATAGTTTACATCGACGATGGAATAGCAGGGCTTGTGTTGTCGCGCATAAGCGCAGGCCTACCAGGAAGCTGGGACGTGGGAGCAGTTATGCCCCATAATCCAAGCATCTGCTATCCAGTTCGTACGGTGAGTATCCCCTAGAAATCAGGGTGCGACAAATGGTATCAGAGCCTGTCTGCCTGTAGGATCCCTTTTTACTGGTCGCAGTTGAGTCTAGAAACTATTTTGTAGCTATATAGGAAAAATGAAACGTGAGAGTAGGAATTCTGTTCTTTTTCTTCTTTCCCCACCCACCCTCCCTTGTCTGGTAAGGAAGTGTAACGTTGTTTTCCCTTCTCATCTAAACTTTCAAGTTAGGATTTCACGAATTCTGGTTTCTCTAGGATGGTTATATCTACTAGACCATAGGAATGGAGGTGGTTGTGACGTGATTTATCATGTTGCCTACTCATGATTGAGAACGGAGGCGTGTAAGCCCCGGAAACAGATCCTCTATTCCTTAAGCAGTAGATATTGATCCTCTAGAAGCCCGGATGGGTTGTCCATAGTACCTCAGGAGTTTTGTTCTCGTTTTTCCCGGAGTTGCTTCATTATCCTGTTCTTCTCAACATCCTCTTCGTCCGTTGAAATCTTGTTGTTGTTTTCCACTTCAAATCTTCTACCGGCGTATAATCAAAACTTCCTCGTAAACTCTTGTCCAGCTAAGGTGCTATTTGATACCGGAGAATCACATTCCTTTGTGTCAACAATCTTTTCCACAACATACAACCCAATTCTGGTTCCACTAAGCAATCAAAACTCTGTTCACCCCCCCCCCCGGATCTCAAATGTTGATTTCCAAGATAAGTAAGAACAATCCAATTCTAATGAGAGGCCACATATTCCTCGTTACTCTCATGTTGCTGATTCTGACATTGATGTCATCCTTGGTGTTCCATTGATGTCAATAACTCTGTTCCAACCTTATTACAGATAGTCTATTCTCCAAATGAATCAAGTTCTATCCAGCTATACACCCTCCATACAAAACCTCTCCCTTTATTGAAAATGTTCCGGTGGTTTGCAAATTCCCTGACGTCTATCCAAGGTGCACGTTGTGTTTCACGTGTCACAGTTCAAGAGGATCTTCCCAAGAAGTTTCCGGACCTTTTCTTTTCTCAGTAGGAATCTCGGGGCGCGATTCCTTCAAGGGGGGGCGTTTTGTAACATCCCAAGTCTGAAAAATAGCCTTTAGAATGTTTGCTCTCTGTTATTTTATGTTTTGCATCATGGCATCATGTTGATTGCATTTGTTTTGTTTGTTTTCCATTTGTTTTTCTCTGTTTTCAGTTGTTTTCCAACTGTTTTCATTTGTTTTCCTTTGTTTTCCATTTGAATTTCAAACCAAATTTCAAACCCTTTGTTTCATCCTTGTGATGTTACAATTTCCAAAGTGAGAGTTCAAATAAAAACAACCACATTGCTTTCATTTTATTCCATGTTGATCACTCATTAAAATTGTGGGTTTTAATCAAACAAATGATTTCCAAATCACCTTCAAGTTCAAATTAAATGCATCAAGCAGAACCAATTTGAACTTATGAATTTAATCAACTAATTTAAGCAAATTGCATATGGGTCACCCTAATAAAAACATGGTTTTCATCAATAATTATTTAATTATCAAATTAGCCCAAATTCAAACCAATTCTCAAAACCAGTACCTCTTTTGAAACCATAAAATTCACCACACAATTGTACTCCTTAAATCACTTTAAAAACTTAGGGATAACCCTATTAAAATTGTTGTTTAAATAAGGGTTTATTAATATCTAAAATTCACCCATTTTTGGTTTCAAATGCAACAGCATTTTAAATATCAAATTTTTGAAATCCTAGTTTGGAAAATGGTTTCTAATTAACTAATTAGCCTAACCTAATTTTTCTGGAAATTTTGGTAAACAAAACATTAACTTTTTCTTCCAAAAGCTAAACTACAAAAAAAAAAGAAACAAAATAACAAAAGCAAAACGAGCAGCAACTAACTAAACCTAGCTAGGCCCAGCCCACGGCCCCAGCACGCTAACCCCTCACGGCCTGTTTCTTCAAGCTCCGTACGCTGACGTCCTCGCACGCCAGCGCAGCACCGAGCTCCACCTGCCCCTCCCTGCCTATATCTACCCCAATTCCCCATCGAACCCTAGGCCCTCCTCAGCCCTCTCCTTCCTCCTGCGCCGCCGCCCCCTTCTCCCTCCTCTGCCCCCCTTTCTCTGTATCTTTTTTTGACCCGAGAGAGAGAGAGCAGACCACCTGCTCCGGCGAAATTCGCCGACCACGGGCTTCCTCGCAACCAATTGACTACAGCAGCAGCCTCTAGGTGAGCACTCCGTCCGATTCCCGCCCTTCTAGCCTCGATTTGCTTGCTGTACATGTCGATTACCTTCCGTGCAAGTTGCTGTCCGCCTGGACTCCATGGCTGCAGCCGAACGGGAGCTTTCTCTCCTCTGCTCGCTCACGCTGCAGACCACCCGCTCACGCTGCACATCACACATGCACCTGCGCACATGAGTACCACGCCGCTGGCTTCTACCGCCCAGGAGCTCCGGGTGCTGGCGAGGAGCCAACGTCAGATGGTAGTCGATCGATGCGTGCTGCAGAACCTGAAGATTGGATCTCGGTTTGAGTTCACGTCGACGTTTTTCTGACTCAACTACAGACAGATATATTACACATCAAACTGTTGTAGCTAGCCAAGTGGTTGTTCCATCTATCTGCCCTCGAGTAGATCCCTGGTTCGACTCCCCTGTGATGCAAACTCCCCACGCTTTTTATTTTGTTGCTGTCCACTGCCCAGGAACCGAAAGACTGCATCTTGCTTTGTCAAAAAATTCAGTTAACGTGGGAACTTCCCTTCATGTTCAGTCAGGTTCCAATTACAACACAAGTTGATCAGTAGCTTAGTGGCAGCAGCCTTGCTCTTCCACCCCTGGAGTCCCAGGATCGAATCCCACCCCCTGCATATTACCCATCTTTTTTTATTTCAATTCTCCAGATCCACAAACTTTCTGCTATTCACCAATAGGCCCTTGCAAGTTATTCTAGTCCCTGTAAAAATATTTCCTAAGTCCCTAGATCATAAAAAATGGCAGATTTGCACTATATCTTGTAAATAGCATAATAAAATCATTTTAGCTCCAAATCCAACAATTTTGATATGTTTTCAATACCAAATTAAATGTTCTATCCAAATATAAAATTTGTTTACTGTTTTGAATATTTTAAATTGGTGCAATATTTGAAAACTTGTCAAATTCACTTAAATTTGCAAAATTCATAACTTGATCATAAAAATTCCAAATTTCACAAACCAAATATGTTTTCCAATCAATTTTTCATGTACTTTCCAAATATAAATTTTGTTTTCTGTTTTGAATAATTTAAATTGCTGAAAACAACTGTTTCTTGATTATTGCATTTAAAATTGCCAAAATAATAACTTGCTCATTTTAAATCCAATTTCCACAAATGAAATATGTTTTCCATGCCAAATTAAACCATCTTTCCAAATATAAAATTTGTTTCATGTTTTGAATAATTAAAATTGGTTAAATAATTTAAACCTTGTTTAATTCATTTAAAATTGGTAATTTCATAACTTGATCAAAACAAATTCTTTTGGGACATATAAAATATGTTGTCCAACCCTAGAAGCATAAACTTTTCAAATATGAATCTCACTTAATGTTTTGAACAAATAAAAATTCAAATAAGTTCATGTTTGAATTAAATTCATTTAATTCTTGTTTAATGCAATTAAAAATTGTTTATTATTGTTTAATTTATAATAATTAATCCAAAGTCCAATTTCAAAATGTGAAACATGTAAACCAACTAAAATTTGATAACCTTTTCAAATATCAACTTTGTTATTTTGTTTTGTTTTGAACACATTTAACTTGTGAAAACAACAATTACCTTGTGTGACATCAATAAGGAACCAAAATTCCTAACTAACAAATATAAATCCCACACTTGTTTACCCTCCTTTTCCAATTGCATCTAACTTGTTTACTCCTGTTATCATCATGCATGCATCATGTTTAACCACTTACACTTGTTATCAAATGTAGATCATTGCTTCCACCTTAACCACTTGCATCCATATGCAATTCACGTTGCATATGGGTCCAATTAAATTGTGTTATATTGTCAAGTAGTTTATTCTGATGCATCTATTAACATGACATGCATCATCCCATGTTTGTGCACCTATGCCATGATATTGATTGTCTACCTTTTCTGCATTGTCTATTTGCTTCTTATCGGATAAACGGCGACGTTGAGACCGACCGATACTTACGACACCCCTTCTAAGGAGTTAGCTCAGTACCAGGCTACTGGGTTTTGCAGGCAAAGTTATCACTCACATGAACCACTGTGTTCCCTTTCAACATTGGTTACCGATACTTTCCGTTGTTCTTTTCTGCTAGCCTTAGTAGTAGTTGATTCTGTTACGAACCCATCACATGAATCCCTTAACCTTGATATTGCCTCACCTCCACTCCTATCACCCCTTGGTTGAGCCAGTATCTTACTAGCATGCTTAGGTTGTTTTGCTCGAGTCTGTTACCCGTTACTTTCTGTTACTATTTCTATTATGTTCTGGGGGCTCGATGTTTAATCAATCAATCATGCTAATGTTACTATTAATAATAAATTTGATGATAAGGCACCGGCAGGAGGCCCTGTGTGGTTTTGAGGCTGCTAGTGTCGACCCTAATAGGAAAAGGGTCTTGTCTACTGATCCATGATGAGCGCACTACCCGCATTTTGGGAAGCGAGTATGGGCGCCCCCCTCAACTTGACCTGATTCGCATCTCGTCCAAATCGCCTCATTTAGTTCGTGTTTTCCATTTGCCGCATCATGTTTTTGCGAGCCCAGGCCAGGGTGGAACTTTCGTAGTCGGCATATAGGGGGACACGTTCTTAGAGTGCTATGAGGGTCCATTTTCTTCTGGGCTCGATTAGCCGTGCGCCCAGGTGCTTTGGGCTTGATGCGAGGACTGGTTGGTTGTGTTGAGTACCCCGCTTGGTGGAAGGGCCTTTCCATCTGGCGGGTTATTCATGAGTGTACGGCCAAATTGGTGCAACCCTGCAGGGATAATCTTCTCGAGAAGCCGTGTTTTCCGCGGTTATGGATTACTTGGTGAAAGTACTGGCTAACAAGTACTCAGGACAACTTAAACATAATGATCAAACATGTTACACCCCATGATTAATAACTTGACTAGTAATAGGCTTATTGACACAATAATTTGAACCATCATTATTACAACTGTGTGAGTTATCCTCGGATTGCTTCTTTGGATAAGGGGCGAGATCCAGGATGGGTTTGTTTGAGGTTATCTTTCAGTTGGTTACAATCCTCGATCTTATCTCCTTTCTGATAGCCGGAAGTGGTAGAATCTCTGTAGTTGGTTAGCGCAGCCAGTTGCAGCGTCTTTTATATCCCCTTTCTTCCGTTGAACCCAAGGCATCTGTGCTTGGTGTTGACGGGTTACACTTTGGTGAACTGTGAGTCTTGCTTGCCAGTACGTTTATGTACTGACCCCTTTGGGGCTGTGGTTTACGCAGACGACGTTTCCGAGGATCTACATGGTGGCTACTACGTGGAGTATGACGACGAGACTGCTGACGAGTAGATAGCGGACCCGGGCAGGATCCGAGACTTCGTGGATGGGCTCCGTCTGTTGTTTCCGGCCTCTTAGGCCCATTTGGTTCTTGTCTGTACTCAGACATGTTGAATGCTTCCGCTGTATTGTAATGATGTATTGTTGGGGCATGTGCCCTCTGAATGATTGTATTTGCTATCTCTGCTCTAATGAGAGCCATTTGCAACTTATTTCAATCTTTTGTGTCGTAGAGATCTGTTGTGATATCACTTGTTAAACGCCGTTGACGTACCATGTGTGTATGGTTTGAAGTACGTCGACGGAAGTGCCTTTGATCTCTAGTGGATAGTTTACATCGACGATGGAATAGCAGGGCTTGTGTTGTCGCGCATAAGCGCAGGCCTACCAGGAAGCTGGGACGTGGGAGCAGTTATGCCCCATAATCCAAGCATCTGCTATCCAGTTCGTACGGTGAGTATCCCCTAGAAATCAGGGTGCGACACTATGGCCCAAGCAGCGCAAGGTGGTGTGCCTGGCATGCCGAGTTCCCAGTATGGGACTGCTTTCCAGGCGTCCCAGGAGACAAAGGAGGTCAAGGTTGATCCTGAGTTCCCAGACCGTGTAGCCATCATTGGTGTCGGGTTGGATGCAAAATCGGAAAGCGAGCTCATCCACTTCCTCCGTGAGAATCGGGATGTCTTTGCATGGTCCAATGAGGATCTGTCGGGCATCCCGAGGGAGTTGGTTGAGCACTCGCTACATGTACGCCCAGATGCCAAGCCGATTAAGCAGGCGATGCGCCGCTTTGCGGCAGAGCGAAGGAAGGCTATCGGTGATCAGATCACCAAGTTGCTGATAGGCGGATTTATAAGGAGGTACTGCATCCGAATTGGCTGGTCAATCCGGTCATTGTTGAGAAGAAGAAGGAGGACCCCAAGGCCGAGATTGCATGGCGCATGTGTGTGGACTACACCGACCTGAACAAGGCCTGCCCCAAGGACCCATTTCCGCTACCCTGCATAGATCAGGTGATCGATTCCACTGCCGGGTGCGAACTTTTGTCTTCCATTGATGCCTACTCTGGTTTCCATCAGATAGCTCTCAACCCGGATGATCAAATAAAAAATGCCTTTATTATCCCGTACGGGGCTTATTGCTATCGTGTTATGTGCTTTGGGTTGCGGAATGATGGGGCTACCTATCAGAGATGCATGCAGAAATGCTTGCATCATCAAATTGGCAAGAATGTACAGGTGTATGTAGATGACATTGTCATCAAAACGAATAAAACACATGCTCTGCTTAGTGATATTGAGGAAACCTTTGCCAACTTGCGCAAGTACAGGATAAAATTGAATCCGACTAAATGCACCTTCGGCGTCTGGCAAGTTACTCGACTTCTTGGTATCTAGCCGAGGCATTGAGGCCAATCCTTCAAAGATAAAACTATAGAGAGCATGTCTTTGCCGAGATCACTGAAGGATGTGCAGAAGTTCACCGGATGCTTGGCTTATCTGAGCCACTTCCTGGGCAGAATGGGCGGGAAGGCCTTGACTCTCTATCAGCTAATGAAAAAGAGTGACAAGTTTGTCTGGACACCACAAGCTGATGTGGCATTCAAGGAACTGAAGACCATGCTGGGTAGCGCTCACATCTTGGCAAGTCCGCTACCCAAAGAGCCAATGTTGCTCTACATTGCGGCTACCAACCGGGTAGTGAGTGTGGTGATAGTGGTGTAGCGAGAAGAGTAAGGTAAGACTGTGCAGCGGCCAGTGTACTATCTTAGTGAGGTGCTATCCAGCTCCAAGCAAAACTATCCGTACTACCAGAAGAAGACCTATGGCGTGTACCTGGGTGCCAAGAAGCTGAAGCACTATTTCCAAGAGCATCCCATCACAGTGTTGAGTTCCGCTCCCATCTCGGACATTATGGTCAACAAGGATGCTAGTGGCAGAGTAGCCAAGTGGGCGATTGAGCTGGCCGCGTACACTCCTATGTACGCGAGAAGAGAAGCCATCAAGTCACAAATCCTGGCAGATTTTCTAGTGGATTGGGCTGAGGTGCAGTATGAGCCTCCCTTGCCGGAAACCAACTTCTGGAAGATGCATTTTGATGGCTCCAAGGTGAAGGAAGGATTGGGTGCTGGCGTAGTCCTTACGTCACCCAAGCATGATCAACTCAAGTATTTGCTGCAGATACATTTCAAAGCATCCAATAATGTGGCCGAGTATGAGGCAGTGGTACATGGTTTGAGAGTAGCCAAGGAGATTGGAGTGCAGCGTATCCTCTACTACGGCGACTCGGATTTGGTGGTGCAGCAAGTATCCGGCACTTGGGATGCCCTGAATGCCAATATGGCCTTCTACCGGTTTCTCGTGCAAACCATGAGGATTCTTCGATGGTTGTGAATTTCATCACATACATCGAGCTGATAATAACGCATCGGATACTCTGTCCAAGTTGGGGTCTTCTCGGCAGTTTATCCCGCCTGGGATTGCCTTGGAGCATTTGAAAAAGCCATATATCAAGCCATCTCCCAACTCGGAGTCTATCTTCATTCCATCTCTGCCAGATTCTGAAGCTGTTCCTATGGAGATTGACTGGGAGGCTGCCAAACAGAACCCGGGGACTGGCGCCTGCAACCCGGGAACAACTCCTCCTCACTCGGGGACTGCCCCCCTAACTCGGGGACTGTCACATTCATGGAGGGGGTCTTTTCCGAGTACTCGGGGACTTGGGCCCTCGTCCTTAACTCGGAGCAAGTACTGGTGGTGGAGCCTATGGAGATAGATGAACCTGTGTTCCCTGTTTGACCCACGTCGGGTTGGGCTGTGCATATTCTGTCCTTCCTAAGGGATGGTACTCTACCGAGTGACGAGGTTACATCTCGCCAGATACAGAGAAGATCCAAGGGCTACACAATCATCAACAAGGAGTTACACAGAAGAAGCCCAACTGGTGTGCCGCAACACTGTGTTGAGCAAGAAGAAGGAGAAGAAATTCTCATAGAGATACATCAATGAGAATGCGGACATCACGCCTCTTCTCGGGCTCTGGTTAACAAGGCTTTTCGGCATGGTTTCTTTTGGCTCACTGCCTTGAGACAAGCTGAAGATATTGTGAGAAAGTGCAATGGGTGCCAAAGATTTGCAAACAAGGTTCATGTGCCAGCATCTGAGTTGAAGACCATTCCCATCACTTGGCCATTTGTTGTTTGGTGCTTGGACATGGTAGGCCCTTTCAAACCGGATAGAGGCAACATGACACACATCCTAGTCATGGTTGACAAGTTCACCAAGTGGATCTAGGTGAAGCCTATTCGGTAGTGTGATGAAGTCACTGCTGTGAGTTTCCTGAAGGATGTCATTCTGAGATACGGCTACCCGCACAACATCATCACTGACAATGGCACAAACTTTTCTGAGGGGGCCTTTGCAAGATTCTGCAAGGAGAAGCGCATCCGACTAGATGTTGCATCGGTCGCGCATCCTGCTTCCAATGGACAAGTTGAAAGAGCAAATGGCATGGTGCTATTCGGCATAAAGCCAAGGCTGATTGAGCCATTATAGCGAACCCCTGGTTGTTGGCTGGACGAGTTGCCGGCGGTGTTGTGGAGTCTAAGGACTACCCCTAACCGATCAACCGGATACACACCATTCTTCCTGGTAATGGAGCTAAGGCCGTGTTGCCCACTGACCTAGAGCATGACTCACCAAGGGTAACACTCTATACTGAGAAAGAGGCCCGAGATGCTCGAGAAAATGACATTGACCTGCTAGAAGAAGCAAGACAGTTAACTATGTCACGTTCTGCCATATATCAGCAAAGCCCGAGGCGTTATCACAGCCGGAAAGTAAACCCACTGGTTTTCCGAGAAGGAGACATGGTCCTTAGGCTCGTGCAACGCACATCCGGGATGCATAAACTATCCCCTCCGTGGGAAGGGCCCTTCATTGTGAGCAAGGCCTTGCACAATGATGCATACTATCTAGTTGACGCACAGGAACCCCAGAAGAACAGACCGGATAGAGCAGGAGAGGAATCCAAATGCCCCTGGAATGTAGCTCTACTCCGCCGTTTTCATTCATGAGCAAAACTTTGTATGTATCTCTTCAACCGAGTTAAAATTCTAGTCGGCACTCCGAATTCAAACTCAGGGACTGCCCTTGTCCAATTTGCTATGTGTCTTTCTACTCTGTTTTACTTTGTCTACTTGGTTGATTCACTTAGAATTTCATAAGCATATATAGTAGTGTGTTTAAACCCAAGGGCCAACTCTTTGACTCTGCTGCTGTCCGCAACCCGGCTTCATGGCAAGCAAGAGAACAAGCCAAAGGTCAATGAACACACGAAAAACTGCTAAGGAAAAGAAAAGTGTAGCAACCGAGTAGGGTGTTCTTTACTTTTTTCTCTCTTTTCGGCTAAGTGGTGGGCAGCGTTACCATGCTTTTTTTCTAAGTGGCTAAGTATTTGAAACTCAAACTCTGAAATCTTGTGACTCGACTACCAAAAAAGCCACAAGTGGCAGGTAAGAGCTGAGACAAAGGGAATGAGTTGATAAAAAATGCAACTCGAGGAATTGCATATTAACGCAATCCGGCATTAAGCCATAATTGCTAAGTATTGATCAAAGTAAAAAACTAAGTACCAACAGACATAATTGTTTCGATTACATATGCACCCGGCATCCCGGGGATCTGATAAGTGTTTGGAGGTAAAGCATGCAGGAATTACACAGGAGTGGAAGCAGTGTTGTTCGCATCAGTGTTGGTAGGCGCAGTCGACTCGGAGGCAATAGCTGTGGAAGTTGATGTAGCCATGGAGATTGGATCCGTTGCAGAGTTGGAGGACGGAGTAGACTGAGTGCTGGGCAGCGGATAGACGCCGGATGGCGCAGCCCTAGTCACGCCCAACTCGGTAGCTGGCTCTTCGATCACCATCTTGATGGTGATGGTGGCCTCCTGTGCGGTGGGCTGCGGCTGCTCGGCCCCTGCATTGGCGGCCAACTCGGATTCCTCTGTGTTGGAGGCCAACTCGGATTCCTCCGCGTTGCCCTGCTGCTTGGTCCCCTCAGTCTCCTTGGCTTCCTCCTTCTCGGATGCCTCCTTTTCGGCACCCTCCTCGGACTCGGCCAAGTCCTCGTTGTCAGTGTTGTCGTCCTCGTCATCATCTTCTGCACCAACATCGGTGTCAGGCTCGGTGGAGCTGTCGATGAAGACGCTCGTTTCGGCGTAGGAGGCGATCTCATAGGCTACCTCTTTCCGGCGAGTGACGTAGTCTGGATCCTTGGTCCACTTGGAGTCGATGCGGCGTCTGCTGATCCTGTCGAGATCCAGGTTCTCGTACCAGGACAGGATGAAGTGCAGCACCTCGTTAGCTCCTGCCCGAGCTGCGGATGCTCGCCACTTCTTGAGCTCCACCTTGACTTCATCCAGGTGCTCGGCAATTTCGCTGAAGGTTTTCGGGACGTCCCTTTCAGGCCATAAAAATTTGTGCAGTTTGAATCCAGTGGACACCATGGAGGTGCCCAGGCCCTTGAGGGAGCGGATTTGCATCTTGATGTTGAGGAGATGGTCGTTGATGCTGGGTGTGTTGTCAATATTTAGACCAGATGCGGCCCTGGCCTGTCTTTCCTTGTCCAAAGCAGGCACACCAGCGGAGCGGAGTTCCGGGAATATGTATGCGTAAGGAACTGAGTTGAATCAAAAACAGAGACCGAGGACAAGTGAAACTGGGTAGAAGAAGGCAGAGAAGAGAAAACCAAGCCAAATACAGGGTAGAGGCAACTCACATTCCAGGTCTACCAGCAGGACTCCCAGCTTGACCTTCCAATCGGTCTCATCTGTGATGTGCTTGTCCTGGATACGGCGCAATTCCGAGATTTGGGTCTCGAGAGCCGAGTTTCGGTCCTTCAGCACCTAGATCTCCAGCTCAAGTGCCCGCTTCTCGGCATTGGAAGTCCTCTCGAACTCCTGCTTCTCTTGACGTGGTTGATGGCGGTTTGGAGTGCGGCTTGGAGATCAAGCTGGAGCTTCTCGTATTCCTCCCTTTCGACGGTGCGCTCTTGCTCCAGCTCTGTTTCTCGGGTTCGCAACTGCTGCTGTACCTCAACAGGCGTGAGGCAGTGCAAGTGTTGCTCCCGGAAATTTTTATACTCTTCTGCGAGAAGAACAGCATTGTCAGCAGGGTAGCCAAGTAAGAAAACACAAGTGCAGAGAAGAAAGAGGGGGGCTCACCTTCGAGAGTAGAGATCTTACTCTGGGCAGAGGCAGCGAAAACTTCGCAGTCTCGGTGCCTATCCACCAGAGCTTTGAGCTCGCGTGCAGAGAAGACAGCGGTTTAGCAAAAAGAAAAAAACGAGCGTAAGTACGAAACGCCTAAACCGAGATGCTAAAAACTTACCTTCCATTGCAGAGAGCTGGAGAGTGCGGTCCAGGGTCTGCTGCTCCAGGGAATCTCTATCTTTCTTGTCGGCTTCCAGAGCCTGGTTCTGGTCTCTGGTCTGGCGGTGATTCCAGAGTAGCTGACGGAAAACCTTTGTCCTATGTTGAACGCTATCCTGCAGAGAAGAAGGGAAAAGTGTAAGTTTTTTGGAAGATTTGGCCCGAGTAAATGTCAACTCGGTTGAGTCTTCACCTACTCGGCCTGAATCTCGGGGACTGGGGGAATTACTAAGAGAGAAAGAAAAGAGAAAGAAGAAGCTAGCAACTCGGAGAATGCAAAAAGGAGAAGAGACAATTACCACATAGCATTGCTCGGTGTCCTCGATGTTTTTGCGGAGGACGAACAGCTTTCCTGCCAAGGTGCAGCAAGGGCTGGCAACCGTCATGCCAACAGGGCCACTATCGGCCTTGTTCCAGTCGGTACAGTAGTGGTCAAGCTTGCCCAACTTGGTACCGTCCCAGCTGGTGTTGCCGTGCACTTTGTTGTCCCAGGCCTTCTCGATATGGCCTACTCGGTCCAAGATAGCCGCAAGGCCTTCTTCGGGAAGCTCCTCCTCGTCTTCGCCGCGGGTAGAAAGTTCTTTGATGACCAAGGAATCCTTCTTTCCCTTCGACTTGGAGACTCCCACGGCTTGGCGCTCTTTGAGAGCGACTAGTCGCTTATCCTCCTTGGACAACTGGATTTGGTGGCGCTGCGACAGGTTTGTCCAGTACTCGGGATATTTGCGTTGCACGCTGGCGCCTGCACCAGCACTCAGCTTCTTGACACGGCCAAAGGTGACCCCGGAGGAAACTAGATCGGCGCTTGGGGTGAGCGTCTGCTGGGTGCTCTTGACCAGCTTCCCGGACTACCCATCTTGCGGCTTGGGGGCTGCGGCGCCTGCCCGGCCTGTGAGGCAGCGCGCTTTGGCTGCTGCCGGGTTGCCTCGCCTCCAGACTTGGTGGTCTTCTTGATGCTTGGAGTAGGGGTTGGCCGAGAAGGCGGAGTAACTTGAAGAGTTGGCCGAGGAGGTGGAAGCACTTGATGAACTGGAGGAACTGGTGCGAGGGGTGGAGTCGCCTGCTGAGTTGGCGGCACAGGTGGCCGGCTACTCGGTGCAGCGTCTGGCTGCACTTGGTCTTGGCGGGTTGGCTCCACCACATCGTCTTCTACCCGCTGCCCCGCTACAGGGTCAGGCCTTGCGGCGACATTATCTTCTACCCGCGGCTCGGCCGCGGGGTCATGTGGTTCTGCAGCATTGGTCTCTGGCTGCTGCTCGGTGGTGGCATCTGGCCGCTCCAGGGCGGTGTCTTCTTGCTGCTGCTCGGCAACGCGGTTAGTGTTTTCCTCGGCTGATGTAGCCGGAGGACTTGGTGGTCTCGCGGAGTCGTCGGTGGCCTGGGCAGTTGGCTGGCATCAGGCGGCGACTGCTCTGAGGTGAGGTCTACTTCAATCCTGGCGCCATCATTCTCGGCGCCAGTGTCTTGTTATTCATCAATTGGGGAGGACGCACGCGCCCTTTGCCGTGGCTCTTGGTTCTCGTCATCATCCGAGAGCTCAACAGTCTGCTCTCGGGGCGGGGCTGTCCGCGTTTGAGGAATTGGCGTCGTGGTGGCGTCGGCGTCAAGAGCCGCGCTGGAAGGAAAAATAGGGTCAGAAAGAAAGCAGAAAAGGGACAAGGGAAAAGCACAACAGAGAAGCAGGGGATACTCGGAGATCACTTACCCATCAATGGTTCCTCTTGCGGGAAGCGACGGCTTTGTTCGTTGCCTTCTTATTGGTCCTCTTGGCAGGAGGTGCCTGGGCACCACTGCCAACCCTCTTCCGAGTATTGGAAGCGGCCACGGATAGCGGTTCGACAATCAGGGGTTACTCCCCGTCATCCAACTCAGGTTCCTCTGCAAAGAAGAAGGGGAAGTTCAGAATAAGCAAGAGAGAAGGGAATCAAAGCATGCTACTAGTAAGCGGAAAGGTGAACTGAGTCACCTTCGTCGTCTTCGGACCAATCCCGAATAGAGGCATCGGCTCGGGACTTACCAGGCTGATTGGCGTTAGGGATACACAAGGTATCTTGGGTATCATAAGCGGTCTTGTCATCTTCATCTCTGTCCTTGGTCCAGTTGCCCTCGAAGAATTCACTGTCCTCTTCTCTCTGGCGATTGATGTGATGTTGGTGCAAACATAAAGCACAGTGAGTTGAATTTCGGATAAGTGTTTCTACTCGGCTTAGCATGCAAACACAAAGCATATTCAGCTAAGGGAAACTACTCGGTTTAGCATGCAAACACAAAGCATATCAGGCTAAGTAATTCTACCCGGCACGGCATGCAAACACAAAGCATATGAAGCCAAAGAGATAAGTGTGAGGACCTACTCGGTGCAGCATGCAAACACAAAGCATATGAAGCCAAAGAGATAAGTATGAGAACCTATTCGGTATATGAATGCAAACACAAAGCATACGCAATAGAACACTAACCTGGGTGATGGGTTTGGTGCGGCTATACGGCACGAAGCCGTAAGCCCAGTTCTCGGTGAGCGTGGTCTGCATAATAGACCTGGCCTAGATGGCCACCTGAGCCTTGCTGAGCTCGAAGGTTGTCGTCCTGGTACAGTCCCGGGGACCTCCCATGTAGCACATCTTGTGTACTCGATCCTGGAGCGGGAGTACCCAGCGCGAGATCCAGCAGGCGATTGGATCGTCCTCAAGGAGCCCTTCTGACACCAACTCGGTCAAGCGCTTCTCGACCTGGAGGACGTCTGGCACGGTCTTCTTTGGGTCGTATCCCCAGTTCTGCCCGGTGGGCAGCGCGTTCAGAAACTTAGGGAGCCCTATCCGGTTCTCGGCGGGCTTTCCCTTCTCGGCGGGTATGTTCTTCATGTAACAGGAAGTCGCGCTGCCACTTGCGCACGGTATCCAGCCCGAGTACTCTCGGGTGGTGTCCGGTGCGGCGCTGCAACATCATCGCGCTACCCGTCTGGGTCATCACGCGGGGGACTTTAGTGCTGCCAGGATCAGGAACACTTTGTTTACGGAAGAAGAAGTATTTGGCCTAGGTATGGACCGTCGGGTAGACGCCAAGGAAGGCTTCACACATGGTGGCGTGTGTGGAGAGCATAACTATGGCATTTGGTGGAAGGTGGTGTGGCTGGATGCCGAAATGGCGAAGGAAATCTGAGAAGAACTTGGAAATAGGAAGGCCGAAGCCACGTTTGAAGTGGGAGAGGAATACCACGTACTCGTCCTTTTACGGTGTCGGGATGAGCTCGGTGCCATGAGGCCGGCAGACGACGCCGGGAGAGACTCGGCGGGTATTCACCAACCATTGACAGTCCTCGGCTGTGACATCCGAGCCCTCCCAGCCGGCTCGGGCGGGAACCACCTCGTCTCCGTGCGCCATGGAGGTGAGGGGTTGCTTTTGGGAAAGGAAGAACTCGTCGGAGTTGAGGGTGAGGATGGCGGCGATGGCGCGCCGGGGTTCTTGCTCTCAGCTCTCGCGGTGGGGGCGCGGTGAGTACTCACGGTGGCGATGCGCTCGACGGTGGCGACTGAGGAGATGGGAGCGCGAGATTGGAAAGGAGGCAGGAAAGAGAAAAGGTAGGCGTCGCGGGGGGTATTTATCTCTCCCCGCGGGCTGCGGTGCTGGATTAATCGTGGGCATTGATCGTGCGGCGTGGGTTAACTGCCCGTTTGAAACGCACACAGCGCGTAACGGGCGCAGTTAATCCCACGTCCCAGATCATGGGCTCTCGAGTACCGTTCAACGTGACATAACGGGCCGTGGGCCCTAGGCGCCGAGACTGGCGCGTGGCCTGCAGCAGCACCGAGGCATCGGGGTCACTGGTGCACAGCATGTGCCCCGCAGTGACACGAGAAGACGGATTTGGTCTGATCCAGCGGGATCGTGTTCAAAATTTTGCTAAGTCAAGTTACTCGGCAGTACTCTGCATACCATGTTCTACTCGGAGGTGAAGAAATTCTTCCAATAACCACAGTTGGTGTGGTTCGAGTAGGAGGTTATGGGTCCGAGTTGAGATGCAACTCGGTCTGTATCCTTCATGAAGACAAGTTTTGTTTTAAGCTGGCAGGGTCCAACGAACAAGTTCACTGGACTCTACGTGCTTCGGGGACTAATGTCGGGGGGCTACCCCCGAGTAGGTCAAAGTGTTAAAATGAAGGTCAAAGTGTTGTTGACCGGGTAGACGGCTATCCGGTAGGTTCTATCTGGACATATTCACTGAAGACCAGAAGAAGATATTGAGGAAGATTATACTCGTCTGAATAGAGAAGTTGTGGTCTGATTAGAGAAGCTACTCGGGCCAGAAGTCAATGGAGCCGTTCTAACAGAGATCTCGCGTATCCCGCATCCGTACCGGCGTGCGGTTCAACTTACTAGGTGCGTGATCATCAGTGACGCGGCGTGGTGACAGAGAGGTGGGCACCGGTCTTGTCTTGTCACTGACAGAGGGGACAAGACAGGATGGGGGCCTACACTGTGAGGCTGACAGGGTGGACAGGTCCTGTCAGCCGTACGACGCGGCGGCTTCTTAGCGCGAGATCTCGGAAGTGTGCTCTGCGTCACAGTGCTTAAGTCACATCAGTTGTACCTTCTATTAGTTGTTTATTCGGTTGGGCACCAGTATATAAGGTGCCATGCCCCGTCCAGCGCGAGTGACGTTTCCTCATATCGCATTTATTGCAAGAGACAGCGCTAGAGCTAGAGAGAGCTGCCGCGTGGCTACTCGGCTGATAGACAAACGTTGTATTGTGGCTACTCGGAAAACATACATACAAAGAGATAGGTAGGAGTAGGGGTGTTACCTCCACACGAAGGCCCTGAACCTGGGTAGTTCTTGTCGTCTACAGTGTTTCTTGAGCGCGGCTACTCGACGTGCGATCCCTCCCCGAATACCTACAGCGTCCATCGGCCCCAAACTTTAGCCATCCCATGGCATCTGTCTTTACCTCACCACGACATGCTCGGAGTTATTTCCTTTAGATTCTGCAATTGAATCTTTTTGTTTCT
The DNA here is from genome assembly GCA_028641055.1 of Alopecurus myosuroides. Classification (NCBI taxonomy): domain Eukaryota; kingdom Viridiplantae; phylum Streptophyta; class Magnoliopsida; order Poales; family Poaceae; genus Alopecurus; species Alopecurus myosuroides. Next base: position 146,460,062 of record CM054058.1, read on the forward strand.
TGTTTTCACTAGTTAGGCTTAATGGAAAAAAACAAAAATATGAGAGAGCTTTATAATCTTTATCTTGAGTTAGGACATGAAGTGTTTGATGAGAAAATTAAAATACCTATGGAAATTTATTTGCATGCTAGTGGCAATGTTATTAGTATGAACTCTTTAAACACCATTATTGCTAATGCTATGGAAAAGTCTAAGCTTGGGGAAGCTAGTTTTGATGAATATGATATTTTTAGTCCCCAAAGTTTTGAGGAGGAAATTATTTCTTTGATGATACTTTGCCTCCAATATATGATGATTATAATGATTGTGGTATTCTAGTTCCACCTGTTAACAATGATAAATATGATATTTTCAGTCCACCTACTATCGAGGAGAAAATTAATTATGATTGCAAAATGCCTCCTATGTTTGATGATTATAGTGATGAGAATAATAATGATAGCTATTTTGTTGAATTTTCTCCCACTACTATTAATAAGAATGACTATGCTTATGTGGAGAGTAATAATTCTTTTATGTATGTGGCTCATCATAAGAATGTTTTATGTGATAGTTATATTGTTAATTTTATTCATGATGCTACTGAAAGTTACTATGAGAGAGGGAAACATAATTTTATGCATCTCAACAATATCAAGTATCCCCTCTTTATGTTGAAAATTTTGAAGTTGCATTTATTTTGTCTTCCTATGCTAGCCACTTTCTGCTTTATTGACTTGTTCTTATACAAGATTCTTTTTCATAGGAAGTGGGTTACACTTAAATTTATTCTAAATTTTATTCTTGGTGCTCTCTTTTGATTCAATTAATATTTCTCATGTGAGCAACTTCTCAAATTATCATGCCAAGCTAAAAGGCTCTAATAAAAGCGCTTCCCGGAGACAACCCGTTTTTTCTCCGTTTTCAACCCGTTTTCCGTCGTAACTTTCTGTGTGCTTTGCACCTCGGTGTTTTCTATTTCCTTAGCAACCCTGTTGTATCTTTTCTTTTGTGTATTTGTTGATCCAAGTAAAGCCTATAGTGGAAAGTTGAGACTATATTTCGGATTTCTGCGCAGGAAACAGATTTCTGCTGTCCACTGTTAAATTCGTATAAAATCACAGAAAATTCAAAATGGCCTGAGTTTTTTATTGCATAATCCTGGGCTATATATGCAACTTTTCTCGGTTGACCACTTTTTGATTTGAGCAACAGAAGATTTTCGAAAAAAAATCATCTTTACCTGCTGTACTGTTTTGACAGATTTCTGCCAATAATTGCATTTGCATCTTAATCTCTTTCTTTCGGTGTTCTTTTGAGAAAAAAGAGTTTTAAAACAAACGGTGACGGTATCTAATGTGTTTATGAGTGTTAGGCTTGTGTTGAAACTGAACCATGTGAATTTATTATTTCGATTGCACTAATGTTGCTAATGAAGATTGTGAGAAGTTTGGTGTGAAGAAGTTTTCAAGGATCAAGAAAAGAGGATGATATGATGTGATCAAGCAGAGTGAAAAGACTAAAATTGGGGATGCCCCGGTGGTACATCCTAGCAAATTCCAAGAATAATCAAGCATCTAAGCTTGGGGATGCCCAAGGCGTCCCCTTCTTCATCGACAAATTATCAGGTCACTTCTAGTGAAACTATATTTTTATTTGGTCACATCTTATGTGCTTTAATTGGAGAGTATTTTATTTTTGGTTTAACTTTTTTTGGTTTTCTTTGTTATAATAAATAGTTGGATCCTATCATACTTGTGTGGGAGAGAGACACGCTCCGTTTTCATGGCTTAGAAATCTCTAGTTTTCATTCTTATTGTTCTGTGAGTGTTCACTTTTTGCTAGTACCGTGTTTAGCCTTTGTTTTCATGCATCTCTTATTCAGAGTTGTTAGTTATAGTAGTGTTATGTGAGTACTCTCATGTTTTCTTGCTGTAGCATGTAGAGTATTTTTGATAAAACATATTTTGTATGGTGCTTGTTGGGAAAAGAAATTGCTGCTTGAGGTAGAATTTATAACGGTGCAAGTAGAAGCTTGTATAGACTGTGGCTAGAACTTTTTTATGTCATGCTAAATGTTATTTTAGTTTTAAATCCTTGTGTTTATTGAGTAGCATGAATAGCCTCAAATAGCTGAGAGTGTTTAATATTCCATTGAAAGATTCATGAGTTGTTCTGGTTATGTAAAGCATAAATTTATGGTATTCTCTTTCGAATGTTTTATTTGTTTGACTTGGCGCATCCTCACACCATGTTTATGAATATGAACCAGTCACGAATAGCCTCCATGACCATTTAGTTTTTGAACTTGTGATACCTCTTATGCTTTAATTAATGATGTTTATGTCGCTATGCATGATTATGGCTCTTATGCTATCTTGATTTGCCGCTCCCAGTCTTTTGCTAGCCTCCACCTGTACTCAGTATGAGCTCTACTCGTGCATCCAACTCCCTAAAACCAAAGTTTTCCCATTGTGTCCACCATACCTACCTACATGTGGTATTTCACTGCCACTCCAAGTAAATTGCTCATGTGCTACCTTCAGAACTTTAAAAATTACTCAGGTTTTGTGTTCTTGTTTTTGTTCATGAGGACGTCAATAGAGAATCTTTATCTCACTTGTTGATTGTATTTCACACCCTAGACTAGTGGCTTCATCCGCTTATCCAAATGATAGAAGAGCTGGCAGCGGGGTGCCCAGCCCCAAATTAGTGCAAACAAATTCTCTTCACTATTTTTGCCCCTGATTTATCAGTCAAAGCATAATTGTGTAAACAAAAGAGAAAGAGGGATGACCTTCTACCCAGATGCGTCCTTCATATGGGATCCTCTCTTGTGAATCCAGTTGGCTTGTGACGTACTGTATTTTCTGTTTATCATTCGTTGACATTAGCATACACCTCTCCTAAAATATAGACACTCCTCCATGGTATGTGATTGTTGGCAGGCACCCGAGGATTCGGTTAGCCATGGTTTGTCAAATATGGATGGGAGGAGTGTCAAACTTTTAATACCTTTGTTTAATAAAATAAAAATCTCTAGCACATGAGTGATCCCTGCTTCCCTCCGCGAAGGGTCTTTGTTTTACTTTTATGTTGAGTCTCCATCTTCTAACTTTATGCACGGTTGAGAGAGCATTTTTTGGCATTCTGAGTTTTATGTGCATTTGTCTCATAAACATAAACAATTGATTCATGATGTGTTATTGTTTTATCTGAAATTATTTTCTCTAGTCTTCCTCATGAACTTTGAAGGTGTCCAGGCATTTATGTTTTGTCCCACTCTTAAGGACTAGCGAAATGCCACTTTTCCATGCTTTCTCTATACTTGAAACACACATATATCTTTCTTTGCTTTATTATCCATGACCCTTTATTTGAGATACTCCTCATGATGCAAAATGATTGCTATGCTTTATTATTAAAGTTCTATTTATCATGTTAGTGTTTAAATTTCTATGATCTCATCTTACATATGCTTCTACATTATGATGATCAAGTTTATGTTAGTAGCATGTCACCTTAGAAATTGAGAAGTTTATTAAAGTTCTATTTATCATGTTTGTGTTTAAAGTTTTCTGCTGTTTTTTATTTCAGAAAAGTTGTTCTGGAAATATTATCGGAATTGGACCCCACGAATCCCGAAGTTCCTATTTTCGCCGGAAGCTTCCAGAAGTCCCGAAGAGCCCCGGAGGGGGGCCACAGGGTGGCCACACCATAGGGTGGCGCGGGTCCCCCTGGTCGCGCCACCTGGTGGTGTGGGTCCCCTGGCCACCCCCCGGCATCGCCCTTTCGCCTATATATACTCTGCCGAGGGAAAACCCTAAATACATCGAACTTTTCCACAAAATACATTCCTAGCTCCGCCGCGAGCGCCGACAAGTTTCTGGGGACATATCTCTGTTCTGGCACCCTGCCTGGATGGGGAAGTGCCCCCCGGAACCATCTCCATCGACTCCACCGCCACACCTCCATCGCAAGTTGTTGTCTCCTAGGACGAGAAGGGAGTAGTTCTCCCCCAAGGCTGAGGGCTCTACCGGTAGCTATGTGGTTCATCTCTCTCTCTCCCATGGTGTGATCTTTATGTGATTGAGAGCTTTGTTATCTAGTTGAATTCTTAGACATTATTTCTTCGTCTATTATGCTACTCAAGTGGTTTTCGTTATGATATCTCTATAAACACTTTGATCACGGTGTAAAGGTGACAGTGTGTGCACCATGTGGTTTAGCATTATATTTATATTTTGTGTTGGATAACCCTATGAAATTGTGGTGTTTGCGTGGAACCATCTAGGTCCCATGGTGATAGTGTGGGGGTTACTTAGTTGGGAAAGTGTTGACTCTGAGGAGTGTTGTTAAATCCCTACGCATGGATTGGTGTTGTTATTCGACCGGAGAGTGGTTTGGAGTAGCATAGTGAAGAGATGGTATTTATTAATCCAATTATGTGATCATTGTTGAGAGTGTCCACTAGTGAAAGTAGGATCCCTAGGCCTTGTTTCCAAGCATTGAAACATCGGTTTCCGCCTGTTCTGTTACATGTTTTCTTACTGCCATATTTATTTCAGATTGCTATTATTACTTATAACCATCCCTATTACTCGCATTTCACTATCTTCGCCGAACTAGTGCACCTATATACCTGACAAGTATATTGGGTGTGTTGGGGACACAAGAGACTTCTTGTATCTTAATTGCAGGGTTGCTTGAGAGGGATATCTTTGACCTCTACCTCCCTGAGTTCGATAAACCTTGGGTGATCCACTTAAGGGAAACTTGTTGTTGTTCTACAAACCTCTGCACTTAGAGGCCCAACACTGTCTACAAGAATAGAAGCGTGCGTAGACATCACTTAACCAGTGAAGCATCATTATCAACAACGCCGGTGAAGGAGAAGCTATCAAGGTGTAGGTGGAGTCCATTTTTGTACTTAGTTGTTTACAAGCCATAGATTAGGGCTAACATCAGCCATAGTGGATTAGGTTCTGAGCTATAGTTATTCTCAGTGGTGACCCAGGACACCACTACATGTGTAGTGCGCAAGTCGGTGATATAATACTCACAGAAGGACTTATCCGTGAATACTACATCTCTCAGAGTGGTTCAACATAAACACAGCGGGTCCAAGCAAAGCTATAGGATACAAACTTCATTACAAAATCTTGGGAATCTCTTTGATGAATCAAAGAAGATCTCATGCAAATGAAACATCAAAAGAAGCAATGCGAAGCTCCAGGATGGAGATTAACTCTATATCAGAACTAATCCACTACGGCTGATGTCAGCCCTAATCTATGGCTTTTAACTGCTAAGTCCAAGAATAGTATCCACCTACACCTTGATAGCTTCTCCTCCACCAGCGTTGTTGATGACGATGCTTTACCGACTAAGTAGTAGATCACTCCACCTAGCTTCATGAGGTAGCAATGGCTTCACGATGATGACTTCCCTAGGGCTTCAACTCTAAGCAGGGGGTCAAACGGGAACGAATGAGTAACGAGCGTTACTCAGCAAGTTCATGATATATAGTGGGTAGTTTGATGCACTAACTACAGCTTTAGACTCGAAAGAGTCATAAGCTAATGCAAGGTTTCGTAAAACTTTCTTCAAGAGGTTGCTTTTAATTCTGAAAACTATGCCCGCCAGATCTTCACAGGACTAGAACTTCATGGAGTTGCCTTTCCTGCGGCGTTCGAAGTTCCTTCCCGAAACAGGGGGTAACATGCCACATCCTTTTACACTCTGCAGAGGTGCGTTAGTTTACCCATGGATGACCAAGACCATGTTGCACAACCAGGTGTACATTCCTGTCCACTCCCACTCAGGTGTGGGGCCCGGTTGTTGGTCCAAGCCAAACTGTGCTTCTCCGCACAACGCATGCCCACCCATTTCTGCCAGCAGGTTGAGCGCCTGATTCCACCCCTCACGATGGATACCATCATAGACCCGCAGAGTCCATGGGAATTAAGGGATCCCACCCATGTGCATGTAATCTCGCAAGACCTACAGCGTAGGTCTCTGGCAGCCCGTTGACATGCGAACGAGAAAAGATCATAGCTGACTTACTCGCCCCATAGAAGACCCATGGTTAACGCGAATTTACGGCACAAGAATCCTGACGGCAGTTGTCGTTATTTCCTAGGTAATACTTTCCCACGCAGATGGAACCTTCCTTTGACCTATTCATCTTACCATGGTCCCATCCGCCCACCAAACAGAACACTACCACTTGGGTAGTCATTCAATTAGTCATATTATTATAAAAATAGAATCATGCATTCTTTTGAGAGTAGGTGATAATACGATAGGGTTTTTGCAAATAGTTTGTTATGAGATACTGCAAAGTATATGAGCAAGTGATGAACTTGCTTGAGATTGAAATAACAATAATAATCCAGGTCTTCGGGGTTCGAGGGTCACGTAGAAAATCCCGACTTCTGAAAGATAGCAAAGTAGTCCCAGTAAGGAATACAGAAAACACTGGCAAGGATGATACATGCATAGTAATGAGATGCATCGTGAAACACCCTGGAAAATACCCCGGCTTACAAGTGTTAGCCACGTTTGACACGATAACGTATTCACACAGGTTTTCGGTGAAATGTTTCATTATTTGGGTGATGAGGTTATTACTTATTTTAGACTTAAATGTGTTTTACTTTTACTTATCAAACAGTTGTTATTATGTTTGGGTTATGAATTGTTGTCACATGATTAAACTAAAAAACAATATCATATGGAAAACAACAATTAAAAAGATAATAAAGAGGTTTGATTTTATTGTTCAAAAGTGTAGAGTTAAGGACATCAAGTTTATTTGAAAATGAGGAACTAATACAACTAACTCTATCATCACAATACTTTCGAATATCATGTGATGATAGGTTTGGTAGATTTGAAAACATGATGGTTTTATTAATAAGGAAAATAATGTTATGGCAGTTATTTCTCGTTATAATGGAATATTATAGAATTCCATTATACGTTTAGAAACAAGTTTATAAGTTAAACAAAATGTTTTATGTTTGACATATTTGAATTGGAAATGTGTTTATCTTTAATTTGATATAACATTATATGTTTTTTGAAAATATTTAAATAAGTTATTAATTTATTAATTTTAAATGAATTAAATGACTAGGCAAAATATTGCACACATAAAAACTTGGTCTAATTAATTTGTAAACATCATAGATGAGTTGCATTTGTCATTTGGGGCATTTTGGTATATAACTTGTATTTTTTCGATTTTATGAATTGTTTATTATTTTTCTCTATTTTTTAATGATTTAATTAATTAAAGAAAAATGTTTAATTTTAAACTTTATCAAATTCATTTGAAAATTTCATAATCAAATAGATTTTATTTTTCTGATTAATGATATGTTATTTATATTTTTCTGATTTACAGAATTAAAGTTATTGAATAAATAAATTTTAATTATTTCTGTCGTTTTGGATTGACAGGTGGGTCCCACCTGTCATATTCGGTTTTAATGCAAAAAAGAAAAGAAACAGTCTTATGACATCATGATGATGTCATGGTTGCGTCATCATAGAGCAATCCATCTCTGTTGATCTCAAATCGACGGATTTTCTTCGAATTAATTCAATCGGAGAGTACCAAGGAGATGGAGGGCGACTGGGGGATCCTAAAGGTGGTGGCGCGTCGACCAAATGGTCGTCGGAGGCTCGACGGCGACCACCGGCGCGGCGGCGGGTGCAGGTGCTCGGTGAAACACCGATTTCGGGGCCCAAATTCAAAACGAAGATCACACGTAGGTTCATAAGCTCACCCTGAGCGTGATGATGAAGTCGAGGAAGAAGGGGTCGCCGTAGTCGTCAGCCGCGGCGTCCGTCGGCCGGAGGTGAAGAAGACGATTCGATTCGGACTCCTCCGAGCTTCCCAGCAAACGATACTCACCGAGGCGGTAGAGGACATCAAGGTTGAGATCATGGTGGTCTCAGTTTCTCCGGGGATGAACGGAATCAAAGGCAATGGTCGGCGGCCATGGAACTAGGGTTTCGGGTTCTAGGGTCCTCACAGAGAGATACAGAGATTGGGAGAGTAGGAAGAGAGAAAGAGAGGCACGGCGTCTAGCTCCTTCTTATCCTCGACGAGGGGCGGCCAAGCAATACGTGGCAGCGGCGGTGCTGCCACGGCGTTGCTTCTCCTCTTCCTTCTGGCAGAGGAAGAAGAAAGGAAAAGAAACGCCCAATTTTGATACCCCCCTACAAGTTCTGAATTTTACAGATTGGTCCCCCTGTCTTAAAAACTGAGAAGAAATTAATGTTTTCAGAGCTTTTTTACAAAGAGAAAAATTATTAAAAATCAGTTTTGAATTCCTTATCAAATTATCCACCTCATCATGTTCTGTTTTGGTGTATTTGAAGAATATTTGTAATTTTTATTTAGGGTGCTATATTAAGTGATTTTTTGTTATTTCTCACCATTTAATTGATTAAATGGCTTTGCCATTATTTTAAGAATGATTATCATGTAACATCCCTGATTTTTGGAAATTCCAAAAATCACTAAAAAATTGAAACTTTTTGTTTTCATGTTATGCAAGTCACCAAAAACCAATGAGAAGCAAGAAATAAAAGGAAAGAATACATAACTCAATGGAAATTGAAATTAAGAATCCATTATACCTCTATTCCATAAACCCTAAAATCCCATTCAAAATAAATATTCATTAATCAAAGAAATTGTTTTCTCTTAGAAAACCTTATTTTATAACATGTTTTAAAATCAACTATTACTTTGAAAATGTTTTATAGATTTTGAAACCCTAGAATTATTATCTCTAATAATTTTTAAGCCTCAAAATTATTTTATGAGAATAACAACTATTTATATTGATATGCAAATGTTATTCCAAGTTTTAAACATAAAGTGATGTTCATAAAATGTTTTGCTTTGAAAATAACATAAAAGAGGACTTAGAAAAAAATATTATAGGTTGTGGAATTTTTCTAAGCCACTTTGATAATTATTGAATTTTCTATTTTAAAAATAGCATTAAGTTACAATTAATAAATCCTTCATATCCTAAAATTATAAAATATGAAAATGTTTTAAAATGAATTCCAAAAATAGTATTTGACATGTTTACTGTCTCTGAAATTTTATTTAATCAAAATCTTATTTTTATTATTTTCTTATTTTGAATAACATTAAGCCCTATTAGTGAAATATTTATATTTTCAAAAAATATGAAAAGTGAAATGTGTTAAAAAGTTTATAAAAATGTTCTAAACAGAAAGATATTAATTTTACAAATTTTTAGAAATTTAAATGGGGTCATTTGGACTTGTATATCAAAAGATATTAAAAACAGAAATAAAAAGAGAAAGAAAAAGGGGTGATGATGTCAGCATGACGTCACCTCGTCATCAACCTCTCTGTCGTTTCTTCCCGAAACGGGAGAATTCAATCTCCTTCAATTCAGCCGTTTCTCCACCCCAATTTCTGTCCCCGAGCCTCCACCTTATAGCCCTACTCTGCTCGTTAATTTTCCCTATTGATCCATCCCTTTTCTCGCCCCAACGCCCAGTAATAGCTCTCCGGAGAAGCTTCTGTCGCCATAGTCCATCACCGATCCCGGCCAACCGCGTGAGTCCCCGTTGTCCCACTCTGTCTTATTCGAACAGCCATCTCAAGGCGCACCTGATGATGCTCTCCTTTCATATTTTTTTTTATGCAGAGAATCGCTCGCGACGTGCACAAAGGAATTACTCTCGGCCGCCGCCGTATTTCTTCACCTCCGGCACGATGAGACCTTCTTTGAGCCCCAGAACCCCCTCCGTTTGTTTCCCTTGTCCGCGTGCCCCTCCCTCGGGCCTTTTTCCAATTTTGGCCGCAGCAAAGAGGCCACGGCAACGACGACCGAAGCTCGCCGGAGATCTCCCGCCACCATCTACTCGACACAGTCCATCCCGGAAGCGTGCGATCACACCGTGTTCACCATCGACTTCGTGGTGCTTATCTGCGTCTTCCCGTCGTCTTACCGAGCCCCGGGAGCCACCGGATCTCCGCCGCCGCCGAGGAAACTGCATAGCCGGCCGCCCCGTGTCCATTTCCGGCGACAATTCCAGCAACAGAGGTAAACCCTAGCCCCTATCCGTTAGATACGAATCGGACGCGTACTGTTAAGTCACTTAAACGAATCGGTATCGACGAATCAGGGCCAGCCACGTAACCAGCTCAGTTGGCAGCGCCCAACTTGTTATCCGGCACCCACTGCGGTGCGTAGCAGGCCCAAGCCCACTTCCTATCCATCGCCCTGCACGACAGATAAGTCATTTTAGGCCTAGCCTGTCACTGGATTTAAATCCGAATAAAAATAGATTTATAAATTTGCAGAATAGTCCTTAGAACTTAGAAACATCATAACTTTTTAACCATAAGCCCAAATTGATCAAACTTGGACTTTTTGAAATCCTCATAATGTGTAGAATCTTTTAGAACTGTTAAAATTCAAGATTTACAAACTTAAATTGGCTCAAATTTAAATATGCTTGTTTGATGAATTTTAGCATAATTCAAATTACACAAATCTAAAAATTACAAATAAAATATTTTTAGAAATCTTAGGATGGGTACTTTCACACTCTCTGACCCAAAATAATTTTGATCAAATTACATTGGATTTTAGAATTAAGTTGTCTATTTGAGTATTTTTGACATAGATTTAATTCTGTAAATAATTAGAATATGTTCCCTTAAGCAAATTTGCTCCTTTTGGCAACCTTAATCTATAGAAACCAGTGCCATATAATGTGGACACATATGATCCATACCCATGTATTTTAGGCCAAGTTATCACACACATGTTTCCCACCATATTAAGAATGACTTAGGAAATATTTTGCTTAAGTGGTTCTATGTGTGTATTGCTATATGAAACAAAGGCTAAGTCCTTGGTGAAGTTTCAACTTATACTTATCCAACAAATGAACCTAAAAACACTAGTACAGATGTTTCCATAAACTTCTTGTCTCCCCATGCTTGCTTCAAGATTTCACCAAGTTGGGATTTGTGAGAACCATGAAGTGCAATGGAGGACTTAACCATCTAGAGATTTTTCAACATGAAGATAGAAGACCAATGAAGGACTTAGCAAATAAAACAAACTTCAGAAGCATCTCCAAGAAGTGGAAGCACTTAGAAGAAAACCATAGAAACTTCCAGAAGACTAACCCCCTTTCTCTCTAAGTCTTTTTCCTTCCCTTGTCTATTCTTCTCCTTTCAACTTGGTGGCAACATGAAGAGCTACAAGGAAGATCAAAGAAGAAGTTTTGAAGAGAATACTTGGAATCCACAACTAGAAGCAACTCAACGAAGTACAAGTGTATGAAGAAAATCAAGGAGAAGACATCTACCCTCTCTTTCTATCCTTTCTATTTTCTTTCTTTCTAATTGACTTAGTGGTATTTGTGCCCATCCCATACCCAAACTAAGTAGTGAAGTGAAAGCCATGACGATTTATCAAATCCAAGAGAAGCTTCACAACAAGGATGAAACTACAATAGAAGCATGAAGATGATCTTCAAGAAGACAAGCATGTGAAGACTTGGAGCCATCCACACAAGTTGAAGAATAACGAGTTGTTTTTGTCCAGTCCTTGACCCAAATGGAAAATACCAAGACTTTAACTTGTTATATCGTTTGTTATGAAGTTAGTTGAACCTTCTTCTATCCAACTTGGTCCAACTCCTTTGTTATGTTATTTGCTCTGTTTGCTTTCTCCACTTATGTGTTTGATTGCTAGGATGCTTGTTTATTTTGTTATTGTGTTTTCAATGAATAGATTGTACGGAGAGCAACGATCTTTTGTGAAGAGAGTGTGAATATATTCACTAACTTCAACAAGGCAAGTAACACACCATTCACTGCCCATTATTTTCTGTATGCATCATTAGAGTTTTCAGTAGTATGCATGATAGGAAATTTTACTAAGTTATATTATGCTATGCTATTATCCTAGTAGTGTGTAGCCATCTCTTGTACCCTTGTTATTTTGATAGCCTTAGAACTTAGTAGATGCTATGCAAGATTACAAATTGTTTTACTAGATGTTGAGGAAAAAATCTAAGTATAACTAATAAATGAACCACCTGGGTGGAAGTGGTAATTGCTTGGATTATGTTGAGTGTTTCCTCAGGGCCCTTATTTAAGGGTTATTTCACTTGAGGTTGTCACTTGTGGATGGCCACCCAGGAACAAAGAGATTAATAAGTCCCTCTAAGTCTAGTAGCTTACCGTGCAGCCCTTTGACATATGGGCTCTGTCTTGATCAACTAAGTTGTGAGAGTTCAGCCTAGGCTTGACAAGCACATGTAGCAAAATTATAGGTGGAACGGGTCTCGCCGGTGGGTTTGGACTTTTCTTCTGAAAGATCTCGTCTCAATTCTCTCCTTTCCATGATGCACTCCGGGTGTATAGGATGTTTGGGCTAATTGAAGACAAGGGTGAAAGTGCACAACCTCTCCAGAGTCAACAAACTAAGATCTTAGCCGTGTCCCCGGTTATGGACAACTATGAGCAGCTGGACAAGGATTGACGGAAGAATCTCATAACCAATTTCAATAAGTAAAATTTTGACCAAGTGAAGAGTATTGTGGTGCTTGGATCTCAATCCAATCTTGCCAGCCCTTTGAAAAGAAAAGTTTGTTTTACAAAAGAGATAGGACAAAACTGGCTTTATGCAAACTTAGCCTAAACTCCACTCAGCCAAATAAGCATGTAGTATTAGTCTTGCCATTTATATCCACCATAGTGTTACTTGCCAATACATTAAATTGTATTGACTCCCTTGTGGCTGCATATTCCATATTGCATATGTTTCTAAAGACGAGTGAGGATATCGTTTAGGATCTCGAGACTATCGCCAACATGTTTTGCCTGTGGCACATGAAGAAGATGGGCTCAATATTTTACTATGTATTCCGTTTTATATCTTTGTTTACTGCTAGTCTTCTAAGACTATGCAAGTTGTAATACTATTTTGTAAAGACTGGATCATGCGATGTAATAAAATTTGACGCATTTGCATGGTATTTCATTTTGTACTGTGGTGCTAGCAATTGATCCAGGGACTAGCACAATAACACAGGTGTCCTTACATTATTTAAATGTGGAAACGCTACATATCATGAGCACACATTGAACATGTGGTTTAACAAGGTGATATAATTTAATTGGACAATTTTAAGTATAATTCCTTATAGAAAGTAATTTAAGGATATAATTATGAGTTTATCATCTCTGATGAGCTTGACAGAGGTTATTGGTTCTCTATTTTATCCTAATGATTCACTGGATAATCTCTTATTATCCCTTACTGAGGCAGTGTTGCTTCTTGTGGTCTTCTGTTGCTTGATGTTCTTCTCTCTAGTTGCCACTAGTCTTCTGTTATCACCTTTGTCCATTGCAGGTAGGTTACTCTCTTGGTTTCCAACCTCATATGTCTCACCATTGTCCATTGTGGTGAAAACAACCAGTTGTTCCAAGAAAAGATTTTACTTAGAGGATTATGAAAGAATGTAGGTTTATTTTATGACATCAAGTATCCATATGCATATAAGAAGAATTTGTTAACAAGTGGGCCAGACTTGCCTCCAAAGTACTACTCATATACAATAGGCTGAGATGTACCATGTAATTAAATCTTTTGTTTGTTTGTGTATGACACTCTATTGTTTGAGTATACAAAAGTGATCTGTTAACAAGGTTGCAAGGCTTGTTATCAAACTACTTCTATATAGCACTAACATTAGAATATCATACTATTTCAAGAGGTTTAATCAGATCAGATCAAGGTATAAGAGTTTCCAAGTACCCTTATAGTAGCTTAGGGTAGCACTTCTAACACACTCTAAATAATCTTCTTGAAGATCTTCATGTGATAGTTCCTCCCTTCTTGTGGGTGGCTTCCCTTGCAGAATAACTTGGAGAAGATTGGGAAACAAGATACATTGGTCTAGCAAAATAACAAGATCAAGATCAAGAGTTAGTTCATGCTTTTATTATCCTTCCATATATTTCTTGGTTTATTTCCCAAAAGATAGATACGTATTCATACATGATTGGTTTTATTTAGATTTCAATCCAATTCCTCTAATAGAGGTTATAGCTTGTTGTTATGCTTTAGTTGTCACCATATATACCTTAGTTGTGCATTATTGAATTTGAGTAGAGTGTGGAATGCTTATGGAATGATGACTTAGTAGTAAGTTGATCAAATGGTTCATTGATGTGTTGAGATTCTAGATACTCACTTGTATAGGATGATTGAGACCATGATCATGAGAAGATGATTGGGGTTTAATGATTTATGTCATAGTTGTTATTTGTTTTCTCAGGTGTCATGTTGTAACTTTATATTCTTCTCTTTATTACATTTTTCATTCATAAGGTATATATAAAGGTGTGGAAACATCATATGTAATGATCAAGGTTTAAAAGTAGTTTAACAATATTTATTTCTTCTTTTAGGTACTTCTTTTATGGTTGAGGAGATATGTACATATTCGATAAATATGTTAATACAATTATTATGTCACTTCCCACTTGTGGGGTTTAAGTTAATACTTGTTTGTATCACTTGTGTTCTATTGAAACTTTTTTATTTACTTGTGATGGTTCACCTGATAATTATAAGATGGTTCATAGAGATGTTGTGGAAATGATTTGGTAACTTAGGAAGTTGTTGTTTTATAGAAAATCACATCTTTGTTGGTGAGATGGTTCAATTATGCATTACTCATTTGTGAAAGTATGATCATCAGATATGGGATTTGAATACTCACCCCTCTTTGAGTTCTAGATACCTAGTGAATTATCCAAAGTCACTTAAAGACTTGTGGTTAAGGTTGCTGAGAGTTTGTGTTGGTCACAACCAATTATGGTTTGAGTAATCAAATGATTTAGTTACTTAAGATACTTGTTATAAAGATCACTCCAAATGTACTCTTGACTAGATGAACTGGACCTATTTCATCATGTCAAGTGAAACATTGGTCACTTTGATTCGTTTAAACTTTCGCGCCAAAATTTCTCGTACGTTTAGATGCATGCTTTGCAAATGCACATATTATATTTATATCCTTATAACCTCCCAAACACTGGTATGTTACAGTATCTTCCCCTTAACAAGAACTTCGTCCCGAAGTTCAACCTCTCTCACGTAAAGATAGGTAGAGAGAACATATGTAGACCGTTGAATCTTCACATATGTTTCTTGTATTGACCTTGGCATTTGTATCCTCTTGTCTTGATTGTTCACCTTCCACTGTCTTGTATGATAATCTAATAGTATGCCAGTTGTTAGGACAACTCTGTCTTGTTACTAGGCCTTCCTAATAGTCTCACGAAGAACACGTTGTATTTTCACCACATAGTGGATACCAAGTTTTGTTCTCCGATAAATAGGTATGGTTTCCTATCCCTCACATCTTTATGAAGAACATTTGG
The DNA here is from genome assembly GCA_028641055.1 of Alopecurus myosuroides. Taxonomy (NCBI): domain Eukaryota; kingdom Viridiplantae; phylum Streptophyta; class Magnoliopsida; order Poales; family Poaceae; genus Alopecurus; species Alopecurus myosuroides. The sequence goes on from CM054058.1 coordinate 146,475,522, forward strand.
TACATTCACCAGGTGATGAATAACCAATAAGATTCTTCCGGTACAATGGGTATTGTCTATGTTTAGGACTCCATTTGGTTCAATCTAATGGTCTCAAGAGGAATACACCTCAAAGAAACTTGTACAACGTAGTGTACATTGACTTAGACTCAATTATTAGTGAAAATATCTTCGAGTTTCCTCGAGTTTTAACTTTTTCCTACAGGTGACTATAACCTATTACATTGGTTACTTCATATGGTACTTCTACATCCTTGGGTTTTGACTTCTACGGGACGACTCTATGAGTTAACTTATAGACCTTCTATGTAATTCTTTCTAGGATATACTACTCATGTTATCATCTTGGCATCACTTGTGGTATATCTCCATGTGTTGATGAAGTATTTCACCAACCCCAAGCAAAATGTGGAATGTGGTCCATTCCCATCCGTGGCTTCATTGTCTTCTGCCTTCTTGACTTCCTGGTCTTCTAGAGATTTTGTGATTGTTTCTATCTGCTGATTACTCTGACCGCTCTCATTCTAATACTATACCCTCTAGACCAGTAACATCAAGATAGAACTCAATGTTTGCACATGCATATGCACATCGAGTTCCAACTTCATGCACAGATCTAGTCAATCAAAGATCCAAATAAGATCCGATAAATCCCAAATGCAGTTATCACTCATGCATCAAAAGCCTGTGAAATAGAAGTACTTAGAGTAAAACATCTCAAGTACCAAGGCTCTTAAATGCTATACACTACAAGTAGGTATATAGTACCTTATAATCCTATTCTACACGAACACTTTTTGACTTGGTAATTACTCCAATTGCATGCCTTACTGCAATGGAATAAACCAAGACAAAATGATCCTATAGTAATTGTTGTCTAACTTGGTTCCATTTAGGACTAAGTACCATGTAAATTGAATTACTTTATTTTGGTTATGATAAACCTCTCATGGAATCTGTTGATCCTTCATGTGGTTGATCGTATCGTAGGAGTAGTAATGTAGCTTCCATCAATGCTTATGCCTTCTCCTAATTCTATATTATACGAAGATGATTCACCTCTAGACTTGATAACTAAGGATATGGTATATACCCCATAGTTACCAAAGTTTTAATAACTCTTAATGGTTCTCAGCGTCCATTCTTGATGACTCCTATACTAACTCAATACCATGTTCCACTCCATCCTATGCATTCATAGAATGGGGTAATCATAAGTGTGACTTAATCATCTCTGTCCATGTCAGAACTCTCCTTTTCATAATAGCACTAATACATGCTAGACTTATAACTATTCATACCTAGGTATAAAGAAAATAGATAAGTAGATTTACTCAGGTTAAGTAAGATCAGTTCTATACAAATAGGATTATATCATTCTCAAGTAAATGATCATCATAGTTGTAGGAAATGTGGTTTAGATAAGATGGCTTCCTATAGTTTTTACCAACCTACATATCTCCTAATAGGTTTTAAAACTAAGGTCGCTTCGCTCTGATACCATCTGTGGTGACCCAGCACACAACTGCAAGTGTAGTGCGCAAGACGGTGATATAATACTCACAAAAGGACGTATCCGTGAATACTACATCTCTCAGAGTGGTACAACAGAAACATAGCGGGTCCAAGCAAAGCTATAGGATACAAACTTCATTACAAAATCTTGGGAATCTTTTTGATGAATCAAAGAAGATCTCATGCAAATGAAACATAAGAAGCAATGCGAAGCTCCAGGATGGAGATTAACTCTAGCTCAGAACTAATCCACTACGGCTGATGTCAGCCCTAATCTATGGCTTTTAACTGCTAAGTCCAAGAATAGTCTCCACCTACACCTTGATAGCTTCTCCTCCACTAGCGTTGTTGATGACGATGCGTTACCGACTAAGTAGTAGATCACTCCACCTAGCTTTTATTATTTATTATTTTTCTCTATTTTTTAATGATTTAATTAATTAAAGAAAAATGTTTAATTTTAAACTTTATCAAATTCATTTGAAAATTTCATAATCAAATAGATTTTATTTTTCTGATTAATATGATATGTTATTTATATTTTTCTAATTTACAGAATTAAAGTTATTGAATAAATAAATTTTAATTATTTCTGTCATTTTGGATTGACAGGTGGGTCCCACCTGTCATATTCGGTTTTAATTCAAAAAAGAAAAGAAACAGGCTTATGACATCATGATGATGTCATGGTTGCGTCATCATAGAGCAATCCATCTCTGTTGATCTCAAATCGACGGATTTGCTTCAAATTAATTCAATCGGAGAGTACCAGGAGATGGAGGGCGACTAGGGGATCCTAAAGGTGGTGGCGCATCGACCAAATGGTCGCTGGAGGCTCGACGGCGACTACCGGCACGGCGGCGGGTGCAGGTGCTCGGTGAAACACTGATTTCGTGACCCAAATTCAAAACGGAGATCACCCGTAGGTTCATAAGCGCGCTGATGAAGTCGAGGAAGAAGGGGTCGCCATAGTTGACAGGAATCAGCTGCGGCATCCGTCGGCCGGAGGTGAAGAAGACGATTCGATTCGGACTCCTCCGAGCTTCCTAGCAAACGATACTCACCGAGGCGGTAGAGGACATCAAGGCTGAGATCATGGTGGTCTCGGTTTCTCCGGGGATGACCGGAATCAACGGCAATGGACGGCAGCCATGGAACTAGGGTTTCGGGTTTGTCACACCCCACTTTTTGGAAACCAACAAAATGCAGTTGTGGAGAGTCAAAAATTAGGGCCAACAAAAACTTTTTAAAATGATTAACAATTAATCTTGTTTCACCTCTGTCTGCCTTGTTTGATCTTGAATGTTGGTGTTGGAACCAACCAAAACAAAAAGGGTTACATAAATAACAAGAATTGTGGTGAACCTCTTTTATAAAAATCCTCCTTAAGTGGTTTGGCCTAACCACTAACTTTCCTTAAAACACTTGAGGAAAAACTCCAAGAATTTAAATTGCAGAACTCCTTGGCTTGAGTGAACTTGTTAAGTCTTGTTATTATCTACTTATGAGGTGACCTTATATTTTTCCTTGCCTCAAGGTATTTATAACTGTTGTGGATAGTTGTGAGTTGTTTCAATTAATAAGATCTACAAATAACAAAGCCCTTACATAAGTAGCATGTTATATCCTATTTCTATCTCATCTTATGTTCTCTTTAACTTCTCTAGTTTGGCCTCCCGCCATAAGGAGAAATCCTGATCTTTGACCAATATACCATTATGGATATAATGGTACCTATCTATGAGCCCTATCCTTATGTTTGTATTTGATTATCAAACCCATTCACTTTCTTCCAAAACCCTCTTGAGGTCTTCCCAACAAATAGGATCATGTCCTTGTTATCATGATGCTTTTGTTAAGTCTTCCTAAAAATTACTCCTATCCTTTTGAGCTAAGTGAACCTTCCCTTGTCATCTTCATGACTTTTACATCATATTCATGTGATCCATTTTTGTTTCCCATGACCATGTGATTTATCCTCTCTCTGGGATTTTGGCTTATTAAATAAATTCCTGTTGTCATCCTTTTACTCTTGGTATTTCAAATATTTTTCAAAGGAGTTGTTTATTAAAAATCACTTTTGATACCTATATTATATACCCTTCCAACCCAACTCAAAAATACTTGGTTTATAAACATTTTCCTATTTATTAAATGCTATTTTCAAAAAGGCCAGAAATGGACTTTTAATGTTTTTGTTAATAAAAGTATTTCTAAAATTCTTGGGAAAATTCCCAACATTCCTAGGGTCATATGTGACCTAGTTATCGGAAAACATTTTCTGGTCATTTTCAAATTTTTGAAGAAAACATCCAAAAACAGTTTCAGCACTTCTTGAATTTTCAAATTTTTGTGAAACAAATATTTTCAAAAAAATTGGGGACCACCACCCCTAGACTCAAATTTTTATCCTCTATCCATTAAACATATTTCCAAACAAATCTTCTATACAAAATTTTGGAGAAAACATTTAAAAACAAAAACAACAGTTTTTGGAAAAGTGAAAGTTTTCAAGGAAAACAATTAAAGAAAAGTGAGAGACCACCACTACCCTACCCCATTTTTCTTTCTCTACATCCTAGACATATTTTCTTGCTTATGTTGTGTTCAAGTTTTTGAAGAAAACCAGCACAAACACTTTCTGCTCTATTTTGGAAAATGATCATTGGGTGATATTTTTCCTTCCTTTTCTCTCACTTTGGATTCCTGGCATGCCTAGTCACCTGGACCCCACTCCCTTGACTTCCTGGACGAAATTACAATGCCCATACCCATCCACCTCATCACCACATGGCTTAAACCCTAAGCAATGTCATGGGCTGACATGCCACAGCCCTCCCCATACCTTGCTGCCTCCATGGACCCCACCTTCTAGAAGAGATGACCTCCACTAGCTCGAAAAGCTAGTACCCCTCCCCCTGGACCCTCTCCTTCCCCATCGTTCCTATATCAAACACCTGCGGGCAGTGAGAGAGCACCCACTCCTCCCACCTCCCTAGACCTCCTCTGCCCGAGCCTTTGTGGCCTTGGCATCTCCTCTCCACCACAAACCCCCTGGACAAGGTCCCCTCGACCCTCGTCTCCCCGAGCCTGCTCGCCCATGCCGCGGTGACCACCGTGGACGCCGTGAGGCCAAGCTCTGCAGCTAGCTCCTTCCCGAGCCTCCTCTTGCGTTCCAACTGTCCAGACACCCTCCTATACATCCCAATCGACTCACTACCTCCAAACCCCCCTCTGTGGCGCGTCCAATCGCCGGAATCGAGCCGGAGTCATCGCGCCCGAGCTCCTCGTCGAACCACCGCATCGGGTCATCCCCTCCTCTCCCGTTGGTCCTCTCGGCATTCCTCGAGTCTCCTGAACCTCACGATGCCCCTCCTCTCTGTTTTTACCCGTTGCAGGTTCCTTTTCCTCTGGGACCATGGCGGCCGGCCGTGGCTCTCGGACGCATCCTCGCCAGGCGGCTCTCCTGTCCCTCTCCGTGGGCGCCTTGAGCTCGGCGGCGCTCCCAGGATCCTTCTGGTGCTCGTGGCGGTTCCAGGAGGCGAACAGAGCTCCCGGCGGCGAGCTTGCGCCTCCTCTGCGGCGACCGAGGCGGACTCCGCCGCGTCTTCGCGTCGCCGCCAGCGCGTGGCGACGTGGATGCTTCGTGGCCCTCGGATCCGCATCCAGCGGCCCTCTTTGAACCCCAGCCCCGTCTAATCTCGGTCGTGGATCGTGAATCGGACGGTGGCATACCTGTTCGGCGCGCGCGCTCGTCTAGCGGGCCGGCCTCGCTCCACGCGGCCCATCTCCCTCCGGATCTGGCCCGTTGACCCGCGCAGGTTGAACTTTTAATTCCTTTTTCTGCAGATCTATTTCAGGCTTGCTACTTTAATTCGAAACGAAAATGCAAACGAGTAAAATTTGCCAAACCAAAAATCGCAGAGCTAGATCTACTAATTCTTAACCACACCCAACTTACAGAAATGCATTTTGTGCTATATTTTATTAAAAATGGCAGAGGCACTCTGTTTCACCATTTTAATCATAACTTGAGTTTTAAGTGGCCAAATCTTGCAAACCAAACTGTTTTGAGTAGACCTTGGATAGATCTATCAGTGGGACTTGACCTTGCATCAAGGTGAGCTACCATTTGGAAATGCCATCCAATTTGGTAAAAGACCAGTAGCCTTTTCCAAGATTTTTAGAGAGAGTTTATAAATTATTTTTGATGTGAATCCAATTGGATGAGCTTGTGTGTGATTAGATCTATGTAATACTAGATTCTCATAATTTTTAGAGCTCTGTATTATTTTTGGGATGCATTTCTAGAAACAGCACTTTTCTGTTTATTTTAAATATTGTGTGTTTGTTTGTGAATGAATGATTGTTTGTTAGAAACTTGTTTCCAAGCATGAGTATATGTGTTGGTCACTGTTATTTAGCTGTTTTATTTCATTACTAATATGTTAGGAAGTTTGTGTTTGTTTGGAAAACAAATAGAAATAGAATTAGTCTCTTATTGCTTTCTAGCATTTTTTATGGACTAGATGTTGTGAGCTATTTTTGCTATGATTAAATACCTAGATTTTTGTGATGGTTATGTGAGTCCAGTACCATTTTGGTACTGATGTGGTGATGGCATCACCTCTGTTAGCTTGCACATTATTTCATAGGAGAGCAAGTGTAGCATTGATTGTTTTATTTAGCTATATTGTTTTCACTAGTATGAGTAGTTGTTTTCATAGCATTATTTTAAGTACATTTGATTACTAGCATGTGTAAGGTATATGTACTGTTAGTAGGTGTTTTTATTCATGTATCTATGGTTTAGGGAAAGCTCATTCTTGTAGTATTGATTACTCCTCTAGTGTTGCATTAGTGTCCCACTAGATGATGAGTTTGCTCCAGTATATTTGTCCTTTTATTTTTAGGAGTGTATGATGATCCTTAGCATGTTTAGAATGTTTTCCTTTCTGTTATTATGGCATATATATTGAAGTTGATGTGTGTTGATAGGTTGTGGAATGCAATTTATTCCTTAGGGCATGCTTGTGTAAATTTTCCATACTAGTATGTTAATAGTTGACTCCTGTCATGATGATAGTTTGCTATGAGTAATGTACCTTGTTGTTACTCTGTTTTAGAGTGTTTTATTGACTTATTACAATTTATTGAGCCACTGGTTTGTTTGGTTACTTTCATTATTGAGTGATTCCTTAGCTTTGGTGTAGACTTTAGCTTATTAAATAACTAGATAATTCATATGTGTTCTGTTTATTTTGCTGTTTGGAAATTGTATGGGTGTTTACCTTAGCATAAGTTTGGTGCTGGTGTTATCATTATATTTATTAGTACCTTGTTGTATATGCTTAAGGATAGTGGTAAACTTGTTTGGAAAATTGCTTGAGTGTTGCTGATACCCACTGCCATGGGTATTGTTCTGTTTGACTGTTAGTTTATTTTAGTAAACCCACCCTTTTCACCCACAAGCTATATTTTAGCTTCTTGTATATCTTATTATGAGAGTTGTACACCACTCCATATAGGGTATGTAAGATGTGGGATATGGTTTTCTAAACCATACCTAGTTGTCTGACGATGGTTTTGGATGTGAGAGTTATGTGAGGTAGTTTTCGCGGTAACGTTCGAGAGAATGCACAAATATAAGTTTGCTTGCTGTTTATGTTGCTTAGTTTAGTTGTTTGGTATTTAGTTCTGAGTGTGTGTGTCTTTTATTCTTTTACGACGCTAGAAAAAAGAAGAAGAAGAAGAGGAAGCAGTTGTGGAGCTGTGCGTCGAGTTCAAGTGACTTCAAGGCCAGGGGCACTAAGAGTTTTAAGGCAAGCCATCTTGATGCTTGCTGATATTTACACTTATCATTATCTATCGTGCATGTTTTACTTCTAAAAAGTTTCACAAAACTTTGTTTTCCAAAAACTAAATTTGAGTGAATACTATTACTACTATTATATATACTATGCCATTAGTTAATACTTGGTGTTACCAAGCCCCTAAGCCACCATATGGTATTTATTACCATTAAATATACTAGTCCCTAAGTGGGCACCCTAAAATTGTGTTTTTTTCAAAACAAAGGCTTTATGGAAAACCCGGAGAAAAGGCGGATCCTTATTCTCCGGAGGAATGTGGAAGTGGTCATTTTTGGGGAAAATGTGTTTTCAAAAATGACACATAACCTAGTCTTCGCCGGACAACCTTTACCGTACTGCCACTCTACCCCTATATGGGTATGGGGCCTATCTCGATGCTTGAACTTGTTAGTGTATGCTTTATTCCAAAGTGCTATAGAGCGGATTCTCTGAACCGAACTGTCGCCAGGAGGGAGAAACGGGACATACACAGTGAGGGATTAAGTTCTCCTCCGGATGCGACACCTGGGCCTCCCGACTAGGCAAGGCGGGACCTGATGCCAGGGAGAACAACCCATCTGAAGGAATGAGCATATACTAGCGTGTGTCAGAGTGGACAGTTAGGATCAATTCTCTGGTGCTTGCATATCGCTGTGTCGATCCATGGGTGGTCCATGGCAGAGTTTTGGATCTAGTGGATGTGTACACCTCTGCAGAGTACAACTTTTTCGAAGAAGCCGCGTCCTCGGATATGGACAGTTGAATGGCCATGTAGCTAGCATTGTGTCAATGTTTTCAAAAAGGTGTTGAACTCGGGAAGTTCGGAAAGGAAGGAAATTTTGTACCATGGAGGTACCAATGATGGAAAGCCAGAAGTTCTTTCATAAAACAAAAAGTTTTGCAAACAAAAACTTTTCTACTCTAAGCAAGAATTCTGGAAACTGATTCCAAGAAGTTTTGCAAAGAGAAAATATTCTTTTAACAAAGATTTACAAAACCTCTTGTACATGTGATATCTACAAGAGAAATAAAACTATATTATTTTCTTCTGAAGTATCTTCTTCAACGAAGATACATATTAATTTGACTGCAACTGTGGTGTCATCCTATATGAACGCCATTGATAGTGAACCCTACTTATAGCCTACCTATTCCACCATATAAGCATACTTGCATATTTGGTAAGTTACATGATGGATGTCTTGCTGAGTACATTCAAACGTACTCATTTGGTTTCGCCCCTGGTATCTACTTGCCAGACATCGAGAAGGAATCTCAGGAGGAGGTCAACGAGGAGAAGTACTGAGCTGATGGCCTTGCGAACTAGGATCGTCTCCCAGTCAGCAGCCTGTAGGTTAAGGCGTGACTTGAGCTCTACCATGTTTTGTGTCTTAGTCTTCCGCTGTGTGTGTTGTGTGTTTGCCCTGCGTGGCAGCCGTTTTAGGCTTGGTCAAGTGACCATGCCCCTTTTGTAAGTGTTTATGCAACCGTGTAATGGATATTGTATCTGTGTACCAACTTGATATGTTGTTCACGACTGAATTTCCTGGGATCGTGAATGTATGCATATCGAAGGTGTCCTTGAATAGTGGTTCTGGGGCGGACCTTACAGAGTTAGTATCAGAGCTATCCTGACTTTAGGAGACCTTAGTTAGCATGGACGTCAGTTAGGAAATAAGAATATTTTGGTAAAAACTATAATTACTACCTAAAATGTTTTATCCAAAGAAATCCTAAGCATAGCTCCTACTTTCCCTTACTCCGAAAATTATTGCCAAATTTACAAACCCGAGAGTTGGGAACCAGAGAAAATAGTCCACATGTCCTTTTTCTCCTTTGTTTTCCTGGCTCAAAACTTTTTGAAAACAAAATTTATAGCCTCTTTTGCAAACAAACTTTTTCAAACAAAATTTATAACCTCTGTTTCAAACAAAAATTATGGCTCAACACTTTTTCAAACAAATTTTTTGAAAACAAAATAGTACACACTTTGGTTTGTATGTAAAGGTTTTCAAAAAAGTTTTTCTTCTGTCAACTTTCAAAAATTAACTGCTTGACGATTCCCAAGGAGACCTTAGTGATTTGCAACCTGAAGAAGCCAAAGTTTTTCCTTCTAGAGAACGTCATCACCCAGGTGATTTCGATGCAAAGAATGAAGATCTGCCACAACCTCTTACACTGAAGTGATCTTACAAATCAAGTCTCCAACCTGAATAAGGTGAAGGAAATCTTCGAGACAAGGAGTGGCAAGGAATTTTCAAACAACCCTGGTTGACTCAGACCCATAGGATGCATAGGATTTTTGCTCGGTTGTTTCACCTGAGCTACCCCTTTGCCTCTGCGTTTTTTTAGACATCTGCTTGTGTTTGAAGTACATGTTTTGCTTGTCTTTGAGTGCTGATTGTTAGGAATTGTTTGTGATAATTTTTTTTTCTTGCTCTGTTTTGGTAGAGTAGTTTTCTTTTCTCTGCTTTCAGTGTGAAAAAATTTTCCTTTTTGAAAAACTGGTTACACTAGTGTTTCCTTATCTTAACAAAACTAGTTCAACCACATCGTTTTGTTGCCCAAAGCAACCTAGGAGGCTTTGAGCTACCTCTAATTAACCTTCCCAAAAGGGAAAAATCCTCTAAAAATACTACTGGGAGTAAAACCCTTTCATGCCTGCCCTGGTGTGACTACACTCTGAACTTTGCTTTGCCACAAAACCTCACAAACAAAAGAATGATCTTGAAGAACTACAAATCTTTCAGGAACTTCAAAGGGATACATTGTTCAGGAAATAACATTACACCTAACAAATAAAAAGTTTCCAAAAAGATACACGTCTGTTTTCCAACACAGACCACTACACCTACTCTTGTGTAGACCCTAACATTGCCTAGCTCTCACTAGTGGAGCCTAGTCTGAAGGTGAGCCACCCTCACCTGATGCAGAACCCCGAGTCAGTCGACGACGAAGCCCCACCAGTCCTCCAGGCCTAGTGCCCCCAGCGTGAGTCTCCACTGGCGCAACCACCGGCGCCACTGCTCGTCCTTCTTCCACCACGGTCTTGCCCCTGGTACCATACCACCAGTCATGGATGTCCCAGAATGCGAAGATCATGGCTACCAGGATCACGGTGACCGATCCCACCAAGCAACAGCTGAAGGGTAGCACGATGAGGAAGTGCTCCAAGGGATTTGCTCACTCCAGCGGGGTGACATACTCCTTGAAGAAGTCATCGATCGACTGGGAAATGAAGCTCATCATGTGGTGCGATTTAGAGAACCTCGGCTACCCTTCTTATAGCAGCGAGAGTAGAGCCTCTCCTTCATCAAGCACTACGCGGGAAGGGCCAAATAATCCATCTGCAGTGCTCACAAATGGCGCGAAACCACCGACGCACCTCTCCCCAAGTGGCCAAAGAATCAACATGTCGCACTCGCAGCATTCCCACAGCAAGGTGTCAGCCCACCATGGACTCATAATGGGCGGGACACCCTCATGCCAATGGTGTGCGCACCAAATGAGAAGGAAAGGCTAGAAGGAGAACAAGAAGGGAGAAGAACATCGACTGCCAAGTGGGCCCAGTCCCACACATCAGCAAAACACTCGAGGAAATCTGGGTGCATCTAGCTTCTGGTTTTTCTTTCAAATCGTGGAAAGATCACTAGCTGGTTATAGACTCTACCCCTGCAAAACTAGGCTTCTCTGACCACTTATGGGTGGCCAGAATTTTTCTTAAACATTAAAGTGGAATTTTATTTTGAGTACAAGAGAAAAACAACTTTTATAGATCAAGTTGGCCTGCTGACCTTTTCTTAAAAAAAATTGTTTTGTTTTTCTTGGGTAAAGAAAATTTTAACTCCTAACTGTTTTGTGTTGCTGGGTGTTGGAAAAACCACTCCATTGCTTCCCCTACGAATCTCGGGGACGAGATTCATTTTAAGGGGGGGGAGATCTATCACACCCCACTTTTTGGACACCAACAAAATGCAGTTGTGGAGAGTCAAAAATTAGGGCCAACAAAAACTTTTTAAAATGCTTAACAATTAATATTGTTTCACCTCTGTCTGCCTTGTTTGATCTTGAGTGTTGGTGTTGGAACCAACCAAAACAAAAAGGGTTACATAAATAACAAGAATTGTGGTGAACCTCTTTTATAAAAATCCTCCTTAAGTGGTTTGGCTTAACCACTAACTTTCCTTCAAACACTTGAGGAAAAACTCCAAGAATTTAAATTGCAGAACTCCTTGGCTTGAGTGAACTTGTTAAGTCTTGTTATTATCTACTTATGAGGTGACCTTATATTTTTTCCTTGCCTCAAGGTATTTATAGCTGTTGTGGATAGTTGTGAGTTGTTTCAATTAATAAAATCTACAAATAACAAAGCCCTTACATAAGTAGCATGTTATATCCTATTTCTATCTCATCTTATGTTGTCTTTAACTTCTCTAGTTTGGCCTCCTGCCATAAGGAGAAATCCTGATCTTTGACCAATATACCATCATGGATATAATGGTACCTATCTATGAGCCCTATCCTTATGTTTGTATTTGATTATCAAACCCATTCACTTTCTTCCAAAGCCCTCTTGAGGTCTTCCCAACAAATAGGATCATGTCCTTGTTATCATGATGCTTTTGTTAAGTCTTCCTAAAAATCACTCCTATCCTTTTGAGCTAAGTGAACCTTCCCTTGTCATCTTCATGACTTTTACATCATATTCATGTGATCCATTTTTGTTTCCCATGACCATGTGATTTATCCTCTCTCTGGGATTTTGGCTTATTAAATAAATTCCTGTTGTCATCCTTTTACTCTTGGTATTTCAAATATTTTTCAAAGGAGTTGTTTATTAAAAATCACTTTTGATACCTATATTATATACCCTTCCAACCCAACTCAAAAATACTTGGTTTGTAAACATTTTCCTATTTATTAAAGGATATTTTCAAAAAGGCCCGAAATGGACTTTTAATGTTTTTGTTAATAAAAGTATTTCTAAAATTCTTGGGAAAATTCCCCAACATTCCTAGGGTCATATGTGACCTAGTTATCGGAAAACATTTGCTGGTCATTTTCAAATTTTTGAAGAAAACATCCAAAAACAGTTTGAGCACTTCTTGAATTTCCAAATTTTTGTGAAACAAATATTTTCAGAAAATTTGGGGACCACCACCCCTAGACTAAAAATTTTATTCTCTATCCATTAAACATATTTCCAAACATATCTTCTAAACAAAATTTTGGAGAAAACGTTTAAAAACAGAAACAGCAGTTTTTGGAAAAGTGAAAGTTTTCAAGGAAAACAATTAAAGAAAAGTGAGAGACCACCACTACCCTACCCCATTTTTCTTTCCCTACATCCTAGACATATTTTCTTGCTTATGTTGTGTTCAAGTTTTTGAAGAAAACCAGCACAAACACTTTCTGCTCTATTTTGGAAAATGATCATTGGGTGATATGTTTCCTTCCTTTTCTCTCACTTTGGATTCCTGGCATGCCTAGTCACTTGGACCCCACTCCCTTGACTTCCTGGACGAAATTGCAATGCCCATACGCATCCACCTCATCACCACATGGCTTAAACCCTAAGAAATGGCATGGGCTGACATGCCACAGCCCTCCCCATACCTTGCTGCCTCCATGGACCCCACCTTCTAGAAGAGTTGACCTCCACTAGCTCGAAAAGCCAGTACCCCTCCCCCTGGACCCTCTCCTTCCCCCTCGTTCCTATATCAAACACCTGCGGGCAGTGAGAGAGCACCCACTCCCCCCCACCTCCCTAGACCTCCTCTGCCCGAGCCCTTGTGGCCTTGGCATCTCCTCTCCACCGCAAACCCCCTGGACAAGGTCCCCTCGACCCTCGTCTCCTCGAGCCTGCTCGCCCACGCCGCGGTGACCACCGTGGACGCCGTGAGGCCAAGCTCTGCAGCTAGCTCCTTCCCGAGCCTCCTCTTGCGTTCCAACTGTCCAGACCCCCTCCTATACATCCCAATCGACTCACTACCTCCAAACCCCCTCTGTGGTGCGTCCAATCGCCGTAATCGAGCCGGAGTCGCCGCGCCCGAGCTCCTCGTCGATCCGCCGCATCGGGTCATCCCCTCCTCTCCCGTTGGTCCTCTCGGCATTCCTCGAGCCTCCTGAACCTCATGATGCCCCTCCTTTCTATTTTTACCCGTTGCAGGTTACTTTTCCTCTGGGACCATGGTGGCCGGCCGTGGCTCTCGGACGCATCCTCGCCAGGCGGCTCTCCTGTCCCTCTCCGTGGGCGCCTTGAGCTCGGCGGCGCTCCAGGAGCCTTCTGGTGCTCGTGGCGGTTCCAGGAGGCGAACAGAGCTCCCGGTGGCGAGCTTGCGCCTCCTCTGCGGCGACCGAGGCGGACTCCGCCGCGTCTTCGCGTCGCCGCCGGCGCGTGGCGACGTGGATGCTTCGTGGCCCTCGGATCCGCATCCAGCGGCCCTCTTTGAACCCCAGCCCCGTCTAATCTCGGCCGTGGATCGTGAATCGGACGGCGGCATACCTGTTCGGCGCGCGCGCTCGTCTAGCAGGCCGGCCTCGCTCCGCGCGGCCCATCTCCCTCCGGATCTGGCCCGTTGACCCGCGCAGGTTGAACTTTTAATTCCTTTTTCTGTAGATTTGTTTCAAGCTTGCTACTTTAATTCGAAATGAAAATGCAAACGAGTAAAATTTGCCAAACCAAAAATCACAGAGCTAGATCTACTAATTCTTAACCACACCCAACTTACAGAAATGCATTTTGTGCTATATTTTAAGAGAACTAATAAAAATGGCAGAAGCACTATGTTCCACCATTTTAATCATAACTTGAGTTTTAAGTGGCCAAATCTTGCAAACCAAACTGTTTTGAGTATCCCTTGGATATATCTATCAGTGGGACTTGACCTTGCATCAAGGTGAGCTACCATTTGGAAATGCCATCCAGTTTGGTAAAAGACTAGTAGCCTTTTCCAAGATTTTTAGAGAGAGTTTAAAAATTATTTTTGATGTGAATCCAGTTGGATGAGCTTGTGTGTGACTAGATCTATGTAATCCTAGATTCTCATAATTTTTAGAGCTCTGTATTATTTTTGGGATGCATTTCTAGAAACAGCACTTTTCTGTTTATTTTAAATATTGTGTGTTTGTTTGTGAATGAATGATTGTTTGTTAGAAACTTGTTTCCAAGCATGAGTATATGTGTTGGTCACTGTTATTTAGCTGTTTTATTTCATTACTAATATGTTAGGAAGTTTGTGTTTGTTTGGAAAACAAATAGAAATAGAATTAGTCTCTTATTGCTTTCTATTATTTTTTATGGACTAGATGTTGTGAGCTATTTTTGCTATGATTAAATACCTAGATTTTTGTGATGGTTATGTGAGTCCAGTACCATTTTGGTACTGATGTGGTGATGGCATCACCTCTGTTAGCTTGCACATTATTTCATAGGAGAGCAAGTGTAGCATTGATTGTTTTATTTAGCTATATTGTTTTCACTAGTATGAGTAGTTGTTTTCATAGCATTATTTTAAGTACATTTGATTACTAGCATGTGTAAGGTATATGTACTGTTAGTAGGTGTTTTTATTCATGTATCTATGGTTTAGGGAAAGCTCATTCTTGTAGTATTGATTACTCCTCTAGTGTTGCATTAGTGTCCCACTAGATGATGAGTTTGCTCCAGTATATTTGTCCTTTTATTTTTAGGAGTGTATGATGATCCTTAGCATGTTTAGAATGTTTTACTTTCTGTTATTATGGCATATATATTGAAGTTTCTGTGTGTTGATAGGTTGTGGAATGCAATTTATTCCTTAGGGCATGCTTGTGTAAATTTTCCATACTAGTATGTTAATAGTTGACTCCTGTCATTATGATAGTTTGCTATGAGTAATGTACCTTGTTGTTACTCTGTTTTAGAGTGTGTTTTATTGACTTATTACAATTTATTGAGCCACTGGTTTGTTTGGTTACTTTCATTATTGAGTGATTCCTTAGCTTTGGTGTAGACTTTAGCTTATTAAATAACTAGATAATTCATATGTGTTCTGTTTATTTTGCTGTTTGGAAATTGTATGGGTGTTTACCTTAGCATAAGTTTGGTGCTGGTGTTATCATTATATTTAGTAGTACCTTGTTGTATATTCTTAAGGATAGTGGTAAACTTGTTTGGAAAATTGCTTGAGTGTTGCTGATACCCACTACCATGGGTATTATTCTGTTTGACTGTTAGTTTATTCTAGTAAACCCACCCTTTTCACCCACAAGCTATATTTTAGCTTCTTGTATATCTTATTATGAGAGTGGTACACCACTCCATATAGGGTATGTATGTGGGATATGGTTTTCTAAACCATACCTAGTTGTCTGACGATGGTTTTGGATGTGAGAGTTATGTGAGGTAGTTTTCGCGGTAACGTTCGAGAGAATGCACGAATATAAGTTTGCTTGCTGTTTATGTTGCTTAGTTTAGTTGTTTGGTATTTAGTTCTGAGTGTGTGTGTCTTTTATTCTTTTACGACGCTAGAAAAAAGAAGAAGAAGAAGAGGAAGCAGTTGTGGAGCTGTGCGTCGAGTTCAAGTGACTTCAAGGCCAGGGGCACTAAGAGTTTTAAGGCAAGCCATCTTGATGCTTGCTGATATTTACACTTATCATTATCTATCGTGCATGTTTTACTTCTAAAAAGTTTCACAAAACTTTGTTTTCCAAAAACTAATTTTGAGTGAATACTATTACTACTATTATATATACTATGCCATTAGTTAATACTTGGTGTTACCAAGCCCCTAAGCCACCATATGGTATTTATTACCATTAAATATACTAGTCCCTAAGTGGGCACCCTAAAATTGTGTTTTTTTTACAAAACAAAGGCTTTATGGAAAACCCGGAGAAAAGGCGGATCCTTATTCTCCGGAGGAATGTGGAAGTGGTCATTTTTGGGGAAAATGTGTTTTCAAAAATGACACATAACCTAGTCTTCGCCGGACAACCTTTACCGTACGGCCACTCTACCCCTATATGGGTATGGGGCCTATCTCGATGCTTGAACTTGTTAGTGTATGCTTTATTCCAAAGTGCTATAGAGCGGATTCTCTGAACCGAACTGTCGCCAGGAGGGAGAAACGGGACATACACAGTGAGGGATTAAGTTCTCCTCCGGATGCGACACCTGGGCCTCCCGACTAGGCAAGGCGGGACCTGATGCCGGGGAGAACAACCCATCTGAAGGAATGAGCATATACTAGCGTGTGTCAGAGTGGACAGTTAGGATCAATTCTCTGGTGCTTGCATATCGCTGTGTCGATCCATGGGTGGTCCATGGCAGAGTTTTGGATCTAGTGGATGTGTACACCTCTGCAGAGTACAACTTTTTCGAAGAAGCCGCGTCCTCGGATATGGACAGTTGAATGGCCATGTAGCTAGCATTGTGTCAATGTTTTCAAAAAGGAGTTTTTCAAAAAGGTGTTGAACTCGGGAAGTTCGGAAAGGAAGGAAATTTTGTACCATGGAGGTACCAATGATGGAAAGCCAGAAGTTCTTTCATAAAACAAAAAGTTTTGCAAACAAAAACTTTTCTACTCTAAGCAAGAATTCTGGAAACTGATTCCAAGAAGTTTTGCAAAGAGAAAATATTCTTTTAACAAAGATTTACAAAACCTCTTGTACATGTGATATCTACAAGAGAAATAAAACTATATTATTTTCTTCTGAAGTATCTTCTTCAGCGAAGATACATATTAATTTGACTGCAACTGTGGTGTCATCCTATATGAACGCCATTGATAGTGAACCCTACTTATAGCCTACCTATTCCACCATATAAGCATACTTGCATATTTGGTAAGTTACATGATGGATGTCTTGCTGAGTACATTCAAATGTACTCATTTGGTTTCGCCCCTGGTATCTACTTGCCAGACATCGAGAAGGAATCTCAGGAGGAGGTCAACGAGGAGAAGTACTGAGATGATGGCCTTACAAACTAGGATCGTCTCCCAGTCAGCAGCCTGTAGGTTAAGACGTGACTTGGGCTCTACCACGTTTTGTGTCTTAGTCTTCCGTTGTGTGTGTTGTGTGTTTGCCCTGCGTGGCAGCCGTTTAGGCTTGGTCAAGTGACCATGCCCCTTTTGTAAGTGTTTATGCAACCGTGTAATGGATATTGTATCTATGTACCAACTTGACATGTTGTTCACGACTGAATTTCCTGGGATTGTGAATGTATGCATATCGAAGGTGTCCTTGAACAGTGGTTCTGGGGCGGACCTTACAGGGTTCTAGGGTCCTCACAGAGAGATACAGATATTGGGAGAGGAGGAAGAGAGAAAGAGAGGCACGGCGTCTAGCTCCTACTTATCCTCGACGAGGGGCGGCCAAGCAATACGTGGCAGCGGCGGTGCTGCCACTGTGTTGCTTCTCCTGTGCCTTCTGGCAGAGGAATAAGAAAGGAAAAGAAACGTCCGATTTTGATACCCCCCTACAAGTTCTGAATTTTACAGATTGGTCCCTCTGTCTTAAATATTGAGAAGAAATTAAAGTTTTCAGGGCTTTTTTGCAAAGAGAAAAAATATTAAAAATCAGTTTTGAATTCCTTATCAAATTATCCACCTCATCATGTTTTGTTTTGGTGTATTTGAAGAATATTTGTAATTTTTATTTAGGGTGCTATATTAAGTGATTTTTATTATTTCTCACCATTTAATTGATTAAATGGCTTTGCCATTATTTTAGGAATGATTATCATGAGCACACATTGAACATGTGGTTTAACAAGGTGATATAATTTAATTGGACAATTTTAAGTATAATTCCTTATAGAAAGTAATTTAGCAAAACTACTTGGTACTGGTTCTATGCACTGTTATGAAAATCATTTAATATAGAATTTCATTCCATGTCACACCAAATGATTTTAATGAGTGAGGGAACTTGTTTTATTTTATAAAACTATGTTATTTTCATAGTTGGAACTCTTATCAATTTTGGTTGACATTTTACTTAGGTGTATATAAATCATGTTTGTTATTTTAGGTACATGATCAAGTGGAAAACATGTGTCTCTTTGGAACTTATTTGTTTGTTTTTCACCAGTTTCCAAATGGGGATATTATCTCATGTTGTTTGAGAACATGTAATAATTTACATGGTTATATGTAGATGAATTTTTGTTATCATGTGTTAGTCTTACATATGAAAAAGGTATGGAAAACAAGGTGTTAAACTTGTTACCATTAACCTCCACATATCAGACATGTGGATGCAATGGTTGGTTATTATTTCATACTTTATAATTGTTTCCATTAAGGATATAATTATGAGTTTGTCATCTCTGATGAGCTTGACAGAGGTTATTGGTTCTCTATTTTATCCTAATGATTCACTGGATAATCTCTTATGATCCCTTACTGAGGCAGTGTTGCTTCTTGTGGTCTTTTGTTGCTTGATGTTCTTCTCTTTAGTTGCCACTAGTCTTTTGTTATCACCTTTGTCCATTGCAGGTAGGTTACTCTCTTGGTTTCCAACCTCATCTGTCTCACCATTGTGGTGAAAACAACCAGTTGTTCCAAGCAAAGATTTTACTTAGAGGATTATGAAAGAATGTAGGTTTATTTTATGACATCAAGTATCCATATGCATATAAGAAGAATTTGTTAACAAGTGGGCCAGACTTGCCTCCAAATTACTACTCATATACAATAGGCTGAGATGTACCATGTAATTCAATCTTTTGATTGTTTGTGTATGACACTCCATTGTTTGAGTATACAAAAGTGATCTGTTAACAAGGTTGCAAGGCTTGTTATCAAACTACTTCTATATAGCACTAACATTAGAATACCATACTATTTCAAGAGGTTTAATAAGATCAGATCAAGGTATAATAGTTTCCAAGTACCCTTATATTAGCTTAGAATAGCACTTCTAACACACTCTAAATAATCTTCTTGAAGATCTTCCTGTGATAGTTCCTCCCTTCTTGTGGGTGGCTTCCCTTGCAGAATAACTTGGAGAAGATTGGGAAACAAGATACATTGGTCTAGCAACATAACAAGATCTAGATTAAGAGTTAGTTCATGCTTTTATTATCCTTCCATATATTTCTTATTTTATTTCCCAAAAGATAGATACTTGTTCATACATGATTGGTTTTATTTAGCTTTCAATCCAATTCCTCTAATAGAGGTTATAGCATGTTGTTATGCTTTAGTTGTCACCATATATACCTTAGTTGTGGATTATTGAATTTGAGTAGAGTGTGGAATGCTTATGGAATGATGACTTAGTAGTAAGTTGATCAACTGGTTCATTGATGTGTTGAGATTCCAAATACTCACTTGTATAGGATGATTGAGACCATGATCATGAGAAGATGATTGGGGTTTAATGATTTATGTCCTAGTTGTTATTTGTTTTCTCACGTGTCATGTTGTAACTTTATATTCTTCTCTTTATTACATTTTTCATTCATAAGGTATATATAAAGGTGTGGAAACATCATATGTAATGATCAAGGTTTAAAAGTAGGTTAATAATATTTATTTCTTCTTTTAGGTACTTCTTTTATGGTTGAGGAGATATGTACATATTCGATAAATATGTTAATACAATTATTATGTCACTTCCCACTTGTGGGGTTTAAGTTAATACTTCTTTGTATCACTTGTGTTCTATTGAAACTTTGTTATTTACTTGTGATGGTTCACCTGATAATTATAAGATGGTTTATAGAGATGTTGTGGAAATGATTTTTGATAACTTAGGAAGTTGTTGTTTTATATGAAATCACATCTCTGTTGATGAGATGGTTCAATTATGCATTACTCATTTGTGAAAGTATGATCATCAGATATGGGATTTGAATACTCACCCCTCTTTGAGTTCTAGATACCTGGTGAATTATCCCAAGTCACTTAAAGACTTGTGGTTAAGGTTGTTGAGAGTTTTTATTGGTCACAACCAATTATGGTTTGAGTAATCAGATGATTTAGTTACTTAAGATACTTGTTATAAAGATCACTCCAAATGTACTCTTGACTGGATGAACTGGACCTATTTCATCATGTCAAGTGAAACATTGGTCACTTTGATTCGTTTAAACTTTCGCGCCAAAATTTCCCGAACTTTTAGATGCATGCTTTGCAAATGCACATATTATATTTAGATCCTTATAACCTCCCAAACACTGGGATGTTACATTCTCCAGCTTGGAACTTCGAATTTCTTCTTCTGATGTTTCATTTGCATGAGACCTTCTTTGATTCATCAAAGGTAGATTATCAAGATTTTTTAATGAAAGTTTGTATCATATAGATTTACGTGGACCTTCTACGTTTCTTTTGTGCCACTCTAAGGGATGTAATATTCACGGATTAGTTCTTCTGTGAGTATTATGTCAACGACTTGCGCACTACACATGCAGTGGTGTGTTGGGTCACCGCATTTGGTTCTTCAAAAAAGTTTGCATGTATAATTACTATGTATATCTTTTGGCATGCTTACTTTCTTTGATCCAATAAATAGTATAAACTCCATCAAATTCTAAATGGCTAAGATGTGCATGAAATTAAAATTCATATTAATATGCACATAATTATTTGGAGTCTGTCCTATGTATTGTAGTTTCTCTAACTACTTTGGACCCAATGAGTTTGGGAACCACTTTGTACTTGAATTTTGATTTTAGGTAAAATGGATATACATTAGTTGCTTGACTCATTCATAAGGAAGGTGTTCTCACCATGGGATTATGGAGTCAAGCAACGATGATTAACAAACTCACATCCTCTTCATTACCAATGGCATTTCGGTAACAATAATCTATCTCATGCATACATTTCTAGCTTTCAACCTTGTGTAGATTGTATCATGGCATAAATTCCATTTGTTGCATTTCATTTGGTTCTTGCAAATGTCTTATCGAAAGCATCTTTCTTGCAAATGTGAGTTAGCCAGGATGATTACGTATCTAAGGGAATATTTATAATCATTTTCATGATTCACCGATCCCAGATATGTGAATCTAGAACCTTCTACTCAAATTCTCTCACGTGCAATATTTATGAATTCTCAAAACCATTTTCCTTTATGTGTTACGTGTTACCTTTCTCGAAAAATTCCAACTATCAGTTTTCCCTTGTGATATTTGTGATGCTTTTATGAGTTTCTTGGTTGTTCATTTATATCCCTTTAAGATAAAATTGAGATTTTTGCTATGCTCTCAAGCAAAAATCTTATTGGTATATTTATGAAGTTCTCTTGGATATCATGTTGTTCACCTTAGTACCTATTTTTACGTGCATATTTCTGTGTGGACTTATATCTTTGTGATTGGAGCCCACTTAGAAACTTATACAAATGAGAATAGTTACATCTTTAATTGATATTCCAATTCTTTAGTGACCACCTTTTATTGCTTTTTATTCTTTGGTGGTTCCTGAAAGGCACAACCTTTGCTTTTCATTTGGTATTCTCATTTCATCTTACTAAGCTTGTGGACCTATTTGTTGTATCCTCTTTGGTTTATGTGTATGGGAAAGACATGATATGCACTATGTGCCTCATATATTGAAATACTATGATGATGATTTTCGCATCCTATTAGTCTCCTAAAAACTGTTTTTCCTTGTCACACTCACCTCTTTCGGCTGAGTACCTTTTTCTTTGCCACTCCTTGATCTTAGTTGCACAACATTTGTTTGTTTCAAGTTGCATTGATTCTTTTCCCATATTTTCTCTTGCACTGGTTTGTGTTCAAAATTATCTAGAAGGTAATGATGATTCCATGTTGTGCACGCTATGTAGCAATACAAATCCTACATTGTGCATGTAACCTTGGGTAGTTCCCTCTTGATTTTCTAGAACACGTGGTTGATCTTATCATGTTCTGGTTATTTTTTTTGGGTCCTTTTGAAATTATTGTGGGTTGTAGATTATTATGGGGGAGTGATTATTCCATATTTGTGCACTTATCAATAGTTCATAAACATTGGGGAGCTTCTTCATCATTTATCTAGACCTCTTTAGTTGGATCTTTTCGATTGTTTGTCTCCTTGTCGGCAGATGTTTAGTTGAATATTTTCATTGCAGTCTTTGGTTCCTGAATATAGTTTTATATCCCTCCATCTATTCTTCGATGGATACATGCACTTAATTTCACTCATATCGTGATGAATGCATACACTATGGGGGAGCTCATATTATTTTGATCTTCTAAGGTTTTCCTCCCATTTCGGTAATGGATGCCAATGGGGGAGAAGTTTAGAGTGTTTAAGGGAATTTGGTTTATGCTTTAGTTTCGTTCTGAAGCATTTTCCTTTCCATACTCTTGCATCCTACCTCTTTGTGTTGCTTGGTTGCTTAATTCATTATATAAACCCTCGTAAAAAGGGATTGTCATCAATTACCGAAATGGAGGAGATTGAAAGTGCATCGTGCCCGATATATGGTTTTCGTAATTAAAGACAATCCTTATAGATCATGTCCATAGGAAAGATTGGAGTTCATATGTTGGACTCTAGAATCTTTCATGATGAACATTGTTATATTCAAAGATTTATATCAAGAATGTCCATGTATAGAGTTGTGCATATTGCTAGTGTGTCTTGAAGAAAAGGATTAGGTGATCTTTCATGATTATCTTTAATACATCATGATTTGAGGTGAGAAGAAAAGATAGAAAGTTGATCAAGCAACTAATCAACACACAAAGCTACAAGATGTACCAAGTGGTATTATGTATCTCGTGGTATGGTAAGCAATTGTCCATATAGCTTTGTGAACTAACCCATGATATGTGTGTGTTGGCATCTCTATGTGTGGTTAGTTATCTTTAAATGGGTATGATTCAAAAGAAATATTTCATATAGCCCATGGTCTTTGTCGTCAAGCGGTGTTTGTCATCAAGATTGACATGGAATCTCAAGTAAAGCATCTCGAAGAGATCCTATGCTTTATGCTTGCTACCCATTAGGAGATTGTGGCCTTTTGAAGATTGTTGTAAAGGGTCTCTCCCATAATGGTGTATGGGGGAGAAACTTTCAAGTCTTCATCAAGCGGTGTAACCCACTTTATAGGGTCTGGAGAGTGCCCGAAGTCTCCGGCCTTTGCACCGGAGTCTCCGGTGTGACTTTTTATGCAACAACTCTTTTTCGTGGCGACCTATATAAGGCCCCATTCTTCCCCAAAGACCAAGGCTGACTAAGCACAAATTTTCCCTCTCTCTCAACCATTGTTGACCTTGGAAAGCTTTCCATTCTCTCAATTACTCCCATGATTCTTTCATATCTTTGAGGGAAAAGAGAGAGGATATCTAGATCTACATTTTCCCCAATCCATCTTCCTTCTTAGCGAGGGAAACCTAGTAGATCTTTATCTTGGAGTTATTGGTGTTTATTCTCTTTGTTGTTCCTCTCTTATTCCCCCATAAGAATTTGTTTCTTTGTTGGAATTTAAGAGTGGAGGATTTGAGCACTTGTGCTATTTCCATTTGCATTGGTTGCGTCGGTTTTCTCTCTCCACGAGGATTCGTGAAAGTGAAAGTTTCTGGACTTGTTACTCTTGGGTCTTGGACCCTAGACGATTTGTGGTGTTCTTGGAAGACTCCAATTGAGTTGTGTATGTGTGCCCCAAGATTGTGGTGACATCGAGAGCCTCCAATTAAGCTGTGGATGCGTGCCTCAATCGAAGGTTGCCAATAGTGGAAGGTGAACTAGGCCTTTGTGGCGAGGTTCATCGGAGAATAGGGTGAGACCTTTGTGGCGTTGAGTAGACCTGTTGTGGAGATCTCACACCCCTCTAACGAGACATACTCCCCTCAAAAAGAGGAACTCGGGAATACATCATCGTCTCTCTGTGCCTCGGTTATTTCTATACCCGAGCTTTTTACTTATGCAATTTTCATTGTGATAGCCTTCGTTCTTGAAGTTATATATCTTTCTATCACCTTGTTACTTAGATTTCTTAGCATAAGTTGTTGGTGCGCCTAGTTTACCCTAGATTATTTAGGTTGTGTTCTTGTTAATTTAAACACCTAGTTTATTTGCGCATTTAGCAAGCCTTAACCGAAAAAGTTTTAATCGCCTATTCACCCACCCACCCACCCTCCCCCCACCCACCCCACACACCCCCCCCCCCTCCTCTAGGCGGCATCGTTGTCCGTTAAATTACGTCCCATGAATAAACTATCATGATATTGGTTAATGAATACGTGATTCGTTTGTGAAACTCGTTATATCTATGATGTTATTCTAAAGAGGTTCCTAGTCAACAATCATATGAGGTATGCATATGAGTTAGTGACTAGCACATGTATTGTTGGATGATCATGTTTCACGGATCATTGACATGGAGATGTTAATCAATAATGTGGACACGTGTTGAAGAACATGACTAGGACTGACCTACCATGATACATTATGAGAATAATACATCCTTTCATGTCTTGAGTTGCTCTCATACAATGTGTATGTTGATTCCTTAGACCTGAGATCTTCGCATGTTCTTGGGATGTGTAAGTGCTTACTTTTGGCTATCAAACGTTACACCGTTACTGGGTAGTTATAAAGGTAGCTTTTGGGTTTGTCACGAAACATGTTGCGAGACATTGTTGATCAAGATGCGATTTTCTCCTCCTTTCAACGGAGAGATATATCTTGGCCACTCGAATGATCGGATCCATAAAATGTATGGCCGTACTCTCAGTTAAGTGTTAACCGTGTTTCGGGGATTCCGAGTTATGGAAATCGAGAAAGATGATCTAGCTATAACAAGGATGACAAGTTCTCACTTTGTGCTTAATCAATATCGGGAGGCAAAGGGAACAAATATGCAATATTGTGGAAGGTTCGTCCGATATGATCTTTACGTGTATTTGGGACTCTGCACGTCTTGCTAGAGGCTGCTACCGGTTATTGGTAGAGTAGCGTACGCGTGCCATGTCCATATATACGTGAGCCTACAGGGTCACACACTAAGGGTATAGAACATAGTTTGGATGTGATCCATCTAATTGGGTTTATAGTGCTAATGCGCCTCTAATATAGCATCCCACTAGAAGGACTATATATAAGTGAGGAGTGGGCAGCCTAGAACACACTAGTTCTGTGAGACACAAACCCTAGCCGCCGCACTCTCTCCACCCAGATCGCGCCATCGGTGCTAACACCCCGATCGACATGTCCCATCCATGTACGTGTGGATACCTTGGAGGCGCCGCACTTGTGGCGCTTAGACGAATCGTTCATAGGATCCGCAAGGAGCTGTACACGGGATCGCAAGGAGGAGGAGATCGGCATCGATACGCAAATTGACGGTCTTCCTCTGCACTGCGCGTCAAGAGGTAATGCATGGCTCCATGATAGATTACTAGAAGGGGTTCCTAGGATGTACGCGGTAGAAAATTTTGATTTTTGCTAGTGCAGCCTATTTGTTCTCCTTCGAAACACCATTCTGGTGATACTCCTAGTTGATATACCAATATACACAAAAATGAGCCCAAATTTAAGTGTGTTTCCCTACAGGTTCGATATTCTGTGGACATGAAACTGGAAACTCTTTCATTTTCAATAATCAATAGTAGGACCATGGACACCCATATTGACTCCCACATACTAAACGAATAAACTGCTAAACTTGTTGGTTATTATACAAATCTCCCATTAATCACTATACCGAACTTACCTGAGACTATTGATTCCAGTATTGCATGTGAAACAATCTCTGGTAAACTAATACCTTTGTCTCATCTCGTTATCCGGTAAGTTTCCTCTTTCTTACTAAAGTATTATGATATCCCACATGATGTATCATCATCATGCATTTTGTGCAGAACTTATGGATATCAAGAATATCGACTGGGCCGAGGTATGTATCTCTGTTTTTGCGGAGGAGCAATTCCCATCTCGGAACATCAAGATAACATGCTTCTTTAGAATTACCATGTAACTACCTTAATGTTCACTCGGTGTGACCCTTGATAGCACCAAAGTAAAACCTCCAGAATATATTATCCCGATAACCTCATGGTCAAAGGATGCATTGTAATATAATTGTGTTGTGATATGATTCTAAGAACAAAGATGTCTTAGTGGAATCTCTTAGCATATCAATCTACTTAGGGAATACACATCCATATTGTTCCCTTCGGACAATATGATATTCATTGATGTTGACAAAAACAATGTGCATCACCAGAAAAACATAGTCATCAAACATCCAATGAATTAGTCGTAAAAGGCAAGACTAGGTTTTTTCTGTGTTCATGTTACTACATGTGAGCGTGATTTTTCCTCTGAATCCCATATTCAGTAACCACGCCAGTTATAGCATAGTAATATGAATCATAATTATGAAACATATGTATAAATATTATTGCCTTTTGGGCATACATCCAATAGTTACCCCTATACATAAAATCATCGATATTATCTAAGGATGTTAAAAACACATTTGTAAACCCCCAAAACATCTCATTTCCTCCATAACTTCTCATATAAATTATACCTACCACCAGTATAATTTCTCTCTTATAGCAACTTCACTGAAACCACTCTAGTTGACACCGTACTTGTTTCTATGATGTCATAACGACATCGAATACTCATAAAACCAGTAACAACATACGATTTATCTCAATAAAAGGTTGGCATGGCTTAAGCGTGTGACCCGTAAAGGATCGGTACCACACAGTCAAGTTCGGGGACTTACCGAACAATAACCAACAGCAGGACCGTGGACGTCCATGATGGCTCATGTGTGTTCCCGAAGAACGAGGGAACCTTAAAAGTTACTCAATGCAGTTACTCCCTTAACTTCGCGATTCCAACGATATCACGAGGTGAGACTATGTGATCTAGTCTCATCAAACTCTTCTATCATAACACATATAACTCGTCTACCAATATCGTTCTCTTTTCTCATCCATATCCCCGATGACCCTGTGATAAAATCACACTGTGTCTGACCAGAAAATATGTCATCGGTGATACTTAGAGGGACAATAGAATGTATCTTTCTATCGTCTAGAGAAAGTAAGTACTAGTCTTGAACGATCTCAGTTCCATTACATTTTCTAGGTCATATCCATACATCACCTTTATATTCTCCGGTTACGGCAAGACGGTTGATGATATACAAAGTATAACTTTGGATCATGCGGTCACTAGATATTCGCATAATATAGGAATTATAGTCAATGTTAAATTCATATGCATTTGAAAAAATACATAATGATTGTTTAGTCTCTTTTAGCAACAATATACACTTGGGTCGGTTCAGTACTATTGTTACCCTAACAATAAACTTCTCTGTTTTGCTAGAATTTTTTCTAAGTACATGATCAGGAAAATGTGATCATATCATAAACCATAAGCTAATCTTAGAGACATGATTAGGAACTCTTGTTTGTTTATGTCTTCACACCTACACAAAGATTTTCATCTAAAAACTCACTTTTCAAGTGTTATAGCGGTTGCAGCATGATGACATAAACTTAATTCTGAACTTGGAGATAGAATAATAACTGAATATTATTTCTCAAGGGCATACCTCCAACATAAGGCCCTCCCACTCCATGGTTTGGGTAGCCTTGGTGGTGACGGCGGACTTCGCCCAGGTCGTTGGGCCTCTCTTATGTGAGTCTGACCTCGCGGCGGCGGACGTTGAGGCAGCGCTTCTATCTTTCACCATGGCAGCTTGGGGGAATGGAGATGTGCGCAAGGAAGAAGACGGTGCAAGGATGGGGAAGGAGAGAACATCCTCTCTCCCGTCACTTTCCGTCTATACTTATAGGCGGACTCGGTGAATCCAGCTGTTAATATCGAGTGGTGAAATCTGACCGTATACGTGGCACGCGGAGGTGAACCGGCGCGCCACCACTTTCCCGCTGCGCGTGGAAATCGAGGGGGGCATTACGTTGGGCTCCTCAATTCCTGCACACCAAACGATCAAATCCATTCAAGTAGCCACCCCATCCATCACCTCTGACGGGTGGAGGACCTCCTCCCATCGCGTCCCAACGCGTGACAAGGTGTGGTATCGCAGTGCGTCGTGATGTCATGGGTGACAGGTATGGATAAAATTTCTTCGAGTCAATCAATACTCAATGGTTTTCCGCTCATCTTCATAAGCTACTCCTCGAGTCAAATGGCGAGGGAAAGCCCCACAAGTCGAAACATTCCTCGGTGGCATGTACCCAAGACTTGGGTGAGAATAAGCAACACATTCATGTTCCCAAATCACATAAGTTGCGCAACGAATATGGATGCCACGTTCACAACGTGAAGGTAAGACCTGTGGATCGAATCCGCCAGCCTTGGAGTCGCACGACTGTTGCGGTACTTGTTCTTTCCGTTCCTACGGTATGATGAAAATACCGACAGACGCGTAGGGTAAAACATACCGAAAACTGGAGTTCGACTTGGTAAGGCCTCCGCGCAACGAGTCGAGCTACCCCACATATTTCCAGGCTCGGGCCGAGGGAGCCAAGTTTGAGAAGGCTAGTTATGTGTTCTCCCGAGTGACATTAATTGGCATCGAACCGTCGAGTGAGCCAAGCATGTTAAGCCATTTACCTCGGCTCCATCGAAAATTTCTACCAGCTACTTTAAAATCCAACCCGGCGAACTTCCGGGATGGTGCATTTCCTTTTCGAGACGTTTCATAGGGACTCGGATGAATTGCCAAGTTAGAGTCTATGGTCGAGTCTTCACCAGGCACTCGGGGGGTCTACTGATGTGAGGATGCCAAACGGGCACCTAAGATTGGTATACCAGGTACAGCCTAGCTACAGGGCCTTCTAGTAGGCCCACAAGACGTCTGAGTCAAGGCCCATCAAGCGAACAGAAATATGAAGATCAGCCCCAAGAAGGCTTGCCTTGTACGCCAAGGCTAGGTAGAAACCGGCTCATATCGAGTTCTACTCATGTACGAACTCCTAAAACCTAGCCTCCTATATAAAGGTTGGATGAGGGTCATAGAAACCCTAGAGCATACACCCGACACCCTCGCGCGAGATCGAATCTCTATGTCGCTACCCTTCCAATCCAGGCAAACTCGTCGAAGCAATGTACAGACATGCATTAAGTAGGAGTTTTACCTTCCTGAAGGGCTCTGGACATGGAAAAATCTTGCCCCTTTTCATGTCAACTCGAGCAGTCCACCACCATCATCTCCCTTATGAAACACTAGCCTAACAAGCATGGGATATGTCGTGGTAACCCCACGACAGCACCAGGGAGCACACACACTTGCAAATTCTATTCTTAGAACTAGGAACTAGTTCAAGCAGCTAGGAGGAGGAGGCTATCAAGGAGGAGGCTATCAAGAAGAGGAAGGTTTTGTTCGGAATCCAAAAGACTAAGTTTCTCTTCATACAGCAGACTAATTTTCTCTCTTCATACAGTTAAGAGAGAGGAGAGCATGCATTTGTTAGGTTACTGCTAATAGCAGTCATCCTTGACAAGGGCATACAGAGAAGTGAGATGTAGGGACTTGGCATCAAAATTAAGTCTATGGTATCTAGCTAAGCCTGAAGTGTTCATCACTTGCCATTAGGTTATAAGGACACTACCATGAAAGAATTTGGTCATACCTATGCTTAGATAGGTTCCAAAAGCACAGGAAAACATTACCACGGGAATTATGCATGTGTAACTCCGCAAGGGAGGCATCATCATGCACAGAAACTCTATAATGATTTTCTAGCACATCACTCACATCAAAGAGCCGGTGGACACAAGAGAGAGAGCTTTAATGCAAAGCTTCACAAGGAAACAGTTTATAGGATTTTAGAATACAAGAGAGAAGTGGAAAGCAAAGGAAACAGTTTACAGTAACGTCGGAACAACACCTGCTCACTGTGTATTTCGAAAATCCCACAGTAACATCTGAACAACACTTCCATTGTGTATTTCTAGCTACAATGCACAAGAAAACGGGGACACTAAAGTGAATCTGAACTTCTGAAACAAAAAACTAACAGACTTTTGTGCTTCAAGGCATAAACACGGTAAACCTTGAATGGTATGCTTCAGCAGCTTGCTCACTAAATTGCTGCCGTTCTCTCATATTCTTCAAGGATCCTCTCCTGTTACAAATTTGCTTCTACTCAATAAAAGGTCTTCAGAAAGATAAGATAATAGTACTGGAAGAAGTGCAGGGTAGTACCGATATCTTTGGTGTCTTCCTTCTTTGCGTTTTTCTTATTCAGCTTCTTCTTTGAAGAGTAGAAGAGACCCTTGAAATTGGGGTCCTTTGGGTTCTCATCATGTTTTGCAACATCCCTGCATCAGTATAGAACATCGGTAAGGATAAAGCAACATTTCTTAACAGAACAACAAAGAACCTGCACAGTAACAACAGTCAAGAGGATTTGTCTTAGTAAAACATACCCTGTAGACCTTTCTGGTTCAAAAGCAGGGATAGCATCAACATTTTCAGCACTGGCTTCCTTCTTTTGTGTCTCAGCTACAGGCTCCTCAACCTTCCCTTCGGACTTCTGACGGTCTTCCTTGGGATTTTTCTTCTTTGCAAAATAGACGAGACCCTTAAAATTGTGGTCCTTTGGGTTCTTAGGCCTTGATTCACATTCTTTCCCTGTTTGCTTATTGGAATCATATTCTGCAACATTCCTGCATCGGTATAAAACATTGGTAAGGTTTGACAAATAAAGCAACATTTTCTTAAAATAAAGAACCTGCACAGTGATAACAGTCAAAAGGATTTGTTTTAATAAAACATACCCTGTAGACCTTTCTGATTCAGAAGCAGGGATAGAATCGACATTTTCAGCACTGGCTTTCTTTTGTATCTCAGCTGCAGGCTCCTCAACCTTCCCTTCGGACTTCTGATGGTCTTCCTTGGGATTTTTCTTCTTCAGCTTCTTCTTTGCGGTGTAGAAGAGACCCTTAAAATTGGGGTCCTTTTGGTTCTTAGGCCTTGATTCACATTCTTCCCCATTTTTCTTATTGGAATCATATTCTGCAACATCCCTGCATCAGTATAAAACATTGGTAAGGTTTGACAAATAAAGCAACATTTTCTTAAAATAAAGAACCTGCACAGTGATAACAATCAAAATGATTTGTCTTAGCAAAACATACCGTGCAGCCTTTTCTGATTCAAAAGCAGGGATAGCATCGACATTTTCAGCACTGGCTTCGTTCTTTGGTGTCTCAGCTGCAGGCTTCCCTTCAGACTTCTGATCTTCCTTCTTGCGGTTTGTATTCTTCAGCTTCTTCTTTGCAGAGTAGAAAAGACCCTTGAAATTGGGGTCCTTTAGATTCTTAGGCATTGAGTCACATGCTTCGCCCTTTTGCTTATTGGGATCATTTTCTGAAACATCCCTGCATTGGCAGATGAAGCAACATTTTCTTAACAAGACAACAAAATAAACTGCACAGTAATAACAATCAAAAGGTTTTGTCTTAGCAAAACATACCCTGCAGCCTTTTCGGATTCAGAAAGAGGGATAGCATCGACATTTTTAGCACTGGTTTTCTTCTCTGGTGTATCAGCTGCAGGCTTCTCAACCTTCCCTTCAGACTTCTGATCAGCATCAGAAGCAGCCTCAGATGTGAGCCTCTTGAAAATATCCCAATGAGTTCTACTACTCAGAATTGATAGCACATCTTCCACTAATTTAACAGTGAGTGGAAGGGGGTCTTTGTCCAGCTTTTGAATCAACACATCTTGATCTCCGAGAAGAGCTCGAACGGTAAAGACAACACATTTTGCCAAAACATCGATCGTGTAGCCTCCCTCGAGGGAGAGAACAAGTCTGCCAGCATTGACTTGTTTTAGCTGAAATAATAGAAGGATAAACATCAGTTGATATCGTGCACAACATACAAAAAAGAAAAAACAATAAAGGCTAAAAAGACTTTGACAGATCAAACAATATCAAAAGCACCGGTGATACAGAGAATAATTCCAAACACTGCCTACCGTGTGGATAAATTTTGCAATGCCTTCTGCGGAAAGTTTGGCATCACCCAAGCGATCACCCTTGGCCGCGTCGTACCCTGCTGATACAAGGATCATCTCTGGTTTGAACTCAGAGATAAGTGGTAACAGTATTTTCTTCAAGACGAAAAGCATATCAGCATCACCATAACCTGGAAAAAAATAAGATTGGTATTATAAGCAACACGGTTACCTATCCTATCTATCCTGATATGTGAGCTATAGGCGAAGAAGATGGTTGTATTGCGAGGCACCATCATTTCTAGAGAATTAGAAAGGTATGTAAGCTTGGAGTGCATACCTGCAGGGAGATTAAGATTGACATTATAGCCCAGGCCCGCATCCTCTCCAATGCAGTGAATACCCCTATTGGGAGTTTCATTTCCATCAAATGGATATTTCACTTTTGAGCTGCATTCAACATAATGTTAGCCTAGAGAATTTAACTTCACCTATATACAATTAAGAAAGTTTTAGATTATGGCTTAAGATAAATAGTTGTGAATGTGAACATAGTAAATTTAAATGCAAAAAACATTTATTTCCACAACAAGATTGCAACAAAGCTTTGATAAAAACATTTATTTTTATTACTAGATAGAAGTACTCTAATAGTTGCAACAACCAACAACTGTAATAACCAATATGAATTATATTAGAGACAAGTTGAACCTGTGAATCGACACCACCAACACTTCTTTACTCTTATAAAATATTTTTTGTGTGCCATTTGCATGATGAATGTCCATGTCAACAATAAGAATTTTTTGATACCCCTACAAAAGAATGTTTGACACAATCAGAAAGGTTCAAAAAATCTAGAGGATGCCAATGTATAATAAAGATTATATTTAATAACCTTGTCTAATAAATACTGGGCTCCAACAGCCACATTGTTAAATACGCAAAAACCATCTGCGTAACTTGGAAGCGCATGATGTCCCGGCGGTCTAACAATCGCAAAAGCTGCATCATATTGACCGTCAGCCACAAGTTGACAGCCCTGTTGAGCGACATTAGTTAAATCGAGCACAAACCAATAAATAGCAGATATATAACAAAACGGTTACCAAATAAAACAGTGGAGAGCAACAAAGATTACGAATATCACTTTAGACTGATCTTTAAGTGACAACAATAATCGTTTTCAGCTAAGATTCAAGACATCTTCAGAATCAGTGAACTTGCCGAGAAATTTTTATGGAACCACTTTAGAGAAGAAGCCAATATAATTCAAATACTTCAAAAAATTACCAGGATATAAAGTAAGTGCTACAGCACATTAGATGTCATGTTGAATTACAGAATAGTGTTACAGCACATGGTTGTTTCTGCAATCAACGATGTAAACTTGCCAAGAAAATTCTGCGGAACCACTTTTGAGAAGCCAATAATTCAAATACTTTAAAAACATCACCAAGATATGAAATAAGTGTTACAGCACATTAGATGTCATGTTGAATTACAGAATCCTAAGGCAGTTTCTTACTATTCCATCTATGTATAATCTCACAATTTAGGCGTGCAATTCTCAATGGTATACAATCTAAAAGGAACATTAGAGCAGGGCTCTTGAAGAAGACACGAACAGTAACAAACTAGGTTTTTGAGAAAAAAAAAGGAATTCAATGACTACTAAATAAACAGCTAAAGGAACGTGAAAGCCAAATACGATAATTCATGGAATACACCGCACTGTACCATTAACATGTGTCTTGATCATCATCATGCAATAATTTACAAAAAAAGAACAGATTGTCAAGACTACTCCCTCCGTTCCAAAATAGATGACTTTTGTCCAAACATGCATGTATGTAGACATGTTTTAGTCTACATACATGCATGTTTGGACAAAAGGAAGTCATCTATTGTGGAACGGAAGCAGAACTAAATAAACAGCTAAAGGAACATGAAAGCCAAATAAGATAATTCCAGGAATACATCGCACTGTACCATTAACATGTGGCTTAATCATCATCATGCAATAATTTACAAAAAAGGCAGATTATCAAATAAACAACTAATGTGCAATGCAGAATATGCAAAAAAAAAAACTCTTATGAGTTTCACGTTATCTTTA
Organism: Alopecurus myosuroides; assembly: GCA_028641055.1. NCBI lineage: Eukaryota > Viridiplantae > Streptophyta > Magnoliopsida > Poales > Poaceae > Alopecurus > Alopecurus myosuroides. The sequence continues at coordinate 146,509,914 of CM054058.1, forward strand.
CCTGAACAACTGAACCTGCTGCAAGGAATGCAGCATTTCTCGTGCCATTTGAGAAATAAACGTCTCCAATATATTTCTTATAGGTCACCTTTTCAGATCTTCTCAGTGGACGATTCGGAACAAATTTCACATAATCAGGTTTATGCACAGCCAGCAAGTGTTTAGGATCAGCCATCTGGGATTCCAGGAGTTTACAGCTGCAAATAACAGAAAAATGAATTTATTTCCCAACAGCTACTACAAATACAGGATATAGCTAACAGTTAATTGACATTACCGCTGTAGCAATCCTTCGTCTGATAAAGATTGCATTATCTGACGGACCCTGTCAGGAATTTCATCCTCGTTCGTTCTACTTTTATGTTTGAGCATATCAGGGTGGTTGATGATACAAACTTTAGACGTCTCGCTGCTCGTTGGAGTGTTAGCAATCTGCCAGAGAACAGATATGTCAACATTATTAACATATATAGTTGAACATTTCAATAGCACAGATTATAATATAAAGTTATATGTTAAACTGAATTTGGGTCCTTTAAAATTTCATTGTGTTGATTGAATACACAGATTTAGATAGTTAGATAGATTGAAATAAATATGTCATTGTTCTAATTTGCAACACAGATTTAGAAAAGAAAGTTACAACTCAGAATTAAAACAGAAGAGAACACACACCGCCTTCAAACTTGTATCCCTGGCTTCGACTTTTAGTGTTTCTTTTGTAGGTTTGGCGGCTTTCAAATTTCGTTGGGTCAATAGTACCCCAGCCTTGGTGGTCTGAAAGAAAACCACAAGTCCACAACAACAAAAAAAGATTACACAAATTCAGATAGTTCTATAAACTGAATAAAAACCATCGCTGTTACAACACAGATGTACAACAGAAAAACACAGATTTACAACAGAAAAGGAATGTCAGCTTGGAACATTGTTGCGGACTTAGTTTTAATGATGATGATGATGCACTTGCATCCTTCGTACCCTTCAACAAATTACAAGTTTATATGCCGATTTACATAATTACACAAATGGAAAGAAATCATGAGACAGAAAGTCTATTCATATTTGCAAAAAACAAGTTATATCACCTCATATCCTTCAACCGAGAAATGTTTTCGCGGTTGGCGTATTCTTTGTGCCAATAGACCCACGGTCTCTCCTTTGATGTCTGCATTAATTTCTTTGTGAGAATTTTGAACATTTGAAACTGTGCAAAGGTACTTATTAGCATAGATTACAAAAATATCGGAAAATGTTATACAATTCGGCTAAGATTCTAAAAGGTAACTTCAGACTTCGAATGCAGCACAGCAGCTGGACCAATTACATTACAAGTATTTTCTGCATGAGAACCTACACGTAAGTTAAAATTACTACTAAAGGTCTAGGATGAGTTGATCAGTTGAATGAGCAACGATTTCGAAGAAGTTCAAAAAAGAAGTTAAGCAGCTCAGCTAAAGTTTCAAAGTAACAGTTTCAGAATTTCCAGCATATGTTGAATGAGTAACCCGTTAAGAAATACATTAAATAGTTTAGCTAAAATTTCAAAATATACCTCTGAGCGAAGATTCTCCAGCATCTGTTGCATGAGAGGGATAAGACAACTTGTCAACTGTGAAGACCTCTGACCGGAGATTCTGTGTCTTGTCAACAAGCAGCTCAATCTTCTCTCCACGATCAAGAACCTGCATTTAAAAAGCAAAATGAGGATCAGAAGTATTCTCGAATATTAGCTTAAATTTCAAATCATTTACGTCCTGAAGGTAGTGCACAAAGAATAACGTTGTACCTTTTCAATATTTTCCACCGTTATGGTTTTAACCTCTGATACTTGTGCTTGCACTTTAGCTAGCTTGTTTATCTCTTCTGTGTGGTCTACACAGTACTGCATGTGTTCTTTAAGTTTTAATCTGCAGAAAATATACATCCACACACAAAATTAGCACGAGCGAAGGGCGATATACGGTAACAAGCATCACACTGGGAACAGAACATACCCAAACTCTCTGTTGAGGCTGCTTGCTGCAGCAGTAGTCGCTTTCCCACCACCATATCTTTTGCTGAAATCATCCTTCACCCGAACCAAGAAAGCAATGGGCATCTGTTGCCCCACTGATTCAACGGCAACTACACAGTACGCTGCAGAAGAAAGCATAATGTCAGCATTATAGCTTTTCGAATTACAGGATAAAATGCAAACTAGTGTACTGTAGTCTCCTCTTCTGGAATAATAAATTTAGCCAAAGGGGGAGACAAGCAATATCTTCGTTTTTAGAGAAGTGTAATGTATGCCATAAATCAGTTGGTTAAATATACCTGGACGTTAGTTCATAATCAACTTTTTAAGTGCTATAGTCACTGCTATAAGCCATGTGTTATAAGAGGATAGTTTGAAGGAATGGTGCATTAAAAGTCCACACACATTGTAGCACTTAAATGAACACATAGCATTATAAATACATTAACGCAATAATGTTAAATTCCTCTACAGCATCTCCTCTTCTGCTACATCTGTTCACAATCAATTGTCATTTCTGACTTTAATTATTGAAGGTCTGACTACCGCCAAATTTGAACATGATTAATCACATGACATATGAATGGTACGGCTAGATCAGTAATGAGGAGATGTCTACACCTTGAATATGTGAGTGGGAGTCAAACCTCAAGAGTGAAAACTACATCTAATTTCAACATTGATCCAAAACTCGTGTTATTTTAATGCTGCAACTGGGCATATGCAAAAGAAGCAAAGACGAGCGTTGCTGCAAAGTGCCAAAGGCTAAGCTTGACTCCCCAATACATCTGATCTACAGTCCAATCAAAGAGCTAACTCGGGCTATTTTTAAAGCTGCAAAGTGCCAAAGCTCGAATACATCAGATCTACAGTTCTAAAACGCAACTACGAGAGCAGCTTCTAGACATTGCATGGCAGCAAGTCGATCGCGAGCACTAGTCAAACAGATCCAAACGACCTAACCGCATCTCCATCACGAGAACTACAGCACGAATCGAACGGAGGCCGTACCACATCGGGACGTGGGGAGGAGAGGACTCACTGAGGCCATCCTCGACGAGGTAGTTGAAGGTGTTGCCGTCGCAGTTGTAGGTGACGATGTTGGTGGCTGGGAGCTTGACGAGGAAATGGGAGGCGATGGTGACGAAGTTGCCCCTGAAGCCCGTGTACTCGGCCAGGACGACCGTGTCCCGGGCCACGAACGCGTAGATCAGCGACTGCTGCCCCATGGCGTGATCCTTTCTTCCTTGCTCCCCGTCCGCTATGTTGCCTCTCTATGCCCTCGTGGAGTCCGAGCTCGCCCGGCCCTCTCCGACGGTAGACGTGGCGGTATCGTAGATCTCGGCGGGGCTAGAGGAGGTGGGAGGAACGGGGCGGAACCCGGTAGATATCGGCGGGGGTGGAGGGATGAAGCGGAACCCGGTAGATCTCGGCGGCGCTGTGGGCGAGGTGGGAGGAAGAGAACGCGAGGAGGGGGAAAGGTCGGTTTGGCTTCGGGGCAAACGGTGAGGGTGCGGCCGTGCGGGTGGTAAAAGAAAAAGAAAAAACTATTTTCGCTGGTGGGATTTTGCGGACTGATCCTCGGAAAGTTCTCTTCCAGCGCGTGGAGACCCTTTAGGCCTGTTTCTTTTGGAGCATTTTGAGCATCGATTTTGCGGACTGATCCTCGGAAAGTTCTCTTCCAGCGCGTGGAGACCCTTTAGGCCTGTTTCTTTTGGAGCATTTTGAGCACTAACGGACCAAAACCGCGGCGGGCGCTCGTGTGTTGCCACGATTCTCTAAGTTTTTGCATTGCCGCTCATGTAAAATACAAGTTAAAAATCAAATCTGTAAGAAATATGCACGTGTTGGTACAAACAATAGAATTCTGTTGTCGGACATTGGTCGATCATACTACAAGTAATTGCACTTCATTCTACAAAGACAAATAAAACATTACAAACCATAACAATATGTCCGTCGATAAATATCAAATACATAGAATCTTTTAGCTTTGCTAAAATTCAAATTGTACAAACTTAAATTGGTGCAAATTTAAGTATGTTTGTTTGATGAATTTTGGCATAATTCAAATTCTACAAATCCAAAAATTACAAGTAAAATATATTTGGAAACCTTAAGATGTGTACTTTCATATCCTCTATTCCAAAATAATTTTTGAAAAAATTAAAATTGAATTAAGAATTAAAAGGTATATTTGAGTATTTTTGACATATATTTAATTATATAATTAATTTCTATATATTTCCTTTTACAAATTTGTTCCAATAGATAACCTTGAACCAGAGAAATTAGTGCCTAACCATTTTGGACACCCTTGGACCATGGCCATGTATTTTTGACAAAAAAACCAACATAATGATACATCCATTTTCACCATGTCTTAGAAATTGTTTCCATCATCTATTCTTTGATGTTATGGTTATTTGGAGTCAAGACAAGTCCCTAAAATGACCAAGTAGTGAACCTTGAATATTAGTGCCATAGTTTCTATCTACTCCTCCACTCCCCTATTCTTGCATCAAGAATTCATCAAGTTAGAAAACGGAAAAGAAGACTCAACCAATAGAAGGCACTTCACTTTCAACTTGGTGGCGACATGAAGAGCAATGAGGAATATCATTGAAGAAATTGAAGGAAGGAATTTGACTCCGCAACAACTAGAAGCAACTCAATGAAGTACAAGTGTGAAGAAATCTAGAAGAAAACACCTTCCTCTCTCTTTCTACCTTTCTTCTTTTTTCTTTCCAAATTGACTTAGTGATATTTTTGTGCCCATACCATACCTAAACCAACTAGTGAAGTGAAGATTTATGAATACCAAGAGAAGTACCATCCCAAGGAACAAAACTACAATAGAATGCATGAAGATGATCTTCAAGAAGACAAACAAGTGAAGCCTTGGAGATATCCATACAAGTTGAAGAATAACAAGTTGTTTTGGTCCAACCATTGATCCAAATGGAAAAATACCAAAACTTTATATTGTTATCTCTATTGTTATGAAGTTAGTTGAATCTAGACCTACCTTAACCCAAAATGGAAAGACTAAACTTTGATCACTCAAAAGGCTTAATGAAAATGACTAAGTGTTACACTTTGTTATGTGTTACTATAGTTGAGATAGTTAGATAACCTTGGTGAACTCTTATAACTTCTTAGATAAATATGTTTTCAATAAAGTTTGATCACTACAAACTCAACCAAGTCCATCCCAAGTGAACCTCTGGAACTTCCTTAACAAGTATGGAACCAAGAGAAAATGAATCATTCAAAATCATACCTTAACCTAATCACAATAGTTTCCTTAGCAAACTAAATTATTGTCATAGACCCTAGCCTTACCTTGACCTAGTTAAAATAAAACCCTTTTGACTAAGTGTGTTGATTGTAACTCTTGTTCCTTGTTGATTGTGAAAGTTTTTTATTGTTATCTGTTTGACTTGTTTAGATTATACGAGGAGAAACTAACCAGTTGTGAAGAGAGTGTGATCTCTTCACCAACCTCCAACAAGGAAAGTGACACATCATTAACTACCTGTTATCTCCTATATGCATTAGAACTTTTGAGTAGCATGCATGATAGGAAAATATTTGGTAAATATTATGCTATGCTAATATCCTAAGTAGTGTGTAGATACCATGTGCTGTCCTAATAGTGTGGAAAACTTAAACTTAGTAGAATTGCTTAGCTATTGCTCATCAAATGTTTTATTGAGATGTTAAAGATAAAACTACTAAATTTAGTGAACCATATGGTTTGATTGACTATTTTGGTGGTTGAATATGGGATGAAATATTGAAGAGGTGGTGATGTCAACCAGGTAGCAACCCACACTAGTGGTGATGCTTACCGGCAAGGTGACACAGGAAACCCACATGACCATATTTTTAAGTGGTGATGTCAACCAGGTAGCACATGAAACACACACTAGTGGTGATGCTTACCAACAAGGTGACACAGGAAACCCACATGTCTATGTATTTTAGTGGTGATGCAATCTAACAAGGTTGCACAGAACCTCCACAACTTGATATAACATTTGTGGTGATGCTTACCAATAAGGAAGCACAGGAAATCCACATTGTTCTTATCCAAAGGATAAAATTGTTTTATAAAAAGTTGTAGGACAAAGCTGGCTTTCTGCAATTAGCCAAGCTCAACCAAGCCAAATATTCATGTAGTTAGTCTTGCCACTTATATCCACCATAGTGTTACTTGCCAATACATTAAATTGTATTGACTCCCTTGTGGCTGCATATTCCATCCTGCAGATGTTTCTAAAGATGCGTGAGGATTTCATTTAGGATCTCGAGACTATCGCCAACATGTTTTCCCTGTGGCACATGAAGAAGATGGGCTAAATGTTGTACTATGTTTTTCGCTCTAATACTTTGCTTTCTGCTAGTCTTATAAGACTATACAAGTTGTAATCATATTTTTGTAAAGACTGGATCATGCGATGTAATAGAATTTGATGCATTTGCACGATATTTTATTTTGTACTGTGGTGCTAGCAATTGATCCAGGGACTAGCACACTAACACAGATGTTCTTGCATTATTTAAATGTGGGAACGCTACAAAATGGTATCAGAGCATTGTGTTGCCTATAGAATTCGAGACCCTAAGTTTGGTGAAGACCCTAGGATTGAAAATTTACTATGTTCAAACTTTCTAGAAACAAAACAATCATCTTAATTATTCTCATATCATCTCATCTATTATTCACCTTCAAAATTTTCTAGATGACCTATCTCTTCAATACCATCAAGACAGGAATATTGATGATCATACCAAGAAGTGCAAGAAGTATTTTCACCACATGAAGACCCACACTCAAGATTTTTGAAGAACTGGAGGGAAAACATAGACTTCACAACAATCAAGAACACCTCAAGACATGGAGAGAAGATTTTGAAGAAACTAAAGAAGATATAGATGAGGCCACCAATCTAGTTACTATGTTAGAACAACGTTAACGTGTTAGGGTATTGATCATACCAATGAGTGTATGACAATACTAGTTTTTTTATAAAACCTTGTTGTTTGGTGTGATGAATGTGTTGTTATATGTTTGTTATGTGTTGTTTGTAAGATGAGTTTCCTTGATCTGCTGTGTTGGGGTAGGAACCTTCTTTAGATCTTTCTAAACTCTAATCAGCTACCCTAAACCCCCACAGATGCCTCCTCGTCGTGACCCTAACAACAACAATGATGCACTACAGCAAATGATGACCGCTCAAGCTCAGCTTATGCAAATGATGGCTCAGTTTATTGCAGTAGCAACAATCAACAACAACAGTAACAATCCACCTCCACCACCACCCCCAGTGGATAGACTTGCCAGATTCCTAAGACATAAAGCTGCCAAGTTCTCCTTGGCATTAGAACCAATAGTGGTAGACGACTGGCTCCTCTCTGTTAACAAGGACTTAGTGACCTGTGAGTACACTGAAGCTGAGAAGGTGAGGTTCAGTGCTCACCTGCTTGAAGGACCCGCTGCAATGTGGTGGGAGACTTATCAAGTCACTCATCCTCCGGAACGAATGACCTGGGAGTCTTTCACAGAGGGATTTCGCAATGCTCACATTTCCTCTGGCATAATGAATTTGAAGAGGGATGAGTTCGGCAGTCTGAAACAGGGAGATAGAACTCTGAAAGAGTACATGGATGATTTCTACTTGTTATTCATGTATGCACCAGAAGATATTGATACTGATGCTAAGAGGAAGGATAAATTCCTCATGGACTCAAGGGAGAACTGAAGATACCTCTATCTGTAGCTTATGCTCCAAACTATCAAGCTCTTCTAGATCAAGAAATCACTCTATACAACAACATGAGGAAGGAAGAAAACAGGAAGAGGAAATTCATTACTAATAAGAATCACTCTAGAGCAATACACAAGACGCACCATTCCTCTGAAGACCATGGTGGTCATGTCTTTCACAAGAATGGAAACCATCATCATGGTGGAAATGGCCAAAACCATCATGACCATAACCACAATGGAGACATGAAGGGAAATAATGGACAACCCAAGGATAGTGACAATGGTAATGGTCAGCATCATCGCCAATACCAGAAGGATCTCAGCCATATAAAATGCTATAAGTGCAAGAACATGGGGCATTATTCAAGCAACTTGCCAGAAAGGAGGAACATGCCACCAAAACCAAAGAAATAATAGTCTGAGAAGCCTGAAGTTATGAGGATGCCAACACTAAATGAAGACATGCTGAGCAACAAGATTGAGTATTATGCAAAGTTTATTTTGGAAATAAAAATGTTCCTAGAGGATGCTCCCAGTATAATAAAATACAATGAATGTTGAGAAATGTGTTTCCATATTAATAAATAAGTTGATGTTGTGAAATTCTCCCAACTTGGACTTTTGATTGACCCAAAGAGTGACCCCTCAGTGTCAAGGTAGTTCAAAAGAACCATGTTGGTTTTTAACTCTACCATGAGGGAAAGTTCTACTCAATCCCACCTGGAATCAAGCTACACTCCAATAAAATGAGAATAGACTACCCACAAAAGTTTCTTTTTAGGGTGGTAGCTTACCTAGTTGTTTTGGAACCCAGTCACCAAACCTATCTTTCCTTCTAGCCTTCCCAAATCTCGGGACAAGATTTCTTTTAAGGGTGGTAGTCTGTAACATCCCTGATTTTTGGAAAGTTCAAAAATCACAAACTTTAAAACTTTTTGTTTATTATTGAAGCAAGACACCAAAAATAAATAAAACTCAAATCACAAAGGTCATATTAATGCTACTGGAATTATTATAATCCAAATATGCCTCTGTTTTCTAAAATCCTAGATAAGTTTCACCTAATCAAAGATATGTTTCCCTTTAAAAAACATACCTCATAAAAAGGTTTTCATATCAATCATTACCTTGCAAATGTTTTCATAGCATTTGAAAACTTGTGGAATAAAGAACGCTAAGAATTGTTTTCACCATCATTCAATATTATATGAACTTGAGTATTGTTATGTGACCACATAATGTCTTATCCAACCTTAATAATGTAAATTTGTTTTACTAGCTTTATAATTTCCAATTGATTCCTCAACTCCTAATTATTGATAATATTTATTTTCCCAACCAATTGGTTACTGAAAATATTTTCAAAGACAAAAATCAACTATATCACTTTTAAATTAATGAATCCAGTAACAAAATGGTTTTCACAAATTTCCTTTCTCAGAAAAGGACTTGTAAGAAAAAATACTTTCAAATAGTTAAGTATCTAATTGACCATTTATTCAATTTATTAATTTTTATTTGGAAAGTGCATTAAAATGACTATTAAGGTTACCCCTATTTTTAAAAATATAAAATTAGGAAAATAAGTTGTGATGACTTTCAAAAGTAAGTTTCTAACTTATAGAATGTCACTGAAATTTCATTTGACCAATAACAAAATTTTATGATTTTCTAAATTAAAAATCACATTAAACAACTATTAGGGAATTATTCAGACTTCCAAAATTCAAAAATAAAAATATGTTGAAAAGTTTACAAAGGGGTTTCTAAGTGAAAGATATTATTTTTACAAAAAAATTGCAATTGGTTAGAGGTCATTTGGACTTGTATTTTAAAAGATATTAAAAACAGAAGTAAAAACAAAAAGAAAAGAAAAATTCTGGATGACGTCATTGCTGACGTCACCATTGTCTCCCTCTTCCCACCTGGAATCACGCCCGTGACAGGAGAATTCAAATCCCGTCGATTCCTCGCCATCAAGGCCATTTAATCCCTGCCTGAGACCAGCCCTTTATAGCCCCGAGCTTCCTCTTCCATTCCCCTCTCCCCCCTCTCTGAATCTCGTAGCCACTCGAGAGATATCGCTCGTCGGAGCCGTTCTAGTCCACGCCGTGAGAGGTGGTTTCCGGCCACAGTAGCTCGTCCCCTCTGTCCCTTTTTGCTCCATTCAAGCCCTAGTGACCGTGCGCATCTCACCGCGGCATTTTCGCATTTTTGTGTGCAACAGATAACCACCACCGAGCACGACTGCGTCTTGCCGGAGTCGGGAGCACCTCCGTCCGCTTGGCGCAAGCGCTTCAGGAAGCGAGCAACCTCGCCGTGGCCACCCGCGAGTCCGCCATGACGCGTTGATCGCCATGGTGGCTTCACCGTGCCCTAGAACCGGCTCCAGCGCCATCGCCGTGAAGATCCGAGCGCAGCGCCACCGCGTGCACCATTTCGGCGAAGAACTCCGGCAGGAAGGTAACCCTAGCCCTCTCCTTCAAATCCCAGTCGTTAGATCTGCAACAGATGGACGCGATTAGATCTACTTACCGAACCGGTACGGGCGAATCACGAAGCGTCACGTCAGACTGTGCGCGCGTGGCTTATTCGTCGCTCAGCGCTGTGCGTAGCCGGCCCAGGCCCACCCCTTATCCGTCGCCCCGTGCAGGAGATAACAGATCTGAGACCAACTGCCTCTGGATTTTATTTCCGAATAAAAATAAAATGGCCATTTTGCAGTTTAGTCCCTAGAACTTTGAACCATCATATCTTTTTAACCACTTGGCCAAATTTGATAAACTTGGACTTTTTGAAATCACTAGAATGTGTAGAATATTTTAGCACTATTAAAATTCAAATTGGAAAAACTTAAATTGGTTCAAATTTAAATATGCTTGTTTGATGAATTTTGGCATAATTCAAATTCTACAAATCCAAAAATTGCAAATAAAATATATTTGGAAACCTTAGTATGTGTACTTTTATATCCTCTGTTCCAAAATAAATTTTGAACAAATTAAAATTGAATTAAGAATTAAAAGGAATATTTGATTATTTTGACATATATTTAATTATATAATTAATTTATATATAGTTCCTTTTGCAAATTTGTTCCAATAGATAACCTTGAACCAGAGAAATTAGTGCCTAACCATTTTGGACACCCTTGGACCATGGCCATGTATTTTTGACCAAAAACCCAACATAATGATACATCCATTTTCACCATGTCTTAGAAATTGTTTCCATCATCTATTCTTTGATGTTATGGCTATTTGGAGCCAAGAAAAGTCCCTAAAATGACCAAGTAGTGAACCTTGAATACTAGTGCCGTAGTTTCTACCTACTCCTCCACTCCCCTATTCTTGCATCAATAATTCATCAAGTTAGCAAATGGAAAACAAGACTCAAGCAATAGAAGGGACTTCACTTTCAACTTGGTGGCAACATGAAGAGCAATGAGGAATATCATTGAAAAAATTGAAGGAAGGACTTTGACTCCACAAAAACTAGAAGCAACTCAATGAAGTATAAGTGTGAAGAAATCTAGAAGAAAACATATTTCTCTCTCTTTCTACCTTTCTTCTTGTTTCTTTCCAAATTGACTTACTGGTATTTTTGTGCCCATCCCATACCTTAACCAACTAGTGAAGTGAAGATTTATGAAGACCAAGAGAAGTACCATCCCCAGGAAGAAAACTACAATAGAATGCATGAAGATGATTTTCGAGAAGACAAACAAGTTAAGACTTGGAGAAATCCATACAAGTTGAAGAATAACAAGTTGTTTTTGTCCAACCATTGACCCAACTGGAAAAATACCAAGACTTTATCTTGTTATCTCTATTGTTATGAAGTTAGTTGAACCTAGACCTACCTTAACCCAAAATGGAAAGACTAAACTTTGATCACTCAAAAGACTTGATGAAAATGACTAAGTGTTACATTTTGTTATGTGTTACTGTAGTTGAGATAGTTAGATCACCTTGTGTAAGTGTAACTCTTATAACTTCTTAGATAAATATGTTTTCAATAAAGTTTGATCACTACAAACTCAACCTAGTCCATCCCAAGTGAACCTCCGGAACTTCCTTAACAAGTGTGGAACCAAGAGAAAATGAATCTTTCAAAATCAAACTTTAACCTAATCACAATAGTTTCCTTAGAAAACTAAATTATTGTGATAGACCCTAGCCTTACCTTGACCTAATTAAAATAAAACCCTTTTGACTAAGTGTGTGGATTGTAACTCTTGTTCCTTGTTGATTGTGAAAGTTTTTTATTGTTATTTGTTTGACTTGTTTAGATTATACGAGGAGAAACTAACCAGTTGTGAAGAGAGTGTGATCTCTTCACCAACCTCCAACAAGGCAAGTGACACATAAATAAATACATGTTATTTCCTATATGCATTAGAACTTTTGAGTAGCATACATGATAGGAAAATATATGGTAAATAATATGCTATGCTAATATCCTAAGTTGTGTGTAGCTACCATGTGTTATCCTGATAGTGTGGAAAACTTAAACTTAGTAGAATTGCTTAGCGATTGCTCATCAAATGTTTTATTGAGATGTTAAGGATAAAACTAGTAAATTTAGTGAACCATATGGTTTGATTGATTGTTTTTGTGGTTGAATATGGGATGAAATATTGAATAGGTGGTGTTGTCAACCAGGTAGCACAGGAATCCCACACTAGTGGTGATGCTTACCAGCAAGGTGACACAGGAAACCCACATGATCATATTTTTAAGTGGTGATGTCAACCAGGTAGCACAGGAAACCCACACTAGTGGTGATGCTTACCAACAAGGTGACACAGAAAACCCACATGTCTATGTATTTTAGTGGTGATACAATCTAACAAGGTTGCACAGAACCTCCACAACTTTTGTAATTGATATAAAATTTGTGGTGATGCTTAACACTACCAAATTCCGTGCGATCCGGAACGTTTTGATAACGTCGAGCGTTTCCGTCGCGAATGGCTGAAAAGTGGAGTTTGCTCTCGACGTATTGGTTTGGTCTGTCGCAGACTGGTTTTTTCCGACTATTTGCTAGTTTTACGTCGCGGATTTTCGTCTCCGTCCCAGTAGCCCACTAAGAGCCCAGTTGCCTTCGACAAAACTTGCGTGGTCACGTAGAACGTCGCAAATTTTCCTTGGGGCCACACATCCTGCCATATTTGACTGCTTTGATTGGCTACGACCACGCCCTTGGTGCCTGACCCCACCTTCAGGCCGTGTGCACCGTTTGTAGCCGTTGGTACTGTGGGACCCAATTTAGCCGTTGACACAGCTGAACGTACCAATTAAATAACTCGACCACGCCACAGCAAATCCACTGCCGTCAATCCTCCGCCGCCGCTGCCGTAAGTCCTCCGCCGTTACCACACCGATGCCGCTGACAAGGGCGCGCAACTAAATTTCCCTCTCCTCTTTCTCCCTTGGCTATTCTAGGGTTCTTCCCTGTCTCCCCTGTCTCACATGGCGCGCAGGGAAAGCATGGCCGCTAGCGGCGAGAGTTCGTGCTCGTCGCACGAAGAGGGGTTTCCTCCTCGCCGCCGCAAACCTATCCCATACACTCCGGTGGCCTTGGACCACTCCAATGAAACAAAATGTCTGTGCGGTTTGAAGATGGCCATGTGGATTTCTTGGACCAACCATAATCCAGGCCGGAGATTCCTGAAATGCCAAAGACGCTTGGTAAAGATTCATGCTTTAGATTCAGTTTGGTTGCAAGATTTTGCTTTTGGTTAAATTTTATCTTATTTTTTGTGCAAAAGTATGGCATTCCTTATGGTTGTGGAAAGTTCTCATGGCATGACCCGGAATGGATAGAATTCCAGGAACAGGTGGCTCTTCAACTGCGTAATGTAGTTTTTAGAGAGAAGGACGAGAATAGCACATTGTAGGAAGTGATAAGTGCACCGAGGCAGAAGCTAGATCAGGTGCTGCGGCAAGGGGTACACAAAGAAGGTGCTGATGAAGTTGCTGGAAAACCTGCTCATGAAGGCAAAATTAAAGATTCTTTCCACAATCTATTGATGATTTGGGTTTTTTCAATTTTATTTACCATGTGTCATGGCATGATGATGTCTGGCAGTTGAGTAATGGCATATTAGCAATGTAAAGAGGATAATTGGGTAATGGTAGCACTTGAGTAATATCATGTTCGCGGTCAATTTTTTGAGCACTTGTACGTACTCTATGTTTAATGACATGGTTTTGACATATACGAGAAAAATAGCTAAAAATCACACACACACACACACACACACACACACAAACAAAATTCAAAGAAAATGCAAGAATGCACTTTAGTTCAACACAAGCATACACACACGCATGCACATCAGTTCAACAAAAAGCATGCAAGCAGGCATGCACAACAGTTCAACACACAACATGCAAACAGGCATGCGCATCAGTTCAACAAAAGCATGCACACAAAGCATGCAAAATTAGTTCGACACAAGTTTGCCCACGGGCATGCAACACTAGTGTGCATCGCTATCATCTGCGGGCAGTGCACCCGGATCACTGTCATACTCCGCATATGTGTCGTGTACTTCATCCTCACTGACTTCTAATTCAGCGTCACCATCTTGTACTTCACCTTCCTTATGCTGCACAGACACATTTTTCCAATATTTAATATAAGCCTAAATCTCATCTGCTGAGAGGATGCGGGGAGCCATGTCAGTGTGTTCCAGAGTAGTCGGAGGCGGAGGATGGGATATCGGGTCAGCAGGAACATCCTCATTGTCAGAGACTTCGACATCTTGATGTGCTAGAATACTAGTCCTCTCATTCTCATCATTGTCCTCCTCATCTTTGTCCTTCTCATGTTCGGACACATCAAAGGTCCGCCTATGCTCAAATTTTTGGACTATTAACCAGTGTTCTCCCCCTACATTGTCTGGCATATAAAACACTTTCTATGCCTGGGTTGACAGGATATACTTATCATCCTCGTACCACAAATTGGAAATGTTGATGCTCCTGAACAGTTTATCATACTTTTCTAGTTTAAACCTACGCATGCCCCTGCCTGCTTCAAGACGATACTAGTCACAGCCAAACAGAACAACTGTCTGTTTATGTTTCTCGGTAGAGATATAAGTCAGCTCTTTGATTTCCTTGAGGACACCATAAAAATTTCTTGCGTCCCCGCTGTGATCTCCAGCAGCCATGACTCCACTGTTTTACGTTTTCTTGCATTTTTCACGCTCAGCGGTGACAAACCGAACTAATTTCACATGACAAACTGAATATGTTTTAACTTTGTTGTGTGGGCCAAGTGCCAATGCGAACAACTCATCTACATGAACTTCTGGTCTTTCCCGTGCCTTGTTCATCATCTGTGTACCACAGAAAAAAAAACAATATGGTCAAAATCATGCAATGAAATGCAAAAGGTCAAAGAGAAATGCAAAAGGAAACTTGCATGCTCTTTGAACCATCTTGGAAAATCCTGGTCAACCCTAACTTCGACATCAGGTGTCCCTTCTTCCTCCAGCTTTGTCCTGAACTTTCTGCAAACCATGAAGAGTTATAAAACTCCGGTAACTATGGAGTATACAATGTGTAGGGTAACATAAAATTCAGACGTAGGGAACATACTGGATATAGCATGTAACCTTGCTGCAGCTGTTTAGGACATACCAAGCCATTCTATGAAGCTCTGTTGACAGGGTTTCAGTGATATCATGATTGATCGCACTATATGCTTCAACTAAACGCGCACCATGGGCCAAACACATCACAAGATGATTCTTCTCGTTCAACTTTTTGTTGAACCTCATATCTCCGTTGCCGGTTGTACCATGTCTGTAACATTCCTGGTTTTTGGAAAGTGCAAAAATAACAAAATATTGAAACTTTTGTTTTCATGCCAAACAAGTCACCAAAAACCAAATGAGATGCAAGAAACAAAACAAAACAAAACAATACACATTTCAATGAAATTGGACTGAGGAATCCAAATTACCTTTCTTCCTTAAACCCTAAGCCTATTTCAAATATAGTTTTCATTATAAAGAGAAAATATGTCTTTGTAGCAAACCTCTTTACAGACATGTTTTCAACCCATTCATGACTATGAAAATCTCTAATATTATCTCCATGCCTCCAAAATTATTTCAGGTGAATAAAAATATTTTCATAAGGCTTTTCAAATTTTACATCAAGTAATAACCAATAAAGTATTTATATAAATTATTTTGTTTTTGAAACCAAGTAAAAGACCTTGAAAACCAATATTTACATTTGAAACCACAAAAAATGGTTCTATTTGAAAGACAATGTTTTTACAAGTATTTAGAAATTAGTTTCATACATTTTGGATCTATAAATTACAAATTATGATTGGCTAAAGAAAACAGAAAAGGAAAAGAAAAGAACAAAAAAAAAGGCGTCACCGGGCCGAATCCAGGACTTAACCGCCACGCTGTGGTGCGCCTCGAAGCCCAGCAGCAGCCCACCAGCCCGCGCACCCACCCTCTCTCTTTTCTCTCCCTGACGGGTGGGACCCGTGATGACGTCACGTGAGGTCACCGTCTGCAACCTCTCGCCCACGATCTGGCCGAAAACGGCCGAGCCACGATCTCCTGCCCCCGCGCGCTCCCTCGCCTCCTCAACCCCCTCAAGTGGTGGCCCTGACACACTCTTTGTTTCCCCTCTGCCCCCTCTGAAACTCCGCCGAAACCGTGCCCCCACCTTGCTGTTATTTCTCACCGGAGCTCCCCTGACTCTGCCGCCATTCGTCGTTGGTTACGCAAAAGTGAGCTCCTCCCAGCGCCTGAGAGCTCATCCCGTCAAGTCCCCGTGCAAGTGCGCACCTTATTATGCCCTCGGGCGAACTTCCTCTGCAGCACGTCGACACCGCCGTGCTCGTTTGTGCATCACCGGAGTTGAGCCGCCCCATTTGCTTGCCGCCGCACACCGAGGCTGTCCCCGAGCACGGCGTGGACACCCTCCACTTCATCTTGGCGCTACGATCATCTCCGACATCTCCGTTGAGTTCAAGGATCTTCGGAGCGTCGTCGTCGTCGTCGAAATTCTGGCGTGCAGCACCGCCGCTTGCCATTTTCCAGCCACCCGCCACCGGTGAGTCCTCTCTCTGTCCTCTGCCGTTGGATCGAAATCGGATGCGCCAGATTAGATCACCACCCGAAGGGGTAAGCAATCGTTGGATCTGGATCCAACGATCCAAGTCATATGACTTAGCCCAGTCAGCACGCCCACGTCAGCATCCACGTAGACGAGCAGTGAGCGCCCCTGACCAATCACAGGAACCCACGTCGCCTGGCCGTTATTCTTTTTTTTTCGAATAGAAAATCAAATGTAGTTTTGCAGAAAAGTCCTTGCAATTTGCAACCATCATAACTTTTGATCCATATCCCAAATTTAGTAAACTTAGACTTTTTGAAATCATCACAACATGTAGAAACTTTTGGTACTGTCAAAATTCAAATGCGACAAACTTAAATTGGTTCAAATTTAAATATGCTTGTTTAATGAATTTTGGCATAATTAAAATTCTATAAATCCAAAAATTGCAAATAAAATATTTTTGGAATCCTTAGGTTGTTTACTTTCATACTCTTTGTCCCAAAATAATGATTGAACCAATTAAAATGGAGTTTAGAGTTTAAATGACCATTTGAGTATTTTGCACCTAGTTTTAATTCTATAAATAATTTTAATTAGCTTCCTTCGAGAAATTTGTTCCATTTAGTAACCTTAGACCGGAGAAATCAGTACCCAAACTAATTAAAACCATATAACCCATTTCATGTAATCCTTGCCATATAAACACCCATAGTAGCCATCCTTTATAAATTAAGTGTTGTTTGATGGAAACCCCCTTTAGGAAAATTGTGGTGTGATTATTTTATCAAAACCAACATCCATTTCATGTTAACCATATGGAAAATAACTTTTGGACCAGAAACCCCTAGACCAATACCTTATGTAAATTTACAAGCCATATTGTAAATTTATTCAACCCTACAAACCAAAGCCTTGAAATGAATCATGTTGATCATGATTTTGTTTTCTAAAACCCTTAAAACAAACCTTGTGTAATATTTGTGACCTTGACCAACTCATGCCCTAGTAACTAACCCTAAACCTTTTACCATAATTCTGTCTGCAAATTGAATTGTGTGTTAAACCTAACCCAAACCACTATCATTCCATTTTATAAATTGATTTATTGTGATAAACTTGAACTTGTCCATACAAGACCAAACAATAACCATCTCATCATAATTATTTTTGCATATTGAATTATGTGTCAAGACCTTGTCCATGTCAACACCAATCAAGTTGAATAACTGGTTATGCTTCTGTATTGTATATTGTTTGTTGGTGAATTGCTTGTTTATTGTTATTCATTTGTATTGTTTAGATTGTACGGAGAGCAACGTTCTATTTGTAAAGAGAGTGACTCTATACCAACTTCCACAAGGCAAGTGATGCTCATGTCCCACTTTTTACATTGCATTAGAGTTTTTCAGTAGTGTGCAAGTATTTGTTATGCTCAGAACACCTAGTAGAGTGTAGTCAACCTGGAATCCCCGCTAGGTACTAGTTTAGCTATACTAGAACCATATCACAATTGCTGCTGCTATTTATTGGGTTGTGATACGTTGAAAAAAATGAAATTTAACAACCCAATGAAACACCTGGGTGGATTGGTAATTGCTTGGATTATGTTGAGTGGCTACTCAGGGCCATGTCTATGGTGGTTGTCACCTGGGTCACTCCCAGGGCCATGGATGTGGTGGTTGTCACCTGAGGGTACACTTGTGGATTGCCACCCAAGACTAAAGAGATCTGTAGGTATTCCATGTATAGTTAGCTTCTAGTGCATCCTTGAGGTAATATGGTCTCTCCCAAGATTTAGTAAGTTGTGGGGGTTCCTCATGTTGTATTGACATTGGATGGTAGAATTTTAGGAGCAACGAGTCAATACTGGTATGGTTGAATCCCTCTTCCCAAAGATCTTGTCTCATTTTTCTCTCGGGGAAATGAGTCTCAAGGTGAAAGTGCACGACCTCTGTAGAATTTAAAAACTAAGATCTTAGCCGTGTCCCCGGTTATGGGGCAGTTGAGCAAACTAGACATAGTTGGTGCTGAAGGATCTCCTCATCTTTTCTGAATGAATTAAAACATGCTAGAAACCTTTTCCTAGAGCACATGGTGTGTCTACCCCTCTGTGCTACCTTTTCAAACTCATGGTGTGTCTACCCATGATGATTTTCAAACTTCATGGTGTGTCTACCCATGATGACTTTATCAAACTTCATGGTGTGTCTACCCATGATGATTTTATCAAACTTCATGGTGTGTCTACCCATGATGACTTTGTCACACTTCATGGGTGTGTCTACCCATGAACCTTTGACATACTACATGGTTTGTGCTTACCCATGTTGGTTTTCAATGATTTATCAAATATAGGACAAAATTGGCTTTATGCAAATAGCCCAGACTCCACCAGCCAAATATCATGTGGATAATTATTCCTCAAAACTGCCACCATACAAGTGTCACTTGCTAGTATGTTGTATGTACTGACTTCCTCCCCTGTGGGGGACTACATATTCCAACGTGCAGATAAATCTGAAGACGAGTGAGGATTTCGTTTAGGATCTCAAGTCTATCGCCAACATGTTCTGCCTGTGGCGCATGAAGTAAAGAAGGCTCATTGAAGTTTTGTTTCCGCTGTGTTTACTTTGAAACCTTGTTAATTGGGCTAGTCCATAATGACTATGCCAATTGTAAGTCTATTTTATTTCTTATCCATTGGATCAACGATGTAGAATGATGCTATTGCAATGAATATTTCATTTTGTCATGTGCATGCTATCAGAGATCCCGGGAATAGCAGGTTACACAGGTGTTCTACCTTTATCAAAAGGTAGGATGCTACATTGTCTCAATATCTTCTTTCAAGTATATAGAGGCAAATGTCAAGCACTCAGAGGCAATGTACGCCTCTGCAATTGAACCTTCTGGATGGGCCATGTTCCTCACATATCTCTTCAAAGTACACACCATCCTTCAATTGGATACATCCACCCATAGTTCACAGGGCCTCGGAGCAAAGCGTCGTCAGGTAAATGCACAGCCAGGTGGACGATAACATCAAAAAACGCTGGCGGGAAGATGTTTTCAAGCCTGGACAAGGTTACTAGGATTTCAGCTTTCAAACGGATCAGAACACTTCTTTCCGACCTTTTAATGCACAAGTCCTTGAAAATTTTGCCTAGGTCACCTATCACCCGATAGACATCGTCTTTCAATAATCCCCGCAGCCCAGCAGATAATGTTCTCTGCAACAGGATGTGGCAGTCCTGGGTTTTAAGTCCCGAGATCTTGCGTGTTTGTACGTTGACACATTTGGACATGTTGGAACAAAAATCATTTGGATATGTACAGTCAAATAGAAACTGGCATAATTGTATCTTGGCATCTTTGTTTAGGGTATAGCTTCCGTATGTCATTACACATTTATATTTCTTCGCGTCCACGTCCCGGGGCATTACCGGTGGATCCAGCTACAATTTTTTTCTAATGCCAAGGGTACGAAGATCCTTCCTGGCATTGATGGTGTCCTTATTCTTCCCTTCCAGTTCAAGGACGGTGCCAAGGATGTTGTCTAAGATGTTCTTTTCGATGTGCATCACGTCGAGATTATGCCGAAGTTTCTACTTTGGCCAGTAATGCAAGTCCCACCAACCAATCCTACGCTTCCATATCGATGTAGGTTCTCCATGCTTCCTCTTCTTGTTGATGCTCTGAGGACCAGTTCCTGGTTTTAGATGTCTAACCTTCTCCAGCTCAGCTTCTAACTCTTTATCAGTAAATGATTCTGGACGCTCATTCTTGACGAAATTTTTACCTCGAAGGTATGTCTTTCCCCGCCACAAGTGGTCATGGGGGAGGAAACAATGGTGCCCAATGTAGCACAATTTGTTGGTTATGGGCATTGATAGAGGATCTTTGTCACAATGCAGGCATGCATCATAGCCTTGAGTGGTACGCCCAGACATAGTGCCACAAGCTGGGTAGTCGTGTATGCACCAGAGTACCGCAGCACGAAGATCAAACATTTTCCTAGAAAATGAATCATAAGTCCGCACACCCTTCCAAAGGTCCTGCAAATCTTCAAGCAACGGCTGAATGAAAATACCAAAGTCCTTTCCAGGAGATGTTTAGCCAAGGATTAGCAAGCAAAGCATGTAGTATGATGGATCACTGAACTTCTCTGGTGAATGGTTGTACGGCTGATGACTCCCAAGTGCAGGAGATCAATTGTAGTACCTTTCGATAAGTATTTGAGTGTCGAACCCACGAGGAGCTAAAGGTAAGCTATCTATTCTCTAAAGCCCTATAACCCTCTTATATGGTTGTTTATGCAAAGCAATAAGTTTGACTAAAAGGAACTAACTAATTAAAAGCAAGTGACGTGGAGTGTGGTTTGTCTAGTAACTCGTGAAGCAAGTTTAAAATGCAAGTTTCAAAGCAAGTTTCACAAGTAGCAAGCAGAAAATATCTCAAGTATCTCAAGGGAGCAAGTGTTCTAGCAATATGTGTTTCGTTCGTGTGGTTGTCACAATTAGTGAAGCACATGTTTTAGTCTTAGTTGTTTCTTCTAGGAAGGAGCCATGAATAGGTATAGTCAAGTAAATGATCTACAACCCCTTATGATGGATCATGTGGCCAAGTAAATGACTACACAAGATTGATTAAGACATAAAGTCCCACCATAGCCTTACGTTCTAAGGTCCCCTATATATATATCCCCCAATAACTTAACTTTGTGGCTCGGTCTCAGGTTACTGTCACTCCCAAGTCACCACCACTCCATTATGCTACTGGTGATCACCTTACATGCATTCCCCAACATATGCGTGCACTCATATATTGTACATAAAGACAATCATAGAAGATAACAAACTTGTATGCCACCAATCAACGAACTATTTCACCATTGCCAAGAACAATTCACTACTCAAACATAGACGGGGAGACACAATACATCAAGGGAATATAGTATTGCATCATACATCGTGTTTGCCAAGAGATTACAGTGGAGAGATGGAGCTGATCTTGCTGTAGATGTTGATGATGAACACGCCGGAGGGGGGTGGAGCCCTCCGGGGGTGATCCCGGCGGCGTTTCCCCCTCCGATCTTCTCCGGCGGCAGTCTTCTGTCTCTCTGTTTCGTGGTTTCGTCTCTCGGTGCCGCCTCCTCCTCGAAAAGGCCAGGGGCCCTTTATATAGTCGTTTTTAGGTCACGAGACACTCGGGAGAAGAAAGATCGACGACATCGGAGCCACGGGGGCAAAAAGGGGACCTCTCACGCGGCCAAGGAATCTGGCCGCGTGGAGGGTCCTCTTTGCCACCTGGTTGGCCTTTTGGCCCTCTACTTTGGCCCATGGTCTTCGTCTCGAAATTTCTGAACCGTGCTCTTTGGCCTTGCTCTTTTTGGAGTCCCGAAGCTCCCGGAAAGTCTGAAACACTAAAAAGTACGTTTTCTGGAAAAACTGGGTTAGAACCAAAAGAAGGGGGATTGTTTAGAAAATCCCCCAATCATTATAAAACATGAATATAAGTTACTAATATGTAGGAAAAACAAGTAATAACATGCAAAGTTCATGTATGCATTTTACATGCATCAACATCCCCAAGCTTAACCCATGCTCGTCCTCGAGTATGAAGGTGATAAAACTAACATGGACTTTGCATATTGAAACAATCATGGGATATCAAGGAGGATTATTCATGCTACATATAATCAAATGATTAATACTAGAAATGAGTAGCAATATACAATTCATGTTGTAAGAAATATCAAATATGCAAGCAAAGATGCTTCATGAAAGTTCACAAAGTGTATAATGAAATAAAAGCACTATGGACCAAATGCATACACAAAATGAAAAATAAAATCCTATATTGGTCAAAGAATAGCATAATGGAAAATAGAAAATATGGTGGACACTTTGGAGAAAATTGAGTAGAGGTAAAACATGATCAACTCTTATTTAGCCTCTAAATTATTCAACTAAAATTACTAATTGAAATGTGGTATCCATTGATCTAGGACTCTCATTGCCCCTTTATCACTAGCATCTTAAATGGTGAATGTTGAAGTAATGTGAATGACAAGGTGGTTGAAAGCCTCATGCCCCGTGAGTGTGAAAACCTACTCCATGATTACTCAACTTAAGATTCCTAATAAGCTTTATACAATCATAATAAGTATTAATGACATCATAGAGAACCGCAAAGAGGTACCTCTTTCCCCATGACATGGAAACAAGCCCATGTCACAATCACAAGACAAACAAACGGAGTAGACTCATCATCCTTTTTTATTTTCATTCACTATTATGCATAGCTTCTTATTTTATTGTAGGATGTGTTGTAGAGTCACTCAAGCTGTAAGTAAATTTCCACCATGATAAAGCATGGCTTGGGTTAGCGGCCCAATGCGTTTCTCTAGTCATATAGATACTTACTCATCAAAACTTACTATTCCTCTATTTCATTTCGGCATGGCAGGAGTCCAAAAACAAAAGTACATGATATCAACCAAATGTAAATTTTTGTGCAATGTTGAAAGCTTTCCGGTGATACACGTTTATAGCTAGCTCCCAACCACACACTTGTCAAACGCAAAACTTGTGGCTCCCATTATTGGGTCATGTTTATTAGATGCATAAAAAGTAAAGTGTGCCTTCAAAAGTTCGTGAGAGACCTATCCCAAGTTCAACCCATGACAATTAATAAAGTGAATATCTTAGTTTAGAACATAAATAACACAATAACATGGTGAACATACTCGGAATAGCAATGAAGCTAATGGGAAGATATGGTGGACTCACTGGAAATACTTGGCTAAGGAGTGTTGGAAACAAGTTTGTACTTGTTGGAATTTTTAAATTTTTGGCTAGCAAGAGGGAGATAGTTGACCAGCTACTATGCATGCATATGTCCATAGAACTACTCATTTCATGACAAACTAAATAAACCAGCAATTAACAACAAGGACATGAATAAGAGATAGCTCAAGACAACATTATTGCAAATTTCTACACATAAAAAGCCTATAAATCATGCAAACATATGTAGCTCTTCAAATCAACCATGGCATCCCTATTCCAAGTCATAATACTAGCATCCAATAAATTCCAACCCCAAACTCCAGTAGCTCAATCTCATATAAAATGATGGGTGTGGTCTTATCAAAACAAAAATAAAAACAAAAACTAGACGCTTCAAGTCTCTACGATAAATGCTTTGCTTAGAAAAACAGAAGGTAGATGTGTGCTAACCAAAAGAGTGTAGCTCCAGTGGGGTGTTCATCACATCCCCAAGCTTGTGGCTTTCACCATTCTTAGATGTCTTGAGGCACAGCTCCTCTATTCCCTGTGAAAAAACTTCACAAAACATGTTTCTCCCATTCTTTTTCTGTGGGGTGAGATTAGCAAGGACAAACAAATCACATGCTTGCTGTGCAAAATTCCAAATCAAATGCTCCAGTAGATAGACAATAAGGTTCATTATGTTTTATGTTCACTCTCTTGCTTGAAAGAATCATGGAAATTCTATTCCCAAGCCCAAAGAGTGCATAAAACAAAAGAAGGCAGAATCTGTCCAGAAAAGCAACAGCAGCAAAACGAACGTTTTTCCCTAAGCTAGACTCGTCAAAAAATTAAGCCAATTTTTGTGCTTACAGAGGACGAAAATTTGCAGAACATACTAAAAATTTATCTCAATCCGACATACCAATAAAAAACTTAAAATCATAAGGTGAGCAGACTCGTGCTGAAACAGAAATTTCATGCACTAGGATAGCAACTTATAAGTCCAAATGGGTTTGACTTGACTCTTTATTGAAAACTCCAGAATTAAAACAAAAAAAACTAATCTCTTGAGACAGCAAGAGGATACTAGAAAAATCCAAACAAAAACAACCGGGTTGCCTCTCGTAAAGCGCTTTCTTTATAGCCATATAGCTAGGCTTTACTTACTTAACATCATGATGGTTGGAGTGAGGTGGCTCGGCATCCCCAAACTTGGATTCTTGTACTTATTTGATACATGTAGGGTGAGCCCAGGGGTACATCCCCAAGCTTGATTGGTTGTCCCTCTTGATCTTTGTTCATCTCACTCAACTCTTCCTCCTGAAAAATTCTTCTTACACAAATCTCAACATAAACCTTGATTAGAGGGGTTAGTGCCTCCATAAATAAAATACACATAGGTACAGAAAATACACATCATGAGTTGATTCTAAATATTAACTACTGTTACTACAGTTGTGCATTGCTCCTTGATCAAAAGAACCACACAAAACACAAGTAATGAGAGCAATGCGAAATAAAGACATAATCTACCAAAAACTGAACAGCCCGTAAAGAGTGAATTTTTAGAGGCACTTAGGTTGCTCAAATCATAAAACTTAAAACTAATGAAATATGAAGTGATAACTAAATATTGCTGTCGTAAATTACCAGGTCAAAATTCTACTTCTGTGATTTCAAACATTTTTCGCAGTGAAGTTCAGGAATCTGTTTTCTTGACAGCTAATTACTATTGTTTAATCCTATCTCTCATATAAGATTATTCTTGCCATTTAAGACGAGAAATAAGACAGAAATGTGATGTTACAGTAGTGAACTAATATTTTTTATTGTTTTTAGCTTTGAAAAAAGTTTTAATGATAGAGACTTTGCAATGGTTTCATTGGCATGAACAACACATGTTCAAGGTCGACCCCAACTTCTCCATTACTCATCCTTCTCATTTACTTTCCCAAAATTTTTATAAAATGAAAATCTTAAACTAAATGATACATAACAGTAGGTAAAGGCATTTTACATGTTGTAAAGACATAAATGTGTGCTCAAACCGAATAGGAAATTAAAGCATAAGGAACACACCAAAAAAAAAAATTAAACAATTTATTTTTAAGTCTAACCCATTTCCTATGCATTGGCATTTTGTAATGAAACAAATAAAATAAGCACATAATAGCAAGCATATAAAGGTAGATCAAGTGCAACTTCAATACTTTCAGCATAAAGAGGGGAAACTTAATATTGTTGAAATATGTGTAACCATGTTTCCCTCTCTCATAATAATTTTCAGTGGCATCATGAATAGATTCAACAATATGAATATCACATAAAACATTCTTATCATGAGCCACATGCATAAAAGAATCACTACTCTCCACATAAGTAAAATCCTCATTAGTGATAGTGGGAGTTAAACATTCATAATTTTCATTGCAATCATCATATATAGGAGGCATAGTATCATCAAAGTGAATTTTCTCCTCCAACCTTGGGGAACTAGAAATATCATGCTCATCAAAACCAAATTCCCCAAGCTTAAAACTTTCCATAGAATCAACAAGTATATCATTTTTATCCTCAATAGTAGGGGGACTAAAAATATCATATTCATCAAGACAAACTTCCCCAAGCTCAAAGTTTTCCTTAGCAATACAGGTGTTCAAAGAATTAGTACTACCACAAATATGATTGTTGTGCAAATAAATTTTCAATTTCTCCTCAAACACTTCATGTCCTAATTCAAGGTAGATATTATACAATTCTAAAATTGTTTTGGTTGTTTTCCATTTTATAATTTTTTTTTGTGTTTTAGGTTTATATGTTAGTATTCAATGCAAACAAGAATAAAAGCTTAGCACAACGCTCCCCGGCAACGGCGTCAGAAAAGTGCTTGATGACTCCCAAGTGCAGGAGATCAATTGTAGTACCTTTCGATAAGTATTTGAGTGTCGAACCCACGAGGAGCTGAAGGTAAGCTATCTATTCTCTAAAGCCCTATAACCCTCTCATATGGCTGTTTATGCAAAGCAATAAGTTTGACCAAAATGAAATAACTAATTAAAAGCAAGTGACGTGGAGTGTGGTTTGTCTAGTAACTAGTGAGGCAAGTTTAAAATGCAAGTTTCTAAGCAAATTTCACAAGTAGCAAGCAGCAAATATCTCAAGTATCTCAAGGGAGCAAGTGTTCTAGCAATAGGTGTTTCGTTCGTGTGGTTGTCACAATTAGTGAAGCACATGTTTTAGTCTTAGTTGTTGTCGCACCCGGACTTCTAGAGGATACTCACAGCCCGCTAAATAGTAGATAAATGGCTTACGGGGCTTACCGGCACCCGCATCTCAATATGAGTAGGCCAACACGTAAACGTGTGACAACCAACCTCTACTATTCATCGTCTGCGTAAACCATCCCATAGAAATCCGACTACTTCCATTGACGTACTTCATAACATACACACATGGTACGTCAACGGCATTTGAACAAGTGATATCACAACAAATCTCTAAGACACAAAGAAATAGAAATAAGTGGCAAATAGCTCTCACTAGAGCAGAGATAGCAAATACAATCATGCAGAGGACACATGTCCCAACAAGTCATCATTACATCACAGCGGAAGCATCCAAAGTGTCTGAGTACAGACAAGATCCAAATAGGCCTAAGAGGCCGGAAACGAAAGAACGGAGTCCATCCACGAAGTCTCGGATCCTGCCCGGGTCCGCTATCTACTCGTCAGCAGCCTCGTCATACTACACGTAGTAGCCACCATGGGGATCCTCGGAAACGTAGTATGCAGAACACGCAGCCCCAAAGGGGTCAGTACAGACGAGTACTGGCAAGCAAGACGCACAAGATACCAAAGTGTACCCGGCAACACCAAGTACAAATGCTTTGGGGTCAACAGAAGATAGGTGATATAAAGATGCGGCAGCGGGCTGCTCTAACCAACTACAGAGACACGCTACAACATCCGACTAAAAGAAGGGGATAAGATAGCGCATCGGAACCAACTACCACTAACCTCAAACAAACTCATCCTGGATCTCGCCCCTTATCCAAAGAAGCAATCCGAGGATAACTCACACAGTTGGATTAGTGAAGGTTCCAGTTATTGTGTCAATAAGCCTATTACTAGTCAAATTAGTATTAATTAGGTGTAAGTTGTCTAATCCTTGTTAGCCAGCCCTATCACCAAGTCATCCATAACCGCGGACAACACGGCTTCTCGAGAAGATTTAACCCTGCAGGGATGCACCAATTTGGCTGTACACGTAAGAATATCCCGCCAGACGGGGGATCAACCCACCAAGCGAGGTACTCAACACAACCCAACTCTTCTTCGCATCAAGCCCAAAGAACCCCGTGCAATTGAGCGCACGGCTAATCAAGCCCCACGAAGAAAAGGGGACCCTCATAGCACTCTAAGAACGTGTCTCCCTAAATGCAGACTACAAAAGTTACCACCCTGGCGCCAAGGGTTCGCACCTGCATATGCATGCGGCAAATGGAAAACCCGAACTAAATGAGGCGATTTGGACGAGATGCGAATCGAATCAAAGTTGAGGGGGGCGCCCATACACGCTTCCCACATGCGGTTAGCGCGCTCATCATGGATCTAGAGGACAAGAACTTTTCCTGAGTTCGACACTAGCAGGCCTCAAAACCATACCCGGCCTCCTGCCGGTGCCTTATCATCAAATTAGCATTACCTCAAACATTAACAGATTGTTGTTTAAACATCGAGCCCCCAGAACATAGTAAATATGGTAACAGAAATAATGGACATCAGACTCGAGCATAAACAACCCTAAGCATGCTAGTAAGACACATGCAACAAGCAACGGGGTTATAGGTGTGGAGGATAGGCTATATCAGGGTTACAGGATATCATGTGATAGGATCGGAACACAAGCAACGAATCTTAAGGCTAGCAGAAATAGACAACGGAAAGTACCGGTATCCAGTGTGGAAAGGACACAATGGTTCAGGCGAGTGAATACTTGCCTGCAAACTCAGTAGCCTCGTACTGGGCTAACTCCTCTGAAGTAGTGTCGTAAACCTCGTCTGTCTCAACGTCGTCGTCTATTCGAGAAGAAGCAAACAAACAACGCAGAGAGACAAACAATCAATACATGGCATAATGCACAAACATGGGATGATGCATGGCAATTTAATTGATGCATCAATGATAAGCTAGTTGACATGGTAAACATATTTAATTGGGACCATATGCAATTTGGGTTGCATATAGAAAGGCCCAAGAATTAAAGTTGAATTAAGTGATCTACAAATAACCATCATGTGAAAGTTGATTAGAATGATGCATGGATGATGAAAACAATAAGAAAACAACAATAGCTTCAATTTGAAAATGTTGTTTACCAAGTTTGGAATTTTATTTATTAAGTTATGGAATTTGGCTTCTTAAATGAGTTACACAAGCACTCATTGTTTTCACCCATTTTAATTGATCAAAACAGATAAAAAAATTCATATTTGGAAAGAACACAAAATTTTAGATGGAATACATATTTCATTTGTTGAAAAAGGATTTAAAATGAGCAAGTTATTAATTTGACAAATTTAAATGCATTAAATAAGAAACGGTTGTTTTCAGCAATTTAATTTATTTAAAACAGAACACAAAGTTGATATTTGCATAGTTCATGAAAAATGGAGTGGAAAACATATTTTATATGTTCAAAAAGAATTTAGTTTGACCAAGTTATTAATTTAGCAATTTTAAATGATTTAAATAAGATTTAAATTATTTAACCAATTTTAATTATTCAAAACAGGAAACAAAGTTTATATTTGGAAAGTTTGTTCAATTTTGCATGGGAAAAATATTTTATATGTGCCATTTGAATTAAATTTGAATTAGTTATGAATTTGGCAAAATTTGAAAGAGTTGTTTGAATTTGAATTTTTGAAACCATTTGAAATGTTCAAAATAGTAAACAAATGGTTTAAACATGTAGAGAATTAAATTTGGTATGGTAAACATATTTTATTTATTAAATTTGGATTTGATTTGCAAAAGATATATGAATTTGAAATTACAGGGGCTATTCTGCAATTTCTAAAAGTTTCAGATTTGGTCCAGGGGCTTGGGTGCGAAAAAGAAATTCAGAAAAGATCCCTGGAACCTTTTCTACGCAGGCAGAGCAACCCCTAGGTCACTGGCAGTGGGCCAGTGCCCAGCTGGTGCGTGCGTGGCGTGCGTGTGTGTGCTTGCGTGGCCACCACGTCGCTGACGTGTGGGGCCAGCATGGTTGCGTGGCAAAGCGAGCAAAAAGATGGGTTTTATTCTGCGCGGCGGGGGATCGAACCCGCGCCCTCGCGTTGCGCGCCGTTGGATCTTGCCATTGGGCTGGCTCGACGGTGGTGATAGGAGAGGGAGGCGCGAGGTTTTGAGGTGGATCTGCTCTGTCTAACTGAAACTGAAGAAAACGATTCAGTCTTTCTGAACCTGACGGAGGCATGCTCGCCGGCGGCGATGCTGCGCTGCTGCTGCTGCCCGAGTGCGAGCGAGAGCACCGTGTGCGTGCGCGTGACGCAGGGGAAACAGAGGAGGACGTGGGGGTGCAGGCAGTGCTCACCGAGGGGGAGTAGAGGGAGCAGGAGCACTCGACGAGGTGACGGTGGCCGGCGACGTGGACGGAGACGGCGGCGGCGATCCGAGGCCTCCCAGTCCCCGCTGCGTTGTCGAGGAGGAAGACGGAGGCACGGGGAATCGATTCCCGCGCTCAGGCCGCTCGGAGAGGTTCCATAGCGGCGACGGTCGGCGGAGTTGCTCCTCTGCTGTGCGGTGGAGGTGGAGCTTCAGAGAAACAGCGAGAGAGAGAGAAGAAAGGAGGAGGAGAAATGGCGGCGGCGACAGAGAGGTGGAGGAGGGAGGACTAGGGCAGCAGGGAGGAGCCCGTGGGCGTGGTTTTAAGGAGGAGGAGGCGCGCTCCCGGCCGTCCCATCCTCTGCCTTTCGACGTGGACATCCTCGATGTCCTGCCGTACAGAGGTAGGGGATGGGGAGTAGGTGGGCTGGGCCTGGGGGGTAGTAGGTGGCCTGGGCCGGCCTGTTGGCTGGCCTGGCTGCCTCCCCCCCTTTTTCTTTTCTGTTTTTCCTTTTTTTTTGCTGAAAGGAAAAGAAAGAAAAGAATGGGTTTTTTGGTTTGAAAAATTTTGGGGATAATTTTTATAAGTTAGTTATTACAAAAGCCCAGTTGTGCAACTTTTTGTTTTCCGAATTTTTAAATTTGGTTGCTGTTTGAAATTCAAATGGATTTGATTGAATTTTTGCAATAATTGGAATATTGAAAATTAGGCAAGTTAATGCTTTGGAAATTCTAGTTTATTGGAAGCAATTGAATGGTTTGATTTGAATGTTTCATTTGAAAAATTGTAACAGAACAAGTATGAAACAAGGATTTGAATTTTGGTTTGAAATTCAAATGGAAAACAAGTGAAAACAGAAACAATGCTCATGATGGAAATGATGCAAACTTAATTTAAATAAGAAGCAAGCATTGTAATGGTGTTTTTCATACTTGGGATGTTACAAAACGCCCCCCTTGAAGGAATCGCGCCCCGAGATTCCTACCGAGAAGAGAAAAGATCTGGATACTTCTTGCGAAGATCCTCTTCGGTCTCCCACGTTGCCTCTTTATCGGAATGATGAGACCACTGCACTTTTAATAACTTGGTGCTCTTGTTGCGAGTTTTGTGCTCGGTCTCATCGAGAATTCGAATAGGGTGCTCCTCATAAGAGAGATCTTCTTGCAGTTCAATGGAATCATGATCAACTGCACGACCTGGATCTTTGAAGCACCTCTTGAGCTGTGACACGTGAAACACATAGTGCACCTTGGATAGCTTTTCTGGAAGTTCAAGACGATAGGCATTTTCTGCACGCCTTGAGAGAATGTTGAAAGGACCAATATATCTTGGTGCAAGCTTTCCTTTGGCACCAAAACGATGAGTGCCTCTGAGGGGAGTTACACGGAGATATGCTTTGTCTCCAGATGCATAGACCATGTCCCTGTGTTTGCTGTCATAGTAGCTTTTCTGACGAGATTGAGCAATCCTCAGATTGTCACGAATGATGCGAACTTTCTCTTCGGCCTCGTTAACAATGTCAGGGCCTAAGAGTGAACGTTCACCAGCTCCAGACCAATTGATTGGACTCCTGCATCTGCGGACATAGAGAGCCTCAAATGGTGCCATGCCTAGGCTTGCCTGGAAGCTGTTGTTGTAGGAGAATTCAGCATATGGAAGACATTCCTCCCATTTCATGCCAAAAGAGAGACCACATGCTCTGAGCATATCCTCGAGAATCTGATTGACTCTTTCGACTTGCCCTTGAGACTGAGGGTGATAAGCTGTGCTGAACAGAAGCTTGGTGCCCAAGGCCTCTTGAAAGCTTTTCCAGAAATGAGAAGTGAAGATGCTTCCACGGTCTGAGCTTATTTCCAATGGAACACCATGAAGAGGAACAATCTTTGCTGTGTAGAGCTCTGCTAACTGACTAGCTGAGATTGTCTCTTTGACAGGAAAGAAGTGAGCGACTTTAGTGAGTCGATCAATGACAACGAAGATTGCATCGTTGCCCCTCTTGGACTTTGGAAAACCAGTGACGAAGTCCAATTTCAATCATGTCCCACTTCCACTCAGGGATTTTCAGAGGTTGGAGAAGACCGGCTGTTTTCTGATGAACTGCCTTAACACGTTGACTAACGTCGCATTCAGAAACGTATTGAGCAATTTCACGTTTCATGCTAGGCCACCAATACAGTGTCTTGAGATCCTGGTACATCTTTGTACTTCCAGGGTGTATGGAGAGAGGAGTTTCATGAGCCTCCTTGAGAATGACATCTTTGAGACTTTGAATTTTAGGAACTGCAATGCGTCCTTCGAAGAACACAGTTCCCTTGTCATCAATTGAGAAGCACTCAAATTTCTCATTGCCTGCTTTGATGTGTTCTACAATCTTCTTGATTTCAGCATCACGAAGTTGTTCAGAACGAATCTTGTCCTCGAGAGTTGGACTGGCTGTCAAGTTTGCAAGATAGCCTTGAGGAACAAGACCGAGGTTGAGCTTCTGGAATTCTTCATGAAGAGGAGGTTGGCTTTCCATGATCATGAGATTATTGCAATACGACTTGCGACTGAGAGCATCGGCCATAACATTAGCCTTGCCTGGAGTGTAAGAGATGGTAAGATCAAAGTCTTTGATCTTTTCAATCCATCTCCTTTGTCTGAGGTTTAGATCTGGTTGAGTGAAGATGTACTTCAGACTCTTATGATCGGAAAAGATTTCAGTACGATTACCCAACAAGTATTGTCTCCATTTCTTGAGGGCAAACACAACTGCTGCAAGTTCAAGGTCATGAGTGGGATAATTGAGCTCATGTGTGTTCAACTGACGTGAAGCATAAGCCACAACTTGACGTTCTTGCATAAGAACTGCACCTAGACCTTGGAGAGAAGCATCACAGAATATTTGGAAAGGTTTGGAAGGATGTGGGCCAACCAGAACTGGTGTAAAAGTGAGTTTAGTCTTCAGGAGATTGAAACTTTCATCACATTGTGGAGACCAGACGAACTTCTTGTCCTTCTTTGTGAGGTCAGTGAGAGGTTTGGCAATCTTGGAGAAGTTTGGGACGAAGCGACGACAATAGCTAGCCAAGCCAAGAAAACTTCTTACTTGCTTCACCGTCTTTGGAGGTTTCCAATCAACAATTGCTTTAACCTTTTCTGGATCAATGGCTATGCCCTTGGCAGAGATGACATGACCAAGGTAAGCAACTTTTGAAATCTAGAACTCACATTTGGAGAACTTGGCATAGAGACGATGCTCGCGAAGCTTCAAGAGAGTTAGACGAAGATGTTCTTCATGCTCTTCCTCGGATTTTGAGTAGACAAGAATGTCATCAAGATATACCACAACGAACTTGTCGAGGTATTCATGGAAGACAGAATTCATGAGTCGAGAGAAGGTCGCCGGTGCATTGGTGAGACCAAAGGACATGACGATGAATTCGTATAGACCGTAGCGAGTGGTGAAGGCTGTCTTTGGAATATCCTCTTTTCTGATCTTTATTTGATGGTAACCCATTCTCAAGTCCAACTTGGAGAATATTGAGGCTCCAGCAAGTTAATCAAAAAGATCATCGATGCGAGGAATTGGATACTTGTTTTTTATGGTTTTCTCGTTAAGAGGACGATAGTCAACAACGAGTCTCTTTGTGTGATCCTTCTTCGCAAC
Source organism: Alopecurus myosuroides (assembly GCA_028641055.1). Classification (NCBI taxonomy): domain Eukaryota; kingdom Viridiplantae; phylum Streptophyta; class Magnoliopsida; order Poales; family Poaceae; genus Alopecurus; species Alopecurus myosuroides. The sequence goes on from CM054058.1 coordinate 146,543,842, forward strand.
GAACAGAGTTGGGCAACCCCAAGCCGAGGAACTAGGTTGAATGTAACCTTTTTCCATGTACATATCAATTTGTTCCTTCAACAACTTCAGCTCGGGAGTTCCTATCTTATAGGGATGCTTAGAGATTGGAGCAGTACCTGGTTCAAGTTCGATCACGAACTCGACAGCTCTGTCCGGAGGCATTCCTGGCAACTCTTCTGGAAAGATGTCAGGGAAGTCGCAAACCACCGGAACATTTTCAAGTGAAGGTAGAGGTTTTGCATTGAGGGTGCATAGCTGAATGGAACTTGATTCATGTGGAGAATAGATTATCTGGCCAGAAGGGTGGGACAGAGTTATTGACTTTTGAGCACAGTCAATCCTTGCTTTATTGGTCTTCAGCCAATCCATACCAAGAATGACATCAATGTCAGAATTTCCCAGCAACATGAGAGAAGCAAGGAATATGTGGCCTCCAATTAGGATTTGATTGTCCTTACTTATCTTGGAAGTCAACATTTGAGATCCCGGGGAGTGAACAGTGATCTGATTGCTTAGTGGAACCACAATTAGCTTGTTTGTTGTGGCAAAGGTCTTTGACACAAAAGAATGTGATGCTCCGGTATCAAACAACAGTTTAGCTGGAAAAGAGTTTACGGGAAATATACCGAGAACGACGTCACGAGCTTCCTCAGCTTTGTCGATCTTGACATGATTCACCCTTGCGGTCCTCCCGACATGCCTGTTGTTGGAGTTGAAGGCCTTAGGCGGGGGAGCGCGCACCATTGCCTGGTTTGTGTTAGGACGAGGTGGTGGTGGAGGTAGCTGCCTCTGCGTGCACTTGTCGGCGTAGTGCCCCGTCTGCTTGCACTTGTAGCAAGTGACGACACGAGCAGGCCCTGGCCTTGGCTGCCCCATCGAAGCCCTTTGATCATGCATCTGAGCAGGGTTGGGTGGGCGGGGAGCGAAGCCTAGAGAAGTTTGGGCGTATGGAGCCCGAGTGACAGCACCATTTGGTACCCAGATGCGGCGCTTCTGCGGAGGGGTGGTCATGTTGGAGGAGGAACCACCCTCACGCGAGTGCTTGCGAGACTCCTCGAACGCCTTGCGCCCATTTTCTTCATTGAGCGCGGTGTTAACGAGATCCTCGAAGCTGTTGGCCTTGACATTGGTGAGGGCATACTTGAGCTCCGGGTTAAAGCCTCTGCGGAACCTTGCCATCTTTTTAGCTTCAGTGGACACCTCATCTCCAGCGTATCGAGCGAGGCGATTGAACTCACTCTGATACCCGATGACGTCCAACTTGCCCTGCTTGAGAGAGCAAAACTCTTCACGCATTCTTTCCATGAGACCATCTGGAATGTGGTGCTTCAGGAAGGCTTCCTTGAAACAATCCCACGTGACTGGCATCCTAGTCCTCATGGCCTGGAAGTTTTCCCACCAAGTAGCTGCCTGACCCTTCAGCAGATAGGAGGCATACTTGACCTTGTCTTCTTCAGCTACGTGTGCAATCTCCAGAGCCTTGGCTATCTCACGGATCCAGATCATCAGCGTCCAGAGGCTCGCGTGTGGCCACGAAAGCTCTTGGGCCCAGACTGAGAAACTCCTTGATGCTGACTCGTGGAGCTGTCTGGTTGATGTGCTGATTAGCCTGAAACTGGGCCATCTGCGTCATGACTTGGGTCATCGGAGTCAACAGCTCCGCGATTGGCGGTGGCTCAGGCGTGTTGTTCCTTGTTGGCGGCATCCTGAATGGAAATGCATTTTAGCACAACAATAGAAAAGGATAGACTTGGCAACCGAAAGAGAGATTATTCCGACGCATGAATAGATAACCAACAGGTACATCATCACATGTTCAAATACATCAGAATATCCAACACACCATAAATGGTTCGAATGCCAAAGGATAACTAAACATAGCTAAGAATGGATACATCGGTACTCCCATGCTCATCACGCAGGACAGCGGCTAGGAGTACGGCGAGAGGTACGGTGAGGAGCACGCCCACGAAAGTAGGTGGAACGAAGATCCACGTAGATCTGACGTGGTCTGAGACCGACTCTAGGCGTGGTGAAGTACATAGCGTCGACTCCCTGTGCTCCAAAGCGTGGAATCCCAGTGTAACCAGCACCGAGGTTAAGGAGTGGACCTCTGATCAGCTCGCAACCTCCAGCATCTGGCAGACGACGCCCAACTGGCTGATCGAAACGTGCAAAGCGCTCGTCTCCAACAAAGTCTGTGGTGTAAGTCGCCAGACGAGTCAAAGCAAGGTAAAGCTGCTCTCTGACTGAAGCCAACTCCTGAGATAGTGTACGGGCAACTGCGTCACTGTGTCTCACAAACTGAGCGGTGGTGTGCAGTCTGGAGTTATCATGCTCATAAACATCCAAATTGTCGTAGAGAGTGAAGTGAGCTCCGTCCGAAGTGATGTAACCACGGGGGATGTGGCGATAGATAGAATCGTCAAATCCCCAGTAGTCAGCACGAAGGACGGTGAGACTCACATAAGCTGCCTGCTGCACAGCCATATCCACCGTGGAACCCACTGCCTCGTAGCGGTGGACTACACTCATGCCATCATCTGACAGAATGTAGACGATAGCCTGGTAGTAGGTCTGCTCAAACTCTCGCTGCTGCTCGTAGACCTAGTACTCTGGTGCCCAACGGAACCCCAGAAAAGTGGCAATGTCTCTCTGCATCTCCGGATAACCGGCAGTGCTCTCGCAACGAGTCATACGAACCACCTGCGGGTAGAATCTGAGATCCATCTGCAGATGATCGGGGAAGCTTTGATTAGACGCCGGTAGAAGAACTGAAGTGGCAAGCAACAACAAGGTTCCAACGGACGAAAAGGATCTTGAGAAGAACAGGATATTGAAGCAACATTTGGGAAACACGAGACCAAACACTCCTGAGGTACTACGGAAAACCCATCCGGGCTTCTAAAGGATCAATATCTACTGCTTAAGGAATAGAGGATCTGCTTCCGGGGCTTATGTGCCTCCGTTCTCAATCGTGAGTAGGCAACATGATAAATCATGTCACAACCACCTCCATTCCTATGGTCTAGTAGATATAACCATCCTAGAGAAACCAGGATACGTGAAATCCTAACTTGAAAGTTTAGATGAGAAGAGAAAACAACGTTGCACTTCCTTACCAGAAAAAGGGAGGGTGGGTGGGGAAAGAAATAAAAGAACAGAATTCCTACTCTCACGTTTCATTTTTCCTATATAGCTACAAAATAGTTTCTAAACTCAACTGCGACCAGTAAAAGGGATCCTACAGGCAGACAGGCTCTGATACCATTTGTCGCACCCGGACTTCTAGAGGATACTCACAGCCCGCTAAACAGTAGATAAATGGCTTACGGGGCTTACCGGCACCCGCATCTCAATATGAGTAGGCCAACACGTAAACGTGTGACAACCAACCTCTACTATTCATCGTCTGCGTAAACCATCCCATAGAAATCCGACTACTTCCATTGACGTACTTCATAACATACACACATGGTACATCAACGGCATTTGAACAAGTGATATCACAACAAATCTCTAAGACACAAAGAAATAGAAATAAGTGGCAAATAGCTCTCACTAGAGCAGAGATAGCAAATACAATCATGCAGAGGACACATGTCCCAACAAGTCATCATTACATCACAGCGGAAGCATCCAAAGTGTCTGAGTACAGACAAGATCCAAATAGGCCTAAGAGGCCGGAAACGAAAGAACGGAGTCCATCCACGAAGTCTCGGATCCTGCCCGGGTACGCTATCTACTCGTCAGCAGCCTCGTCATACTACACTTAGTAGCCACCATGGGGATCCTCGAAAACGTAGTCTGCAGAACACGCAGCCCCAAAGGGGTCAGTATAGACGAGTACTGGCAAGCAAGACGCACAAGATACCAAAGTGTACTCGGCAACACCAAGTACAGATGCTTTGGGGTCAACGGAAGATAGGTGATATAAAGATGCGGCAGCGGGCTGCTCTAACCAACTACAGAGACACGCTACAACATCCGACTAAAAGAAGGGGATAAGATAGCGCATCGGAACCAACTACCACTAACCTCAAACAAACTCATCCTGGATCTCGCCCCTTATCCAAAGAAGCAATCCGAGGATAACTCACACAGTTGGATTAGTGAAGGTTCCAGTTATTGTGTCAATAAGCCTATTACTAGTCAAATTAGTATTAATTAGGTGTAAGTTGTCTAATCCTTGTTAGCCAGCCCTATCACCAAGTCATCCATAACCGCGGACAACACGGCTTCTCGAGAAGATTTAACCCTGCAGGGATGCACCAATTTGGCCGTACACATAAGAATATCCCGCCAGACGGGGGATCAACCCACCAAGCGAGGTACTCAACACAACCCAACTCTTCTTCGCATCAAGCCCAAAGAACCCCGTGCAATTGAGCGCACGGCTAATCAAGCCCCACGAAGAAAAGGGGACCCTCATAGCACTCTAAGAACGTGTCTCCCTAAATGCAGACTACAAAAGTTACCACCCTGGCGCCAAGGGTTCGCACCTGCATATGTATGCGTCAAATGGAAAACCCGAACTAAATGAGGCGATTTGGACGAGATGCGAATCGAATCAAAGTTGAGGGGGGCGCCCATACACGCTTCCCACATGCGGTTAGCGCGCTCATCATGGATCTAGAGGACAAGAACTTTTCCTGAGTTCGACACTAGCAGGCCTCAAAACCATACCCGGCCTCCTGCCGGTGCCTTATCATCAAATTAGCATTACCTCAAACATTAACAGATTGTTGTTTAAACATCGAGCCCCCAGAACATAGTAAATATGGTAACAGAAATAACGGACATCAGACTCGAGCATAAACAACCCTAAGCATGCTAGTAAGACACATGCAACAAGCAACGGGGTTATAGGTGTGGAGGATAGGCTATATCAGGGTTACAGGATATCATGTGATAGGATCGGAACACAAGCAACGAATCTTAAGGCTAGCAGAAATAGACAACGGAAAGTATCGGTATCCAGTGTGGAAAGGACACAATGGTTCAGGCGAGTGAATACTTGCCTGCAAACTCAGTAGCCTGGTACTGGGCTAACTCCTCTGAAGTAGTGTCGTAAACCTCGTCTGTCTCAACGTCGTCGTCTATTCGAGAAGAAGCAAACAAACAACGCAGAGAGACAAACAATCAATACATGGCATAATGCACAAACATGGGATGATGCATGACAATTTAATTGATGCATCAATGATAAGCTAGTTGACATGGTAAACATATTTAATTGGGCCCATATGCAATTTGGGTTGCATATAGAAAGGCCCAAGAATTAAAGTTGAATTAAGTGATCTACAAATAACCATCATGTGAAAGTTGATTAGAATGATGCATGGATGATGAAAACAATAAGAAAACAACAATAGCTTCAATTTGAAAATGTTGTTTACCAAGTTTGGAATTTTATTTATTAAGTTATGGAATTTGGCTTCTTAAATGAGTTACACAAGCACTCATTGTTTTCACCCATTTTAATTGTTCAAAACAGATAAAAAAATTCATATTTGGAAAGAACACAAAATTTTAGATGGAATACATATTTCATTTGTTGAAAAAGGATTTAAAATGAGCAAGTTATTAATTTGACAAATTTAAATGCATTAAATAAGAAACAGTTGTTTTCAGCAATTTAATTTATTTAAAACAGAACACAAAGTTGATATTTGCATAGTTCATGAAAAATGGAGTGGAAAGCATATTTTATATGTTCAAAAAGAATTTAGTTTGACCAAGTTATTAATTTAGCAATTTTAAATGATTTAAACAAGATTTAAATTATTTAGCCAATTTTAATTATTCAAAACAGGAAACAAAGTTTATATTTGGAAAGTCTGTTCAATTTTGCATGGGAAACATATTTTATATGTGCCATTTGAATTAAATTTGAATTAGGTATGAATTTGACCAAATTTGAAAGAGTTGTTTGAATTTGAATTTTTGAAACCATTTGAAATGTTCAAAACAGTAAACAAATGGTTTAAACATGTAGAGAATTAAATTTGGTATGGAAAACATATTTTTTTTATTAAATTTGGATTTGATTTGCAAAAGATATATGAATTTGAAATTACAGGGGCTATTCTGCAATTTCTAAAAGTTTCAGATTTGGTCCAGGGGCTTGGGTGGGAAAAAGAAATTCAGAAAAGGTCCCTGGAACCTTTTCTACGCAGGCAAAGCAACCCCTGGGTCACTGGCAGTGGGCCAGTGCCCAGCTGGTGCGTGCGTGGCGTGCGTGTGTGTGCTTGCGTGGCCACCACGTCGCTGACGTGTGGGGCCAGCATGGTTGCGTGGCAAAGCGAGCAAAAAGATGGGTTTTATTCTGCGCGGCGGGGGATCGAACCCGCGCCCTCGCGCTGCGCGCCGTTGGATCTTGCCACTGGGCTGGCTCGACGGTGGTGATAGGAGAGGGAGGCGCGGGGTTTTGAGGTGGATCTGCTCTGTCTAACTGAAACTGAAGAAAAGGATTCAGTCTTTCTGAACCTGATGGAGGCGTGCTCGCCGGCGGCGACGCTGCGCTGCTGCTGCTGCCCGAGTGCGAGCGAGAGCGCCGTGTGCGTGCGCGTGACACAGGGGAAACAGAGGAGGACGTGGGGGTGCAGGCAGTGCTCACCGAGGGGGAGTAGAGGGAGCAGGAGCACTCGACGAGGTGACGATGGCCGGCGACATGGACGGAGACGGCGGCGGCGATCCGAGGCCTCCCAGTCCCCGCTGTATTGTCGAGGAGGAAGACGGAGGCACGGGGAATCGATTCCCGCGCTCAGGCCGCTCGGAGAGGTTCCATAGCGGCGGCGATCGCCGGAGTTGCTCCTCTGCTGTGCGGTGGAGGTGGAGCTTCAGAGAAACATCGAGAGAGAGAGAGAGAGAAGAAAGGAGGAGGAGAAATGGCAGCGGCGGCAGAGAGGTGGAGGAGGGAGGACTAGGGCAGTAGGGAGGAGCCCGTGGGCGTGGTATTAAGGAGGAGGAGGCGCGCTCCCGGCCGTCCCATCCTCTGCCTTTCGACGTGGACATCCTCGATGTCCTGCCGTACAGAGGTAGGGGATGGGGAGTAGGTGGGCTGGGCCTGGGGGGTAGTAGGTGGCCTGGGCCGGCCTGTTGGCTGGCCTGGCTGCCTCCCCCCCTTTTTCTTTTCTGTTTTTCCTTTTTTTTTGCTGAAAGGAAAAGAAAGAAAAGAATGGGTTTTTTTGGTTTGAAAAATTTTGGGGATAATTTTTATAAGTTAGTTATTACAAAAGCCCAGTTGTGCAACTTTTGTTTTCCAAATTTTTAAATTTGGTTGCTGTTTGAAATTCAAATGGATTTGATTGAATTTTTGCAATAATTGGAATATTGAAAATTAGGCAAGTTAATGCTTTGGAAATTCTAGTTTATTGGAAGCAATTGAATGGTTTGATTTGAATGTTTCATTTGAAAAAATTGTAACAGAACAAGTATGAAACAAAGATTTGAATTTTGGTTTGAAATTCAAATGGAAAACAAGTGAAAACAGAAACAATGCTCATGATGGAAATGATGCAAACTTAATTTAAACAAGAGGCAAGCATTGTAATGGTGTTTTTCATACTTGGGATGTCACAGTTGTTTCTTCTAGGAAGGAGCCATGAATAGGTATAGTCAAGTAAATGATCTACAACCCCTTACGATGGATCATGTGGCCAAGTACATGACTGCACAAGATTGATTAAGACATAAAGTCCCACCATAGCCTTACGTTCTAAGGTCCCCTATATATATCCCCCAATAACTTAACTTTGTGGCTCGGTCTCAGGTTACTGTCACTCCCAAGTCACCACCACTCCATTATGCTACTGGTGATCACCTTACATGCATTCCCCAACATATGCGTGCACTCATATATTGTACATAAAGACAATCATAGAAGATAACAAACTTGTATGCAACCAATCAACGAACTATTTCACCATTGCCAAGAACAATTCACTACTCAAACATAGACGGGGAGACACAATACATCAAGGGAATATAGTATTGCACCATACATCGTGTTTGCCAAGAGATTACAGTGGAGAGATGGAGCTGATCTTGCTGTAGATGTTGATGATGAACACGCCGGAGGGGGGTGGAGCCCTCCGGGGGTGATCCCGGCGGCGTTTCCCCCCCTCCGATCTTCTCCGGCGGCAGCCTTCTGTCTCTCTGTTTCATGGTTTCGTCTCTCGGCGTCGCCTCCTCCTCGAAAAGGCCAGGGGACCCTTTATATAGTCGTTTTTAGGTCATGAGACACTCGGGAGAAGAAAGATCGACGGCATCGGAGCCACGGGGGCAAAAAGGGGGCCTCTCACGCGGCCAAGGAATCTGGCCGCATGGAGGATCCTCTTTGCCACCTGGTTGGCCTTTTTTCCCTCTACTTTGGCCCATGGTCTTCGTCTCGAAAATTCTGAACCGTGCTCTTCGGCCTCGCCCTTTTTGGAGTCTCGAAGCTCCCGGAAAGTCTGAAACACTAAAAAGTACGTTTTCTGGAAAAACAGGGTTAGAACCAAAAGAAGGGGGATTGTTTAGAAAATCCCCCAAATCATTATAAAACATGAATATAAGTTTCTAATATGTAGGAAAAACAAGTAATAACATGCAAAGTTCATGTATGCATTTTACATGCATCAACGACACGACAAACACATGCCACATGTTGTAGCTTGTGCTCATGGTTCCATAGGGATTGAATCCATCAGAGGCAATGCCGAGCCTTACGTTTCTAGGATCGCCCGCAAATGTTTTGAATTCATCGTCGAAAGCCTTCCACGCTGCACCATCAGCCGGATGAGTCAATATGTCCTTTTCAGGCTTCCTCTTTAACGCATGCACTTGCATGTTCTCCGCTGTTTTCCTTGAAGCAAACAATCTCTTCAGCCTCAATGCCAAAGGAAAATAACGCAACACTTTAATAGCAGATCTCTTTCTCTCCGGATACTTCCACCTCGATGCTTGACACTCTGGGTAGTTGTCCTTATCAGCATAATCCCCTGTGAAAAGTATGCAGTTGTTTGGGCACACGTGTATGCTGTCATATGAAAGATCCAGCTCCTTCATATAAGCTTTTGCTTCTCTATATTATTTGCGCAGTGTATTGCCGTCCGGAAGTGACTTGGCAAATATACGCATCCAAGCATCAAAAGCAGCGTTGCTGACCCGGTAATATGATTTGTGATGAAGTAGCTTTATCATTAATGCCAGCCTACCGAAGTGTTTATTTCCCTGGTAAAGCGGGCGCTCTGACTCTGCCAACATTTTTTCAAATACTTTATCATACCCACCTTCGACCTCAGTTTCTGTTCCTTCATGGGTTGTTGCTCCCGTGAGGTCTTTCAACATTGCTTCCATTTCATCGGCTTCTCTATCTGCCTCATCTTCGTCATCCATGTCCATATTATGATTCCCATGACCGGTATTATCATCCTCATCACCACCATTGCCATCATTATGTGGAGGATCTTCAATAATCACGACATCACTTGGCTCTCCATGATGTATCCACCGAAGGTAGGTAAAGGAAAATTTGTGGATTTGTAAGTGCCGGGTCACCACTCCAAAATGCCGCATCTTCATATTTAGGCACCTCGTGCATGGGCATCGAACATGACAATTATCTTCGTTTCTCTCCTTGACTAAGCTTAAGAAATCTTTGATTCCATCAACATATGGAGGGGTCCATGGTCTACCACTTGAAATCCAACGCATATCCATCTGTTAAAGAGATAAGCAAGCTATTATTGGATTTGTCTGAAAGGGGGTACTCATTTTTTATAACAGGCTACTCAATTTGCAGACAAACTAATCAAGTTTAACAAACATCAAATCACTAACCATGAACAAACTAATAATAGACCATGAGCAAACTAATCAATTGGCAGAACAATTAACAGTTCTAGGTATTCTTACTTTCTTAGCAAGTAGCACAAGGATGGGAGGGTTCTTTACCTTGGCTTACGGAGGCGTCCGAAAGGGGAGCCCCAACTAGTCGAACAGTACAGGCGTGCGCGGAGAATGCGTCCGAAAGGGGAGCATCGGCGACGTAAGCCGTGGAGGGCGGGCGGGGAGACGGTGGCCGCGGAGGGGGGCGGTGGTGGGGGCGGCAGGATGAGCCTCTGGCGGCTTGCACAGCCCCAGAAAAAATGACGGAAGGGGTGAGCTCCGTGGAGAGCACCGTACGCCGCCGCCACAGCCAAGGGTGGAGAGAACTGGATCTAGTTTCCGAACCTGATTTTGGTCTGAGCAGTGATGGGTCCCACACGCCATCCCCTCTAGCTCCGCATGCTGGCAAGGCGGCAACGGGATTTTCGTGGGTTCTCCATGTGTTCCCTTTGGACCCATATGTCTGCCACAGGTTGATTTTCGTTCGACTTTATTCTCCACTTCAGTTAATAGCCGAACATACGCGGAGAGAGAGCACTCTGTCCCCTTCCAATGAGAGAAACCCCCGCCGTTTTTCTCCACGGGGAGATAACCACCGCCACCGTTCTTCTTCACAAGCCGCGAGGTTCTTCCATTTCCCTTCTCCTTTCTAAAATATCTGTTTTTCTGTCTTATTTTCTTTCCACAAAAACAAGCATGCAATTGTTTGTTTTCAAACTCCACAAATCAAACCAATCATATATCTTTGTAGTCCACATATCATAGAGTAATTATATGCCAAGAAAACAAAAAATTGGATACCCTAACATATTGAAAACAAGTGCTAGAAAATGATACTTGGCTAGTTTTTATGGGATAAACCTTAATAGAAATATCAAAGAAAACATTCATATTTTCAACTGCCACTTTTTTTCTTGAATCAAACAAAGACAAACAATATTGTTAAGTTTAAATCAACCTTGATCCAACACTTGGGACAAAAATTACTGAAGGCATGAAATGGAAACATCACAAAAACAACTAGTGGTCATCAGAGAAAATTGATATTTGATTTAAAAGAAAAGTTTGCTTGCATTGCATAGATACTCATGGTCACATACATATGTTGGTTCATACAAACGCATTACAAAAGTTTTTGTTGGCTCACAAATTTGCCTCCCATACTATATTACAAGTGTCCACAAACTGGGGTGTGACATTAATTGCCTTTAGGCGGTCGCATGGGACTCGCAACTTCTCGAAGGTCTCGAGAGAGATCACGTTGAGGCATGTGCCTCTGTCCACGAGCGTCTTAGAGGCGGCGACGCTGCTGATCGTGGGGGTGCATACCAGAGGGATGGCTCCCACGGAGCCGGTATTCTTGGGATGGTCTGCGATGTTGAAGGAGATTTCTTGTTGCGACCACTTGAGGGCTTGTTGGTCCGGTCCATCCTCCTAACGGACGGAATTGACCTCCCTTGAGGCCCCCCTAAGATTGCAACTGGAGAGCGGGGTGAGCGACCCGCCAAGAATGCATGCCACATGGCGGGTTGATGGAGCGGCATGGTGTGCCTCCGCGAAGCTGCGACCGCCGCTTCCCACAGCAAAGCGCCAAAGAGTCACGTGCCATTCGGGCTCACCGTGGGAAAGGCGGTTGTAGTGGCGGAAGCATCGGAGGAACTGCGTGCGTAGTGCCTCCCACGTGCTCACCGAGCTATCGGGGAGGTTTAGCAACCTGGCGAGTGGAGGTCCACGAAGCGCCAATGGAAAGTACCTCATGAGGCACCTGTCGCAACCCCCCGGCTGCCCGGACCCTTGATTCATACCTCCGTAGGAAGCCCAAATGAGGAACATCTCCAACGTAGCGAGGTGGGAGACAAGGGCAGGACGCAGAGAGCCACCTTGCCTCCCACAGGTCCCTGGAGAATGCGTAGCAGCACCCTGCCCGAGAGCTCGCCCGCCGCTCTTCTTGAAGTTGGTAGAGCGCGACGGCTTAAACTTTCTATCGGGTTTGCCTTTGCCCTCAGATTTCTTCTTGTTATATTTAGTCTTGTTGGGCGGGTAGTGTTTCTTCTGTACCACATGGACAACAGAACCTACCTTAGCAACCCGAGCACGTGTATCCTTTGCTCTTGCCTTTTCTTCCACATCAAGTGATCCTATGAGGTCTGAAACGGAAAACTCTTGTCTCTTGTGTTTCAGAGAAGTTGCAAAGGTGTTCCATAAAGATGGAAGCTTTGCAATAATGCCTCCGTCCACAAATTTGTCCGGTAACATACACTTAAAATGCTCAAATTCTTTAGCGAGTGACTATATCTCATGAGCCTATTGAACAACAGAACGGTCATGAGTCATCCTATGGTCATAGAATTGCTCCATGACGAACAACTCGCTGCCAGCATCTGAGGCCCCAAATTTGGCCTCGAGTGCAGTCCACATGTCCTTGCCGTTATCAAACGACATATAAGGATACACAATGGAATCATCAATAATACCGGGGAGGGAACTTTTAAACATAGTGTCCATATTCTCAAAAGCATGCAGCTGTCCTGGATTGAGATCGCCCTCAGGTTTACCCTTGGTGGCCACATAGCAGCGCAAGGTTTGAAGCATAGCACTGATCTTGTGCGTCACCTCTTATAGTCCACAAACTTGAAAGGGTTTGGCCTTTTCGCCGCAATAATAGCAGGTGCAGGTGCAGCAAATTGCCTATAATCAGGTTTTTGGATTGTTGAAAATATAAGCAATTTAGCATATGAATTAATCCGAAATAGCATCAAATAAATTATGACCGTAGAAAATACAGTACGCATGCGCATGCCGAAATCTAGTGCAGTAGTGAAACCGATCAAATCTATAGCAATAACTAGACAAAGAAATTGCAGTAATATCTCATACAGATGAGAGAGAGATACATACGTTGCCGCGGCAGCGGCCCTGGCTGCGGTGTTGTCGATGTTGTCGCCCATGTCGTCGATGAAGAGGTTGCCGAGATGTGGAAACCAGTCGTCGTTGGGGAAGTAGTCGCCGTCAGCAGTCGCGCGAGTGCGCTCTCCAAAAACCTGATCGCTCCTCTCCCGTACAGGATCACAAGAGGCGCAGTGCTTTGGGACGGTGCGAAACCATAAGAGGAAGTGGCGGCTAGGGTTTATCGTATGCGCGTATTTATACTGCAGGCTAGGAGAGACGTGGGCGTAACTCCACGTCCGAGTTAGTTCGGTTCCACGATTCAAAAGGAAAACGGAAACTGTTATCAAATTAATGACTCATTAAGTTTTTCCAACCGACAAAATAAACGCTCTCGGTTCATTCCCGCAACCCGCGGCGCGTCGAGGCGAGTCGAGCGGCAGAGGAGCATGCGTGTGGCACACTTCTCATCTTGTCTCACCAACACTTACATGAGCTAGAATGGCTCAACTTATAAGATGGTGTCATCCTCTCCAAACTAGTAACGTGAGACTAAACTTTAGTCCCCACTTTTATTATTCATGAATGTGACATGACAATTTTAGAATTTTATTGGGCTTAGTTGAGCTAGGTGTGTGAAGACCATATAAATTTCAACAGGTACACCATGAAATTTCAATGATATATAAGTATAAATAGAATACACACAGAAACATGGCAAATATTTTCCCAAGAAAAACGCCTACTAGAGGTACAAGCATCAAGCACCCACGCCCGGTGCTTGAAACAAACCCACACTCTGTTTCAGGTTTTCAGCACATGTACGAGCTGAATTGCTGAAACCAACTGAAATGACCCAAACTACACGCGCACCAAAAGTTTGCTGCTACTTTTGTGAAAGTGTAACGATCCACACTAGAAACGCCCGGTGCAACGCCGTCGTTGGACCGACCCTGACCACCTACACATTTCTTAACATTGGTCCACGGACAGAACGTTTACGCTGAAGAAAAACCAGGGGACACATTCAAGCATCTTCAATTTGCACCTCAAGCAACTCAAAGACAGGGAGTACGGATTACTCGGCCACGAACTCAGAAGCACTTCATGTGGACGATGGATGGACCAGACTCGTCGTACTCTGCCTTGGAGATCCACATCTGCGACACAAACATGTCCATGCCGTTAGCTTCGCAGGGTGAAACGAGCAGTAAGAACAAACATTAGTATCTAGAAAGAAAAAATGGTTACCTGCTGGAAGGTACTGAGAGAGGCGAGGATGGAGCCACCGATCCAGACACTGTACTTCCTCTCCGGCGGAGCGACCACCTTGATCTTCATGCTGCTGGGCGCGAGTGCAGTGATCTCCTTGTTCATACGGTCGGCGATCCCGGGGAACATGGTAGACCCACCACTAAGCACGACATTGCCGTAGAGGTCCTTCCTGATATCCACGTCGCACTTCATGATCGAGTTGTAGGTGGCCTCATGGATGCCGGCGATTTCCATCCCGATCATGGAGGGCTGGAAGAGCACCTCGGGGCACCTGAACCTCTCGGCCCCGATGGTGATGACCTGGCCGTCGGGCAGCTCGTAGTTCTTCTCGACGGAGGAGCTGGTCCTGGCCGTCTCGAGCTCCTGCTCGTAGTCGAGGGCCACGTAGGCGAGCTTCTCCTTGATGTCCCTGACGATTTCCCGCTCGGCGGTGGTGGTGAAGGAGTAGCCTCTCTCCGTCATGATCTTCATGAGGCTGTCGGTGAGGTCGCGCCCGGCGAGGTCGAGCCGGATGATGGCGTGGGGGAGCGTGAACCCTTCGTAGATCGGGACGGTGTGGCTGACACCGTCGCCGGAGTCCATGACGATGCCGGTGGTCCTGCCGCTGGCGTAGAGGGAGAGCACGGCCTGGATGGCGACGTACATGGCGGGGCAGTTGAAGGTCTCGAACATGATCTGGGTCATCTTCTCCCTGTTGGCCTTGGGGTTCATGGGGGCCTCCGTGAGCAGCACCGGGTGCTCCTCGGGCGCCACGCGGAGCTCGTTGTAGAAGGTGTGGTGCCAGATCTTCTCCATGTCGTCCCAGTTGCCCACGATGCCGTGCTCGATGGGGTACTTGAGCGTGAGGATGCCTCGCTTGGACTGAGCCTCGTCGCCCACGTACGCGTCCTTCTGGCCCATGCCCACCATGACGCCCGTGTGGCGCGGCCTCCCCACGATGCTGGGGAAGACGGCCCTCGGCGCATCGTCGCCGGCGAAACCCGCCTGCAGTTTGACACCAAAGTCAGCTAACTGA